>JAVHJN010000014.1:0-1315101 GCA_036971655.1 Arthrobotrys megalospora
TAAATAATATGTACAATTCTCATTTTAACTATAGTCCTAGATTTAAAAATATATTAACTTAATGTTAAAATGTTTTTTTTAAATATAATTTTATTGATTTTAAAAAAAATTATAATAGTTATCTTAAAAAACTATACAATTTTAAATGAAATTAAAATTCTATTATTATTAAAATCATTATATAAATTGAAATAAACTTTATATTTATAAAATAAAAATTTAAACTATATTTTTATAAACATAAATTTTTTATTTAAAATGGAAAGGAGTTTTGTAGATAAATACTTATATTTAATAAAAAATATAATTATTATTATTTATATTAATAAATTTTTTATAATTATTAAAAATGTATTTATAATATAAAAAATTAAAATTACTTTAATATAGAAATACAAGATTAAAAATATAAATAAAATTAAATAATTTTTAAATTTGTATATTAAATATAATTATATAATTAAAATATTATAAATTAATTAAGAAAAATATTATAAAAGTATTTTAAAATATTTTAATATATTAAATTAAAAAATTAAAAAGATTTTTATAAATTTAAATATATAATTATTAAAAAATATTGATTAATTGTTATTAAAAAAAATAAAAGTATAAATATATTATAATATATTAAATTTTTTAATATATATAATATAAAAAAATTATATAAATCTTTATTATATAATTGTAAAATTAGGCCAATATTTTAGTACATCTATAAAAGAATATTAGAAAATTATTATATAAGTATATTAATATTTTAAAATAATTTATAAATATGTTTTATATTATAATTAAAATATAATTTTAAAAAAATAACTTTTTTTATTATTAAAGGAGTATTGTAATATAGATTGGGGTTAAATTTATGGCTTAATTAATATAATTTATAAATTAATTTTAGGGTATATGTATTAATTAGTAAATAATATAATATTATAATTTAATAAATTATAAATTTTAATTATAAAATTTTTTTATGAAGCTAAAATAATAATCTTTAATTATATAAAAATTGAAAATATATAATTAACGTTTTCTATCAGGAAGTGAAACACATTAGGAAGTAAAATAGTAAAATCTGAATTTCAAAAAATTATTATAAATTTATTTTTAATTAAAAAAAATTAAAAAAAATTATATATTTTAAAATTTATTAAAAAAAATAATATATTAAATTTTCAAAACTTTTTATGTTTTATTTAAATTAATATTAATTTTTAAACCTTAAATTTTTATATTTTTTATAAAATATATTATTTATTAAATCTTAATATTATGTTGTATTTTAACCTTAATCTTTTATTATTATTATTACTATTATTATTATTATTATTATTATTATTACTGTTATTATTAGAACCATTAAAACCATCAGAATCATTAGAACTACCAGAATTACCAAAATTATTAAAACTACCATAGCCATTATAATTATAATATAATAATCTTAAAATTATTGCCAACCTATTTAATACATATATTATTATAATAAATTGACTATATTTGAAATAGATATATAAATAATTATTTATGCATATAAGAAAGGAGATTTCTTATTTATACATATATTAGCATGTATATATAGTATACTTTATACAATATTAATTAGAAAAATTAATAGTAACATAAACAATTAAATTACAGCATATTAATAATAATTTGTTATAATTATAAAATGTAAAAAAATATTAATATAATAAATAATATAATTATATAATTAAAATTTTCTATTATAGATAGATATGATATAGATTATAATTATTAAATTAGTAGGTTAAAATCTAAATATTAATTAGATAAAATGGTTTATAAAACAATATTTAAAATTATATTTTATATATTTATGTATATTAAATAATATTTGAGTTAAAGTTAATAATTTAATTTTTATTAACTAATTTTATTAATTATTTATAAAAATTAAATAGAAAAATAATATTATTAAAAATATGTTATATAATATGGATGAGAAGGGTTTTATAATAAGTAGTATTTAAATGGTGAAAGTAATGGTTTTAATAGTATTTAAAAGTTGATTTATTATCTAGTATTTTAATTGAGAATTAGTTATTATAATTAAATATATTAATATATATAGTGTTATTTTTTTATTATTTATCATTTTTAAAAATAATTATTATTAATTTAATTAATATATTAATAATATTAATTAATTGATAAAAAATTAACTATTTACAACATTATTAAATAAATAGATAGATAAGAACCTAGGTGTTTAATAGTTAAAATATATATTTAATTTTAAAATAAAGATTTTTAATAATTATATATATATATTTTTATTAAATAATTATAATAATTATGTTAATATAAAATTTATTAGTTATTGTATTTAAAAAAAATTATTATATTATATTTATTGATTTATAATATATATTGTTTATAATTATTAAATGTTAATTTTAATATAGTATATAATAAATAATATTATAATATTATAGATTATATTATATATAATAATATTATTAAAATTGATAAATAATTATTTATTAAATTATTAATAAAGATTAAAAAGAATATTATATTAGAAAATCTTATTAAAATAATATGGTGAAAAATAAAATTAATATTATATAATCTAAAAAAAATTTTATTTAAATTATAATATAATAAAATTATTTAATTTAAAATTTTATTTTTAATTATAAAAATATTAATATATTTATAATTTATTTATAAAATTATTATTAAAATTTTTATATAAATTGATTATCTACTTAATTCATTTATTATTAATTACATACATTAATTAAATAAAATAATAAAAAAAATTATAAATAAAACCATTATATTATAAAAAATTAATACTTAATTATATACTACAAATAAAAAGGTTTCATAAAATAAATATAATAAACCAAAACTTACTAATACCCATATTCTAAATAATTTAGAGATTAATAACCTATAGCAAAATAAGATTATAAAATTAAATACCAAAAATACAGAATTTAAAAAAAACTATGATTATTTTTATAATAATAATAATAACCATAATAAAAAATATAATAAAGAATATAATAAAATTAAACATCCTCAAAACCATTTTTAAAAAAATACTAAAAAAAATATAAAAAACAATATAAAAAATAATTTAAAAAATAATATAAAAAATAATTCAAAAAATAGTTTAAAAAATAGTTCAAAAAATAATTTAAAAAATAATTCAAAAAATAATTCAAAAAATAATAATTATATGGATAAATAGTAGAAGGTATAATATAAAAATTCTGTATTATAATTTAAAGATAGCATAATACTGAAATTTGGTAAATAATATATTTTATAAAAATATGAAAATTTGAAGTTTGAAAATTAATATTAATTTAAATAAAACATAAAAAATTCTGAAATTTTAATATATTATTTTTTTTAATAAATTTTAAAATATATAATTTTTTTTAATTTTTTTTTAATTAAAAATAAATTTATAATAAATTTTTGAAATTCAGATTTTGCTGTCTTACTTTTTAGTGTGTCTCACTTCCTGGTGGAAAACGTTATAGAAATTGTTAAAATTTATATTAATAAAGTTTATATTGAATGTTTAGATTTTATTATTTTTTGTTATAATAATAAATACTAAAAGAAATTATTAATATATTAAATATTATAATATTTAATATTTTTGGATAAAAAATAAATTAAAAAAAAATATGTTTAAATTGGTATATTTAGGAATAAAAGAGTTAATAATAAATATCCTAATTAAATTTTTGTATTATACAATATATAATTTTTATTTTATAAAAGCTAGCTTATTTGAATAAAAAAGAATAAAATAAATTTTATTTATAAAATGATATAAATAATAAAAGAATGAAAATTTTTATTTTTTAAAATAAAAATGTCTGTTTATAAAGATTAAATGAAATCTGGAATTTTTTCTTGAGTTGTATGATAGTTTTGTAGTTTAAAGTTTATATTAATTAAATTTTATTTATTAAAGTTTATAAATAATTTATATATTAATCTTTGTACAAACATAAATAATTTTATTAGCTAAAATTTATAAATTTGGTATTGTATTAGTTGTACTAGTTGGAGTCTTTACTGTATTAATAGCATCTAATATTTACTAATTAATAATAATGTTAGGGGATACTAAAATAGGTGTAGGAATAAAGATAGAAATGGGTATAGGAGCAAGACTTACAGTTTCAACAGTAAGAATAATAGTAGCTAGTGTAGTATTAGTTATAATTAATTGAATATTTATTAAATTTATATTTAAATTTATAAGTAAATAAGATAGCTGGGGAATTATTACTTTTATATTATTATTAAATTTTTAGATAATGCTTGTTATAATATAGTTATTATTAATTAAAAGAAGGTTATTAAAAATAATATTATAAAATTAATTGGCTAATATTCTAATTAAATTATTATGTGCTTATAAAATAGTTATTTGATATTATTATAGATTATTATATATTAAAATTAATTAAGAAAGATTATAAATAATATAATTTATACTAAATTTAATAATATTAGAAGTTTTAATGTTATAGTTTTATAAATTTAATTAGCTATATTTTAAAAAATATAGTAAAAAAAGAGGGTTTTTTATTTTAAATATATATAATATTTATTTTTGTATAAAAAATATATTTGTTAGAATAGATATGAAATATTATAATATAAATATGTTATAAATTATAATAATATTAATATTATATTATACAAATATAATAATTTAAATATATAATGATAGTATTATAATGGTTGGTATTGTTTAAATTTTTATTATCAGTATTTGTGTCTTTAGGGGTAACAATACTACACTTATATTTATTAGTAGTTGTAGTTATAAGTGTATAAAAAAATAAATAAAATAAAAAAAAATAAAATAAAAAAAATTTTAAAATATAAATATAGAAAATAATATTAAAATGAAAAAAAATAATTGTTTATTTAAAAAAAAAAAGTAGTTAATTAAATATTTAATTCCATATATACTTTATAATTCTAAAATTTATTATATTAATTATAGAATTATATGGTTTTAGTTGGGGATAATATAGATTTTGGTAAATTAGCTACCATATTATTCAAATTTTATATATTATAGAACTGTATAATTTTAAAAATATAATAATGTTGGTTAAATTCTGGCCTCTAAAGCTATATGTATTACTAAGTATGATATAATATAATGTTGTGTTTATAAGGTATAGTATTATACTAGTATTTATTGTATACTGTTATATAATAAAAAGATATATAGTTTATATTAATATTATTACAAATTTATTAAATTTTAAAGCTTATACTTCTAAAATATAATAAGTATTAATAATTAGATGGTATAAAGTTTTAACATTAAATTTAAGTTATATAAGTTCGATAAATTAATAAAGTTTTTATTTTATATTAGATTTTTTGTATATTTTATGAGGTAGAGATTGTTTTAAAATAATTAATTGTTTGGTTTTATTAGTATGTTGTAAACTAAGTTATAAAATTAATTGGTTTGTAAGTTGTAATGATTATGTTTTAGATTTAATTGTTTATTTATACGCTTTATTGTGAGTTGGGGTATTAACATAATAGGTGTATAGCCAAATCTATTCATACCGTTATATAAGTAGAGAGGTACAATGTATTGGTATTTAGAATGATCAATCATTAATTATATAGCTACAGACCTATATACAATCCAGAGTATCTATATACTGCAGTGTAATCTTTACAATTTTAAACAATAATAATATTTATAAAATATAAATTAATACTATTAAAATAGTTTGATAACAATTTTATAATAGATAATTTAGTATTATTTTTTATAATATTTTTTATATAATAATAATTGTTTATTATAAAATTTATATTTAATATTTAAATATTTATAAAGATAGTAGATTTTAACATTAATAAAGGGTTTATAATTAATGATAAAGTAAGAATTTTTGTTATTATATATTTTTTTATTAATAATTTTTAGATTTTTTATAATAATATAATATTTTTATTAATAATTAGTAAACTATTTTTTATATAAATTTTTTATAGAATAAAATAAGATAAATTTTTATTTAAGTTTTTAAATCTACTAAAAATCTTTAACTAAATTCTATTTAATTATTTTTATAATATTTTAAATATAACATCCAAGGTATTGAGAATCATCATAATTATTTTGTAATTTATTATTAAATTTGGGTTTAATACAATTATAATTAAAATAGAATATTTAATTATCTTTTAGTTATATAATATAAAGATTGTTTTTAATATTTTTATTTTTAAATAATGTTAAAATTTTTATTTTAATTTTTTTTAATTTGATAGAAAATTGTAAAAAAAAAAAAAAGACTTTTATCTTCCATAAAATAATCTTTTAAAAAATATTTATTATTATTTTAATTATTTAATTAAAATTTTGAGATAAAGATAATTTAATTAATAGTAATTTGGAATTAAGTTTTTAAGTATATTATTAGATGTTGAAGATGTGGGTTTTTATAAATAAGTTGTTTGTAGTAGATATGATTATAAAGGTAGGTTTGTTAAAGTTATTTATTTGATTTTTATTAATAAAAAATATATTATCCTTAAAAAAAATATAAAAAATAATTAGAAAGAAAGATAATAATTTATATTTTTTTTTTATTATTATTGATAATTAACTTTAAAATAAATATTTACTTATCTAAATTAAATTCTTTTATAAATTATAATAAAAAATTTTTTCTTTATTTAAATATTTATTATTAAATTTTTTTAAAATTTTAAATAATAAATTAAATTATTTTAACTAAAATAATCTTTTTTTTATTTTAAATTTTAATAATTTAAATAAAATATTATTATAATATAATATTTTATTATTCTTAAAAATAGTTTTTTTTAAAGTAATTTTTTTTATTACATTTTTAATATAAAAATTTATTAAATTTTAATAACTTATTTATTTAATATTATTATTAAAAATTTCAAATAATATTTAAATTTATAAAAATAAATCTAAAAATTTTCTTAAGATAATATTATTTATTTATTTTTTTTTCTTAATTTCCTTTTTTCTAATTCTCTTTATTATTTTAATAAAATTTAAAAAAATAATTGTTTTTTAATTTTTATTATTAATAGGTTTTAATTTGGAAATAAATATTATTAATATTAATAAAAAATTATTATATTTTTATTTAAATCATTTTTTTTTATTATATTTATAAAGTGTTATAGATTACGTGATTGGTTACCACGTGACCTAGAATATGCCTTTATATAGTGTTAGGATCATGAAACCTCTTAGAGTTTTTATATATGAATTTTTGTTTTGTGACGTAGTGGGCAAAATTCTGACCCTTCATAATATTATGAAAATTTATTTTAGAACTTTAGTTCGAGCTTTAATTTAGATGTTTTAATAATTTACATCTTAATTATTAAAAAAATTAAACAAAACAAACAAGGTTTTTGGTTTGACCTATCTATATTATCACTTTCAACTAAATGTTGACAAAAATTAGGCTAATTATATGTTAATTACTGGTTTTGGCGTATATTATTATAAAAAATGCTCAATTAAAGTTGTATTAATTAAATGTTAAAAAAAGGTAGATAGTGTTATAGATTATGTGATTAATTACTATGTGACCTAAAACATGTCTTTATATAGTGTTAGGATTATGAAATCTTTTAGAATTTTTATATATAAACTTTTGTTTTGTGATGCAGTGGGCAAGGTCCTGACCTTTTGTGACATAAAATAATATATTTTATTAAATATTAAATTTAAAACCTTATTTATATTTCCAAACTAGGTTATTATTATTTTAATTAATAAATAAAATAATAAAATTAAATTTGTAAATATAATTTCACACAAAATTAATTTAACATAATATTTTAAATTTTTTTTAAATTTTTTTTTTTTTTATTATTATTTTTATATTATTATTTAAGAAAAATATTAAATATATAAATATTATTAAAAATTTTTCTAATTTCAAAATCTTTTTCCTTAATTTCAAAACTATAATTAATTTAATAATAATTATTATAAATTTATTGAATAAAGTTTTTAAAATATAATCTTATATAAAAAATTTTTTTCTCATTAATATTAAAATAGATTAATTAAAAACAATAATAAATATTAAGTTAAATAAAAAAAAAATCCAATTTACTAAAATTTTTATTAAATCTATCAAATCCTCCTATTTTAAAAACTTTTTTATAAATTTTTTTTTAAATTTTTATTTTTATTTTTAAAATTTAATTTTTAAAATATATATATTTATAATTTCTTTCTTTTTTTAAAAAAAAAAATTTTTTTTTTTTATTGTATTTTTTTTTTTTTTATAATTTTGAGTAATTAATTGTATTTTTTTTTAAATTAATAATTTAAATAATAAAAAAAGAGGGGTTAATTTTTTTTTTTGTTTAAAAATTTTATTTTAAATAATTCCAATTAATTTATTTATATTTTAAATATAATATTAATATATAATTTATTAATATTACTTTAAATTTTTAAGTATTGTATGTTTGATTATTTAATATATTTGTGAAATTCATTATTTTTTTAATTAAATTTATTTAATAAATGTTTTTTAAATTTATTATTATTTTAATCAGATTTGTTTAATAATTTGTATTTTATTATATTAATAGTTTAATTAATATTTAAAAAAAAAAAGTTAATTACCAAATTTTCTTATATTTTTTTAATTGTTTTTTAAATTTTTTTAAAAATGTTTTTATAATTCAAATCATTTTTAATCAATATATATATAAACTTTTACATATTAAAAAATAAATCAATTAAAATATTATATCTATCCTAAATATTTTTAATTAGGAATTTTCTAATTTAATTAATTTATAATTAAACCTATTCTTACTATTTAATTATTTAGTTTTTAATAGGAAGTATATATTTAATAAATAAATAAGTAATTAAATAAAAAATATAATAATAAATAAAGTAAGATTATTTTAATTATTTATATAAATAAATAAATAAATATAAATTAATTAATAAAATTTTAAAATAGAATTATCATCATCCAAATCTTATATATATGATATAGTTTTTATACAAATCCAAAGTTTTTATTATTCAATTCATTCAATTTATTTTTTCACCATTCAGTTAATTGAATAAATAAACAAAATAAATGATTTTAAAATATTCAACTTATATATTATTATTAAAAATCAAATAGATAATTTAATAATACAGATATTAGTTATTTTATCCAAAATAGGAAATATTAAGAAATACAAATCCAAGAGTTTAAAAAAAATAGTTGATAATTTTAATAAATAAAATCTAAAAATTTATAATTTAAATTTTTTTATAAGATAAAAAAATATCAAAATAAGAACCATATTTATCATATTAAGGATTTTTGTATTAAGATGGAATATGGTTTGGTTGTAACAATAAGAACCAAAGGATCCAAAAAAAGAAAATAATAAAGATGATTTGGTTTTTTTTAAATAAAAAGCTTTAAAAATCAAAAATAAATAATGATAGTAGAATTTATTATTTTTAAAAAATATATTTAAATTAAATAATATTAAAAAAATACTATTAATTAAAACCTACACTAAATTAATATAAAAAAATTTAAAAATATTATAAAACTTATTAAATACTTTTAATAATTTATTTTCATTTTTTGAAAATTTATTAATTTACAAATAATTTTATAAATATATAAGAAAATAAAAAATTAAATCATTATTAATATAATTGTAAATTATTTGATAAACTTCCAAAATAATATAATAAATGTATGATTTTAAAATAAATTCTAAATATAATTTTCAGATTATAATAATATTAATTAATTAGAATTTACTCTCTTACTATAATACTGTTTGGAATAATGAATTCTTTAATAAGGGTTAATATTTAATTTATAGAATTATGGTAAACAAAGTCAGTAAAATTCACATCCTAATCTATAAAGATAAAATATGTAAGGGAGATGTTTCCAGATATGTTGGGGTATTAGTAATTGGTTTGTAACTTAATTATTTCTGTGTTTGGAAAATTGATTTCAATTAATAATCATTATTAGATGAAAGAAGGGTGTTTGAGGTTGATGATAAAATAATGAAACAGACGTTAGCTTGGACAAACTATTAATAATGTGGGGTAATAGAATGAACTATTACAGGAATACTATATTACAGGGATTTAACTGCTACAATGGGTTTAACAGAACTTCAACAACAACTTAACTTCAATTGTTGTTTTAAGAACAAATTTTTAAAGAACAGAGATAAAAATAAGAAAATTTGAAAAAAAAAATCAACAATTTAAAATTATTATTTTCAATTTTAGTTTAAAGAGGTTTAAAATAAAAACTAAAGTTAATAAAATCAATATTACCAAATCATGATATGATCAGGATGATGTAAGTAATAAGGTGTTATTCCCTAGAAGGTGCTGGAGAGCTGTGGACCTTGTGGTGGAGTTGCTCAGCAAGCAACACCACAACACCAGAACCGCTCTGCCAGCTATCCTTACAAAATGTGTATATAATTTTTTTTTTTTTTTTAAAAAAAATTTATTCCTTTTTTTCCATAATTTTAAGTAATTAATTATATTTTTTTTTGAATTAGTAGTTTAAATAATAGAGAAGAAGGAACTAATTCCTTTTTTTTATTTAAAAATTTTATTTTAAACAATTTTAATTGATTTATTTATATTTTAAATATGATATTAATATATAAATTGTTAATATTGTTTTAAATTTTTGAATATTGTGTATTTAATTATTTAATATATTCTTTAAATTTATTATTATTCTAATCAAATTCACTTAATAATCTATATTTTATAATATTGGTATATTAATTAATTTTTTTAAAAATATTTTCATAATTCAAATTGTTTTTTATTAATATATATATAAGGTTTTATGTATTAAAAAATAAATCAATTAAAATATTATATTTATTTTAAATATTTTTAATTAAAAATTTCCTAATTTAATTAATTCTATAATTAAATTTATTCTTACTACTTAATTATTCAATTTTTAATAAAAAATATATATGTAATGAATAAATAAATAATTTATATAAAAAATATAATAATAAATAAAATAAAATTATTTTAATTATTTTATAAAAATAGATAAATAAGTATAAATTGATTAATAAAATTTTAAAATAGAATTATTATTATCCAAATCTTATATATATAATTGTTAGTGTATATGCGCAAGGCGTTCTGTCGGATCATACACATAGTAACGAGCAGGCTTCCTATTAGCCAATACACATTCTATATATAGTAGACCTTCTGATAAAACTCATTCTAAAAATATCTAATCATTTACATAACCTACATACATACCATATAGAACAAAACCAATATTCAGTAGAACCTCATACTATTAATATGTTATCAACACAAGTTTACTCTATCAATTACTTCATTTTATCAAACACACATTCTGCAACAGCCACACCACTTACAACTATTGTACTTAATAACCTTCTTTATTACATCAATACACCAATTCATTTGACCACCAAATAAAACCATATCTCTCAACAACATTACCAAACTTACCAAAAATAGTTCAAACTATTATACATGGTTTAAAAATATCAAAAATTACTTAAACATTCAATCCAAATTTGGTTATTTATTAAACAAATTTATTAAAAAAAAAACACCCCCAACACCCAAACAAAATACTCTTATTAACAATATATTATTAAAAACCCCCACAAACTTGATTGATACAGTAATTTTATTGAACCAGGCATTTAATTTTAAAATGTAAGTGTCTAAAATTTTTTTTATTCAATTAGAGCCACAAAGTTGTTTTACAGCTGTGGTTATCACCAAAAACACCACCAAAACAATAACTCTCTCACCGTATAAAAAATAATACGCAGCTTTAAACCTAACAAACTAGAATGTTCACAATTCAATTCACAAGAACATTTGACTATTATTGTAAGACCTTAAACTCTATGACATACTCAAGGTATTTAAAACACGATTCCACCCTGATAGTTAATCTACTATCAACATTTTTAAAAATAAGTTACAGCTTCTTTACATCAACCCAAAAAGATTCACCTACTCCACCGTACTCAATTATTTTGAACAAATTAATAATATACAGAAAAAACACCGTTTGGTTGTTATAAATACATTCAACAATAATTTACTTATCACAACTGCACTAAATACTCTACTATCATACACCCACACACAAATTCACTTATACACACATCTATTTATTACAACTACAGCTAATAAGACTAAAAAATATACATATTCAAACCTCCATAACTAAATACAACAAACACTTTTTATAAAAAAGGATGCAATTTAATTAAAGATGTTATTAACTCCAAAGACATTTAACAAACCAAATTCAAATTCAACTCAAACAAGCTCAATAACAGTTGTAGCAATCACTAACAATAATAAACACAAGTTTAGCAAAAGACGAAAAAATAATAAAAACAGAAGAGATTTTAAAAAACAGCATACATTGAAAATGAATATGGAAAACAAAAAAACTACAAGTTTGGTTAGAACAGAAAGAAAAACATATCCGCCTTGTTTGATATATGGACTAACCAATTATTTGGGGGAATACTATCATCTCAAAAAAACACTCAAAAGAGTAGTTACTTGGAAGATAGTGAATTTGTTTGCTAAAAATTCTAGTTTTTAATCCAAACCTTATATTAAGTTTTATATTACTACTTCTGAATATTGTATAGTTGTGATAATTTATTGTGTGTGTATTACTTGTAGTTATATTACTTATGTAATAAATTATTGAATAAGCTTTGCTAATTAGTATATTGATTTTGGAGCTAACAACTAAATTTATAATGATTGATATTAGTTCTTACTAAACTTTTATTAGTTATTTAATATTTTATGAATTATAAGATTTGGAGATAATTTTACTATAAATGTATTTGGTTATGAAACTATTATTATTGAGATTTTGTTGTATAGTTTAGAAATGAATGATGTCTTATATGTATTAAATATGATAATTAATTTATGTTTAATTGATAAGCTTATATTGTGCGGTATTAGTACATATTTTATTTTATTAAACAAGATTGTTTTGGAGAAAGATGGATTTATAATAATTAAATTTGTTTGAGATGAAGAAACTTGTTTATATATGTTGTAAAGTATAAATATTATTATTTTTAGAATTATAATTAAATAAATAAAAAAATTTATAAAATTATTTTTAAGTGTTTTAGTAGTTTTAAATAGAAAATTTTTAAGAGAAATGAATGATTTGATGTGGTGGTATAGGAAATTAAGCTATTATGGATGGAATTAAGTTTGAAAAATTATAATTTAAGCCAAAATGAAAGTTAATCTATTATGGGTAAACCTTGCATATGAACCATATCTTCTTAAAAAACATATAATATATCGAAATTTAAAACCTGTTTTGGATAAAAAAAATAGATTTTTTAAATGTATTTATATTGATATCATGGGCTTTTTTTAAATTATATTTTTGTATAAGAGATATATTAATTTAATAAATTAAATTATAATAGAAACAAAATATTTATTAGTAATAGTAGATGAGATTATTTTAATAAAATTTGTTTAGTTTTTTTTGAGCAGATCAATTTTTCAAAAATACTTTATTCAATTTATTATTATTATAAAGAATAGAATTGAGGAAGGAAGATATATAATGATTGTATGATTGGATAATACAAAAAAATTCTTAACTGAAAATATTTAATTATTCTGTGTATAATATAAAATTGAAATTGAGGTCTTAGCTTTATATACTTATGAATAGAATAGTATAATTAAAAAAATTATTTGATTATTACGAGAATTTGTAAGTACTATATTTATTAAATCTAAATTATCAAAGGTTTTCTGGGCTAAAACTATGAAAATAGTGGTGTTTATAAATAATAGATTGTTTCCTAACAAATGTATGGATATTACCAAAAAGGGTAAAACTATTATTTAAATTGAGACTTTATTTAAATTCTTTAATAAAAAAAAGTTTGAGTATATTAGATTGCACCCATTCAATTACCTGGTATATATCTATATATTAAAGAAGTTGCAGAAAAAAACATTTGGTAAGCATTAAATGTGGAAAGGCATATTTCTTGGTTATACTACTTCAAAAAAATAATATAAAATTTGGAATTTAACAAAAAAGGTTATTTCAATTATTCAAAATATTATATTTATTGATTTAGTTATACCAACGCAAAAATACTTCAATGAATACTTTAAAGATAAGAAGTACTAAAAAAAACCAAACAATAATAACAACATTATATTTAATATTCCAAAAAATTACAAAAATTTTAAGCTAATGCAACGATTGAATAAACAATCTTTGATCTTATTAAAAAAATCTAAACAATCAGTTTGGATTTAATTGAATTTGATAATTTTAATTCCATCACAATAAAATAAATTACATGAATTTAAAAATAATGGTTCTAACCATATAATTATATCCACTAAAATTCCAATCATTCCAACTATAACCGAAACCCAAAATATTTAAAAAATTATTAAAATTCCAGTTATTTTAATTATTAATAAATCTAAAAATATAATTATATCCATAAAAAGACCCTCAGCCCCAATAAAACCATTACAAAAAAGCAAAAAATTTTATAAGATTTAGAACATTTATACTACAGTAATACATACAACTACTCAAAATAAAAATATCCCAGATTATTAAATATGCATAATTCTAATAAAAAATTTAGCTTTTTTAATATTATTTTTGTATAAAAAAGCAATGTTCTTATCCAAATAAAATTTTTAAACTAAAGTAGTAAATTATAAATTGTTTGTATAAAATAATAATTGTTTGTGGATAAAAATTATTAAGATATTAATATAAGTTTATTTAATAAAAAACTGTTGGATATTTATTAAAAAAAGAGATAAATTTGGAAAATTTATATATAAAAGTTGACTTATTATTAAAAACTACAAATAATATTATAATATTCACTATATGGAAATGTATGTTTTTGTGGTGAATTTTTAAATTATATAAATTCTGTTTGTATTTGCAGTAGTATTTAATTAAGAAATATATTAAATGGATGTTAAAATTATGTTCTTAAATGTAATATTATTTAAAATTGAATGGATTTACATACAATTTTTAGAAAAATATATTTTTAAGTTGAATAACATTTATGCACTATTATTATTAAAATTATTATATAGTTTTAAATAAGTGTTATATTTTTAGAATAAGGATCTTAACAATATGGTTATAATTGAAAACTTTTTTTTTAAAATAGAATATTTATATATTAATAAGTGTTTATACATAGATGATGATATTATAATAATTATTTACATAGATAATTTATTAATATTTTTTTTAAATATTAATAAAGTGAATGTGGTTAAGACTGTATTTATGCAGAAATATACAATAAAAAATTTAAACAAAGCCAAAAAATTCTTAAAATTACGAATAAAACATGATTAAAATTAAAAAACTTTATATATTAATCAAAAAAAGTATTGTGAAACAATACTAAAAAAATTTGGTTTGTAAGTTGTTTATTTGAAAAATACTTCTATGAATATAAGCATTTATTTATTAAAAAATAATAATTTTAAAAAATTAATTTTAGAAAAGATTTAGTTATATAAAAATATATTTGGTAATTTAATGTATGTGGTTTAAAATAATAGACCAAACTTAGTATATATAATATGTAAATTAGGCCAATATATTTACAAATTAAATTAAAAATATTGGAAGGTTATGTTCTAAACATATTAATATTTGTTTGGAATATATAAGATAAACCTAGAATATAATTTTAATAACATTCTATTATTAGATGTATTGATAAATTTATATAAATATAGTGATATAGATTGGGCAGAATGTTATAAAATTAAAAAAATTATTTGTAAATTAATGAGCAGCTATACCTTTAATCTATGTAATAGGACAATCTTATAGTTCAGTAAGTTATAGTTTATAATAGTTAAATCTTTAATGGAAGCTGAAGTAATAACTTTAAATTATGTAGGCATGGAAGGTATATGGCTGAGGAAATTTTTGTCTAGTTTAATATTTATATATCTGAATATTATAATGATTTTAATAGTATTATATATAGATAATATTGGTGTAATTATAATTAATATTATTGGAGGTAATTAGTAGTAAATAAAACATTATAATATAATATATTTCTAAATTTAAAATAAGATTAAAGATGGCTTTTTTAGGCTAAAATACCTAAATATTAAAAATTTTGTGGCTGATTTATTTATTAAGATATTACCAAAGCAGCCAAATAATTTATATTTGATAATCTTAGAATTCTAAAATTTATTTTATTAATAAAATTAAATTAATTAATATTCATTTATTTATAAAAGAACAAAAAAAAACTGATAATTTTAAAATTTTATATTTATATAAAACATGTAATTAAAATACAATACCCAATAATGTAAGAATTTTAAACTAACTAAACACTAATTTTATAAAATTTAATTTAAATTAAAGTTTTTTATATTTATTTAATTATTTGTTTTATAAAAATAGAGTATATATTAGTAAAATAAATGAATATTAGTTAAAATTATATAATTATAAGTTGGAATTTATTTATAAAAAAAATTATTTATGATAATTATATGAATTTAACATTATGTTGATAAAATTATTAAAAACTATATATATATTTATTAGTATTTATTTGATTATAATTAATATTATAATCTAAAGAACTACTTATGTATTTATCTGAATTAAAATAAGTGAGAGATTTGTTTGTAGATTTGTTAAAATAAATGCTATACTACTAATGTTAGGGTTATACATATTTTTAACTACATTTATGATCTTTATAAGGTTAGAACAACCTTTAACCATATTAAGTTTTTTTATATTTTAAAGGTTTATAATTATGTTTGCAAGGTTTAGATAAGGGAGGCTAAAAGCTAGGTAAGCATTATAAACACTATTTATAACTGTATTAATGGTTATAATAATCATAATATGTCTACCAACTATATAAATGATTAGTAGAGGTAGAGATAATGGTAGAGATAATAGTAGAGAAGATAATAATAAAGAAAATAAAGATAGTGGAAGTAACAGAATTATTACAACTGCTAAAGCTGTAGTAAATACGTTTTATAAGGCTATAAGATTAAAATTATTTGGAAAGTAGAGATATTATACCATTTATATTCCCATAATATTGGTTAAATTTTATAAAACATCTATAATTATATAGTTATTTAAGGCTAAAAAAGGGCCTCTATAAATAGTAAAAATAAGACTACTATGACCATAAACAGCAGCTAAATCATATATAATTTAATATTTTAGCTAACTAAAAAAAATAATAAGCATAAAAAAATTGCAGATAATATATAAATAACTAGAACTAATATAGTGATTTATTATAATTAAAGGGGTTAACTTATACGCTTTTATTAAATATTATAAACTATTGAATAATTTATTAAAAATATATATATTCCTAAAATGGGTGCAATACTTGTATTTATTATTTATATTAATAAAAAAAACCTTATATTTACTATAAAAATTATAATAAAGTTGGTAGGGTATAGCTATGATATAACAATTCAGGTCTGTCAGAATAGTGTTAGTATGAATAATGTTATTGGTTATATTAATGTTTTAAAAAAAATTATAAAATTAAAAATTTCATATAAAAGAAATAAAATAAGATACAATTATGAAAAATATAAAATATAAAAATAATAAAGAAAATTAATTTTGGTAAAATAACAGAAAGTATATATTATATTTTTTTATTATTTATTAATTTTATTATATAATTATAAATACTGAATAAAACTTTATAAATATATTTATATAAATCAAAAAAATAGCTATATTTTAAGCCAAAATATAACATATAGTTTACTTAATAGTAACAATATTATTAAAATAGATATATTATATAACAAGATATTTAGAAGTTTTATAATAAGTTATAAAATCTTTCTATCCCATCAAAACAAATATTCTAAAATTTATAATTTAATAATAAAAATAAAAATATTTTGTTGTTTATTAATAAAATACTTTATTAGATTATAATAATATAAATAAATTATAAAATTTTAAATATAATTTTAGAATGAATGTAAATAATAAAAAAAATTATATAATTATAAAACTATATATATATACTTTAAGAAATTGTAAATTATATATTTATAAGATAAAACTCTATTATATTTAAAAGTTTATTCTACAATCAGTAGTATACTATTATTAAGGGTATAACTACATACCTCACAACATTCTTAAATAATAAAACAATTATAATTTACATATACTAATTATAAAAAATATATTAATAACAAAACCAATATAAATTTTTCCAAAATATATAACAATCTAATTAGTAAGGCATAAATACATTCTAAAGTTTAACTAATTATTTAAATATTTTAGATTTTTTGTATATCTATTTACTAACACTATTAATAATTAAATAAATTATAAAACTCATTATATAGATGACCACTATATATTCTAATCTTTATTAAAATAGTATATTTATTTAACAAGAATTATTACTGTTATATATAGTATAATATTATACACAAACAACCAATAAAGCCTAAATATAAGCCAAAATATTAGTATATATGTACAAAACATTCTGCCAGATTATATATATAATAATAAACAGACTTCCTATTAGCCAGTACACATTCTATATATAATAAACCTTTTGGTAGAATTTGTTCTGAGGATACCTAATCATCTACATAATCTATATACATACCATATAGAACAGAACTAGTGTTCGGTAGAACCTTATACTATTAACAATAATAAAGTTTTTATATATAATTATTCTACCCACCAATCAATTTATTATTTTAATTTTTTATTAATTGGTCAATTAACAAATTGATTGGTGGAAAATTAATTGATTAATATTTAATCAATCCATATATTATGTTAAAAATTGACTAAATAATCCAATTATAAAAATATTAGATGTTTTATCTATAATAAAAAATATTTAAAAAAAAACAAACCCAAAAATAAAGAAAAGATAATTAATAATCCTAATAAACAAAATCTAAAAATTTATAACTTAAATCTTTCTATAAAATAAAAAAATGTCGAAACAAAAACCATATTTATCATATCAAGGATTTCCGTGTTGGGACGGAACATGGCTTGGTCATGACACTATATATATATAGGTTATACATGGGTGCCTTACAAAAATATATATTCAATAAAATAAAATAATTAATAAAATAAATTTGTATTAATAATATATTAATAATATAAGATTTTATTAAACACTAATTCTATTTTATATGGTATATATGTAAATTATATAAATAATTAGATATTTTTAGAATAGGTTTTATTAAAAGGTTTACTATATATAAAATAAGTATAAATTAATAGGAAGTTGGTTTATTACTATGTATATAATCTGGCAGAACGTCTTGTGCATATATACTAACAATAACATTTACTGTATTATGTAATATGAGAATAATGTTATATAGCAGGTGTGACGTAATTGTATGGGGTTTTAAGATACGGGGGGAGCCCATATGTATAGGTTTATGACATTCATGCCTTGCTTCATCGTTTAAATGCGTATTTTTTTTTTTTTTTTTTTTTTTTTCAAAAAAAAAATGATAACAATACATCTACTGCGAAATCCAAGGAACCGCCAACGGAGACGTGGTGGGCTTTCGCTACAGCTTTGCTCACATCCGGATAATATACTCGATTATGGGTACTATTCTAGAATCAGCTATATAAACACGATAAGCTCATGAACTGGCGCCTAAAGGTTTGGCCATGTAACATCACTCTGTTTACTATAAACCAAAACCACTACCCATATAAACTGACGCCGAGCTCTAATCCCTCCAAATAGTAAAAGTCTGCTACAACGTGCCCTAGACTGTCTTCATAGAGCGTATAGAAGGGAGCGCCTCCCAATACCATATCTATAGTCTCGTCTCCGCTCTCGATAGCCATGTCAATTCGCCAGAGTGATATGCGGTCGCTAGAATCGATGGTCCAGACAAAATTCCTCTTCTGCATTACCTTATTTGCAAAGGTGACGTTAGAGTTTATCTGACAGAAACCGAGGTTGAAAGGGAACGTGTCCGCGTTCTCAGCGGGGTATTCTTTTGAGTGAAATACAACACCGGCCGTCCTTGTTGCAGGGTTTGCGAAGAGGTGTCCGTGAAAGAGGTCGAATCGGGATAATAATATCTCGCCCTTTGTCCAAGTCGGTATCATTTGGAATAGATTCTCAAAATAGGTGCCAAGGGTAGTGAAGGCTAGGAAGGGCGTGACATTGTCTGTGTCTTTCCCAAGCTGACACCGTTGGTGCTCGAAGGCTGGGTATAAGAATCTACGAGATTGATCGAGGAAGCCAACGGGGTGAGTTACATTAAGGGCGAGGGTGGCAGTGCGGAATAGCGCAAGATTCCGACGGGTCGTTGTGGAGGGTGCCGCGAGAGGGATATTGGTGGCGAATTTAGGGGTAGATGATCTAGAAAGATTGCGGAGCAAGTTATCGCCAGGAAAGGGCTGGGCATCGGTAACGGTACCGTCAATGGCCGGGACTACAGATAGGGAAGAGGCTGTTGATACCAGCAAGAGGGCCGAAAGCAATGGACGCATCGTAGGTAGTAAAGAAAAGACAGCCTGCCCATTACTAGCCCGACTTTACCTACTGGGAGTTGCTGCGTACTTAAATATGTACCTGAACATGCCGGAGCGCGACTCCTTGCACCGTAAAGGTCATTGCTTCCCGTTTGGTAAGGTGGTAGAAGATTTAGTTTCCGTATAGTAATTTTAAATGCCTTGGGGTTGATATTTCTTTGGGGGGAACACTAATTCAGGCCTGGGGCTCGACTCTTAGCATTAGAGTTATCTTATGCTATATTCCCGTTTGCAGTGTTAGCATGCTTCATGAATTTAATTCTTTTTTTTGCCCTACGGTCCTCGTGAGGAGTCTAGGGGCTAGGGGTGTGCTGTCACCAAAAGAGATATGCGTTGACCTCGTGAGTAGGTGTTGGATATTTCGTGTTGCGCTTCGATCTAATATCGGGGTTTATACCCGGAGCAAGTAGGCTTTTTCGGAGATAAATGCAAGCCTGACCCTCAGATGTTGCGAGGTTCGCGGTGTCACGTGATCGTCAACTATTTTGGTGCGTTAGTGGTAATGGCTAGGAAGTGTCAACTACCCACCAACAACCACACCCTCCCCGCCTTCAGAAAACACCAACTATTACCTGATAGTAGCGGCCGCAACTGCTAACGTCAGGTCCACAAGATGGGCCAAACCGATCGTGACCTACTCATCGAGATGGGGTATGTTGATGATATTTTTAACGTGCTGGTATTCTATCATATACTCACCTCCATGACGTAGATTCGACCCCAAGCGAGTCGATCTAGCTTTGAAAAGCTCAGGCGGACGTATGCACCAACCCCACAAGAGTACAAATAGAGAGTCCTGATGCTAACCCTTCATTTCTTCGAAGTGCAGGATGCGATCACATGGCTTGGGTCCCACGAAGACACCCCGCTTGAGGATCTAGATAAGGGAAGCGCCGCAGGGGCACCGGCTACATCGAGCTCAACCGAAGCAGGCACCGAAGATCAAAAACCAGCGGCCGGCGCTGAGGCCAAAAGCTATAAATGCAACGACTGTGGCAAATTATTGCGGAACTGGGATGCTGTACAATTCCATGCTGAAAGAACGTGAGCCCTCCGTACCCCGGATTTACACCTTGGAATATTTTCTTAACTGGTGTACCCAACCAGTGAACACCAAAACTTCGATGAAAGCGTGGAGGAGATTAAACCCCTTACCGAAGAAGAAAAACAGGCGAAGCTCGAAGAATTAAGGCTGAGGCTTGCAGAAAAGAGAGAACGACAGGCTGCTGAAAGCGTTACTGATGCCAAACGGAATGAAGTAAGCCTTCCTAGTTCCAATCACCATGTCAGCTTTTAATCTAATACGTGGCACCTGTTTCTAGGCTATCAGGAGGAAAAAAGACCAAGAATCCGAGAAAATAAAAGAAGAGCTCCGTAAGAAAGAACAACTACGGGACATCGAGCGACGGAAGCAGGAAAAGATAGACGATGCGAAAGCGAAGGCTAAAGTCAAAGCGGAAATTGCTGCGACACAGCAGGCTCGCCGTGAGGCTGCTGCGAAAGCTAAGGCGGAACGAGAGGGCACCATCACTGCCGACATGACCACACCGCAAGCAACGAATACTCCCTCGACGAGTAAAGCAGCACACACGGAAGCCCGTCTCCGCTTTCAGATATCCGGAAGGCCTCCTATAACAAAAACATTCCCTGCGGAAACTTCATTGTTCGAGGTTGCGTCGTCGTTAGCCCAGGAAATTGGGATAACTATCAGCACCTTTACCACAACCTTTCCTCCAAGGAAGACCTACAGACTGGAAGAACCCCTTGATTCTAGCTTGACCTTGAAAGAAGCTAATTTGACTCCATCAGCTTCGCTCCTCGTCGGCTAGAGACGAGCATTTCTCGTTCCATCATATCAATTGCCAGGAGGCTACTGCGTTAATGGGTATGTGTATGCACTACTATTCACCAATCAGAGGCTTGGGGGGGGGGGAGGGGGGGTTTAAAAGTGAGAGTCGAGTGATCCCTCATATGGCGCCCCCTAGCTTCAATAGGCCTCACGATAGTTTTTGCTACTAGTCTATCTCAATTGACGATTCGGTTGAGAGGTAGGGGTGAGGATCATCAATATATCGAATAATTGTAAGCTAGAAACAGAACTCAAAAACTCCATAGGCATTGATATTAAACGAAGCAAAAAGGTATCTGATTATCTACTAAAAACCTCAACGAATAAATATCTACTTAGAACCACCAAATTCTTATCTTCTGTAGTATCCACCTGCGGCGGTTGTGACGGCGGCGGCGGCGGCGGCGCTAGAACTCGTTGCCCAAGGAGCGGGCAAAGCGCCAGGCATACCGCCGAAGTTGTTGATGCCGTATCCAGACGGGTAGGCGGCGACACCGCAGAAGCACTGACACTGGCAAGAACCGCCACTCCCGTTACCATTTCCGTCAACCATGGTAGCGACACCGGATGGAGCGGATTGGGTTTCGCTGGGGCTTCCTGCTACCAAGGTAACAGTGCTGCTGACGGCGGCAGGGGCTTCGGTTGGGGCAGCAGGGGGGGTTGTCGCAACAGTTCCATTCTGGGCAATGGCCATGGACTTGAACTGCTCGAAGGTCTTTTCTTGTGTGGGGTTGATAGCAAAAGTCATACCCTTTCCACAGTGAGTACCAGTCCTTTGTTTACAATACCACCCTGTTCGGAAAATTAGTCAAGTTCAGATTGAGAATGTTCGGAATAATGGGACATACAAGTAGCTTCTGTAGTATCAACGGTATACTTGAATACTGGGGCCGGAACGACTGTATTGTTGGGATTGGGCAGCAAACCGGAGTCGATACCATCTGGTTTTCGGACACAGGGTTTTGCAAAGGTGGATTGAGTGATGGAGTGATTTTGCTTCATGAAATGGAACTCAACAATATCACCCACGGCGGCATGAATAAACTCGGGCGTATAAACCAAACCGGCGTCGCCTCCAACGATGACCTTGTGGATCATGGGAGCGGCACCTCCCTCATGGACCGGGGCAGGTGGGGCCTGGTGGACTGGGGCAGGGGTTTGGATAGTTCCCGCGTTCTTCGTGCATGTGGTCGAAGCTGGGGCGGCCTCTGAGTAGGCTGCATCAGGATAGCCATGTTGGGTACCAAGGACGCTGGCGATGAGGATTGAAGCAGCGAGGATTGACTTGAACATTTTGAGATGAATTTTTTGGGCTGATGCTGATGCAGAGGTTGCAGTTGTTTACTTTGAAGGTCCGCTCAACGGATGACGGTCTGGCCGTGTGTACTGAAGAGGGTGATTACTATTACTCAATTGACGAGTCCAGGCTCGGGACAAGAGGAAACAGCGTAGTCTACTTATATAAGTAGGATCGTTATATAAGTATTTAAGGACTATTCGACGCACCAGCGACGAGTTGAATTGAAAGTGAATATAAAAAAATGGAAAGAAAGATAGTGGAAAGAATGGAAGAGGGTAGCTTGACCCGAAGATGATGGCAAATGTAGCTGTTTGGTGAGGACACAAGGAGAAGAAGAAGGAGAAGGAGAAGGAAGGCACTGGGACGGGAGCATATTTATGAACATCTGCGGGCGGTATGTATGAAGGCTGTGTGCTGCCTACTATACTATACTGTACCGTACTATGATATGCCATGCTATACTCGAGTACTCCTATCCTCCGTGCCTGGCGAAACAACTGACGTTACGTTTTGGAACATGAGACCTCCCGAGCTTCATCGGGCTTCATGAGAGCAGGGCTGCCCCCGAACAGCATGCGATAACCGTGTTTGGACTGGCGGCCAGGCGACTGTGCCCCTTGTCGAAACAATCCTCCGCGACTTGCTGCAGCAGTTGTTTCGTTTGAGATGGTCGAAGCGGGGACCTGGAAGGGGCTGTGCAGAAACACGTTTTGTTTCCATTTCCCGCTTGGTCCCGCCTCGTCGGTGGCGCTTTGTTTCTCAGTGCAGTGGCGGCGTGGCTGGTTGCTTGGCGTGGTGTTCGGTTCTGTTGTCTTGTCTTGTCTTCTGTTTTTCTCTCTCTTCCCCAAAGAAATCTCTTCCATACTAGTTAGCTTAGTACTACGCACATTCAACATCGCGACGCTTCCTCAGTTCATGTCTATAGTATATCCTAATCAATACCATACCGTCACATCACATACTCTCTGTTTTACATTGTACCCGTCTTGCATTTTTTTTTTTTTTAAATCTTATCTGCTCTATGGCACTTTCGAAGCCTCGTCGGTCGTCTCGTCCCCGTACCCGTCCGAGGTCAAAAAGTCTCGTCTTTATCAAGTATAATGACACTGCCAAAATAAACTCCCTTCCCTGGCCCGTAGAATCGCGCCTGTTGGGTAGCCTAAGTCTGGTTTTGAACTATCAAAATCTACTGGATATACAGATTGCTCTCGCTCCTCGTGATCGATCGATGCAACATGAATCTAGATACCAAGACAAAGGATACATCCGCATCTACTTAATCATAGTCGCTACCTGCAGTAAACCTCTCAATAATTGCGCATTCGATTTAAACCACTCGAAAACACACCATTGCGCCCTTTGTCTATACAGGTAACAGTAAAACTCAATAAGAACCCCGTTACGAAAACAAACCCGTTATCCTTATCCTGGTATCTATAATCGTATTTCTCCGTAATCTCCCACACAAATCGAACCAAAGGAATGTTCGAGGGTCTATTCCATCACCCCCGAACACACCCCCCGAATGGGATCGATAGCATCTCGCTCCATTTCTTGGACTGGTTTTGAAGTCTGGCAGGTTCCGGCTGACGGACGCGCGGGTCTGTTGAGGTGCGGTAGTACGTCGGGATTGAATATATACTCGGCTCAACATCTGCCGGTCCGCTATGAACGAGCTGTGGGGATCGCGAAAATCCATCATGGCCTTGGTCGCATCTTTCCTGGGATGGTTGCCGTTTGAGGTCGGGTATGGATGCCATTCGGTTGAATTTCCGGTTTTCTGGGTGACTGTTTGTTCTCGAGAGGTCGAAATTCATTCTGGCTAGATATACGCCCCTTTGCCGGATGTCCTTGATCGGGATGTCGCGATATTTTCGGCGGAGTGCGATGCTCTAGTTGTCCCGTCAGAACCATGAGCACCAGAATCAAAGAATGACGCAAGTGTATATATCGCTTACCACCAGGATGTTCGCGGATCCTACGACGGTAGTAATAATAGCAGCTGCTAGGTCGAAGGCACTGAATCCCTTGCCTACGATGGACTTGGACATTGGTCCGCTCAGGGCCCCGAAGATTTGGAACGCAATCGCGAGCTGGCAGATGCCGGACGTTACTAAAGAGGCCTGGGGCCCAAAGCATGGCCATCTCTTTCTCCAGTAGGATCGGAACAATTCAACCTCAACTATGACTAGGAACAAAGACATTATCCAGAGAACGAGGATGTTCGCAGTGACAAAGAAAGAAAGCTAATTCCCTCGACCCCGTAATTAGCAATCTCTTCATAGAGTACAATAATTACATTGTTCTTACCCGATTATCGCGAAGACCGATCACCACACAAGCGAAAAGTCCGGCAGCGCAGCACAGCAAAGAGAGTAGAGTGGTAACCCTCAGGATATTGAGGAGATAGAATAGCGGGCAAGTTATCATCTTGCTAAGAAAGAACTAATGATTCAGAGATAGTAATGTGGTGTTTGTCTTTGGCTGGGGTATTAGGCTATTCAACTGGGATGGGGATGAGATAAGTTGTTTTTTGATTTGATTTCAAGAAAAAAAAAACATTCATGAGGTGGGAAGGAGAAGTAGTAAGCTTGGAGGAGGAGGCTAAAGCGTGAAGTTTTGTCTGTGTTGCGATTGTTGCAAAATTCAGACTTGCAGATGTGTTGGCCTCGGCGCAGTCCCGAAGCTTGACCAACTCAGATCCGAACCACAATTTCCATCACCTCCGATGCTACGTAATCTCGAAAACGGTGTTACTTGCATCGCCGCAGTACATCCGGGCCAACGGACTATTTTCGTTACTTCATGGGAGAACTAAGTTAAAGGCACCATAGCAAGAATATTGATTAAATTTTGGTATCTGGGGTTTGAAGAGAATTGACAGCGCTAATATGCAGGACAGACGGCAGAAGACACAATGCTAAGATATTCCAGAATACAGGTGATACAAAAGGAAAGGATGAGAAGCAACGCCTGCTGGTACAAATCGAGTGCGGATGACAGAAAGCAGATTGAAAAGGACTTAGAAAGAGGATGAGTTGGTCTATTTGTTGCTGGCATGCTCGGGAAAAGGACTATATACTAAAGCGGATGGAAGATGCAATATGAGCCGGAAAAAGGGAATGGAGAGATATTTGCTTTGGGGGAGCCGATGAAGTGTGCTGGATGTGAGGGCGGTCTATAAGGCGGTTTAGTTGCATTTATAGGAGGCCCTTTCGTTCGAGGTGTTGGAAGGCGACGTCGGACAGGCCATGTGATAACTTCTTCTTGCTCAGCGCGACAGGGTCGGAAGCATCGGACGATGTGCTCTCAGGCTGGTCTGCCGATAATGCAATGTCACCCTTGTGGCCGGAAACTGGGGTATTTGCCGCTGATATGTAGAGTCTTTCAAAAACTCGCCAGTGCAGGTTTATAATCTTGGCAAGTCTCTGTGGGATTGATGCGAAGTCGGCAGGAAGTCCCATCACAGTGTCAGGGACCTGGTCGAAGTTGGGTGCTTTGTGATGCGCCCAAGCTTTTAGTATTACTTGCGTTTTCAACGCCACTGCCTCGATCACCTTCTGTTCGAAGGATTGATAGAGAGCAGATTGGGGTCGCAAGTGTTGCCCTAGCCAGTTTTCTGCAAACTTCACGACTTTCGCATCTGGGAAAGATTTCGAACTCGGCTTCCCGGTGGCAAAGGCAGTTGCGGACTGCGCGATTTGCAAAGCCAAGGCAGAGGAGTTGCGCTGCCAGCGTTCGGAAACTTCTTCGTCGCCGTTGATAGCTTGTATTGCGGTAGTAAGAGCGACATAGGCGTCCTTGTCAACCTCCAAAGATTTATTTAAGCCAGAGACAAGGCTGCGGAATAGTAGAAGGCAGGTCTTCATATTCACATCCTCTCTTATGTCGAACCTGATTGCTTCTAGCCTCTCGAGGTCGAATGTGAAGGTGGCAGGGGGTTTTATATGCGGCTTTGAAGGACTTAGTCGTTCGAGAACACCAGTGGTGAGTATTGAAAGGTAGTCTGGCGTTTCGTTGGCCGCTTTGTGCTTCGTAGCAAGCTGATGGTACCAATCCTGGGTTTCTGAAATGCATAGTGTACCTTTCTGGATTCTCTTTTGAAAATGTTCCCTCTCAAACTCAGCGGCGGTGCTGACAAGGTATGGTCTGAGTGTCCGGATCTGGTGGTTGGCGACATCCTACAGCGAAAGGAGAAAAAGCAGTTAGAAATCTATAAAATGAAATTGGTATTTAGGGCAGGAAAGCTAAGGGTCTTACAAGTTTCATAGCCTCGAGTATTCCGAAAACTGATCGAAGGCCATCGACCAACAATCGCGGGCTATCACGGGTAACACCATCCTTTATTTTGCTGACCATATCGTCTACCCACGCATCTCTCATTGGGGCACAGTGTGCTTTGAGAAGAGCCGCAAGCCATGTCGCCAAGTTTTCGAAATTGAGAAGACCGTATTCGAGTTGCTGCATCATCAATTGTTGATCGAAGACCTGCTCCACGGTTTTCTGGTCACGAGATGGGACGAGGCTCAACAAAATATCGCGCATTGTGTCGAGAAGGAGCATTAACCTCTTTGGTTGCAATTGGCGCGTGACACCTCTTTGCAAACCAATTTGGTTCCGTCTCACATTTTCACACTCGCGGACGATGCTTTCCCAATAGCTATCTGCTTGTGCTTTCTTCTTTTGCCCCCGCTGACCGTCTAAATTTGGTCGGAAATGGAGGGCAGCGTCGAAGTAGATGTCGTGCCGGAGGCGGGGATTATTGAGGATTTCTTTCAGATCCAGCTCCTTCAATGTAATTAAATTGACGGGTGGCTCGTTCAGGGCCTTCTTCGACTTATGAGAGACGATGTTCTTTCGACAGCAAACAGTGGTCGGTATTTGATGTCCAACAGCCGGGGCGGACATTGACCGAGCCCGCATTATCTTTGATGTAGTAGGGGTTGTCGTTTCTGCATCTGAACTACAAGATGGTTGGGCCGGTGGCTCATGCGCCGCTGGGCCAGGAACGACAGGGGCTGACGATGTCGGAGTTGTGCTTGTGGGTTGTGGGTTGGCGTTCTCGGAGCCGTCGAGCTTGAACTCTTCCATTTCCAATGACTGCTTAACGCGCTTGACCCTTGTCGATTGATCGCAACCTTCGAGCTGGATGTGAGGTCTCTTGACGTTTTGTGACTTAGCGCTTGTCGCAGCCGACGAAGATCTTCTTATGGCACTAGATGTACCACTTTCTGTATTCGCCGACGATGTAGAAGGGAGCTGATGAACGGGTGTAGAATTTGCGTGGTGCTGTTCCATCAAAGGGATAGCGAAAACCCAAGGAGCCAAATGGTTCAGACCGAACGAGTAACAAAGGAGATAACTGGATTATATGTTGGTTTCTGTTTTGGATCGGCTTCTTTCGGTTGCTATTTGACTTCGGCCTCTATTATTTCTGTTATATATAATATATAGAGGGGGAGGAAAGAAGAGAGTGTGATAAAATAGAAAGAAGATGAAAAAGGATGATGTTATATATAATCAATTACAAATCGAACCCATCCGGAGTAAGTAAGAGCGAAAGTGTGAAGTGAAGGTTGATTCTTTGAGGTAATATGATTTGGTTATAATGTTGGCATTGGAACACAACGAATTCGATGTCGAGGAGTGTATTGTCCAAGTCTTTGGTGATGGTTGTTATTTGCAGCGATATGAAGAGGTCGTTCTGAGGAGAAGGTTTGTGGTGGGTTGATGGCTCAGGGGGTCGAGCTGAGTTTTGTATGGCAGAGGAGTCAAGGAATGGCGAATTCTCGAACGGGCAAAAGCAAGAATGACGAGCAAATTGGAGATTGATGAAGCAGGCTAGATACTGGAAAGGCCAAGATGAGAAGGCGAGTATGGGTTAGGAAAAATGCAGCGGGAATGTCTGTGGATGCGGTTATATGTCAGGGGAGGAAGGGGTCGTGTGTCGATTGAATCCAGCAGGAGCAGGAGGCCGATATGGATGGAAAAGGAACGGGATGGAATAATGGAGTGCCCGGAGCCGAACAAAGATGGACAAGAAGAAGATAGATGAGACGAAGAAGAGTATGTAAGTAAGAAAATGTGGGAGTAAAAAGGAAAGAAAGACAGGAACCTTGGTATTGTAGAAGAGTATCTTTAACGATGGAATTTTTCTGGATGCCAGGACTGGAAGAGGGTGATTAAAGGGGTCTGAAATATTTTTTTGGCTTTGGCTTTTTTTCGTCCCAGCGCCGCCTCGTCCCTTTTTGCTGGGTTTACTTTTTCCTCCAGGTCTTTCCATGTCTCTATTTTGTACTTGGTTGACTGAGACCGGGGCAGGCTTGGGTGGACGCCCTCGAACAGGTGTCTCAAATTTAGTCTCCCAAGACCTCAATACCTAGGTATGTATGTACTCCCATCCTTCTGGCAGCCAATCGTCGAAGGAAAAAAAAAGGTTTAAAATCAGCTGGCAGGACTTATCTGGTCACTCCCATAGCTGGCTGGCCACAGAACCCCAATGCATGCACTCTAGACCGGACGTATGTATTTTGCAAGTACATGTACATGCCTCCCGACAGAGATGTGACCCATCATGTGAACCTTGGGCCAGTCCAGTCCTATCTCTTTCCCGGAATTCTCGGACACAGGAATCTGAATTTGGTACGTGCTTGCAGAGGCAAGCCGATATTTGCCATTTGCATTGGTGAGATTATGCGCATAGCTGAAACAGCCGTCTGGAGCGAAGGCATCCACGAGTTTGATGGAGCCGGCCAATTTTCGATGTTCCTGGGCCGATTTGGGGATTAACCTCAAACACCGACTGCAAAACCATGCACGCTTTTTGTTCAAGTCCGGCATTCTCGAAGGTTTCCCGAAACGACAACTTTTCCTCCGCAGCACAGCCACAGGGATTTTCTTTGGTTGTGATAAGAGCGTCTAGAGGCTCCGTTGGTGACGGATGGTTGGACGGCGAGGCCCAATGACGTCGTCCCGGTGTCGCATGCGTACCAATCGATGCTATCAGAACGGAGGTAATGATACGATATAGCTAGACCTAAAATAAAAGAGCAATTGAAGGGTTGGTTCTGAGGATTGAGGGCAAGTTGGGACGGTCAGGGTGGAAGGATAACCGGCCTGGGAGGACAGACGCACACCCATGAACCCGTACCGGTATACCCTCCTTCTGAATTGCACTTGGGGTACGTACTGTATATAAATGTACCGGCTTGGGTATATAATAGAGGTACTTACTTACCGATACAGTATAGTGCGGGTGCGAGGTATATGTATGTACCATACAATACGGTGTGCCTCCTGATGTGGACGGTGGTGGAGATGTCGATATAAAAATCGGCCCCTCAGTTTTCGCTAATCATCCAGTAACCAAGAACTCACCCAAGTCCCGTCCACATGCCGGCCTAAGCTTGATCTTGATCTTGGATATTCGATTCGATTCGATTCTCGTCCCATGCGTGCAAGGTAGGTAAGTATTTCCTACTTTGTATACTTTCATCTTTGATTGAGGTTTGGTTGCCCTGATCAGCTTCACCTGCTCAGTGGGTCAGTTCAATTCAAGCAAGCCTCAGTCCTCCATGCGCCCATAGCTTATTGCCCTAGCTAGAGTGAAGGGTTTTGTGACACTCCACCTCCACACTCACTCGTTCATCCGTCCTATCCATCTCGAACCACAAAGCTCTCTCTTTCTCCCTCTCTCTCTCTCTTTTTTTTTTTTTGTAGCAATGAACACTCACACCCCTTCTAGATCACCTGCCAATGTGATCGTTTCATATTGGTAGAGGCCTCTTAAAAAAGGATACCTTCGCGAGACCTCGCCCCCTAGTCTCTATCAATGCACTGAAAACCGAAGTCAACCCCAATTCCCGTCGAATCCTCTTCAGGCTCACCACGCCGCCTCATCGCCAAAACCCAATCACTATGGCTTCCAGCGACGCGACTTCCGCGCCATTGGCGGAATACTTCTGGATTGCTGGAATGGATACCAACTCCTATTGGACTTCCCAACCCTCAAAGACCATACAAACAACGCAAACCCCAGTTCGAGGGAGCCTTATCGCTGAAGACTTGTCCGAAGCTGGAGAGCCAGAGGATCAAGTCTATCCTGCCCGGGATGATTCGTTGGGCTTTCGCCACCAGGTGGATAAGAGAAGCTCCGATAAGATCGATCATGCCTCATCAGGAGCGCAAGCAAGCAATCTTCTAGACAGCAATAGAACATCTACTATCGCGGAAGATACAGTTGGTGATGGCCTAGGTTCGAGAATGTCGACGCTTTCGACGAACTCCGCTAGTCCAAGCTTCGCAGATACAAAGCGATCGAGTCAGAGTAGCAATGCAACTATTATTGCTAATAACACAAACGGACAGCCCCGACAGACGAATAGTAGCCATGGCGATACTTTCGGTCATCTTCCTAATTTGGGCATTGGCGATTTCGACTTCGATACAGCCCTTCGAAAATTCGCCACTGAACGAGAGAACTTTCTGGAGGATCTCTCCTTTTCAGCAGGGGCAGTCCAGCACCAACCTAAGAAGCCCCCTCCAGTAAACGCACGGATTCAGAAGGTCATGGATGGGAATAGCGGCTCTACTGGTATCACGAAAAGTGGTTCTCTACGGCGGCGTATATCATTGCGTGATCTCAACTCTATGCGAAGAGCGCCATCGGTGGTGAATAGAGCGGGTGAGTCATGGTTTATAACTTGAATCGGCATCATGCTATGTTCTTAATACAAATTCCTAATAAAAATTAGCATCCATAAGGACATCGAAGCGATTGTCCAACTACAATTCTGTGATTCAAGTTCCAGAACCTCTTGCCATGGACCCGAAAATGCATCCACTTAAGCGAAAGTTCGAGCCAGTGCTCCTGGATAGATACCCTCCAAGGTCGAACGAGTCGACAGAACACCGAATCTCGTTTCCTGATTTTGTTCCAATGCAAGTACCGAAAGCGCAATAACATGCACAGGTTAGCTAGGAATCTAACGTAAATGTTTAGGTTTGCCTTTCCGAACGATATTAATATAGTATCAGCAGACGAGCGTCCTCGGTCTACATGGCACGGTTTTGTAATTCAAATCTTTCTCCCCAAATTATTTCTCTTGGACGCTAGGTTAATCGTGTACTGTTCTAGTGTATGACCGGTGGCGATAATTCGAGGCTCTACGGAATTTGCGTGTTAATATGGATTCCCTTGAATCAGAAGGCAGCTGAGGATGTTGAACGTCAATGCGAAGACTGGCGCCGCGATAACATGAGCCCTGAAGAGAGAGAACTAGCTAGTAGTTTGGGAGAGAGGTTAGTCGCCCACGGCAATATTATACAGCCTTTTCCGAATCACTTACACAAAAACGATTCTCAGGCTTGCAAGTGAAAGGGCGAAACTTTCCAGGCTTTTAGCCCAATTGCCATCAGTGGTGTCCGATCCAAAAGCCAGAGAAACTCTCGACGACGAGATTAATGCAACTGAAGAGAAAATAGGATTGATGGCAGACCTCCTTCGCCCGGTCCGACATGGCGCTGCTTCTAAGATTGAGGGACTAACTGACGGAGAAAGCGGACTTTGGATACCTCGAGCATATGGAGTGCTTGGGAAAGATCCAGCATTAACATCTTTTTACAAGGAATGGCTTAAAGCCATTGTCGTACCCATGGTCGATGGCTGGGTTACTCAGGTTCCTCCACCCTCAACAAAGGTTGGGATGTGGCAACCACTTGAGAGGTACCTTCCGGGCCCCCTATCCTTTTGTCAGAATTGAACTAATCTAAACTCTAGATATGTTGTTAACCTATGCGATGAGGCTATGATGCCGGTCACTTCCAAGACCCAAATTGAGCTTGCAATTAGAGAGCTGCATCTCTATGCGCGAAAGGAAGCGTTGAACGAAGTGCCCGGGTCTCGGAACGTAGACCTCTACCCGTTGTTTAGATCACTAACGCTAGAAAACATTATTACACTTTTCGAAGTATATTCCCCTCATATGCCATGTCTCCGGCGCCGCTAACCCTGTGGATAGTACTGTCTAGCAGAAGCTAGAATTATCTTACTCTCGTCAAGTACGACCATGTTGACGCTGGCGTCTAGTACCCTGTTGCACTTGTTATACCCCTTTACGTGGGCGGGTATTTATATACCAATTCTGCCTGCAAGACTATTGTCTGCGATTGAGGTTCGTTTCTATTCCATTCATTCTTGAATATTCAAATCGGACCTAACCAGATAACCACCGTAGGCACCCTGTCCCTACATTGTTGGCGTGGAAAAGCGCTACGAGAAACTCGAATTCCCAGAAGATGGATGTGTCGTGTGTGACTTGGATGACAATTCTATTCTTTCCTACGCAGAGCCGACGAGGCTCCCCAAGCAACAACGTAGGAAACTCATGGCTCTATTGCAACTTGCAGCCCCTCACCATAATCGATTTGGAGTCGAAGTCGGCCCCCCCATCTATGCAGCGGAAACGTTCCCACACAGTGCATTTGCTGCAGAGAACGCGAGCATATTCTCGTCAAACCCATCACCATCTAGCCTTGCCAAACTAGTTTCGCTGCCCTCGAACTCCTTTGGGGATGCAGCCGCAGCACCTGGAGGTTACCGACGCCCAATTTTTAATGTTTTCATGCAAGCCCGAACCTTGAGTCGCCCGCAGGAACTACGCCCCACGACAAGCGGGACTATAAAGGGAGGCAATCCTCCTTCTCCGAATTCTCCAAGATCAGGCCTGGGATCCTCATCCTCTCGTGCTGAGTCCGGAAACACCTTGACCGCTACTCTACGCGGAAAACGGTCCGGCAATTTTGAGACGCTAGCCCAGCGGAGGAGTTCCTCCTTCGGAGTAGATAGGCAGGTGCCGAACCTGCGCCGTCCGAGTGTGCCATTTACAAATCATTCACCATCCCCGTCGACATCATCATTGGTTGAAACGGGATCTACGTATAATCAATACCCACCCTCGGTGTATACACCCTCAACCCTTGCGGCATCGACAATTATACCTCAGATGCTTGTACAACCTGTCCGTGATACAGCTACCACGAAGTGGGTGGAGGGACACTGTTTGCATTGGCAATCGGTGGATTTCGATTCTTCCTGCTCATTATGCGAGGAAAAATCGGATGAGGGATTGTACCACTGCACAGGTCAGCTATTCGTATCTGGTGTTTAAGGAACCATTTTCACTAATACAACATTATAGCTTGTAATGTTATTGCTCACAACAGATGCTCTGGATTGCTCTTCCTTCCTTGCCCGGCCGCCTTCCATCCTGAGCAAGTGCGAGCTGCTTTCCTTCGCTGCTTCGCAAGTTTGCTCTATACATACCGTAGATTTATGCAACCATCTTCTGGAGATCCTAAGAAAGGGGGCAAAATCTATAAATTTAATATTGATGGCTTCATCCGGAGCTTACCTGGAGATGCAGCTGAATATGTGACATTTTTAAATGAAACCCAGGCTTTCAACGAATTTATCGAAGAAAGAGAGAGCTTACGCGCGGACGACCCCAAAATAATGCTCTTCGAGCAGGTTATCATGTCAAAAAAGAACCGTGGCCGGACTAACTTCTTTGGCAAAACAAGTATGAAACTCTTCCAATGGTTCAAGTTGTACGGATACTAACATAGAACACAGAGGATATATCTTACCTCAGCGACTCATCTGAACATCTCTGGCGGACCTGCAGTGTAGCGGTCCCGCTTTCCTCGAGGGTCCCAGGGGAATCTAAGGTTCTGTTGAACCGGGCTCCAGCAAAACTCGACCCTAGTCTCATGAAAGAACCTCGTATCCAGCACGGCGCCCCGAAAGTAAAACCGGGGAAACCCACTAGAAAACCTATTCCTTCAGGGCCAAGAATGGCAGAGACCCATTTAGCTGACGCTCGATGAAAGATTTATGCGCCTTTGATTTCATCAACTTCCCTGAATCGTGGACTCCAAACTCCACGGGCTGGTTTGTTTGTATTCCAAGTCTTTGAAGCTCCTGGAGTAAGCTACGCATGGGCATTTTTTCACTCGTCATACTTATTCCCGCATTCTATTTCCATCTCGTAATCTTTCCTAACCATCTAAGTTGCATCTGTTTGACAACACTTTGTTTCCTATACATATTGGTATACCACGGAGAAGATAGGAGTTATGGTGCCGGTCATTTTGCCTCTTCGTTGGTTTTGATCTGTTATATCATCCCGACCACTGTTATATTTACTTAAGCGAGTACGTTAAAACTAGAACATAGTTGCGCCCACACTGGTGATATCTTCAGCCCATCGAATCTGGATACTTAGTCGAATAATATTTGGACTTCAACTTGCAACAACATAACGTTTTATTGAGAACTCAACGCTGGAAACCGAACGCCACCCTGCTCGTTGATTGTAAACCAAAGAGATTCACCCTGTCCCCTAAAACCGCACGCACGCCGCCGAGTTGGAGATACAGATGGTTATCATCAACAAACGCGATTATATTCGTGAAACTGTATACAAGCCTCTAGCGAAGGAACTAAGGAACTAGAGGAGGATCAGAAAAAGAGAAGACGAAAGGAAAGAAACCAACAGGAAACAGAGCATTTGGGTATCCTTGAAGGGTACAGGGCACCTCTCGAAGGCCGAGGGAGGAACTTAACCGGGTACAGGCGCCCAGGCGAATACTAGTCCTAAGGAGAGAGTAGTGAAACGACTAGAATTGTAACGATTCTTCACTGGAGGTATAGATAAGAATGTATGTACGGAAGGTTCCTGCACGAACGACAATATGCAAGTCATTTATCACAAAGGGGGTTGCGCTGACAGGGTTTCGAAGAGAGACAAGATTCGTTGTGAATTCCATTAGTAACTATTTTTTTTCTGTTCCTTCCGACGATTTCGAGGGACTTTCATCCGCAGTGATGATAGTGGTTTTTGAGGGATCGATCTTCCCACCGTTATCGTTTACTGGAGGAACACTGGTGCTCTGGCCGTCCTTTAGCGTGGCATCTTTGTCCAAAGCTTCCGTATCTTTCTCTTCTTCATCATAGTCAAACATCTCTGTGTCATTAGAATCGGTAAGGACTTCGGAGCCATCGCCAAGCATTATTATCCTACCCCCCTCACGGGTCGTGTTGATTGTGATGCCGTATGTTTTGATTGACCCATCTTCCTCCTCTTCAAAATTGGCATAATAGCTCTGGGGACGGAATCCGTGGGTTTTAGGTTGAGCTATATGTCATTGTCGAGAATAGTTAGCGAATTTGCTTCAACTAAGGAATAGTATCGCTAATGCAGTTTCCCACAAAGAGGGACTTGCCATACTCTGGCGGCGCACAGGGGCCGTCTCCATCGGCTACTCTCTTTGCAACCATTTCGTACCATTCCTCCTTCGTTTTACCTCTCAAGAACGCGACCACGACCATTGTCATATTGTCGCAGCCAACCCCGCCATTCTCGCTCGAAGGAGCCAAACAGTTGTCCATCATATTTTCGCAAATTTTCTGTAGTTCTTGTTTTTCCACAATCCCTCGTCGCACAAACTCAATAACAGCCTGTGAAGATTGACAATCCCATATCCCTGTTAGATTCCACTGGTTAGCCGGGCTCTTCCTCATGGCGCTAGAGGATGCGTTAGCTTACCGTCGCAGGCGATAACCATAAATTCGTCATCATCAGAAAAGTTGTGGATTACCACGTCAGGGAACGAAGTCACGATTTGCTGCTCGGGGGGTAGGTCGGCACTCTTCTTAAATTCAAAGTCCCCAATGGCTCTAGACAATGCTAGGTTCCCATTAACTCGGCCGAAGTCCACGAACCCCCCTGCGGCTGTTATTCGGGCCTTTTCACCTGTTGGATTAAGAGAGTTTTTTTAGTGACGGTCCCTTGCCTGATTTGGTTCTATACCGGTCGGTTCGACTATGGGAAAGAGGGAAAGAACACAAAGTAGGCAAACTTCTAACCTTCATTTTGAGGTTTATGATCGAAGGAAAGTGGTTTTGCCCTTCCCTTAACACCTAAGACAGTACGGGAATCGCCTGCATTTGCCTAGGTAGGAACCGGTAAGCTTATGTCCTCGGAATGGATAACGTATTCTCCAAACTCACGACAAATATCTTATCGCCAGTGACTATGGCTGTTGAAGCGGTGCAACCCGATATCTCGTCATGGTATTTAGGATCTACGTATTTAACCGAGATGTTAGATATGCGGCTGGGGTAGGGTGGAGACAACATGCTTGCCTTGCAAGATAGCTCTATCACACGCAAGGAATCCGTCTTTCATTGCCTTTTCGAAGTTGCCAGTTGGGAAGTCGGTCTGCTTGGCTATTATTTTATGGACATTCTGGCCGCTGAATAAAGCTACACCGTCACCACCGTGGCCGTCATAAACTCCAAAGAAGCTTACACGACTCTGTGGTGTTGTCTTTTCGGTTTTGTCATCGGGTTGAAGGTCAAGGACCGCAGCATGTGCATCCTCCATACTTATGCGCCATCCTTGCATCGTAGAGAGACCAAAATAGAGCCTATCATCTTCCCCGTGCTCCGATAACTATGTAGCAAACGATTTGTTAGGTAGACCGTGAATGGAAGCTGGGTGGATGGCAGCTTGTAGTAGCAACGTGCCGGGGAGGCAAGTGTATAAAATTGGTATCGTACCTTCTCAACGACTGGTTCTGATAAGGTCTGACCCATGGTGACTAATTTTCGGGTACGAGAGGCGGATGATTTCGGCGGAAGCGGCTGTGTAAGAGGTAACTAGGGTCGCAATCGGGGTAAAACAGTGTAACGGGACCGTGTATCTAGGTCTACTACTCGGTATCTGGAGGTGTAGTCGGGGTGGAGTTGGGGTTGGAGGGGCAATCTGCCAAGCTGTATCTTCCCTTGACCAGGTATTTCTTTTCTTTTTCGACTTTATTTTTTTCGGTTCCTCCTCTCGGGGTTTCCTGCCTTTGTGCCAAACACAAAGCTGGTGGGTGGGTTTTTCGAACGAGAGGACGAAGGATAAAGTGATGGAAAGGAAGGGAGAGAGTAACAAGGTAGCGAGCTGTGTGCAGAGTCGCCAGAAGGTTCTCTTTGTTTATGATTACCGCTTCCCTTTTGGCTATCCCTGGTTCTAGCTACCTGCTGTTGGTTAAAGTATGAGGGAAGGATTCGGAAGTTCTGACAGATGTTACGACGGTACTGATAAGCGGGGTTGGATCGGAGAGGAGCACGTAGGCTGGTGGCCGGCGTTCAAACCCGGGGTTTTCGGAGATGTTGTCTGCTAGTTAGCGGTCCTTCTCACTCTTTCACGAGCTGCCTTCCCGTCCCCGAATGGGTTTCTGACAGGAGTTGCTGGTCGTGTGAGGTGGGAGGAGCAGGTGGGTGTAGAGGTTGTGGTAGTGGTTTTGGTGGCGGGGGTAGTGATAGCGTGCGCCTGCGATTGTTGCCAATGCAGAGTTTTAATTAGCAGGTTGAGTTGACACCTACCTGATGTTCGTCCAAGCATGTACATGTACGAGCACTCAGGTAATGTACTTGGTCCGGCACTATTCCTTATCCTGCTACTAGTTGACTACCAACTACCAAGCAAGTATTTGAGTAAGTAAGTACTCGCTATGTACTGAAGTCCTTCTTATGCATTATGTATCCGGAGCTAAAGTGCTGCCGTGTGTCGAGGTAATTGGAGAAAAATAATAAAATTGCTATTGCACTACAAATACTTTTCCGTTTCCCTCTTCCCATTGAATTCTCCATCACCATTCACACGTTACTGCCTTTTCGTTCCCTTCGACTATTTTGACAACAGCCTGGACCAGGCTAATAAGTAAAACTGAAGACCCGAAGCCGACGCAGCCCCACGCCAAGGCAGTCCTCCAGCTACGGGTTGAGAGCTTGATATAACATAGCGGCGGAAGAATATACGCCAGGGCGCATGCGGAGGTCGCTCCGATCAGCTCGAAAACCGCACCGAGGTCGCAGGTAAAAAGAGAAATCAACAATGCCGAGAGTATCAGGCCCCTTTCAAGGTCGTATTAGGGTTATACATCTATGCAGCTTATCCGGCTAATGCCTAGGAACTTATACTTACGTTGTGAATATAACATGGCGCCACATGTCAAAGGGTGCTCCTGGATACCAATAATTGACCATAACCTAAGGAGGAAATTAACACAGTAAACGGGTTGGGCTTTGCCAATACGAGATGGATTGCGTCTCACTTCTCTGCACACGAACGCTTCAAGAGGCAGGGTCGTCAACATGTTCAATCCGAAGCAGCTGTTCGGGGATATATCCATAAGCTTCCAAGTCAATTGAAGGATTACCAGTGATCTTGAAACTTACAATCGGGCAATATTAACCATCAGGTTAGAGCTTGGAAAGTTGTTAAGAACGTTACCCATCGTCTTATCGCCGAATGTCAAAAACCCAGCGAAGGCCATTCCCATACAGGCAACCATTGAAATACCGGTCGAGTAGTGTGTCACTCGAGCAAAGCGATCAAGGGTTGGCTTGCGTAAAGAACCATAGATCAACAGAGAGTTATGATCTGGCCGTTTCAATGTTTAGCTTGGGCCTTAGTGGTGATGGGTAGCGCTACTTACGACAGACAAAGGCTATATACAGATGACGTTAGCAGGATGTCTCGTTAATAGGAGTGTTTATAGTGTTATCAGTGGCTTGGTAGGCACTCTGGGACCGGTACTTTGGTGTATAAGGCAAAGGCGCTTCGAATTCTTACCGAAACTAATGACACCGATTGCCTGGAACACTCCTGAATTCAGCGTAAGCAGTGGTCCCGAAAGGGTCCCTCTCAACTCGTTTGAGACGAGGAAGCCTTGCACTATAACGGTTACGACTATGATGAGCATGCTCACGAGGGCTAAAGCCGATGCCTTTGCGAGCTATAGGAGAGAACAACTATTGTCAGAAAAAAAACCCCCCCGAGACACTTCTAGACAGCACGTTCTCGGGCCTTACCTTTGCGATGTCTCGATATAAACTCAAAGGGTATGATATCCCGACGACACATAATATAATCACGGCTCTTCTGTTTGTTAGAAGCCAAAGCACAGACATATCTTTTAAACTCGGGAAAATGGCCGCCATAACATGAGGAATGGTATCGCCAATAATGATACAAAATGCAACCATCCCACCAAAGGCGCTATAGATGTGTGTAGTCTATGGGTTAGCTAGTGTATTTGGGGGTCGGTTGTATATTCGAACTTACAAGGCCCACTGGGCAAGCTACGGGGGCGTTAGCACAGGTGATTGATTTAGCGCCAGGGTCGTAGATCGGACTTACAGATATGGATATTAGCCCCCACTTTCCAAAGCAAGCGCTTACTGTGGACTGGAATGAATTTGCTCCGGAGAGTTTGGAGTTTATAACTATTAAGTTGATCGTCCAATCCACCTTTGGATGCCCAAGGGGAGAACAGTTAGAAGCGAGTAAGTAACCACGGTCGTAGAGTGGGTACGTACTAAAAATGTCAAAACTACTAGAAGAATCACTCCTGTTGCAAGTCCTGCTTGTTTGAACGCATATGGTTGACCTGTAATCATTGTATACGTGTATGAGAACAATGTCACCTAAAGCTTGGGGCGTCTCAGTCGTGCATACCAATAATCCCTGCCCCTCTGTTGCATCCTATTAGTATACTATCATTGTCAGGAATACCGCGGTCGTTCTTCATGGGCTCACATAATAGAGTTCGCCATGTTCATAAATGCCATCTTCATTCCACTTCTCGAGGAAGGGTCCTCGAGGCCATCCATATCAATCCCAGCAAATATTACAGACGGGGCCGCAATATTTGTCAGAAGAGGCGCCGTACCCCCTTCGACTGCATGCGCAAAATCGTCATCGTCGGATGAATTGAGAAAGTCTTCATCGTATGTCCACCGATCATCATTAGCGTTGAAAGAGCTATTGTCCCGGCTGACATGGCCTGCAGAATCCGCGGGTTCATCATCAACGTTAAACCGAACGAATCTCTTCGGCTGGGGGGCGGAAGGCTCCGGTGGCGGCGAGGAAGTAGACGGTGGACGATATGCATCCTCTCCGGCTAGGTCAGTCGATAACCGTAGGGCGCCGGGGGGCGACGGCGAGGAAACAAGGAGACGGTCTTCATTTTGTCGACTGCTTTTCATCTCATTACGGGCGGAGGCTTAATTGGCACAGTTGTCGTCCCTTATGGTAACGACTTTGGTGTGGCCAAGTTAGCATCTGAAACTGAATTCGAATGAACCGGAAGGATATGAAGGGATAGCTCGCTGGATCCTGCTTGGTCGGTGTATAAAATCTCAGCTGGATGTAGCCACTCCCTACAAACATCCGCTTCTCACATACCTGCTCGAGGAGTGATATTGATCGCGAGAGAGAAGCAATCAAGGAGCGCGGTTTGGCCGATTTGTGTGTCAAGTACTCGGAAAGTAGTGGAAGTCGAGTGACTTTTGGCGTTTGCCTTTTATTGGCTGCTGAGTACGGAATCCAAGCGCGTCGCTTTGCATCGCAACTTGCACCGCCGTGACTCGACTGCGACGACCAACCAACCACCATCACCGTCTTCATCCAGGATCCTTCCTCTGATTCACACTCGACGCCCATCCACCCCCTCCAGCTTCGAGCACAGTCTTTCTCTTTCTCTTTCGCTTTCTCCTCGCCATCCACCAATTCGCCCTCGACCTTTCTACACCGTATCACCACACCCACCGTCGCCACCGTGCTTCTCAAATCTCTTCACAAACGGAGTTCTGCTGGGTCGAATATGGCGAGTATATTTGGGGGCGCGACAACAGCCACCACGGCCGCTGCTGCCCCGGCTAGCAGTACCCAGGGCGACCTAAAAGGAGATTTGGAACTGGTATCTCCTCCAGATGACAGCATTCAGGAGATCTCGTTCTCGCCGACTGCCGACATGCTGGCGGTCGCGTCCTGGAACAAGAAAGTCCAGATCTATGAAATACAACAGAACGGAAATTCGGCCGGGAAGGCAATGTATGAACACGAAGGCCCCGTCTTATCAGTCTGCTGGTCCAAGGTAAAACCACTCTCTTCAAGTTTCAGTCTTCGAACAAATATCGTGCTCGTTCTTCAGGCAGCCGTTGACTCTGGGCCGTGAAAATCATAGGATGGTACTAAGATCTTCTCCGGTGGTGCCGATAAAGCTGGGAGGATGTTCGATGCTTCGACAGGCCAGAGTACCCAGGTTGCTGCTCATGATGCCCCCGTTAGATGCGTCAAGGTCGTCGATATACCCGGTGCAAGTGGTCCGATACTCGTAACCGGGTCGTGGGATAAAACCATCAAGTATTGGGATTTGCGTTCACAGGCTCCCGTCGTAACAGTAAATCTTCAAGACCGCTGCTATACACTCGACACCGCACTCAATCTTATGGTCGTCGGAACTGCAGATCGTTACATCGACATCTTTAATCTTTCGAACCCGGGAACCATCTACAAGACTCTTCAAAGCCCTCTGAAATGGCAGACAAGAGTTGTATCATGCTTCCCCAATTCTAGCGGGTTTGCGATCGGAAGTATTGAAGGCCGATGTGCGATCCAGTATGTCGAGGAAAAGGACAACAGTTTGAACTTCTCGTTCAAATGTCATCGCGAAAACCCTCCAAACCAACGTGACATCACAAATGTATACTCCGTCAACGCAATCTCCTTCCATCCGACACATGGCACCTTTTCTACTGCAGGTTCTGATGGCACATTTCATTTTTGGGATAAGGATGCGAAACATCGACTCAAAGGGTAAGTCTGCTGGTTGACAGGGCCCGGAAAAATAGCACTAACTCTCTATCATCCAGGTACCCGGCCGTTGGCGGCACTATATCTTCAACTGCGTTTAATCACAATGGTAGGATATTTGCCTACGCTGTCAGCTACGATTGGTCGAAGGGCTACCAGGGCAATACTCAAGGCTATCCAAATAAGGTCATGCTTCACCCCGTTAAGGACGAGGAAGCCAAGCCTAGACCGCCACAAGGGGGCAAGAAAAGATGATTGGTATATCGGAAACACCTGTCTGCCAATGGCCATATACGGCCATCCACATTTTTTGGAAGTGACGAATTGGCAGAGCCGCTGGAACTTGTTTTATCGTTCGTTTTATACACCCTCCTCGGATACCGTTCGTCGTTGCATACACGTCCCGGATCCGTTTAGCTCTGAGAATTTTAAATTATTAGAACCAACCAGTTGTCCGTCACCAGGCTCAGGAATTTGTTTTGTATTTCCAGCATTTTGTAAGCTTGCGGTTTTTCTCTGATACTCTATCTGCTCCATGTATTTCTAGTCGACGAATGAATGAATGAGATCTAAGATCGAACCTGGTCGCGCGGATGGCATCCACCCGCGCCCGATGGGGCTAGTGACCCCGGTCGCTAAACGAGAATACGCAAGCTAAGCTGCATTGACTGCATCAATCAGCCAATGTGTTCAAATCCGACTTACTCCTGGAACCCACGGAGGTCTCGAGTCCACCGCGCCCCATTATCCCAATTATTTATGGCCGGAACCACAATAGCCAGCAGTTTTCTCCGTTTTCACCTTACCATCCCATCTGCGTGCCCCTTTAGCTCGTTAAGAACTGATCTGTCTGTCCCTTATATAAGCTTATCCCGAGGTCTCGTGGGTCCTGTGTTGGAGTAAGCTGGCAAGGGGACTGGGAAAGCGAATACGTATACCTTCATCCAGCCTTCCTCTCTTCCTCTCCCGATCTCTCGCGCCGTCGTCCCCAACGTACCTCGCTCGGGTACTTAACACCGTCCGCCATGCCTCTACGATCCTCCTACCGGAGGTCCATCCTCAAAGTTACCAGCCTGTTACTACTCCTCGCACCAGCTTCCGTCTCTGCGCAAAAACACGCGAACGACTACTATGTGAGGTCTTTGCCCGGTGAGCCCGAGGGCACCAAGATCAAAATGCATGCTGGGTACGTCCCTCGCCGGGCCTTAATAACGAGTATTCAAGTGAAGAGTTCTGGCTAAACCTTCGCATCGTAGGCACATACAAGTTGACGAGGCCACCAATGGTAATCTTTTCTTCTGGCATGTTACGAATCGGCACATAGAGGCAAGAGAGCGAACTGTCATTTGGCTCAATGGCGGGCCTGGCTGCTCTTCAATGGATGGCGCACTCATGGAGGTTGGACCGTACAGGGTGAAAGACGGCAAGCTCTCTTATAACGAAGGCAGTTGGCACGAATTCGCAAATCTCCTGTTCGTCGATAGCCCCGTCGGGACAGGTTTTAGTTACGTCAATGGAAACGGCTTTCTCCACGAGCTCCCTGAGATGGCCAAGCATTTTGTTATATTTCTAGAGAAATTTTTTGAAATTTTCCCTCATTACGAGAAAGACGAGGTAAGAATCCTTTTAGCGTGTACTATAGGACTATTGCTCACATGGCTCCCTTTCAGATTTGGTTTGGCGGCGAATCATATGCCGGTCAGTATATACCCTATATCGCAAAGGCCATAGTCGAGAGAAATAGGATTAGCTCTCAAAAGTGGAACCTTGCCGGTCTGCTCATTGGAAACGGTTGGGTCGACCCTAAGTCACAATACCCGGCATATCTGGAATATGCGTACTCTGCCGGCCTCGTGAAGCGCGGGTCAGAAGTTGGCACGAGGCTCGAAGCCCAGCAAGCAACCTGTTTAGCACACATACAGCAAGTCGGAAATAAGATTGAAGACACCTCGTGCGAAGAAATCCTCCAACAAATCCTCAGATTAAGCGTCGACGATGAAAAAGATGGCAGGAAACAGTGCTACAACATGTACGATGTCAGATTAAAAGAGGACTACCCATCCTGTGGCATGGCATGGCCCCCTGACCTAAAATGGGTGACACCATATCTCCGTCAACCGGACGTTGTTAAGGCGCTAAATGTCAACCCCGACAAAATGTCGGGATGGGAAGAATGCTCTGGCGCCGTTAGCGGTTCGTTTAGGGCGCGGAACTCTCAACCTTCAGTTGAATTGCTACCAGATCTCCTTAAGGATATGAAGATCATGCTATTCAGCGGGGATAAAGATTTAATTTGCAACCATATTGGGACCGAGAATCTCATCAAAAACATGACATGGAATGGAGCTACCGGTTTCGAAACTAGTCCAGGTGTCTGGGCACCGCGGTCTGAGTGGGTCTACGAAGGCAATCCAGCTGGCTATTACCAGACGGCCCGAAACCTAACCTACGTCCTTGTCTACAATTCGTCTCATATGGTTCCTTTCGATATCCCCATGCAATCACTCGACATGCTCGACCGTTTCATTGGTGTCAGCAAAGATAACCTTGGCCGTGTCCCCATGAAACCTAGTGGCAAGCAAAGTAGCAGTGCTGGCTCAGGCTCTATCCCTGCCAATGCTACTCTGTCCGACGAAGAAGAGAAGGCAGAGCAAGAGAAGCTTGAAAAGGAGCGCTGGAAAGCTTATTATCGATCCGGCGAGATAGTTCTTGTCATCGTAATTGTCGCTGCTGGGGTGTGGGGGTATTGGGTATGGAAGCAAAGAAAGGAAATGGCCGACGGCCATACAAACGGCATCGCGTATACGGGCCTTAGCCAAGGAAAGCGTTCCCGGAGAGGTGATATTGAAGACGGCGATTTCGAGGAGAGCGAGTTAGATGATCTTCACGTCGCTTCCCCTGTTTTCGACCGAGAGGCTGCCGGGGAGGGACGATACAGCATTGGTGGTGACTCGGACGACAGCGATGGCGAGTCGCACAAACGATATGAGAAACGATCATGAGTTGTTTGGTGTAGGATTGCATGATGGCGACTGCCTTTTGACGCGTTAGGTTCTTCCTTTCTCGTCCTATCCGGCCCCCAGTTTTTCTTGGTCTCGTCGGGTTTATCTTGCATCACTCATTTTCTTCAGGCTTTACCTTTCCGGCGTTTGGGTAGACTATGAATTTTGTAGCTGTGGGTTTTAACCTAACGGAGGCACCAAACCCCATTGAAGAATCTCGCTTTTGGGGTGATACTAACGGGCTCGCCTTTTTATTATTCTTATTCTTTAGTATTTTTTCTCAATTTCTGATAGCTAGTTTTCATCTGTCTTTGCACCTAGGTAAGGGCCAATGTATATACAAAATTTCTAGTGTACTGTATGCAAACCACGAAGCCCAATACCCGTATCCTTATCTGTAGGCGCCCAGTCAGAGCGAGAGTAGCTTCCTCACCAAAGGTCGCCACCTCACCGGACTCTAGTATCAAGACTTAACCGATCCCCGGGTTCCAGCTCAATAACTCCTTTAAGTTCTGCCCTTAGCGTCTTCAGCTCTTCAACTCCCTTATTCATTGTCTCTTGCTCGTTAGCGCTCAAGACCTTGATCGATGCTTGCAGTAAAAACGAGTCCGCTGGGTCTAATTGACGGAGAGAGTCTGCAGGAAGTGGCGAAAACGGCTGTGATGGCAACAGTACCCTCGTTATGGTGATGTATATATTGTGATAAACAAAATAATCCCCAGAGAGGGCGTACTCGGATACGGGCCTATACATTCAACAGTTCCCTCAGTTAGCCATGGCCTACACCTTCGTGCGCCTAGTGCGATCTTGAATCTCCATACATGTAACCTAGACTATCAACAAATGAGAGCGCATCGCCTTCGTGAACCGCTGCATTGTGAACCATACGCGATGTCACCGGTCGTTTGCCATTCACTTCTGGGAGATCCGAGAAGCGTATCGTCCATTTTTGTTTCCGAATATCGTACGGAGCTGCTTCGGTCTTCATCGACGCCCCATTTTGCTCAACCGCTGTCCCTGTAGCACCCAAGACCGCCACTGAATCTACTTCCATGGCATCGCCATTCTGGTGACCGGGAGCAGCGCTCCTTGACTGCCCCGTGACAGGGTCACCTTTTTGGGTTTCGCTCTTGAGGATATCGGCGACGAGTTGGAGATAGTAAAAGTCTCCAGCAGCTGCTGTATTTGCAGGGCCAGCACCGTTATTCCCACTAGCCGCGCCTCCGATGGTCTGCCGATTCCGCTTGGGCTTGTAGATGACGTGGTGCTCGAGTAACGGAACGCCTGGCATACCCGTAACCGTCGTCAAGGCGCGTTTGACATGGGCCACCCGCGAGTGTGGGGCGTGGGCGAAAAGGGTGAGTTCGTGCATTGTGTATGGGTTAAGGCTCCAGCATGGGCTGGGAACCTGCTAATGCTGCGTCGCTCAGCTATTGGTGGTGTTGGAAATCCATGGATCGTTAAGAAGATATGGTGGGTGAGCAATGTAGATGAGACGATAGCTTGAGCAGGTATCCAGTGGAGGTTAGAAACACAAGGCTCCCAACTGCCGCTGCCCGACCTATGTATGTATCAAACCACATCTTTCGATTCAGGTTTCATCTTATATTCCAATGTATAGCTTACGTATCCCCCATGATATGCACAAAGTATTGAATACCAAATGGGTTTGCTTTTCCTTGAATACTATCCATTTCCCGTGATGAAAATCAATTGTAAATACAACGGATCGTTCAACATCCATCACGAGGCGAAGCGAACCGAAGCAGACTCAACATATCCTTGACACATATTCCGTAACATAAATCGAGGAAACAATATATTGCTGATAACCGCGTAGCTAAATATTCATTGACGCAGAACTCAAACCAGAGCTTGAAGACAACCAATCTGCAGTGTTCATAACGTAGGGTTGGGGCCTGAGTCTAAGGTACACCCGACCAGATGTTGTTTTTGGGGGTTTTGTAAGCAAAAGGATATACTAGGTAGGTATGATAGGGTCCTAGAAGGTTGGTTTGGGATAATCGATAACCAAGTTTTACCACTAGAAGCCTGAAGTCTTAGAGGAAAAGGAGGGACGAGCTGGTCTAGCGTACCTAAGGACAAGCGAACGATCGTATGGCCGAGTTCGAGAGTATCCTATGGCAAATATGTGATAAAGATAATAATAAAAAAACAAATCAACAAGGCTTAGAGTACTTAAGATACAAAAACAGCAGCTGGCAGCAACTTAATGCGACGTATGTGTCGGACAAGCTAAAGGCGTTTCGTTAGTTGAAGTGGTTAATGTCTCCAACGACGCAGAGTTTATTGGTCGTTTGTTAGGTATAGATATGCTCATTGATACCACGGAATTTTGTCGAGAGAGGGGTGTAGCTGGTGGCAGAGAGGGGTGGTGGGGTCCAGATGGAAATGCAAGTCCGACAGAAGCTCTAGGTCTGCGAACGCCATTTCAGTGGGATCTTGCTGTCTTTTGGGTCCTCCACCTCTTTTGGTTCCGCGGCAGGAGTTTCGCCATCCTCACCAGGCTCCTGAACCGCCACTTCGCCTTCTGGCTCCGGGCTCGTCGACTTCTTCTGAAGCAGGCCCTCCTTAACTGGCGCCCCAGAGGTACCGCTGCTGATGGAGCCGGAAGGTGTGGTGGTAGCCGAGCCCGTGGTAGTAGTATGTGCGTGTGGGATATTCTCTGGGAGAGGATGCTTTGATCCGATCTGGGTGACGCCTACATCCGATGCTCTGCCAGCCTTCGAGAGTGCATAATCCCCCGAGTCGAAGTATTTACGTTCCTTCGAGCAGTAAGGTTAGCAAAGACATGTACGACGAGAAGGGGGGTTCCCTATACATACTTTGAGCCTATTGCTTAGCACATCCTTCTTGGAAGGGAGCTTGCCATAGAGACGAAAGAGCTTTTGATCCTCTTCAGAGAGGGACTGAAAGGCAGTGGCACGAGAGCGGTTAGTATGAGGTCACGGCCGTTGGAATTTGCTGCGGCAGGTATAATGGGACAAGAGGTTGCGGAACAGAAACATACGCTGATATCGATCTTGTTCCTCTGTGCTGGAAGCATTGGATTCGTTGTCGGTGATTGTATATATAAAACTATAGAAGGAGGGAGAGAGTGTGTGTATGTGCTAGTTGCGTCGACACTCCCGTAGTGAAAGCGCGGGGTAGCACCTGGCGGGGACGGGAGGTTCGTTGATGTAAATTGACAAGGCAAGCCCAACCCAGTTCAACCGGGCACTCGGAGGATTTTGAGAGGAAAACGATGAGGATATATATGGGGAGTAATAAGGAAGTGCTTGTATTCGAGACTGTACTCGGATTCGTATTCTTTAGGCTTGCCGCTCCAGGATTCGATGCCACTGACAGGGTTGGTGGTGGGTGGATGGAATTTGGATTGGATGTTTTGGGGTGACTTTGGCTTGGTCCACCCGCATTGGCACGACAAACCCTCTAGCCTATCCGCCAACCAAGAAATATCTCTCGTTCTCAAGTGGGTATCCGACCGTACCTGTACAGAATGCAGCTCTATAGCTGACGAGATAATGTATCATACATGCGGACATACATACGCTTGTGTATAGGTGTGGCCGTCGAGGCGGTCTACAAGATGGCCTTGGATGTCTTGGGACCTGGGACTTGCTTTTCGGCAAGGACAGAGAAGCCCGAGCACCAGACGTGCATACATACTTAAGTACTTACATACAGGTATTACACACATATGATCCCTTCCGACCCAACATAACACTTAGGTAACTGTCTTTTAATCATTGAGCCAGGCCTCAAACTCATCTGCATCGAAAAATCTCGCTTCGATAGTATTCCCATTGAACATTCGTCCTTCCAAAGCATTTACGGCCTAGTCGTCACAAATTAGGTTTAGCACTGAACCATTTTTCCGGGGGGTCCCTCGAAACATTGCGAACTTACCCTGAGAGCCGATAACTGGCTTGTAAATTGTACAAACACTTTAGATGGCGCATCGTCGGATTCTTTGTGAACAATGTGAACTCTCTCAATTCGCCCGTACTGTGTCCTCCATGTCAGCGAAACGGCCTTCCCTTTATCCAATATATATATATATATTTATCATAGTTACCTTTTCGGAGCACTCGTCTCCTATTTCTTGCATCAGGACGGCGGGGTCTTCACCCTCAAGCCCGTCCACCATCTTATGCAGTACCACAACTTCGCTCATTTTGCCAAACTTACCTCCGTCATCACCCCGTTTCTTATTTTTGTCCAATATTTTCCCGACTCCCTTTGCATCTTTACCCTTATTGGCTTTGACTTGAAGTGCATGGACCATTCCGGATGAATTGGCACCTAGACCAGTGCCCTTCGTCCATCCATATTTCGACATTAGCCTTTCTGCAAACCCCTTCTGACCTGGTCTATTCGACCTAGCTCCGCCGGCCTCTTGCGCAGACTCGGGAGGAGTGTCTTCATAATCATCGTCGATTGCCTCTGATAGGTCAAAATCGCTCTCTTGGCCAAGACCCGGTGGCGCCGGCGGGAGACTATAAATAACTGGAGCTCGCGATATCGTCGCGCTGTGTGTATTAGAAGATCCTGTTACCACCGGCTGCGCCAGGGAAGGCATCGATGGATGATCACTGGCGTCCTCGGGTGGCGGTGGTGGAGTTTCGTGATCTTGCAGGGCGAGAGAAGGCGTGCCAGCCGGCGCGGATGCGGCCTGTTGTGTCATTCTCGCTCTCATCATCCAAATTTCGTCACCAGTGGCGGCATCCAACATAGGAGCTGGCTCGCTCTGGGGCTCCGGTACAGATGGTCGGTCTAGGTTGGGAGGAGGTGCAAATCCAAAACTCGGTGGAGGTGCAAAACCTGAATATACATAGTATTAGCTAGGCATATTGCTGAAGGGGACGGATGGGGTTACACATACCTTTTCCTGAGAATCGAACCTGTTCGTCATCAGACTCATCGGAACTGAAAGCATGCCGTCTGCCATAAAGCCTATCACGCCAATCCCGCATTTCCTGGTCCTTCTCTTCACTCTCCTTATATTCTTCATACTGATTTGGTCTCGAAGGGTCGTAGATATCATCCCAACTCTGTGCCGTTTTCTCAAGGGTTTTCTCTTTATTTTTCTTCCTCCTCTTTCTACCACCCCTCTGCCGTGATGCGTAAAACCCATTGACGTCGTCATCATCGTTTGTCGCCCAATCCTCAAGGGTGCTTTTGACCACAGGAGCACGCGTAGCTACTGTCGCTGTACTCGAGGCCGGGGCCGATTCTTGATTTTGATCATTCGGCGCGTCGGATTTAGGCTGCTTCGCGAAGGTGTTTACTCCAGCTCTTTTGACAGTCTTCTGTTGGTTTGGCTGGGGCCTACGTGGTATCGGTTGGAATCTTAAAGCTGTTGCTTAGAGGCCTCATCCGGAGGAAGGCGATGACAAAACGTTTTAGCCATTGATCGCATTGAAGGGAAGGTAGAAAGACCAAGAGGCAGTTCCAACCCCCATGAGTCTCGCGCCCATCAGTGATGAGCCGCGATGCCGCAAGAGAGGGATGGGGTGTATGCCTGTGTAATGAAATCAAGTGAACGGATGTTATGTATGAATACCAGCTGAAGGTACCTGCTTCTTCGCAGATGCAAGTTGGTCGCTGCCGCTTGCCGTATCATTGGAAGATGGTTGGGTGCCGGGAGCAAATATAACGGGTGATTTGGAGATCGTAGACGGTTGGTCGGATTTGGTAGGTTTCGGTTCTAGGAGGTCCGCGTAGAGGGATGCCATCCCCCTACCGGTATTGGATGCCATGCTTGCTTGAGGATGATGTTCAAATGTTGGCCCGATGGATCTGGTTTCTTGAAAGGATGAATGTCCGTCAAGTCGCGTGCCAAGCGATGGCTGCAGCGGATGGGGGCCGGGGATGTGGAGCTAAGAAAACCACCCTTTTCACAAGCAATAAGTTGTCGGAACTTCAACCCGTCTCCAGAAACAATCCATGAGGCTCTTCAGAAACTATTTTCATGATCATTTATGTACTGTTAGAGTAGTATCCAAACGTAATGCTAATATACCCGCTTTAGTAACCTGCATAACCAAGGAAAGAACAACAAAAAAAAGGAAGAAGAAGAAGCACGAATTCAAAAGAATATCTATGTACAAATGTACAAATGTACAGCGAATCGTGAGAACAAAATACGACTTTATCTCTCGCAGAGGTATAAGAGCAAGAGCAAGATTGGATACAAGCCCCTAGTTTATCTTCGCTTGCTATCCGGGGGCCCAAAAACCAATTCTTTCACCATAAATTCATAGGTAAGTAGGGTCATAGCAGAAGCTGGGACAGCTCGGACCATATTGGTCCCCATGCCTGCATAGAATGCTCGCCACCCCTCCTCTCGGTATACCGTTTTAACTGCGTGTATAACCCCTCGGTACCGTGGGACAAATGGCTCTCTAGACGACTTGCCTTCACCATTAACACGACGTTGGGTCTGCATGCGAGTTCGAATGACTTCGTGGGGGTAAGTGGCAGAACTAGCACATATCTTGCTGAGAATACTAGCGGCAAGAATTCCAGTTAGATTGTAGAACTCGCCCTTCTCACTGTTCCAGGTCTCCGATTCTCGGAACATCCTTTTGAATTCTTCATATAGAGGGAACTGGACGGCGACGTGACTCAACCCGAGCAAGGCAGGAGCGAGTCCAGAATAGAAGGCCCTGAGTCCTTCAACCCGGTACATCGTCTTCGCAGCATCTAAAGTAGACTTGTATTGCCAGGGAGCCTGGTGTGTGGAGGTATTCTGGTGAGCCTGTGACATGAGGCGGGTCTTGATAACCCATATTGGATTTGTGCAGATGGTGGAGCACCCTCCGGCAATCATGGCAGAGACTATGTGCGTAAGCCAGGGGCTTCTGCTCTCTACTCATTTTGTTAGCATTTACAACGGTCCTACAAGTTATATTGTCCCATGCTCAGAATAATACCTTCTGCTTTCAAGACCTTCTTGGCTTTCTCGTAAACGGTGAAATAAACGGCCCATGTTGGGAGGTAACCCAGGATTATAGGGCCCAGGCCCCTATAAAACCCAATAAAGCCATCTTCCCTCCAGATGATCCTCGCCGTGCCAACCAAACCCTTATAATTCGCTGACGGGGTGTGGAGGTTTAAGGCACCGGCTACTCTACCACCAGCAGGAGCAGGAACCGGTGCAAAACCTCCCTGGGCCTGAAGTTTGGTCTTGATGACGTCAAGAGGGCATGTTACAATCCCTGAGGCGAACCCGGCAGTGGCTCCGGAAAAGGCGTGGATGAAAGCGGGGGTCAGTTGAAAGTTTGGCGGGCCTTTTGGGAGAACAGGTGGAAGGGTGTCCTTTTCAGGGTGGCCGCTTGACTGAGACCAGTATTTCCCAGACTCGGAGCCGTTATCTGTCTGGTCACGAGACAGCACGGGACTATTTCCTTCGGGAAACGGCAGACACGCCTCAGTCGAACGTTCCATTCTGACGGGTAGGTAGCTTGGTCAGTCACATAAATTGGTATAGAAGAAGGGTATGGGAAACACATACATTCAGTCACAATTGTGTCGATGTACCAGTTGAATGAGTGCGGAAGGGTCGGGTAAAACGCTAGCTGCGGCTTGTACTCTGCAAGTCAGATGTACGACGGCATACAAGCCGCTTGAGAAGGGGTGTGGTTTGGTGAGCAGGATTGAAGTCGTGTATACTAGTATCAAGGTTCAATCCTGGACAGTCGTGATCGGGATGGACAGACTGGGAGGCGTCCGATGGAGAAGGATGTTATTATATGTTGTCTCGTTCTGACCCTTGGGAAATGGACAGGTTCTGCTTGAGGGTAGGTTCGAGAAGTCTTTGGGCGCCGTCTAGTTTGCATCGCTCTGTGCTGTGTAGCAGTAGTATATATATTATAGGTGGTGATGGTGGTGGAGGTTATAATATATGGGACTGAAGCGCGATGGTTGCCGCGGGGCAGTCACCGTGACGGCGACGGCGACGGGTCCTTGATTTGGGACGAAAGGCTTTGGGATGGTTGCGGGCAGAGCAGAAAAGGGCGTGGAGGACGCCGAGGTAAATTTGGACTGGGGAGAGTCCGGGGAAAGCAGGGTTGAGCTAACCCATATACACTCTACTTACTAGGTATATACTTAGGTAGTGTATATCAGGCGGTGTCGTGTGTGCGGTTGCTGGGTCTGATAGCATTGCTACTGGGAAGTATTCAAACCGAACCAGTCCGACATCCACCCGAGCCTGCAGTTATAATTAAAATATCAATGTTAGTGTCGGTTCCTCTTATAATTACTAGCTATATCCTCAAGTACCTAAGTAAGTACTTATACTTACCTATGTACTCACCTCGACCGCATCGTAACAAGTCCTGTACCTATACTATACTACGTTCTAACTACTTCTTACTACCAGATGCCTGGTAATATATAGCAGACACAGACACAGGCCGGATAGGATGCGTTGTGATTACATAATCGCGAGCTCTCCCGTGCCAATCAGATGACGTTTAATTTCTGCGTACATTTTGGCACCAAACACAGGAAGAAACCTCGCTCGCTGCAAACCCTCAGACGCCGTTCACCCGCACCGCTCCCGTTCCCGATCCCACCATCCTAACCCCTCGTAGACGACGACAGCCCCGGCTTGTGCCACTTCACCGTCACAATGGCCGCCGTAAAGAAGATTTCGAGCTATATCATCGCCCGTCCAGCGCTTTACAACTTTATCAGGCCAATCGCCGAACGGTACTGCGAGCTTTCCGGATATCGCAAAGTCGGGCTCATGTAAGGGAAACCTACACCGTCGAAATACAGGACCGAGTATTTGCGGCTAACGGCACCTACAATACCTAGGTACGAGGATCTTCTACGTGAAGAAACCCATACGGTCCAGCTTGCGTTGAAGCGATTGCCTCCAAGACTCGCCTACGACCGGGCCTTTAGAATACGACGAGCTCTTCAGGTAAGAATCCGATAACCTTCGTCCGACCTGTCCCACTCGCGTCTGGTCAATTACTGACATTGATGATTTTTCAATGTATAGTGCTCTGTTACGCATACCCTACTACCCAAGGACGAATGGATCAAACCCGAAGAGGTACGTTCCCGACATAAACTAAACACTAAGAGGCCTATATCTACATAATACTTACCATCCCGAAGGACGTCCCATACCTATCTCCTTATATTGAAGAAATCGAGAAGGAAGAATCCGAACGCAAGATGTTCGACTCCATGACCAGGAAGTAGGGAGGGCTTTGGCTCTACATCATACCACCTTGTATAAAACCAACCCTCCATTCGATATTTGTACAGTTCATCGATAAAGCAGCTTGTTCTTATAAAATAAAACCCCCCCCATTGGCATCCCAGTTGACTAGTGGCGCGCAAGGCGTATACCTTCTTCCATCTGTTGTTAAGTATCCCTGCGCAGTATAGGGAATAGAACCTGGTTTCTATTATTATTATATATTGCAATGGTACCCTGATATCCAAATACTGTGGTTTTATACATAGTGTTAACAAACCGGCTACTTATATATCTCTCTCATGGGCTGGTCACTCCGCTCCACCCTCTGACGAACTCGAACTGCTTGTCCGCGTCCCTTAATATACCATCCTTCAATTAATATCGTAAAACTCAAGGTCTCATAAAATTCTCAGGGGAGAAATAGGATACTCACTTGACGCCTCCCGCTGCATCTGGGCATTCTGTCTCGCCATCCGTATGGAACTGCGAGTGTACACGAATAGTAATCCCGCCATCGTGAATGCCGCCAATGGCATGGTAAACGCCTACTCAATGTGGTCCATGTTCAGTGACCTGACAGCACACGCGGACCACGTGGAAGGCCGGATTTTCAACATACTCTCGGCGAAAAACGATTCTGCGACATCTTTCGGGTATATGAGGCCTCTCACGGCCGTGACGCAAACATCAATGTCCTGGTGATCTACTAATATCGAATATCAAATCCAAATTGATCTGGAAATTAAAGACTATCTGAATCCGGCGGAACTAAAGAGATGAAATTACCTCGGGTCCTATGACTGCTTTGCCTACGATTGTCTAGACTTGGCGATCTTGCCTAACGCTTTCCATGCCTTTTGATTCCAGCAGAGTAATTCCTGGGCTTAGTTCCGTCGATGCTGGCTGTCGGGTGTTCTGAATCGAGTCTTTTCATAGATTCCCGGGGTTTGAGCCTGGTCGGGTCTGAGTTTGGCCGCAGCCTCGCTTCGCTAACTATTTGTCACAGCAACACAGAATGTTCAATGGAATTGTTGCATTCTAAAAGGGTTCCCTATATCTAAGTGCAGTGGTTACTGCACAGCTGTGAGGCAAAAACCAGTTAACTCCTTACCGCCTATATTGCCAACTGCGTGGGTATACCGCCCCTTCAGTATTAATTCCGTGGTTAAGCAAGGTCTCAATGGTCCATATAGAAAATATCAGTCATCGAACTTAAGCAACCCCATCCGTAGTCGGCATGATCACAAACCGTCGGATATTCGACAATTCCATCCCAAGATTAAACCATGATCCAAGAAAGGTATCCCTCAGCTGTCTCTTGCCCCTCTTTGACCGAAAAAACTCTATCTTTGTGCCAGCCGCTAGAGGTGCTTGAGACTTGTCTACTCAGCCACACGTCAAATCTAGCATCGGTGACACGCCTCTATATAAAGTATCCAAGGACATCTTATCTCCGCCCCCTCGTATAAACCAAAATCCGTGGGGAATGACACATCGGAAAAACTTAATTCACTTCTTTAGTGAGAAAAAAATAAACATTTAACTTGAGGGGAAAGCTCGGTATCGTTTCTGATCATGAGCCGGTGTTACACGAGAAGAACCATTTATTATTTGCAGGTCATTTCCGCAACCTGGAAACCAGGACCGCTGCTTCATCCACCTGGTCGTACAAGATTTGCAAGAGGGGGCGTTTATCTGGATTCTTGTCTCTACCGACGTTTAACACAGCCGTCTCCTGTTTTTTTTTTTTTTTTGGCCTCAGCTTCCTTCTTTCTCGTCTGCGAGGTGATTGATCGATTGGAGAATTATGCTCGTGGTGAAACTGGCGTTCGAGGCGTACATAGACCTTATGCATATGTATATACCTTGCTCAATAGGCCGGGGTTGTTATTTTTCCTAGCACCATTGTTAACAATCAATTAGATCCTCCCCTCCCCTAGTCATTGCCATTCGCCAATGTATACACCCCTCCTTCCTACCCTTGAGGCGAGTGTGACATCGCTGTTACGAGCACGAGGGCCGATCTCGTAAACTTGCCTCCCCCTCCCTCAGCCAACGGGATGGCACAAACTTCAAAGCATGACATTTGCAGCCATGCACGAATGATCAACCTGCAGTTGGGAATGTTTCGAACCCAGAATCTAGACTCTTCCTCCCTTTGCTTGTCTCCTTTCGAAGCTTTCGCCAATTCCCGCATGCCGGGGAAATACCCCTCGGTTGAATAGGAAGGATAATGAAATCCTTGCATCATAGTAGCTTTTGCGGGATAAGGAAAGAAAGCAGGGCCTGCTACAATGCAGGATTGGAAATACTAGATGGATGATGTATCGCTCAAATTACAACATACAACAAGAGATGTGCACATTTTGTTGCTACTATACAGATATAGCTGATCAAATTGAACTTTATTCATGATCAAGAACTCGCCTATGCGTGCGGAAGACGGGTATATCAAAAAGAAAAGTATCTACAACGGGTTAGATACGACGATATCACAAACAACTGGATTCTGCGGAAACTATGCGGGGTCAATGGCCGACACTATCATATTTCCAGGAAGGAACCGGAGAGACTTTCTAACCTGCAGATCACGACCAATCTTGTCGAAATACTGGGACATCCATATAGCATCTTGCAATGTCTCACACAATAGATACTTCACGATGTTAGATATCAATCTTCAAAGAAAGTTCCCCGAAAAGAACTAGTTACCACACTCGAAGAAACCAAGAAGGAAACCGTTACCAAATAACTAACACACCCACCAGGACTCCTTGACAGCACAGAGAGGTCAGAGGTTCTTCCCTGAATCGAGCGAATACGCAATTATGGATGGTAACTAGGCTACCCTCCCCAACCCCTCACTACTAAGACTTTTTTACAAAATGAATTTCAATTATCACACCCTGTAAGGGCTTACTTAGCCTTCCCGCCGACCCAAATCAACTAGCGTAGATAAATCACCGATTCGTACGGAATCAAGGAAACCGCTGAAGAATGTGGTTGAAGGAAACCGCCAGAAGAGTAACCACGTCATTCACGTGGACAGTGTGAAAGAAGTGAGGAAGCATGAAGAGAGAAAAAAACCACTTTTGCACAGACTTTTGTTGAGACCAAGACATGACACACACACACACGCACAGAATTGGGAAAGAAAGATGGATGCCTAGAGGGTTCTCCCTCTTTTTATTCGCCTCCACTGGATAGGCTTAGGAATGCAGGTGGCCAAGTATATTTTTCCTCTATGGTAGCTTCAAAGAAGGTGTGGTTATTGCATACATGGCATGTTATGGGTGAGTTATATCGGTATCGAAAAGAAACCGATAGTCTGGTTGTCTTATAATTATGTATTAGAACCAGGCTCTTGGGGCATAATTCGGCTCTTTTTTTTTTTGTTCTTACCACTAATTTGGGTTATTTGAAGCAAAGTAATGGAATAGGCACTAAATCCCAGTCCTCTCGAAAGGATATGCTGGGTTGTGGGGAGGTGATTATGAAAATATATAGACAGACATTACAATGATGGATATCGATATCGCGTAGAGACGGAACCAAACCAAACTGTCAATGAACACCCGTCAGAAAAACAATGATTAAAAACATTGAGAAACATGTAGAAATAGATATTTCCGACGCCGCCAACACCGAGTAAACTAGACAATTTTTAATGACCACCAATATGACACCGAAAAAGAAAGAATCCACATATTAAGAGATAGAGATAGACAAATGGAACAGTCATGCGGCCAAAGAAGGCCAAAGAATGTAAGAATATAGGCTGATGAGTATTTTCCGAGAGAGCAGTGCGTCCGGCGTCACCTTATGATCATCTCCAATGCGCTGGTGGGGCAGGGTTTGAATGGCCCAGACGTCTGCGTAGCTCTGCAATTTCTCGATCTTTGTTCTGGTTCAATTGCTTAAGTCCTTGGATCTCAGTGCAAAGATGATATATGTACTCGTAGGCGTGCTTGAGAATTGCCGCCTTCGATATGCCTTTGGTGTCCCGGCTTTCTCGACATGCTGGGACGACCTGGACTAGTCGGTCCATGCCGTCTTTGATATGCTCACGACGTCGTTGCTCTGACTGTAAGTGTGCCTTTCTCCGACGGGCAGCTTTTGCGAGTTCAGCGGACTGTCTGTTGCCTTTCATGTTTTCCTGAGTTTGCTGGTAGCGCTGGACAAGAGAAGAGTCGAACATAATGGTCTCTTCTTTGATGGTGTGCGCCTCGTCCGAGTGCTGCGTAAGAGGCGTAAGGGGAGTTGATACAACATCCTCTTCACTGAAAACGAACCCCGTTCTACCAAAAGATGACGAGGAATCAGAAGCAGCAAAGGAGCTCTTCCTTGTGTTTGGGGGCGAGCGAGGTGCACCCGCTACATTTCTCTGATCGAAAGATGTCTTCAATGCTGGCAACGGTAAACCACTATGGCTGATTGGGTATGCACAGTTGTCTTTCTTGTAGGGATGATACTGGCTGGCAGAGCAGTCTCTTCTTTTTGGTATGAATCTTGAGAACGATGATATCTTGGGAGATACCATTGATACTGGGGAGCTTGATGAATTACTGATGCTCTGTGCATAAGATGATTGTGGCCTTGAATATTCTCCACGAGACTGCTCTTGGTTTGTCATAGCCCGGTAAGCTTGGTTTGGGCTGCTCCCGACGGAGGTAGAGGTGGGTTCCTTTGCTTCCTGGCCATCAAAGATGTCGCATAGGCTACCTGCCGCTGCTTCTCTGATAATATCCTTGCAGGGTCTACAACAAAATAGGAATACATATTAATAACTGAGATAACACATAGGTACTGGCAAAATGGAAAGGAATATAGCTTACGGTAGCATGAAGCTGGTGTTGGGCTCTTGTTGGAATGTCATGATAAGATCTGAAGTTTTGGCGTAATTAATAACTCGGCCAGCGAATTCTTCGTTTAGAAGTGACACTGTGGGAGATTAAGAGGAATGGGTCTGAAGGCCAACAAGAAAATGTGCCGGGAAGTATATTTTATATAGTCCCCTCTGTATGTATGTACTCGATAGCAGGAAAAGGCGAACCACGTATATACCACCAGTGCTTTGGGGGGGTCGGATCAGGTGGTAGGTAGGGTAACTCTCTCGCCTGAGGTGGCTAAAGAATGGTATGTAGCAGAAATATGTCCAGGTAAAACAAGCCGCCAGGCGGATTAACGGAATAACTAGAAGAAACTAAGAGGGGAGAAAAGTGATAGAATGCCCCGATTACTCGTGAATCTAGAAGGGGTCTGCCGGCGATGATGCAGACCGCCATCGCTTTATCACCTTGGGGTGACAGCGGGTGAATCAGGCACCAGCACCCTGTTTTGATATCACCAAAAAAGTAATATCAAGGCAAGTAAAATAACAGCCCTTCTAGACGGCTCTCACCACAAATCATTCCCGCATTTTCCATTGCGCAAAGGCCGGAGATGGAGAAGAGAGGGAGGGGCGAATAATGAGAGTTAAACAATAACACTTGGGGGAAAAAGAAATCCATATGGATCCGGTGAGAGGGCAGCAATAGAGTTCCTGCAGGAGTACCGCTTGGAGGACGTAAGTTAAGTTAAGAGCTGTGATCTTCGGGACCCAGGGAGCACAGATGAGAGCTCGACCAAGTGCAACCAACCTGATAGATTTGCCCAGGGAGATGTAAAATTGACGAGTAGCGGCACCATGGACCTACTGTGGTTGCTGGTAGCGGAAGTACCCACCGACAGTGCGCCTCCTTGCGTCCTGAGCAGAAGCTCTCATGCAAGGTGTTTTTGCATAGCAGACCGGACCAACTCGATGTTAATAGGAGCGTGAATTGGTGGTCACTCCTTCGTGCCCGAGAAGTAAGATAGCTGACCGGATTCGCATAGCTCGCAGAAACTTGAGACGTATAATCCAGTCGAACTCATCTTTGTTAATGTTAGACTCCTTGTGATGCCTGTATGCATGTCATCTGGGCGGTATTGTAAACCCGCGACGGGCCCTAAAACGAATAAATCATAATAGTCGCCTATCCAGACACGTCGAAATGCGAATTGGCATGCTCCCCGCCCTGAGACCGATGATATTACATGTTATGGACGCATGAGTTTTCGGGTAGCACCATCATCAAATTGTGCAGTGGCGCGGGCGTGTTGCATTCGAATGAATGTCTCTTTCCCCTTCCCACGGCCTGCTCGCTTTTCAGCATATGCTCCGATTCTAGTGTGACACCAGATCGTGCGTCCCATCTGTAGAAGTGTCAGATCCCGTATGTGCGTCGATGTCACGCTGGCTTCGAATTTGGGTTTTTAGCATTCAGGGCCCGTCAAAAAGACGAAGTGTTGGAGACGACATTGTCTAGACCGGATCGACTCGCCAACCTCTTCGTGCTTCAGAATTCAGTTCCAAACATGTCGGTAGCTTGGGGGTGCCCGGCTGCCTGGGCCATCCCGCGATATTGTTCAGCAACCTCATCTGCTCGGACGAACAAAAAGCAACCGTACTGGAAATAAAGCGGCGTAGGGAAAGAGATCCGACTGCATATTTTCGCTCTCCGATGAAAGGGGAGGTTGTCGGCCTAGCGGTTCTGATATTGATAGGCGCTTGGCAAGGGCCAGACCAAGAAGTGAAGTATTCAAGTCATGAAGTCCGAAGCGTTACGAAACATAAGGCTCAGGTGTTCCCCTCTGGAATCTAGGGCACCGCGTGGACGGGAGGCGACTTTCACCGCCATCTTGCAAGGTTCGAAGTGCACCAGAAAAGTTGCCATCATTGCGCAATCATAGGTGTCTGATAAAGAATGTGATAATACTTTGAAAGGTTGGATTGATGGCTCTTTGCCGCACATGTGCCAGGGAAGCATTGCGTTCCTCTGGTATCACTCTGATACTTCTTACTTCGAACCACTTGTACCATCATCATGACTTGACGGTTCTCGGAACAACATATCGCCCATCCGGCGGCACATGAACGCTTATGACCACGGCCAACCAGGAAAACATCGGTGCTATCGTAGACTTCGGGTGGCCTAGATTGGTAATCGTTATGCCCTCCTTGACTTATCAGGTCGCACGAACACTGTCCGACAAGGCTCCCAGAATTCGCCCGTGGCGGGAAGAACGTTACGGCCATCGAATCTGGAGAGCATGCATATAGGGTCTGAGTGGTGGTAGGAAATTACTTGATTAAATTGACTTTGCTTGAAAAGTATACGGCCAAAATATTAACTAAAGAAGTAGAAAAACCGACATAACAGCCTCGAAAGCAAATCAATGCGACAGCAAACCATCTGATGTACTGAAGAAAAACCCCGAAGAGCAAGAACGGAAAAGTAAACAAGATGTACATAAACCGTAAGGAATAAAACGAAGCAAGGCTAGGAAGGAGAAGTAAGGAGGCCGGGTTTCATAAAGAGCTGCTGCAAAGGTTAAAAAGGGTCGTTCATTGTATGCAAAATAAAAAACAATGCATACATGTAAGCTTTTGAATTATTAACGGGAATTCGCAAGTATTATAATACCGAGGGGAGCAAATCGCGGCCCGGATTTGGGAAACCAACAGCCATTATTCAAAGGATTCTATCTGTCATGGAGTATTTAAGGAAAGAGAAGGTGCGCAGAAGACCACGCAGGTGCCTGCAAACCTTCGGCCGTAATAGCAAAGACAACGAGATGTTCCCATAGTCCCAAATAAAAACACATGGCATAGGGAGGAAAAACAAGAACGCTGCTGCGTTGTATTTACAGGACGAAGGCGGCAAAGAGGGCGAGGGCTGGTAGAGCGGCGAAGGACTTGTTGACAGTGAATTTGCCGGCAGAGTTCTTCTTGTTTCCGCCGTTGCTGCCTCCGTTGGTGGTGGGGTCGGTGCCCTCAGTACCTGGGTTGGTGACGACGCCCTCGCAGACGTACTTTCCTTTGACGATGCTACCCTCGAATCTGTCGAATTCCTGGGAACAGTCGAACTCGGCGGTGGTCTGCAGGTTGAATCCACCACGAATATCCCTGATCGATGGGAAGGTTGCACTAATAGATTAAGTCAGCAAACAAGTACTTTGTACAACGAGGTTTTGTTTCAGGATGTATCTTACTTCTCGAAGTCACCGCTGATATCGATGGAGCCGTGGACAACCGACAGCTTGGGGAAACCATCAATGTCCTTAACGTTGGAGTCGTTGACGAATTGAAGAGTACCGAAGATAGTTTGCAACTGTGGCATGCTGACATTTACGAGAGCATCGTTGTTGGCGAATGTTATGTCACCACCTTCCGTGCCAGTTCCGACAGCAGTCAGTCTAGGCGTCGACAAGGTTTCAAACGTGTTCTCAAAGAATCCCAGGGAGCCGTTGACGGTGGTAAGGACAGGGAGTTTGACGCTGCCGCAGGAACGGAACGTGGCATTGTTGGCCCATGTGAGATTGGGGAAGCTAGCAGCGACTGAGGGGCTGTTGAACTCGATGGCCAAACTGCCAGTGATGTTGGCAAGCTGAACGGTGACCTCCTTAAGGTACCTGTTGTTGTTGATGTTGAATTGCGACGTGGTGACAAGATTAATGCCCTCGAGGGATTCAAGGATGGTGTCGGTGATAGTGACTTTGGCGGCCTGTGTGACCTGAGCAGCCAAACCCAAATTGCTGAGAGCAGGAAGAGTCTGCCAGTAGATCTCTCCAACGGTGCGCAGGGAGTTGAAGTTGAGCTGATTGAGGACGGTCAAAGAGGTCATGTTGAACTTGTCCTCAATGGTTACGAGCTCGGGGGCGGTGAGCTGCTGGAGGTCGACGCAATTGGCGGCAATCAAGCTACCCCTGATAGTTCTAATACCGTTGATGGTGGCGATGACAAGATTTGGTCCGAGAACCAAATCACCACCGAGGGTAGTGCAGGTTACAAGTGCATCGAGATCAGCCTGGGACTCAACCGTTGTGGATGAGGCACTGCACGGATTACGTTGGGCTATACAGTCCCAAAGTTAGTATTTCCATGTTCAATTCTTGCGATTGAGCAGTTCGACTTACCATTGACCGCGCCAGCAACGGCAAGGGAGGTAAAAAGGAGTTTTCCCAACATGTTCGATATTATTATTTAATCTAACGAAAAGCAATGTTAGCTGGATGTTGTCTTTCAATTGACATGTGCAGGTACAGCATATGCGATTACAAGACGAGCACCGAGTGGTCGAGGATGAGACGGTGCCAGGTAGGGAGGTTGATGACTTGAGGGAGGGGAGGATGACGATATTGGCGCGTGTGGAAGGGAGGTGGAATAGAAATAAAGAGTCGAATAATATATTAAGGACCCGATAAACAACGACAGCGAAAGCGTGGATCGGCCGAAACGTTGGGCGCGCGTTGCGGCCATTGAAAGAATCAACGCGAGAGTGCCCATCACCAGTGCCCACCGATACCTGCAAACGGGCAAGCAGGCAAGCAGGCAAGCAGGCAGTGGGTGTATAACTACAATACACCCGCGATAGTGCTCCACGAGGGACTGGCAAAGCGACGGCATGGCAAGGGAACGGACATGTGTGGCCAAAAGGGCAAATGGGTTCTTTCTTTCTTCCAAGTGAGGTTGAGAAGGTTCGCGTTTCGGAACTATGGCCTTCCCGCTATTCCCATCGAAGGCCGGGCCGTTACGTTTGTCGACTTCATCTTCAACTACTTCCCCCTGAACGCCTCCTATCGGCCATGGGAATCGACGCGACAACATAACCCGCCCGTTACCGAAGAACCATTGAACCCGCAGACTCGAAGCAAAAAGGAGAAAATCGAATGGAATTCCAAAGGCGTATGTATAGGCGTGTAACATTGCCGAACGACAGATTGAAAAAGAACTGGTTTATTTTTTTATTATTTTTTTTTTTTTTCTTCACTTACACTAGAAGGATTATTGAGGGAAAGATCTGGATTGTTGGGAAGAGTCGGAGTTCTGATTAAACAAAGGTATAATACTAACGAGGGACAGAGAAGTCGGAAAGAAAGTCGAGGAACGAGGGTCGAAGAAGGAGGTAAGAAAGTGACCTCGGAACTACAAAACAAATAGATGGAAGGGAAGAGGGAGAGAGCGGAATCTTGTAACGCTTGGGGGGTTAAAAAGGATTCGAGCGAGCAACGAGTGGGAAACACCACTGCCCAGAAATGAAACCAAATCGGTTTGGTTAGGGGAGGCAAGAGCGAACATCCACTGGCAAATTGGGCAGATTGGGCCTCCATTGGTCGATAGCCAGAGCAAAGCAGGTACGAGACTGTGTCGGCCAAGACTGAGAAATTTGGCTAATGCCGGGGGTGAAGGGGGCCACAGGGGGATACATGGCTGCTGGTATTGACGTTTATTCCATGTCTGGATGGTTCGGAGCACATGTACATGTGCCGCGCATGCGGTCTCAGGAAATCTCCTGTGGAAGCAGACACATTACCATTTTTGTGTCCCGAGAATGACATTCTAGGGAACATCAGGGGCTTTCGAACGGTATCGACATCAGTTCAAAACGTGTATGCGCAGCACTTGCATGCTAACTAAAACATGGACATGCAAACATATTTCTGCGCCTACCGTCTACAACAGCCCGATCGAATTCTGTAAACAAACCTCTTTCTCTCTCCTTTCTCTCTTTCCCTCCCTATCGGCAACTCTGCACTCGAACACTCACTCGCTGCTTTGGATTACGGAGAGTTTGGATACCGAAAAAAATTACTGCAATTTCGTGTACTCCTTGCCCAATCAAACCCTAGCGTGGCTGCTGCAGCATCGACGAAGCGGACTTACCACCTTCAAAAAGAAGCGAGAGTGAGTGAGGGAAAGATAATCCTAACCATGACACAGAAAACTCTGCTTGCCTGAGCAAGTAGACGCTTAATAAGATGGCCTCCAAAACCTTAGCTACCCGGAACGGCATGGGCATTCGCATCGTTGATTCAATTCTTCAGATGAGGTACGTGCTTGTCCTTTACATGCCTGTTGTGTATCGAAATTTGCGCAACACTCGACTATCATCCGTAGCTGTGAAAGGCAGGAGGGGTTTCGTCCCAGAAAAAGAAATACACAATCGATCGGACAACCTCGAGCTTCGGTTTATTGATATATCGGACCGCTGAGGACGTTAGTGGGGAACAACGGAGGGTTTGTCTAGTCACTCTTCTACAACAGATAACGGTCAAATACTTGATATAGAAAAATTATTAGGATGTGGTGGGTAGTATTTAATGGTTGTATATGACGACACTAAGATAGCGGTGATATAAATGGCAACCAACGGTGTAGTGTACTTATCCCATGCTCATGTTGGCCGTGAACCGCGCAAACAACCAACATTGAATGGCCCGGTTATGATACAGGCTCGGTTTGCAACATTGATCGTGATTCGACGGGCTCGGACACCAAGAGGAACCCCGCAGTTCGCTGCCCACAAGCTAGACTATGTATATGCATATATGGACTGAGGGACTCACTCATGCATATTATTCACAGATATTGGAGCTCGAGCTTGGATCTGAATCCACATTCGCTTGTCTACGTAAGCATATGCAGACCCAGAATATGGAGCTATTGCCTAGAAGGGTATCTGCCTCTCTTTCGGCTCGTAAGTACCGAGAACTATAGCTGCAAGCTGCCAATGTGGGAGACAAGCATAGACACAATGAATATTAAGCGCTTGTGGATGTCTGTACATGTACGATTGTGTAATATGTTGCTTCGATGAAGATGCTAATATGATGGGGGTGGGGGCAGATTCAAAGAGAGGTTGGCACCGATGCTGGGAAGGAGTACTTCCCTCAACGTACTGGGCCGATACAGTGCACCGTACAGCGCGCCGGATGTCAGAATATCACGGTGTCAGCCACTATTCGCCCATGGCCTCAGATTCGTCAACGACACAGGATCTCGACATTGGAATATTAATAGTAACCTCCAAGTAAGCATATAAAAGGCTCAATAGGAAGCAGCGGCCAACAACCAGCAAACTGGCAACCCGCCAGCAAACTAGATACCTTAGCCCGGTCTCTTCCACCGTTTTCCCATGCAGTTCAGAATTTTCTTTTCCCCATCGAGCGACGGGGAGTTCAACCTCAAGCACAGCCCTGTTCGCCTTGGACAGTCGAGTTTAAGTCCGGCCACAGATAACAAAGCTAGATCACGTTATGATAGCGGATTGGAGCGCACGGAGGCTGGGTTGATTCACATCAGCTGCAGACGTGAATGAAGAGTCTAGTCCAAAATGAACCCGTCGAGTCTGCCCGCCGGCAACGTATCCGAAGTCTTCGCCAGCGATGCATGTCCTTGGTATCTTGGTTTGTATACCTTCGAATAAACGCGTATCGATAACCCTATCCACCAAACACCAATCGGCTCTGCACAGACCGAGGCAGACCCGGTGGGGCTGAGAAGCTAGAAAGGCATGCCTCTCGACCGCGGAGAGGCAAAGAAAAGCTTGATTCCTTTGCGCTGGGACGAATGGGAAGGCCATTACAGTTTAGACGGAACAGGATGCAGGATGCAGGCTGAGCTCATCGAAACTGACCGCGCTAAATTGCTCCAGCATTTTCTGCTATCCCGCTCACGATTACGTTGACCCTTCGTGCTTTTTTATACCTACCTGCTTGAAGTATATAATGAGACCCTGCCCAACCGGCATCGCCATGCCATTCAAACTCGTTCAATCCATCCAAACGGTCCTTGGACCAACCTCCGTGCTTACAGCTCGCCCGTCGCCGTCGCCCGTCGCCGCTGCAACGTTGACCAGAGATACCATCGCCTTTCGTTGACGATCTCGATCAAAATAATTCTGCACCACAATAGGGAAGAGCCTCGACGAACACAACCCAGCCGACTAAATTTAGACGACTAAATTTCAGCCCCGAATCGCTCGTCGCTATTCATCCCTCTAAATATACGTAGATGAAAAAACTTCAGCGTGTCATCTTCGAGACGTCGCTGTCAAGATGTCTACCGTTCAGGCGACAGGATCACATGTCGACCCACGAGTCCCCGTCCTTCCTGACGGGCTTGCCTTGAAGTACGTTGCTGAAGGCGCAGCTAATGTGAGTTCTACGATACCAACCAAGAAAACAAGCTCCTTGGAGCTTAGAATTGAGGTTATTAACGCTGTGGAGAAAAGGTCATCTGGCGTATCTCATTACCCGATGAGCAACTGACCCCACCTCCAACCGTTATCGAGGAATACTCCGAGACTACCCCTCCTCCCTCGGATATTGATATCGACCTCGACATTGGCAAGGAAAACGGTACCGTCACAGCGAACGGCGCCAATGCTCCGATTATTACAGACTACAGCCATCTTCTGCTCCGGCTTCGAAAATGCCTTCCCTCGTCAGAGTCAAATCTGTTGGCGTACGAGTACCTTTCATCCGTGATTATGCCGTTGTTCCCTCCGGGGGTAATGGTTGGTCAGGAATTGGTCAAGCTGCCTCCAGCATTGGTTGTGCGTGCGAACGATACTCTGCACCATCTTGAGCGGTCCGGGGTTCGTCCATCTCATCGTCAACAGTTGTACTTGGCTGGTGACCCACGGCCAACCGAACAGCAGATGGACGAGGGCTATGCCTTTTTACTCGAGGATATGACTCCAGACACATCTGTCGGCGAGTTCCTCTTGGAATTCAAGGCAAAGTGGCTGGTCCAATCTCCAAGCGCTCCAGAGAACTGGAATCGGTGCAGAACCTGCGCATTGCGCCTGCGGAAGTATAATAAAGCTATAAAGAAAGGCAAACATGCCGAGTGGCGTGGACTGTGCCCCTTTGATCTTGTCTCCAAGGACCCTAAGAGGGCAAAGAATGCTGTCAGGCGAATTCTCCAGCATCCAAGGAGTGAAGATGAGAAGCTTGTGGAAAGAGTCACAACAGCCTTGATGAATTCCCCACAGCTTTCCATTCTGAAGGAGCTCCAGGCGTCTCTTGACCCTAAGGGGATTCTAAAAGCCGACCACAAGTCAAAGGAGTTCTTGACGGCGATGACTTTGCGAGACTGCACGTTTTACGTCAAGGTAAGAATCTGGTTCCTAGGCTGCCCACTTAGGATCGGAATGCTGATTGTTACATTTAGGTATCACCCACCGAAGTTCAAGCTCGACTCGGTGATTTCGATGTCAAAAGCGGGGAAGCGGGGAAAAGCGAGTACTGGATTAGAAACGAGCACGAGTTGATTGGCGAGGGGTGGTACACCGGAACCGAATATGGTGATCATCCATGGAAGGCCGAAGGGCTCGAGGTCGTCTGTCGGGTCTGAGGATCGATTTTTTGGAAGCTCCGTACCATCGCTTCACCACTGGCTTTTTACTTTCGTTTGTGAGAATGGACTGCTTTGAATACACCTGTTGCGATTTCGGCTTGACCGGTTACTTTTGTCTGACAACATCCCTTGTACACGCCGCGCTTTGTTTGTTGTTAACTAGACTCTATCGTTTTCCGAATATACACATTGCTCACGCGAGCATTTTCTCTTTTTGATCATAGCTGCCAGATGTCCGTGCCACTAACATAATTTATGTTTCCTTGAAGACGTATGGTCCAGATCGCTCCGCAACATCCACATCGATCTTGCCCTCGTCAATTTCGACTCCGCTGACCCTGATACCAGCCTTCATGTTCTCACCGACTTTCACCGGGCCGACACCCTTCGGGGTTCCTAAATACCAATATTAGAATCAAAGTCCGGTCCAGAGAGTATCATGGCCAGCTTACCTGTCAAAACGACATCACCCTCCTCAATAGTCATAATCTGTGAGAGATGTGCTAATATCCTTGGGATCCTGAATAACATCAGGTTGGTCGAATCCTGCTGTCTAATAGCATCGTTGATAGACAGATACAGCTCGGCCTCATGTGGATCCGGAATCTTAGATCTATCCTCCCATTTTAGAACTCATTGAACTGTCATTCTACCCGGAAATTGAGAAATTGTTACCTCGGAATAAACCCACTAAGTACCGTAAAAGTATCAAACCCCTTAGCTGTCGACCACGGCAACCCTTTCTTTTTCGCCTCATCCTGCACATTCCTCGCCGTCATATCAATACCAACGACATACCCCTCAATGGCATCAATAGCGCCCTGGACATCATGCTCGTCGAAATCCCTAAGCTTCTTCCCCATCACGAGTCCCAATTCGACTTCATAGTGGAGATTAACACCCTTCGGGCAGAGGACGGGCCCGCCCCGGGGTTCAAGAATTGAAGATGGAGGCTTAAGGAAGAAGAACGGTTGCTTTGGGCGGGCATTGTTTAGTTCCGCGATATGGTCGCTATTGCCATCCAATGTTTAGCAAACTGTCAGCCGGTGTATTCCCATCCCACACGAGAGAGGATGGGGGTAGACATGCGCGTAGTTTCGGCCGATTGCCAGGACTTTAGAACAGCGGGACTGTATCCGTCGGTCAGTATACGGTCAATTGTTATATCAAACTTGGCGATATCTTACTCTTAAACTAGCTGCCATTGCGATACGTGATACTAAAACTTAGTTGCTCGAGGGAAGGAAAAAAACAAAAAGTCTAAATGCTGTCTAATGGGAGTAGTAGTCTAGTCTTTCGGAAGGGGGGAATCTTCGGATTCCCACCTTCAAAGCTTCCCGTCCGTCCTTTTCTAGCCGACAACAGCCTGTCTAATATGCAACACAAATGGTTGCAGCCTATCTACCCCGCCATCTGGTTGAAGTTTCCAATCAAAGCCTAGATCTTTTGAGATCCAATGCCACAGCTACATGCAGGGACATGGGTCGTCTATGCATGCTCGTGACGATGCTCCTGGCAGTTAATTTTGTGGTAGCAGTTTTACATTGACCCCACGAGATCCTGATATCCAGATATTATTATACAGGCACAAATCCTATCACCATAGTTTACATTGTTTTTCTGTCTTCGTTCTTTTCGGACTGTGGCGGTGACTCTTCCTTCCTCGGAAGTATCCTTACAGCATCCTTGTTGTAAACGTAGGATAATCCACTCCATACTGTGGTTGTTCCGACTGTGTACCTGCATTATCTTTAGCTCAATGTCCGGTTGCTATAATATTCCAAGGCCACTCACTCGAGAGCTGCCATAGCAGTAGATATATCCGTCGCGACCAGTGGCTCAGCAGTTGCAGCCATCAGTAGAAGTAGCTGTAAGGCGGTATTGTACTACTCGGACATATTAGTGTACGCCCCAGGATTTATAGTCTGATTATTGTAAACACCTTGCTGATAGTAGTCGGCTTGACCTCGGCGCTTGGTAAAGAGAAATCCCAGTATCGCCAGAAGGTCTTTGGTGGTGGTAATGATATCCATCGATAGTATATAGCCGCCACCCCCAATCCTGCATCCTTACCCAAGATCAAACCCGCGATCCAAACTACGTATGTTAAACCTTTCATCAGTATACGTTCTGGCAATCGACTGAAGGAAGATTAATTAACTAACTTGGTAGCGCTCCTTTCACGGCCAAACAAACCGTCAATATTGTCATGAGCAGCTTATCCGCTAGTGGATCCAGGACAGTCCCGATGACGGTCTGTAAGTTCCACCGTCTAGCAACATATCCATCCACCAGGTCTGTTAAACTAGCATAGGCTAACAGTCCTAGGGCCCATGCATTCTGGTCGTGAAGGATAAGGTACCCGATGACTGGAGCAGCGACTAACCGGGTAACTGTCAGGATATTTGGTATATTGGTTATGTTCTCCCTCTCTGAAATTGAGGGTAGGATACGGCGACGTTTCTTAACGGGGACATCTAAGGATGATGGTTTTTGAGGATCGGCTTGTGAAGATTTCCAGCATCTACATGAAAGTATTACGATCGTAAGAAACTTTGAAGGGATGAATTCGACGGCCTTCCTATACATTGTAGGTCATCCACGTACGTACTATGAAATGAGGCAACCTGGATACAAAGCTGAAACGGAGTCCTGCCGGCTTTCTGCCATGAGAGTTGACTTGAGGTCTGATGCCGCTGGGTAATCGATCCATTGGTTGTGAGGCCGCGCCGTGCACTTTTGAAGGCTAATACGTCATATATCTTCACCTGAGCATTGGCGGTGAATGTTGCTCGTGGATGTACCGGAAAACAGCCAGGTCGATGCTGCAGCATCCGCAGAATAGATCTCTGCTTCAGCATCCTGCATGCGCACGAGGACGGTGTCCAATTGCTGCTGCCGGTGAGATGTCGACTGGAGTTTTGTGTGATGTTGGCTCGCGTGACGGAATTTGAAGAAAATCAGCCAAGCATGAAAAATGAGGCCGAGGCTCAGGTTCAGGCACGAGCCCTGTCCTGTTCCACACGCACGATGCGGACGGGTACATGTACATGTCCAGACCTCAGCAGCACGAAAGTTACAACATCACACGCCCCGGATTGATCACGAACATGCTCATATGCTAGCATATGAGAACGAGACTTAGCACTTCCGTGCGAACAGCGGTTGGCAGTATCGAACGTTAACAGGACCCTTCATCCGAAGCCTTAGTTCCAAGCAACCACCAAGTGCGGCGGAGAACGAATCAAGACCCGCTAATTACTCAGACCCATGCACCAAAGGCGTTGGATTTCGGTCAAAATGCCGTTATCGGCTGGCTGGCTGGCCTGTCGTTGTTGGCTTTGAATTGTGAGCTCGCCGTCGAGGCAAAGACATTATTGTTAACCTTTCGCTGAGCCGCCTCTCGGGCAAAAAGAGGACACCACCTGTTTTTCTTTTAAACTTCCAAGGCTTTGGGATTTCAAGATATGTGCAATTGGCCTCGCTCGGCTTGGTATATCTCTCTCGACTACATTGTTCATGCAATAGGATAACTGGTCCATCATCGTTTCGACGGTCTCAAACCTTGAACATTCCAATTGACGTTCAAGATGTCTTCTGCACTGAGAATTGCGAGGCTGTCGCCCCGGCTTCAGCACTCTGGACGTCTAGCTCACCAAGTAAGCTCAAATTGTAACTGTGAATCGGGGCAGTATGGCTAAATCTGTGTACCCAGTCAAGATCACTTGCGACAGCATCGTCCATCCCCAAGGTCCACCCCAATTGCGACGCCCGTACCCCTCCATATGAGAAACTCCGACGAAACTATGAGACGGTCCGTCGAGTTCTCGGTTCAAACCAACACTTAACACTCGCCGAGAAGATTCTATATTCCCATCTGGAAAAGCCGGAGGAAACGCTCTCTGGACAGAGCACTAGCTCGATCCGTGGAAATGCATACCTTAAACTCAAGGTTGATAGAGTTGCAATGCAGGATGCAAGTGCACAGATGGCGTTGTTACAATTCATGAGCTGCGGTCTTCCTACGACCGCCGTTCCTGCATCGATACATTGCGATCATATGATTGTGGGCGAGAGAGGTGCGGATGTAGATCTTCCTGAGAGTATTAAGGGAAACAAAGAAGTCTTTGACTTTTTAGAGTCCGCTGCGAAGAAGTATGGGATCGAATTCTGGGCTCCTGGTTCCGGTATCATTCATCAGATTGTCCTTGAAAACTATTCGGCACCCGGTCTTATGATGCTTGGAACGGATTCCCATACTCCAAATGGTGGTGGTCTAGGAGCTATCTGCATTGGAGTTGGTGGTGCAGATGCTGTAGATGCACTTGTCGATGCACCTTGGGAACTCAAGGCGCCTAAGATTCTGGGTGTTAAGCTGGAGGGAAAGCTTGACGGCTGGGCGAGCCCGAAGGATGTTATCCTGAATCTTGCTGGACAACTTACCGTTCGAGTACGTTGCGTTTTGTAAAGCTACCCACCGCGATATAAGGGACATCACTAACACATTTCTTCAGGGTGGCACCGGATACATCGTAGAATATCACGGAGAAGGCGTTCAGTCATTAAGCTGCACTGGTATGGCTACAATCTGCAATATGGGAGCCGAAATTGGTGCTACAACATCACTATTCCCATTTACACCCAGTATGTCGCGGTATCTCCAAGCGACCGGTAGAGGGCCTATCGCAGAGAAAGCCACAGGGATGGGCGAGTTCCTGTCGGCGGATTCGAAGGCGGAATACGACAAGCTCATTACTATCGACTTATCCAAGCTTGAGCCACATATCAACGGTCCATTCACACCTGACTTGTCGACACCACTGTCGAAGTTCAAAGATGCCATTCACGAACAGGGTTGGCCTCTGGACCTCAGCGCGGGTCTTATTGGATCGTGTACAAACTCGAGTTATCAGGACATGACCCGTGTGGAAAGTATCGTAAACCAAGCGAAAGAGGCTGGCTTGAAGCCTAAAGTTGATTTCTTTGTCACTCCGGGTTCGGAGCAAATCAGGGCTACTCTTGAACGGGATCAAACATTGGATGCCCTGGAAAGCGCAGGAGGTATCATATTGGCGAACGCATGCGGGCCTTGCATTGGACAATGGAAGCGTACAGACGGCGTGAAGAAGGGTGACACAAACGCCATCCTGACGTCGTTTAATCGTAATTTTAGGGCTAGGAATGATGGAAACCCGGATACTCTCAACTTCCTTGCATCGCCTGAGATCGTTACCGCTATGGTCTACTCGGGGAGAATGGACTTCAACCCAACAATCGACTCTATCGAAACGTCATCGGGTTCAGCGTTCAAGTTCTCACCTCCTCAAGGCGAGGAACTTCCCCAGAACGGCTTTGAGGCTGGAAGAGAAGACTTTTTCCCTGTCAAGGCGGTCCCTGACCCGACAACAGAAGTCGTCGTCTCCCCAACTTCTACCCGTCTAGCTCTCCTTGAGCCATTCCCACCTTTCCCAAATAACGAACTCGAAAACCTCAGTGTCCTCGTAAAAGTGAAAGGGAAATGCACAACAGATCATATTTCCGCCGCCGGAAAGTGGCTAGCTTACAAGGGTCACCTCGAGAACATTTCGAATAACACACTAATCGGCGCCTTAAACGCCGAAACCGACGCCGTGAACACCGTCATCGATTTCGACGGTTCTGAAACCTCAATCCCAGACCTTGGTAGACGCTGGAAGGAAAGAGGTCAAGGGTGGCTCGTTGTAGCCGAATGGAATTATGGCGAAGGATCGGCTCGTGAACATGCCGCGCTGCAACCTCGATACTTAGGAGGCTCAATAGTGCTGACTAAATCATTCGCTCGCATCCACGAGACCAACTTGAAGAAGCAAGGATTGGTTCCCCTTACATTTGTAAACGAGACTGACTACGATCTGATATCTCCGCGGGATAAAGTTACCACGGTTGGTTTGCTGGATATGCTTAAGAATGGGGGTGCGGGGACGGTTAAGCTCGAGGTTGTGAAAGAAAAGACGGGGGAAAAGGTTGTGATCGAAACTGCGCATACTTTTTCCAAGGACCAAGCTGAGTGGGTGCTTGCGGGGTCCGCTTTGAACCTGCTCGGAAAGATGGCGAAGGCCTCTTTGTCGTAATCCTTTTTTTTCTTACCCCTTTGATGATGGGGGGGTTTTGTACGATATATATATTGGAATTTGATGACACAGTTTTCATTATTCATACTTTCGTAAAGGCCGAAATATTTCACGGGATGCTCACGAGCTCGGTGAAACAGAAATTGCGAAATGGTAAAAAGAGCCGTTCAATTCTATTGTAATAGAAATTACGGGCTTGGTAAGAGCTATTTTTAATTTCCAGCTTGGTTCTAACGGCAAAATATGCATCATATCGAATTTAGAACGGAGATGTTTTTGTTTTTGTGGGGGAGGAGTAAAGCCATTCCTGGCAATAGATTCCATCGACGAGTAGACAATGATCAAGTCGGTAAAATATGACCTGATTAAAGCTATTTCCTATCTCATAGTATGGCAAATGGAGAATACAAAAGCAAGGAAATTACAACAAAGAAAAACCCGGGATATCAAGAAAAAGGCACAACAGTTTATACATCAATTGTATCATCCAAAGTGTAGAATAGTTAAACACAAACGACCACACCACTGAAACAACATAATTCGCCGAAAACGCCTCCAGTGACAAAGTAAAGACGTTTGTCCTGAGGTCAAGATCGTCGTGTCCTGCAAAGAATAGGATCGACGGGGGTTTGACGACGAGACTGAAGAAAACAAGAAACTTTTGAGACGAGTCTCCAGTCCTTAGATGATAATTATACAGCAAGAGTCTTGCATAGTATCTTTCGGAAAAAGCCGTCTATTCGTCATCCTCATCATCCTCGTCCTCTTCAGCCTCAGCTTCTGCTGCTGCCTTAGCTAACGACGATAGAGGGAACGGGGCAGACTTAATGAGTCTGATGAAGTCCTCGTTAGAGCCGTGCTTCTCCATGAGCAGGTCCTTCAACCACTTATTCTCATTCTCGAGAGTGGTAACCTTGCCGTGAAGCTCCTGGAGTTTAGTCTCAAGATCCTTGGCATGTAGTTCAAGGGCCTGTTCCCTTTGCTTCTTCTTGACTCGGAACCTGGCGGATGCAGCGGTGTTCCTCCGTCGCTTATCTTCTTCGGCTGCTACCCTCGAAGCTTCTTCAAGGGAGCGCGGCGAAGAGTCTAGTCCAAGAGTGGAGGACTTCCTCTTCAGGGGATTCGGGTTGATTATTGAGGTTGCAGGTGATATCGGAGAAGCATAACTAGACGAAGAGCCATTTTGAGCGTGGGCATGTGTGGCATGCGAAGGCTGGGGGAGGATGGCAAGGTTCCGAGGTCTTTGGTGGCCGTGCGAGGGCTGCGAAGAAGTAGCAGCAGAAGGAATATGAGAGGACTGTTGAGGAGGAGGAGGCGGCGGGAAGTCGCTCATCATGAACGAAGAGAGTTGGGAGAAGTCAACGGAATTCATGTAGCCTGTTGTGATAGAAAACAAGAGGATGTCAGTGTCAGCCAACAGGAACTAGCAATCGCCTGCAGCATGATTATTTTTCTCTTATTAGGGGAAACGGAAAGAAGAGGAGTCGTGGTAGCAGTGGGGGGAGGGAATAGTGCTGCAATTCGGGGAGTGTGTTGAGGTGTTGCAGGGAGGCTAGGGGTGTTTGACAGTTTGTTTAACCACCAACTGCCAGGTTGGGCCTAGCGTCAATTGCGTGATTGAATGGATGACAACGAAAGAAAAAAAAAGGCGGACCCTGTCGGCTGCTTTCTCAAGCGGAGCCGGATGGGGGTCCACAGCAGCAGCAGATGGGGGCGATGAAGGAGGGAAAATTGAAAACCCGGTGAAAATTCTGTAGACTGGGGTAGGGAAGAAGGTGGTGGTGAAGAGATGAGGTTGAAGTTCATATCGGTACCGATATCGATATGCAATATCAAATATCAAATTTGTGTAGAAAATTCAAATGACTATAAACCGAAGAATAACGAGCAGAAACGGATGCATTAACGACCCGCGCAAATGGGCGGCGGCTGGCCGTATCAGTTTGCATCCCACGGACTCGCTGTGGGTCATGGGTGCAAATGGGTATGTGCATGCAGGTGTGTGCACCCCGGGTGTAATAATGTGTATGTGTCTGTCCCAAGGGACTTGATGATTTCGTTGACAGTTATGATTGTGATTATGGACTTACTATCAAGACTGGCGTCCCCGCTGCTGAAGACGTCGAGTGAAGCAGCAGTTGATGTCTCCATCTTCTTATCAACGTCTCTATCCGTCTCATTCCCACCAAGGGCAGTGTGTATCGACTGGCCCATGTCCCAGTCAAAGAAGTCCGCATTTGCGAAAAGGTCGAGGTTGCTTTGGTCGAACGCATCTTCAATAGGTTCCGCCGTCCCATACATGGGATTGATGATATTAAGATTGGCCGAGAATTGTGACATTGTTGTTAATTATGTCGGAATGATAGTTTCTGGCTGAGTCTGGGTTCGTAATATCTTTTACTCCGAGGTCGTCGATTCCGATCGTTCGGAACGGTGACCCGGGAATAGGAAAGGTGGATGTCGTAGCTGCGAGTAAGTAGCAGCAGCAGCAACTGTCGAGGAAGTTGTTGGAGAACAACGAAGTCGGAGCGAGTACCACAGCGGGATTTTTTATTCTCTGTTCTCGACCACGAAGGGACGGAGGACCGAAGACAGGAGTCGTGGTCGTGTCGTCAGGAGGCTGTCGTATGATCAAGTTTGGGATCCAGTCAGATCGAAAAAGAGAACAGCATTAAATTTCTCAGAAGATCAGATTCGATGAAGACTAGAATAGAGGAACAGGAAAGCAACGAAGTTTGGGAAGGGTCCCAAACCGGCCAATAGCCAATAACAGCGGTCAGCGATGCGGGCAAAAGCAGCTCGCTAGCTCAACGTCGGAGTTTCCCTTTCGCAGAGGGTTCGAATTCTGTGGTCGCCAATGGCCGGAATTTGGGGGTTTCCATTAGTCACAGCCCGAACGGGGCTGTTGACGGTTAAATATGCGCTCAACCTCACCACCGCAGGAACTCGAGACTACACTATGCTACGCTCACTGTTACCGCCGTAGCAGCTAGCTTCAGGCTACAGTGTGAAGAAGAAGACTGGATCAGGATCAAATTTTTCTCTTTACCAACAGCGTCGGCGCCAGTTTGGCTAAGTAGCTGGCTACAGACATCCAACAGTGTTAAATATGGGTCTTTTCCGCAGGCGGAACTCTTCTGCCAGGGCGGTTGATTGATTTCTAATCCACCACCTTGCTCGCACCTGAGGTTTCAGAGCTGAGCTTACACCGTTGAGTACGCACTAGCTACGAGGTTCCTAACGCTGTCGGCACCGACGGTTATGTTACCCTTCTTCCTTTTGCCGAAATGTCACCTACGCTGGTTTAATGCCCCCGATTGATGCTATTTGGCCTGTATCGGGATCTCCAGTTGCCTGTTTTGCCCATTCAAACCAAGCTGCTCTCTGTGGCGGAAGCCATGCCATGCCGCGGTAGCCTTCTAGAAAACAGAGTTTCCGATCGGGTTGGATTTGTAAGCTAGCTTGGACACCAGTAATATACGCTCGACATCATCATACCATCATGCCTGCAACTCAATTATTTCCCCGCAACCACCGTTGTGCATGTATGCGCTTGTTTTCGTTTCCGTTGGAATTATCGTAGACGCAGGCAATTGACGTATCCAAGCTGCATGTGATGATATCTCAAAAGCCCGGTACCGAATCTGGCATTAGTTATCAAAGATTAGATAAGATCACTGGACTGGATCTCCAGATCCAATCCAGGTTAGTGGGTTCTCGACGCAGCTAGCCGTCTTGGATGTAGGTAGGTATGTAGCTCAACCGCCGAGACCTCGAATCCAAACGGAACATCCTGCACATGGCTTGTGTCTCCAAACCTCGAGCACATCTCAACCGCTTCAATTGATATCGACAACGTAGAAACCATGCAGAGAATAGCAACCCACAGATCCCTTCGCAATGTTGCAATACGACGGCAACTCAACTGCAGAGCGTTGCTGTTTCCTCGCAGTCACGCGGATCGTTCGCTGATTCATACCGCAAAGAGATATATCTCAGCTCCGGCTCAGCCGACCTTGCTCTCTCCAAAGTTCACCGTCCCATGGCTCAAAGCGCTGGCGCTGAGAGACCATCCGTCTGAAACTCCCTCTGTCGTGAAGGAGACGAAGGAGAAGGCACTGCCGACTCCAAAACGAATGACAGATAGCTATTCGAGCTTTGTTAGTGGTGCTAGTCCTCATGCTAACTTGGAATACGCACCGAATTGTCAGGATTTGATCTCTGAATCGTATGCTGATACTTGAGTTCCGCGTTAATCTCCTTAGACTCTTGAATTTGGGAAGGATGAATGGCTGGTGGATGTAAGTCCTAAGACACATACTCGAAGAAAATCGAAGGATGGGTTAACAAAATTGTGGGATATAGTCCTATGTCAATTCTACAGGTCAATTGAGGTAGGAAGTGAGATTAAGAGCCTCTGGCCTTGGTGGATTGGCATCTAATACAATACCCCCCGCAGGCTGGGAACTATATTCATGGATCTCGATGCTCTAGCCGGTAAGTTCATTGGCCCTAATGAACTCCACTAAATGCCCAACTATCTAACGCCTCTAAAATCTAATTAGGAGTGATTGCATATAAACACGCCGGTGAGTTCCATAAGGGCCTGATGCCGGATAATCGGAATAGGGCTTCTCAATCGTTCGACACGCTAACGCAAGGTCTCGACCTCAAGGAGAGGGGCCTACGATTGTCACTGCTGCAGTGGATAGGATATCTCTCCTGCATCCGCCAACGTCTTTTTGTGACATGGAACTCCGGGGGATGGTCACCTGGACGTCAGGGAGGAGCAGCATGGAGATATCGCTCGAGGTCGTGGCACTGGAAGAGAACAAAACGGTTTTGACCTGCCAATTTACAATGGTGGCACTCGACCCAGTTACCAAGAAGTCTGTGCCCGCTTGGTTCTAGGATTCCTGGACCAAAAATTGCTATTTTTACAAAGCGAATTCTAAATTCTAACGATGTTGCAGGGCCACAGCCATAAATCCGTTGATAGTCGAGACCGCAGAGGAGAAGCGAATATTTGCCAGAGGGGAAGGTAATTTCCACCATTGGATTGCCACGAGGCACCAGGGATGAGGGCCGATGGTGGAGACGAAAGACGGTGGCTGACAGATGGGTTGGGAATCGAAAATATCAGAGCGCAATCGATTCAAGAGGGCCCTTGCATCGACATCTCTTGAAAGACAAGCTCCTAACGAAGAAGAGAGCAATTTGATCCATGGCATGTGGCGAGAATATCAACGATACAAGGGAAAGTATCCAACATGTACCCTCCCCCATGTGAGGAGCCCCTTGCATAAAATCATTCGCCTAACATTTTCGTTACAAGCAGACCCCGGATCAGGCGTTGAAATGCCTTCGAATATCATCTACAGTCAGTGAGCTCCGAAGAAGCCCTTTTGCCATTCGTCCGTGCAAAGACTATAGCCTGCTGACTAGCTAAACTTCCAACTTGGCAGTGGCTGATACTGAAATCCAGACAACGCAGGTTATGCAACCTCAGGTATGTGCGCACAATAACGGTATTGCGGGGACAGAGGTCTAATCACTTCGGATTTGTCCATGATATAGTATCGTAACCGTCACGTATGTAGGAGCCGTCCCCTTGCGTGGCTATTGCCAAAGGGATGCCCAAGCTGACGCAGCGTTCTAACATAACCCGGTTCGGACGGCAAGTCGTATATGGTATGTCGACTTTCGATTGAACTAGTGCTGCGTTATTTTCCTTCTAGGTTTCTAATTCAACGAGCATATCCTAGATTTTTGGTGGCCTTCTCTTACGGAACTCATTTGAACTTGCCTTTTGCTGTGCTGCAGCAGCATCCCATTCACGGCCAAGGTTCTTATCAATGTCCCCGTCCGTGTTCCGTGAGTCCGTTCCCGTGGGCGGGATACTATATTTGACCGCTACGGTTGTGTATACAGAACCCGCTCCGACGGGAGGGAGCCGGGTCCAAGTCCGTGTTGATTCAAAAGTCCGAGATGTTCATCACAGCTCGCTTCGGAATACCGGCACTTTCACGTATACGTTTGATACGGAAGAGGAGTTTGAAGTTTTGCCCAAGACTTACGGAGAATACATTTCCTACATTGATGCGAGAAGGAAATCAGAGGCGGAACAGTCGTGGGCGGACACGAGGGACGATGTCCCTGACAACTTGGAAGCTAGTGTTGTTGAATAAAGGGGTAGAACTTGATGGTTATACGCTAAACTAGCTGTCCCTGTTAGCGTTAGTTGGCCGGTAGACTTAATCTGTTGGACTGGACATAGACTTCGAATTTCGCATTTTAGATCGGTGGAAAGTCTATGTATGGAAGCTGGTATCGCATCGGATTGCCCGAAACTCTGCCACAAAAATTCGAGGGCCAGTTGCAAGCTTGTTTCAAGATTGCTAGTATTACGCACAGACGAGATCATGTTGGAACTTTTTCATGGGTTGGGCCCAGCAACATGCCCCCGCTAGTCCCAAAACCGCGATACCTGTGTCAATCTGCCGCTGCTGGTGGGGCTACCTGTAGTTTTCTGTCCATTGCGTCTGCACTGTCGTTTTATGACACTTCGTATTCGTTAGACAGACCAGACGGTGGATACTTCAAGACGCTCATGCTTTCGTGTGATAGTGAAAGTTTCTCTTTCTTCCACTGCATAATGGGGACTTTCAACCGTGGCATTGGATGGAAAGATTTGGTTAGAAAAAAACTTGGACGTCACGCTTTGACTGGTATTTTAGTTGGCAGTAGCGTCGACACTTAGCTCTATGTCAAGACACGTGCGCCGGGAATTTCCAATTGTCAAGAATTCAAAGCTAGAAGAATTCCGAAAGTTAAAATCCATATGTACCAAGATGGTTGGTGTCCGTGGCACGGCACGAGCGTGTTGCGGAGGTGAATGATCGCAACCTGCATGAGTGCCTGCATATTCTAATTGGGATATCCGTCGATCGAGGTTCAATTATCTATGAAATTGATATGGGCTATCCGGCGGATACGGGTCCTGCGGCCATCGTCCGTAAAATACGATTATGAATCTCCGCTTCAGCCGTACATTTCGATATCAGTTCATGAATTGCGAGCCGATCCAACAGAGTGGGAAGGCGGGAGAAATCTCGATTCGATGGAATCGATGCCATCTCCACCTGCATCAATCCTGATTCGGTTCCAAGGCGCTATCAGGACCCTCTCTCCGTGTCGTCACGGCTGAGGTGACTTTTTGGACTCTGCAAGGCGGATGCAATTTTAAACGGCAAAGGGCCAAGCTCTTTGGCGAAGTGATAAGGAATTATGGACGTTGGAGGTGGAGTTCTGTGAGAATTTTTCCGAGCTCGTTCTCTCAGAAATGGCCGGGTAAGGGCTAGACCATATGGTGGCCTTTGAGTCTCTCTTCCCCGTGGCTGCTGCACTGCACTGGCGTTCACAGGGGTTGGGAATAATAGTTATTGTTCGGTGACACTTTTACGCCGGTACTTTTAACCGGATCTGATAGCATCCCACAAAAGTTTGGTTTTCGAAAGAAACAAAAAAGCATCATGATATCGGTTTAACGCCTTCATGCAGAGCTCTCTTCCTGTCGTTTAGGGCTTTTTTGTTATTTGCAAGCCGTATTTTGTTCGTGCGAAGGGATTGATTCCACGGCCAGACGGACCGAGCATTGTGTAACTTTGCAGAAAGAAACCCGAGGGAAGGGAGGAAAATGCCCGATGACGGGTTCCTAGTGTCGTAATGGCTGTGTTCGAAGTTATTAAACCGAGTCTTGGAAGGCTATATCAAAAACGAGGGAAATTATAATAACCCCAAATCGGTGGGCGGACACAGGCTTGGTTTAGCGAGATCGAATCTGATGATTCAGGGTTGCTATTGGCTGGCTATAGGCTGGCTCTTACACGATCGATCGCACTATCCAACCTGGCGCGGACACACAGTTACATATGCGGCTGGTCGGATGCATGGTGATTGTATTACTCTGAGATCACGCTCCCCGGTTCAAACCCTTCCCTTGTCTCTTCGCCACCGAAATTTTCAGCAACCAGATCAATTTTTCCATGGCTTCCTTTGCAATCTATTCACGACTCAAGGCAGGTTGCGGCCAGGGTGCTGGTTCGGTCAAGCCACTCGGAGTTCGAGTACATACTGACGGGCAATGGACAAATTCCAGGAAGTTCACATGCATGCCATGTGCGTTAGCCTATCACCTGTCACCTCCTTCGTCTACTAGCTTGATTGAATGGCCCTGAGAACACGAGGCGCTCGAACTCAAGTTTGAAAGCTTGCAGGTTGCATTTAGGCTCGCAATATCTCATACCCCTTCTTCCAGTCAATACCCTGCCCGCCCGACGGATGGGTCTCGAATTTCGAGGACCATCTCCTGGTAGGCTGAGGCACCTTGTAAGTGTGTGGACTTCCGTTGAGGAAAAAAATTTAAAAAAGTCCGGTTTATTCACTCTCGCGTGGAAATGAGATCTTGACAGCCTTCTACGATAACCTTTCCTCGCTTGGCCGAAGCCACCGAGAGGGGGGCTTCCGAAAGTTACCACCAAGGAACTTTTACGCAAGGGCAATGTGCGGCCCAAGATTCGTGGCGGCTACACACCAAAATTCATATGCATCCGGCCCTTCCAGGATGCATTGTCTCGTTCAGCTGGACCTGAATCCCAATATCAGGTTTTTCTTCTTCTTCTCTGTGGTTTATCTCGCATTCGGGACAACCTTTATGGGAATATAACCGGTTCGTACCCCCATGGTGAATCTACTCTTTCCCCCTCCTACTACCAGGTTCTATCTCTCGTTACATTTTGTACCTGTTATATCTACTGTTTTCTGGTCGTGGGGAGTCTTTTGCACTGCGGGCCTTGCCAACTTCAATAGTCTTTAGACTACTATAGATCCGAATTGCTAGTGGAAGGCTCGAAATGACGGAACGACCGACACTATTGCCTGGTGAGATCGCTCACCAGAATTTTGAGGCAGGCTACATAGCCCTATCCTATGCGGTTTCGTATGTTGGTTCTGTCACCACGTTAGAACTTCTAAATAGAAGAACCGGTAGTCGAGGATGGTACAATTGGTATGTTATGCATTCGATCAACAACGAGATTTGTTGGATTCGTTCCTAACATGCGTCTTTCTATAGGAGCTTGTTGGTCGGCTCGGCCATATCCATGGGATCGGTAAGACATCGTCCTTTGATATTCATCTGAAACCCATTGGCTTACATTATTTCTAGATTGCCATCTGGGGAATGCATTTCATCGGTAATCGGGCTATTATCCTCGACTATGGAGTTGAAAGCCATCAACTTATGTACAACTCGAGTTTCACCGCTTTGTCCTTCTTTCTACCCATCATCGTCCTTCTCTCTGCCTACATGTTCATCGGAGCAGGTGAAGATGTTAGTATTGTTCGTGTGTCTATCGGAGGGACTACCGCAGGGTTAGCTGTTGTCTTGATGCACTATCTCGGTCAATTCGGTATCACCAACTATACATCCGTCTACAAGATACCGTTCGTGGTTGGTAGTGTAATTATTGCTATCCTCGCAAGCAATGTCGCTCTTATGATCTTCTTTGTATCCCGATCACGATGGGCTGGTACTTGGTGGAAACGTATCGGTTGTAGCTTCGTTCTTGCCGGTGTAAGTTTTCTTGTGATGTTGTTGGATATTACGCACCCACTAACCTAATACTTTTAGGCTGTCTCCGGTATGCATTGGCTTGCTACTGTCGGAACGAATTATAGACTACGCAATGCCGCTTTGCCAAAGAGCGCACTTGATAGGAAGCAAACCGTTATCGTTGTGGGAACTTTAGTAAGGGCTATCCGCTATGTATCAGATATATCTAGTAGTGACTAACATAGTGCTAGTGCGTCTTCACTTGCACTTGCTTATTGGCATACGCCATCGTCGTTGGAGCGAAAGCTAGACAGATGGTGACTAAAGTCCGCAAGGTCACTCTATCCGCGGTTATATTTGACCCGGATGGGCGTCTTATGGTTTCTACCAGCGGTTCTTTGCCAACCGAAGTCATCACCGATACCCTGAACTCTCTTCTTGACCAAGAGTTTTCTAAAGAACACCCGGTATTCCTGTGGTTCTACCGAGTATCCCGATCTTGGACCGCTGTCAAAGATATTGTGTCGGGTATGCAACAGCATCTTCGTCACGTTGACCTGAAGAAGATCGGAACTGAAGAACAGTCCGAATTAAACCTCGTTTTCCGCGAACTGCTTTGCGTCGCTGCTAAAAAGCTATCGGAACAACTCCGCCACCCATTGGAAAGCCTCGGCGCTCTTCATGATGACATCTTGCACACAAGTTCCAACTCTAGGAGCCGGGTCAATACACCTGTTGGCCCAAGCGATGTCGAGAAACTGCGCAAGGTCTCGGGAGGCAGGGGTCAGACATTATTCATATATCGGGAGGTCTCTAGAGAGGAGGCTTCCAGGCTCCAGGCTCACGGTTATCGGTTCGCCACCGTCAAAGTTGCACTCGATGTTGTTGCACGCTCGCTCCAGGTTCAGCGTGAGGTGCTATCTGAACACTTGAAGAATATGCGGGATGCATCTCAAATTGAAAGCATCTTAGAACCTGGTGTGCATCTTGGATGCTTCGCTTGCCGTGCAAATATCGACGGTGGCTTCGACGTTCTTGTTCAAAAGCTGCAGCCAAATCTCATCCCATCTGTTCAGCTCCCTATCTCGGCTCCTACCGACGAATTTAAACTTCTCGTCCAATCATTTCACGGAATGACTCTTACAAATGTATTGCGTATGTTGGAGATCAAGCGAGACTCGGTCTCTGGAAGCGAACGACCCCTTATCGAGGAAATGCGATCTTCTGTGCGTGCCCTTACGAAAGCATACCCGGACACCTTCTGGCAAGACGCCATCTTTTCCTCGGTTCCAGTTACCATGCCATGCCGGTCAGGAAACGTCGAAGTCGAGCACGCCACCGCCCAAATGTTCGTTTTCCGTACCATCGTTCCCATTCACCAAAGAGAATTGAGCGACGGTGTCAGAATGGCACCCTTCGATTTCTTCACTACTCAACAGCGCACTTTCTCCACAAGCCGAGACCATGAGGTCCTAGCTAGGCAGATCCACAGTGAATTCTCTGGACTTTCCGAAAGATACCTCCGTTCGCCCAAGCCCTCGTTTATATCTCCTAGGCTCCGAGCTTTCCTTTGGCCGATGTCGAAACGCCCCACTACGGCTGAAAAGACGCTTGTCGAAAACCCCTTCGCGAACATTATGATTTCTCAAGCCGTAGATGTCCACTCAGCTAAGACTTCAATGGAGATCCACGAACTCGACACCCTTAGGACGGCTGGTGCAGCCGTGGTGGTCCGAGAAGTTGAAGAACCGACATGGGCCGAAGATTACTTCCACCTACTTATGAGCAAGCCAAGATCACCTTAAATGACCTTGCTTCTAACCATTTCCTTTTCTTATTCTTCCCTTTTTTATCTTATATTATTTTTACGGATTTATGGATGTTACTGCTAGGATACCCCAAAGGCTTAAAGGATCAAAGCATTGGATTATTGTTATATTTTCTACCACACTCTCGTTTTCTAAAAAGGATTTCTACCACTAAAGGACAGTTATATGTATACTACAAATAAAAACTTGTAATGGGTTACGAGCTTACTTTTTTTTTTTTTCGAGCTGGGCGCGGGTTTCGATGGACGGGACTGGGATGTTTTGTATATATAGTCGCAGATATTCGTTGAACAGGGTTCTTTTCTAGTTACGGACCAGTAATAATACCTTGTATTAAAACATTAACAAACCCCGTTATATAATTCCGTGATAAGACAAGAACGATGACGAAGAAAAGGTGCCAGTTGTTGTCAACTTAACTTCGTTGGGGGCAAAAGGGAAAAAGGGAAGTGAGTGTGCCGAATATCGGCTGGAAGCGATCGATCTTCTTGTTGCATACTTACTGTTGCAAAAAAAAAAAAAAAAAAAAAAAAAAAAAAACTGGCTTACAAAATCACGAGAATTGGTCAGAAAAGTACTTGACAGGTATTCTGCATGTGAAAAAAGGTTACGGGGTTAAAATGCATCTGGCATATGTTTCGTTTCATATTGTGCAAAAAACCACGCAAGTCGAGTGTTAACCGTGGATGAATTGACTTGCTAGGTACAAAACAGGTGCCGGACTAGCTGCAAGTATCACCAAAACTCGGAAGATTTCGGAGGGGCGTTTGGTTTCCTTTTCCTTTTGTCCCTTAGCATGTGTATGTCTGTTTGGGAAACTTCTAGGTTCAGGATTGGGGATGTGGGGAATCCTGGAAAAGGATGGCGACCTGGCCCGGGTTGGGGGAGGTTGACTGAGACCCATTTCGACGAGACTAACTGCTCGACGCCTTCACAGTCGGGATTTGAATGCTTTACTAGGTAATCGTTTCTTGTTAAATTTCAGACATAGACTCGGGAGGCTTTCATGCAGTTTGGAATTAGGATTCAGTAAGCGACTTCGGGGCTTTTTTTTTTTTTTTTTTTTTTTTTTTTGGGCAATTCAAATTGAATGAATTGAGATCCTTTTTCTTCAAAGTTGGCAAATGCGAATTGCAAAGAAAAATTTCTTTAACGGCGAAGCGAAGTACATGTACAGCGTGAATCTGCAAAAGAAGGAAAAAAGAAAACGCCAAAGAGGCACACCCCGGCTGTCCGTGCATGGCGGCAGCACTTGTCATCCCACGTCTCCTCGAGACTCTAGACTCGGACTTACACAGGCTTGCTTCCACACGAGCGGTTGCTGCTTTGCGGCGAGGCTTAACTAACATGTGCTGCAGCATGCCAAAGATGGTGTGATTATCGTCTTGCATTATCGGCGTGCATGGTCGTTAGTTAGTTAGCCCACACACCCCCCGCTCTCGAATCAAGTAACCCAAGAGGTTCGCCGAACCGTCGGAGCAAAGCAAAGAGGTGTCAGACGGCGTTCGTCTCGGGGCTGTTAAATGTTGAATATGTCAAAAAATGACCCCAGATCGAACTAGAAAGAGAGTATCGATATCTCGGGTTTGAGGAACTTTGTGAATGTATATATAGGGAAGCAAGCTCCCACTTCGAGGTCTTGAAGATTCGATTAATATTGTAATTGAACCGACAATTCAGACTAAACCCGTAATCCAAATAACACCGTCGAGCGGTCATCGGCGCTGAACGAAGCCTGGAGAGCTTGCAGGGCTACTACCAGTCATCGCTAGAATAAATCCTTACGCCTTTGCGCACGCATTAGCCGGATTATCCCTATAACAAGGCCCATACCATACCATACCTTACCTTACCATAGTAGTCGACTCATCCATTCGTCTTTGCATTGGGACAGACAATACAAATACGCCGTCGTGTCTCCGTCGTCTTCCTCCTGCTGTTCTCTCTCTGTTGTCTGAAACCTCGAAAATTTCCCGGAACAAACGCAACACCGCCAACACTTTTCGCGGCTGCACCTCCTCCACCACCACATTCCGCTTCCGTGCCCACCCAGAACGAGAAACAATATTAATCCTTCCCAACATCCCATCTTCAAAAATCTCTTCCTCCTCCAGGACTACCCTCAACCACGCTTCGATTCAGAACTCATCTCCAACTTAGAAGTCCATTCACTTCACCTTTCCTCTCACTTCTTCTATATTAAACCTCTCCGTTTAATTACTCTAAATCCGCCACAATGAACCCAACCAGAGTCCTCGCCCGCCGCACCCCACTCATCCACTTCATCGGCAAACGCTCCATCCCAGAGGCCATTGACCACACCCCTCGTGTCCACCCGGCCTCTCCTTCATCCTCCCTGCCGACCTCCTTCAAGCAGTACCGTGAGGCCATTGCCAACCAGCACGGTCCTCTAGCCACCCGGTCCGCTTCATCCAAGTCCTACTTTACACCAGCCCCACCACAGGGCCAATTCTTCGATCGAAGCGAGCTTCCTGCTAGATTTGGACGTCTTAAGTGGTCTTCTGCTGAGATCGCAGCTGTTGAGAGCGGTGGTGCTAGCTTGGCTGCTTAAAGATCTCGACGAGATTTCGTCCAGTCAGGCATTGGATTTACGATGAGGGCATGATATTCTTTCGTTCCGTTCGCGGATACGTGGGTTTTGGTTGCAAGTTGGAAGTTGGATAAACTATTCCCTTTATAGTTCTGGGGCAACCGGTGGTGATATATAGATATATATACATTACACCTGGGTAGTTGGGTAGAGGAAGATCCCCCATAGTTATCATGCTGTTTTCCTTTCGCTTTTGAAGGACGCTGTTGTATTCTTCACTCGTTCTAATGAGGGCACAATTTCTCAACCCCCTCTATCTCCTTTTGTCGTCGTCATATTTTTTTTTGCCTTTTCATCATGTTGATACCCTGAAAAGAGCCCCCTCCATCTATCAGTCTGGTTTGAGCCTTTTCCCGTTTTTCCTTTTTTCCTTGTTCCTCAGTTGTAATACATCTTGGGCTGCTTCATATCTTTTTGGCGGGCACGAATTTCATTTGGACCTCTTTCTCTTCTTTATGCTTATTTTGGAAAGCGAAGGTTTACATCTTTCTTTAACGGCGTGGTCGTCACAGTCAGACCACTTTCTTCTTCATCTACATATCTTCTTTTCCGTCCTACCTATTTGTGTGTGTGCGTCCATGTACATAGCAAAAGCTTTTATAGAAAGATAAAAATATCAATAAATTCGATCCAAAAACAACTGATGAGAATGATAATAGATCTAAGCTTACTTCCAAGATTCCTCGGAAAAACTACCAAGATTACAAAACAGGTAATAGAAAGGCCCTTTGGGAATAACAATTACAACCATGTATCGAACTAACTCCCTCCCGAACCCCCAAACCCCCCCGCAATTCCGTTTCTCCGTTCCCCCGCATCTAGCCAAATCAAGAAGCCCCAACCTCCAGTTCCGATCCTGGTTTTACAACAACCCTCCCCTCTCGCCGCCGCTCACCCGCATTGCTCCACCCCCCTCCTAAACCCCCAAAAGTAGTATAACCCCTAATGTTAACCGCCAATTGCGTCCGGAGCCTACCGTCGCCACGGTGAGGTATCAGACTCCGCAACAGCGACCATTAAGTCCCGATAGCTACCCTTGACTTCCTTTTGAATCCTGTTCACCAGGCTCTGCTTGTACAAGTCACGGTACCTCTGTTTTACCTCGGCAAGGTGCTGTTTGTTCCAGTGGATCCTGATCAGCCGCGAGATTAACAGGTGATTCCTGGTTCCTGCCCCCACCATTGCGTCCTCTAGAAGCTTTGCATCCTATTTTCCCCGAAGATGGGAGACACGTTAGCACATGTCGGTTACGATAACCTTGCAGAAAGGGCCAAAACAGGCGATTGGTTAAGCCCCCCCTTGTTTCCCGTAAAGATATGTCTTACCCGATCAACCCTGTCTACCGCTCCGTCTAGAATATACAACAGTGCATCCTTCATATGCCCAAAGAATGCTCTGCTTATCAGATCTCTTAGATTCTTCCCCGTTTCCGCCCGGTATCCATTTGCTATAGCAACAATATACCCCGGCGTACTCTGCGCTAGAATTTGACATACGATCGTTGCATTTTTGGAGAATAAATTGAGAGTTGGTGTTGACGATATTATTCTTCGAACGTCGAGTAGCGCCATTGCCTGGTCGGGCTGTACATATTGCTGATTCGGGTCCTTTGATGCACTCGGTTCCATTCCCATATCGAAAAGAGCTTTGGTACCCATACTCAAGTCCGCACGGACGTAGTCTTCCATAAGCTTGAAGTGGCTACTCCGGACGTATGACTTCATTTCTTGGATCTCAATATTTGTACGACCGAATATTGCTTCAGTTAATAAAGCCTCATTGGTACCGCTTCCCTTCACGGCCTTGACGACCCAATAACCTTCAGATTTCACAGGACCCAGCAGTATAGCTGTAGCAGCGGTATTGAAGTGTTTACTGTTGGTGTCGATGAGTTTGTTGAGTTTGTTGGCGCGAGAGGTATCCTTAAGGGTCGCAAGCAGATCATGACCGGTGAGGTTTTTATAGCTGAGGAGTAAGTCTTCCAGGTGTTCTGGTGACCGGTTTGCTATAATGTTTATTACAGGTGTATGGTGAAGACCACCAACTTGTGGGGCATTAGAAACCGGATGTTATTATTAATAGGTGATTGAACAGAAATACCTCCGAACGAATCTCGAATTCTCTGTGCATCTTCTAACGCTAGATCATTTACTCTTGGTACTTGTCCTGCTGTGTTTGGGATATTCGGTAGACCGAGTGGACCGGATATTGAATGGTGATGGCTGTGGCTGTGATGGCCTAACCAACCTGTGGCTGGAGCAGGTGGCTGTAGAGAACTTGGGCCAGGTACTGGAAAGGATGTAGTATAATAATTCTGGTAGTCCTGGGGACTGGATGGCCAACTCATGGGTCTCTGAGCGGGGTCGTATGGTGGTGGTGGGGGAGGCTCGCGTGACTCGATTATTGGTTGTACTGGTTGATATGGTGCTGGAGTAGCTGATTGCGAAGGGTCACTCCATGCTGATGTTTGTATCGGTGGTACATTTTGATGGGAGTAAGCATCTAGTGGCTGTGGTTGCTGAGGGTATGCTTGAGGTTGATTTGGGTCCTGCCAGGGTTGCTGGTATGGTGTTACATTTGGGTCGGTATATTGGTAGTAGCCCCCGTTGGTCGGGCCCCAGGGAGGTTGCTGGTGGTATTGACCATTATTCTGATCCTGATAGGGATTTTGATACATATTGGAGTAAGAAGAGTCGTTGTATGAGGCCATCCAGAGAAGACAGCAGAGTGCCAGCGGTGAGTGCTCCCTTGACAAACTGCGCGGGACTATCTAAGTATATAGTGGGTGAAAGTGCCAATGCTGTAGCCAAGAAGGTATGCCCGATCAGGGCGGCTGGCGGAGGGCTCGTATAAGTACAGCAGGCATATTGGCCAGCGGCGAGACTGATGGGAAGGCTGTCATGATTGCGATGGCGATGAAGCGAGAGTGGAATGGCAGTCAGTGGATTGTGTTTTGGATGAGGTGTATTGGAAGGCGCACTGTGTGTCCACGGGAAGTGTTGCGACGGATGGAGATCAGAAACGCGACAACGCAGACCTGCCTGCCTGCCTGCACTGCGCCTGCGCGAGTTTCTTGTTTGATTGATACTACTACCCTGTACCTGTGTCGTGTCTGTGTTCGCATGTCCACGAGAGATATCTGAGCATGGCAGATGGATGGATGGATGGATGGATATACTTATTATTCCCCGTCTTGGTATAGTTACTTAGTTATACTTACTTAGTGACATGCGCGAGGATCTCCGCTCTCAATCACGCTCGGAAGCCCTCTCGATAGACGTGGATTCACAATGAAACCGTCCGTCCTGCCCCCTTACGACTAGACCGGACTAATACTAGACCATACTATAGTATAGTATATTGCCAGTATTAGCATACGTATGCAGTGCCCGACCCGAGTCGGAAATCGCCAGTACTGTCCTGTCTGTCTGTTCTGTACCTGACCAGGTTAACTTGCTACATACGACCAACGTGCAGTCGAGTCGCTTGCAGCAGCAATAGCATGTAACCCTTCCCATGGCAGCTCCCAATTAAAGTATACGCTAGTCCTCCTCTGATAGGTCTAACACGGCCTCCTGAAAAAAAGTCTAAATCTAAATCTGAATTAAAATAAAATATTCTCCAGCTGGCCGGCTCCTTTTAAACTAAGTTGGCCTGCTTCCTGGTCCTTTCTCTCTGCCAAGATCTTTACCTCTCATCTTCATCCTCATCCTCATCCTCATCCTCTCCTTCAACAGCGGCCTCCATCTTCAAAATACCCATCTCGATATCTACATATAACAATTGTCGTCTGCTGCTGCTCTGCTGTGCTCCGGTGCTTCTTCTTCCTTATCGCCAGGGGTACTTCTCGCGCCTCCTGTCCACCGCCCCCAATCCAGGCTGTTTTTCCGCCGTTCTCGTCCAAGACTCCAACCAAAAGCCAATCTAATCCAACCCAACAGTAACCAATATAGCCTCTTCCCAACAGGCATTTAACCTCATCCCCGCCGGTTCCTCAAAGAAGGCTGTCCCTTTTCCGTCTGTTCTGTCGGCAAAATTCGATATTTCGGCCGCTTCGCCGTCATGGAGAACCTGAAATCCATTGATTTAAAACCCTTGACCCAGCTCGCCCAACATGTCCCTCCTCCTCGAGCTCTCGCACACGTATTTCTAAGAACACGCTTCCTCGTGCTTGCTATCATCAGTACAATCGTCCTGCTCACATGGAGTCGTCTGTCGTCCACAGCTACCTCGCTCGAGTATGTTGCCTTCGAAATTGCTGTTTTGTTATTGGTTCCGATCCGTCCCAAAAAAATAATTCTACGCGAATCTATTGTTCCGTGGTTCAGAAAAAAGGGGATTGGAACAAAAAAAAATGCTTGTAGTAACAAACAATAAGGATTTAGCCAACTAACCTCCATCTCTACACACTACAGGTGGGCATGCTACGGACCAGCACTTTCGCCCTTGGAAATATCCCCCAGCGAGTTTGCGGCATGGCATCAGCACCGAAACACCCCTATACTCACCAACAAGCACGACCCCATTGACGTCAACTCCAAATCCATTGGAAGCCATAATCTCAACAAGATCACCACCGGAAAGGATGCTCTCAAAAACAAAGAAAGAGTCTTGCTTCTAACCCCGCTACGAGATGCCGCCGCCTTCCTTCCACGATACTTTGAAATCATCTCCAGAATAACGTACCCCCACGAGTTGATCGATCTAGGGTTCCTGGTCTCCGACTCCACCGACGATACATTAGCGATCTTGGCAATGGAGCTGGACAGCATCCAATCGAACTCCGACCCAAAAATCCCATTCCGGAGCGCCACGATCATCGAAAAAGATTTTGGTGTCCATTTATCGCAGAGTATCGAGGATAGGCACTCATTCGAAGCTCAGGGCCCGAGAAGGAAGGGAATGGGCAAGGCGAGAAACTTCCTGCTGTACAGCACCCTGCGACCGGAGCACTCTTGGGTCATGTGGAGAGATGTGGATATCACGGAGTGCCCCGAGACGATAATTCAGGATTTCATCGCCCACGACAAAGATGTCATTGTTCCAAGTACGCTTGCAGATTTCCGTATGCTAAGAATATAGCTAACTTTATATCTCTTAGATATCTGGTTCCACCGACTTGACCAAGAGGGAAAGGATATTGAAGGAAGATGTAAGTTCTGACCACCTAGATACTTGCATTGTAGATTTCAAGAAACTAAACTCGGTATATAGTCGACTACAACTCGTGGATCGAATCGAAAGAGGGTCGAGAGCTCCGAGAAAAACTCCCCGTTGACACAGTCCTTGCCGAAGGCTACAAAGAGTTCAATACTGGCCGTACATACTTGGCCTTGATGGGCGACTGGAGAAACGACAAGGATGTTGAGGTCGACCTCGACGGTATTGGTGGTGTGGCCATTTTGGTCAAAGCGGACGTTCATCGCGCCGGTATGTTCTTGAAATTTTACCACTAGCAGCGGAAACGATACTAACATGGTATTCCACAGGTATCAACTTCCCATCTTACGCCTTCGAAAACCAAGCAGAAACCGAAGGGTTCGCACGTATGGCGAAGCGTGCTGGATACCAAGTCATCGGACTGCCAAACTATGTAGTCTGGCACATCGATACTGATGAGAAAGAAAAGATCAAGCAACATGCTGTCTACGAGACCACCGGCCGATAACGACACCTAAATTTTCAAGGCACTCACGTTCAGTAGCATATATATGCTTAGCCTCGAGACTAACGCTTGACGAACTTTCAACTAATCATTCTAACTCTCCAAGCTTCCCTAGTTGGGGATATTACGTCCCACCCTTACATTCTTGTACAAAAGTTTCCCGCGTTTCTTCAATAAGGCATTCGTCTCCTTTTCGTTTCTCCTCTTCGGCGGGTAACATTTTGGGATCTCTTTTTTTTATTATTCTTTGACAATTTATTAATCTTAGGAGGCAGGAGGAGGAGTTGACATTTATCATTATTTTTCTATCTTGCTTATCATTCTGTTTCTTCATTTCTTCAAACCCCCCGCCTCTTTTCAACATTAACCATAATTCGGGACTTTTCGCTCCAAACCTTTCTCAGGAGCAGCTATTACTTTTTCGTTTCTTCATGTCATAGACTAGGGGGATGTTCGGTTTTTTTCCCATTTCTTTTACTGTCGGGTTAGGGATAGCATGGCGCAGATATATATACACTCGGGATTTGATTCCTTACCTTGAACTTCGATTCCCATTTTGTGCCACCTTGCTTTACATGCAACTAAGAAATTCTCGAGCTCGGTGCTGCAGCAAGGCAGAAGAAAGCCAAGCAATATCGCGACATGATCCTTAACAACCCTGGTATGCCAATATAACGTTATTATAGATAGATCCTGCCCAGCACACGGTTCTTAAAGACCCACCGCCGTTCGTGCTTTGTAATCCACAAGGACACCTTTACTATTCACACACCATCCTTCCCAGACCAACGCGAAATATCCAACAAAACAGGTAGACCCAGGCATTGAAGAAGTATAATTCCCAACAATGTCCTCAACGGTCCCTCTCCTTGAACGACAAGAGATCACTCCCCTTCGCGGCGACGGGAACGGGATCTATAAGATACATGTAATCGGGAACAGCGGTATGTTTTAAACTACCCGTCATTGCATGGTTATAATATGTCTTTTTAACATAATATCATATCAATCTAAGGTTCTGGCAAGGTATGTACCTTCCTCACCCTCCCCCTCCACATATCCCCCCAACCACCCTCCTATAATATATGAGGTGACTATAGTCAACCCTCTCCCGCCACATTTCCAAAGTCCTAAACCTACCCTACATCCCCCTGGACGAAGTCTTCTGGAACCCGAATTGGAACGCCCCGTCAAACGAAGAGTTTCAATCCCGTGTTGCAGAGGTTCTTGAGAAACACCGGGAGACGGGATGGGTTATTGATGGGAATTATTCGAGGAGAATGGGGGAGGTGGTTAAACATGAGCGGACGGACTGTATTTGTACGTTTTTCTTTCCCCCCCCCCCCCCACTTCTTCACTTCTTAGTATTGCCTCCTCTGTCTATTGTACCTTTTATGAATCTGTGAGTGGTTCTTATGCAAATCCGGGGGAACAAAAATAGGGCTAGACCCCCCTCTGATCCTCTACCTCCCCCGCATAATATTCCGCACCTTCCGCCGCCTGGTAGGACTAGAACCCAACTGCGCTCCTGGGTGTTATGAAAGCTTGCGCGACGTGCTACGTCTCAGCGATAAAAGTATCATATGGTGGTGTGTAACGCATCACGATTACTGTAGGAAATTTGGCGAGAAGTTGGTGGCAGAACAGGGTGCCGTGGAGGATGGTGGGAAGGTTAGGAGGATTGGGGGGTGGGGTGGGGAGTTGAAACGGTGGATTGCAGATGTTGAACGGATGGCTGAGAGGGAGAGGGCTACTTGATACGGCGAACCGTGTATGATGGTCTGCTAGGGGGGTTAGATACTCTAAAGGTATAAGGTTATTCAATTGCTAGAGTAGAAGTAATAGAAATTTACAATCTGAGGTGTGAGAAAGTATGATAGGAGAAAAGAAGAATAATAAATGTTGAACTCGCCCGATAAGGTGTATCTATTCTGGATTTGCTTCGCCAAAAGTTTGATAGTAGCAGCAAAGAAACAAAACAAAGTGGATATCACTGACAAAGACGCCATACTAAGAGAAGGGAAAGGGGTAAAAGAGATAAAAGCAAAAAGAAAGAAAGGCCGAGTATTCGCCAGTGTGAGGCCTTAATGTACAGTTGATGAAGGATGTATGAAACGAAAGAGGGGTGTATGAGAAAAAAGTCTTTACACGAAAAATGCAATTTATTGCATGTTAAGTTTAGAAGAAAATAACTGTCGTCGGTATCTGGTAAGTTAGTACACTGCCGCTGTTCAGAGAATTACGGCTGCTCTAGCTGCTGTTTGCTCTTTGCGGTTGCCTCCTCATTGACAACGACATTACCAGATTTGTCACCTTCTCCAAAGAAGATAACTTCAACGGTGAGATCATCCCTATCACGCCAGTTAGTATCGTTCCACAAAACATGAGGGATGTTAGGGAAGGGAACTTACCTGTATCGACGCGAGTAAGGCGATTGAAGTGTCAACAAGGCACACAACATATCGCTATCCTTTCCACCGAGCGCATTCCTGACTAAATGGGTGGCGCAATTCTGGTCCTTAATAACGAATCGGTCTTCAGGTGAACTGATGCCCCATTGCCTCTGGCGGATTGGAACCCGCTGACCAGCATCATCCTGATTACCGTCATGGTTCGTGGCGACGGGAAGAGACTTCTTATCACCTCCACCCCATCCAAAGATGCTCGAAAACCAGGATTCTCCGGCTGCATTCCCCTTAACTTTCTTCTGGTTCTCTAACCATTTCCCAACCAAACCCACAACCTCCTCATTGCTCAACATCTCCCACAGCCCATCAGTAGCTAAAACCAAGAAGTCGCCCTTCTCAGGCTGGATCTGGGTTGTCGTAACGACGGGTTCGGCGGTGACATATGGCGGCGTTTTCAACCTTTGGCTCGGTGTTCGGCCGAAAAACTTGTTCTTGATCATAGTCTGAGTTTCAAGGCTCCATTTATAAATCGAATCACCGAAAGCTCGGGTTGGCTCCAACCCTCCCAGAACACGGCCGTTCGAGACAGCAAACTCCTCTCCCGGATGCTCGCTTCGAATACGCTTTGCCTCTTCCTTGTTGGACCCGGTCTGGTCAGTTGACAGGGCTGTTGCAACCCATTTGCCATTGTCCTGCAGCCTTCCCAAGACAGCTCTTGAGTCACCGGTACATGCGACTCGTAGGAGGTTAGTTTGGCTATCATAAAATGCCAGGAGGGCACAGGAACCGGAGAACGCAGGTGCCAACAACTCGGTGGCGGCTGCCCTTGATGGAGCCTTGGTTGCCTTTTCCACAGATTCGTGGATAATTTCGTTGTCGAGGCGAAGGAAGCCCTTCTTGATGGCAGCGTCGATAGACTCCGGGCTGGGAAGCTTGTTTTCGAGGTCGGTGCTCGAGGCCTTGTAAGTCGCATTGAGTTCCCGGGCAACGAATCCGATGAGGAGTTGTCGTAGCTTAGCAGATGTATACCACCCACTGTATCCAAACGTCAGCCTTCCCCTACGCTATGAATTTCAGGCAGAATATATACCTATGCCCGTCAAAAACACCCCAGAACATCCAATCCGTGCTCGCCTTAGCGTCGTCCACCGTCCCAACGGCGGATGGAACCTCAATGATGCGTTCAGCATGGTCATCCTCGATCGGATCATTGCTAGGAAGCTGAACAACATCATATCGGTAAACACCTCTATCTCGCCCCACCAAGTAGGACTCCTGGTTCTGCCTTAGCTTTGTGGAAGCTTCTTCGGGGGTAAGCATCTCCAACACCTTCCTTCCACCACGGCCATCTTCCTTCGTGAGCGGCCCATCTCCCGTAATCGTGCCAGTGTAAAGGGATTCGTGATCTACAGCAACGATTTTCCTTATCCTCACGTCCTCCTTTGCCCCGGCGGCGAAGGCATCCTTATCGCCGGGGTTTGATAGCAGAGAAACCTTCGCGAGGAACGGGTTGGATCCTTTCGAGGCGATATAGGCGGACCCAAGAACCAACGAAGATACGATGGCGAGCGTGAATTTCCTGACGTAGGAGTTGGAACCTGCCCCACTTCCACTACTCCCGAGAGAGCTGGTAGTGAGAGCCCTCGTAGCACCGATATTTTGTGGGGGTCGGTTTTTGAGCAAGAAGCCTGGAGCCCTGCGGGCGGAGGCGACTGCCGCTCTGACTGCCGCTCGTTGCATTAGAGCGGCGATAACGACGATAGCTATCGATGTGAGAACAGTTGTTGGAACGATGATATCCTTATACTGTTCGGATTGCAGGGTATCGATGAGTTCCGATACCCAGGGAGGGAAGGAGGGTGGAGGTGGGGACTGTTTGGAATCCAAGGTGAAGGTTGTTGTGAAGGATCGGAGCTAAAGGCTTTATGGGTTTCCCCGACTAGGGTTCGATGTCGAGAGTTATGCTTGAAAATCAAGAGCTTCTTTCAGATGGAGAGCATGGAAGCGAAAGCCGGGGAATTCGTTTAACGCCTGGGGAACTTTAGACTACGCTGTTCAAAAGGGGGAAGTCGACAGGACAGGATGGCATTCAACTACCCGACATATGCAGGTATGCGGCTTCACGATAGTTAAGGGAGGAATCTCGGGCCCCACGGCTTGCTTGTGCGGGAATGGACGATGGTCGGATGAGTGATGATGTATGTCTGATTGGTTAGATAGATTCGTGGAGATGCAGCTTGTCAAGTGGTGGTGTTGTGTGAAGCCAAGGCCACCTGCTGACCGAACATGTATTTTATTTGGCATCCAGCCGGGCACGTGAGCACAGTCCACTGTCGCCGATCTTGGTGTTGCGACTGAGGTTGGCTTGTGCAGATCGGAGTCCTCACGTCGCACAGCCAGTATGACCCCCAAAATCCAACAGCTGGAGACGGCTCGGTTTTTGATATTGATTGATCGATATCTAAGATCCCATGTGCAAGTCCTATCAGTTGGATACTCATTATTCAATAGACTGTGGCGACATAAGCCTTATCAAGACCAGCCACAATCACAAGCTAATACTACCTACATACTACAGTTACTGGGCCTCATGAACAATCATGAACAATATTGGATCCATGGGACGTTACTCCTCGGAGATGTAACGAAGTATATACAGGCTGGCAATGAAGTATGTACTTAATCACCGAGGAATTTTTAACTGTCACCCTGATACGAACGGGAATCCAATTTCCATCATAAACATGGCCTGCTGGCCCAATGGGTAAGCTCAAAATCCAACACCACTGCAACCAAAAAAACCGTTCACTAACATCCCTCTAGCAAGGCGTCTGACTACGATTAGCGATTCTCGCAAATTTCGGTATCAGGAGATTGCAGGTTCGATCCCTGCGTAGGTCACTACATATTTTTTTTCTTTTTGCCGGTTTGTTTGGCGATCGAGATATTCCCTGTGGAGCGACGATAGATTCTTCAAGTTGTAGTGGGTAAAAATTTTTTTTGCGGAACCTTGCCAATCCTCACATGACTATTGAAGTCTGGGACCCGCTAAGAACAGGGTTTCCAAACTATGGCGGGCTTTTATATCGAGGGAATTGTCTGTTACAACACTCAACCTTGAATATAAAAGCTTGATGGTTCCCTTATAAACATTCTTTCCAGGAACCCCCTTGAGAAATACGATTGCTGACAATATAAACATTTTACCGGTGATTCGGGTTTAGGTTGTATGGAATTTTCAATTTATCGGGTTCAGATCTATTCCAATCTAAAATATAAAAAGCACTCTAAAACACGTGGATCAAGGGTGACTCCGATTCCTCCAATACTGCGTATAATTAATTTCATGGCGCCCAGTGACGTTTCCAAACATCAAATTCGGGGTCTGTTCCTCGGAACTCGAAATCCACCACAGTAATATCCTTAAACCCCTCGCTAATATCAGGTTCTTGGAATTTGGACTTGAATACCTTGAAGGGCATACTTCCTACTGATGCTCGGTTCTCAGGGTTGAACGATTTCACGCCTGAATACGCTCGAACGCCATCGTTGTGGTAACAGAGAGTCTCCGATGTAGTTAGGTAAATGCATCTAAAAGCAACGCCCTTGACTTTACCGGCCAACGCCGCCCAGACCGCCCGGATGTCTTTTGATGAGTTTGTAGCGTCTATAGATTGTTAGACAATCATTCAGTAGCCTAGACGTGCGCGCTTGCCAACTTACCAATTACGACGCTCTGTCCTTCCTTCAAATGCCTTTCTGAGACCTTGACACACTTATCCCGCGTCTTTAGGATGTCTTGATTAATCCGTTCGTAGCCAAGGGGCTCAAGATATTTGGTAGTCAAAGTAGACTTCCCGGAACCTGGGCGGCCGCAAAGGATCACCAGCTCTACAGGATATTTCTTCTCAAAGTCTATTGAGTGTTAGATAAACTCAACCAATTGGACACAAATAATTCTCACCTGGTGCTATAGCCGACCTGGGATAATTCGCTGGGTCAAGATCGAGTTCATATGGCAACGGTTTTTCACCAAGGAATAGTTCTTCAGGGGTAAGAAATTTAAGGCCAAGGTTCTCCGCAAATTTACTTCGTGCTGTCAGCAAGTATAAATATATGAGAGGCTTTGCCAAATCTACATACCGATCTCCAGCGGAGAAATCACCCTTTCTCCCGGCAGCGTCACCAACGAAAACCGAACTCTCTATATCAATTAAAGGTGCATCATCACCTAGGTCTGACAAATAGTGCTCGAACATTCCCGTGCGAGGTTTTCGGTAAATATCTGTTTCGGTTGCTGCGTAGACGTGTACAGGTAAGTTGAGAGCTGTGACGATGTAGTTGACCTTCTTCGTCCACTCTCTAACTTTGTCATCGGCTTTTGAGCCGCTGGCCTTCAGGCCATTCTGGTTCGTAAAAATGACAAGACGGTATCTATAGGGCTCATAATCAGAAAAGTAGGCTTAGTGAGCATATGGTGGGGGTATACGGTACCCTTCTTCGGACATCTTTCGAAGCTTCGACGGTACGGTCGGGTGCCACCACTTCCAATCCTCGCCGTCCTTGGCAAATTTATTACCACTCTTGGTAGCTATCAAGTTAGAGTCCTAGGGCAAGTTAGTTTTGGTAATACTCAAGCTGATACTTTGCACCCTTACCAAATCAAACCCAGCGAATTTGACTTTCCCATCCTTCACGGGTTTGTTAGGTCCAGAAAGTCCCATTCCCCACGACGCGGCAAGCAGAGTCCCATGCTTTGCAAACTGGATAGGGGATCCTTTCTGGGAGGTTGGGGTAAAGAAGCTGGCTGCGGCAGATGCACCTAGGTGAAAGCTTAGCTACTGTAGTGATTTTATATTCAACGCCGCGATGTTTAAATACCAGCATTAGGCCTTTTCGCTGGAGGAGGAGAAACCTTCGCATCATCTCTCTCCGGAGTTTCCGCGCGTGCCTTTCTTTTCCCTCTTGGTGGCATGGTTCGCGATGTCTGCTGAGATAATGTTCGATATTGGTAGGGTAGCCTCGGTTTATATAGTAGTATATCGACGCGTTTTGGGAGGCGTTGATACCGAATTGCGACGTTGACAACACGGGACCACGGGAGGGCGTGCCACATTCCTTCAAAGTCGCATTCGGAGATATCGATGCCGAGTCATCACCACAGAGTCACAAATCCCCATTTTGCCGACGAGTCCAAGGATGGAAGTAGCGATTATACTGTTCTGACTCAGGACTCATCCAATATACGCTAAGCGAAGGGTAGACTTGAGAACAACCGCGTCCATTGACAACCTAACCAGCCACCGCGACAGGGTTGGCAACACCTGATTCACTGATTCAATCCGCAACTGCGCGCAATCGGGCTATATTTTCTCTTGTCGATACTACTTTTTGTCCAGTTGAGAAGACACGACTTCGAGATAACCCAACTTAGTCATTTGGTGTGCAGCCTGCAGAATGATCCATATTTGGCAGGGTTGAATCAAAGAAGCGAAATTCCAACACCTACAACACAGCCTAAGTCATTGTTAAGTCAGACTGTTGCTCACACGACTTTACGCAGTGGTTCTGTCGCCCGAATTTCCCGGCTGTCCAAGGGTACTGTGGTAAAGCAATGAATAGAATCAAAACCATTGGTCGGGTCGGAAGAACTCGGATGTTCTGGAAACCGGCATCGGGAGCCGAGCCTACTAGCAGTTTCTTGAGCTCCGAGTCTGTGACCGAACAGTCTCGAACCCGATTCAAAGTGATTGAATTGACCTCCCGCAGCTAACGGAGAAGCATTGGCCACTATGTTCGGTGTCGCAGATTGGCTTATCGATATACTCAGCAGATTGTTGCATGTACCTGCATATTTCGCAATAGCCTTTATATGGGACCCATGCAACAAAGTTTTTTCGGCCTATCAACGGCAGCCCTAAACCGTTGAAGTTGGCGCCTTGGAAATAGAACGTCGAATCGCCCTGATCCTTTGCCCCAAAAGTTCTCGTTGTCGGTGTTGGGGTTAGAAATGCATGGTGACTTGTTTAAAAGGTCACCGCACGGAGTTCTTGCGAAGGCCGACATGATCGTGACCCGGGATATCACCTGTCAAAATCTCTGCCGGTGCAGACCCCTCTGCACCTGTTGTCTAGGTCCGGGATTTGGGACGTGCAGGAATTTAATTTTATGCGCATGCGATATGAGGTGTTTCAATGATCATTGGAGGCTGCAGCCCGCGATGGAGCCATCGTCGAACAGAGTTTTCCTTACGAGCTAGCGACCCGATAGCCATACGAAAATACTGTATGTGCTTTCGGGGCAGAGGGACCTTTCACAGACACAAGAGTTTACATCAGCCTCGAAGATCATTGACAGACGCGTATTTAAAATTAATTGAAGGACTAGTGGGGCCATTGGGGATCGCTAGAGCGAAGTTCAAGACTCGGGGACACAGCATCGGCACATCGCAGGTCGGTTTGGGCCGCAATTGCAAACCTGGCCCTACGAGTTCAAAACTTCCCGCACTTGCATAATCGCTGCATAGGCGACCTGGTGTCGTCTTACTCGATGGCGAAAATCGAAGCAGAAACGTTAGCACTAAGCAGGGTGGGGCGAGAAGGTTTTTTTGTTCTGGCCCTTGCCGACTTCCATGTTCGGGGCGGGCTGAGAAATTCTTTTGGCAGAATCGATCGTGGAATTTCGCCGCGCAACTTAAACGTCATTCGTCAAAGGAAAGAGGAATGAGACTCAACGGGGAGCGCGCGTTGTTTTCCGGGTTAAAATTTTTCCCAACCCCATGTCTCTGTTGCTATTTTTTGTCAATGCCAACGGAACATCCCACGATGCATCATAAGCATGGATTGCTGAAGTTCAGCAGTCTCGACCGAGAAGAGGAAGAGGGAGAAAAAATATCAATTGGCAGGCCGGGAGAACCTCCGGGTGCGGATCGAATGCGGAACCTGCTCTGTGGCATCGCTACATTTTTCATTCTCTCTTCACCACGCATGCCGCCGAATCACGAGCTGCGAGATCCGTTGGCTGGCTTCTGTGCAACGTGAGCTGACATGTGCCTTCGTGTGTGAGGCTTAGGAATCCAATGCAGGCAGCATGGATGCAGGAACAGGCCGAGCTCGAACTTGTATTTCCACGTCACCGCTGGTCGCTTTGCGAGTGAAGGATAAATGCCATGACCCAGTGCCTACATGCAGAGAACACTTGCGCCCACCGGTTGAAGCCCTCCTACTGGCCCAATCCATGCGTTCGGGACCCAGAAACTTTATTAAAACTGAGTTATTTTTCGCTAACATGTGCAGTTGTAACGTACATAGGCGAGAATCAATGACTTGATCTTGGTGGGCAAGTCGTGTGGTCCGTTCTCACCGTCGATGCTCATTAGTTGGAGCTGGCTTCTAAGGTTGGGGATATCTACTGATGTTGATGCTGCTGGTCCGCGGGCTAACTCCAGTTGGTGAAGCTTTGTGCCGATAATATCATGGACCCACTTTGCTACCACACCTTCTGCATCCCTGCTCACAGAAGAACACAAGAAAGAAGCTCTCCAATCCCTGCACATCGGGCTCCAGATTCTGGGTAGCGGGGATGGATCCAGTGCAGCCGATGGGGAGCGGAAGGCAGTTGCTTCGAGTGCGAAAAACTGTGGGCGAGGTTTTTCTGAAACATGGCCGTTTTGGTTGGGAATGCGCTCACCGTTCCCAGAAAGAAGGACAAAGGTGCGCCACGTTGTAAAACGTTTTTCTCGTCTCTTTTCCCGGCTTCATAGGCTAATAACAGCAATCAACGTGATATCACGGTGAAAGTCACAACTACGAGGTTCAGACATAGAACTTAAGTATGCAGTGAAGAATGGCATGCGGAGCGAGAAGGGTGCTAGTCCGGCAGTCTCGATGCTGTTCCATTGGCCCACTGGGAAGAACTGAGAACAAAGGATGGCATTCACCGTCATTGCAAGCGGCTGGCGGAGATGTTTGAACCAGGTTAAAACCGCAAGGATTCAAGATTCTTCTATCACAGTTTAGCCCAAACCAAGACCTGTAGGCTCGAAGAAAGGCAGCGCTGCCCATGTTGTGTGAGTCGTGACCTTGTTTCTAGTACGAGCGGCCAGACAGCCTCCTCCCTGCCCTCTCAAATCCCGCTAGCTAGATCTCTTATTGCTGACAGTTCCCAGTTCCCGTGATTTCCAGCTCTCATCCTTCCTTCGCCGTCAGACCTTCGACGTCAGTGATATAGCCGCCTTCACTGTCTACCATTCTGTCATCTTCAATCCATCAACGGGTGATATCTCCATATACACAAAGCGGGACGGATCCAATTGAGTTCTTGCACGACGGCCGAAAAGTTTGGTCTTGTACCACAAGGAAACTTGGGACTCAACCTCTGTGTTGTGCTTCCCAAGTTCGGTTTGTTCGCCCTTACGATTGCGCCAGTGAGATTCCAATCACGACGCTGGTCGTAGGCGTCCGCGGTTGTGCGGAGTTCCTCGAAGAAGAAAGAAAGAATCGAAGCTGAATACGTGGTGGACCGACGGCTACAAATCTCTTTGTTGGAGTTTGGGGGCCTTTGTCAACGGGAACAAATTAAAAAAAAAAAAAAGGAAGCGACGGATTCTGGGGGGAAAAAACGTTGGCAGCTTGCTATTCGACAGATACTGCAGGTTGACATCAGCTCTTTCTCGCCAGATTGGGGGCCGAGAACCACGCTAATTCCCTAGGTTTTACGGACACTGGCCGTCTAACCTGTTGTTGCCTTTGCACCTGCGACTAACTGAGGAGAAGGATATTATACACGGCTTTGATCTTCAAAGACGGTAGCGAGTGTCCCGCTCTCGCACAGAAACCAACCACAGGAAGACCGTCTGATACAAGGTTTCTGCAGTCAGCTATAGTAGAAGCTAGCTCCAACAACGCTGCAATACTGATAGTGGGGAAAGAGACGATAGTCCGAAACCGGTACGATTTGATATTGGATATCCCACTGGCCGTCGGCGAGTTTGGTTAAGCTACAAGGAGTCGAGTTCTGCAGCTCTAACTCGACGGTCGACAATCTGAAATTCAACAGGACGATAGTCACGTTTTGGCCGTGGGCGTGTCGTGTTGGATTGTTCGCCACAACCCAGGCGCAAGCTGCGACTCACGAACCAGGAACCGCGCACGCAAGCGTTCTTCATGTCCAGCAGAGGCCTATTACCAGTCTCTCCGCTTGCATAAAGTCTGCGTGAGGCATCTTCCCGTGCTTCTCCACGCTTTGTGCCGTGGGGGCCGACCTGGCTGGCACCATTCAACCACGTTTCCCCCGCCATCTTTGAGATTCTACTGAGAGGCATATTTGATATTGGACAATAGTCCTCTTGCGCCCCGTCATTAGCATCCAACCAACACTATTATTGTTTGATCCATTTTAACATCTGTCAGAGTTTCCGCCCGGTCACGATACAGCCAGATCTAACAGGAAAATACTCCAGTGCTACCCACAACGACACCAGGACCCCAAAAAATACCTACAGGACTATATTTCTCCCAGTTCATATCAATTGGTCTATACGGCAGGGAAAATAGTGCACCCCAGGAAGAATTGTTAATTCTACACCGTTCCCTTTCGCCTTGTTTTCTTTTTCCTTTCTTCTAGAGGCTCCTAGAATTCGGAAGGGTTCAGTTAAGGCAAGGACATAAGTACAACATCGAGACCAGGAACCATTTAGCAAACGGAACCCAGGTATCACAAACCACGATAACTCCAGGCATCGGGTCCGTGTTGGTCGGGTTTTGAGAATAGAAAAGCGAAAGGTGTACAACATCACTGTTACCCGTCGCTGCTACACACCTGGCCTTGTATCAAACAGTCACGATAAACAATCCGGCTCTTACCACTCCTTCGTTTTTGGCCCTTTGGAACAATCGACATTCTTAGGAACGGCAACTCCTTGATTGGTCCGGTGAGAACCAAAGATTGGTTTCCGTCGTTTAGTTTCGGTGCTATCTCCCACCCGCTATCAACTTTCCTGGATTACATCCTCGGGTTCGAATTGCAACGATTTCGATATTTTTTTGTTTGTGTCACGATAGCACAGGACCAAGGAGGAAATCAAGCCCAAGAGGGTATCCTTAACAAGCATAGCGCTATACATAAGAGGCTGCGGGAGGTCGTCTCCCTCACTAGGACTACGCTCCGGATTCTTTAAAATAGGAAACGGTTGGGCGTACTAGTCGGTTGACAGCTACCTTATTTTAGCGTGGTTATAAGGCAACAACAGCAACAACCTACATCATGGAATCTGTGTCAACGTCAGGCCTAGGTCGACTATCGGAGAGACGGGGTATCCACAAGTTGGCTCATATTGAACCACCAGTCGTGGCTACTACTGTCTTTCGACCATTCCAAGCCCACAAGTCGACTTTATCTCAAGTCATGGACGCTGAACCCATTCTTTCTACATCTAATTCTTCATCCTCGTTAGCATCTTCTATTAGTAAGGCTTCGATATCCGCGCCGAGACTACAAAGTTCTTCGTCTTCAGTGGCAACCACCCCGCTAGAGCCTCTCTTAACGAACTTTGAGGTCTCGCCCTCTTTGCCAATGACACCGGAAATCGGGGAGTTCCAAGGAAATTGGCGACAACTGGATGACGAAGTGGTAGCGACATACAGCGGACTTGGTCTCGACTGTGAAATATTAGAGGATATGAGGCGGAAGACGAGATCAAAAAGTTTATCGGAGCGAGTCTATCCCGGTTTCAAGACTAGGACGCCGTCTACATCAACAATTGCTGAGCTTGCAGAGATCGAATTATGTGCACAAGCTGAAGCCATTGATGTCGAAGGCGTGGCGGCAACGAGTCCACCATTAGGTAAATACTAACTCTAAAAGTCCTCAAGGGTGATCCATGCTAAACTTCAATTCATTTAAGTCCAACCGGAGCCATCACCCAGATCATCGCCTTCTACTGTACAACCCGGTAATGAAGAACTCTACGACCCCGATACTCTTTCAGATCCGTCTGCACCTACCTCACCCGTACCCGAGTATATGGGGAGAGCCAGCAGAAGAGCAACTGTCCTTCAGCGTATGTTACCGCCTAAACTCAGAGCGACGATGCGTAGAAGATCGTCCAGCGCACACTCATCGCATGCCACCCCTCCCATACCCCCACTCTCTACCATGCCGATCTTTTATCGTCAGGCCCCAGAAACCCCGGACGAGGATTTCGACTCTTACTTCGCAGAGAAGCTACCTCTACCAGACAATGATTCTTTCTCCTCAATTGAGGAGATGATACATACTTGCGCCCCAACTCCTCCACTCCCCCCTTTTGTTATGCCTGACTACTTTACCAAGACCGTGCCCATCCAGTCAACTTTGTGTTCTGCAACGACATCACCCACCTCTAACCTACCCCCGCTAGCTGAGAACTTTCCCGAGATAGTTCCACTAGCTGTGGGGGATATGATAAAGTCTCCGTTACCACAGCCACCAATATCACCGCTCGCCTCACCTGGGCTACAACCAGTGCGGGGCACGGTACTGAACATCATCAATCCGATGTCTCTGGCTGGCTACCAACACCAACAGGTGGTCCCTGATGTCGTTGAATACGATTCGCCGGCCATAATATCCCCAAAGCACCGCCGCCAGGTTTCTGGCGAGGGCCGTGTCACGGCTAACTCCCTTGCTGATATGATCGAACAAATGATCAGGGAGGACGAAGCCTTCGAGGTAACGGAAAAGCATCTTGCAGAGAGTGGTTGGACTACTCCACAAGAAGTTCAAGCTATCAGGGAGCAAAGGGAGGAGACAAAGGCAGAGTGGCAGAAACGGATCGAGGATTCCAAGAGGATTCTCATGGACATCCGCAAGCAAGAGGTGCAGGCATCCACTCGCACCGAAAGTACACCAAAGAGTGCTCAGTGAGCACACATGTGCGCAAGATGCTGGAATGAAACAGAATTTTGACATCCTGCAAACACCCGGCTTCCTTCTTTGACAGCAACGTTTATCCATGATATCTACGACGTGTTTCTTTCCTTTACATAATACCCACAGCGCAGGTTGCTTTACATTTCGCCTGTCTATATTATCGTCTCGACATAGACCAGATTTTTTCCGATACAAGGGATCTGGTATCGCTCTGCTCTTTCCAACATCTATTTTTTGTTTTGTTTTAAATTTTCGTTGCCCTACTACAGGGTATAAGGCGTTTCATGGTTTATTCTCAGGTGGTACCACTAACTACAAATCCCACCCAAAAAATTCTTTCAATCAGTTAACAGGACGGAAAAGCATTCTTACGAAACAGAAAAGAATTCTGGGACCTTTTTGTGTTTTATATTATTGGAGGGCGGCATGGCGTATATTGCACTGTTTGGCGGATTTTAATGTCTCTCCTTTACCACGAACCTTTAAATTATTACTCATTTTTTTCTTCTTTTCTTTCCAATATCACAAAGAAAAATCTCCGAGGCTGGGTATCTTGATGATTTCTAGCACTATCGATACCGAATTGGGTGGATATAAGTGTGTATGTCGATGTCATCTCCTCCCCACTTTGTATAACGAATTTCCTTTACACATATCTTTCTGTTGTACCACTATTTGAACAACGATACGAGAAAAATACGAAATGTATAATAAAAATTTTTCTGATTCATTCTTTCCCCTCAACATCTATGACCAGAATTTCCATGACACCTAGATGCTCGCCTCTTGAGACAGAATATGTGGGCGTACAAGTACCCTGTGCTGTGTTGCAAGATGTTGGATGTTGGGTCATGTGGGATGAAATCCCCTGAAATAGAAGATACAATGGACGGAATCGACGTTGTCTAGGATCTCTGGGCTTTTTACCTGGTAGATATGAGACAGAGAATACATCCAAAGGGTAAGGATTTTCCCAAATTCGTGCAAGTGTGCCTGGCGATCTATGGGAAGCGAGCCGGCATGCAAGATGGGATCGCTATCACTAACGAGCGGATGCATATGCGCATGCACAATACATGGGGCAAGGCGAGCAAGGTGCATTAGCTCATTGGGGGTCTTCGTCCGGTTGATCCTTAAGGTAGACTGGGGTACCGAAACCGGAGAGTACACCGATATTTAAGCCGGGACCGCAATGTGCAGTATGTACCTTGCTCTTGTATCTTAGTAGTTGGGCGCATCTTAGATCTTGTTCATTTTGATAGATTTGGCTAGGTTATATGCGATAATGGGTATCTTAGCTGCCCTCTCACTGGGGCCACCATTCACGATCTTGCAGTCCGTGGCTTGCCTCTCATTTCTTTTTCATCGAATACCTAAATCCATATATTAGATCATCCCCAAAAATGAACTCCTAGGCGAATAGAACCTACAAATATACGCTTTCCCTCATGTAGCCTTCAAATCCTTCATCCTTTATCTCTGTCATGACAAAGTGTTTTCGTATCGATTTTATAAATCTCATATCCGCCTAGAGAAAGGGGGCTTTGTTAGCGTACCATAACATACGGTCATTGGTACTTTGGACTATGGTAGTCGGTGTTGGGTGTCGGTCGTACTCGTCTGCGTTTCTTGAAACAGAATATGACTTCTGTATTAGGACCAGCAATGTCACATCTAAATCAAAGATTGAATAAGTTCTGTCTGCCGATGCGGGAGCTGTGGCTCGGGGAAGCCTACAATGTCTTCTCGAGCAGGGGAAATGCCGGTTCAAAGTACACACAGTCAGCTGCGAGTACTATATCAACCGGACCCCTCGTCACGAATTCAGGTAACGGATCCGCCCTATTCGCCCAAGCCTTAGCCTACGATACCAATCGCAGTCGCGAATTATTGTGATGTGTTTCCACCGACCAATCGAGTAGTCCACACTCGACCTTGCCCTCGAGCCCATTAAACGCCACATTCTTGCGCATTAAGTCCATCATGGCTTGCATGTCCGTCATCCAGAACTCACATCCACCTTTTTCAACGTCGCCACCAATCTGATCAAGCTCTAGCCCAATCGCCAGGCCGGTAACCCCACCCCCACTCCCGAGTTCAATGATCCGCTTTCCGGCCAAGTCATTTGTATCTCTATACCGACTGATAAAGTACTTTGCCAATCGGACACCAGCAGGCCATAGCTGCCCTCCACAGCCGTTCGTATTGTCCTCAATGAGCTGGAGGGGAGCTTTGGTTAATGTGCCATCGAGTGTAGTATTTGTAACCCGTCCTGGCTCAAGATTCTCACGTGGAGCAACAAGGTCCCGTGGGAACTTGAAGTCGGAGGCGTCGATGCTGGAAAGCGAGGAGGATCTAGATCGAGGCTCCGTCATCGAGGTTGTTTGAAGCTTTTCTTGTGGTTTTTTGGTGGTAACCAAGCTGTTTCTTTCTTGGCCTATTCCTGATCGGTCATGTTACATTTTTGGACATGCAACAATGTCAACGCGGTTTCACGACCACTCCACTCACCTATTCAGTTGTTGGTATGCTAGTACTACTCGATGTGTGTAGATGCTAGCTATTGCTGATGGAGAAAGTTATTTGGAAATCGTAGGCTAGAGCTTGTTCACTTCGTGGAGGTCGGTTTACGGGGCCGGCTAGAGCTAAAATTAGCAATTCGTCGAGAAACCCCCATTTTTGGTGGATATATCTTAATACAACTGATGATTTTTTAGTGCACCGGTATGAGCCCAGATGTGTATTCCCGCAGCCACCGATGCTAAAGACTCCTCGACATTTCTCCAGCCCAGCAAATAAACACTAGAAGGCGTAATAGTGTATGAAGATTGACACACTGTTGTGTCGCCCATGTCATTGCTAGATAGAGTATACTCCCAGGCCGAATGATATATGAAGGCGGGCACAGGAAATAGGTAATAGATCGAAGTATCCATCATTTGCTAAAAATGAACCCATTCATTCAGTGTAGTCTCGGGGGCGGACGTTGTTGAGCTCAGCATAGCACAGTGCTGGCTTATACGAGATATTCAGCATTGAAGGTTCCTTCAAGGGACGACGTCATCTGGACTAGCCAGTTCAACTAATCCTTATCCCAACCCGTAAAGGGGAATCGACGCGTCTCTTCTTTCTCTTCTTCCTTCATACCCCTTCACCAACAACCAAGTACATCAAATTTTCTTACAAAACCAATCGGATATTGATTCATCCATCAACGAACACCACCGGTAATATCTATTCCACTCTATGGATCCGTCACCTACGTACCCTTCTCTACATATTAGATGTCCTCGGAAACAGCAGGATTCATTAGACAGGTCTTCTAACCTGTGTGAGTTCTATATCGAGAGCTCCAAGCGATCTCTAAATACTCATAACCAACCCTCACAGGACGGGCGAGTTGTTCACCCAAGCGTCACACATCGCGTACCAAATAATCCTGTCAGCTATGACATTTTGGACACATAGGAAAAGATGCCTATTGAGGCGGGTGCCACCGAAGCCGCGGCAGCGAGCTCCAAGCCCCTTTGCAAGCTTACAAGGTTTGGAGTACGATTGGAGAGATCGCGTTACTTAATATTTTATGAATACGATCACGGACTCTCAAGCTACTCTACCCGTTGGTATCGCTGGCAATGACTAGATTTATAAAGGGAAAAAGGGCCACCCCTGAAATCCAGCCCTATCTACTTTGAATAACGCTTTGTAGAACTCGTTTAGCCGCGATGTTATCTGTATTGATGCTGACGTATCCTGCAGTCACAATTAGGCTCCATACTGGTAGTTAAGCCAATTCACCCTTCTCTATAGAGCCTGGGTTGCCTAAGGCCTAACACTTACAACTCACTTGCTAAATGAAGCCTTTGGGCTTCCTCGGCAGATTTCTGGCGCTTTGCTGAGCTTAGGGCTGAGGTACCCTTTCTTGCAGTCACTGGGGGTGCAACAGAGGGCTTCACTTCAGGAATCTTCTTGAGCAATCTGCTCCTCCCATCTCTAAGCCCACCTCCAAACACACCTCCACTCCACCATCACCATCATCACACCACCACCTCACACCTCCTCTATATCACACTTCCTCTCCGACACTCTCCTCACCTTCTTCGATCTATTATCCTACGTTTGTCGAGGGCCACAGCTGGCACCCGAATTCGTTTAGGCTACGGTCTTCTAACTCGCTCGTTAAGATGTCGTCCTCTGAGGATGAAACCGCAAGGATCCTCAGGCAGCAGGCTGTACGTTTGTAAATATTTCCCCAATACAATACGGTATAATGCTAACAGATTAATTTGATTCTCCCTTAGGAGGACCTTGGAGATCACCGTGTTACGGCGCTTCCACTTGGTGACCGCCAACCTGGCCGTCGTGGTCAATTTCAACGTCCAGGTCCAGGTCGATTCCATGGACCTGGGGATGCTCGCTTCATCCTTGGACCCCGTCCTGGAGGCTCAGGGCCGGGTAGCTCCGCCGCTGCCGTTAGAGAGAGAGAAGTACCAATAGAACCCCGATGGCTCGGTAAGTCATAGCTCTTGTTCTTCTAGCACCCGAATCGTCGCTCATTTTCTTCCATAGAGATCTTCGACGACTCCAAAGTGATGGAAAGAAAGGATGGCCTAGGTGGAGGAGAACTTCACAGGTGAGGGACCAGTTTTATCCTAGGGTTTCAAGATAAATCCGCCTCCGCATAAAACTAACTCTGCCTGGAATTATAGAGCTGGAGAGAACTTTCGTCCCCGACGAAGGAGTTTTTCTGATGCTTCTGATCCCCGAAGTGCCCGAGCTTCTCTCGCTAATGAGACGAAACATATGGCTACAAAGAATCCCGTCGGCCCTTCAAGCTTTCGAGGTGGAAGGGGGGGCGGTAACCGTCCAAATTTTGTCTTGGGTGACCGTCCTCGAGATAAAGGCTACACGGGCCCACCAGTCCAACCCAGGAACCAGATCACCACCTTCCAACCTCGTGCCCCGCCTCGTGGGCCGGCCCCTCATCCGCGTGCCCCTCGCCCAGTTATCCCTGGGGGTGAAAGGTATGTGCATTAAGCCTCTCCTTTATATCTCTATCTGCTGCTGATGTTTTCCTATAGGGCAGGGAACTGGGGCGCTCCAGGGCTTGTCCACGACCAAGGTGCCTTTTTCGATAAGATGACGAAGAATACTGGCCTCCGGTGTCCCCCAATGGTCAAGAATCAACAAGAGGGGTCTAAAAATGCAAAGCCTCTCGCCAAACCAATGGCCTCTGCAAAGGATCTGGTCCAAGGAGCTACAGTTGCTGGAATTGAGAAATCCGACCAACCTGTCGGACCACCCAAGCAGATGATTGAACAGCCCAAGCAGACGATTGAAAAACCCAAGCAGGCAGTTGAACAGCCCAAGCGGACAGTTGAGCCACCGAAACACCCTGCCGAACCATCCAAGCAGCCTGCCGAGCCACCAAATCAATCTGTTGAGCCACCTAGGCGGCCTGTTTATCCATCTGAGAAGCCTATCGATCCAGATCAGCCCGTGGATCGACACAAACTGAAGCCATCCACTTCCGGTTTCGTCCCGCCTCATCTTCGTCACGCCCTCAAAAAGAAGGACCCTGCCGGAACAATGGTTATTGAAGTACCCCAGCCACATGCCAAAGAACCAGCAACCCAGCCCTCCACCCCCCAAGTTTCAAGTCCAGTCCAGGCTCCCGTTGAACAGCAACCAATAGCAGAACGAGCTGGAAAAGAATTTTTGCCTGCTGTGGAAGCTGCTCGAACCGTTCCTGGGATCTCAACTCCACCTGCATTCCGTAGTGTTACTCCTGAGGCGTCCTCGGGTGAACGGCAACGACTACTTTTACCCCAGGAGGAATCTAAGGCTCCACTATTCCAAGTTCCGAAAGCTACAGGAAAGGCATCTGACGAGTTCACGAAAGGATTCTGGGAGCTCGTTGCCAAACCCTTGTGGGGCGACCTACTCGAGGATTACAATGACGTTCACCAACAGATTATTTTCTTGACATGCTATTATGCTGAAAGGCCTGAAGAATGGCAGGATATCATGGAAAACGGACCCCCAACCCGCGAAACTCTTGTAAGTTCCATCTTGAGAGTTCTCAAAACCTTGCACGCTAACACCTTATGTCTAGTTTGAAATCACCCGGAGGAGTATTGAGAAGGATAGGAAAGAGGAGCTAGCTAAGCATCGGGCAGAGCAGAAGAAAGTTGAGAACATCCTCAGTCCAAAGCTAGGCAGTGCCCCCCAGCCTCCGGATACGTGGTGGAGGCTCGACGTCTCGGACACTTCTATCTCTGACTGGGCTGATCAGTTGCAAGAACATCATCGCCAGGCGATGATACAATCAATAAAGGACCAGATCAAAGACGAGAAGAACCCGATCCGGAACCAAATACTCTATGCTAAGATTGGTATTCTTCTGCATGGTAGCAATGAGAAGGCTGCCAAAGCCAACGACTCCGGTACTCAGGGCCAAGAGTCAATGGGTGTTCCGAACCAGACAGCGAAGAGATCCACCAAAGTAAGCGGTAGAAGCAATGGTGATGTTTCGTTACTGGATCTTGATAGGGAAGAACCAAGGAATGGTAACAGAGAGGAAGGTTCTCCTTCAGACCCAGCGATGTGGGAGATTGATCTGCCCCCTGAAGAGGAAGAAAAAGAAGACGTTCTCACAGAGGACCAATTCCCGCTTACTGAAGAACAAAATTGGTCACCAGAGCCCGAATTGCCCATTCCTGAAGGCGAGTTGCTCATACCTGAACCTGAGTTGACAACCTCTGATCGCGAAAACCGGTTCGATCGCTCGCACTCACCGGGTCGAATTCCGCCCTACCAGCCTCTAGTTAGCATCCATAGCGGTGCATCCACCCCTCGCGAAAGTTCCGACGAGCGTCGTGAACGAGAGAAGAAGCAGCGTATGGAGGAAATCAATCAACAATTCGCTGCCAAGAAGAACACTCATGCTCGGGGAATCGATGGACACCAAGAATCGCCTCCGAAGCTCCAGGAATTTCCTGCCTTTCTTTTGGATCTTGGCCCAGACGCTACCTACGAGATCATCCCTCCAGGTGCGGTCGGGCAAGCAGAAGAATCGGCCGAAGAGGAGATTCTAGAAGAAGATTCCTTTCTCGATACTGAAGGGTACTCCACGGATGGATTCCTAGCCATTGACGAAATCCTCAACGCGCAGCCCGCGATTCCCGAGGAGGACCTTCGCAAAGTTCGACAAATGAACCGAGACTCGATTTCTGGATTGGCCGTCACCTGTCCCTGGAAATTAGCTATTCGATTCACGAGCCCGGTCAAACCAGGAGAATACTTCACCATCCAGGTTCGGTGCACCGAAAAGATGCCTGATGATTTTCTCAGGAAGCTCCGCGGGAAAGTTGGAGGTGAGCACTGGCAGGAGCTTGCTCTCCATCCAGAGTTCCGAGCTATTGTCGCCAGGGCCACGAAAATGTTCTATAGGAAGATGGCCAGGAAATGGGGTGCACAGTTCATCCACGGAATTGCCGACTAACTTCTCTTTTCCTATTCTATACTTCGGGAATCGTTTATAACTCTCAATCATCCTTTTTTCTTTTCTTCTACATATAAAAAACCCCTTCCTTACACCTTATGTACTCCCCTCCCATACGCTATGCTAACTTCCTATAACACGCTTCTTAGGAACTGCATTCGAATTATGTATTCTTAGGAATCATCATTATTAGTGTGGTAGCTAAACTAGCCAATGAAAAAGCGTTTCCCTTGATATGGATCCATGGAATAGATGGTTGTGCGTTGTTGACGTTGTAAAAGGGATCGAGACGGGGTCGACGACCAAAACGGGCAAAAGGCTGGAAAGGGAGATAACTCGGCGGTGACGGCAAGGGGCACCAGCTGGGGTTACTAATCGGTTGTAGCTCTATCCAGAAACAAGATTGCAAAAAATTTTCGAGCTGGAATCCGTGGTCCTAGCTGAAGCTAATCTTTTAGCATCGAGGAGGCCAGATGCGCACTACCAATGAGAGAACGAAAGCGTATCTCGTTTTCACATGCCGAATTGGACGGGCTCGCGCAATCAGCCACTGACTATGGGAAGTTCCTTGTGTGGACGAGCTAACTATCAAGATGTATCCTGCGTTGAATGGACCCTTAAGCCGTTAAGGCTAAGCTAAGGTCGGTACGGCTCCCGATGCGCAGCAAAACCCGATCTAATTAAGCGCTAGTTGTGCACTTCGAAGAAGGGCTGTGAATGGTATCAACAGGTGCAGGTGGTTTCGTGACTGACTCGAATGACTGACATGACATAAGCCGTGAACAATCACTGTCACAAAATACGTACATCACACCCACTCAAAGTAAGGACTTAAGTGTTCTATCACAATTAATGACGGAGGAAACGTACCGCCCGTCCGGCAAGCCGTCGGGAACAGGTCATCTGAATTCTAGACCTTGACGTCCGAATGCGTCCCCACCAGTAAGCTCCGAGCAATGTAAGACGCAACTCAAATGAACGAACGAAACGAACAAAAAAAGTGAGCTCTCTCCAGAACGTCTTAAACAAGTTGGACTAGCCGTCTTCGAAAGACCCATTTTTCGATTGATAAGAGCCTTGCTTTTTAAAAACAGAAAAGAGAAGGATACGGGAAGCATGTACCAATATATCTCGCTTTACCGCTGCTATATATCCTGCTGGCCCTCCTCTCGCCCTTAACTACTTTACCCCGTCGCCGTCGTCAAAGCTTTGACTGCTACTACTACGTAATACGTATAAAATAATATGCGAAAATGCTGTCCAACCGCGACCGCGACCCTTTCATGCCATCGGTAACCCAATACTACCACCAACAGCACCATCAAAACCATTCGCTGGCCCTGGACGCTGTCCTCAGCTCTTCTAACCCTTCAAGCGCCTCGTCTCCAGCTCGGACGCCCAGTCGCCCGCGATCGCTTGCATCTCCGGATTCGATACCATCCACACCGGTCTTGAAAGCGTGGAATCCAACGTCTACAGTCGCTTCAGCTTCGACGACACCGCAGGAGGAGAAAGGCAATGTCGGACGTACGATCTTCATCAACGGCTATCCGGGCACCGGCAAGCTGACGGTAGCTAAGGAGTTGCAGTAAGTGAACCTATCATCATGCCATTGTGGTGTTTTCGTTTCTCTCTCTTTTTTTTTTCTTCTCCCTTTTTTCGTTCCCCCTCTGTCTTTTTCGAGAAACGAACCGGGATGGAACTTGGTTTCCTCTGGATGAAGCTTCTAAAAATTGACCCAAGCTGCTGCTAGCTGTGGGTGCAGGTGCTGGTTGTCCTTGCCTGCATGGAAATTGAATTTTGCCTGGCGAGAACCATGCCATGCACTAGCCATGTACAATGTACATGCATTGCTAGTGTTTGCGTCCTTTTTCGTTTTTTTTCTGTTGGGGGTCACCTTAGCTCTGGGCTAGCCTTCGGAAAAATATTGATCCCATCGTCTGAGCCTTCTTCGCGTGGGGGTCACCGAACAACCGATGTTGGAATTTGTGGGAAAAGACGTCAGTCCAACGCACAATTTGGCTAACCCAAGATTGATATTATGATGGAATGTAGGAAGATAATGCCAAATTCCAGGGTATTCGATCACCATCTTCTTATCGATGCTGCACGTGCTACATTCAATCAATCGGATCCGGAGTACCAAATGCTGCGGAAGGCTTTCGTATGTTTTATTCTTCCTTCTTTCCCGCCAAAAATCCATTATCGAAACTTGGGAACTAATTGTGAATCATCAGAGGACAACCCTCCTTGACTCCATCAACACGGCCTCAACCGACCATTCCCCCACCACATGGATATTTACCGAATGCCAATCAAACTCCCACATCGGCACATCCATATCACATGAATACCTCGCCGCCGCAAAACGTCGTTCATCACCCTTCGTTTCAATAATCCTCACCTGTTCGCTCGAAGAGAATCTAAAACGTCTTTCCCATCCAAGCCGAAAAACTACTCCTAGACGAAAACTCACGAATAGAGAGGTGTTAAAGGCGATTCGGGATGAAGAAGTTATTCATCGGTTTGGAGATTGGATCGGTGTACGAGAACTCGTGGTCGATAATTCTAAATTAGAACCTGAAGAAGCTGCCGTTGTTATCAAAACTTTCCTTGAGAAGATTGCGGTCGAACAGGCTATGATGGGGTGTTTTCCCGAGTCCAGCAGTTTGAACAACGGCAGCGGAAGCGTAGGGAAAAGAAGTGGGAAGAGGAGCAGAATGGGGAGTGAGAACGGAAGTAGAGAAGATGTGCATATGGCAGGAATGACGACGCCGACAAGTTCAGCGCCACCAAGTAGTTCGCATGGACGGACTAGCATTGCAGCGTTGACGAGTCCGACTTCGCCAATAGGGTAATGTATTAAAGTGCTTGTTGGTTTCCTTTCCTCTTTTTTTCTTCTTTCTTTTTCTTTATATTCCATTTGTTCTTCTAGATGGGTGGTAAAACTAGATGGATAGATAGGTGGGACTTCGCTTGATAGAACTCTGGAGCATAGTTAGATGGGTTGGGGTTAGCAGATTTTTCCGGTGTTGATTGTTTTTTTTTTTTTTTTGTTTACTCTATCTCTCCTTTACTCTTTCTGATCAAAAAAGTGGCATCTCTCTTCTCTTTTCTTATGAAGTATTTGTGGCGAGGTGCGAGTGTATTTTAGCAACTAATTAATATTTTTTTTCCCCCTTTGGTTTGGTCGCAAGCTACCGCTATGACTAGATACATGCTAGTAGCTGAAGAAAACGTAAGTAATATGAAAGCACACAGTAGGAAGTAAAGGAAGACCAATGAGAAAAAAAAAGAGATCACCTAATAGCTCTCTTTAAAGGAAACTCAAAGGCTTTGATGGCCTGGGTAACTTTAGAAAGAGGGGTAGGTAGATTCGAGGGTGACCCAAATGCCATTGACAATATTTCCGAAATTTTGGCAGGAGAGTCGGAAAGAAAGCCGCGGTGCTTGTGCAGCTAGAACAGCATCATGAGGCTTTCCTCATTTTCCCAGAAAGGTTGCGCGTTACGGAGTTTCATGGTAGGGGTAGGAGGAATCTTTTCGATCGGGCTTGAGGACGGGACGGGTGTGCGAGGGGATTCAATGTCCGTGAAGTAGTCGTACTCCTCGTCATGACTAGTGAGTTGAGTGCCGTATTGCTGGGATGGGGCGGTAATGTAGCTATCTTCGAGCATTGTAAAGCCGAAATCCGAGCATTCGGATGCCATATCGTAGTCATTATGGATTGCAGAAGAGTGATCCTGCTCAGAGCTTGAATTCTGGACTGGGTAAGGTGAGTCGGGCGTCATGTCGTCCCCAATCTCCTGGCGAATCGCTCTCGTATCCTCAAGTAGGTCTTCAAAGTCAGAGTAGTTATCTTCCTCTTCGAATAGATCCTCGAAGTCACTTCGTTCATCCTCATTATCTCTTATTGCCTCATCGTCGTTATCGTCCTGCGAAAGCATGTTGCGGGTTCCATCGAAAAGATCTTGGAATTTTTCTAGAGGTTGTGACAATAGCTCATTCTCTGCACGGCTACTACTTCTGAAGTGAGTCTTTCTTCTGAGGCGGGTTCCCTGTAGTGCCTTGAGGATTTGGTGATAGACTTGACATCTAAGTGCGTTTTGTAGGTCGATTGCCTGTTCAGCGATTGGGCTGACGGATTCGATTTTGTCTTTCTATATGCTTAGGTAGTTAGTATCGATATATAGTAGTCCCTAGGTTATGGATGATACTTGCGATTCGTTTGATTCTGCTTTTGAACAAGGTGTAGTCGTCGCACTGCGACGCGTACCTCGCCAGTGTAGAAGTAATGGCCTCCATAGACGCCATCGAACCTCGTATTTGCTATACTTTAGTCAGACTTCATCTAGTATGTTAAGCAACGGGCAGAGATCGTAGGAAACAAGTACATACCTGAGATGCTCCCGGCATGAACAATCCACCGGTAAGACTAAGAGCTCCTACTTTGTTATTCAGGAACAACTCGACACACTCGTCAAATAGCGGCAGGATGTGATCGACCTGGAGTCCAGCAGACTTTGGACGAGTATAGTATGGCGAAAAGTCGAAGGTCCACTGGATAGATCGGACGGAAGATGTAGGGAGATGCAAGGTCGATGGGAGGGTTGTATGATGCAGAGAGTTGAGGGTGATATATATTCTGCTGTGGGAAGGTATTTCAAGAGAGGTGGAGAGCCCCAAGTGCTGCCAGAGCTGAGGATAATAAAAGCCAACAACAATGCAGGAGAATATGTCAGCGTGTATATATCTAGGCAAAGGCAAAGCACGGAGACCGAGCGGGAGCCATATTAGAGTGGAATATAGCCATACTGGAGAAATGGAGAGGACATGGCCCAGCGATTCGGAAACATGGCTCCATTCCTCAGGGAATGTGCCCTGCTTCCACAGTAGCTTTATATCTAACTGCACACTGTGGAGTTAGTATAAACGATGGATAATTGAATTACCAAGATTAATTGAAAGGAAGAAGTATAAGAAACTGAGCAAGGGCTGAGACTTACGAGGACACTGCGAGGGCTCTCAACAGTAAGTGACCGCCAGAGCCTCTTGTCTGATGCTGCCCAAGCTGTGTGCGGGATCTTGATGGAGACGGTGGCCGTGAAGTTGACATGGAGCTTCTTTTCGGGATTCCGAAGCTGGGACGAGTCTGTTAGATTGCAAAGCACGCAGTTATGATCCTTCCCGGTGGGCTCAGCCATGGCCAGGAAGCCATGCCGGAGGGGTTGATATTATTGAGGATGGCGATGCAATGCATATGCATCCGAGCCGTCTGAGGTTTCTTCTATTCTCCAAGACGACCAAAATGTGTTGATATCGCAGTCTCCAACAACGGTGGATGCTTCACTACATTCGATACCATGCATTCGATTCCCTCAACATCAGCATACTTGGCAATTGGCAGTGGACAAAGACCACTACCTACTCAATTACTGACTTCTTTACTTATATCGCCACTTTCCCAAACAGGCTGCGGGTATGTGAATGTTATTTTGCCGATTGATATCGATTGATATGATATATTAGGCTGCCTGGCCGGGCTCTGACCACATATGAACTAAACAACACTCATTCATCCGTCCATTTCATTCATCCTCAAATCAACAAAGCCCTCGCCGAACATTAACCTCCCTCAACCTTCCTCCCCTACCGAGGCTCTTCTTCTCACCCGACAGCCTCATCCTCCACCAACCCCTTCTCAATTCCACCTCTCCCGTACAGCCTCCCTCCTCCCTATCGATACCCCGTCTCGGACCTCCTTTTCCCTCCCACTCCGACTCCCGAGCACAAGAAAGCCATCCCTTCACCGCCACAGAAGGAGGAAAAAAAAAAAAAAAAAGATGTCGGCAAAAGCCACAGGTGCAGACACATCGTCTTCCGGAGCAGCCAGGAATCGCGAACACCAGCAGGGAAAGCAGGATCGAGAGTACACATCCACCCAGAAGGCCGCTGTCGACCGAGTGCGAAAATGCAAGCCGACAGCTTACTACGAAATCCTCAACATCAAAGTGGAAGCCGATGACGGCGAGATTAAGAAGGCCTACAAGAAGCTCGCTTTGGTCATGCACCCTGACAAAAATGGTGCTCCCGGCGCAGATGAAGCGTTTAAATGTATTAAACATCTCTCTCTCTTTTTCCCTTATGTAACCTCTGCGATACGGTGGATTTTTTGAGATGTGGGTTGGCTGACAGGACTCGTGTGCCACAGTAATCGCGAAAGCATTCCAAGTCCTATCCGACCCGCAAAAACGAGCAATCTTCGATAAGACTGGCGGCGATCCCGAATCTAGAAACTTCGGAGGTTCCTCGTCTGCCGGTGGCGCTAGCCCATTCGCTGGGTTCCAGGCTAGGCCTGGGAGACCTCAGTTTACAGATGAAATATCGCCGGAGGAGCTATTTAACATGTTCTTCGGCGGTGTCGGTGCATTTGGTAAGCCGTTCCCCGGTACCAAGCTACATAACCCTGCAAGCAGCCAATTCTAACTGGTATATCATGTAGGTGGTGGTGGTGGTGGAGGAACGTTCTTCGACCTAGGAGGAGGCGGCCCAGGTATCAGGATACATCATTTTGGGGGACAAAACGCTCGGCGGCGGCCCAATGCGGGTGCCGAAGCGGGTCCTGAAGCCGATAACTCGATAACGTCAACAATTATCCGCTTACTGCCTTTAATCTTGATATTCGCCTTCTCTTTAATGTCCTCGATCCTCTCCGGCTTCGGAACCACGGAAACTCCAAGCCCCTATCAAGGCCCCCGTTTTGCATTCCGCGAAAGCCCCCCATTCGTACAAAAACGTCAGACGCCGAAGTTCAAGATTCCGTTTTATGTTATTCCGACCGACATCGAGAAGATCCCAGCAGACAAACTAAACAAAGTGCTGACCAAAATGGACCGGTATGCGGAGACGAAGTACATTAACCATTTAAACGAAAAATGCATCTCTGAGCAAGAGAAGAGACAAGAGAAGATCCAGCAGAGCCAAGGGTGGCTCTTCGTGGATCAGAAGAAGTTCGACGAGGCGATGAAGGAAAGGTTGAAGAGTTGCGACCGGCTAAATGACCTTGGCCTAGCTCATCCTAGGTAGTTCGGCAGGAGCCTGGGAGGGCAACGGTTCGGGGACGCGGGAGGGTTAGTGTAATTTTTGGAGGACACAAAGTCAGCATTGGTAGATTCAAAGAAGAAAAGGCAGACATACCAAAAAGTCGATTTTTACAAATACCAACAAAAAGAGCATTACCCACGGTTTTATTTCAACTTGTCGGTTTCGTTTGCGCTGCCAGCATATTGGTTTCTTGCAGAGGGATGGGAAATTTTTTTTTTATGTGCTTTTAACGAACTTTGGGTTATGATTGTCCTTTATCCGAGTCTTCACTATTGCTCTTTCATCTTTAAAAAAAACATGGCTGGTATTATTATTTTTTATATGTAATGGACCATGTTTGTGTGTATATTTTCTTTCATTCTTGCTTCCTTCTCCTCTTCACCACTTTATAGCGCAGTTTCTTTTTCCTTTCTGAAATAATTTCACGTTGGTGTATGATGACTGGTGGTATCTTTATATGTGCACGAGCTGTCTTCTATATCTTTTATGATACAATTGCTAAAATATACCAGATAACACTGCGAAAGGATATGCCGGGGTAGATCCAAAAAAACTCCGAGTAGCCCTTCCTACTATGTAAGAGAAAACAAGAAGTGCCGACTAAAAGTTCCTGGCAGATCCCTTCTTTGACCTCGTAGACGTCGGTGACGCGGCCTTCGCCACTGGGTTTGAAGCCGTGTTCCTTGGCAATCCTGTCTTTTGGCTCTTCTTTTGCGCCTCTAAAGCTTCCTTTTTAAATCTTGTGATTTGAGGGCTCTAAGATGGGTTATTTGGATTAGCTGGGGGTTTTCATGACGTCCATACTTTTTAATTTTTAGGGTATAAGAGATAAACTTACGAATCTCGTCAACGAGAGGAATTGTGGGTCGCAATCTGCTTCTGTGGGGTAGTAGCAGACGTTTCCGCATTTTAGTTGATCTTCTTTGCAAATTATCTTGCTCGAGGTCGTGGATGACGATGATAGGGGGGATTGGTTTTGGTTTCCTAATGGGATAGCTAATAGATTAGATATTGCTCGGGCTGGCTGGCTAGATGGATAGTTCGACTTACGACTATGCGGTAGAGCTATTGTGAATACGGAGAGGTAGAGGATAGTAAAGAGCAACTTTAGTAGTGTAAAAGTCATCTTGGGATTGTATTTTTGTCGATCGAGTTCGGTGGAGTGAGAAGAATAGAGATCCTCTTAAAATCTAGATGTATCGATGTATTGATGTTGGTGAGATAGGAACCGGGTCTTGTAGCTGCTGGGTCACGAAAAAAATATATAGAAAAAGCCAGAGAGATCCTTCGTTTTGCCGCAGATTTAACTATGAATCAAGGAGTGTATTCGGTTTCAAAATTGGTGGTATTGTTGGCACAGAAGTTGGAGAAGGACTAAGTTTGTAGCGAATGCATGAAGCTCTTAAGCTGTTGTGTGTTGGATGATGTTGGAAGAGGGCGAAGCCACTGAACAGCGCACTGAATGTCGACGGGAAGGCGAAGGAATATATTATTTAGTTTATTTAAGAGTTGTTTGGATATGAAAAGACGACGTATTCCGAAGAAATTGAAGATACGGCTAATCGGAACGGATAATCGGGATCAAAAAACAAGTCTATCGTTTAATCGGAATATTCTTTCTTGATTTGAGGTTGATAAGGTCTTGGTCGGATGTATGTCGACGTATGTCGTGTGCGACCAGCGGGATCGGGTTGCTACAAACGCTAATTGCGCCGCTCGATACGAGTAACCGCTGGCGAAAAAAGTGGAGGAACCGAGTTAACAGTTTATGCTAGAGGCGGGTCTGTGCTTGGGTATTCCTGAATTATGGCTTGGGGGTTTCTTGTCGGAATTGGGTATGTAGGTGGCTTTTTTATATTTCAATTTGCCCGTTGGACCGTCAGATTTTTGGTGAGGCGGTGAGAATTAAGTGATAGACGATCTTCAGGAGGCAATGGTTCGAGTATTTGTGATTGAAGAAGTGCCAATTGGATAACTTTTCTATAATTATATATAGCTCTCCCCCCTTCCTCTCTCTCCTTTCTCATCTATAAAAACTTTCTTCGTTTTCGAAACAGATTGTTTGAGTATCATATCATTTAAGATTTACATGGGCTTGGATGTGGCTCCCGGGGATTGCGTAGTCTCTTCTCCACCGGCTATACTTTAATTATATTGGAGCAAGGCACCGGAAAACAGGATTAATCTACCTGAAGACATTTTACTTTTGAAAAAATAGTCAGGTGCGCATTGCTCCCGGAGTAGATCATATCAATTGTCGGGAAGGTTTCCAGAAAAAATTTTAATCATCCAGGTAATTTGGCGATTTTTTGCTGTATCGGACAGGTTAGATGCGGGAGGGTTCCTGAAAAGCCAACAGCATTTGACAGGCAGACGGCGGACCCTGTATGCCTGCTTCGTATGCACAGCAATCTTGGAACAGCGATCTGCTTTGGGGTCGGGTAGACGGGCCTTGGCTAGGAAGATTTGAAACGTGCTCGTCATGAACGGGGTTGAGGGACATATTGGACAGGTATCTATACTTTTTTATCTATTTCATATATTGAAGCCGAAGTCAGTTCCCGGCCTGTTTGTATCGTGGATACTGGAGGTGGACAAGCTTTTGCCAAGACCGTCGAGGACAGGTATCGAGCAAGCCGGGCTTACGTACTTCTCTTCCCCGCCTTTTATAGGCTTAATTGGGGGTGTATATTATCATGCATGTGAAGTTCGCAAATCTGTGGGATGCGGGCTGACTTCCATCTAGAATGCATGTCTATACTTAAGCTTACTACAGCTATTTAACACACACCAAACCCCACGGCAAACTTGCGGCGGGGCCGTATCCTCGCCCGATGGCCGATGGTAGACAAGCACTAACGATGGATCTGTGGTCTTAGATTGTTAAGGTTGACCAATTCCGGTGGATTGGCTTACCATGGTCGACGTCGACCGGTCGGGTCTAACGGTGGGCCGACCTTTGTACGCGCGACTATACGCCGACCCGGGTCTGCGAATTACTAATGACATCAAGGCCCGGATCGTCATGGACTGAAGCAATAGTTTGAGCGTTGAAGACGAAAATAGCGCTATTGCCACTTGCGGGGGAACGTGTGGCTAGTAGATATACCGAGTACCCGGCAAAGCAGAGCTGGTTAATCTACGTAATTGCTGCCGGGATATCGATACGCAAATGTGCAAGTCGATTCCATTCGCATTTAAAAACGGAGATGTGTCTTGCGACCGATATTTAAACAGAACCTCAGGGTCCAACTTGCCTTGTATGGAATTCCGTCTTCTTCCGATACTTTGGGAGGAACTGGGCACAGCCATTCGGTAACCTTTTCTATTTGCATCTTGCATGATATACCCCCCTTCCATTCAGGCCCGCCCCAGACCACTTGCGAGAAATATTTCAATTGCCCAAACCTGCAGAATGCAAAAGGGCCAAAGCTAGGTGCTAAGCAAGCAAGCAAAGCAAGCAAAGCAGGCTTAAAGCGAAGGCAGCCCCAAGCAAGCTAGAAAATTTTCACGAAAATCTAGAAAAGCTTGGTCGGTCCCAGTTTCCGTTATATAAGGCGAATTTCACCCACGTAGTTCATTCACCCCTCTCGATCGAATAGAATCGAATCTCCTGCCCTCAAAGTTTTGACCGGCGGCAGTGGAGAATCGGAACCTGGAAACACTTCAAGCTGCGACGGAGAGAGACCAGACGAGACACCCGAGTTTGACGGCGGATTAATTCCTTTTTTGAGGGATCGAGAGAGGGAGACTGCCAGATGACCCGGATCGAGTAGTAATTGCTTTAAACCCCCACTCTTTGGCTTCGACGACAACGGCAGACCCGGCTTCTGACTTGCTCTTTCCAATTGCATCTCAACCTCCTGCAAATGCACCGACACTAACGTGCCCTGTCATCTGACTCCAATTGCAACTGGCACCGCTCTTTCTTTTATTTTATTTTTTTTGGATACCTATTTGTCCTTGCTTGCTGTATGCAGGCCAGCCTCAGGACTTACGTTACGAGTCAGCACAGACCTTGATTGATCATTTTGATACTCACCCTCCTCTGCTTCTTCGACTTCTTCCTTACCCCATACTTTCCAATCTGCATCTCATCTTACCGGCTGCAGAAGCTGCAGGATATCTTGGTGCATTTGTGGACAACAGCCTGCAGCGCCTCCATATCAAATAGCAGGACCCCTCTGATCGATACATTCCACCGCCAACTGACCTCCGACGAGACCCGTATTATATTCTCGTTCCAGCAGCTCTGTCCATAGTCGTTTGTCATGAATGTTGGAGAGGACTAGTCTGACCTCCCACGCTACTCCTGAAGCCGTTAGCTGGCAAGCCCACGTTAGTTCTGAACAGGCAAGGCATTTGGGGTAACACCACTTGCTGCACGACGGACGAAAAAAGAAAACGCCGAAAGAGACTTGTAGTTACGGTGCAGCATCACGCCCGACATCCTCTCTCCCTTCCATCCCTACTCATTCATACATACTTCCATTTCTTTTTTTCGATTGTTCCTTTCTCCTTTCCTCGCAGCAGTTTTGCTTATTACTGCTCGTTAATTTACACGACCATTCATCCATCCATCAGCATCGAGGCTGCTTTTCTCACACCCACACGTGTTTGATCGGATCTGAAAGCAGTCGGACGACCACCTTCCTTCGACTCGCCTCGATTCTTGACCTGGCCTATTAATCATCCCCCCATCCCCCACCCTCCTCGACTTCTTCTTCTTCTCGAATACTCTTCGTCCTACCAAACCATGTGGCCTACAGCAATCAATCCACTTCATCACTCTAGCCAACAACAGGTCACGCTCGCGTGTTAAAGCAAACCCCGTTACTTTAACTTTCCAAGTCGGACAAATCGAAATATTTTTATTAGTGGCCATCCCATCCGGGCTCTTACTACTCCAACATACATATCACCCACTATTAGTATTTTAGAATCCATACCTCATCCATCGGACCTTCTCCTCCTCCTTTTTTTCGTTTCTTAAACGAATTCCCCGATCTTTTTAGCCGTCTCATTATATTACATACCTGGTTTCCCGGAATCTCTCAACGCCCTGGCCCGCCCCGTTAACGAGCTGAATCAGCCTTCCGTCGCCTCAGTTTCAAACCAATCTCCAGTCCGCTACCATTTCTGGTCACGCGATGATTGCCGTCTCAACACCCAGAAGAGAAGACACCTTCCAAACAAGTTTGGTTGCTCTTCCTAGGTCCGCACCAGATGTCAATGTCCACGATTTAACATCTCCTATTCCATTGTCGGCGTTTGGTCCTCCTTCATCTTTTACGCCAAGATCATTTACGGGTGGCCGCAGCAATAAAAGGGCGAGGTTAACCAGATCTATCAGCTTGGAACAAGAAACATCATTTTCGATCTATAATATGAAATTTCTTGGAGGGATGGACGAGTTGGATGGTAGGTGGAGCTCTTCTCATTCCAACAATGCCGAGGTTACACGAAGCTTTGCGGAAATACGAGCTCAGCAGACTGACCGGACAACAGAGGTTACAGTACCAGAGGATTCCGGGGACGATACCAATAGCGGAGCGAGCCTTCTATCGAGAACAAACACGACCTCTACTGGCAGTCTGTGCTTTCAAATTCCCGAGGAGTCCAATGCTCTCTCAGCTCACGCGACATCCCCTACAACCTTGTCGACCTATACGCTAAGCTCGAAGAGTATCTTGGAAGAATACGATGTCCCTAAGAATTTCTCTATGGTTTGGCCGGGTGTCTATCGAAGCTCCTTCCCCGCAGAGGCCAACTTTTCCTATCTCAAAATGCTCAAGCTGAAAACAGTTCTGTACGTCACCCAGTTCGATATAGGCAGCTCTATCAGAAAGACGGCTAATCCGAATCCTTTAGGACCTTGATCCCTGAGAAGTACCCTCAGACGAATGTCGAGTTCATGCAGCAGAATGGTATCCAGCACATTCAAATTGGAATTCGGGCCAACAAGGAGCCGTTTGTTGAAGGTGGGTCGCATAATCAATGCATTTCGAGTCGGCCATATGCGAGCATGCAGCTGATTTGATTGATACTATTTGTAGTTCCTCTTGATAAGATCACTAAGGCTGTGAGTGTCATATTGGATAAAAGAAACCATCCAATCTTGATCCACTGTAATAAGGGAAAGGTAAGCCTGCACCCAATGATGACGCCTTAACCACACCAGCTGACCAAATCTCTCCTCGTATAGCATCGGACTGGCTGTATCGTTGGCTGCCTTCGCAAGATCCAAAAATGGACCCTATGCAATGTCTTTGACGAGTACCGACGCTTCTCTCACCCGAAAGAACGAGTCCTAGACGAACAGGTTATCGAGCTTTGGGAAGACTCCCAGCTACTTGCCATGGCGAAAGAAAATGGATGGGTTAGATAATGAAGCACGGAAATCCGGAATGCGTGGGGTAACCATTACCTCCCACGCACTTTACGACATTCCCTTCGACTTTTCCAAGGGTAATAAGGAATCTTAACCCGACCAACTCTGGAGCCGTGGCCCAGATAACACACACGGGATATGAATCAAAAAGCAATAGTGCCACTCCAGCCCGCTTGCAGATCTCCGCTGTTGTCTTCCCAAGTCTTTGGATCTTCCGACTTTTTACCAAGCATGTTCGATTTTTGGCTTTCTTAGCATTGATAGCTCTTTTCCTTTTGCATATCTTCTCTTCTTTTCCCTTTGCGTTTAGTTCCGCTGGATAGTGCATCCAGAAGACCGCTGCTTTTGCTTTTCTCTGCGTTTTAACACTTTGCGCCGCTTCGAGATATGGGACTTGCTGCATTACATGGATAGGGGATTACACTGAACCAACGGGAAGGTTTTAAGGATCTACGTTTGCATAGGCAACTTGAATATATAACTACTATCGATGAAGCCATGAGGGGGAGGAGTTGTTACCGAGCAAGTTTAGGCTCGTCTTTTCCTTTTCCACCCTTGACTAATAAAGACCAATCAGATATATATACTTTTTGACCAGTGTTTTGTTTTCGAGAACAAAAAAAAAAAATGCATGGGATGGCGTTTTCACTGTTGATGCTGGGTCGTGTGCTTTTCTGGAGGATACCTGGTTTGCGTTATTTGTTTGAAATATGTGGATTGTAATATCGTTAGAGGTGGTTGCTTCTTTCTTTCGAAGTTTTTCTCTTTCTTTTCTTTTCTTTTCTTCTCGTCTCCTACCTCTTGACCTTAACTTTTACTTGCATCGTGATATCATATCACCATTCAATTCAATTCAATGAACAGGTGATCACAAGGATCAATGCTGTTCATTCATTCCACTATCGTCTTTACGGATCCATCAAGTACTTTTTTGCCAGTGCATGCGAATCAATTGGCTGGATCGCTTACGCCGGTGATTTCCTTGACAACTTAAAAGAATGCAAGCCATGCTGTTGCCTTTCCTTGGGTGCATGAAAGTCGGGTTTAGTATTGTCCGTTGTACCGGTTTTGTCCATAACTAATAGTGCATAAGTAACTACGAAGCTCAAAAAAAAGCTGGTTATATCCATGTCCCATGACAAGCCTCTAGCTATCTTCTAACACTGACCCCCCCGCATATTTCCCGCCTTCTCATCATTCGTGTCTCGGGCGATGAAACGGGGAATCTTAAATGTATAGGTTGGTGTGTGTGTGTGTGTGTGTGGGATTTCAACCGATCATCTCAAATGCACGTCTGAAATGGAGAGGGGTTTCCTTGTTCGAATTCGGGGTGTGGGGTTGATAATACAGATACGATGCAGGACGATTACAGCCTTTTGGTTCGGGATGAGTTTACCGTTTTTCAACGAATGAGAGTTAGGGATTTGGTGAGCATGCGACAAGATACCCACTTCAGACTTTCCCTCTCTATCGAAAGGGGGGGTTGTTCGACCGTTTTCTTCGGCTGTGGGGCATTATTATTTGCTCTTTGATATATGATTGTTATTATTATTGCTGCTGCGAGGAGCAGAGTACATGCTTCATGCAGTTAACTTTTTTTGATTATAGATGCATTCTGCAAGTTTGAAGTTTTTCTCCTCAATGTGCGAAGTACAGACTGGCTTACATGCTGTTTGATGTAGGCTGAATTAACTAGCTAGGGGGATGGGATGGTTTTTTTTAGATGTGTGTGACCTTGGCAGGTTTAGTGGGGATGTGACCTTAGCTCTTTGGACTTCAAGTCTTCATAAACATGGTAAATTAACTAACTTATGCTCCAAACCGGCCATCTCCCAACCATGAGTTTCTAGAACACTTATGGTCATTCGGTATGCTATTTTGTTAGATCCTCTGGCTCGGAAGAATCATGAATTTCGGTCATTCCTTACAGTTTGTGTCATATTTCTGGTCGTCGGACAGAAAGGTAGCCAGTGGGGCGAAAAAAAAAAGGCGTTCAGCTCACACATCTCTGGCCCCTCGAGGATATGGCATTCAGATGACATGGCAGTACAGGAGTTAGCATGTGGGATTGGGATTGGGATTATGAGAATAGATCCTTGAATACCCGAAGCTAGGGCCCGTCAACAAGAGAGACACCGCTTACAATTCAAACTAATTCGTCGAGGAAACGTCAAGAGTACAGGGTCTTCGAGAATCTACTCTGCACACACGGACCTTACACGGGAGTACTAGGAGCTGTTCAGGAAAACATAAGCAACGACATTTTGATCACGTTGGCGCCAAGGGATGTTAAGAACCCAAGATCATGCATTTACGCCTTTGCTTTTCGACATACTAGCTTGTGCGCACACGAGCAAGTTTATGATATGCAGTATCATATTTGCCTGTCATATTTTTTCCAGATAATTCGCTCGAAGAGCTTCATTTCCCTCTTGCCCCCCCTGGTACAAAAGTGATAGCGATATCGGAGGCGAAGCATGAGAAGAAAGGAGCATGAGATTTCAAGTTGATATGACGAATACTTCTTGTCGGGATCAGGAGATCCGCTTTTTGCTGCCCCGGGCTGGCTGAGCATGATAACGATACGAGGATATGATGAAGTCAAGACGAACGGTGGTATGCTTCGTCCGAGCTTATAGTACAACAACGTCTGAAACCCACATCTGAAATCGGTGCCTAGTGTCAAAGTTTTTTTCTTTCCTCTCATTTTTCTTTCGAAAATGGTACACCGTATGCGAGCGAAGGGGAAGACACGGAAAGGAAAAGAGTGCCGAAGCCCTTCAAGCCAGCAGGGCTGCTGTGGGTATTACCGCCCCAAGTATGTATCATTCCATATTCCTTACCCTTGTGAAGTCAGAACTTCGAATCGAAGAGGTAACGATGACCCCCAACCTTTCATTGTTTTTTCCATGTCTCTCTTTCTCGAGTTATGTAGGATCCTCGGGAAACGCTCGAGCTTTTTTCCTTGTCTCCAGTTCTATGGGTATGGATTTCCCACAAACGGATAACCCCATGAAAACTATCACTAATATCCCGTCGCATTTTCCCGCGGCGCATGCCCGCCGTGCGACGATAATCCAAGCCCATACTTGAACGGGTTTAGACGGGTTTCTGTAGAGAATACTTATCTTTATCTTCCGTGTTTTCACCTGCACGCCCCGCCTTTTGACCATGTCAAAGAATGGCTTTTCGGAAGACTAGTGTGCTCTATTTCCGTTTTAGAGTGAAGTGGATCCACCTGCCGAAGATGCTGGCCGTAGATCTGGGAATACTTCTGGCGTATCGATTATCGATCGCCCCGATGGCTTACTTGGTGATGTTCCGTTTCGAGAAGTATCTCAACGATCTTTCAAAACTTTGAGGCGGTCCTTATGCATTCCCAATCCCTATGGGGCTTGAATAATAGGAAGAGAAGAGAAGAGAAGAGAAATACCTCCTTTTTTGAAGAAAATTTCTTCAGATATTTAATTCTTTTATGAATTAAAAACCAAGAAATACCAAAGTGTTACAAAAGAAACACGGGGGGACCTTCGAGAAGCTAACTGCGCCACCACGTGCACCACATCCTCAACGCTGACTCGTTGTTCTGTTGTATTTTTTTTCGCCCTGCACCGCCATAAGTTTACCAAAAAGCTAACTTATTATATTAGGCCACCCGCAAGGCCAGCCCACATGTTCATGCACACGACTGTTATCCACAAATGATCACGGTTTGACTTTTTTTGGTTTTAAATTTTCGTTTTTGATTTTGTTTTTTTTCGGACCGAATTGCTGTTAGGGAGTTTCCTCAACTAAAAGCGTCAACTAAGGGTTTACGTAAAGAATGCGTGGGTAGATATTTTATAATCAGGAACCTTGCCAACCTCGGAGAAGTTCCTCTTTTCTTTCCCCTGCTACGTTGATGGACGGAAGAGTATGTAACTTTTATGTTTGACTTTGGTAATGTGGGATGGTATGGTAGAAATGGTAAATGTAGTATACAGTGATATAAGACCGGTTAAGCAGGACTTTAGAGCTTTAAATAATGTACAGATGATAGAAATAATTAACGATGAAGAAAAAAAAAAAGAAAAAGACCAAAGCCAACCAACGATGCAAGATGCAAGGGTATTCAAAAAATGCAAAGTAATCCGTAAGTGACAGACCAAAGTACTCAAGGAAAGTAAAACAAGAAGACTCGTTAAAGAAGGTATTTTTGGAAGAGTGGGAAAAAAAATCGTATGCAAGTTAAACATTAGTAAAAACAACGCTAAAAAGATGGGAATATATCATTATAGTTTTTGAGTAAAGTGTAATGAATGTAGAGAGGGGGGTTTGAATTGTACCCCCGCTGGGTATCTTGATACTTTTTTAGTGTGAATGTCTCAGGTACTTGTAGACGTATGCAAGGGAGTTTATATTTGGTATGTCATATTCTCCGTCTTCAAAGGACATTAAAAGAAGCCCCCCAAAATTCTTTTTTAATATCACCTAACAACGCTGGCGGTCCCCCACATGAGATTAAAGTTCTTAACGTTCATCTGCTGATTCGCCTCAACGACCTTGCCGAGATCACCGAGGTTGAGGCGCTCGCTCATGTCTGCCATGGAGCGGTAGACCAACTCGGCCAACACGTAGCGGGCGTGCGGGTCGGTGTACTTGAGGTGCAGGACTTCGGCAGTGGATTCGGGACCCGTGAAGGATTCCGGCTGGCCTTTAAAGTAGAAGAGAACGATGTTCTCATAGTCACAGAGAGCACCGGCTCGGCAGCCGAGATTTTTGGCAGTGGTTGCAATCTATAATTTTTCTTATGTGTTAGCAATTTGTAATGAGATGAGAGATGGGGTGGAAATTTTTTATTTATTTAAAGGGAAGGAAGGTGTAGCTTACTTGTCTGGTTGCAGTGTAGTAGGAGCTTGCGAGACGGTTTTCCAGTCCCTGTGCGACTGACTCTGCTCTTCCTTCTTCCCACATTCTACCGCCAGCCTCGGTCAAAACTCCGGGAGAGACGAAATCCATGAAGAAAACGACCTCCTTCTTTGCAACACCGACAGAGCCTTGAGCTGGGGGGTAGAGTGTGAATTGCTTGGTGAAGTGCAACATGGCAGGATCGAGATCTCGATTTTCAGCGATACCATCGACACTAGCGCTAGTGCTAGAGATGAGTCTAGAAGCGTTTCCCTTGTTATACTCGCCATTATACCTCGACGAATCGATAGCCTGGAGCCAAGCACATGTTGCAGTGTGAACGGGCTTAAGCCAGAAGTCATCAGCCAAGGCGGCGACATCTTCTTCACCACGGATCAAACGACCAAGAGTCTGGGTTGGATACGGGGTGACTCGACGACCGTTCCAGGTTAGGAGTTTTCCAAAGGTTTCTTCGGCAGGACGGGTCCACGATTGCTTTCGCATGAGTGGATATGAGCTACCGACAATGGAGTCCTGGTCTGGGTGTTGGAATTCAGAAACAGCAGCCTCGCTACGGTCGATTGCTGGGATGTGGCGAGTGATATCTTCTGGGCCAGTGATTGTGAGATAGTCGGTGAGGTTCAATGGTTTAAGAACGGTCATGACTTCATCACGGTCTGCGGCTCTGGAGTCCAAGTTGCGTGGGATGAACTTGTTTGCCGGTTCATTTGGCAAGTTTTGCATCTGCAACTCTGGGAGTTGGTAGAGCTTTGTGGGACCCTTGCTGATGCTGTTCATGCGCTGCATTGGAAGCTGGGAAGGGAAGCTGGCAGGTGGGGATGGTCTATCCATTTGAATGGAGTATCTACGAGCAGCTGGAGACTGCTCGCGAGTCGACGACCTCGCCTGTTGCTGGACCTGGGCGAGAGATGGAAGAGCAGGTGCGGCTTGGATTGGTTGCTGCTGCTGCTGCTGTTGATAATGCATACCCTGTGGAGCCTGGACTGGGAAGCTATTGCTATACATATGCGGCTGGCCCGGAACATAAGAGTGTCTTCGGGCATGTTGCTGCTGCATTTGCTGCTGTTGCTGTTGGGAGAATGGAACTACGTAGACATCCTGGACGCCGGGGGATGTCAAGCTATTGCTGCAAACCATGCTATATTGGCCTTGTCCCTGGGCCTGGGCCTGGGTCGGATGCTGGGAAGGCATGACAGGGGCTACATTGGTATCAATACTTGGACGGTGAGCTGGTTGAGCTGGTGGAGGAGTGCTGTTTGGAGTCGGAATTCCGCTGTTGCCACCGCTGCCTGGTCTTTGCATGTAAGTCTGCCCTGGGCTGCCGGATGGCATGGAGTATGGCGTTGGCTGGGCGAATTGCTGCTTGAGAACAGGGTTTGAGGCGATATATGCGGAAGCATCGAACTGCTGGAGCTGGGGAGGGATTTGGTGAACTGGACGGGGTTCCTGCCTGACGGCGCTGGACTTGACTCTGTCGAACAAACCCATTTTGAAGATGATTTATTATAATGTAGAATGAAAGAGTGTCGAGTTCTTTGGTAAGTTACGGCCGTGGGCAACGTAATCTATGGACGTCTTGTGATATATAGAAAATAAGAGAGAAGGCAATCAATCAATCTTCCAGAGACCGGGCGGTAAAATATAGAAGAGACCGAGAATTCTAGACCGGTTCGAGAAAAAAAAAAAGTAGAAGAAAGAGAGAGTGGATTAAAAGGCGTAGAGTTTATATCGTCTAAAGCGAAGCTGGGTATCGGTGTATTATAATGGATGCGTATATATAAGGACCAACCGGTGGAGGCTTATATAATACTATGAACTGCGGGCTGAAGTTGTTGAAAAGAAAGGTATGCGCTAACGATGCAACAAACCAACATGCAAACAAGAATTGAATATAACAAATGATACTAAGTATTAAAGCAAACGGTATATCAGCGGGACGATGAGGAGAAGGAGAGAGGAAATCTGGGAACGGACCCAACAGATGGGGAAGTGGTATATAAGCAGATGTTCTTTAGCTTGTGGAGTCGTTGGTTCTTTCGTCAGTTTTGTTTTTTCCTTTGTTGGCAGCGCTTGATCCGTGTTGTTGTGGGGGAACTAACAGCACTAACTGGAACTCGAAGGTTGGACTCGAATTTCGCACCGGCGCGGATGTAAAAATAGCAATCCCGATGGACTTACTGGTCTTTTGCCATTGCTATTCTGCAGTTCAATTTCTTCCGCCCTGGTTCACCAGCAGGGGCAATTCGCGAAGCTGGAAGAACAGGTCGAAAGACAATTTAATTTGCGGTGGCGTTATATGCAAGTCGAAGGAACGAGATCTCTGGGCGCTACGGGAGATGTCCTTTGGCCTGGGACCAGTCCTGGCCAGCTGGGGAGCTTGTAGCTCAATGTCCGACCCAGCCAATCAGCAGCGGCAAGATCGCATGGGGAGCATCTTCGCGCCCGGCAGCGGTGTGATTGGTGCAGGGCCATTTGAAGGGCTGGTCGAGAGCCTGGTCTGTACCCATTTTTGGGCCGGCGCTTACAAAAAGTACAACAGAAAACACTAAACCCGAATGCCATGCTCACTCACTCACCTTATTTTGACATCGACATAGCATAGCATCGAATACAACCTAAACGCTTGATGCTCTGTATGTATGACCCGGTGACAGGCAGATTTCTGACAATGCTGGTCACATTGACGTGTGGCATCTTGCAGGGCATAAACAACCAACTTTGGCTTGTCAAATTCTCCAACGCAGGAATTATTAATCCTGGTTTGACATGTTTGGGGAAATATCCTTTTCGTCTTCGTCAGCCAGGGTTTCGTGCGGGACGTGATATAATAATGTACCTCTGATAGGACCGCATATGGCGATATACTTGCAGGCGGGCCGGGCGGTTTAGATCCCAGAGTACCCGAGCTGCTGCTGCACCTATACTTAGAGGTTGATTTGATATTCAACAACAAGAAGACTTCCTGCAGTCGGAAGCCGAGAAGAATATGCACCGCGAAATGAAGGAGCGTTGCACCGCGCCAACTTCTTCTTCCGCACTCTCTCTTGGGAGAGGGAGGCTGGAGGGTATCCTGAGAGAGAGAACACTCGTGGCCTTGGAAGGTTCTTCTGGGTACATCGAAGGAACCTTTCAAACGCAGCCCTGCTTCGTCGGATTGAGTTCTGAAAGATAGCCGCTGTGGATATCTGTACCATAAAGGATCGGAAACATATCTCGACACCTACCCAGGCCTTTTTGTTCTAGAAACCTCCTATCCTCTGCATCATGATGCCTCCCCCCTTCTTTGAACCGAAAAAAACCTGTTAAAACTACCCCGCTTCTATGGAAGTAGAGCTCTCCAGAAACCAACGGCGCTGTTGGTACTATCATGCGATTCGCAAGTGAAACGCCAACCTCCTCGACATACATGCCAAATATGCATCCTCACCGGTGTTGGACTTGAACGTTTGCAAGCGGTAAAGCTATCGTTGGTTGCTCAATTGGCGGTATATTCCTGTTTCAATCCGGTTGGATGTTGAACATAGTTATGTATGCACTTTCACGTCCCGTCTCGGACTCGACCGTTCTATCGATCAGCTGCGTGGAATCCTTTGATTTGAACGGTTAAAAGAAGTTCAAGTGTGCATGAACCAGGCAGCTTGGACATCATTGGTAGCGAATCCCGACTTGCCTTGCCTTACGTACCTGTTTACAATGCACGTATGTGGCTCAGTTTTCTTTCTAGAAAGCGGGTGTGAGAAACTGTACTTGTACCCTGTCGAAGTATGCACTTTGCTATGCGATTTTTGAGCGGTTCCGGTTATTGGATCCCTGTGCACTGCAGTTGACGATGCCGGAAAGTAGTTCGTGATTCCGAAAGTGCTCCGAGTGGGTGATAACGCATGCGCACCCTATGCATACTTATGCATAGTCACCGGTCACGAGACCAGGGGAACATCGAAAGGTGTCTACAACGCAAAGACCCTCCAAAATGCCACATCCTTCTTTACTTCCATGCATATTCCATACAACCACACTGTATCGATATCCCAACCATGTCGGGCACCCTCACATTTCCAGACCACCTCTCCACCAAAATCTCCCCTTATCTCCCCCCTGCAAAACCCTCCAATGACCTTCCTCACCTAACCCTCACCTTCGCCACTTCCCTGGACTCCGCCCTTTCCCTTGCCCCAGGCACGCAAACCCACCTCTCCGGCCCGCTCTCCAAGGCGATGACCCACTACCTCCGTTCCTTCCACTCTGCCATCCTGGTCGGTGTATCTACAGCCGTAGCCGACGATCCAGGACTCAACTGTCGTATCGAAGGGGTCGTAGGTAACGGTGTGGAACGACAGCCAATTCCCATTATTTTGGATCCCAAAGGACGGTGGGAGGTTACCGATTCTAGCCGGGTTATTAACACTGCAAAGGAAGGCAAAGGACGGGCACCTTTTGTCCTAGTCGCTTCTGGGAATTGGCAGGAGGACGTATTGGCTGAAAGAAAGAAGGTGGTGGAGAGGTATGGTGGAGGGTATATTGGAGTTGACCTGGATGATAACGGGAGGTTTAGGTGGAAGGATATACTTTTAACTCTCAAGCGAGAATTGGGGGTTGAAAGTGTGATGGTCGAAGGTGGTGGGAGTGTTATCAATTCTTTGCTAGAAGATGAAGGGTCTAGACAGCTAGTTGGTGGTGTAATCGTTACTATCGCCCCGACGTGGTTGGGGAAGGGTGGTGTGGTGGTATCACCAGATAGGAAAGTTGGTGGAGACGACAAGTATACACCACCGAGGTTAAAAGAAGTCAAGTGGATACCCATGGAGGAGGATGTTGTACTCTGCGGGAGATTATAGATTTGTATTATACACACGAGATCATGTATACAAAACCATGATCCAGAGGTCCGAAATTTCTACACAAAGGCGTGGAAGAGGTCCATCTACATCTTATCCGCCTGTTCCAGAATCTCCATAGCCTTCCTTTCGATCTCCCGCTGCTCCCTCTCCTCCCTCTCCGCTTCAGTCTCTACTCTCGCTTCCTCAGCGGAAGCTGTAGAAGCAGTAGCAGCAACCTTGCCCTTCCCTCCCTTCTCCTCCCTCTTCTTCCTCCTAATATCCGCCCTAATCTGCCTCAAATCCGGCGGCACCTCAATCCCCAATCTATCTCTCATCTCCTGCACATCCGTCTCCAACACCTCTTCCCAATAAACATTCAACAAGCTCTCCGCTTTAAACCCATTCCTCACCGCCCAAGGGAAATACACTTTCAAAAGCCTCTCCCTCTCATCCTTTTTCACAGTAAAAGTACTAAAAACCGATAATCCCGTCATCGGAAGCCCCGTATTCGCATATTCAAACGCCTTTAACGCAATCTCTCCTTCACGAACGATCGGTAACCCGGTTATTGCATGATAGAAATCATGACATTCACGATATCGTTGCATTACGTATGCACATTCTGCGTCGTCGATGTACCGTACTTCGGCACGAGTGTCGGGACTGACTCCCTCACGGTCAAGCCATGATACGTACGTAGCACCGATGGTATTCGGTGGTAAAGACCTTAAATACGGTAATGAAAGGCTTTGAGATGTTATCCTTGGTCTATCGCGGAGGATTCTTCGACCTGTAGGATGTCGGAGCATGGTATCGCGGAGACGGTAGATGAAGTATGGTTGGGCCGTTGTTTCGCCTAAGAGGGCGATAAGGTCGCCGCGTCGCGGGTCGAGGAAGGAGATTAAGGCGGACCCCGCGGCGAGGAAGAGGCGTTCGGGGAGTTTGAGAGGGACATGGCCGGGATAGTTTGGCGGGGGACGGTGGAGTACGGAGAATGTGCGATTGACGTTGACGTTGTTAGTCCTGTTGTTAGCGATTGCGGGGAGGTATTGGCGTGAAAGTAGTGGCGCCCGTGAGCGGAGGCAGCGGGTGCATGTTGAGGTGAGGGAGGTTGCCGTTGGTGCCGCCATGTTTGACGGCGAGCAAAGAGTCGTGAACGACGAGACTGGATGAGGTTGAGGTTTACAACGGGGTCAACGCACGAAGACTGAACTGATATATGGTAAAAGTCACGCCACACTACATTGCATCCCGGCATTGTAACAAGTTCACAGTCCAACATAGAACTGGTTCCAGTCTCCTAAATCTGAAGTAGCGCACGGCAAGACGATAGTAGGATGCGGATTGAGAAAAAAAAAAAATATCAATAGTAGTAACAGTACCGTGGTGCGTCTGTATATGTGGAAAGCAGTCATCCAAACAGTCATTCATACAAAACAATAACCCGCCATGTCCCTCCCACCCAGGAACGGCCTCCCAATCCACGCCCATGGCCCTCTGGATTCGACGAGTAGACAAGTGTCGGGGTATAGTCTCCAAAATTCGTTGATAGGAACCTCCTCAACGGATACCTTCAACCTTTGATTTGTCCCAGGTTCTCCTGGCAGGTACTCCGCTTTGTAGACCTTCGGACGGTCATACCATCCACCCTCGGGGATGTCATCTGTGGTACCTCCAATCATTATAGTTTGAAAAGGTGGGCACTTGTACGTGAGGTTTATTCGTCTCTGGCGACTTGGTGTAAATCAGGGTCTATCGAACACAATAATTAGAAATTTGGGGCGGAAATGCGGGGGACGAGCGAATGAAGATTTTCATTATTAAAAAAGGCCTTTATAACCCCCGCCCGAGCCAGAAAATTAATCCTTGCTCCCATATCGATTCATCATCCGCTTTACTATCCCGCGCGGTAAGCTTATAAGTAGGAGAATGGATCAAAAAGGTATATGATTGCTCCCCGTTTAGTAAACATTAAAGGAAGAAAACATTAACTTATCCACAAGAAAACTCCGAAAAATGTCACTCTGCTCGTTCCGCCTCCTCTCGGACGAAAATATCAGGCGGCATTTACTCAAGGGGCATAATGCTAGCGCGGCGGCAGAAGTAAGGTTGGCTAAGTCGGCAGCGATGGCAGTGAACCAGGGAGTCCCCCTTCCACCACCCCAGCAGCCGCAGCAACCGCAGCAACCGCAGCAACCACAATAACGGTAACAACAGGGGCCATTCAGCTGCGCTATAGCGCTAGAGACGCTACTATTCAAGCGAAAAGCTGGAGGTATCACTGCTCAAGCAAACAAGGGTGCTGTGGCTGTTAATGCCGGAGGAGATATGGCCGCTCAAGGACAAGTGTATTTCGAAGAAGGGTGCCCTTTTGCCACCGACAAGAACGCTTGCTGGGGAATTGAGCAGATAGTCTTCCAATGCAACTCTAACCGTTACTGCTGGAATTCCAGAATGACTCTTCAACATCGAACGATAACATTATAATATTAATTAACTACCAAAATACACTCGCACATCGTCATAAGTATTTCATAACAAAGGGGAAAGCAGGTACCACTTTGATTAATAAGATAAAAGAAGAGGGAAAAGAGAGGGAAGAAAAAAGTACAACCAAAACCAGGGGAATCTGCTAGAAGAATCAGTGGGATATGTCACAATTCCACCAGATGAAAATGCGTATAGAATGAACGGCGTAAAAGCCCGCAACTAACCAGACTGCTAAAACCAAAAACCACAGTATACCTTAAGGATTGAACTCGACAAAGAACCAAACTATCCCTTCTTCATCTCTTCCAGTACTCCCCTCGCATTTGCAAATCCATACTCCGTCATCGTCTCCCCCCACAACTTATCCATCGTATCTCTACCCTCCTGAGTATATAAAAACGGCGGAAACCTAGAACTCCCACATTAGGTAACACTCTCCAATATATTGTGAGATAGATTTAGGACTTACGGCCTAACCTCCCAATCCGCCAAATAACACCCATGCGCCTCCCTCCCCTTCACAACACTAGCATCCACAACCGTCGTCCCCGCATCCGTAACAGCCCTCGCAGTCAACGCCTGAAAAAGCTTTAACCCGATTACCATCCCACCTTTAACATCTCTATTAAACTCCGTACCCTTCAAAAACCCCGGCTCAATAAGATTTATAACCACATCTTCAGATTTCACATAGTCCAAATCCATCAACTTCCAAAGAAATAGATGTCCCAAAAGTTTGGAGTTTCCGTATGTTCCTCTTCCAAACTTTCCCGGGTCGTCGATCGTTGTTAGGAGGGAGGCTGAGGAGTGATCTGGGAGGACAGCGATGTTGGCGAGCGCTGAGCTGATGACTGTTAATCGTCCTGGAACTCCTGGTGGAGATTTCTTCTTTAAAGATGGAAGGAGTAGGATTGCCAGAAGGAAGGTGGAGAGGTAATTAACCTGTACCGTCTCTTCGTGTCCTGTGCTTTCATTCTTTGCGAAGGCAAGCCTACTAACCCCGGCGTTTAAAATCGCAATATCAAGCCTTGGTAACTGGGATTCTACACGGCTGACGAATGCCTGTATTGAACTATAAGACGCCATATCCAACACCCACACATCGATCGTAGCATTTGGAAATAATGTCCTTAGCTTTACCGCAGCTTCTTCGCCTCTTTCCATAGATCTTACGGCCATTATCAAACGGGAAAGACCGAGTTGTAAGAACTGTCGGGAGGATTCGAAGCCGAGTCCCGTGTTTGAACCCGTGACTATGGCGACTTTACCAACTAAGTCTAGATCTTTTGGGAAGGACGGAGGCTTAGTATGTTGGGACCGCCAGAAGCGGCGCCAGTAGTTTGATGTGAGGGGTGCGAGTTCGCGAGAAGATTGGTTCATGACGACGTAGGACGGTAGTTCAGGGACGGAGTATAAACGCCGCGTGTAAAGTGAACAAGATAGCTTGAATATTCAATTGATCAATCCGTGATTGGGAGAAAAAATGTCGAAGCACAGTCAGCAGAGCGCATTAAACCGTATAGAACTAGACGAAACCAAGAGATAACGGAGCATTGGCAGCAGCATCTAAGCCCATTATATACACGTACTACAGTCAGCAAAGCTTACGACGCCCATGGTATCATGAGTAAGCGGAGATTGGACAGCCCCGGACCCTTTGAAGTTTCCGCGATAACTGATAGCCTCCCGACCTCCGACCACGCGTAGATTGAGTTGTGGATGTGGGAAAGGGTTCAAGACTATTCCCAAAGTGGAAAACAATATGGACTTCTTGGCGTGGATGATCCCTGCTCTGCCGATGGCAACCCCGGTCCATGTCTGTGTCCAGGTGCGAGTTCCACAAAGGGCTGTGCGCCGCTTTGGGAATACAATATTAAGCCCTCGCAGGTCCCGGGAGCTTCGAGAATGGGTCTTCTTTCTTTCCTTATCGTTTTCTCTATTCGAATCTACAGTCTTAACGGCCCGTAAAGTATCTCCCGAACGCCCGTTAGCCTACTTATTCAGCGTGCATTTGCATATTCGCATATAACCCAGACTTTTTTTTCTTACATTACTAAGCATGCCGTCACCTGTGCATCCAAAGAAACCTGGTAAGCTAGGCCTCGTTAGGAATATAATACTCTATCGTTTCCCAATTCTAGAATATAATCTGATATAAAGAAATTTCTTGCAAAATTATGTACAGTCCAGGTCCACTTCATCGTCTCCACGGACACTACCAAAGCAGACGCCGACACTCGGAAGTTCATCCGAAGCCATGTCATGCTCGGGAAGAACTTGGGCAGGCCCAGACCTGATAGGAGGAAGAAAAAAGCCGCCCAACAGGATGGAAAACAACCGTCTAAAGAAGATCCAAAAGACATCCAGGAAGAAGATCTGGACGAGTTAGATACCTGGTTACCGCTCCGGGGTTCTGTCGTATCATACAAAGGGCACGGTGACTTGCCGCCCAGGGTAGGCAATGACTGGACGGGCGTAGAGCTCGCCGGGCCCACGAGCCCGAGCATAATCTGCCAAATCATTAAATGTACGTTTCCCCCCACCTAATCTTAAACGAGAATTCTTCCCCCAATTAACAAAATTACCACAGTCGCAAAATCCTCAAAGCAAATCCTCTTCCCACTGGAACCCTGTATACAATTCAACCACAGAGACCGACAATGGTGGGACGCGCTAACAGTAGACCCGGCGTACCTCAACACCACGGCCTTCATGGCATATGCCTACGTCGACCTCATGAAGGGACGTCGATACGGTCCAATGCTTCCGGAGGCTGCATTCCATTTCGTTCAGTCGGTGCGCATGCTGCGCGAGCGTCTACTAACAGCCGATAAAACGCTTCTCTCCTCAGATTCAACTATTTTTTTGGTTTTATCGCTGGCGCTATACTCACATATGACCGGCGATGGAGTAACTGCGAGGAATCACATGAAAGGCCTTCGTAAGATAGCAAGTCTCCGCGGCGGCGTCCGCGGTTTCCTCCATAATGAAAAACTCCTAATGGAGATCCTAAGGTAAACTTTTTACCCTCCATAAATTTCCAACGGTCAAGAAACTCATCATGTATTCTAGATGCGATCTTGGAATCGCTCTCCACAATGGCACAACCCCCGTATTCTTCCTCGACAATCCATTTCTTGAACCTCTTTACCCCTACCCGGACCACACCCCCTACCTCACCGCCCCAAAACTAGTCCACCGTCCCGCCGAAAAATTCCTTGAAGGCATCGACTCAGCATTAGCCGAAGCCTGGACGTTCCTGAAGGGCTTCTGCTACCTAATGAGCACCGCCTCCGAATCCGGGCGACGTCTACCCCAACACACATTAATGAACGCCATGACATCGATAATGTACCGTCTCCTTTCAATGTCGTTCAAACAAGAATCAGTAGACGAAGCAATCCGTCTCGGCCTCCTTTGCTTCTGCTCCTGCCTCTTCCTTCGATGGCAAGGCGTTACATTGGCATATATCCACCTCCCCACAGTCTACAAATCATCGTTAGTAAATCTAAATCTTTCAAAGGAGTTCCCACCGGAGATGATGCTGTGGCTGTTGATGGTGGGTGCTATTTCGGTGTTTGGGGAGGAAGATGATGTATGGCTGAAGCCGTGGTTGAGGGTTAACTTTGGGCTTTGTGGGGTCAGTGGGTGGGAGGATGTGAAGGGGGTGTTGAAAGGGATGATGTGGGTTGGGGTTGTGCTGGATAAGGCGGGGGAGAAGGTGTATGATGGATGTGTGGGGGGAGACCTCGAGGCGAGGGTTACTGCTGTTGCTTAGTATACATAACATAGTGTTAATAGGATAATAGCGAGTTCATTGCGATAACATCAGTATACATTAATATTAATTATATCAAGTATCGAAGGGCAGAAGTTAAGAGTATGAGTTGAGCATGTTGGATTGTGCGGCATAGCAACCGGGAGTGGAAGGCAGGGCGATTTGTCAGCAAACTCGCCCGGTCACGGGACAACGTTATGTCCATTTCCGCGACAACGACAACCTCATCCCTTCCTCTCCTCCCTCTCAATCCTTCTCTCCTGAATAACCATCTACGTAAAATAATTCAAGTACTTACGATTTAAGTCCTTACTTGAGCAATATGTAAGTAGCCATTGAAAATATACAGTTACCTCACAACGGCTTTAATGCTAATTGAATATATTCCAGAACAACCCGTTTATGCTGTTGCATTTTCGACTGCTAGCCCAGTCCATCGTTCTCACAATGGTTTCTCGAAACCCAAAGACGTCAGGTGTAGAGGCTACCCGTGTCTCAGCTCGCATCTCAATGCGACTAAAGTCCTCGAAGTCTGCGGCTTCAACTAGTAAAGTTACAAAGGTAACTACCACTACGAAGAAAGCCGCTTCAGACGGTGTTACGAAGAAGACGACCAAGACCGTGGCTGCAAAGGCAAAGAAGGTCTCGACAAAGCCAAAATCAAAGGCAAAAGCACCTTCAAAAAGTAAAAACGATGATTCAACCTCAGAATCATCATCAGCAGAAGAAGAAAAAGAAGAGGAAGAGGAAGTGGGGACAGAACAAGAACAATCCCCAGCACTACCAGAAATCACCCTTCCCACAACAGACCTCGAAATCCACCCAGGAATTACCCACCTCCTAACCACAAACCCATCCCTCCACCCAATCATAACCCGCCACCCATGCACCCTCTTCTCTCCCTCCGGACTCCTCGAACCCGTCAACCCCTTCCACTCCCTCTGCTCCGGCATAATAGCCCAACAAGTCTCCACCGCCGCCGCAACATCCATAAAATCCCGCTTCATCCTCCTCTTCAACGACACAAACACCTTCCCAACCCCCTCTGAAATCCTAACAAAGGACATCCCAACCCTCCGTACCGCCGGTTTATCCCAACGAAAAGCAGAATACATATCAGGACTAGCCGAAATGTTTACAACGGGAGAACTCACGAATACCATACTACTAGAATCAACCGACGAAATTGTTACAGAAAAATTAATAAAAGTCCGCGGATTGGGTCTATGGTCTATTCAGATGTTTTTAATGTTCGCGTTAAAACGTACTGATGTCTTTGCGACCGGTGATTTGGGGATACAGAGGGGGATGGCGATATTGGCGGGTAGAGATGTAAATAAACTTAAGTTTTCGAAACCGGGGAAGAGTGGGAAGTGGAAGTATATGGCTGAGGAGGAGATGATTCAGTTGGCGGAGTCGTATAGGCCGTATAGAAGTTTGTTGAGTTGGTATCTTTGGAGGTTGGGGGATATGGATGTGGAGGTTTTGAGTGGGGTTGATAAGAGTAAGAAGAAGAATAAGAATAAGAAAGAGTAGATGTAGATGTAGATGTAGACGGAGATTGGGCGTTTTGGAGTTGGAGTGTATAGTATCATCATTTGGTGTTTTTATAGTTGTAACTAGGACTTCGTATAATTCCATGCAATCGTATCTTCCCGGTCCATCAATCGAACCAAACCCCCGTTCTCAAGTATCCTACAACCAAAGTAAAAAAGAAACACCAATAGAAAAAGAAACGCCGTATAATACCCATCTAACGCCGCATTTCCAAAGTCGAGTCGAGAAATATATACACCCCACCCTACACATCTACAACACCCATGCCCCCCCCGGAAGTAGAAGTAGAAGACGCGAGAGAGATAGAGAGAGAGATCTATCTAAACAGTAGCCTCCTCCGCCTTCGGCATCGCCATCCTCCATCCTCCACCACCTCTTCCATGTCCCCATCCAAATAAGAAAACTCCAGTCCCAGCAATAGCATTCCACCCCATAACCCCCAATGCAAACACTCTCATCCCCCCACCCGGCCTTCCAATCGCCATCGTCCCATTCTTCGAATTCTTCCCCCTTGTGTTCATTAATAAATACACCATACTCCAAGCGCTTAATACACCGGCACTATCACGGCCATAACCGGCGTAGGACATATATGACGAAAACGCGAATATGGCGGAGAAGAATGGGAGTGGGAAAGGACGGGGGTAGACTAGTGGTATTTCGAGGCGGGTTAGGCGGGCGAAGGGGTAGAGGTAGCTTGTTGTTAGGGCGGTTACTAGGCCTGCTGTTGGTGTTCCTGTGGTGTATCATTGAGTTGTTAGATCCTCTTTATTTTTTAATTTTTATATTTCTAAGATTGATTTTTGGGAAGGGTGGGTAGGGACGTACGACACCATAGCGACGAATAGGTCTTTAATTTGCCATACAGCGAACTATCGTTCGGAGTCGAAGGGGGAGGAGGCGGGGGCGGGGGCGCGGGGAGTCCCATGCCGGCGATACCCTTTAGATGGGAGGTGAGACGTGGCGGGAGGAGGATGTCGAGGATTGAGGAGGTGGATTTGGGAGAAGAGAGGATACCGCGGGAGTAGTACGGATGAGAATAGAGATGGGGATGGGGATGATGCAGGATGGACTGCATGGCGGGGTGAGACAGGTTTCTAGTTCTCCGGGCTAACTAGTGCTGGTTGGTTGGTTGGTTAGCCCGGACTGGTGTGTGGTTGGTCGTTTAAACCTGGTTTTGTGACCCGAAGAGAAAATGCCACGGACGGCAACGCGGGTGGAGGAAGAAAGGAAGAATGGAGGTAGGTAATGTATCTATGAAAAGAAATCGGAGGCCATCATCGTAAATATTATACAGAGAATTCTTAATCTAGAATATAGAACAAAGAACTAAAAAAACGCCTGAACGCTCTCTCGTGATGCAAAGCAAAAAGGACCCGGCTATGGTATAAAGCAGTCTGAAAGAAAAGAAGACTGTAAGTAGACATCATAAGAAAAGAAACATAAACCATCACATCGAAAATCATACATAAGGAAACTAGTACCCAGAAATTATCCCCAATTTCCGCCGCCTCTTGCATGCTGCTGCTGCTGCTGCTGCTGCTGAAAAGGCGACTGAGAAAAGCCTCCCTGAGTCCACGGGCTAGGAGCAGTATCCATACCCGGAGGCGGCACTTTCATCGACCTGGTGGTCGTCGCTCCGAACCGCTGGGGCGTCGGACGCTGAATCCCAACGTCCGTATTCGGCTTCCCCCACGAAGAGAAATTACTTCGCTGGGTCAAAGTACTACCACTGGGACCACCGAGCGATAACCCGCCGAAACCAGTTGTTGTCGGTGGCGGCGGCGGCTGTGGAGGAGCCTGCGGAGGAACCGCAGGGCTTGGAACCCTATTTAGGGGGCCTCCGAAGTTGTTGATAGGCTTGTTTAGAATGAATTCTCTGGAATCTCTGCGCTTGAGCGCTGGCCCAGCATCCGACTGCTCCTCTTCCACTGGAGCAGTTGGGATGTGTGTCCCCTTGTAAGCGAACACGCGAGCAAAGTCCCACGTCTGGTGAGCAGCTAAGGAGAAGAAGAGAACTCGGATTATAAGCTGCATCAAATGGCTCTGAGGATCCTGCAGTAGAGGAGCCTCTTCCGGCGCCGAAAGTTCGAGGGAAACACCGGGGGTAAACGGGACCGCGACGTCTGTTGGTGTTGTATCACTCGACGGAAGTGGCGGAGGAGACGACTTCGCGGGCTCGAGGCCGATAGGCTGTGGGAGTATTTGAAACCCCAGCAGCTCCCCAGCTACGACTACCCCGGCGCACACCTCAAGCAGGCACATCAGAATAGCCAAATTCCGTTTCCACGCATCTCCAACGGTTTGTATACTACTATTGGACCCGCGTGCCGCCCTGAAGAGCCTCCACCCGGTTCCAAATACCAGCGCGAGGGCAAGACCGGCGCACGCCAGCCCACCGTCAGAAGACACGAGTATAAACAATCCAGAACACACAGCCATTAACCGGGCGGCCTCCTGGCCCACCCGGTGGGCGCGTTTCTTGAGGATGCCTGGCTGATTGAGGGGCTTCGCTTCGTCGAGCTTTGCTGCCACCTCAAATAGGCTCTCCAAACCAGTCTGTTTTTCCAACATCCCGTCAACCATTAGAGTCTTCCCTTTGATTCGTCCCCTCATCATGGGCTTGGCGGGAGAATCCATGATTTCGGTTTTGGCGTCCTCATCATCAGTTTCGTCGAAATTATCGTAGAACCCGAGAGGTGAGCTAGGTCGGTGCTCGGAGAACGAGCTCATAGGGTTGAACGGATCCTGGGTGTCTGGTTCGTTGAAGCTTGGGTTCCAGTCCATGGCGTCAGGGTCTGGCTGCTGGGGAGTTGTACGGGTGGAACGAGAAGGCAAAGAGGGGGCCGGGGTTGCGTATCTGGACTGGAAGGGTTGAGGCGGTTGGTAGGGTTCTATCGTGTATTTCGGGGTGGGCTGGTGTCTTTTGGCCGAGTTGATGTACGGCTGCTTAGATCGGACAGAGGGTGGCGTCTTCGGGGCGATCAGGTGTTCGTTGATCGAAGGCCCGGTGGGTCGGAAAGCCATCCCACCCGAGTTTGACAGAGACGACGAGGATTTAACCAACAACGGAGGCATGTGGTGCGTAGCTCTGGCTTGTTCCGGGGCGTTCAAGGATATGCTGTAAGCAGGACGGGTGACTTTGAGTGAGGTGAACGCTATCCAGAGAATGAAGAATTCTATGAGGAGGGAGGCGGTGCTGAGAATGATGATCTTCTCTTCTTTGAGAGTGCTGTGAGCGCTAAGATACCACCAGCTGAGGCCGATGAACACTGAGACGATAGCTTGACAGACTAGGTATGGAATTCGATCCTCGACGTAAGACCCAGGTCGACGGCGAACTTCCAGCCATTTGTAGTCGTAGAACGAGAGCAGCAGGGCCCAGGGGAAGATTGAGTTGACCCATCTCGAGCTAATGTCATGGCAAGTGTTGCTCAGGTAGCCCTTTTGAAAAGACCCGACGATGCAAGAGTGCCACCCGGCATCAGAACCTTCTTTTGAGGCGGCGTGCATGGCGAAGATGGAGATAGTGAACTGCCAGAACATGAGCAGGGCTATGGAGGACCAGTATGCAGCACCCCAGGCGAACCAACCAAAGACCGTGAAGTTCTCCAGCATGATCCGAGCAAACGTCTTGGGCGGTGCAATTTGGTTCGAATGAATCCTCTTTTCGGTGTTCACGAGTACCCTAGCCATCCCTTTCGAGATAACATTATACCTAATACCCTTGATGACATCGTTAACTTTAGGAGCGCAGCTGTCGCATACGGGAGGGTATTTCTCCTCGAGTTGGCGTCTGAAGTCGTCGATATGTTCGGCAAGGTACTCGTAGTTTGGGTCGGATTCTTCGGGGAGGTAGTTCGCGAGCTGCTCGACGATTATGGAGTGGTTGTTCTCGCAGGATCGGCAGAGAACGGATACATGGCGGTGGGCTTTGCTTTTCGGGGAGGCATTATCACGGGCGTATCTGACGAAGGGACGCTCGACGGACGGGTGGTAGTCGAGGATCTGGCCGTTCTCATCGTAGTGATTGGCGGAGTAGCAGCGGGGGCAGTCGAACTGGCGAGGATTGCCATTGCCGGTCCTGGGGATGTAGGAAGGCTGGTTGCAGTAGAAGCAGGTGATCTTGACCTTGGAACTGCGCAGCATGGCGAGCAGGAAGAAGCATCGAGTGGGTCTTCACCAGTGTGGGTCGTGTCAGTATATGTATCGGCCGAAGTAACGCGCCTGTTATGGGAGACGAGCAGCTAGCTGGCTGTTGTACACATGTAGCCACAGGGTTGAATAGCAAAGCTATGTATAGACGGAAGTAGATAGGCAGGTGAGTAGGTGAGAGTGAGTACCTAAGGAGGCATGGAGTGAAGCCGGAGCGGGAGATGGCGATAGGATGATGGGAGTTGGGGGATGTTGTTTATGCCAAAGAAGAATAAGAAAGAAGAGATGTCGCGCAGGATTCAGTCAGAGCCGCACGCTTATGTAATAGCATCACGTGATAGATGGATTAGATCAGATCAGATTAGATCAGATTAGATGTGGATATAATATAATGTGTTGGAGTGACTAAGCCTGCAAGAGGGATATCTTGAATCTGCACATGCACACTTTGCTTTCACAATTTTTCCACTAGCGGCAATACCCCCACCAATAGCCTGTCGTGCTGGTAGACGATATGCAGATAATGGCCGTATCCTTTCGAGAAACCGAGCATGTGGAAGGAAGCATTCCATACAGGAGTGTACATATAGTCGTAAAGTAGAGAATAGTATGGTACTGTAGAGTAGAGTAGAGCAGAGCGAGTGGCCGTCCTTTTTTGCTTGGCGCACTGCCGTCATTCCACAAACATCGACGGGCACACTCACTCACACATCCCATCTTCTCAACCTCACTTCAACACTCTTCTCCATCAACCATCGTCAAACCATCGTCACCATCATCATCACCGAGACTCATGCTGTTGATACAACTTCCTCCCTCTCCTCCTCCTCCCCTCCTCCCATAGCCGCTCTTATAGAAACTCCCTTCCAACATATCCAACCAACCTAGGTTCCTTCGATCCGTCTACAACTAAAACTAACACACTATCGCCATCTTCCGTCCAAACGTTCACGTGCGACTTCTCGGAACGGCTTGAGCAGTCACCACCTTACTAAAATCCTCTGCCACCTCATCTCACGCCCTTGTCTGTCTCGAGAGCCCCTCTTTCGCGTCCCTCCGTAACTTCCTTATCCTTGCCGTTTACCCTGCACGCTACCTTTATCCCGTCGCCCGATTATATACATAGTGCTACTCCACCGACAACCTGTCAACCTCCAGGTTTCCCACCTGCACTACCTCCCGAACTGGTAGCTCCCACTACGATCTACCGGGGGACACCCTCACCTTCTACCCCGGACTAACGTCCTTTTTATCGACGTCTTCGTCCGATTTGATTTTTCCTCTCAAAAATATTTAATAATATTTTTTTTTACCTCAAGTGTTCCTCAACGTTCACGATACTCAAAAAATCAAAACAATGTTCGCCACTTTTAAGGTTATCTCTCGATTAATATCGAGTATTGGCTTCATCTTACTCATCATCGTATCAGTACCTCTGGCCTTCGATGTCGGCGGTAGAGACTGCGGCCTAGCCTTCTCTCTCGCAATATCCACATTCTACTGGCTACTATCCATCTTACGTTTAGCTATAAACCGACGACGACATCTCTGGCCCCTATTATACCTTCTTGGCGCTTTACAATACCTCATCGTTCCTGCCCTATTAATCTTCAACCTCGACAGATTCCAAACCGACCCTCCTCCCTTCGATAGCACCGCCAGAAAAGTCCGACGGGTTATCGGTTTTACCGCAGACGAACCAGAGCCCGTCGGTGGCGAGGATCCGATATTATGGGATAGACTCACCATCGTCCCCTGGAATGCCTTCCTCACGATATTCACTCCCATATTTCAGCTAGTTGAAGGATTCTGCACGCTTCTAGTCATCCAAGCTGTCGGGCAGATTGGCCGTTGGCTCGTCCACCGCAAGAAATCCGACACCTGGAATGTAGGTGACCTTGTATTGTTTTTACTATAGTGACCAACGCTAATATTTGATTAGATCGTCTTGCTGGTTGCCTCCGGCTCCATCATCACATCCGCCTTCTACTTCATCTACCGAATATATACTTTCCCAGACATAACTGCCATCGATGCCACGCTCATTGGTGTAGCGGTCACGAGCTCTCTCTTCCTCTGCGGCTATGGTATAGCTAGCGGTAGAGGGAGCTCCATCGAAAGCTCCCTTCTAGTATGTTATAATTCTCTTATAATCTACGGTGTTATAATACTAACAATCGATAGTTTTCATATGTCGTCCTGTGTATGTACCAGATCTTCACAGACTACAAACCAAACAACCCTCCAGAAATCTCGGAGAAACCCGACTTCCCACCTCTTCCACCCTTCATAATATCCTCTGTCTCCACCATCTCAGAATCTCTTCTCCAGGTCCTCCCCCTCGCAATCACCTCCGCCTTCATCTTCATCCGCTCCGCCCTGGACACAATCCCACCCTCGGTGCTGGTTTCCCTGGCATACAGACTTTTTGTTCTTAACGCGAGCACAAAGATCATACCTGCTGTCAGGGAAGGTAAAAGCCTGAGTATCCAAACAGATGACGAAAACGAAGACGACCCGGGGTCAGGCGGCACAACCCGATTCCTGAACTTCATCAGAAGTTTCAGCCCCGTTGCGATGATAACGGTTTATACGAACCTGCTGATGATGCACTTTGAGGCGATGCGGGGAGGCGAGTTGGGGATTGCCGTCGGCAAGATGGGATGGATCAATATGTTGATCTGGACGCCGTTGGGGGCTGAGATATGGCGATGGGTAAACGTTCTAGCTACACGTAGGTCTTCCCCGCTTGAACATGGTTTCTCTGTGGCACAAGGTTTCTAACACGTATTTTAGTCGCATTATATTCTTTTGAACTCTGTCAAGCGCAGGCGGACGACGAAGATGGTACCACATTGACAAGTCATTGGAAAACGGATTAAATCCGCCAAACTGGCTTCTGGATTCCCGCCAACCCGTCCTTCCCCTGTTTGATGCCATGTCCCTTTTTTCGAATGATCTGTGATCATACACACCCACACACAAAACTCTCGACAAATATACACACCCGGTCGAGCGCTCTACGCCTAACATCCCTTGGCTTCTCTGTATTTATATTTCCGACCCCACCTTTCCCACGTCTGGTTTTTATCTGTGGTTTTTTTGGGCATATGTACCCCTCCCTTTTGTTTCAAGTGCTCCCTTAGGCCTTTTATATTCGGTGTTTTTTCTTTTCCCTTTTTTATATTATTCTGAGAAACATGTATGATACCCCCTGGACGTTTACTTTAGGATGATGAATGAAAAGAAAGAAAGAATGGGATATGATGGAATGAAAACAATGAGGAAAAGAGAGAGGAGGAGGAGAATAATGATAAAATAATATTATGGACTACACTTAACCATTTTTCTTTTGATCTCCTACATAGATGACTTTCTATATCGTATTCCTACATGCTTACTACTTTTCCTCCTTCCCTTCCCCGGATTCGGTAGTAGCAGCAGGAGGACCACCCATACTCAGTTCCTTAACATTCGACACTCCAGCTTTAAACTTCACAATCCTAGCATTCTCCCAATCCCACACACCACCCGTTGAATAAGGGTCATTTTTTAACCACTCCCTAACCGCATCTTCGCCACTTCCTTCCGGTAATTCCAGTACCAGCGAGGATCCGGCGAATGGCCAGGTTTCCGGGGATGATGATTCCGTGGGTTGGGAGGAGAGGTATGCGCCGCCGAAGAGGGTGCGGGGGGAGGGAGGTTGGTGATTCTTGGGAGATTTTGGTGAAGTGTTTTGGACGGACTGAGAGGCGGGGGGGCGGAGGGGTGGTCGGGGACTAGGATGAAGCTGTTGGAGAGATTAATTGTGAGATTGGGTGTGAAAGGAGTGTGTATAGAATAAGTACTATATGCGAAGACTAGAAATAAGAGTATATATAAAATCAGACAGCAAAAGGATTGTGCGAAAAATAGAATATTCAAGTGCACGTGGTGTAATTAATCGGGTTTGCAAAGACAAATATCGATCGATGACGTCCGATATTCAGGAGTAATAAGATTAGATATATACTTATACACAAGTAAATGAATACCGACGCAAGATCAGGACTTCTAACACTTGAGTATGATTGATATCTTTCGACATATCAACCCTAAACTCGATTGGCGCTAAAGTAAAATACCGAATGACACATGCTTAAGACTTACTATTGTTCCGTCGCCATAGCTAAAGATCTGGAGGATGTGAATGAGCGAACAACGATAGATGATGTGATATTCGAGAGGGGTAATTTAAATATAGCACGTCGGATCATGGAGCCAATTTTTCCGGGGGGCCGATTTTTGATACTCGACCTTGTGTGTAGTATAACGTAAGACTCGGGAGGGGTGCTGCTTTTAAAGCCCTTTTGGTGGAGGATCTGGGATCCATGTCGCTCCGATTCGCGTTGCGTTGGAAATCGTTACTTTGCAAAATACAACATCTTCACAACACGGTCGATATACGTGGGTTGATAGTCGGTTTTGGGCATCATGATTTTCAATAGTGGAAGCATGTATCTGCCCCGCAGTAGGGTTAGGGGCGGGGGCTTGTCTACTCAGCCCCGCAATACTTATCTTCAGTAGTGTGATAGTTGTGCACCTTGAGCGAAAAATATTCTGCCAATTTTCACGCGCGAAATCGATTCGAACTTCGAAGCTCCAGAATCCAGATATCAGAGGAATAGAAGCATAACGCGCCGCAATGCTTTGGCTGCTTTCTCATCTCCTCTTCTTCAGGCTATTCGCCCCAGAAGCAGCAGCGAATGAAGCTAAATATGGCGGTGCTACTACAATAATTACTACAGAATACGAAACCGTTACCCCGACTTTCACAGAGACACTCCATGCCCACGAGCGTCGACAAGAGCTTTGCAACTCAGAAGGAGGCTTAGACTTCTGCTCAAATGTTCAAGAACAATGGTTCAACTCTAATCAATTTGGATCTATGAACAATACTTCTGGTGGTGGAAATCCCAGCGGAACCTCCACTTCTACCTCGCCAAGCGCCAGTGCCAGCGCCGAATTTCAGCAAATTCTGTCCGGCAGCGCCTTCCAACTTTTCGTCACAGGCGACGACGGTTCTATTCAATATGTTGCTATTAACTCTGACGGATTCGCCTACCTTATCGGCTCTCGAACCGGGCAGCTATTCCAGTGGTCATCATCCTCACTCAGGACTTACGAAGAAAGTCCTCGAGATTTCTTAGCATTACCAGACAGCGAAGCCTCTCGCCGGGGTATAAACATAATCGGCAGGCAAACTTTGACGAACGCTACAAACCGTGGTACTGTCAAAGCGGACAACATAATCCCCCCTGGTGCATCGACGAACTTTACATTAATCCTACACCAAATTGACACCGAGCTTGTGTTAACGTTTGAACAGCGGCAGGCTTTGTTTGGATCGGGGGCTGGCTGTAGTTCGAATTCGGCGGCGCCAGACTCGGTTTTGGCATTTGGGACTGCGGATGATTATGCTTCGTTGGCGGATTGCTCAGTTGTATCCCTTTCTGCGAGGGTAGCAACTAGTGTTTCCTCGATCAGTATCAGTACGGGCACGGGCACAAACGGCGGAACTGGGACCGGATCCGTCAGTGTATCCGGCAGTGTATCTCAAAGTCCAAGCCAATCTGGGGCTTCCAATGGTTCCAATAACGGTTCAGGCAATGGTTCTAACGGCGGTTCTAACAACGGCTCCAACAGTGGCTCCAACAATGGCTCCAATGGTGGCTCCAATGGCGGTTCTAACGGCGGCTCTAATGGCAACTCGGATAACTCGAATGATGGCTCTATAACTTCACAGTCCTCATCTGGCTCCAATCTGCCTAGCTCTACCGATTCTGGTCCTATAACCTCAGGCTCAACAAGCTCAAGCTCTTCGGCTAGCCCAGGATCAAGCGGGCCGTCCTCGCCGAGCAATACCAACCAGCCCGAATCCTGTTCAGGGGCTACTTGTTCTTCCTCAAGCTCTTCCTGCACAGATGCATCCTGCAGCAGCAGCTCGCCAAGTAGCACTGGGGATTGTGTAGCCCAAACTGCAATACCAGCTAGTCTGAGCTGTCCAAATCATATTGATGGTGACTACTTTACCCTCGATAGAGCTGTGTACAGCTTATGCACAGGCTACAGTCTTTCCCAAACTTCATACCTCACCGTGGACACGGGAGGCACTGGAACAATCCGCTTCCTCCCCTGCTTGGAATCGTGTTCGGCGGCCAGTCGCAGCGGTGCCTATTTCAAAGCTGAAGTGGCATACGATATTGCAGAGACATGGCGTTGTGGATGCGGAACCACATCCCCGAGTTTGATTCTAGAGGCAACAATGGCAGGCCAATTTGTGTCAGGCACTGCAGCCGTCTTCATATGCAGCAATGAAGAGGCGTTCACCGGTCAAACACCTGACCCTGCACGTACTACAATCACCACCCCACCGAAAACCCAATGCTTTGTTCCTCTTAACGAGGTGCCGACTTCTAAACGCTGTTGGAATAATGCAAACGATCTATTCCAATTGGTCAGCTACCAGGGTCAGAGAGATCTCTATACCCTCTGTCCTATGGCTAGTTACGCTACCACGACTGACCTTGGTGCCTGGGAGACATTCTCCAAGGCGCCGATTCCATTGAACCTCAACTCCTGCGTCCAGAGCTGCATATACGCGATAGGAGGGCAAAGCAGTTGCCCAGGTGTTGCTCTCATCGGCGCCTCGACATCGACAACAAATGGGTACAGTGTAAAATGCGTCATGGCAACTGGGGACAGTATTACTCCCGCTTTAGCCAATCCGGGAAGCACTAGATGGTTAACTGCCGCAGCTGGTTTCTGTAAGAACACCTTCAATGTTGATGAATGCTGGCGAACATTACAAACACCTGCAACTGCCGTATGTTGCAGCGGCGCAATTACGAGTTACCTTTATACATACGGTTCCAGCGTGTTTAACGTCTGTCCAGGATGTATGTGGGCCACTACCACCGACCTAGGCGCATCTTCGGGTGGTTTACCAGCTGAGGTATTCTACGACCAGTGCATAACCAGCTATTGCTCGGGTGCCTCAACGTGCAACGTTGTCGGTGTATGGACAAAAGCATCTATCAATGGAAGACCAACGTACCAGTGTGTTACTCAGGGGGGAGCGGGTTTAAAAATGACGAGTGCGGTGGACCCTGATGGCGATCAAACGTACTTCGGTACCGCTGTTGCCTTCCTCTGCACGAACACCTACTCAGCACTACCCTCGCCGAGAATAGCGCAGGTACTGACCCCGGTCTTTCAACTTTGCGTACCAACTGTCTCTGCCGTAGGGATTACATGGACAAGCTATTACGCGACGACCAGCGCGGGGTACAACTTGGGGCAGCCTAACGCTAACCTGAAAACCCGCGACTTACGTACTGTCGGTTGTACTTGGGGCTGTACCGACGATAGCGGTAGGACCGATCAAGGCAACTTTGCACAGTTGTGCGCAACGGTGGTTTCAAACGAGGCGAATTATTTCGAAATAGTTCGAGAATACAATAACGATGGGAATTGTTACTGCCGATGGTCTAGTACGACTGGGCCCGTGGCTTCTCCTGCCTATACTTCATACGTCAGCAATCCCCAGGTCCTTGAAGTATATGCTTATACTAGGCCATGACGGATGTTTTACGATTTTATATTTGTATTTCGTCTCATTCTATTTGCTTCACAAACCTTTTTTGTTCTTTCCTTTCCTTTGTCTTTTTTTTTGCATCGAACGTTCCAAGGATTGGTTTTTTAAACCATAGCATAGTTTTCTTTCTTTCTTTGTATCTCCCCGTACAGTCAATACAACTTTCTGGAGACGAGACTGAGTTGATACTACCAGCAGGAGTTTTGCAAAACATCATATTTTCTTATTTACAGAATTGAAGGACTGTCAAATTTGGACCTCCAGCACGGGTATTGCTCAAAGTAACGTTACAAAACCATCGATTTCTCCACTGTTTAGAGCTTGAGTAGACTACACCTAAAACCCTAAGATTTTACAAAGCCTTTCGAAGTGCGGTTTTGAACTAGAATCACGGAAATTAAGTTTCAAGTACTCATTCGTCAGCGGCGATAAAGCTGAACTTACCGGAAGAATTTCCATCTATCATTTTACACCCCGTTAGCAAAAAATTAAAAGACTCGCGGGTATGAAAATTATGATATCCTCACCTTCTCCAAATCCCAAACGTCATTCTCGACATACTTGTCACCTTTGATGATCTCCAATACCTCCTCCTTGGTTTCGACTGAGAATAACATGATAGATCCCTTGAACTTTGGAGTTTCTCCTTCTTTGATATGTTCATGGAGCATGATTCCACCAAAATTGATGATTCCGGCGGCCGCACGTTCATTTGCGACTTTAAGATGGTCTCTATATAGTCACGAAAAGGGTGTCCCGGAAGTTACATTGTCAGGTATTTGGGGCAAGGAAACAGAGAGATTCAGTGATCATAAAGGAGAATACATACGCGCGAACCGCGAGCCTACGCTCAACGGCGTCTGGCTTGTCCGGGAGAATGACGAGCCATTCGTTCTGGGACTTCGAGGAGGTTGCCATGGTGCGCCAAGTACTGGATGTATGCAGGATACTTCTAACAGACGACTGTGGATTGGTTATCAAAGACGGTAAGATCAGACGATTCGTCGAACGAATAGGCGATATCGATATCGTGCAGAGACGACGAGCTGCTGCTTGCATTGAGGAAAGCCAGATACAGAAACTCCCCGGATCGGAACCCGGATGAATTTGTGGTAAAATGGTGGGGGAGGATTAATTTTGTGTTGTTTTTCGGAAGAGGGACGTTGGAAAGGTGGAGGATTAGCCGCTGATTATTACGATTGGTGGACTCTAACAGGGGTGCATTCCCATTTAGGCCCTGTCGAGCTTGGCACTTTCTGTCAACCTGTTTCTATTCATATCCCATTCAATCCAGTCATACGACATAAACCTCCACAGACTATAGCATTACACTCCGGCGTCATGCTTTAACGTTAAGGTAAGCATAATTGGGATTTCATCAAACTAGGGTTCTCCGTCAAATAGCTTCCCAGCGACTTCTATCTCGAGAGGTGCTCAAGCATCTTCGGCAGTCGGGCATATCGCATTCGGACGAGGAGAGCGTCAGCTTACTGGCGGGCGAGCTCTAGCGCTCTTTTTTTTTTTGCCCTTGTGTACACTAATCGGAGTTTATTCCACGATCTCGAATCGAGATGGAACGGATTGTGGACCAAGAGCTCTCGTATTTCGTACCTATCCAGGCCTCTTGATATCTTGGGTACATATCAAACGAAGGCCCAAAGTGGAAATACAAGGCGAGAATGGTGCATGTGCCGCTGCATGCCATTTCTGGCCCCGGGTGACATGTAGCTTAGATCCCTCAAGCTCCAGCCTTGCAGGGTTCGAGTGAGCACTGATCCACCGGGCTATTACACACGAATTACTTGATGTAATCCAAAACGAAGGTTCGAAAGGTTCCAAGCTAATGTTACTGATATGAGACATGTTTTCTTAGGACAGCGGGTTTTAACGTACGAGAACTCAAAACATTGGGCAAAAGCGCCACCTTTGGGAGATAACAATAGGGCTAGCAAAGAGGCAGAAGCTCGAGCGGATATCTTTTGCCCGGAAAACTCACTACCGTCCTAGCTTTGCCCAATACAGCAAATATTTCCCTTGGGCTGGGCAGAGGGCTCATGTATGTCAGGTCACTTCGCTCGCCTGTGGATTTTCTGAGTAGACGAGGACCTTTTTGTAACGCTGGCTGCGCCGTCATTGGTTGAAGCCCTACCGCACGCTCCGAATAAGTTTCCCCACTCGCTAATTTCAGCCTCACTGGGAGACCAACGAGATTCCTTCTTTCTCTCTCTTGAACCCACGGATCCGTTTCGCAAAAATACATCCTGTTTCTTACATTGCATCGGTTTTGTTTATCGAAAGGCTGGGCTCTTACGGTGGCAAATATAAGGGTCTATCGCAATCGGATTTTTAAAATTGCGAAAAGGAAAAAAATAGATCCGTCCCAGCGCAGCAGCTTGCAGGAAGGATAGAAGGGAGGGAAGGCAAGGCAAGATGGCGCTACCGTTCCAAAACGTGTACATCCATCGAAAGGTTGCAGAGGCGTCGTCCAAACCTTGCATGATATGCTTTCGGCCGTCGACCTCAGTGCTCATCACATCATGTCAGAAGGTAAGGTAAACGCTTTACCATATCCAAACCATTTCTAGCATTCCAAATCCCTTCTAGACTCTTGCTCTTGCCCCCTTGCCGTCCATTACTTTTTTGAAATTGCCGTTTGCCGTTTGCCGTTTGAGATTGTTTTTCAGCCGTCAGATGCGCTCAGCCCTATTTTCTCATTGTTGATATCTCTGATCCCATGTTGCCAAGCCTATAGTCGAACATAGCTCATCCCTCTATGCGAGAGTCTAGCTCTTTGAAGGCCGCGTTTCGATTCGGATCCCATGTTTAGTTCTGACTGATGGAGCCGGTGTTTAGGACTTCTTTTATGTCTGTCCAAGCCACCTGAACGACCGAGGTTTCGCAACGGCAGTAGTCGATGAAGCAGCTGAAGCCGAGAAGAGGAAGAAAGAGGAGATGGATAAAGAGCTGGAGAAGCTAAAACAAGAATTCGAAGAGAAGCAAAAGCGGAAAGAACAAAAAGGGAAGGATAAAGATAAAGACAAGGACAAGGACAAGGATAAGGATAAGAAAGAGAAGGATAAGGCCAAAGACGAGGAAGCGGAGAAGCTTAAAGTTGAGGCCGAGAAGGCGAAAGCCGAGCAAGCTGTCGAGGTGCCCTCGTTCAGCGAGTATAATCTACACCGGTAAGTCTGGAACCTTTGCCTTTCTCCCTCTATTAGTCTTGAACCCCTCCCTATCTCGCAATCCGACCAAAGTTGGGTTGGTCAGCTGCACATTTGAAAGTCTCCACGATGCATAAAAACCCACCATGGGTTCAAGTTTAACTCTATCCACTCAACGAAAGTGGGGAAACTTGGCTATAATCCTATATTATTTATTCCCAGTTTTCTTTTATTGCTTTCTTTTATACTACTATTCCAATTGGAAGGAATATGCAGAATAAAAAAAATTCTCAAGAGAAAAAAAAGAGAAGGTATTATAGACTGACTGACTGACGTGGTTGTTCTCTTCCCCACCCTTGCAGCGACTTTTTCAACATTCGCCAGCAAAAGTACCGCGACAAGCAGATTGCCAAAAGAAATATGGAACGGCTGAAGAATCCCTTGTCATTCCCGGCTGTCCCGAAGGGTGATCCTTTGTGAAATCGAAAAAAAAACAATCTTGGTTTTGTTTTTTTCTGTAGGGCGGGCCATGTTGTTTCCTTTAGCGTGGATCTTCGATAGATAGGGATGCAGATGCATTCGAATATATTTTACTTTAAGCGATGGCAATCGATTGAGTAATTCGGCACTGCTTCTGCAATAGACCAATGGTTTCGACGATTCTATAGCCGGTGTGGTGTCTTAGACAGCGCCCCGAATTGAATTGACCGGAATTGATACCTAAAGTGGTCATGTTATCCCACTTTGTTTTTGATTTGATAAAAAAAAAAAAATGGAGCTCTTCGAGCGCATAACGTGCATATGAGACCATCAGGGTATGAAACGGCGGTGTAAAGAGAGAGAAAAAAGTGGGCTAACAAAATATGTCTTGGAATGTTGAAATTCCCATTGTAACCGAAGTTGGCCCAATGCAGGAATTTGGTTGTTGGATAATTTGGTAGCTGCGTTGTTGGATAAGCTGTTGTTATGGACCGGCCCTGGGATGGGAAGTCCCGTCCACCGTTTTGACTTGGCTTCTAGGACAAGGGCACTTGTGATGAAGATGTTGGAATGTTGTTGATGGCGTAGCTTGATGCGGGGGTCGCACTGGCAGGGTTTGTGGTGAAAGAATTGGCCAATTTGGAGGACCTAAGTAGAAGCTAGTTTAGTATGAAGTTAAAAATCGATGGACGGTCCGAGCAATGTTATTCTGCAGCATTGAATTTTTGAAGGAAGCACGGCTCGTGGCTAGTGTGGGTATATGTCGGGGGCCAACATGTCCGGATAGCATCTCCGGCACTGGGGCTAGTATTTTAGTATTATAACGCCATTGCAATTAGGAAATCCGGAAGAAGGACTAGAAAGCGTGGAACAAAATATAGCCAACCACCTAAGTAATCGGAATGCATTGGATTGGGTTAGTCTCAAGTGTGTGTCTTGGTGTCTACCATCGACAAGCAATATCGATGCAATCTTCTAGGAAAACCAGCTGGGAAAGTTTTCCTTCCGCTATAAAGAATTCTAGAAAAGAGACTAATCCATAGCGATAAGAGAAGATGTCGAGAACGCATGGTGCCACGGCTTAACGAGTAAACGGCAGAATAGGCACTAAAAGTCCTAAAGTTTTCAGAATCCTAGAAGTTCCTCAAGAGACCCGTGACGAGAAGGCTGATCGGTATTGCCTGGTTTATTCCGTCGGCCATAGCCAGCGAGCCGTGCAGGGTGAGCGTTGCATGATGCAGAATGACTGCGGACGCGACCGATATTATGCTAGTAGGTAATCGAGAAAACTCAAATGTCGGTGACAATCGTGTCGAGGCCAGGTCCATCCCAGATTACTCGTCGAAAATATATTCTCAAGTAGCTATTAATTTTCTTGGTCGGACTAGTAGTAATTGCTCGTGAATTCGGGGTCGATATTCGAGGACTTAGAGAAGAGGCAAAGAGAGAGTTCTAGTCTAGAGGTGGTCAAGGAGGCTCGAAAGGGGGGTGGATGGGCTAGGAGAGAATATATACTACAACACGCGTCCGAGGAAAAATTCTCTTGCCTCCGGTCCTCCTGTCAGCTGGGAAATTGCCTAACAGGAGAGCCTTACACAGGTATTAGAAAAGAAAGGGCTGAAATTTGCTTGGTGGCTGACCAGGCCTGGCGAGCATCATCGTGAGATTAAGGAGCTTCGATTGGAAAACAATTCGGTCAGCTACCAAAATCGACATACGAGTCAGGAATTCGAGCGTCTACGGGGTTTCAAAGGATAGCAGCGGCTGAATACATGTCTGGGTGACTGTATTTGGATGGTATTCCGTTCAGTAAATTGATTGGTGAGGATGTGTGGGTCTTCAACTTCGTCTACAGGGCTCCGATCCTAAGCGCAGTATATCGTTGAATTGGGAATATGCGAGAGTATTGGCACTGACAGCTGTGCACGGATATATAAGTATCTTGTCAAGACAATGTTTCCAACCGAAATTGAAAAACTGATAAAGAGAGTGCGCAATTATGTCCCACTAGACGATCATTCTTCGATATACGTCGATATGCGCATACCATTCTTTTAGTTTGTAAGGCCAACTTATTATTCCTGCGAAAATTCTTCACGATAGTTGCCTCCGGTCAGACTTATTCTTCGTACAACATAAACCTGCCCCTTCTGTCAGCCAGAATGATTGGCTCCAGCACCCTGGACCACGTCCTGGCCAATTTCCAAAAGGTTGCATGCCTGCTCGTGGGCAAAAAAAGGTTGGTGCGGCGCCAGCTTCGGCTAGGCCACCCTCTCCACGAAGACGGCAAGGAAGGAAACTCTCAAAAAGCCTTGTAAGGCATGAGCTAGTCAGGTTTTTGAACGCCGCAGACATCATAGATAACGAGTTTTAATATCAAAGTGATATAAGCTCAACCAATCATACAGAGGCATTACGAAATCGAGTGGAGAGGTCGATGGGGAAAACGGGTGTCTCGTATTCACGACTTCCAAGAACTTGAATACAGCTTCCTTGATTTTGCGGCACACATTTCCAGGGAAGTTGTATTGCGTCGGTTACTTTGCCCAACTCGCAACCTCATGCATAAAAGGGACAGCGAGTGACAGCTACATACTTGCGGTACATACCCTCGGTCAGCCATCCGTGTGTGAATCAAGATTTCGCTGGCGCAATTGTGTCCCCATTGCTGTTTCTATCATTCTTGGGTAGTTGGTGAACTCTAAAAAGATGAGGAAATCCAAAACGACCTTATAGGGAATGCGCTTTTGACATGACGAGATTACTTGGTGGTGAGTGCATATTTATCCTTGATCATTTTCCTTGCGTCTTGATGTCTGAGCGGATCCCAGATCGGAAATCTCCTTCACCACCTCAAGACACAACTAATAGAGCATTGGTTTCGATATTAGTTCTTTCTCATGCAAAGCAATGGAATATGGAGCTAGGAATTGTAGTCTAAAATACACAATGGATCGCTCTTGGGACGCTGCTTTAATAATAACTCGAAACCTACCCCTCTTCTCAAGCACTGCGAATGTTATATTAGATACGGGAATAAGCTTCGGCCTTGCGAACGCAGCTAGACCGCCCTAACGCAGCATGCACCTCGTGCTCGGCTAACGGTCCAAGTCAGAAATTCAATTCTATTCCTATGTGCGAAGGCAATCTACGGAGTCGTTTTAGCGCAATTGGGGTTACCGTTACACAATTGTACCAAAAACTCTGGTAAATTGCAAGGCTGTAGTGCCTGCAGGGAAAGGGAAAGTATCACAATTTGCTTACTTTGATTATCGACAAGAACGAGAAATCTGCTAACAGGGTGTTGGATAAGTTCGAGGAGGCCAGGATTAAGTTGTGTCACATTGCACGTTCCTGTAGTACAGATGCATCACATGTGTACCCACATTGGAGGACTGAACTCTCCCTTTCCAACGGCTGCATGTGGTTGGCCAGAGCATGGAAAACTTGCAAGGTCCTTCCATGGTCGGAGAACATCTCTCGGCTCAAGCCCAAACTCTTATTTCTAGCCCTACGCAACTTCAAGGCTTCAGCCCAATGGGGCTCAGAGGATTCGTCTGGCCACTTGCCAAATTGTTCATCATTGTCCCGTCATGTTTCACAAGGCGAGAGGTAAGAAATCCTGTTTGCGATCCCTCGCCTTCTGGGCTTTTGCCGTTGATCCCGTGTCCAGTGAATCTTGAAATCTTGGCAGGTCTTTCAGAATTGTCGAATCTAGCTCTAAAAATAGCGAGCTGAAGTATCGATTCTCCAGAAAAGGTACAATTGTACAAAACCGCATTGTTTCTCGGGAATACAACCAGGAAAGACTCTTCCTCACGATCTTGCTTCGGCCTCTTGGTGAGCGCTTCGAGATGCATATTCAAGGATTTAACCGAACGCCGAAAACGAGATTCATCCTCTGTCATTGATGACTTGGGGAATCGTTAGGCAATAACATCATACGCGAGTCAAGGCCACGACAGCGAAAAATTTGTCTCGTTTCGCCGTTTCCTGACCAAGCTAGTAGTCCCGACTGCGAGAGGCTGAGGGGGGAAAAGCATGAGGCTTACATATTCGCGCATGAATATGGTCAGCGAACTTAACTATCATTTCTCACCACACACCCCAAAGCTAGCACCACTGAGCGGGGTTAAGAAAAATAAGCTGTTCCTATTGACGCCAGACTAAGTGGAGAGGCCGAGGTCGCATGGGCAGTTTCGATGATTTGAAAACTTTTGGTTCACCTTATAGGGATTGCGTCGCAGTTCGCACATCGGATATCAATCTTTGGAAATCCAGATGGCTGTGCTGACCCTCATTAGGCCCCCTCTCCAGAACTACGGCCGCGGGTTCCCAAAAAACAACCTCCCCGACGGTTGAATAGCATAGATTGAGGCAAATTGCAGATGCCCCCGGGATGGAACATGCCGTCTCTCGTAAGGACCACTTAACAGGTTCCGTAGGCTTTCGACCTATTTATCCCATGACCAAGGGAAACCCACCCTAAGTTCTTGGCGATGTGGATTTTCTTATCGAGATTCAAACTCAGGGACCTTGATGGAGACGACACCCCGAGAAAGGATCCATTCGGATGCTAGACTACCGGATCAGAGCTAAGAAAGTCTTATTTGAGGTGATGTGAAGCACAAATATTCAGTTTTAGGATACGAGGGAAAAAATCGAGAGCTGGACCGGTGACGATGCGGGAGTATTTGTACACCGTCAACGGCTGACATTAGACATTCATATCGGCACTTGTATCCTCTCTGGGTTGGCGATTTGCAGATGCCCGAGCGGTTGTGTGCAAGACATTCTTGCAGGGAACCAGTCAGATCCTCGCTTTGGGGAATCCGCCCTCCTCGCCGGTACGGTCCAGCCTGGTGGGGTTGAAGTGATCCATGGCTGCAGGGATGTGTGCATTTACTTGATTGGATGACACCAGGCTGCGTCCTTTCCTCTCGAGGCTGACGCTCCGAAGAGCTACATGTAAAACCTACCTTAAACCCTTAGCCTGGCATAACCCTTTGGTTCCTCTGCCCTGTTGAACTCGTCCCCCGCCTCTGTCTTGGTTGAGGGTCGAAAAAAACAAACTTTGCATTCAATAGTCTCCAGGACTGGGTGATCGCTGGGCGCCGTGATGCATGCTAGAGTTGAGGCGGGCATCGACAGAGGTTGAGCTCGCAATTGTAGCCACTCCTATGCGGGCTTCCTCAACTTTCCAGGTCGAGGCTAGTAATCCCCGAGGCCTGGGAGCAACCTTTGGCACCTGAGATGGTGCTTTAGTGTTCGATCGTATCATCATCCTCGTTGGTTTTATGGAGTCGCAGGGCCAGGATATCAGCGCTGGGTGAATGAATAAAGAAACTGGATTGAAGGCATTGAACCCAGCTTGGGTTCCCCTCAATTGCTTAATACTAATTATTAATCGGGCTTCTCCTCCTCCTGCTTCAGGGTTTATGGTATTTGACCCCGGCTGTATCGCCCGATGGTCTGTCTGTACATATTAGTTTATCGTTGGTTCCCGCAGCTCGACATCATAGGGAGCAATTTTTAGAGCAGAGGTTCCCGTTCTCTTCCCTTTTTAAATCTGCGCTGCTGCCCACCCACTCCTGTCGACCCAGCCCTAACAGCACATCCGAACCCGACACCGTTCACATCAAACTACTGAGGATCGAGGTTTCTTGCGAGACAAAACGACGATAAGCTTCCTCTCTGTCCAACTTGACAAGCGGGTGAACCAACAACCGCAACGGGGCGTTGTTATCACGATTTCACGGGTAAGGATACCCTTTTATTACTTAGTTCGGCTCGAGCCCTTAAAACGATCACGATGCCCAATATTTCTTTTTTGACGAAAGGGTTCTCCACGTCGAGTTGCAACCAGGCCTTGTCTTCGCAATACGGTCCTGTGGAGTCCGCACCTTGGGCGGGAATCAAAAGAAAAGAAGCTTAACCAGAAGAAAGAAAAGAAAAGAAAGGAAAAATTAAAGAAAATGGTTTCTTCCATCCCACTTTTTCTTCCCTGGCTGCAGCAGCGCACACAAGGTCATACAGAGGGCAGGATGTAAGGCATAATAAAGTGTCCTTCGCATACCCTCAGTCAATTGCTGCATATGCCTTCACGCATTTTTCTTATTTATCTCTTCCACACTCATTGCGAGAAGTGGACCGGATATCGTTGCCTTTTAGACGGGCTTGTCCAAGTACAGACATTCCCTGCCCGCCTTGTGGTTTGCTTCCATCGAAATTGTCGTCGCAGCTCGCGTATAGCCTGCAATCGACAAGAGGCAGTAGCTAAAGTCCCCAGAGAAGAGGGTAGCCAACCTTGGTTCATGCAGAGAGAGAGTCTTTTTCTTTTCTTTCTTTCCTTTCTCATTATTCATACTACCCTCCTGCTATCCCTACGAGGTTTCAAGGCGATAAATTAGCGATCGCAAATTTCTGATTCAAATCCCCATCGTCATCGCCGTCGTCTATTGTTATTACTATCATCACCATCATCAAGTACTAGTCGGGCTACATACTCCAGCGCCGATTGAGACCCTAACTACCTCCACCCATATCACATCAAACAACTGTCATTCTCCACTTTTCTTGCCCTACTGCGACCTCTTACTTCGGATGGCAATCACCTGAGCTTTCCTGTTCGTCCGATTATCTGTCCAAAAGAAAGCACCTCAAAAGCCAGGAAAACCTTTTGCATTTTTATTCCCGGCCATCTGGGATGCTTTGCGAATTTTATCGCCGAAGTGCTATTTCTTCCCACGCAATAGCAGAACTGGTGCTATAGACCGCATTTCCTTTCATTCGCTCGGGCTCCCTCTGGTTTTGTCGTGCTCGCTTCCCGGCTGCTGCTTCCCCTGCACGAGGCCTGCTGCTGCGTTTTACATTCCGCAATCAGCATAGACGACGTTACTTGTTAAGCTCGGTCAGTCAACCTGAGCGCCCGGGCAAGGGGCCTTCTCAGCCTGACCCCATCTGGCTTGCATTAAATTGCTATGACATTACCCTGCTCGTTTGCTAGCTTCTATTTCTTCGACTCGAACGCCCTTCTTGCTCTGCTATTGTGATCCAGAACTCGAACCCGCCCAGCTAATCAATCCTTCGATTCTGACTATAAGCGACTACTGCCTAGAAACCTCGACGCCTTCAAACTCCCGGGGCTTCAAAAATACTTTTCGACAGTCTGAGTGAGACAGTAAACCGCCAGACGACTCTTTCCCTCGCATTATAATTCCAAAACTTGTCTGGCCTTTTTGGGGTTTTGTCATTCGCGTCCTTTTTCGCTCTGTCTGGCCGGGTAGTTCGAGCATCTTGCCGAGTCCAAAAGTTTTGCTGCTTCGCTGCCTCTTTTTTTCAGCTCCACCAAAACAACATCGCACGACACTTCCAAACAACCGCTCCTTATCCGCAGCACCCGAATACCGACACTCCTCACCCAATATTAATTCAAAGCGCATTTTTTCAATTCTCGGCGCTGTTCATATCCTGCATTTTATTTGACATTTAGCATACACGGCGCATAGATTTTGTTATAGTAATTCGGCCTCATCTATCTGGATATCGCGCAATCTCGATCAATCCCGCCTCTATATTCAAGCATTCTCTGTACACATTTTCTGGCTCAACTTCCGTTTCAAAGCGACTTCGATACCCCCAATTAGCGAGATTTCAAGATACAGCTCGGTCGTTTCGGACACTTGTACATCTCTTCTGAAGGCTGCCCTTCTTATCGGCCAAACATATTCCACTGAAGCCCCTTCTCTTCCTTTTGCGACTTTGGTTCCTCGGATTCGTTACCTGCCGCTGCCCTCCAACGAAACGACCCGGTTTGTTCAGCCCGACTGGAAAAGCATTTTTTTTTTTTTGAATCTCGAAAAATTGCTTTTCCTCAGATATTCGAACTTCCATTTTGTTCCCTGCGGCGTGGGATTAAAACGTACCAGATGCAGAAGGACCAAACTAGCATTCTTGGTTGACGTAGAAACATATCTTCGTTTCTGCTCTGGACAGGAAGATTGATCCACTTCAGGATAGCAGCACCGCACGAAATCGCTTAGCTTTTTCGCGGGTCTTTGATTACAACTGCTCCGTCAGCACGCACACACCGACATTCGGAGCGCGAGGGAGTGACTTGACTCGTGTTCTGGAGGAATTGGACGGAAGGGAAATTATTGCCTAGAGGAGGTTGGAGGAATATCCAAGTCAGAAAAGCAAGATTTATACGACTAGGCTGAGAACAGCGGGAACCAAAAGGGAACTTTTTTGTAAGTGACAGCAATCCCTCGACCTGGGGCGACTAGCTTAGCCCGTTTGCCTCCGCTCCATTCCACCCACCAACTTCGAGCCCTACGCCTTATCGTAAGGCTGAAGCTGAGCAGCGACGGCCTTTTTAGCGTCGTCAAGTCCCAATTTCTGTTCTCACTTGGAATTCTGCTTTTCGTTGCCTCGTCGTCCGTCCCCGCCATGCTGGTCGCAACACCCCAACACAATTCCCTGCCCTCCATCTGCCCTTCTAACACCGGTGGAAACCGTTGATGATATAGAACGAGCCATTGTCGAGGACCTTCACTTGTATGCCGCTACTTTGCACTTATTCTTCATTCACATAGTATATAATATCCTATACTAACCTGCTACTTCTTCTGTTCTATCTAGATCAAGTCTAATCTAGTCGTCCGGCAATCGAATCAAACAGAGTCCGGAGATCACTTCCCTTTCCTACCTTCTGGTTCGCGTGCGAGTGCGAGTTTGAACATGAATATCCAACACAGGATGGTTTCTCCCCAGCCCATGGGGGTCCCTGATATCAGGGTACAGGACCACCACTACCAATCACCCTTTGGAAGCGAAGCCCGCTCGAGAACGCTCCCTAGAGCTATTCCAAACGCCAACGATGCTGCACCGCCCGGTATCCCGTCAATGGAAGCACCTGCATCCATATTTGGAGACTACAGGCACAGACTACCTTCTATCCCTTCAGTAGACTTCCCCACCGGTACTCCAACAGATTCCAGGAAAGGTGGTATCTCGAGTCTGAGGGAGCGAATGCATGCTTTCGATTCTATGCAAGTTGATAGCCCGTCGGATCACTCGAGATTATCGCACGGAACCCCCACCTTCGAGTCGCGTGGTGGTTTTTCGGGCGGACTCGGCCGCGTAGAGGAGTACAGACCACTACCCAACGCTAGCCTAGCATCCACAAACGAGTGAGTGGCATATCCCTGTCATGTAGCTCTTCTAGAAACCGACTAACATCCCGGCAGCAGCTTGAAGAGCTCGCTAAACGAGGCCATGAGGAAAACGTTTAATGCCTATGACAGAGGATTAGTTCAAAAGCTGAACTCTCCTATGTCTTCGACTGCTTCAAATGGTTTGGATTCTGTATCTCACTGGGGCAACCCCCCTTCATTTTTGCACCGTGAGGAGAGAAACGGCTCTATCAGTTCACAGTCTAGCCTGGCACCGAGCTATAGCAAGGACCGTTCGCCAAAACTTCCCAGTGTCTCCGACCTTACATCTTTCCCCTCGTCCCCTGCGATCCCTGAAGCATCTTCACAATGGCCAAACACCACATCGAGTCCTTTTGAAGCCGGGCCTCGCTCCGGATTTTCGTCGTACAATGACAGGGGTGATCGAAGCCCAGGTCAATCGCTGCTGGCTGAAGGCTACGAAAAAGAGCGAAGGACCAATAGCTTCAGTTACATGGCTGCTCCGGATCGAGCAAAGCCGGAGCGCCTGAGCCCTGAAGGACGATACGGTGATGACGATATCTCGATGGAAGATGCACCTCCACGGCCCAGTGGGTTTGAATACCGCAAATCTCCAGTATCTCATCCGAGCCCTAGCACAAGATACGCTAAGTTCAGGTCGGGGCCTTATTCGCCAAGAGAGGATCGATTCAATTCGAGGGATACGGAGTCTCGGAACCGATTTTATGGGAACGACGGCTCGGATCTCAACCGTGTAACAATGAGCGGTGGTCTCAACTTCAATAGTCAGAGCGGCCCTGCCGGGACAAGCATGAGGTAAGCTGATTATTTTCTAGTCTAACACAATAGTGTTTATACTAACTCGAATTTAGTTCCAGGGCACAATACGCCAGTAATGGAAATGGTCACCCACCCAAATCGCCTAGCGCTTTCGCCCGTGGCCACCAGCGAACTATCTCCGAGGCAGTTGAGCGCCAGCAAGCAAGTGAAGCTGCCGTAGGACCAAAGCACCACTCAGCACCTAAGCTACTAGGTGTCTTGATGTGCGAATGTTGTCCCAAGAAGCCGAAGAAGTTCGACAACCATGTCGATCTCAAGTAAGTCTAGTGCGGTTCACCGAATTATTTATTGAGTAGTAATTAATTGTCTTAGGATGCATGAACTGGAGAAACAATACGGCTGCAAATACTGCACCCACCGTTTTAAGAATAAGAATGAGGCAGAGCGACATCAAAACTCACTCCACCTCCGAAAGCACTCTTGGTGCTGCTCTGCTATTGCGAGCACTCCAGAGGCTGCGTTCCATCCTAATACTGCCAAACACGGCTGTGTCGATGTCTGCGGATACTGCGGAGATGAATTCCCCAATCCACCAGACTGGCAGGTACGGCATGACCATCTGAGCGAGGTGCACAAGTTTGGAGAGTGCAACCAGAACAAGAAGTTCTTCAGGGCAGATCACTTCCGACAGCACCTGAAGCACACACACGCTGGTACCAGCGGAAAGTGGGCCAATGTTCTGGAGAATGCATGCAAGAGAGAGGTTCCAGAGCACGAGCAGCACCCAGACCCGGTCATACACGGAAATATGGAAATGACAGAATAGAAGACACACTTGGTAGATATTTTTTTCAGATTGCTTTTTGCTTTCAGAGTATAACAAATACCCGAACATAATCTTCGACATTTGGCGGGCGGGGTCTATTTACGACATGTCAACAATTGACAAACCGACCATGGATTCAGCATTCATTCTTACGCTTCACCGACATCTAATTTGGACCTTCTTAACGACTTCATGACTTGCTCTTTAATCCTTTTTTTCACCCAACGAATTTTGTGCGTTCTCAGCCAAAAAATTAATCGATGCATTTCCCCGGGTTTTCGCCATACTTTTCGAATTATGCGCCGCGTCTAGCTGCTACGTCAGTCATCTCGGGTGATTCTTTTGAATTACCCTTCCAAATATTTCTGGGAGCCAACTGTTACTGTCCAATGTTGTATTTCTTTTTAGATTTTTATCTATATACCAATGATATCCCAACGGTGTTGGAGGAGGAAGGAAAGCGAGGGGAAGAAGAAGCAACAACCACACGAGAGACTTGCCGCCATGTATGTGCGGGAATCTCAATATGATACTGGTGTTTTTACTGTCTATTTTAACAGCGCGCGCGCTCTCATTTTTTTCACGGTTGCTCTCCCTGAAATACTTTTAACTATCACCCTGTTCATATATAGCGAACGCACCTACTACCACTACTACTACAGAAGAAAAAAAGCTGCTTATGGCCCCGTCATGTCATCAAACCGGTGTTGGGGTGTTTTGCTTTTTTTATTTATTATGGCCGTCAAATGGAATATCGACGGGAGTGTCGGTATCAAAAACTTCAGTTCTCATATCCATACTTCTTTGCATGCTTTTTTTATTTATTTCATGACTCATTATCAAAAAATTTCATGTTGCGGAGAAAGAAAGAGAGAGAGAGGCAGAGAGACAGAGAGAGAGAGAGTATTTTCCTTTCTTTTATAATATATTATTTCATTTCAATATCCAAGTGATATCTATTTCTTTCCCCTTCCTTCATCGTCACCGTCGTCATCGTTGTATTTTCGAATTTCCTATAAAAAGATTTTTATTAAAGCCTTTTTTTTCGTTTCCAACCTGTATCATGATTCTGCCCTTTTTTTCTTCTTCTTTTTTCTCTCTTATTTCAATCTTGGATGTATAATATCTTTTTCCTTTCTCTTTTATCTTGTTTTTTTTTGAACTATTTAATCTTGAATGTACGACTTTCTTGAGTTATTCTATAACCATCTTTTTTTTTAGACGAAATGAAAAAAAAAAAGTATTAAATATTCTTGATATCGAATGTAAGATGTGCCTGCGTGATTTTATAAATTTCAAGAGAACGAAAGGGTTATAGTGGAGTCTAGTATCTACCGCTTGTCTTTTGATCCCTAAGACTACTATCTTGCAAAACAGCAGCTGTGCTATATAATGGCCCCTCTGTATGAGAGTTATACAAAAAAGAGGGCCATTCTCTCATCTAACTCGTGAATTACGCACGCTATGCGAAAAAAAACATTGGGAGGCTTTAAAAGGGTAGTAAAAAACTATCAAGCCGATTCATCGGGAGATTCGTTCTCCTTCATCTTCTCTTGCAAAGCCGCCGCTTCATCGAATCTAAACATGGTCATCGAGTTCTCCCACGACCTAAATTATAACCATTAGCCACTTTATATACCCCAGAATTATCTCGTATGTAAAAGAAGAGGAGGGAAAAAAAGAAACATACCTCTCACAAACCTCTTCAAACTCCACTCCCTTAACCTGAGCAATAACCCACGCCACCCCAGCAATAGCACACGGTTCATTCCTTCCTTTAACCCTAAGCCCACTCTGCCACTTCTCCTTCTTCACATCCCTAGGCACCCCGTTGGCCAAATAATCCGGCATAGTTTTCAAATACTTTGCACTGGCATGACTATTCCTAATCTCACACCAAGGCCCATCGGTTTCAATCTGTAATCTCTCCAGGGGGACTTCCTTAACCACCGCTAGATTTTCTTCGGTTTTTAAAGAACACCCGTTGATTCCGATGTCATACCCGTTTTCTACCAAGATTTTCATTTCTTCTAATGTCCCCGTGAAGGAATGTACTAATCCCTTTCGAGGGAGGTTAGCTTCGAATAACAATCTATTAAAATCTTCTTCAGCAGCTCTGGAATGTAAGAATAGCGGTAAATCAACACGTTCCGCGATGCGGAGTTGTTCTTCAAAGACTCGGAGTTGGGAGTCCTTGTCTGAGAGGAAGAAACGGTCGTAGTCGAGGCCGATTTCGCCGAAGGCGGTTACTGTGCCGTTTTTTTTGCCGGTTTGGGCGAGGGATTCGATGCGGGTTAGGAGGGTGCGGAGGGGGGTTGTTGGGGTTATGTCTTTTGTGATGTTGCTGGCGCAGCAGGGGTGGATTCCTACTGTGGCGAAGATTGTGCCGGCTGTATATATGTAGGTAATACTTTAATAACTACTTTTTTTGCTATATATATGTGGGGGAAAGGGGGTAGGGGTTGCGTACGGTACTTCTCAGCAAGATCAATGGCTTGTAAGGAGTGTTTGTAGTCTGAACCCGTGACCATGAGTTTTTTACAACCGACGGCTTGACCGCGGGAGATGACGTCTTCTAGATCTGTTTCGTGGACTTTACGGCCGTGGTAGAAGCCTTGGTAGGTCATGTCTGTGAGGTTTATGCCGACCTTTTTGTTACATACATTATCAATATATGCTTTGTTAGGGCGGGATGGGCATTGAGGGGGGACTTACATCGATGTACCGCGGTTCATAGGGAGTTTCTGATTCTTTACCCTTCGATGATGAGGGGGTGGTATCTGAAGGTCCAGCTGGGCTAGAGACTGGGAGTGTAGAGGAAGACATTGTGGATGATGATGAAGTGACGGTGTCACCGGTCATAGTTTTTGAGCGGGTGGAGTGGTGAATTGAGTGATGTTGAGGTGAGAGTGGAGAGTTTATGCAAGAAAATGATGGTAAAAAGAAAGATCTTCTTGAAGATGAAAAATGGAAGGAAGATATAAATTGCGGACGAGTTAGGCGGGATAAAGCTTGTTTGTATGTATGAATTGCGAGCATGAGATTTTTGAATGTTTCTCTCTGGTTGGAGAAAAGGGAGACCAGGTATTTATAGACGGCCTTTTTTTCGTTCCAAGGTCTTACTCTATTATATTCTATAGTGGTTGTCGCGAGTGTTTGAATTGTTTTTGACTGCTTACTGCAGGAGACTTTGGTTCGAAGTGCAGAAGTTTTTTTCTTTAATGAGAAGAAGTATGACTCAAGTGGTGATACTTTTTCAAGGGACCGGACCTTGCAGCAAGCAAGCAACAGCAAATCTGAGCTCGAGCTTTATTGGGACCTCATTCGGTGTAACGGTAGCTAGAATTGACGGCATTGTCAGAGTTTATTCATTCCATACTCATGGGGTTTCTTACGGGTGGAAGTCGAGCTCGAGACTTGGTTGGGATGCAATGCAATGCATATGATCTGGTGGTGGTGGTTTGTGTCTTTGATGTTGGAAAAAGCTGAAAGTTGGGGCTTCCCGAGCATGGTCGTTAGCTCCCCGAGCATGGACGACTTCCGGGGAGCTGTTCCCGGTATGCTCCCCGGTAGTTACCAATTAAATAATTAAAATAATTAAATATCAACCAACTTCAACGTGTCGTCGACGGTTCTCCTCCACGACGACATCCCCCCGGAAAGGCTGACTGTACAAGATGTCGTTCATCACCGCCGTTGCCCTGTCACTGCTCCTCGTCCTGCTCCTCGTCTCCGTATGCCATCCCCCTCCTTACTACCACTCTACTACTACTACTACTACTACTGCTAACAGTATATGATGTATTACAGCTCCGAATCTACACCATCCTCCCCGACCGCTCCTCCACCCTCCCCAAGACCTCCATCCTCCAATCCGACCGCATAGTAGAACTAACCCCACCATCCACCTCCCACGCCCTAATAATCCTCGGCTCAGGCGGCCACACCGCCGAAATGTTCTCCTTACTCTCCTCCATCTCCCCAGACATCCTAACCCACCGAACCTACGTCTTCAGCACAGGCGACATCCACTCCGCTAAATCTGCGCGGGCGTTTGAAAATTCTTTAGTGGGGAGGTTTACTAAGAAAGGGAATGAAAGGGTTGGGTATAGATTGTTGGAGATTCCTAGGGCGAGGAGGGTTAGACAGTCGTGGGTTAGTACGCCTTGGAGTTGTTTGATGTGTTTGGTGGGGTGTTTGGATGTCCTTAGAGGGGTGGATTTGAAGGGGATGACGGAAGAGATGAAGGGTTGCTGGGTGGGGAGGGGGGTTCCGGATGTGGTGATTTGTAATGGACCTGCTACGGCTGTGATGATGGTGCTTGCTTGTTATATCTATAAGGTATTTCCTTTCTTCCTATATTCTTTTATTATATTCTGAATTAGGGAGCGTACTAACTGGTTGCAGTTCTTTGGGAGGTGCTCGACGAGGATTATATACGTAGAATCCTTCGCTCGGGTAACGACCATGTCGTTATCGGGGAAACTACTGCTCCCCTTCGCGCACAGGTTTCTCGTGCAGTGGCCACAACTGGCGGAGAAGTATCCGAGTGCTGAGCACTTGGGATTCTTAGTTTCATGATACAGATAGATATGATATGGAAGTATATGCGTAGATATCATGTTTTTGACATTTTTTTGAGCTCTTTTCTGTGCGGAATGAATGATACCCAAATATATGTCCAGCTATTATGTACATTAGCGTTACAAGAAACTAAACCACATTATATATATACAAAAGCCCCTTCACTCCATCCCATCGCCCCTGCTCTATCAACTCGGTGGCGCAGACGGCGGAGGAGGGGATGATGACGACGGCACCTCCAAATTCCTAGACGGCAACTGCCCCAACGCCGGTCTAAACCCAAACCCTCCGGCCTGCTCCTGCCTCTGAATCTCCTCCAATATCTTCGCCCTCTTCGACCTCTCCTTCAAAAACGGCGTCTCACTCTGCGCCATCGTCCGACCAAGTTGTTCCAAAATATCACCCGTGAGCTTCTGCGTTTTACCCTTCTCAATCTTATCCCTTCTAATCTTCCTGTTAATATCCATCAAGGGTGTTACAACCCTCGCCTTCTTCATCGCCTTCTCTTCCTCATCCTCCCTCATCTTCTGCTCAATATACTCCCGATCATGCCGATCTCTGAATTTACTGTACTTGCCACGCAATTCATCTATAACCCCCTCCGGAATCGGCGGCTTAAGCAGCGTGGGCACATAAGTCCTCTCCTCGGCGTCCATACGTTTAGTATCACACTGTTCATCCTGATACTCCGGTTCCACTTTTTTAGGCCAGGGGATCTCGGTACCCGTGAAAGCTATCCATCTCGTCCATGTTCTTTTGCCGTGGACGTCTTTTCTTACGTCGGAGATTTTTACTTTTTTAACGATTGCGTCGCGGAGGATGCCGGTTTTGGGATCTTCGACTGGGTGGACGAGACGGACGTCGGTGTAGGGTATGTTGCATTCTTGGTCCATTCCTGGGGCGTCGCCGCCGTCGAGGCCTTCGAAGTATTCGGGTGTCCTGATTGGGTACTATCCTCTTCATTAATATGACTTCTTATACTTAAAGAACATTAGAATTGGAAGGGGGGGAAAGAGGGCACATACGACATTGAGACCCTGAACCTTGACACTATCCGTATCAACATCCACCTCCTTCACCACACCAACTTTATTCCTATCCTTCCCATTCAAAAGCACAACCCTATCCCCCACGGCAATATTAAAAAACTTCCTAGGCTCCACCACATCCGGTAACCTCATAGCATCCGCCGTAGGTAAATCTCTGGCAATTCTATCTTTATTATCTTTCCCCCGAATAGGTGCCAGGGGACCTCTTTTAACATCTTCGATTAATTCGGAACGGATCTTTTGGACGTATTTTTTGTGGTCGCGGAGGAGGGAGTCGTATTGGGAGCGGCGGAGACGTTTGTGGGCGATTTTGGCGGCGGATTCGCGGGCGTAGCGTCTTGCGGCGGAGGATTTGGCGAGGAGGGTGCGGCGGATTATTCGTTCCATTTTGTATTTTTATTTTATTGTATTATTGTTGATAGTAGATGTGGGTGGTGGGGGGTGGTAGAGGGGTTGTTATGTCGATGTGTTCTACCGTATCGACGAGACCATTGCTTGTATGTTATCGGATGTATGGACGGCCAAATGTGCCTGGCAGGTAGGTCGAAGGTTGTCGTGGAAGGATAACCCCAGGTCGGCCGTCAATTGGGGATGAAGATGATGAAGATAGTAACTGAGAAGTCGTTGAAAATCGATAAAAGTTGCTTTGTCCGAAAACCTTCAAATTTTCGCTTGTGGCACGTGACTTTGCATGTTGCCAAGACTGTCATAAGAGACCTCAGAGGACACGACTTTTGGAGGGATTATTAATAATCTTTGGAGTTCAATTGAAGGATTAATTTGGATGGTGGGATTGGAGGTTACTTGGAGGTTGTATGAGTTATGGGAGTCTTTTATAAGGAAATTGGGAGCTTGGATGGCTGCTATATGAGGAAGTACCAGCTATCAACTCCATCTCGACGTCAACGCATTTTAGGTGCAATATACCACACGGCCACTATAAAACCGCCATAACTACAGAATCCATCTCTAATAGTAGGAGTATCAGAAGAGGAAGAGGTTAAAGCACACTAGCCAACCCCCTAACCCCTCCACTCCCCCCCGCCGCAGCCGCAGCCCCCTTATCCCCCTCCACAATCCTCCACTTCCCCTCCTCCTGCACAACCCTCCCATCCTTCTCCAACTTGTCCAAAATCAATAACACCCCTCTAGCCGCCGCATCCCACAAATTCTCCGGATAATCTTTATATATAACCTTCACGATCTCCATAACCTCCATCTTACTCCCCTCATGTTCCTTCAAAACGTTGATGACTTGGTTTTCTCGTTCGAGTCTGTGGGTTATGTATTCTTGGATTTTGGATTTTGCGTCCGGGATTAAGGGTCCGTGGGCTGGGTATGCCCTGTCTGGGTTTAAGGAAAGCATTTTGGTGAGGGAGGACATGTATGTTGATAGGTCTTCGAAGACGGTTGTTCCCTATTACACTCAATATTCAATACCACCTTTCCCTCTAAGAGTGTTACGTTAAAAGAAGGGAATGGGGGGACATACCTGCCCAAGCACATTATCCCCCGTAAACAACGCCTCCTCCTCCTCCAACCACAAACAAACATGATCAGTAGTATGCCCTGGCGTCCAAACCGTCTTAACCGTCGCCCCTTCAACCCCCACAACCTCCCCATCAACCAACGTTCCATCTTCATTTATATCCATCCAACCCCATTTATTAGCTTCAGGATCCTTTGGGTTTAATTTAAATTTCAAAACTTTTACATCGGGACATAATGATCGTAGGTCCGGAACGCCTTGGATGTGGTCGCCGTGCCAGTGGGTTATTATTGCGGTGGAGATTGTGGCGCGTTCGGTGGAGAGGATTGAGGAGAGGGAGGATTTCCAGGAGGGTTTTCCTTCGCCGGCGTCGATTAGGAGGCGCCGGGGGCCGGTGCCTAGGAGGTAGGTGTTTGTTCCTACATTTTATATATACTTTAATTACTATACCCTTTAAGTGTTTAGGAGTGGAGAAGGGGTTACCTTGGAGGGTGAACTAATATTATTTGTTAGTGGAGGTATAGAGATGGTATGGAAGAGGGGGGTAGGGTACCTTGCCCGGATTACCGCCTAGGATGCGGATGACCCTGGAGCTTAAGCGCTCGATTTCGGGAAGCGGGACGAGGTTTGCCATTCTGAGCATCTACCGGTTATACCAAGACACTCTTTTAGCGAATTGATATAAAATATCAAAAAGTACCAAAGTACCAAGTGAAGAAAAAAATATATATATATATATATGTAATCGGTATATATCCGACGGAGAAAGGCGATTATAAAAACCGTACGATTGTAGTAATAGTAATAGTGATAGGAAAACTGAAGGTTGCACAAGGAAGAAAGGTTAAAAAGAAGAATAAGAATAAAAGATACACCGAGGTTGGTATTTATATTAGGTTGGACCCACTCACCCCAACCCGGAGCTTTATATAATCGAGATCCTGTTCGGTTCACCACGCACACCAACACCCTTGTGAAAGCTTTCGGCGCAGGGATTGTATTGTGGTACTTACAGTTAAAATACCAAACGGATTGGACGGAAATGCTGGGCGGGCCGGAGTGGACGAATGATGTGATGGATAGTAGTAATAATGAGAGAAAGCTAGAGGGTTTGCCTCGGCCCAATTTTTATATGCGTTGTTGTGTGTGGTGGGGGGGATTGCAACAGGGTCAACGCAGTTATTGGCTTTTTGGAGAGTTTTGGAGGGATAGGTAGGACACGTGACTATTTTGAGCGTCGGAATGGTTTGAGAAAATTGCACCGAATTTTAGAGACTTTTTAGTTATGCGATTTGAAAAATAAAGTGGACTGGTGTGTAAAAATGGGGTGTGTAAAAACGGGGTGTGAAAAATGGGGGGCACCCTTTCATTTTGATGCTCAAAATCGTCACATGATTTCATATATTTCGATGTTATAGTAGCAAATTGAGACATTTGGGTGCACCGGTGCAGTCGACTGCAAGGGTTTTGGCATTGAAGATAGTCATGTGATCGGTAGTAAGTGAATCACATGACGATTTTGAAGTTCAGAATACAGGTTGTCAAAAGTCCCGTCTGCCAGACCGTCGGTAGACTGTCGGTGGCTCGCAGACTGTCGGCGGAAGCGTCGGTGTAAACGTCGGCACGGACGTCGGTGGCTCGCAAACCGTCGGTGGGCCCATAAATGGTTGTAGAACCGTCCTCAGTTGGAGGCCACCATTTTTAAGCTCAATTTCGTCACATGATCCCATAAAATCGGATCACATGACGATCTTAAAGCCCGAAACGTAAAAAGCATGCTCTGAAACGTCTGGGTGGTCTGCTCAGCAAAATCTAGTAACGATACAGTACCTCTAGGTACGACACCAATGCGCAAGGCCATCAGTAATCTTCTATTGTGATGATGCTGTCTACAATTACTTTAAAAAAGACAAATTTGCAAATCATCCACCAGAACAACATCGAACTCGACAAAAGTCGAGATTTTTAGATATTTTGGGACCGTAGGTTCTGGCCTAGAAGTTCTGCTATCCACTTTTTAAAACAACGGATGCGATGTGGCATTGTGAGTGCGGGAACGTAGGTGGTTTCGTTTTGATGGGGTTTATACTACAACATCTGTGAATTCTTTTGTGACCATCGTGAATCATCATGAGGCCAATATAAGGCGGGAGTTTAAGTACCGGACTGCTAGCTACTCACCTGGCCAGTTAGCCTGCAATAATACCTTCTTCTGCCAATTTTTAATTTATTTTAGTATTTCTTAAAAAGAAGAAGAAGAAGAAAAATCCTTCGATCTACCAAAGCATCTCCACCAAATATCATAAATTCATAAAGAAGTCTAATCTAGATATAAAATACCTTTTCTAAACATTTAGAATACTATAACGAAGGTTCAAAAGTAACTTAGTCGACGATTTGAGGATATTTTGTCATTATTATAAAGTAAAATGCTAACAAATTGGTGTGGTTGGTGTTCATGGCCAACCACAGCCGGATTTTGGTGGAAGTGTTGATTTGCGATGGTTTTTGACCAAATTTTCGTTTTGAAGCTCAAAACTGTCACGTGAGGTTGAGGGGCGCCGAGGTTGGGGATTTCGTAGCCGTATATGAAGGTGGGCTGTCAGTGCTGACCCTAACACTATCATCAGTCTCGGCGTTGTCACTTCGTGGAGGCTGGTTTACGAGACCAGTCTCGGCACCAGACTAGTCGACTCTCCCATCAATATCGAAATGGAACTAGAGCATCTTGAGTCTCATAACCGCATCATCAGATGTTTATTGGACTGTCAAGGCAGTCAATTCTATCCAACGGGTCTGTTCTGAAGCTAGGTCTCATCATATGAGCTCGAGCCGGGTAGCTCACAATTACGCTTGTGTTGATAATGTTGGATTTTTTATCACACCTAAGCGTATTTGGCTCCCAAATGGCCAAGCTAACAGAATCAGTAGGCATATATCAATTGAGCAATTAAGCAGGTCTGCTAACGAGGCCAGGTCTGCTGTCAATACGCGGCTGGTTTCAACCAGGCAAAGTGTAAACAGCTGAAATTTATTTGTAAAAGTCTAAATCCGAAAATTAACTAACTAACTGACTGACTGACTACCGGGCTAGCTAGCCAATTTGTGAACCAGCCTACGCGTGTAGTTGGCCTACGTCTACACATGCTGGCCCGCCTGTGAACTAACCTGTGAACTAGCTGGTAAACCTAGCGGTTAACCTGTAGATTAATATACTGGTTATGCTATACGCACTCACTAGTTTGGGTAGCTCGTTCACAGGCTGGTTCACAGACCGGTTCATAGGCTGGTTCATAAGTCAGGCCAGGTGCTACCCCTTAACCAGGCTGGCTAGGCTATAGATCCATAATTACTACTTCGGGCCTCATTTAGCTGACAATTGAAATTATTTCTTGATAACAATACAACCTTTTGAAACAAACCGCGTGCTATAAACTATGAAAATCTCTCTCTACTCCAAGTCAATACTAAAAATATACATCTATATCTTCTAAAAGAATTCTATGCTATTATATAAATTCCTAGCCTAGTACCGAGGCTGATACGGATTCTAGCTATGTTATATACTACTAAGTTTAGTTATATGCCCGACTGAAAAGGAGGCTCTTTAATTGAACTTTTTTGTGGCGGTGTATTAAAAAATGAGATTTTTTCCTAATAGTAGTTATATAAAATGTATTGTTTTTTGTTAAGATTAATGCTTTTAGCTGGTCTCGTTCCCACTTTTAGCAAGGTTTCGACATATAAATTTTAGCGATGATAGTAAGAATAGTAAAATAGTACAGTTAGAATAGTACAGTTAGAATAGTACAGTTAGAATAGTACAGCTAGAACAGCATAGTTAGAACGGTACAGTTGGAACAGTACAGTCAGAATAGTCAAGGCAGGCAGGCAGGGCAGGCAAGGCACGCATATGTTCTGAAGGAGAGGCCAAAGGCTTTGATTGAGAAGCATTGCTATATCATTGCCTTGCTACCTCCGAGACAACTTGCTACCTATTTATTAAAATATTAAATTTAGTCGGGTTTAAGTACTAAAGTGCTGCGTAGCAAAGCGAAGCAGCTTCTAGTACTACTAGATGAAGTAATTATACACCTAAGCTGTCTTCCCGCGCTCCCCATAAACCCGCAGCCGAGTGATACTGCTGCGAGGCAATTATCAAGTTATAGTATCGCAATTGGAACATCTAAGCTAAGTCACCGGTGTGGATTCCGTGTTGTTCTTGTTATAAAATATGGGGGGGCGAGGCTACGAGATTTGAACCAAGCAGACGGTCGACAGCTGCAGCGTTATTAAGGACCGTAACTTAGGAAAAAGCGCATGTGGGGAATTAAACCAAGGAGGCTGGGTCTATTCCGCGGCGCAGCCAGCTACCAGTCCGCAGGAATACAAGAATTTGCCTTTATGTACGCACATATATTATGACCATACGGGAACAGCGGTCAAGGATTTTGAGAGCTACATGCACCGATGATTTGTCTGTACCATATTGGGCGTTCTGCAAAACCATCTGCCAGTGAAACAGCCTTGCAAGTCTGTACCTGGTAAGAGGATACCGATGTGGATGAACAACTGGACGTTTATATCAGCTCCTACGCGCGCGCTCAATCGCCCCTCATTCGACTTAGACCGTTAAATTCCAGAATTCCTAACCCCTCTAGCCCAATATATCCGCAAACGCCCACAAACTAAACCTATAATCGGCCAACATGACGAGGTATCTGGATAAGAGCGCATACAAAATAGGATGGATATGTGCGTTGCCGCTGGAGTTCGCAGCAGCGGTAGAGATGTTGGATCAAAGGCACTCTCAAATACCCCGCGATGAATCAGATCATAACGCATATGAGTTCGGTCGAGTGGGTGGCCATTGTAATGTTATTATTGCAGGCCTACCATCTGGTGTTTATGGGACCAACTCGGCAGCAACTGTCGCCGCCAATTTTCGCCGCAGCTTCCCAGGAATCACCGCGTGTTTGATGGTCGGGATTGGGGGTGGAGCACCTCTATTACCACGGAACGACATTAGACTTGGTGATGTTGTTGTAGGCCATCCCGACTCGAATGCAACTCATGGAGGGGTTTTACAATACAATTTTGGGAAAACGATACAAAATGGAGAATTTCTACAAACCGGAGCGTTGAACAAGCCTCCGGCTGTTTTACTCGGTGCGATTACCAAACTCAAGGCGGACTACTTGACGAGTACGGGTGGTTTAAACAAGGCTATTGAAGAATCAGTCGCCCGTCTATCCGTCCCTGAGAAATTTGCTCGCCCTGACACACAAAGGGACCAGCTCTTCGATGCACATTATGATCATCCAACCGAAAATGAATCTTGCAAACAGTGCGATCCCGCTAAGGTCATCGAACGCTCACAACGTTCACTAGATCAACTTTCTGCTATATGGCTTATCGCTTCAGGCAACCAAGTTATGAAGTATGGGTCAGCAAGGGACCAATTGAGCCGATCCAAAGGTGTACTGTGCTTCGAGATGGAAGCTGCTGGAATCGTGGACGAGATCCCTACCCTCGTAGTTCGAGGTATTTGTGACTACAGCGATAGTCATAAAAATAAAGCATGGCAGCCGTATGCAGCGTTGGTTGCTGCTGTGTTTGCGAGGGAGTTATTAATTCGGTTGCCTGTTCTAGGTATGTTCTATCGATTTTTTCTAATGGAAAGATATACTCTATTGCTAATACGTGGATAGCGTCGAATAACACTACGGGTTATACCAAAGACTACGAATGCTTACGAGAACTCGGCGCGGTAAATCCCAAAGACGACAAAACGAGGTACGAGTCGACAAAGGACAGCCCGATTGTAGAGTCGTATTCTTGGATATTGTTACATCAACTCTTTCAGGATTGGAATTCGAATGTTGGGAAGCCAGTGCTTTGGGTCTCAGGGGATGCCGGTAAGGGCAAAACGATGTTGACAATGGGGGTTATAGACTCCTTAGAGAGAACAGGAGGACTAGGAGAACCACACCAGATGCCCACAGCTCCAATTGCCTACTTCTTTTGCCAGGCAACTGATAACCGAAGAAATAATGCGGCAGCGGTGTTGAAGGGGCTTCTATACCATTTGATTTCGAACGACCAGGATTGCATTCTTATTAAATACCTAAAGGAGGAGTTTGATAAGGGCGGGTCCAGTTGTTTCTTCGGCCCCAATGCGTTCTATGTTCTTCAGCGAGCGTTCACGAATATCCTCAACCACGAAGTGTTTCCCGAACTTTACCTCATAGTGGATAGACTAGACGAATGTATTGAAGGCCTTGGCGAACTACTACACTTTATTTTACGCAGCATAAAGTTGTCGGGGTCCAGAAACGTCAAATGGTTTCTGACGAGCCGTAATCAACCGAATATCGAGGAACGACTAAAAGATGAACATTTCCAGGCCAGAATTAGCCTCGAGGAAAACAGCCCGCAGGTTTCCGCAGCTGTAAATACTTATATCAAGAAAAAGGTCGCAGTTCTTAGCAAAACTAAGCACTACACTGTCGAAATTCGGGAAAATATTGAAAATATCTTGAGAGAAAAATCTGGGGGTACCTTCCTCTGGGTACATCTGGCATGCAAAGAGCTGCTTAATGCTAAAGCCTCACGGGCGGTTACAGCACTCAACAATATACCATCCGGACTATCTCAATTCTACAAGCGGATGCTAGATGATATTCGGATGACAAATTCCGAAGAAGACGCTAGACTTTGCCATCAAGTACTCTGCGCCGTCACCTTGGCAGTTCGCCCGCTCAGTCTGCTCGAGATGGCTATTGTGGCAGGATTACCACGTGGGATGAATGAGGATGAGTTAAGGATGCAAGTAAAGGAATGTGGTTCATTCTTGGTTATTCAAAACAAAACCATTCTATTTGTCCACCAGACAGCAAAAGACTTTCTGGATAAGCACACCTCCGACGGCTGGGATCCTTTGGAAGACACCTATGCACATCATTCGATTGTCAAAAGCTGCATACGGCGATTATCGGAAGACTTAAAGATGGACATTTGTGATCTGAAGCTACCAAGCTTTTCAACGAAGAATTTAAATACTGAGCAGACAGAAAAAATTATCCATCTCCGATATGCTTCTTGCTATTGGGTTAGTCACGTGGCAATGTCAAAGGTTGGGCGTGAAGATGAGGCCGAAGTGCTGGGGTTCCTCCGAAAACATCTTTTGCATTGGTTAGAAGTGCTGATTCTCCTTGGTGATTCGTCTCGAATCGTTCCACTCGTCATCACGCTCGAGCAAACTATCCGGGTATGTACCTCACCGTCCATATCTTTGATGTAGTGTGGCTAATCAATAACGGATATAGGGAGACGATGAAACATCAAAGTTCTTGTATGATATTAGGCGATTCGTTCGATACAACTTGGCGGCAATAATCGAGACTCCATTGCAACTTTATCACTCGGCTCTTATATTCACGCCCGAAGAGAGTATAGTGAAGACATTGTTCCTTAAATCGCGCCCGGACTGGATCTCGAAAGTCTGGGGAATTGACAAGAAGTGGGGGCCGTTGGTCCAAACACTCAGCACAGGTTGTCGTATAAACGTAATCGCCCTTTCGATGGATGCAAAATACTTAGCATCTACACCCACACCAAGTAATAGCAATGGTATTGCAATATGGGACGTTATATCTGGGACCCTGTTGAAGGAGCTTGAAGGTCATTCCAGACCAGTCGATTTCCTCGCGTTTTCATCATCCGGTGACGAACTTGCATCATGGTCAGACGGTGATACGGTGAGAATATGGGAAGTCTCATCAGGGAAAAACACACACATATTTCCGGGGAATAAGTTCAGGCAGCGGTACACTGGTTATTCGCCCTATCGTGGATCTGCGGAGGCTATCTGCTTTTTGCTGGATAGTAAACTCATAGCATGCGGATCGCAAGATGGTTCTATACGGATATGGGACACGGTTACTAGGAAATTGCTGCATGTTTTAAAAGGACCCATGTCGCCAATAATATGCTTGAAGGCGTCGCGAGACAGCAGTCGATTAGCTTCTTTGTCGGATTCCGATGGAACTATTCGTTTATGGAATGTACGTTCTGGAGACTTGCTACACGCGCTTCAATGCCCCGAACTCGGGGGAAAAGGATGGGGACCCTTCAGCGTTGATTTCTCACCGGATGGTAAACATCTTGTCTCAGGATCAATCTTCAGTTTAGGTAAATACGGCGGATGGGAGTCAAACGACCTCATCATACGCTTCTGGGAACTCGCCTCCGGAAGGTTGTCGAGAGAGCAGAAATTCAAACTCGGACTAGATGACCGGGGCGTTTTTCGGGTAAATTTCTCGCTCGACGGATTGCAGATACTATTTGGAGTCTGCAACACCTGGGGCGGAGAGTTCAAGATCTACAGTTGGAGCATCTTTTCGGGGGAAAAGCCTACTCTCCTTTTCGATGTAGACTCGGTGCTCTTCCCTTTTGCGCTCTCCGCAGATCTCACACAGCTCGTGGCAACAGAGAAGCAGAAAGATCGGCCAGGAATTCGGCAATTTGACATTTCTGGGCTAAAGGCTAGCCCGGATGCCCAGAAATCTTACACTCGTACTAGGGCTCTGGCATTGTCACCTGACGGCAGACGTATTGCATATATAACACCAGACGGTTACCCCCTGTACAAGGAATACCCAAGATCCTCGGACACAGAATTCCCCTTTTTGATGCATCTGGTTGATTTGTACTCGGATACAGTGCTTTGGGTATCAAAGTTTCATTATTACTACCACCCTGATCTGGGCCTGGAATTCTCATCAGATGGTACAATTCTCGTCCTCCGGGCCCATAATTATCCAGAAAGATTCAGATTTTGGGATACGGCTTCCGGGACACCGTTGGATTCATTAATAGACTGTGACGTTCCTACGAGAAATGGTTTTACATTCTCTTCAAGTTCTAATACGGCCGCATATTTGCAGGTAGGGCGTGATTATATAATCGGAATCTGGGATACGGATGCAGTCATTGGGTTCGCAATTTCCGCACAAAATCGGGGGTATGCTAAGGCGTTCGCCGGTTGGTTTATGAGGGGCGATAGGTTCCCAGAGCCTGCCCGCAGGCTTCCCAGCCCCAAACAGGCGATCATATCTATACATTTTTCTCACGATGGCACGCAATTGGTATCAGTCCTCGCAAATGGGGTAATTAAGCTCTGGGATGTTTCCACCGGCAACGTACTCCAGTCATTCGATGCCCCTACGGATTTTCCTAGTTCCGCTCAGATAGCCGGCGATGGGAAATTGGTATCACTGTCCTCCGGAGGTAAGGCCATCCTCTGGAATATCCTCTCAGGGAAGAAAGAGTTAGAGTTTTCACTGGGCGAGGGGATGTTCTGGGACTTTTCTCCGATGCAAAATGGGCGATTCACCAGGGTAAAGACTCGACGAGGAATGTCCGAACTAATCAACCCATGCACATCTATTTTCGATCTGAAGACGCTGAAACTTTGCGTTAAGGTGGAATCCTGGTTCAAATATAATGGGGATGATCTTCTTTATATTCCTAGAAACCAATCGATGGATTTTTTGGATATTTCGAGTCAGTCTGGGAATACGATTGCGTTTGGAAACCAGTCGGGCGTTCTTGTCGTCCTCCGAATGCCGCATCCTCCTTCATAGTACGTATGTATGTGGATATAAAATATTCTGAAAATTTAGAATAGGATCTATTCCAGGATGTATCTCTCTTTTCGCAATCAAGTTAACGACGACTTTCGGTTTGGCCAATCCTGAAACTGCAATTTAGCACTTAGGTGTTGATGATGTTGGATTTTGAGATATAGCCAATGCGGATTTTGATTCCTTTTGTATAGTGGTATAGCGTAGTGGTGTTTTTGACTAGTAATTTGCACTACCTCGAGCGCCTGGATTCGAGGCTACGGCAATTTGGCTGTCAGGTGTGTGTGTGCCCATTGTATGTACGGGCACATTTTTGATACCAAAATTGTTATGTGATTTGTGTAGAACCTTATTACAAAGTGTTGATATGGTATTAAGGTCACGACCGTATCAAGAGCCATTGGCGTTTCGAAGCCCAAAACCGTCATATGATTAGAACTCATGCTTCACGTGATGAGATTGAGGTCGAGAATGGGCGTATCAAACTGGCATATCCTGACGTTCTGTCACCATATGTTATCACGTGATCCGTGTTTTTGTGGTGATTGTTTTGGTCGCGTCAACCCATCAATATTATCAGCAACCCCACAAACACCCCATCGCTCCCTCACCTACCAACTACGACCAACTACAAACCACAAACGATGGCTCGCGGTCGCCAACCTGCAAAGCTCACCTCGCGCCACAGGCTTCCTCCTTCTCCACAGCTAACCCGATACCTACTACGACTCTCCAAACCTTCTCTCGAAAAGCTGGTCTTCGATTGGCTCAAAACACCTATCTGTGCGCCGAACCTGACACCTACAGATGACAACCTAATAGAGGCCGGGTATGATGAGGAACCCAGGGATACGACATTGGAGGAGGCGGAGGAGGCGTATACGAATCTGACCTCGCGGAAGGAGATTGTAGACAGAGTATTCGAAAGAGAATGGGTGTGTATTTCAAACTTTCGGGATGGATAGGTGCAATGGTGCTGATTGGAATAGAGAGACGGTTTGACGATGCATCAGGTCGCTCAAGTGGATATGCAGTGTACGTATCCCTTATAAAGTAGTTTCAAAGGCTGAGCTAATGATTGATAGATCTGCTTGACCACCCATCATCGCTAAAGTGGACGGCCTGCGAGCTGGTTCTCGAAGAAGGCAAGAAGCCAGTTGGGGATAGTATGTCTACGTCAAATGCCTTTGTCGACAAATAACTAATTTTATATCCAACAGAGCTCCCTAAATTCCAGCCTGTCGTGTTCTGCAAATCACTCCTTGAAATCATGGATCCGATGGTCCAATGCGTACGTCATAGAACCAGATCCATTGGAAGTCTGAATCCAAGCTAACTGGACTAGCACCCATACTATATCACCCACCCGACTCTCCCACTCACAATCATTCGCCTCTCCCTCCATAATCCTTATCCACTTCCTACACTACCACCACCGGCAAACCAGATCTTCTACCTCGCCGTCCCGACCTCCTCACCGCATTTATTCTTCACCCCTCAGCGGTCAAAACTGGCGGATATATGTCGAAAATCGCTACCGATCGCATTATCATCACAGCATAGACGGTACGATATCGTATCTACAGCTTTATCTGCCAAAACATTGGAAGCATTACTTGCTAGGAAAGGGTGTGAAAGGGGTGATTTAGGTGCCGGTGGTGGGTGGAGTATATATGCTGTTGAAGGGGAGGGAGCGGCGGAAGGTGATCCGTTGGAAGTTACACGGCCGCGTAAGAGGCGGTCTGTGGATGCTGAAGATTTACGGACTGATAATACTGAGGGGAGGAAGAGGAAACGGGTTGCTGAAGAACGGTTTGGGAATTCAGCTACTGTGGGGGATGGGAGTGGATTGGAGAGGGTGGAGGTTAAGTTGAAAGAGGTATGGCCGAGAGGGAAAGGGGTACCTGGTGTTCTTGGAGTTGTAGATGGGAATGCAGGGAAGGGGAAGAGGGGAAGGCCGAAGAAGGATGTTACTACGAACGGCAATGACGAGGAAGATGATGGACCGGTGGTTGATGAAGAGGCACCTTGGAAGGGGAAGAGTTGGATGCCGAATGTTGATGTTGTGCTGGAAGGAACGCACGTGTTTGCAGGGGTTAGGAGGTTAGTTGAGGAAGGTGTATTTGATGGGGAGAAGATACCGACGTGGATGACTGGGGAAGAGGGGAAGAGTGTGGGATTAGTCAAGGGAGGGACTATTCTGAAGAGTTCAGTAGCGGCGGGGATACATGAACCTGCTGCCTCTGGTAGGAGGGGGAGAAGGAAGACTACATGATCTGAACCTTCATTTCGTTCATTCAGTTCTTTTAATGTTTGTGAGCGTGCATTGGGTATTGTTATTACCATCATCATCATGGCTTGTAATTATATTGGCACCGTCGGCGTTCATCGTGGTGTTTAGTTAGTATTTGGTTATGTTTATAGTCGGCCGAACGGTAAGCACGTCATAGCAGAAGTGGAGCCGGGTGGACCTCCTGAACGGGCGAGCGAACTTCAAAACCGACTTCGAACCGTTCCATCCCGGCTTAAAACCTCAAATAGAATGGCTGGGCTCCGCATTCCTGCCAATTGACCGGAATAAATATCTCGCCTTCGTCTTCACTCTTGAAGCGTGCGTGCATGCACTGTCCGTAAACCATCAACCTTCACCACCAATCAACTGTAGCTCATCGACAATGGCGACTCTCCCCACCGCTTTCTCGCCGACTCCCTCGGCACCCGCTGTCATCATCCCCTCCACCTCGAGAACCTACACCTATTCACAACTTGCTGCCCAAATTCACAAATTCCAAACCTTCCTCGCCTCCGTCGGCATCACCAACGGTTCCGCCGTCTCCATCTCCCTCGTCAACGGCCTAGACTTCATCGTCTCCTTCCTAGCCGCAACCCACCAACGCGCCATCGCCGCGCCTCTAAACCCAGCTTACAAACAAGCCGAATTCGAATTCTACATTGACGACATAAAATCCGCGCTCTTAGTCGTTCCCCAGGGTTCCGTAGCTTCAAACTCCGAAGCCGTCCGAGCGGCCAGAAAGTACAATGCCGGAATTGCAGAAGTGCACGTGGACGGGAACGGAGATGTCCAAGTCGCCCTCGTTGAACGTGGACGTCTTGGTGGCGCCGTACCGTTAGCTACCGCTCAACCGGACGATGTAGCTTTAGTACTACATACCTCCGGTACCACCGGTCGTCCAAAAGCCGTCCCATTGACGCATAAGAATCTTACAACTACAATGCGTAATATCAAAGCTACTTACGCCCTCTCCCCGGCAGACAGAACATACCTCGTCATGCCACTCTTCCACGTCCATGGTCTCCTAGCCGGCTTCCTTGCACCATTACATTCCGGTGGATCGGTTGTCGTACCACCAAAATTCTCCGCTCAAGCTTTCTGGGGTGAATTCATTAAATTCAAGGCGAACTGGTATACCGCTGTCCCGTCTATGAATTCTATCCTTTTGAAATCACCACCACCGAGTCCGTTACCTTATATTCGGTTTATAAGAAGTTGTTCGTCGCCGTTGGCGCCTGCTACTTTTTATCAGATCGAAAAAACTTTTGGAGCGCCGGTGTTAGAAGCTTATGCCATGACTGAGGCGGCGCATCAGATGACTTCTAACCCCTTGCCACCTGGGAAGAGAAAGCCTGGATCCGTCGGGCTGGGACAAGGTGTCGATGTTAGAATTCTGGACGATAATGGTGATGAGGTTGCTCAAGGCAAGGAAGGAGAGATTTGTATCAAGGGCGAGAATGTGACGAGTGGGTATTTAAACAATCCCACTGCTAACGCCAGTAGTTTTACAAAGGGAGGATACTTCAGAACCGGTGATCAAGGGAAGAAAGATGAAGACGGATACGTTATTATCACCGGTAGGATAAAAGAACTTATAAACCGCGGAGGAGAGAAGATTTCACCGATTGAAATCGATAGTGCGCTATTAGCTCACGAGGCTATTCAGGAAGCTGTAAGCTTTGCGATTGAAGACGAGATTTTGGGACAAGTCCCCGGTGCTGCGGTTGTGTTTAAGGAAGGGAAGGAAGTTGGGACGGAGGAGTTGAAGAGGTTTTTGGGGGAGAAGTTGGCGAAGTTTAAGATTCCGGGGAAGATTTATGTTACGAAACATATGCCTAAGACAGCGACGGGGAAGATTCAGAGGAGAGTTGTGGCGGAGGAAATGAGGAGGGAGGAGAAGCAGAGTGGGAAGGCAAAATTGTAGAGACCGTAGACGGTTGGTATTTTCAACGGCACGCATATTTGGTACGGTATTAAGCTATCATTTGGGTAGGTCTAGAATGTTAAGTAGGTAGTAGAATATGGCGTGGACTCAAGATATTGAAGTCCTATATCGAAGCATTTTGTTTATGATGTACTACAGACACATAACCATTACCATCTAATCGATGATTCACTAATCGATGATTCACCAACATCCGCGTATATGTCTCTAAATGAGAGCTACAAGGTCAAATACAGGTTGTCTACTATTGTACCTCGGAAACTAGATTATAGGGTTAAGCTCAGGCGTAAACCTCATCTTGTCAAAAGGTCTGGTCACGAGACCGGTGTGGACCCTTATATGCCGATTAGGTTGTTTTTCTAGATTTCACCTTAGCTCGAGAATTCAAAAACCTGGAGGCGTCTATGGTTTGCCCTCGCTAGATCTAGATGGCCAGATGAGATCGCTGATATCATGATATCGAGTGCCAAGCCCTCTTATCTTTTTGATATTATCACTAATGTGATGACTAGAGTTCGATGCTATCCCTAGAATGTCAATTGATCTTTTGATATCATCATACTTGAGTACTTGATCCATTTCCTTGGTCACAAGCTTACAAATTAAACTTGCGGGTTGAAGCGAATAAAATATATTCCACTTGGAATATATTCATGGGCCGTGCATGCATCTGATATAAACGAGGAACTTACGCATGCATGGTCCGTCGGTGGAAACTTGAGCCGGAATAGGCTAACGGCATTTTCCATAAACGGCACATTTTTTCAACAGCTTCTCCGGGTGTGGCAACGTTTCCCCGGGGCTTTGGTATTCTATCATTTGATCCGGGAAGCGGGTGGATGGGACTCCCAAGTAATCATTTTTTTTGAAGTTGGTTTCGAAAACCCAGAGATTGAAGACCCTGTGAATCGGGACGGAGTTGGGGTTGGCAAACGGCCCGGCACGGAAGTATTCTAGAACCATATAGCCGGGTTCTATTTGTGATGTTTTAAGTGATGGTTATGTCAGCGGGTTAGCAAGGGTGCAGAGTGCTTAGTATATTATGGATGATTGTAAATCGGTGTCTACGCGTACACGTCGTACGGCGGAGCAGGTGCGGCACCGGTATTCGGGTATTACAAACCTCGAAGCCCTCCAAGAATCGAAGACGAAGCAACCTAGGCTTAGGCACCGGACCGAGACTGTCTCGTTCCGGAACCGTGGGAATTCCATGAACTGGTAGCGAAGAATACAACCAACATTAAACAAAAAAACATGGAATTAAAGACCGGATGTCCCCAACCATGGCTGCTAGTTGTCTTGTTTCTCGCGCACTCCGGACGATAGATAACGAAAAAAGGGAAACTAGAATGGTCTAATCTGGTACTAGACGTACGCACCGTCCGACGATTAGGTCAGCTGCGCCCAGTAGCTTAATTACTAACTACGCCTCGTTGTAAACACCATCGTTAATGGTGGTGTCTACGGCACCCGGATATCGTGGTCGAGCCTGTTCCGTTTTCATGATCAGTTGAATATCACGCCACAGCATACATCTAGCCTCTCGTCTGTGAGCAGCTAGTAGCAAGTAGTCATATGAATTGACAGGTTCGCTACGAGGAAAAACCAAGCTAGGTATTTCTTAACTAACAAAAAAAAGCTATCACAAATTACGACACCTCACACACACCCTCCCAAAAATCCGCGAACACACAAGCCAAGAACGCCCCGCCCCAAAGTGTAATTCGGGAAAGGCAAAGCTTGTATACTGGTTATATCTCTTGGCTCAGATTAGCGGGACTATACAAGCGAGAAGTTGCAGGGGCAATTCGAGATTTTAATGTGAGGGGGTTGTATGAGAAGTTAGACTTAAACCGTCGCGGATTCGATGCCGAGACTTTCTTGGTACTGTACACGATTGGAAGTATCTCTTGCTTAGACTCGTGCGAGGGATTTGGTAATTCGTGCTAAACTTCATGCGGATGTATTTGTAGATGATATCTTGATGTTTTTTTATGTAGATATTTCGTTGAGGGGTAAGTGACAACTTTATACAGATCCGGATGTACTATAGGAGGCGATAACTATATTTTTTTTTTGGCTTTTTGTCTCGACCCGAGCCATCGATACATTTCATATCTGATGTCTAGATCGTTATCATTTGCCCCGTGATCTCGAATCGCGGCACTACCGCTTTAATAAGCCGGCTGTTGAGTAATCGGCCGGATCCGGGGTTATCGAGGCGATTTAGAGGATGGCTCGTTTCGGACAAGAAAAGATGGCAGTTTGATGGGCAATTTTTAGATAGGGCATATCCCTTTATTTCTCACTTATTTTTATTTTTTCGGCAAGTGCCATTGGGTATAGCGGATTTCTTCGGATTTTGTACTGTTGTTTGGACGTATTTTCGATCTGGTAGACTGGGGTAGTCGGATGTAGAGCCTGGCCTGACGTGTAGATGCACGGACACGCAGGATCGCATGATCGAGATTCCAGCCTCGGCCGAAGAAGAAAGCACATGGCCTACTAGTATACTCATCTTCTAGTTTTGAATCCAATTGGTTTGGACCCTACAATTTGGAGATTTGCCACTTTTTTTCCTTTCTTTCTGTCCGTTATCTAACCTGTCATCTTTTTTCGAAGACGATATCGAACTCGTGGAATTGCTATTGTTGGAACCCACGTTGTTGTATTTTATGCGTTGTCGCCAGCTAAAACGCCGTTGGGTAACACAACTTGCAACGTCCAACATGTCATCTTTCGTCACGCTTGGGCCACGGTAGACACAAACAATACTCGTACACCCCCCCTACCAACTTCCCTTACTGGACAAAAAAAAAGATAGGATACTCCTGAATTAAACTATGTCTTCCGATTCCGAAAAGGGTGATTTAACCTCCATAGTGGAGAGGGATCAATCAGGCACGATTACGGCCGAGTATCGACAGCAGGGGAACCTGAATATCGTGCAAGTTCACCAGGCGATTAAGAGCGTAAGTTTCACGCTTCCTCAGTTCGGCTTTCCTTAACCTTAACCCCATCCAACCCCCCCTGGCTTTACTTTATTTTAATGGTTTACTGTACATGAATCATGTATCGATTGTACCATGGTACTTCCTTCAGCTGAAAGGATTTCTGAAATTGATGTTTTTTTTTCTATGACCCTTGCAGAATTCACTCCAGCCGCAAGCCATTAGCCACATTCAGAATATCATCAACATCTTTCTTCCAGCTGGGTATCCTAAAAGTGTTACAGACGATTATCTTGAGTAAGTATTCCTTTACCTTTAAGAAAAAAATTTCAGTAGCGCCTTTTCAGCTGGTATCTTCGTGCTAAAAGTGATTTCAACAAAAAAATTATCATGCGGTGTGCTTAATCTTCTAGATATCAGATTTATGTAAGTCTCACTTTCAGTATACCTGATTGGTACCGAATGGTATAAGGCTTGCAAGCGAGCTGAGAAGGGGAAAAAAATCTTTCAATCGTGCAGGACTCTCTTCAGGCATTCTCTAGTTCGATAGCAGGCCTTCTTTCCTCGCGAGCTGTCCTGCAAGGTGGGTGCCATCGTCCCCCCCTCATTCAAACCACATCATCTGCATGGAAAAAAAGAAAGCGGTAGAAGGAGGAGAGGAGGAGAAGAGAAAAAGAATGATCATACGCCGAACTTCCTAGTCCCGTATAGCTGACGTTGTGCCTACCAAGCGGGGATCCAGCCGTTGGATTCGAGGACTCAAATGCATCCACCACAGCAGCCGTACTGCTAAAGATCGTTCAGGACTCGATCGGCCGAGTCGCTACGATCCTATTCGCCCACCGACTGGGCAGTTCGCTCGAGCCGGAGTGCAAACGTTTCCGATTCGCGGCTGACATATTCAATGACTCGGCGTTGATCGTGGATTGCCTGTCCCCGGTCTTCCCTAAGCCCTTGAGGGTTGTGCTGTTGAGCACTGCGGGGACGCTAAGAGCCTTGTGTGGCGTTGCCGGTGGAGGTATTGTTACGTTCCCAAATATTTTGTTATTAATATTTTTCCTAATTATCCGAAGCAAGAGGTCATACGGGTCTCTCCGCGGTTCGAGCGTCGTTGTAAATGTTTCTGTTCTAACGTGTTTTCTTCTCTCTCTCTCTCGTTCGATGTGACGAACAGGGTCCAAAGCTCAGTTGAGTGTGCATTTTTCAAAATGGGGTAACGTTGCCGAGTTGAACGCAAAAGTAAGCTCCACCTTAAATGCAGCGTATTAAAGATCTTCCCAGAAACGATACTGATTTGAGAATTACTCCAGGATTCAAGTCAGGAAACAGTTATCAGCTTAATGGGAATGTTGGTAAGAGAAACTGATATGCTGCTCGCTTCCTTTTTCTTTTCCCCTTCTTTTCCTGCGAGTGCGCTGCTGTTGCCGTTGTCGGAGATAATATTTGATTAGATGGGAGCTGACCAAACACTCCGGGTCAAGGCGGGAAGTTTGGTCATCTCGTCGGTCACATCTAAAACCGCTACATGGGCGTCAATGCTATTTCTGATAGCTGTTCACCTATGGACCAACTACCGAGCTGTGAAGGCCGTGACAATGGTGACGCTAAACCGCCAGCGGGCAAACTTAGTTATGTCAACGTTTGCTGAAACTGGTGTCATATTGACACCAAAGGATGTGGCGAGGCAAGAGCGCATCTTTGAGAGGGATGGCGTCCTCAGGTGGTGCGACGGGACTATTGTCGGGTGGGCGGTCATAGGGACAAAGCTGTCGTCTATAGTTTCCCCGAAGCCAACTGCTGGAAGCTTATCGCTGGCGGACATCGCAAAAGCTTGCCCGACGGAGCAGTATATGCTTTGGTTCGGAGGCAAGCTTCGAGACATACGCGTATGTATCTGCCTCGAAAATGGCTGTACACCCGCCAGTCAGTTTAAGGCTTGGATGCACGGCCTCTTATCGGCAAGGCTACTATCCGACAGGCGATCGCAGGCGGTTACGGAGTCGGATGCTTTGCGGGCTCTCGTCGATGCGAACCGCCAGCTCGAGCAGACATTTGAAAAGTTTCTCGAGGAAGTTGCCGAGGCTGGTTGGGATATTGGGAATCCACAGCTCGAAACCTCGACCGCGTACAGGTATGAGCGAACAAAGCTATAGCAGAATGTACAAAACAAAAACTCAAATCCACTGCTCAGGAGCTGTAATTAATAATCAGATGATATCAAATATTGAAACTTTTGAAACCTTCAAGATGAGTTTTATGTGGTTGCGCAACGCAACTTGATGATATCAGAAAGGTTATATTGCACCAAAATCTCACGCTTCGATGGCTTTTCTAGAATATTAATGGAAGCAAGGTGAGGTTCTTGCGGGATTCCTTGGAAGAAGGTTCAAACAGGCCAAGCGGATCGTCGTTATCCGCATCCACCGGGGTGCTTCAGCCTATCACATGTGCAGTTGAGGATCCTCGTCCACAGGTTCAGCCACTGCAAGGTTGGAAAGTAAGCTACCGTATCTCGCGGTGTGATTTGCAATTGCGTTGACAAAGCGCCAGGTTACTTAGCTAGCTCTCCTTAGCTCTCTCGTGCTTGTGGGCTCCACTTGTCTCTTTTTAAGAGTCTCGGTATTTTGAAGCTTGTGTGAAGGTACAGGCATGAAGGTCGCTGCTCCGCCGTCCGGGATCAGAAAGCGAGAAATGCACCCGAGTGGAGCCCAATTTTTGGGTCTTTTCCAATACGTCGAGATACATATATGCACCTACAGGAGGTGTACAGATTTGGGGGGCGACCCTCACTGCAGAGTGCAGGAGTGGTCCAAAGCTTTTCGAACTGGGATTAAAATGTCGACGTTCCTGTTCAGAAAGAATGGGTTGTGACATGCAAGCGCCAACAGTCTGCCATTCAATGGGCCTTGTTCAGTGCAGCAGCATGCATACTGTGTAATTTTTCTCTTTCGAAAGCTTGCAGCTCCCAGGACCCTTGATCCCGGACATGTTAGTGGGAAGATGGTGGGGTGCTTTTCGATGTATCCAGCAGGAGACCGTGGGCAGATCCTGCTGTGAGAGGATCCACGAAGCAGATTTAGCCAGGTGACGAATTAATACCCTAGCGAGGAGATACATATGCAGCTTAGGCACATCGTATCTTGGAGCAGCAGTCTTTCGACAGGGAAAAGAATACAGGGAAAGAAAGTTGTTAGTGTCGAGAAAGGGAAAAGGTCGATAGGTCGGTCCCGGCATGTGTCCGCGACAGCCCTGTGGGAACCATCGACAAGGGACGGGACAAGATGCGGATCGCTGGTGTGCTATCTGGTCATCATGATCGCATTATACAGGATCTCTTCTTTGAGCGAGATGGCATATGACAGCAGAAGTTGGTTCTTCCAGAAAACTTCTTTGCGAAATGGCCACCGGGTTCTTTGCCACCCGGCTGCTGGTCCTGGGTCTTGTTGGGCTCTTCGCAACCCCCTCCTTCCCTGGTTATAACCACACCACTACCTTTTGTATTGAGGTTCCAGAAGCGTGAGAACAATGTATAATAGAGGCAGAAGAAGGAGAAGAAGAAAACATGATGGGGCTGTTAGAGACTCGCACTCACAAAATGGTACTTGCGATGTCGTTGGTTGAGAGGTACTTCTTAGCGGCAGCGTTCATGCTTTATGCGAGGGTTGGAAGGTTTGATTGATTGAAACCGATGATAGATACCTAGCGAACCCGCCCGACTATTGGACTTGCCGAAATGAGGCCCTTGAGGGCCCTTTGCATGACATGAAAGGGCCATCTGCATGAAGGAAGCAAAGGAGACTGGATAAGATGCCGCTACAGACATACATACAGACGGGCGGGAAGTCAGAGCAGTGATATGTAATGTAGGTAGTCTGTATGTATGTGGGTGGATGTCCTGTGCGGACAACACAACGTTCGTGGAAAGGTCCACAACTGCGCTGCACTGTCTATGCCTGCCCACTCCACGAACCACAACATCAACATCAACATTAACATTAACATCAACGTCAACATCAACGTCGTCCCTCCGGCGCTGGCACAGATGACGTCTCAGATGGCGTTCGAGAAGAGTTCATGTCATTACTACACCTCTTGACATTCTAGATTTTTTTTAGTTCCTTTGGCTCTTCGTCCAAATTTGCAATCGAGAAACAGCCGTAGCCGGTTGTCGGATGCATTATTAGAAATCGATATCGACGAGGCCCAATCACTGGTTTCGAAGAAGAAACCACCACTTGCAGTTGTGGACCTTCACCGTCACCCTCGCGCTAAAACCGACTGCTTTTTGCTTCCAAAAAAGAACTCTTGAAAAAGAAAGAAAGGACTCGAGAAAAGACTGGGAACGATTGCAAGATGGTGTGCTAAGGAAGACACCATTATTTGCTTTTCGACGAACTAGCTGCTTCGATCAACCCCAGTAGCACACACACAACAGGACGATGGGACCACCCCGGTCACTGACAGGTGATGGGTGTTTGGGAAAAAAACAGCACTAACTAAGCAGTCTTGTTAGTGCTGCTAACTCGACTGCACCGCACTGCTTTGCATTGCTTTGCTTGGGGCCGGGCTTCTTAATAATACTTCGACGGTACCCACACTTTTGAACCGTCCTCTCTTTGCTGCTTGTTGCGAATATCCGCACATAATCCTCAAGATACCAGTTACACTTCAGCTCTGTCGACCTTACCTGGACACTCGAAACCGACCAGACACGGGGGATTTGACGGTACATATCACAAAGAGCGTCACGCTACTAGCATCCTGCTACGAGTACACCTGTCCTTGTGTTCACAACGAAACAGGAGGGAGAAAAGGGAACGACTACCGCACGAATTGGAAGTTACATAACCAGCCGTGGTAGACAAAGAAAAATTCAGAATTGCCAGCCCGCCCGAATCAACCCATTCTTTCGTCGACGATAGGCTCATTCTGATCGAACGAAGCTCTGTCAGTAGTTAATAAACTGTCTGTCGACGTTTTCCAGCCTTTTTGGGGTCGAAATCGGAGTTCGTTGGCAAGGGCATGGGGATTCTCGAACAATAGAAGTAGCCAAAAAAGGCAGCATCGTCGAGTCCAATCCCATTCCCTCTTGATCTACGCATTCCTTGCCTTCTCCAGCCATAAACCTTTCTTGCGTCTTCTGCCCTCCATTTATTATTTGCAGGTGCTGTCTGTGGATGAAGTAAGGGAAAACTTTCATGAGAACTGAATTTGAACGAATCTCGTCTACACTTGCCCAACCGTGAAATCCATATTATTACCCAAACTCTGGCCTCATATATCTCGACCACTATCCTTACAATTACATACTACTTTTACTTATCTACTACATATCATTCGCATCCTTCGCCTTTTCCCTTCTAATCCTCTGTCCGACCCTGCTGCTCCGCTCTCGGGTTGCCACATCCTCTGCATCATTCACTGTCGCACCGAACACGACGTGGATTCTTTGACCAAACCGTTTATTCTGGCTTTGTACGACACCGACCGATCCAACCGGTTCGATATCCTCCTCGCGAGCTCTTCTTACTTCCCGTCAAATATCGACAAGCCCACATTGAGACCTCAGATTGCCTTTTTAAAAAAGGCGACGTCAGGAGACAGGCACACAGACAACCAGCGTAACATCTCTCCCCGACTGTCTCAACAACATCGACGCAACCTACCAACCGCAGTCACTGGACCCGCAAAAGAAGTAAAGTTAAAGGCTTCATACATACTCCGGGCAAAGGCAATAAATCGCCGATTGAGTTAGTTTTCTTTTTGGGTTATTCTTCCAGTTCGAAGTTTAATGCTGAACTGAAGCTTTGGGTTTGTCTCACCAACCACCATTCTACGTCTTTGCATTCATACTTCGCACTCCTCCCCCCAATTACGCAGTAACCTTTTCTCTCAACTTTGGCTCAATCCACCTCAAATTGCCATTAAAGTCTACCCGAGTGCCTGTAGACATTAAAGACCTGCCCGGTCCCTTACCCGAGCATTTTGCCTTTTTCACAAAAATCTCTCACTTTTCATGAAAACATCGCTTCTGTTGTTACTGGTCTGCGGCTTTTTCCCACGGTATTAACTGAATCTCAAGACTTCCAGAAGCCCAAGAATCTTTCCATCTTCTCCTCCGACTGCATACTTTGGGGGCCGTCTGAACAGGAATCCGACACAGATTCGATTCGACACCAGGGTGGGATTAAGAAGGATACAGGGTCCCGGTTCTTTTTCGACCTTTTTTTCTTCAGCACATCGCCAGCGTTTCGATGCGATAGCGACAACTGGGGAATTTTTTCACTCCATACAAAAATTTCCCCTTATTTGGTTGCAATCCGATTTAAGACCCCGGATTAGCAAATGGTTTTCAAAGGCAGTATGTCTGCGCGGAACTATCGACGTCCACCGTCACTACGTCTCTCGAGATCCAGATCTTCGTCCGAAAACTCGCCCAGCGTGTCACCAAATCACTCCGACCAAGAGGACGACGACATGTCGTCCAACACTAGTGAGTTTCAGTCAAGGCCTGCAAGCTTGACAATGGCGGCCGGTGCTTATTGCCCTCGACGGCCGACACTCGCGGAGGTACTCGCAAACAAGGCGAGCCCGCCTTATACCCTTAGTGCCTTTATGGCATATCTGTCGCAAAATCACTGCCTTGAGACTTTGGAGTTTACGATGGATGCTAAGAGATATCGGAAACACTACCAATCGATGACTTCATCACCTGGTGGTTCGCCGATAACTCCTTCAGATGAATCGTGCCAATACGTCAAGATGCTGTGGCAGAGACTTATGGATGCATATATTCAGCCTAATGGTCCCAGGGAAGTCAATGTTCCCGGCACAATTCGAGACGAGCTCTTGAGCCTTCCGACATCATACCTCCCTCCTCATCCCGACTCTCTGGATTCTGCAGTCAACATAATACACGAACTTATGGAAGAGTCCATCTTGATGCCCTTTCTAAATTCCGTCTGCACCGAATTCAAGCCTTCGTACCCAGCACCATGGGAGGCTGACAACAACACATACATGCGAGGCAGTCTTGACGAACGAGTCCTTTACAAGTCCCGACAAAGCTCTGGGTCGCCCCCAGCTCTTGATTATTCTTCTTCCTATTCTTCTGGAACCGGATCGGGCCAGTCGCGGTCCGGAGCTTCGCCCTTCAGCCCTGCGCTAGGGTGGCATCGTCACTCTGCACAGCCTGCGCCAAGCTCGTGGGGTGGTAGCAACAGTGGCGACAGCATCATTGAAGAGAGCTCAGAGTCTATGGTTTCACCAATGACACCTCCACATACACCTCCGAGTTGTGAATCTAGCAGTCCGAAAGCAGGAAGATCTCACGAAACATGGAGGAAGATGACAGGAAAGCTCGGATGGTCAAAGAGCAGGAGAGGAAACATTCCGAACCTCACCAGCCGGTCAAGCGATCCTTACCAATGACTAAGACCGTCTTTCAGTTAGCCGATATGCCTTGCACGACTTTACGACCTTGACGACCATCCTTCCTCTTGTATGAGTGTACGATTCAATGGGCCTCCAGTTAATACAGCCAACCTTTACGCCTTTTACAATTACTATTTACAACGTTTTAGTGGCCCAACCAAAGAATATATGTTTCTATGTACAATATTTTGGACCGCAGTTACATACCCGGGCTTGGTGTGCATCGATTTTCTCTCTCCCTCCCGAATCCGAAGAATCCGGTAATTCAATAATTAACCCTTCTACTTCTCGATACCCACTATCCAACAAACATTCAAAAGAAAAGCTCTTCTTTACTTTTTCTTTCCCTTGGACAAAATTTAACGGAACATATATCTCTTCTTCCACCCGACGGCTTCCCGGGTGCCACCGGTGGCCATGTCTCTACCCTGAGGCACAGACATGCATGGCCATCCGGACTTTACATCCTATTTGGGATATCCTGAAGGTGGTTCGTCGATAAAAAAACATCCACCCCTCAAAATTTCCTCTCTTCACTCTACAGTTTCACGGCGTCCAAAAGCCTTTCGAGCTCTTCTCACTCGCTTCCTCTCGACTTCCCTTGTCGCTTACCGGTTATCATTTCCTATTTTTGGGAGTTTTTGATCTCTTTGACGGGGTGCAACGGACTTTGCTATCTTTTTTCCCTCTTTCTAACGTCTTGTAAAACGCATCATGCAGCTCTTTTTTTTTCAAATGTGGATTCCAACGGGCGTTTGACGGGAGTTTGATTTATTTTTATTACCCCTCCTCTTTTGCTATATGAGTACCTTTCGGCTTCTCGAGTAAATGTTACTTCTATCATTTGAGTGCGTTTAAGGCGTTACTGAGTCTGACTACTTTTTCTACTTCTCTATCCACTTTTTTTTTTTTTTTTTTTTTTTTTTTGAATTAGGAGGGGCGGGATATCCAACTGGGTACATTTGTAGCGTATTTCGGATCAAAGGCTCGGAAGATATGAATCCCTAGATGGATACAACCGAATACCAAAATTAAAAAAGGCTATTCGGAATCGACAGAACAATCAAAAGAAACAATTATTAGCTCCTCCTCCTATACCTTCTTTTCCAAATATAAACATCGTAGATTCAAATGTATCTTGAAGGAATCGCAATCGCAGATGACTTCAGCCTTAATTAGCCCCTCTTGAACTTCGAAGCCCCCCAATCATCTTTTTTTCCGTCTCTTAAGCAGAATCTGACATGTATGTATAGAACGTCACGATATATCGATAGGTGTTCCCTTCGAATTGCGAGGACATGGATTGTAGAAGGAAGGCCGAGGCCTAAATATCTTTAAAAAAGCTTGGGACCTTGATGGCCCTGGATCGACAGATCTTACCCCGGAACTACAATCGTCATGTAGACAAATCTAAAGTCTGTTAATCATAGTGAAACATAAGCGCTAGTTTCTGTCTATTCTTTCTCTCTTTTTCCAATGTTTACACATTACCCAAAATAATTAACACTATAGATGGTTAACCGTAGACGTCTTCCCAGTTCCGGTATGCCCAGCCGTCCTATAATCTCTAAAGTCGATTAATATCGAGAATTATGCATATGCACAATTATCGACCACGTCGACATAAGCGTTTTTGAGTCGAGTCTTGGTCGTGTGCAATTCTAGACACTTGTTTTTGTCAATTCCTTTTTCTTTCATTCCTCCAAGTTCACCCCGTGGGTCCCCAAGCCGCTGATATTGCGATAGTCCGTTATGTCTATGCAGTGTTCGATAGATTTGGAGATAGATGATCGCATAGGGTAGGTCCATCCGAGGGACCTTACAGTCTAGATACTTCTTCCAGTCAATCGGATGAGATAAAGCCCATAGGATTCATTAACTATCACTTGTATTGAAAAACAAAAACAATTTCTTATCCGACAATATTATGGTTTCCAGAAAGAGCCAGCATGCTACCGCCACGTTTACGATAAAAACCCAATATATACACTATCGTAGCTTAGTTCATCATGATATCAACGGTAAACAAATAAGCTCAAATACCCTCTACTAAAACGGCCGTCTTAATAAATCTATTCTTTTCAGTAAGCTTAAGATCTAAGGAACCATATCGCCTATTCGGCGCACGGGAGGAAGCTACACTCTTGATCTGGGATGTTGGTGGACGGAGAGGGAAACCCGTACCCGCGGCTAAGCTAAGGCGAAAGCTTCGCGCAAAAAAACATCAACTCATCCCGATAGATTCCTTCCAGAAGGATAATTTAATCCACGGCTATCCGAATTTTTTCCGTACCCGAATGGCTTCTATTAATCCTTCTCGAAGGTATTGGCAAAACAAAAAAAAAAAAAATCAACAATTTGGCTTGTTCTAAGACAATGAGTGCTTGAGCTCATCCGTTTTTTTTTTTCTTTCACTCTTGCTCGCGAATTTCGCCTTCACCGAAAAGTTTCGCTCGAATGATTCTCAACACTTTGTGGTCTGCCGTTGTCTGTTGGAAAATTTCAATTTTGCCTCCACCGTTCGCTCCCACTAATGCCGGCTCTGCTCATGTGCGAGCTCCATGACAGGGCATGCAGACGACATCATATCAGCAGAGGCATTTTGTTCTGGATTACCCCTTCCACAACCTGCAGCAAGGGTTGAGATTTCCAAGGGTAGGAGAAGAAAATATAGGGAAAATAAATTTAAACTTGCAAGGCAAGTTAAGAATTGACATCTGCACCCTAGCTCGCCTCGAGTAAGGACGTCCGGACAAATTAGATGTCGCATCGTCGGGCCAGCTTTGCGGCATGTCGGAGAAAAAAAACCAACAAAACAAAATCAAGATTCAGCGTGGATATTTTCCAAGGTCATGCGCCCGTAGATCATACACTGCTTTCGATTTCATAAGTCGGAGATATAAACTTGTTAATAGTTTGAACGATGTCAATAAGAATAGGCTGTTATTGCCCCCCTCGTCTTGAAATCTAAACTTAGAAGAATAGAGAGGAGGGCATCCAGAGCCGCGTATAAGATCGTTTGCGGAATGTGGACATTCCGTTTAGCGATGCTCCTCGCTTGAATTTATTAAAACGGAATTTTCCCTCTTTGGAGGTATATTGAGAAGTGAAGTTATAGCCTGTTCCTGCATCACGGCAACATACTCGGTTTGTTGGAATTTTGGGGGGTGCAACATAATCCGACGGTATCTTCCGCCATTTTTCTTCAATATTCTGGCCATTTTTCGCGAAAAAAGTATATTCACCCCACATTATGGGATGATTAGACCAGTGCTTCTTCAAATTCTGAATTTCTGAAAGGAGACCAGGGCAAAGGCTAAAGAATCTCACATGAGCAGAAAATATGCCGCATCTACAGGCATCACATATTTTTTGTTGCTGACATTTTATATTGCAAGACACAGTAGCATCATTCAATAGAAATCTAAACCCTAACCCTTGAACTTTTTTCCTGCGTTTATATATGCCTGCATTGTATGGATAAATATAATAAGCTCTTATTCACTGTAGATGGTGAAACGACTAGTATTCGGTCTCAGATGTGGCTAAAGTCGTTCTTGCAGTTTAGGCGGGATGAAACCCAGACCTAGTTGATTACTAGTTGCCATGTCCTGCTTTGTAAAGATCTATAGTGCGAGTTCGGATATACCTTTGGTGGGAGCCACGAGTAATGACGTGCGTAAAGACTCAGGGCTAGCGGCGTGGGGGTGTATCAGTAACCTCCCCTCATATGCCGGCCGGCTTGCAAGCCACGCATATCCGCCTTGTATAGTAACTCCTGTGCCGTCCAGACTTTCTCTATATCGACGAGTATAGGAACGATCAGCTACTATGATATCATGGGTACTGCTCGGTTAGCTGCTTAAAGTATCAAGGTTCGAAAGTTTATTCGAAAACGGAAGCAACTCGCGATTTCTTGCCGTTTAATGTCTAAGGGGAACATTTCTACACGCATCTCGTGCCTTCTAGGGTTTGATATTCGTAATGCACACCTAATAAGGGGGAATGGACGTGCGGGAGTTCCTTGATGGTGTGTGCAGGACGGAAAAAGGGTCATCTGCATATATATCTTAGAGGTGGAGGGGTGTCCGGAAGTAGATATGCGACATTCTGCACGAGGTTGAAATATAGATTGGATGGCTTGCAGCGTTAACTTCCCCGCAAACATTAGACAAGGAGAGGTATAGTCAATATTTTTTTTTGGGTGTGTATCGTTTTGGTTTCTACTTTTGGTTTCAGAATACACCTTGGCCGGTTGTGTGAGTCTGCGTTAACACGTTATGTAGAGAGTTCGTATGCGAGAGCCTAGTTTTTTATACCTCAACCCCATGCTCCTCTACCCCAGATACACCTTCTATATTCATGATAGTTTTCGTAACCCCTCTTGCATCTAAATAAATTGAACTTAAAAAATTCATAAGCGAAGTTATATTACCCTCCGCTATCATAGTCAACTGATTCCGTTCGCCTCGAGAGTCGTCAGAACCATCGAAAACCTTCTTCTATCGACGCAAACGGAAAGCCTTTTACACATAGATGAGGTAAAATAAACTATTTAGCGACCACCATTACCATAAAATAAACATCATTTAATGCATTGTCGCGAGGCCTAGAGAGAGGGAAGTGGTAACTAGCGAACCCACCACATGTGGGTATAGACGCAACCGGCAGGTCCCCACAGGCTCTGACCCCTTCCTGGTGATACGATATCCAATAGGATGATCTTCCGAGCGAGAAAGAGGGTCCCCTATTGCATTAATAAGCTCAGGGCATTTGGTTTGGACACTAAAATCCTTTCTCCCTTCAAGATTCCAAGCCTTTTCTCGCGAGCCAAATGCTTGTTTGTGACAAGCTTCTGATTTGCGGAGGCAAAAACCTTATAGAGTCATATCGCAGTTCTCCGATGCTATATACAAGTAAGTACTTTGGATTTCGGTACCGTTGGAATGGTTGAAACATGTCAGAAGTTTGGTGAGAGTCGAAAGTTGTGTCGTGAGCTTCTTTTCCCTCTGCCATTCGTCGGATCATATGCATGTAGACGAGCGACTTATCTGACTCTCGGTAGCTTTTCAGGCAAGTTCCAAATTGACCAATTGGGCGTCCTGGGGACGAAAACTCTCCATAAAAAACGGTGGTTTGAGGCCTCATCACGGTTAAACACTTCCGGCTAAGAGATAGGCTCGTAGACACCGCGCAATGAAAGTCGGTAAACCACGCCATTGTGGTTTCATTCAATCTCAGCCTGTCTCGCTTTCTTTCTCCTCTTCACTACCGTCTTTGTTACTACCGTTGCAGTCGGTGGTGTACTCGGTCCAGGTGCATCAGGTGGCGCCTCTGGTCCCTGGTAAACTTCCTGCTGTTCCACTTGCCGTTCAATCCGTGGCACCACTGCCGTCGACGACGAGGACGAAGGTTCGGCCATGACCCTACTAACCTCCTTCTCTACCACGAATTTAGCCACCGTTTCTTCTTTCACAGTCCCCCCCACACTTTTCCTCCCCTCCACGACCCCCACCATCCTCGCCGCCAAACCCTTATCCCTCTCCCTCTCCTCCTCCCACCTCTTCCTAAGCCGTTCATGGTTGGTGGCTTTAACCCTCCTAACCTCCTCAGCCCTAGCTTTCATCCTATCAACTGTTTGTCTCTGCTGTACCATCAATTGCTTCAACCGCGCCACTTTGGCGGTGTAAATGGGTAATAACTCCATTGCCGGTGCTACGGCATTATACCCTCTAATATCCGCCAACGCCGTCGAGGTGGCATGGTATGAGTGTAAAAGGGTAGTTTGAGTTGTTCTAAAACGTAAATTGTTAGTATATAGTGTTAGATAGACGAATCTTTGATAATGACGTACTCTAATTCCTCCAACTGTGCCGTGAGCTTTGCGAGGTACGCTGTCGCTTCGGAGTAGACTGATGTGAGTGCCTCTAAGTCCGCTGAAAGCGGCGTCGGTGGCTCAATTGTATTGGAAGACGAGGACGCCATCGTTCTCCAGTTGGGAGGTGGCGATGTAGAAGTCGTTACGACGTAATATAAACAGCTCAGATGCAAGATTTAAGCTTAAATCGGTGACACCTTGTTGCATATTGTGCAGCAACACAAAATTCATTTTATCCATCTACGAATTCGTCTGGTATGTGCTCTCTGGAAACAGCTGCGATGGCTGCGAAATGATAGTAACTGAATTTCAAAGCGAACCGTAGTGATAATACAAACAACAATCAGGTAAACTTCAATAACGAACAACGGACCAAGGATAATAGTAATCCAACGATTCCTCCGAACGCAAAAAAAGCGAAGACTCCAATCCAAAAAATATCCTACCCATCCGAAAATCAACAAAGGTCTCCAAACCCCAAAACAAGTCCAGAAAGACTCCTTCCTCCAAGCAAAGAAACGCCAAGTATTCTAATCCTTCTGCGCCATAGCCTCGCCAACAATCTCTTCGTACCATTTCCAATAACACTCCCTGTTAGCGGCTGCCAACGCCAAAACCCCATCGACAATTCTAGCGACCTCGATAACCTGCTCTGCCATCCCGAAGCTGGTGAGCGTCTCTACAGCTCCACTGGCAAGTTTAACCTTGTCCTTTGGAGTTTGTGCATTCAACCTCGCAAGGACGAATCCTTTGAGCCTTGAAAGCATAACCTTCACCACAGGGTCGGCGAGTAGACCCGAGGTATCTCCTCTCTTCGCATTTTCGACATTTCCAAACAATCGCTTAACAGCGGGGCGGATATGTCCCACCTGCCCTTCAGAAATATTGGCGCCCAAATCCTCCTTGAGAAAGCTTACCAATGCCTCTGCTTTGGCTTCGGGGGTAAGACGGTGGTTCTCCATCAACTCCGCTGTCTTCTCTCTAGCACCCTTCCACGCGGTCCGCGCATCCTTCCTCAAAAGACTCTTGACCGTCAGGAGCATGGCAGCACTAACGACGACGGTGTTGACCTCCTCATACAAGTTGACAACTCGCTCACCGTCCATATGGAAGGTCTCAGGGAGCACAACGCTGCTCAAGGGATTCAAGTGAATCAAGAGCGAAACGTACCCTTGATTCACAAGAGTGAATACACTGGGCTGTTGGCGAGGATGATTCACGCCCTCGGTATCACGAGAAGCCAGCTCCGCAAGCCGCTCCGAGACAGCATTGTTAAGCCATGTCTTGGTGCGTGAAAGATCAAATCTGCCACCTGCGAGGTCTTCGGTGAACATGTGCTGCTCGTATTGAGTCGCATGCGGAATGATGTGTGGTGCAGCGGTCATGAGGTGATAGTTGGCATGATCCAGCTGCATGAGCTCGAGAAAGTCGAGAAGCTTCTCGAGGCGGGATATGTAGTCTTGATCTGGCGATACATCGTTGATAAGAGCTTGGCAGGCCTCGTCACGGGCAGGGGAGCAGAGCTTGGGAATGAGAGAGTAAATGAAGCCGAAGAAGGGGACATGATCATAGGTCTTCGCACGGCATTGTTGAGTGATCAGGTCGATATCGATAGCGTTGGAGATCATTTGATGCACAGAAGAACCCGCGGGGACGAGCCGGAGTAGTTTCTAAAGCGGTTGTTAGAGAGGCAACGTAGGGACAAAGCTACAAGAAGATACATACCTGTCGGACGGTCTCGGCCATAGATGGGATCCACTTCTCAAACTCGCCCTCGGCGATATCCTCGCGCATGAGATCGTAGAACGCCTTCTTGGCCTGGTACTCCACTGTTTGTTCGATCTGATTCTTCGTGCGTTCCTTGAATCGGAAGCCACGGTCGAGAAGAAGCTCATGTGCGATCTGACGATTAGTCAATTTGAACCTGCTCTCATCGTCGAAGGTACTTTGGTAGGAGAGAGCGGATTCCTCATCCACCTTTGAGCCATCCTCAACCTGCTGCATAGCAGCCTGGATACCCAAATTCTGGGTAGCAGGGTCGGTAGTCGCACTCTCGGACGCAACAGCACGCGGCTTTCTATCGGCTTGCTTGCGGTGTAGCCTGCGCCTAGATTTCTGGACAGCCTTCTTAAGCATTTCGGTAGCCTTCTTCCCCCCAATTGCCTTCATCCTGCTGAGAATCATCATTTGATTCTCCTGGATGCTTTCCTTGAACTCGGCGGCAACTTGTGGTTCGGAGTCGTCTTTGACCTTCTGCCAGAGAGTGTCGAGTTCAACGAACTGGTTGACCATTCCGTTGAGGAGTTCAAGTTGATCACGCTCTTTCCAGGCGTTAAAGGCGATGGAGAATGGCTGATACGCGTTGGTAAAAGCTTGTCGGCGAGTAGGTGCGCCACGATGGCCATTATTCGCGCTTGTGCTTAGTATCCATGACTCAAAGGCGCACAGAAGATCACGACTTTGCTCGATGAGGGCCTTCTCGTTTTCGCCGTCGTTGGAAAGAACAGCAGCGGGGTGCCCCAGGATAAGGTAAGCACTAAGGAAGGTCCTGCAGGCCTTCGTGAGATTGCCTGCTTCCTCGGAATCTTCCAAAACGCCGCCTAGTTGGAGGATATTACCTGTCGCCTTGGCCAACTCGGGGTTCTGGATAGCAGCGGTTGCCATCTCGAACGGCATCGTACCAAAAGTCTCGAGAGTAATTCCTTGACGAACGAAGCTAGAGACAATCTCAGAATTCCGGTGGGCCATCCAGTTCTTTTGGATACGACGAGCAGCGGAATCGCGGGTCTCTTCGGCTGATGGCTGGCGTCTCGGTGGCGATACGCCACCGGCACCGTCCCTAGCGGCCTTTCGGAGAGGCTCAACGACCTCGCTGATCTCTGCGGGGTTCTTAAGAGAAGCAGAGCTTCCTCGAGGGCGACGATTCTGTCGTGCCCTGAGCAATTCTAAGCGTCTCTCCTCCGCAGCGTTCAGTTTGTCTTGCACGCCATCCTTAATCGCTTGGATCTCTTCTTCTCGCTTCAAGCGGATTTCCTCAGCAATAGCCTTAGCCTTAGCGACCTCGCTAGCGCAAGCAGCAGCAGTTTTGCGAAGCAGAGCCTCTCTAGCTTCCTTTGCAGCGGCGAGAGAGTTGTTGATCGCCTGGAGACGAGCCGAAATGACCTGGTGGGAGCCATGGTTGACCCTTGAACGGACCTTCTCGGCATGCAGAGCTTGGGCAGCCAGTCGAGATTTTCGAGATTCGAGAAATTTGAGGCGGCGAGAATGGGCACGTTCGGTGGGGTGGATATAACCGGGACCGGTGGAAGAAGTGGAAGACGATCTACGCCTCTGAGAAGGCTTCTTGGGTTTGTAGAAACGGGCCGCGATATGGGGTGGCATCTTGAGGAGGACGGCATCGTCCTCCTCGGAATGAAAAGTTGGACGTTCGCGGAGCGTGTCGGCCATGGTTCAAAAGTTCGGTAGCGAGGGGGTAAACTAGCTCAGCGCCGGCGAAACTTGAAGATAGGGTGATATTTGGATTCCTTAAGCTGGCGAGTTCGAAGAGAGCCTGTTGATTCCATGAACCGATGAGAATAAAAGGATGTGGAGGAAGCAAAGGAGGTCGAGCCGGGGAGGTTGGGTATCGTGAAGGTATCCGGGTAGGGAGATGTGGGAGGGAACGGCGATGAGGTAAGCCGGAAACAGGTAGAAAGATGGAATGAAACTAGAAAACCTGCGACGAGACCCGGATTGTTGGTAGCCTGCGAGTACCCCGTGACTGGCTAAAATAGCAACATCAACGTTAGCACGGTATAATGCAATGCTACTAAGTCGATGAGGCTGGTAGCTGGACCCTTGATTGGTGGTTTGTGGTTGATGATTGGTGATGATTGGTGATGGTTGGTTGCAATTGCAATTGCAGTTGATGGTGGTCGATGACCAAGACAGACGAAAGGTTCGGTCTGTGGCTGATGTCTTCACCCAACGCTTCTTCTGTAGAACATCAGCCAGGCCATCGATACGACAAACGCCTGGAACCATCCATCGCCTATTCTTGTCTCGAACAACTACATACCATCGTCATCATCATCACTAACTAACACGGCCGTTCCGGGGCAAGAGAATGTCTGCCATGTGCCTGTTCCCAAAGGTGAAACGGATCCCAGAGCAAGGCCATCCTGGTCCACCGATATCAAGTTGAAACCAGGCGGAATCCATCCACGTAACCTCGCCTCATCCGGAATGCCCAGTCGAGTGGCCTCGCAGATGAGGCGTCGTCCTGCACCAGCCACAGCCGACATCGTCAGTCCCGTTGGATCCAGATGATTACGATTGATATTAGATATTAGCATACTATAGCATTCTAATATCGATACCGACGGCATTCCGGCTCGTTTAGCTGCAGGACTCTCTCCACGAACGACAGGTCAAACCGACAGCATCTTCTCAATTGCGTAGGTCCTATCAGAAAGACGTTTAGTCTTCATCGATGGCTCCATCTCGTGCATACCGTGATACACGGCAGCATCAGCAATTGCAATTCGCTTGATACGACCGTGGCATGGATATCGTCGAAGCTGGGCCTGCGAGTGGATTGCTTTCCCCTCCCAGACGTCCCACAGAATCCCACCACCTCATCCTCATTGACATAACTCTATCGTCACCGATCCCGCTATTCCTCATCGTGAAGCCAAAATACCCCAAAATATGGACTGTCGAGGATGCCCAGGAATCTGAGTCGATGGCCGTTCTGGCAGCCTGTGGTTGGCTGAACATGCCCTTCCATGTGGACAGCACATCTTGCAGCAGCACCAACTGCCTATTATAACTCCAGCCTCTCACATCGCCAGCATCCCCACCGAAAAACAAGTCTCCACCTCACTTCGAGGCCATCCCCGTTCCGAACCTTCTGAACCGCTTTGCCTTAAACTTCCACCCGTGCGTGTGCAAAGCGCTCCCCAAGATGCAAAAACATGCAAAAAAAGTTGGAAAATCCGCCTGCAAGACGCTCAGAACGCTACAGTGCAGCCAAGCCAGCCCCTGATTGGGCCTGTGAGACAGCTGCTTGGCCCCCAGCCAGCATATCCACGCAGCTTCAAGCTTCCCCCCGTCTGTTTCCGTGATGATAATGTGACAGTAAACTGCTGGAAACGGCGGATATTTGTGACACGCCTGCAAATGGCATGTAAACACGACACTGCAGGAAGAGAGTTCTTTCACTGCCAGCCTTTTCTGCCGTTTGGTCGGGGTGCTAGACGGCAGTAGATAGATTTCTTCTTCCCTGAGAACAGGGCGAAGGCATATAATAATCCGCACCGAATCATCCATTTTCGAGACCGTCTCGTTTCGAGCAAGATCGGTCTGCTATAGCACATTCTCCTCTCCTACATACAGGGATATCAAAGCAAGTGATTGATTCCGAGCTCCTTTTTCTCTGGAGGTACAATTAGTATAAGAGCATGGTACAGCAAGAACATTAGTTGGATGGCATAAGAGAAATACAGGAATGGTTTAGAAAAGATGCTGGGCCTAATCCGCAGAAGTTTGTCCGACATCTTCTTCCCTTCGCCTATAAAGTCCGACTATTCCCCCAACGATCAGCTGGACGAATACAGGGACCTCGACTTCGATATCTACGAACACGACGAGAAGAACGATTCAAAATACAATTCAGTCAAGGCGAGGAAACAGTCCACTGCTCCCAGCGTCCTTAACTTTGATTCCTACGACTGGGCCTTCTCCTTTCGCGAATCAACCAAGTCCGAACAGAAGGTCATACTTGAAGTCTCCGTCGAGCGGATTCCTAAAGAACCTCTCACTCACTCCTACGAAACCTGCTGCCTTCCCGTATCTCCTCCAATCTCCCCAAACCATACCGGCTCGATGACTCTCCTCCGTGGCAACAGCACTGCTGGTGCTCAACAAAAGACGCCAACATTCACCGAAACACAAGACATGATATCCGAGGAAGAACAGAACCTCATCATGGCGGCCATCATCGCTTCGCAATGCGATGACTTCGAGCGTCAGATCCCACGACATGTCCGCGATGAGATGGAGCACGCCGCCTATATTGCTGCTTTGGAAGAATCCAAAGAATTCGCAAGGGCCGCTGAACAACGCTCCCTACCTCCTACCCCTGCTCCCGCTCCCGTCGTTGCGACTCCACCTGCAACGCCCATAAGATCGTCTACCTTCACTGCCTCTGCTCCTTCCCGGGGATTCCGCGCCCCAGCTCCACCGACACCTACATCACCACCAGTTAGAAGAACTCTAGCAAGGAGTCAAACCGACATCCCATGGACGAGCTCGAAGGGTGAGCAAGTCGAAGGCGAGAGCGAGAAACAGGCAAGATTTAGAGAACTTCTACAATTCCATGCCGTCGCTGCCGCGTCGATCGCGAACGCATCGGCCAGGACTGGTGTCTCGAACATCTCAGGAAACGAAGATGCTTCAGACTACGACTGGATTGGATAAATTCTACGACAGAAAAAAATTAGTTTGCTGTTTTACCACCTTTTTTTTTGCTTCGGTTCCTGAAGTTATGAGCATGGTTTCTTTTTTATCAACTATGGCGTCGACGACCAGCATGCTATTCACCCACCCCTGCGATTTTTTTGACATTTGTTTGCCAACTTTCATGCAAGATCTACGACGTGCACGATCACAACCAGGCCGGAGTCCCCACACAACAGCGAGCGAGCATTTCTTTTGGAGTTTGGATCTAATTACTATCCTTTAATTCTCTACCACTTTTTTCTTCGCATGTACGAATTTTTTTGATTGCCTTTTTTTTTTCATTCCAGTTTCGATACGAGTTTACTAGTATTTACGATTATACGATAGAGGTGGAATTTAGTGGGAATGGCAGATTGGAATGGGGGTGTTTCAACTCTGTATGTAGGCTATAGTTGAATACAAGAATTTTGGATATAATCGGAAAGCTACGATAAATGATTGCTCATGAATGCAGATTCGGTGATACCGCTTATTGTCTTCCCAGGAAATATTTGGAAATACAAAGATAGTGCCATTTTGTACTTTCTTGAAATTTTTTCCATCCGACACTGCCTCGATGCAAGTTAACACCCCGGTACATACCATCCCAAGATAGATTATGTCATCAAATGGTGCAAGAATTCAAACTGGAGCTTACCAGATAGTCGAAGCTTCAGCTAACATTCCAATCCTGCAAACTTCGCCTCAACAACTCTGCAGCTCTGGCAAAGTAAAAATTTGCAAAGGATATACATCCCGAATACAGGAAAGAAAAAAAAGAGAGCCATGACGTCGAAAGAAGTTCAGGAAGCGTTTACGGCGGATACATGCCTTACGGTGAGCCCTTTCGAATCTATGGAGGTTTTGTGATCTCACTCCCAATCCGGTGCTAATTGCGGTATTCGGAGTTGGGGTGTTTCGGGGTTTAGCTTTTGAATGGGCAAAAAATACCACAAATACAACTCGGTGTGTGGGAGTCTTACGACGAGGAGTGCTATAATGCCGTGAAGTGGGCTTTAGAGGTAAATGCCATTCTTATTCTAGCTATTTGCCCCCGGGTAGTTTCTCAAAGCTATCCACCAGCTCAGTATAACTAAATGCGGTAATATAATAGGCCGGCTATCGTGGGTATGCATGTATCTGCATTATAGCCCCAATTGAGGCTGGTTTACGGGACCAATCCCGTCTTCGCATTCAAACTCACCTTTGGAATATAGAATCGACTCAGCAGAATGGTACGAAAACGAAGCCGTCTGCGGCCGCGCCATAAACGAATTCATCACCAAAACCTCCACCCCGCGCTCCGCCATCTTCTTCACCACCAAACTCCGCAACAACGTCTCCTACTCCGCCACGCGCTCCGCCATAAAACGCAGCCTCAAAGAATGTAACCTGGGGTACATTGACCTCTACCTCATCCACGCACCCTACGGTGGTCCTATGATCCGCGAAGAAATTTACCGCGCGGTTATAGACGCTGTAAAGGACGGTGAAGTTAAGGGATGGGGGGTAAGTAACTACGGAATAAGGCATATAGAGGAAATACTCGAGAAATTCCCAGATTACCCGCCGCTAGTGAATCAAATCGAACTCAACCCGTTTAACACCCAATCACACATCGTGGAGTTCTGTAGACGACATGGGATTGTGCTGCAGGCTTATACACCACTGGCAAAGAGTGGGAGACTTGAGAATGAGGTTTTGAAGGAGGTGGCAGGGAGGTATGAGGGGAAGGGGAGTGCGGAGGTTATGATTAAGTGGGGGTTGCAAGAAGGGTTTGTGAGTTTACCGAAGAGTGTGACGCAGAGCAGGATTGTGGGGAATTTGAAGGGAAGTGAGGGGTGGGGGTTGGAGGAAGGGGATATGGTGAAGTTGAGGGGCTTGGATGAGCATTTGGTTACTGGTGAGTGTTATTCGGGTATATTTCATTGCTCCATTGCTAATTAAGTATGTTTCATTGGATAGAGTGGGATCCAACGGACTGTCCATAAGTACCTTAGAGACTCCGTTAAACCTGTGTGAGTGTGGCCCCGTTAGTATCAAACATATGAGTGCCTGGGTTTGAGGCCATGTGATAGTAACTTACGTTATATACAAAACTATCCTATGAAATATACATGGAAACGTAATCTTACTCTCCAAAATTCAATTCATCATTGTAAACCAACATACCGCGCCGCAAATTTTCCGATTGGTTTAGCTTGTATAGCAGATACGAAACTGCTATCGAGAGGGATATTATCAGCAATCCTGATGGCCCCAGGTTCTGAAGTAAGAAATTCGACCCCGCCGCCAACTGTGAAGCCAAGCCTGTGGTCAAAGAGCCAGGGGAATTTGATATAGAAGATTGAGTGGGGTCATGATCAGGAGGGAGGTCTTGAAGTTCCGCTAGGTTCAAGTAACTCGGTTAGCACGGATTTTCTCCGATACCCGGGGTAGACATAGCTGTTTTGTGTTAAGTATAAGGTAAATGTTGGAAGTATTGAAACTTACGAGAGACTTTTCCGCATCTTGGACATTCCAGGAGACCAAAGTCACAGTAATCGCATAATCCGAGCCCATAACTAGGACGTTCTTCATACGACGGAATATATACCTCAAGACTAGGGCCGCTGTACCCAGATTCGAATAATGACCTTCGATACCCACAGTTCCAACAATTCCCCAATAGTAAACGGGTCTTGATAGGCAATCTGATCCAATCGTCTTCAAACACTTGTTGTACATCGATAGTCGGAAAAGCTGCTTTTAGGGATCGTTCCCAATATATCAGACGGGATCCCCCCATCGCGTTTGCTGCTATGGCTGCTGAAGGTATTGTCATTATAGCCTCAAAATGGTAATGGCACGGTAATGGGAGTGGTAGTTTCTGGTTATATCTTGAATATTTCGGTAATAGTTCGTCGTCCAAGGGAAACCCGCCGGAACTTCCTCTGAATGGATACCCACGACGGAGCAAAAATGCCAATATATTCGCATGCCCGCAACACACGGCTGCCAGGACCAGGCAGTGTTCTTCGTCGGTTGTCCACTGGCGTTGCATCTCGACCCTGGGTAGGACTCGCTCCAAGAACTCCAGCATAATACCTTCCTCGACACAATATAATAGGCGACAGCAGTCGGAATTCGGTATAGTTTTCCAAAGCCCTTCTAGTTTAAGTACTGCACTTACAAATTCATGATCAGGCGGTAGTATTTGCCTCCAGATGAACATCAGCAATCTCAGACCTATTGAGTCTGCTGTGATTTCTGGTTCGATCATATGCTCATGACTCCACAGAAACCTCCAATCAGACAGACAAAAGCTTACCGTGGGCAGTTTTGAACGCTTATTTTGGTCGGGTGGTTGCGAAAACATATGCATATGCAGATCGACAAAATGCCTCGGGTTCCACTCAAAAGTTCTTTCGGACAGTAGGAGTCTGACGCTAGGTAGTTGCCAACTCCTAACTAAACACGAAGTATCATATCTATAGGCGAGACAAATGTAGATCATTAATAGTTCGTGGTCAGTTGCAATTGTCTGTAATTAGGTATTTGTTGCTTTGAAGCAACTGATCAGAACGCGGTATCTTACGGACGCAGTTTATATCCTTCTACCAGCAGAAACTCTAAAAAGTTCCGAACTACAATCCTCCTGTCCTCATAATTAATTGAATCTTCGTCCGGAATACCCCAGGCCTCCGGCCGACAGAGGAGTTCTACGACCTGGAAATAGCATTGTGAAAATATTAGTCTCGGCGCTACATCGAAATAAGATTGGCGTAAACATCCACAGGGCCCATTCGTTATTGCTAGATAACATACCGAGTATAGTTGGGTGAGGCTACCATGATATATATACTGGTAGAGGTCATGAACACTCCCCCTACGCTGTCGCACGACCTCTCGAAAATCTTCCAACCTAAATTGCGCCACATATTGATATTGAGGATGGTCTGCTGGTATAGTTCGTTGACAATACAGGCCGACTATAGGGTAGAGGTTCCTAGAACCCATGTCGAGACCGAGATTGATATGGAGGGTGAATCCGAGTGATCTAGAGTATAGTTTAACTTGCATTTCATGATTCGATCGGACTGTGATGCCCGATTGGCCTCCGACCCAGTCGGTCTTCAACAGAGTAGCCTGTAGCCCTCCTTTCCGGAAGATACAAGATGATGTTGTCGTCCTAATTGGTTGGAGTTTGCGCCGTCGGTAGATCGCTATATTTGTAGTTCTCTCACAAGTTGAAGCGTCATTCTCGGGAAACTGTTCAGGTGGCGCTACTACCTGAGGCAACGACGATCCAGTAACCACTGTGGTATCGTTGTCTACTTTTCGTGCGATCAAAGCTGTGTATGTCAAGATCTCTTCGATTTTCGGTTTCATCGTAGCAAATTCGACGAGGATGCTCGCTACATCTTGCCCAGGCGTGAGTAGCGCATTCGCGGAGATATTTGCTTGGTCTACGGGTCCATCGTATCTCATTGCGCTAATTTGGTGTTATAACATTAGGTCTCATCGTCACTTGCATCACTTGAAGTAGAATAAAAGTGGCTGATGTAAAAACAAGTTTGAAAGGGCACTATACTCACGAAACAATGGTCTGGTACAGAATATGCAGCGAGACTGCGTCCCTCTCGATAGTAGCCATTAACTCTTTCGCTTTATCGTCTAATCCCAAGGACCACAGAACCCTCCGAGGGATCTCAATTTTACCACCTTTTGCCCCCATATTCTTCGTTAAGAGCTTGCTGAGTTTCAGACATGACGCGTTGATATCGCTCAGGTAACCTTCGAATGACGAGGCGAGATAAATTTTTTCTAGGCAATCATCATATTTGTTAAAAGTTGATTGCATCACCTCGAGGGTATCGAGAAGTCGTGTCATCGACATTCTATAACGTTGGCAGACTCCGGGCCCATCCTTGACCGAGTCGTAGATTTGGCGGACATTCTTAATTAGCGGGACGAGGGCGACAGCGCCGATAACGAGGCCAGATATCTCGGCCATTTTAGATCGTCGAGTGTATTTCAGATAGTATAATAGTGTGGGTCTTTGGGAAAGTGGAAATATCTGATTCGGGATTTTACATCCATCCTTTGTTGCGGGCGGTGTGGGTGTCATATAGAAAGACGCGGATGCATACGCCTTGTCACGGGGCAGTGCGCTGATACGATTCCTTCGTCCCCAAGGCTGCATTGAATGGACGGACATTGCAGCCGCCCAGGTCTCGAAACCTGCGAGCCTTGGGATTCCGAGGTGGTGTTGCCTTTGCGGACTTTGTGGTAATTTGAGCAGCCTTCTCTACTTGGCTTCATGATGCTTCTAATCGGAACTAGACGAAAGAAAAGATAATGCTTGTTCCTTACAAAAGGAAAAGAGATATAATATTACAAAGGAAACGGGAGGGAAAGATAATGAAAAGAGACAAAGACCAGAGCCAGCTTCCAATATGCCAAAAAACATAGTAAAATTCGGAACGAAACTCAAGAAACAAATGAAATTTAATAAAATAGAATATCCAATGCCATATTCCTATTCTTCCACAGACCTGTGGAAGCTCTAGCTTGAAGGTAAAGGATATAAATGCCAATATTACGCCCAATCCCGTATACCGAGTCTCCATTATCCTCAAATCCGACCCATTGGAGGCGTATCGGCATTACATCAACTGGCTGATAGCCTCCCAATTATTCACCAGAATCGTCATCTCAACCGCCCAAATAATCAGAACGAGTACGGCTAGTCAATTTACACCTGCACTACTCGGATTTCTGCCTCTCCTACTTCCAGTTTTTACCAATATCTCCGCTCCCTTCGCTCGTTCTTCATAGAGTGCCTTGAGTTCGTTCACCATGCTGCCAGCTACCTTAACTTTGACACTGGCTCTCTGCCAGTTTAGTGCTGCGTCGGAGGGAACTTTACGAAGTGTTGGGAAAGACGGTTTGCTGTTTAGTTGGTTGCCTGTGCTAGTGCCGGAATTGGCATTACTGTCTCTCTTGCTGGCAGGGGCAAGGGTTGATCTGAAGTCTCGGGGTGGGAGGGGTGATGATGTGGCACGCATTAGACCGCGGATTTGAAGATTACTCTGGTTTGAAGGGGATGTGGAGAGTTTTGAGGCAGATGGCGAGGAGGAACGGCGTGATGGGGATCCGTTAGAATCGGAGGGCTTTGGTGGCGAAGATATTGGTTTAAGTTGTGGGGAGGTGGAAGTGGTTGGTTTGGATGGGGTAGAGAGTGTGGCTGGCTCTTTGGTTGGTGAGGGAGGCGGGGATGGGATACCACCATTTGTCACCCTCGATGTTGTTTCAGCCTCCCGCCTTGCTGTTTCAGCGGGAGGCGCTGCTGCTGCGGTACTCGTAGATGCTGTAGATGTTGTTTTTGTGGTACTCGTAGGTGCTGCAGTTGCGGCTTTAGAAGCTTTGGTTGTTATCTCGCCCTCCGACATCGACCTTGAAGGTGGCAGAATTGGCTCGTTGCTAGTTATAGTCTGCATAATCGGTGTCCAAGACATCTTTCGCTGGATAGGCGAGCTAGTCAAAAGGTCCTCATCGGCAAATCTTGAGGTCGGGCTGTCACCGTTGATTTTGGGCATCATTTGTTTCCTTGTAGTCGATGCGGTCGCCGCGCTCCTCTTGATGGAGGAGACGGATAGATACTTCTCGCCGGTTAAAGCCGCAGGTTTTGGCTGTCGGTCCGGCATCTTTGGGGCGAATTGCTCGATATTGGCGATTAGGCATTCCATTAACTTGGCCACTCCTCCTCGAGACAGTTTTACGTCTAGCATGATATCTTCAGATCGTAATAGGGATGGCGCAAAGCAGATCGCCAAGTTCGAGGCTGTCATCTTGTTAACTTCGTTATGTGAAGCTACAAGGGCTAACAGTGGGAGTAGGTGTCTCAAAAGAAGTCTACAAGAAACTTTTGGTAAGCTTAGGGTTAGTATGCTCCTCGCCGCAGAAATCGTATCCTCCGTCTTAGAGTCATCTCCAAATTTCTCTTCGATTTCGTCATAGCAGTACGTCGGAATAATGGGTTCTGGCAGCGTTCGATAGTACAATTTAATTAATCCGGCGGCGACATTTGGACCGTAATCCGAAAGATGTAGATATTGGCGTCTATCGTATGCCTCCCGAGCGACTTCCAAAACATCGGTGCTGGGTACTTTTCTGAACAATCCTTCATATGCAAGGCAATGCAGTCTGATATATCGGGATGCATCTGTAAGGACGTGCGGCAAGGGGGCATCAACTGGCGAATCGGGTGTGAAAGGCATCCTTCCGAACTGTGGCATGGGAGGGAAGCCGGGGAGCTGTATGGATTCGGAGACTCGCTTATCATGTAAGTAAACGGAAGGAGGGATGTTTAGCTTCGTGATATCGATTTCGAGGGCAAGCTCCGTTAGACTCGAAACTATGAGCGCATGTCAGACACCGAACATATTTTTGATATCCATGATTCAATTCCTTACCATGCAATACTTTTCTTCTGAATTTCTGAGAGACGACCCCGGACAACATTTCTAGCATGATTCGCACCCAAGCTCGCTCGTGGACAATCCATAGCTTCTTGATACGCTTCCTGACAGCTCTCCCTAGCTATTTCGATTGTCAGCCAATGGCCAATTCTGTTGAAACTTAAGCTGTAGGACATACCAAGGAATATGCTTGCATGAACCAACTCCATGTCGGCCGTGATTTTGTGTCTTTATCTCTACTGCCACTGCCCCCAGCGAAGAAAATAACCGAGTAACCGCCGCTCCCTTTCTCGCCATGTGAATCTAACTCATCGATTTCATTTTCCCCCGGTAATATCGCCAATACATATGGTAATAAAGCATTATAGTCCACCTCCCTAGAGTCTGGGAATGCAGCTGCCGACAGTACTAACAGCGGATTTCCAAGCGAGTCAATCCCCGATCTGTACAGAATTCTAGCGGCCAATTGTGCGAGTTTCGGATCGTAGGTAGGCATTTCTGGTAAAGGGGCGGGTGCCATTTCTGGGGGATTCGATATCGCGCGTGCTCTCCTGATCGGGACTGCGAGGCGCTCGGCGACTCTTTCGACGGTTCGGTCTACCGGGGATGGAGCTCCGGGGAGCGGTTTTTCGAGCGACATGGTCGGTAATTTATGACGGTCGTGCCAGATGGGCTACGTTCGATTTATTATCGTATTGAGGTTTTGCGGCCTCAAGCTCGTATTCGTTCCAAGCAGGCTGGATTTAAGGAGTATGTTGAGCGAAGAGTAATCGCAAAGAGGGCTGAAGGTCGTAGCGCTACAATCCCGAAAGTCGCAAATCCCCCAAGCTAGCTGAAAGAATTGAGGGGATAGTGTACCGTTGGAATTTTGGTGTTTCCACTATCTCTCTGGTATCCAAACTGAATTCCCGATAGACGAAATTAACCCACTGATCTCATAGAAAACACTTTTAAAGCGAAAATGATTGGGAGAGAGCGAAAGGGCGTGAGATAATGAGGTGAGATGGATGCCTCCGCCCAGATTACATAGGGATAAGAGCTGAGGTTGTAGCGAAATGCAAGCTGCAAACAACAGTGGTTGGGCTCGAACCTTAGGTTTACTTAAGCCTGTGTCAATGGTGTCTCCGCACCCAAGGACAAGGGGGTATGGACTGGCGAGGAATTCGGCTCGATGCCCCAGTTCCAAAAAAACTCTCGGCCTAAATTCACCGAATTTTTAAAAAAGGCCCGTCGACAGGCTAATTTGAAGTCGAAAATGGTGATTTTGGTGATTGAATTGAATGAGGGAAACAAAAAAAGCCAGAGGGGCAAGAAATACGGGAAACAGTTATCAGGAAATTAAAAGAGCAGAAGATCCCATTTATACGATTGTGATAGTGAAATGATAGTGAAAGAGGTTGCTAGTGCGACGAGTCTCCGCTTTGATTCAGATAAATTTGATCCCTCACCCGACCATGCGCCAGATCAAGCAAACACCCTCCCTTCTTTCTGTCGCGATTAATATATTTTAAATTTTATGTCGCGCGTCGCAGGGTTAGTGATTGTTCGAGAACCCGATTGATGCATGCGCTGGAAAAATGTTTAAACAATGTAGCCACAGTTGAAGGTTTTACGGCTATTTCTCCCTTTGCTTTCTCCTTCGAACAGTAGCTACAACGCATGAGAGAGTTCGCCTGCAGGAGCAGTCTCGGTTTCACAGCCAAACTGTTAACATGTTAGAGATGTGGGGTGGCGCCATGCCATGCCATGGGCTGTCATGTATAAAATCTGTGGGTCTCTGTTAGTGTACCCATTTTGAAGCCTACGCTAGCCGGAATTCCGATGTTCTTCAACGTGACTGAAATTCCCATTCTTGTGCGGCGCAATTTCGTAGCCTCAACATTGATGTTATCTCAAAGGACAAGATGTAATTATACAAGAACTTCTATAGCTATTTATGGTTACCACATGTAGTATTTCTAAGAACTCGGAGGTCATGAACGCTTGTGTAACCCATCTACTCCTGGTGTTCTTTTGAGTCCACCGACGATTGGACTCAATCCGGGTGATTTGCCGCACATCATCGACACTTTGGTTCGACCCAACGCAACATCTCACAAAATCCAACAATTCGACCCGTTCCTTCAAAGCCAGATTCCAGGTCAGCTAACCTGCGATCCTAACAGAATAGTCTAAGGATATCTTAATCTTCGTACACTTCCCAATTCTTTTGAATGCAATCATCACAATACCCTTCTACATCCCTCACCCTAAATCTAGGAGGAAGAATCACACCGTGCGGATAGAGTCCGTCCACTGGTACATACTCTATGCCATTTTCGCCTTTAACTGGAATTGCGTATGGGAAACGGACTTCCTCTCTTTGGTTACAGATGCACCGGTTGGGATTTTGAGGGTCCGGTATGATGACACCCCATAAGTCGATGTGCTGACAATCAATATAACGAATGTGATGGATATGTGGGTCTATTGTAAGCGGATCCATCGTGGGTGTACGGGAGACCTCCTGTTCTTTTCCGAAAATATATGTTAAATTTGGGTCTATTTGAAGCTCGGCCATGTTGTCGATTTCTTTTTCAAGGGCTTATTCGGAGGGTATGGAGGCGGATCGTTGTCCGGACGTAGGTCGTTGTTTGGACGTGGGTCAGGGTTTGCAGGTAGAACTAGGGACGGAGGGGAATTGGGATGTGGTGGAAGGTCTGGAAAAGGGCCAGGACATGATGGCGATGGAGGGGTATCAATACGTGGGGGGTTGAGGCTGCATTTATAATGATTGCTTTTAGCTACGCTGAAACTCTAGGACTGGACTGAACGTCGACATTGTGAATGAAGCTTTGTCCTACAAAGAGGATCTCGCTTCGTCTAGTCGCAAAATTTAATTGCTTTAGGAATAAAAGGTTGAGGTTTCAAACCAAATTAGACACGACTATATAAATACGTCCCAGAATATCCAGCATCCTGCTATCGAGCGACAAGCAGGCTCGTGTACACGCTTGCGCACGAGTCTTGAAGCTTGCAGCTCGTATAATATTATAAAATCCATTTAGGCATGAGATTCGGAGAACTCTCAATCCGCATATATTCTAAGAATGCACCTAGGCAATGTTGTATTATCCCGCTTGCCCCAGCATCTCGAAAGGTAAAAAAGTATAATCAGGATCCTAGGCTTTTGGCCGAGTAGTGATTCAATGCCGCCGAAAGGTTAGGTTTCGGTTTCATGAAAATACTCGGCCGAGGTACCTTTCCAAAAGGGCGAGATTATCATTCCGTTGCACACCCACGATATGCCCATCAGCAATCCCTCATAGCAAGTTCGTATGTTCGATAAATCCTATCACCTCTTCAACCTTAAACATACTAACACATAAGATGAGAAGAACCGGAATATAAAATTCCCTCCCTCGAAGGCTTCTTCGCCTCTCTTCGTATATTTTGATATACAGTTTAGGAAACCGATCCATCTACAAAGAAAGCTTAACCACCATATCAACCACATCAACAAGACCAATCCCAACCTCCAAAATGGCATTCGGCGAACCCCATACCCACTTCATCCACTTCGAACACTGCGACCATAAGGACCCAAAATACGTCTTCCTTCCCGACCCGAAGAACTCAGCACGTTGCATCTGCAGTCGAGCCGACCACTTCAAGATCACTATGGCCGGCCGTAGTGAGAAGGTCAAATATATGCAACAGATTCGTCTGATCCCAGCCAGTTGTGATGACTGCAGCCTTCGGCCAAAGTTGACCCTGGATGAGTATACGAGATATTTGTCTTATCTCGGTGTCGATGGAGACGGAGACGAAAATATGGTGGGGGTGGAGGATGCAGTTAGCGAGGAGAGTCCATCGAAGAAGCCGCGTATTTAGATATAATTCGTTGGTTGGATTAATGATCTAATCGAAGAATTCGTGGGGTTGAAGCGGTGGAGGTATGGAGTTGAGAGGCAATTAGTGATATGTATCTCGTGGATTTGGTCTGTACAACAGTATAGTAACGAGATGCCTAGGCCTAGGCTTCACCATTAGCTCTATCGTTGATTAGCAAGCCTTCTTTGAACTCTGGATATCAGATGCCAATAATAGATTAAACCCCTTGGCCTATCGTTCCCTAAGCCAGTGCTTCCATATTCTGAAGTAGATTTCAAAATCATTGCGTCGTTGTGGGACCGGCACTTCGTCGAAGCTCACCATTCAAGTATCGCAACAGCCTCGATATCCTGACCTTGAGACCGCATCGTTAAACCACCATCACACACCTTCGGAATAACATAACTACCAGTCTATCCCCACCACCACTCCAAACATCCCTCCGTCAGATTCAGTTACGAAAATGTTGAACATCAAAGGCACCGGGGTTCGTACCCGTGCCACTGCCTCTCAAAGACCAAAGTTAAATTTCGCCCGGGCCACTATCCCGCACCTTCACACAGTGAAATACTCGATCTGCAAGCACAGATTCGAGAATTTCATCTTCCAGAAATGCCCAACGGATCCCACTAAATGCGGTTGTCGCAAAATCGACCCAGTTCATCACTACTTTGACGATAAGGAAAAGATACAACGTAGAATCGGAGATCGGATCATCCATGGCAAATGCCACATATGCACTACTGAACAGAATAAACGTGAGCATCCCTTTGGTTTTCGCCGCCAATTCACTCCATAGTCAGCTGTAGCCCTAAGTGCCTAGATGAGCCCGGGTGGAAACGTGATTACTGACCTTCTGGGCCCTTATAGTACTTCAGAAGTTGCGCGCAGAAGAGGAGAGAGAAGCGTATGCGACCGTCGTCGCGACTCAAGACCCCTCGTCCTATGGCTGGGACGAACTCACGGAAGACTGGACTCCCGAGAACCCGGCCCAAGAGAATGGCAAGAAGTGAACGCAGGGCGAAGTGAGCGTTTTGGTGGTGGAACTAGAGGTGCTGCTGAATGGGCAGGACATATTGAATTGCATTGCATAACCGTCTTCTTCTTTCTTTCTTGTTTCCGTCTTCTTAAGTAAGTTTCCCCCAAAGTACCTAGTGAAGTACTTAACTATGCACCCAGGCAAGTAGTGAGCAGGTCCATGCTAACGTATGTAGTACCAGCATCAGCCCGTTCTTCTAATTCATAGTAATGCAATCGTCACGTTCGTCTTCGAGATCGATCTCTCTGTCGTGCATACTTATAATATATTGTTGCATTTTTCGGTCACAACACAGTTTCCGTGCTGGTTATCACCGTGCACTTGAAATGCCCCCAATATTCAAAAGCGGTCGTTATTCATTCCCTTCTTTGCTGCCCTGCTCCTTCCTCCCTCCCTCCCTCCCTCCCTCCCTTCCTTCCTGCTCTTGAAATCCTTCCTCCTTCACCCCCTCATTGTCCCGCTCGTGGTTTCCCTTTCCCGCGCTGGTCGCCGTTGAATGCTTCGTTAGAGTTTGGTTCCATTGTTTCATTTCCCAGTTGGCATCGTGAGGAATTTGTTGAGATGGCATCTGCGACAGCTGCACCGAGTACCTCCATTCATATGGCTCATATCATGAGTAAAGCAGCCGGTCTAGATATTCCTCGCCAGACGGCTGGGGCCCCAGGTGTAGCTCCTCCTCCTACACCTAGCAAAATACCCTTGCCTCCGACGCCGACTTCTCCTATCAGTCTTAAGGGCCAGTTCATTGTTACCCCGAATGAAACCCAGGAACGACCTGGTCTCAAGACCTCTACGACTGCGTCATCTCTGGCTGGAACTGGTTCACAAGCCGCTGCTGCAAACGGGTTCAGTCTCCCCACCCAGTCGAATGGCTTCCCGAGTCTCGTCTTCCCGCCGACGACTCAGCAAGCCTACCACACCCGAAACCTCCTCCTCCATATCTATAGCATGTTCAACGGTGCACAAGCCGCAATCCACCAGCTCGGTGCAAACTGCGAGTTCAACCAGAATCTTATTACGTTCTTGTCCGGACAGCTTGTCGAGAAGGACCGCAAGATTCAGACGTTGACGGCTTCTGTCAACATGCTTCAGACGGCAGTCCAAAGGGCCATGAAGAATAACGAAGAGCTCAAGAAGAATGAAGAAGGGCTCCAGTCGGAGATTAGAGCTCTCCAATCGAACAATGGGAGCGATGCCGGGAATATGAGTAAGGAACATGAAGCCGAGCTAACATCCAAGATTGAGAAGCTTTCTCATGCGCTTGATACGCAAACTCAAGAGAAAGCTAAGATGACTGGCGAGCACAACAAGAAGCTCGGGGAACTTGAGAAAGAAGTCGAAGATCTCAAAGAAACCGTTGAGATTCTTGAAGAGTCCTTGCGATACGCCGTTTCCCTCCGTTTTGACGAAATAGATTTCGACGAGACCGAGGAAATGATCAACAATGAGAATGAGCACCTTCGCAACGACGAGGACCGAGCTGAGAAAATGATGAACGGACGATTGGAGGACGCATCCGCCGGATCTGACGACAGCCTGATCGATGAGGTCAACGGTGTCGCTCATGCCAACGGCGAGCACATGATTTTCACCGATGGAGCTTCTAATGGCGGTTACCTTCCATTGGGCCCCGGCGGTCGACCAATCTACCTCGACAGCATCATGGAAGAACCTGAGGAAGAAGCTAGAGAAGAGAGTATGGCGATGACTATTTCTAAGTTCCCAGTTCCTCCACATACGCCACCAGCAGCCCCTCAAGCACCCATTCCGCCCGTCAATTGCAATGCCCCGACTAATGTCACTACATCTCGCGGTGTTACGAAGTTGAGGGCCACTGCGAAGCCATTCGTCAATGAGATGGAGTTTCACTACGTTAATGACGAGAATATGAGGGCCTCTGGCGACGAGGCTGATGGGCCGGCAATGTTCTTGTAGACTGTCTTTGTCTTATGGGTCTTTTTTTTTCTTTCTATCGTCATCAGGCATTCGTTTTCATGGGTTTGTTTTCTTTTGGTTTTTTTCCCAATACACACACGCCTATCGGATATAGGCAGTGAACGAATAAGGGTTGCATTTTCGTCAGATTATCGGCCCGGAATACACGCCCTTGGTTTCTAGGGAATCCCTTTTTCTTTTCATTATTCTGTTTTTTGCAACAAAAATGACAAATTTGGTTTATTGTCAGGTTCGTCCCCCTTCCCTGTGTTAGCGGCTTTTCGATACAGTGACACTATACTTGATTGTTGAACTTTCTGTCAAGTTTCATTTCTACTATCCCGCAATTTCCTAACTATGAGCTCATTGAGCCCATGACAGGATACCGACGCAAGTCTCGTGTTCTGATTACTTGGCCATAGATGCATGGTCTTTAATTTTATATCCGTCGAGCGCGAGCTCGCTCGTTATCAGATAAGGACCCCAACACGTTCACGTTCAATGGCCACGAGGAAGTCTGCAGGTGCATACTTGGGCGGGCCGGAACTCGTTAGGACGAGGATTTCCCCCGAAACGCTAATTCTACAGGAAAAGCGGAGCAAGCTCCAATTTCTAAAACGTGGAAATCGTCCGGTATATTGTGAACTCCTTTGGTTACGATCAATAATCCAAAAAAGGGACTCAGCGGCAAAGCCGTGTAAAATTGCATGGGACACGGGTTTTTGTTGCATTTTTCTTTTAAGGTTCGCTGCGGAACGGGAGTGCTGCCGTCACACGACATGGAAAACGGGTATTATTGGAACCGCTGCGAGATATTGATAGGTATTACCTATATCCGATGGGCCGGCCGGACGAGTCGGGTCTCTGAGGGCCAACTAAGTAACTATCATGGACTTCATTCCTTTCGGCAGCGGTACTTATCAATCGATTACCAAAATTTCATAGATGGTTGTTAATGTGGACTGGATTCATAAGCGTTCGAGGCTTGGGCCACCCCTCACCTTAGGCGCTTTGTCTACCGATCGACCTAGAGTGATTATCTAGGGTTGCAGTTATGTGCCGTTTACCGTGCTTTAGTGTAGTCTTGTTACTCCACTACTGGGGCCACTAAGCTTCGCGGTTTCTCCTGTCACAGATGGTTTAGAAAATGGGCGCAAACTGCGGAACTAGTCGGGTGCTGTTGCAAAGCGGGTTTAAGGTCCAATTTTTCGCCCCAACAAATTTGTTGCAGTTTGTGGTAAATGATGTATGTGGAGGCTATTTGGTGTCTATCTTATGACCCTGACGTCGATCGTGAGAGGGGAAGGAAAGAGAATAATATGTTCCATGTTCGTAGACAAGGACATGGGGTATACAACAGAAGTCAAGTCGACTTCAACTAACACAACCTTCCTTGTGGTCGGAAATGTGCGACAGAGTTTTTTACCATGTAGTCTATGGGGAGTTGAAGCGGGGAGATCAGTATAACTCTAGGAATCCCAGTCCGATGCCTCTCAAAAGAGGGGTTTTTGCAATCTGAAGGTCGTAGTGTTTGTGTCTAACGAAGGTTTGTCCCCACTTTACAAGTATTACCCTTGAAAGATAGACCTGTCATGGGGACCAAGCGTAGAAACGATCGAGAGATGTGTTTGTTTGTACCCGTCTACATATACGCCATATATAAGTACTTGTTATATTGCCACTGTAATATAGGGCGAGTAGACCGGTTTTTTTTGAGTGGTCTCTGCTTGGCGAAAGGCGGCACGTTCGAACGTTCGATGTAAACTATCGCCATATATCCCTGTAGATCGGGGCTTTCCAGAGTATCTGTGCAGATTTGAGGGGACGTATGCTGATATCATGCGTAGACAGACAGAGATTCTTCCTGCAGGGTGGCCAGAGCACTTTTCGTTTAGGTATAATGCTGGCAACAAGGCTAGGTTCTTGGGTATTACTAAGGAAGTACTTTCTGTGTATGCGTAAGGACGTGTTCAATTTAACGTGCAGTTGAAAATGAAGTCTCAATTCTACTACATTCAGCAATCTTTTGATATATGTCGCACTCACTATTCGAGCCTTATGCATACGATTGCTCTACGAAGACAGAGCTCCAGCCGTGGAACCGAGAGACGTCTGCTAAGACATCCCTCATGACCATTGACAGCTCCAAATATAGCTCCACTATTATCTCGTTTACAACTGCCCTACCGTCTGTCGTACCTATCACATTTCCTCCTTGGTACGTCTGGAAATTAAATGTCGAACATACATATTTCCGTGCGTGCATATTGTTGGATTTGTTTGTTATAACCTCGTATACGTATATACACGTTCACAAGAATACAAGGTTTTAAGAGTGTCGTCGTATCAGTAAATATAACGGAGGAACGATGTTCCAGGAGCACGAGTGTCATAAAATGCTTGCATGCAGGATCTTTGTGTCACAAATGCGACGGAAATCAGCTCCGTAGGTTTATGTGATAGCCAGTCTCCAAATATGATAGAGTGATTTTTTTCTAATTTGTCTCCTATAAACCAACAGAGCTCTTTGTACAAATGTACATCTACATTGGATCGACTATACACGTCTGTAAACCTCCAACATGCATCTCAACATTAAAAATCCAACATAATCTCAGGAGATCTCCGCTCTCCGCTCCAAATCATCCTCCAAATCGCTCGGCGCCAGCCTAGCTTCTTTCTCCTGTTGAAGATCCTATATCTTGACGAAGACGACTGGCAACTGACACCCTTCTGGGCCCCGAAAGACAATAACTTGCGCAAGGCAAGGAGCGGCAACTAGACTCCAGCCGAGACAAGTCGAGCCGTGCTTTGCTCTCATACCCTCGAATTCAATAAAAAAACGACGCATTCGGACTAGCATCCGGATATCCAACATCTTAACCTGTTTCTTCGGTGAGTTTAGGCGCTTTTAGCTTACTTGAGCCATCTTCTCGGCTTGCCGGTGGGCATGGCGTATGAGAGCTGAAGGGTTGTGGGAAATGGATGTGGAAGTTTTTTTTGGCTGCCTTGGGGATAGTTGGGGCGGAATGAGGGGGGTGGTACCACTACATGCTTGACGTGAGTATGAGGTATGAGAGGGAGATAAGAGGGAAAGAGGGGGTGTGCATATCAGATTTATGCGGCATGCGTCTCAATGTTTCCGTCTCATCTTTTTGATTCCTTCGATCGCGAGATCCTTTTTGGATGTCGGTTGGGATCTCTAAAGCGAAATACCTCTTTTTACTAAATTTTGTTGGCTTGTTGTAGTGCATAAAGTCTAGCTAATATATCATTTCGGGCTTATGCAGGTTTAGCGGCCCTGGTATTTTCCAAGAAATCCTCCTTACATGTGAAAATTCAAGAAGTGGTTTTTTTTGTATCTCGACATTTTCCTCTCGATCGCGCTCGCAACTGCAATGTTTCAAGCCACAGGATCGATGTAACGACAATCATTACCAAAGCAATACACCATCTTCGGGTCATCATGGATCTCAAATCCGTCTGATACTTTTCCTCCCCTTTCCCTTGCCTCCAGCTCCGAGCCCATGGCGCAGTGCCAATTCGCCATAAAGATACAAGTGGGGCCCAGAATCCTGGTGCTATCTATTCCCGTGGATTAAGCCACGGATCTGATTAAACGTAAAGGTTATATTGGGTATTTGCTTTTGAACATAATAACTATTACGAAATCTGCCACAATGATTCTTTCGTTGCGCGCGCGCGGGTTTCCATTTTGTTTCGTCTCTCCGTATTGTCGGGAGGAATTCATTGTATTGTTGCTTGAAGTGAGCACAAAGAGGTCCATCCGTAGTTCCGAGTGCCGGAGTATCCTGCTAGCTGAGGCCAGTGCGGCTTTTCGCTTGGCTGGTTCGGTAACCTGTCAATAGTCATAAACACCTCAAAAACCTTCTTTTGGGGAGGTTTACATAAGGGAGAGCTTTGATGTTTTCTAAGTGGTCGATTCCGGTTTTTCCGGCGGCGCCTGTAATCGTATCGTACTTACATACATATTCAAATCTCGTATCGCTCGCATCGTGCCTTTTGCTAAACTATCAGCCGTGCGGTAACATCCTTAAACTTTTTCCCCTCACATCGAATCCACCTTCCCTTCCCTTTTATCCCGGCCGTGACTCTACCATCTATCTTTAGCGGATATATTTCTTTTTGGTTTGCCAGGCTTTTTCAAGGATTTCTTTCCCTTCTGGCACTATATGAGGCGTGCATAAGCTTGCAAGCAGTTGCGACAAAAAATTGTGGAGACAAAATAGACGATCTGAGATGTGAAGGTGTGAGGGATATTGTGGGGAAGCGAAATTTGATATATGAAAATCCGGGGTGCACCAGTGCGGACGAGATTCAAACGTGAGAGAGGGGGGAATGATGAGGCTGATTTACGTATACGATTACGCCAGAAAAACATGGCTTAAGGCGAGAGGAAACGGCTGGGACGGCTGTTAAAGTTACGTTTAGGTCGAAAAGTAAAAAAATGTTACTAACTACCCGTCCCAGGCTGATATAGGTGATTTTGTGGAGAAACTCTCTTTTCCTTGAGATTTGGAGGTAGGCGATCTCGAGGGATCAGACACGGAAAGGAATAGAGGCGAAAGGGAAGAAGGGAATAAGGGATGCGGTCCGTGTCTTGGAGCGCGATAGAGAATGCGAAGGGGACTTGGAAAATAACATATCCCAACAATGAAGTTGTGTCAAAGACTCCACCGTGCGCCGAGCGGTCCGAACTGATACGGAGCGGCTGGCGGGGATAATACACCCAAGTGGCAGTTCCGGGTGCGATTCGAGACAGCAGCTTTATTGTTTGAGAACTTCAGGAATACGAGAATGGGAGATTTCGTATTTCCTGCGCTCTTTTTGGTGGATTGCTTTCAGGTCACCTACTCACAAGAAGTAACAAAAGTGATATTACGAAAAAACACACACACTCCTATCGTAACATTATTTCCCTTTGATTCACATTAAATCGTACGAAGTAGAGCGGGAACAGCTCGCGAATCTTTTAAAAAATCTACGCAGCTTGCAGCAAGACTCAGAGAGAAGAGGGTGTGAAGCCCGCCTCAATCTGCTATTTCTTTGAAGATCGGACATTTAGAATCCTCAGATATATGGGGATATCCGTGTCAGCTTCTTATCTTTTCATTTGAAACCTCGCAAAATGTTGCAGCGCACTGGTAAGGCAATTGACCCGAATATGGCAGTTCCTGACGTCGAATTTGACGCGCAAACCATCAATTACCTATCTTTCGAAATGTTGGTTTCTCTTCCAATCCATTTCAAGAAGGTGGTCTCTCGAGGTCGTTATGTAACAGATATTGGGGTCCGCGTCGGGATCCATTTTAAGGTCCTTTTTGACGCCAGCCCTTACCTTCCATCCCCCCTTATGATCCTTGAACCTTGGACTTGTGGTTTTCATGCACATCATGGGACGGGAAGACGCGAGCGAATTTGCAGCAAGCAAGTAAGCAAAGACCAAAAGAACACGCTGCAACTTCGATATCATACATATGTACGAAACAGCGAGCGAACTAGAGGAGAGAAAAGCGACGCCTTCCAGCCCCGAATGATAATCTCTCACAGAATACCATTGGACCTACCCTTTCCTCGACATCATAGCGAACAAAAAGTCGTATGATAGTTGCTTGAAAAGGGGGATCTAAGACGCAGGCATTTACATATATTTAATTTGGAACCGGCGCCGTGCATTTGCATCCAACATTTCGAAGGCTGCATAACGAGTTGAAGGCGTGTGGTTAAAACTTCCTCATACGGAGCAAATCAATTAGGCACGATGCATCGTGTCCAATAGAAGACTTATCTCAGATAACAATGTAATTGGACCGACCGGATCTTCCTTCCCCTCTGTTCATTCTCCTCGATTGATATCCACTAATCTCATGTATGTTCCCTGTAAAAATGCCCTTTTTCTTTCTATTCTATTGGCACGTTGGCTACAGAATTTTTGACTTTTGCAGTTCGGAGTAACTGTACAGAAACAACGGTAATAGGCCTGCTGCAGCAACTTGTACATTACATGTACTCAAGTAAAGGTTGGGTTGGTGATTGGAGGGGAACCTTCAGCGATATTGATCCGATTCGTTGGAGGGTTCATGAGTCCCTTGTAGAATGGCCGGGTTCCCTCGTTCAGTTCCCTTCTTTTTTTTTCAACCTTCTCAACACAGTAGTAGGAGATGTTGGCTTGCAGTTCATGCAGATGTACGTACATATGTGGACAATTTGTGTGGGATATGTGGGTTCTTTTCTGGGGAAGAAGGAGAGCTAAAAAAGGTCGACGTTTGTCTTCTTGGCGAGAAGGGTTTATCGGTGGGAAATTTGATATAGAGTCTGTGCTATTGGCTGCATAGAAGGGAGGATCTTAAGATCTTCTGGGTAAACCACGTATGGATAGCCTCATTCTCGTTCGAGCCAAGTGATAAGAGGTAAAACCTTCTGACATCACAATATTGAACACCGGAAGGAGCCGTGTTTCGACAGCTTAGACGAGAGAATCTTAATTTGCGGGTCTGACGGCAAAAAGCAGTGTCTTAGGTCTAATATTGATGATCCCAGGTGATAATTGTCTGGCCTTCATTGATCCCTCTAACTGAGCGTCTTCATGTCGAAATTGTGGCTAATACGACCGGGGTGATGGTTGTGGACCGCCTATTCGAAACTCACAAGTTCTTGGGGGTATCCATATTCTTGTAGATTCTGAGCTTGGGGCGCTATGATCTGGGCTTGCATTTTTCTATGGGCATTCTTCCTTCGTCCCGTCTATTCACTCGAGCTTAACTTTAAACTTTTTAGCTTCAAAACGTCGTGCAGCTTGAGTGGGTCCTAGACCTATGCACGCCTATCTGGAGAATACTCCGCATATGATAGGTTCACTTGCAAGTGTGATTTCGCACTTGGATTTTGTATCAGAGCTCGTGAAAAAAATGGTTGGGGAAAAGGGAGCGAAAATCTGGGGTTGTTTAGGTCTTCCCTTTTTCAGGAATAGCGAGTTTACCGAGTGATATGTTCATTTTCTGGGGGGAGAAGAGAGAAATTCCCGCACCGGTGGTAGACGGGCTTAGCAAGTCGTACTGGGGAAGAGGGACGATGCGACTATCTATGATCTCCTGTGCATGCATCCCAAGGGCTTGAAGGTAATAAACCCATTTGGAAAAGATTTCGCTATATGGGATTACATCAGGCCGGGTTGGGTTTTCTTTAAATCCCTCATAATATTGCCACCTTTTCTCATTTTCGCCCATACCCACAAGATAGAAATTCAAGATTAAACGGTCTACGTATGCTGAGGTGAGACGAGAGCAAAACGAAAAAGGGAAGCGGGCTGAAATTCGTGATAGTTTTTGGATGGTGTAGCGGGTGGTGTTGAGCTTTCTAGGGTCCCGAAGGTTCCAAAAATGTGATAGAAGATTTTGGAACCCACATTTTTTTTTTTTTGGAGGGGAACATAAATTGCCTGTGTTTTTTTAACAGGCCGAGGGGTGTCGACAGGGTCAGGGTAGGCCAATTCTGGGAAGTGAGTATCGACCGGGGTGTGTGCTAATATTCGAATTATTGGGTCCTTGTTTTTGTTAAGGACGGGAGTGTCAGTTGGGAGATGGGACGAGGGTTCTGGTTACTTTACTTGTCTGACTATAGTTGCATTGTCGTTCGGCAGGTTGATATCAGATATTGGGAGCTGCGTAAATGGGTGTTTCGCACATTTTTGGTTGAACGAATCGGCTCTCGGTTGGCCCGGTCTTGGATATGCCTCAGAGCTGTTTCCCGAGGCGGCATGGACGCAGGCCGTAAGAGCGAATATCATTCTCGAGGGAGTGCCGTCTACCGGCGAGCGACCACCGAGATAGGATGATAGAGAATCGAATGTCAAACGACAATCATGATATGTTCATCGCATGGTGGTTTCGAACTAAGCCCAGGGAGCAGCCCATCATATCCAGAATCCGAGGCCTCGATGCGAAATTCAATCGAGCTCCCTCTTGTTTTCGAGAAGAAAGGGTAAAGCTTCGGGTATCTTGCATAAAAAACGACACAATTCGAAATGTCTCCATAGTGTAAATCGACGGTTGTACATGGTCTAGCTAGCCAATGTGTGAACTAAATTGCTATTGGTCTTCCCTGTCAATAGTTGACCTAGCTTTGGCCATCTAGAAAAGGGAACATTACACATGCGCATAGCATCAGCTGCAAGTCGATAGAGAAAAGGCACGATCTTGGGAGCGGTCCTGTCAAACAGAACCGTTGGCCTTCTTCGGCCGGTAACGGAATATTTCGAGGCAGTTCCGCGGCTATGATGCAGGATACGTTTCAGAAAACCAAAGCGTTGGATTCTGCCTTTTGATACTGTCGATGAGCCTTTGCATAGCAAACGGGTCCTGTTGCATTCAGAAGAGAGGTCTGTGGTTTCGATGGGCAGTTGAGAGTTTCGGTGACAAGGGTGGGTAACCTCGTCCTACAAGCTTTATTGCAGGCCGTCGAGGCTAACGAATATGGACCAGCCCGTCCTGGTCCAGCGACGCCTTCGGATCTTGGTACCAGCAGTCTGAGCGCAAGGGAAAAAAAAAAGTGAATTAAGAACGAGACCCGCCTCATCCGCGCAGAGGAAACTTAAAGTTGCGCAATAACGAAGTAGTCCCTTATGTTGGTTTCAACCGATTCGATTAATGATTCTGATACGAAAGGGATCCATGTCGAGAAACGAAGCATCATGCCAAAACAGAATAGACGACGTTACGATTCCTCATCAGCAAGCGTCATGTACGGCCATGGATCATGGTATATCCGTTTTATTTGATTATCGGAGGCCGAAGTTTGCAATTTGTTCCAGCGCTATCTGTAGAGGGCTTAGTATAAGTTCGATCCCGAGTATTCGGTAGATTCTTTGACATTTCTGGCGGAGGATGAATTGGGTATATGTAACGGCCTGGCCTTCTCCTCTGGGAGGTTATGCCAAAGGTCTTGATGAAGATCAGTGCTTGGCCTGCAGCTGATGGCCTGACATCCGCACTGGGCGTTTTCTTCTGACCTCCCCGCAATACGTATTCGGGAAGATCTTGCTTTGGGCAGGACACCATCTTTCGTTGAGATGTTCGAAACGGAATTAAAGATAGTCGTCATGATGGTACTTGCTAATCTGTATCATGTTGGGATGGAATACATTGTGATCCGGACACTGAATTTCGAAGAATTGCGATCTTCGAGTCGGCACGTTTGCGCCAGCGTGACTCGAATACGATCCGATACCCGGCGGTGTTTAGCTCCTTCTTTTGTCCGAGATATCGCTTTCAACTAGTGAAGTGTGAAGTGTTTAGTCTTGGATGTATTCTCACCGAGAAAGTTCCCTCTGTCGCCCTACCCTGGTCCCGGAGGGTGTCCATTCCCTGCCCATGACGATGCTTCGGTTCAGGACCAGGGCACCGTATGTGACTTGCTTTTTCACTTTCAGAAGCGGTTTTTCCCTGCCCAGAATAAATCGGATTTGCCAACCATTTAGACAAGGAAGTCCACGGTGAAGAATCCCATGAAATCATCTGATATGGAAGTGTCGAGGACGCAATCTTTAATATTAAATTTGGTGAATTTTGAAGCTGTGGCTATTTTATTGGAACTAACTCGGCTGAGCTCCCGAATCTCTCTCCTGCCCACTTGAATTTCTTTTTCCTCCTGGCTTGACCTGCTTGCCAGGCCTGAGCCCGAGATTTAGTCGAGCTACTGGTCGCTAGCGCCTTGGACGCATTTTTTTGCTATCATCTCCCTTCAGATCTTCGTTTAGTCAAGTCAAGTCAAGGTAAGGTAGGGTATTGTAGGTAAGGTAAGGTCGGTATGGATGGGATGTACCGTACCTGTATGTATGCACGCATGTACCTGTACAAGCAAGTCCACAGATAGGCAAAATGGGACATGTAATGTATATGTAATGTGAATGTATATGTATGTAAGTAATGTACGGGCAGGGTCAGCGAGAAGAGCATCATCGTGTTCGATTCAATCTTCCAACTACTTGACTACTTGTTACTTAGCTTCGACAAAATCACAATCGTTTGATCATTAGTTTAGGGCTGGCTATATCAAACACCAAGAGGACCGGCGGCCAGCCTATCGCACCCTCGCTTTGCCATCACCACCCGCTTCGTTTAGCTGAATTCAAGAGCGGTACATAGAGCTGTTCGCCCCTCACCGTCTTCACACCCTCCCACTGCTCTGCCACTATCTCCGGCTCCTATTATTGGACGCCCTTCCCCATACTTTTTCCTGGCCTTCTTCCCTTTCCGTTTTCTTCTTTTTCCCTTGGTGTGTGGTCAAGACGAAGGAGAAAGCGACACCACATCGTCATAAATCACCCAGCCAGCCCAGAACAGAGCAGAGCAGCTCCTACCAAGTGGTCTCACCCGAAAACTAGCCATACAAATACGAGAAAGCGTCCCAGCGGTCTGGCACACGATATCGAGGCTTCTTCCTATTTGTTCACAGGCATAGCCTTTTTATGTAATTTTCTGTTCTTTTTATTCAACTTTATTATCCGAAGCAAGAGTTAGAGATAAGGACCCGGCCATACGTACAAAAACTCTGTCACCGGCCAGAAAGCATATTTCTATTATCATCGCCAACCTTATTTTTTTATTTTTTATTTATTTTTATTATTTTTGGGGGAAAGGCTTCTTCTTCTTCGAGTGGTCTGGTGAACTATCGAGGCCCAACGTCTACAGGAACAAACCGTAACTGATATTCGGGCCAGCACGAGTTCGAGGTCGAGCGAGGGAAATAAGGACTCTATCTGGCGCTGTCTGATTCGATTGCATAATAATATCGACACCGAAAAACGCCCGAGCCTAACTTATCAGAACTCGCTTGCCCGCCTGCCATCCGTCCTTTTTTTCTGCTTTTTCTGCCTTCTCGCCCAACAAAGCAAAAGCCGGGAACCAGAAAGCCAAAGCCAAAAGCCAAAGCAGTGCAAAGCCAAAGCCAAAGCCAAAGCCAAGTACATACCAAGGTCGGAACCCACTTCTGCCCAATCGAACAGGATCGTTATTATTATCTGCCTGTCTTGTCCTGTCCGGTGTCTTTATTTCCCATTGCCGGCCTGCCTTTGCTCTGCTGCATCAGCTCTGAAACTGCAACTGGGAGGACCGACATCATTCCGAATTGCCACTGCACCACCACACTGCTTCCACCACGACCACCACGACCACCACCCGAACACCTCTCCTCCAACTATCAATTCTAATTCTCCCATCGTCAACCTCCTCTCTCCGGCCAAGCTAGCTAGCTGTCATTCCCAACAATTCTCGACCTCTATCAACCCACTATCAGCACCCATTGACCATATTAGCCTGTCCCGAACGATATCAAAACCCTCTTCCGTCGACTGCTGCTTTTTTTTGACCCGCCGAATCAGTTGTAGGCACACGACCCCGGTACTACGTGAGACTACCACTGCAATCCTCGACGTCGACCCTTCGTAGACCCAGTCCGTCCAAATTCCTCACCGTTTATATTCCCTCCCTGGGCAGGAGACACAGCCTTATACGAAATAGACACAAAGTCCCGCCTTATCTATCCTGCCCAATCCGATCCGATCCTGCAATCCAACTATCTGTGCTTGGTCAATCAACCACCCTCATCCTTTCTCGATATCTGCAGGCTGCCATCGCCGTTCGTTGAGCCTCGATTTCTCTTTTGGTCCCGCTTTTCCCGTCAAACCCTTCCGGAGCCAAAAAAAGCTCGAGCCTTCTGAAGCTCGTGGTCCTACTCATAGACCGAGACCCTCCTATCACGTTACACGATTCGTAATCTCGAGACGTTCTAGAAGGCCAGAATCTTTTTTTTATCTCTGGTTCTCAATCCTGTGTCTTGATTCTTTCCTTGCTTTCAACCCTTCGGAAACTCCCATCGCGTCCCGATATCAAATCGTATTTCCGTATTCCGCCAACACACACACGACCAAAGCTCGGTTACCGTTATCATTTGCCAATTGCTGCTGAGCCCTCTCTGTCTGCTTCAGGTAGGGATTGAACATTCCTTCGAGGCGGATTTCATTCGCAGGTCGGGACCAAGAACTGATAGATGACTGTGTCTGAATGATTAGCTACCCTCCTAGACCCTTCGGACACTTACCTTCTCGGAAATACGCCCCTAGACATACATATCTTTTCAATCCGAGGTATGTTACACAAGCAAAGTTTGCCCTCTTGGGCATACCAAGCTCCAGGAAGTCGTGAAGCTCTCAGTCCGGCACCGATCCCGGACGGAAACTTTAGCCTTCTGATAACGATTGTCGTATGAGCAAGACTAACGTTCTCCCCTGCCGTTGTCGATAGTGTTTCCTTGGTGTTTTTAGGGTGGACGAGATTCCGAGCTATAATCCCTCCTTCACCCCCCCCCCCCAAGATCGAACCTCCATTTATAATGCCAATAAAGCACAAGCCGTAGCTCCCTGGATACTCTCCAAAACTCTCACCCGTCGAGAAAATAAAGAGACACCATGGCGGACCAAATCCGAGCAGGCAGTGGAGGAGCCGGGACATCATCGGGTCGCGGTCATTCCCGGCATCCCAGCAACTCAACAAACGGAGACCAATCATCAACCTCTGATGAATTGCTTGCCGTTCATCCGCGATCCGAACCCATCACACGACGGCCGTCGAATGCACAGGTCTGGGTTCCCGTGCAGCCGTTATTGACGTCCGAATCCACACCAACCTCCCCGACCGACCTCCACATCAAGACCTATCAAGGTGCTAGTGCCGCCCTCTATTCGCCTGCAACAACCGCTCTTTCATCTCCTGGTGGGCAGAGGCAGTTGTTTTCGCAATCGCCTTTCCTCCATCCAGCTCATCGACAGCCTGTCAAGGAAACCCATCTCCTCGACGTCGAATTCGATCCGATATCCGGCCGCAAGTCTATCAACTCGTACGAAATCATCAACGAGATCGGTCGAGGCGTCCACGGCAAGGTCAAACTCGGTCGGAACCTTCTTGGAGATCACGAATTCGTTGCCATCAAGATCGTTGAAAGGAATTCTCGGCCGCGACTTGGAAAGGTCGGCCAGAAGAAAGGCAGCCAGGAGGAGAAGGTCAAGCGTGAAATCGCCATCTTGAAGAAGTGCCGACATCCGAACGTCGTCAGGTTGATCGAAGTTATTGATGATCCGTCGAGCAAGAAGGTGTATCTCGTCCTGGAATTCGTTGAACTTAGTGAGGTCAAATGGAGGCGCCCAGGTGATGAAAGCATTGCTCAGCGGGAGGCTCTTCGACTTGAGAAGCTTCGGGCTCTCGCCCTTGGTACACCAGATGCCCGTGAAGAGGAACAACGCAGAGAACGACAGCTACGACGGCGTATTGCTAAGCAGCATGAAGCCGCCCGAAAGGCTCGAGAGGAACGGAAAAGACACCAAGAACAAGCCTCTGCCTCTGAGCACATGTGGTCCCTTGAATTCGGCGGAGAAACAGAGGAATCAGTTAGTGATGATGACATTGCTATTGGAAGCTTCACCGACGACTCTCACGACGATGAAACCCCAACCGCCATCAAGGAGTCTGCGGATGTCAACCCCTTCACTCAAGATATATCTGATGCTTCCCGGAACTACTCTCTATCTACGATCGCCACGAATACCAGTGATTCGTATGATCCAGATCTTATGTATGTTCCATCGTTGACCATCCAACAGGCTAGGCAAGTTTTCAGGGACACCGTTCTCGGTCTCGAATATCTTCACTATCAAGGCATCATTCACAGAGATATCAAACCTGCCAACCTTCTTTGGAATAGGGAACACCGAGTCAAGATTTCTGACTTCGGTGTCAGCTATCTTGGCCAGGGTGTCGATGAAGAAGGAAACGTTGGCCTGGACCAGACCGACATCGAGCTGGCGAAGACCGTTGGAACACCTGCCTTCTTCGCACCCGAGCTCTGCTACAGCGATATCACAAAACCACGACCACAAATCACTGAGGCCATCGATGTTTGGGCCCTTGGGGTTACACTCTATTGTCTTATCTTCGCGAGATGCCCTTTCATGGCAAGCGGCGAATATGAGCTTTACAACGTCATCGAAACACAAGAGCTCTTCATCCCCAACACTCGCCTCCGTCCTGATGCGGACTCTCCATCCGGCTCCCGCCCGAGTACTCGTCGGTCGGTGTCTCACCGGAAGAGTTTGAACCTGAAACTCACCGATGTGCCCGAGGATGAGCCCTCCAACACGCACGAGCCTATCTCTGCTGAACTTAAGGATTTACTGCGGAGACTTCTCACAAAGGACCCTGCCAAGCGCATCACCCTTCCTGAGGTCAAGCAACATGCGTGGGTCCTGCAAGACCTGGATGACCCCATCGGCTGGATCGAAGAAAGCGACCCGAAACGTGCTCGCCCGGTTGAGATCTCTAGAGAAGATGTCGACCATGCCGTGGCACCAGCTACTGTCTTAGGTCGTGTTAGGAACAGCTTGAGGAAGGCCGTTGGCGGTATTGTGACCGCTGTCGGCTTGCGACGTCGAGCTCATAGTGCTGTTACGATTCCTACAACTACCCCTCTGGGGGCTACCCCGATCGAACACCGTGGAGGAATGGATGGAGCCGACGATGTTGCGGAATTCTTTCGTGATCGCGACACTGACGCCCAGAAGGCCTTGAAGAGAGAGAAGAATTTGGCACCACCGCATCAACATCAACATCATCATCATCATCACCACCACCATCACTCTCCTCTCCGTCGTGCTACATCTGTGACCGTCGCTAATATCAATAAGGAGCATAAGGCATCCCTTGTTACGGGGTTGCTTCCCGCCAACGGTGGTTCCAAAGCGCCTCCTCCAACACCCATAGCCGAAACACCTGTCGCCCAGTCCGAGAATGCCGAAGCGCATCACAGTCGTCGAGGGCATCATAACAACACCTTTTCATCACGTTCAGCCATAGGTAGGCTACTCCGTGCTTCGAAGAGCAGAGATATGCACAGGGACTTTCGAGCCACTGAAACACGAGCCACGGAGACCAGTTCGGAACCAGGCGATTCGGATATTGTTTGGAAACAAGATAAGGAGAAAAGGTCGGAAGGAAAGGACAAGCACTTTGGTTCCGTGCGGGGCTGGAGCGGCGTGATCCGTCGGGGAAGTAGACAGTCTTGCGACTCCATCATGCGCCTGGCCGCCGGATTCTCAGACAACAGATCTTCTCGTTCTGCGAGTCCGATGCCCAGCATGCCCTCTTCGCCTGCCGAAGACCCCAAGCCCGTCTTCCCGCCAACTCCAAGTCGCAAGTCACCATTCTTCCCGGTCTCTGATACCGACGACAGCAAGCTCTCCCGGGACGTTTCACCAATCAGTGCTAAGTCTGCGGAAGGCGCTCTAGGGAACTGCCCTCCCAGCCCTGACGATGCTCCATACCTTGATGTCCTCGCCCGCTCAAATAAGGAGAGTGTCTTTAGTGGAGACGATAGCAGCTTCTCAAACACCACTACGAAGGTTACGCCTCACAATCTCAAGTGGGAAGGCAGTTTCGCCTCTCGCGCTCAGGCTCACGCTGTGGATATGGATCAGCAAATCTCGCCAGGAACCTCTATTAAATCTCCTACATTGTCACCTAGAACTAAATCACCGCGCCCACGACACCAGCATACCCGATCGTTTCACTTCCCTGCTGGAATCCCGGAGCGATCGGCCCTGACATCATCCAGCAGTGAGGAGCATTTTGGCACCTCTAGTCTTAGCAATTCTACGAGCTTCCCAAGCGTCCTCTCTGCCTCATCATCCCTCTCCACTGACGACCATTGGTCACACAATTCTTTATCCCCCAAAATGCGTCTGAATAGCGCTGATCGCCTCCCTACACTACCAACCTGTCTCCCCTCCAAACCCGCTTATCAAGAAATACAGCCACGCATCAAACCACTACCCGTCAAGAATGGATCAGCCCCACCTATGGAGTTCTTACACACTATTGAAGACCGCCACACCCACCCTACTGACGACTTTTCCGCTGATGGCGCGATTGCGGATATTGAAGATGCAGACGACTGCGATGACGACGACGACGAAGAGGATGAAGGCTTCTTCATTGATTTCAAAAAGAAGGAAGTCAGGAGCAACAGTCTCGCGGCGTCTTCCCGTCCGCAACTCACCCAACTCACCAAGGAACAGCGCCGAAAATCCTCGTTTGTTCCCTAATCCGGCACTCTAAGGGCCTCTTGTCCCAAATCCGGACACCATCCACTTTTGCTTTTTCAACACTCAATACCTTGTACAACATGACCTTGTTTTTCTTTTCTTCCTTTTAATGCATTTACGGTGGGGTTCTTTTTATCTCTCCTTCGTGTTCTTTTTTTCTCTATTTTCCCTCTAGCGACGCATGCATGGATATTTTCTAACGGGGGCGAATTATCTGAATCTTTCCCATCAAATCAGGAGTCTGACTTTTTCCTTGTCTGTTTTTTTCTAATGTGGGCGTTTGGACGAAACATTTTTCGTATTTCTCTTTCTCTCTTATTACCACAGAGACTTGTTCTTTTAGCAGAGTGTAGTATCTTCATCTCCTTATTCCCCTCTCGTCGCACTATTAGCTTTTTTCCTTTTTAGTTTACATTATCTTACCTCCCTTCGTCTGCCTGTACTCGTTCATGTTTGAGATACTGGGCGGGCCATCTGGCTTTGCGATTGACAAGAGATAGCGGTCTTAAAGCCTTTTTGTTTAGGCGCTTTTAGACATGGGAATTTTTATGGGCGAGATTGAATAAGCGGGAGTCTCGTAGACAGAAGGGATTTCAAGAGAATGAAAAAAGAGGGGAAGAGAGAAAGGGGGGAATATTTTATTCATAATGTACATAAACCTCTTTTTTTTTCTCCTTTCTTCTTTAACTTTTTTTACTACACGAGAGAACAAGAACAAGAAACCAAGAAATAAGGCAGCTTTTTTTTTTTTTTTTTTCTTCGCAAAGAAGTGCAATCAATCTTGCATAACGCGCAGAGTTCTTATCGGGGGAGGGGGGGGTGGTTTTTTTTTTTACCTTTTAACGTGGGGCAAGTAGGATGGTGATCTGTGAATTTTGCTCTTAGCATGCATGCATGGCTATGCTGTTCTTGCGCTATCTGTGTCTTTTTTTCCTTTTGGAAGTTGGACCTGTCGAGATTTTTCTCTTACGGCTTTCGCGGTTATCGTTCACGGAGCGAATCGTTCGTGTACCGTTTGGCTGACCCTCCTTTCGAAGCATTCCGAGATAATACGTATTGGAAAGGAAAGACTGAAGTTTCAGGTCGACGAGTGAACAGGCAGAAAAGAGACGGGATTAACAGGCCCTTGTCAGCAAAAGAGAGGAGGGGGATGAGGAGGTCTTACAACCCGTGCATAGGGGCCTTTATAAAAGAAAAATTCCGTGGAATGCAAAAGAATTTGTAACAACTTGGGGAGGGTTATTTTGTTGAGATATAAATACTCAAGTATATCTCGAATTGTATTATAGAAAAAGCATGTTAGCATTTTATCATAGTTTTGGGGGAAAACCGAAGGGTTATTATTTTAGTTAACTCATTGGATTTTTAGAAATATTTGCATTTTACATTACGTAGGGGCAACTGCCCGTGCTGTGCGTGCTGGTTTAAGTCCGTGATGATCACATATCCATATCTTTTTAAAACATCGCGATGAGCGGAGGGGGTGAAAGTTGTGGGCTTTTCTTGAGATGAAAGCCTTAAAAGGATAACCCTGTGGTTTCCTTGAATTACTCAACTAATCTACTTCCGTACAGTCTGATCTTCTGGACCTGCAAAAAAAGCCCTTGTAAGTTCACTTTCGTCGGGTTAACTTGCCCTTCCTTTCCCACTGTCTCAATTCCCTTGTTTAAAAAAATACAGTGTGAAAAAAGTAAAAGTATGCATTCTTCGTTCCTGGGTAAGGTTGTTAATTAACTTGATTTGGAAAACGCGGTAACGTGGTGTTTTTTTTGTGTGAGGCGTACCTGCATTCATTACTCCTTAGAAACGTCTTCAGATGATTTTTGATCCCGCTAGTTAGTTCTGTCGTAAGCTAGATGGATGGGATGGCTTTTTGACGTAATTGGTAATTGGCGGTCTAGATTAAAGATCTAGCTGGGGCGTAAATGATCGATGCGTTATGTTTAACTACTTGATTAATGGGGCTTATAGATCGAATTTGTCTAGATTTGAAGGAAATTTCTGATCGATCTTGATATCTCAGCTCACGGACGATTCGATCGGGTGGGTAAGTGTGTTTCTGGGAACGACATTTTCTTTCTTTCTTTCTTTCTTTCTTTCTTCCATCCTATGGAAGCTCGCAAGACGAGTAAGAAGCACTAGCTAGCTTTCCAAAATATGTGACCGCATTCGGTATGTTAATGAAGGAATTAACGAAATAGCATGTTGCATTCTCGAGCCTAGAACACTTGTGCTTCACCGACCTGGTGCGTTGGCTCTCCGAGCCTTTTGTCGAAGCGACGAAGGTATGGGGAATTTAAAAATATGGGGGTTATGTCATGGCAAAGCTATATTATATGTTGGAAAATAGCATCATCATCATCCTTTCTGTGGATATATTTCTTCGTAATCTTTCATCGTCAGGAGCGACTTCATTTTGTTCATTACTTCAGAATCCAACAAACGGTATGCGTTGCGAGGTTGTGAATTGGTGGTTTCTGTGAGGACGAGGAATTTAGATTGGAGGGTCTTTTATATGGTGAGTATGTGATTATTTGTAAGAATGGAGATGCCTGTTCACCCATATACGTCTGTTGTATGGAGGTTCTTTATAGACCTTTGTTTGGTCCTATCTCTTGTTTTCGTATCTGAGTGTTTTGATTCCCTCCGTTTAGAATTCTGGATACTGGACTGCGATCAAAATTTCTTTCTTTCTTTCTGTTCTAGAAGATCGAAGGGAAGAGGTAGCAAGAAGAACTGAAACGGTCCGGGGTCTTGTCTTTTGGTCTTCTATGGGTGGATACTGACGATAGGAAGATAGACGCTTCGAATTTACGGACTACAGTGGATTATTTTTATATTATATTATCTATATACGGGTCTATACGTATATATCGAAACATGCCCTCGAAACACCCGAAACGACGACGGTCCCGACTACCTTCCTCACTCACATCTCAAAAACCAAAACTACTTCTACTACCCTTCTACACCCTCCTCTTCCCCGCCGCCGCTGCCGCCACAGCAATCCAATACCCCATCCCCGCCTCAATCTTCCAAACCTACACATCAGCAGGAAACCCAATCCTCCACATCCAACCCTCATTCTACCATTCATCAGATCCATCCTCAACATCCTTACTAAACTTCAAATCCATTTTCCTAGCAAACCCCTCCCCAGAAGCATACCTCGAAACCTCCTTACTCTCCAACGGATTCTTTACACAAGATGTAGAGGGCGTTCAAGTCCCCAATTTCTTTGTCGAAGGTGGTAAAGGTGTAACGCTATTTTCTAGAAAGTATCATATTGATGCTGTAAAACGTGGGGAAGTGAGGGAGGATAATGGGGAGGTTTGGATAATGACTTATCCGGTTTTATGTGATGATGTTGGAAATGCGACGGTGGAGGATTATTCCCTCTGGCGTAGCGGAGCCGGGAGGGAAGATTGGGAGGAGGTGAATTTGGGGGTTAGGAAGAGGGAGGTTAGTGTTTGGTTTCCATCGTCTAGGTACCTAGGGAGGGGGTTTATGGTGGACACTTCTGAAGATAGTGGGGGCGATTCAGACGCATCTTCGGTGTTTAATGGAGGGGAAAAGCTGTATTCTTTTGGAGGGGTGTGTATTGGTGGTGAGGGGTATGGGGGGAATGGACGGAATGATACGTTTTCGGCGGATGTGTGGAGGGTTGAGAATTCGACTGCTGTTGGTGGTCATGGTTTACGCAGGAGGGCTTTGGGGACGAATGGTACTACTACGACGGCGGCTACGAGTAGTAGTACGGCTACATATACCACGACCACGAGTGCGACTTCGACGGCAGCGGCGGCAATAGAGGTTAACGTGGACCCTTCGTCTGCCCTGGACGTCAGTATCTCGATCCCGAAGAATCCGCCAATTCCAGAAGCAGGGTTTTCAATGACAGCTCTAAGAGTCAAGAACTCTACTTCTGGGAATAACAATAGCACAGTAGACGGCATGCTCATTCTCGGCGGCTATACCTCTCAAAACCGGTTTGTGGGGTTAGGACAACTAGCTCTTTATTCCCCAAAAACCGAGGGGTGGAGTTTTGTCTCCGCCACATTAAACGACGGTAGTATTACACCCCGCGCAGGACATTCCGCCGTCGTCGACGAAAATGGGGAAAGAATCATTTTATTCGGCGGGTGGATTGGGAATATTACAAAACCTGCTAAACCTTCTATGGTCGTTCTGAAAGTTGGAGGGTTAGACGGCGGGTGGGAGTGGGATAGTTTTAACGCTACTGAAGAAGTAGACGGAGCTGCACCGCCAGAAGATCTTTCACTATGGGGCCATGCAGCAACATTACTAGAAGGAAACGTAATGATGCTGACCTCCGGTTTCCGCATCGAAAGCCTAAACGACGAGGGCCTTCAACCCGTGAACCAACAAACATGGTTTTTAAACCTTACGTCGAACAAATGGGTTGAACGGTACCATTACCCAGTTGAACAACTTACCAAATCGGCTGTTGAAGAGAGTACACGAAGAAGTCATCGAGATGTTGCGATTTTAGCAGGTGTGTTTGGAGGGTTAGCGTTACTCGTCGCTGTTCTTGGTGGATTATTTTGGTACGCTAGACGGAAGGAAGAGTATGCTGATTTACCGAATGAGGGTATGTCGAACGATGGCGGGGATAAATTCCATTCATTGGATTTGGAATATGGAAAGGATATCATCGTCGATGGAGTTCCACCGTTGAATTTCTTACGAAGGGGGGGTACTACAACAACTGATGAAGCTGGTGGTGGTGGTGGATTATTACTCCGCGAGAATATGACGCAAAGTCCGGAGTTACCGCCTCGTCCTCCTGCACCGTTAAGGACGCATAGACATGGTAACCAGCCGTCCCATGTGGATATGGATATGGTTGAACGGATGAGGGAGGAACAAGAGCAACGGGAGAATATGTTTCAAGAATCGGCGGCGCAGGAGAAGAGGCGGAGTGTTAGGAGTGAAATGGTGGCGTGGGTTAGAGAGTGGGCTAACGCTGATGCTGCGGCTCAAGCTGCTGAGGTTATGAAGCGTACGAGGCAGGATAGTGCTACCTCTGGAAGAGTTAGGAAGGAGTCTTCGACTTTAGGAGGTGGTGGTGGAGGGGGGTTGAAGGATATGTATTTGAGACCGGGGAGGGCGGCGAATAATACACCGAAGAGTACGGCAGCTACGACTGGTGCGCCGGATCCGGGGGATAACAGTAGGTGTATTACGGGTTCGTCGATGTATTCGGACGGATTGGTTAGTACGCTTGATACCTCTGAAGGGTTCTATACGCCCGAAGAGGTGCCGTATCCTGTCCCGCCGATGTTACTATCGAGCGCTCAGGCGTATGGAGAGCAGAGTCCAAGGAATCCGAGGGTACTGGTTGGACCGCAGGGGGTTACTGCGCCGTTACCGAGGAAGATGGCAGAGGAGTTTCCAGCACCTACATTGATTCCGCGGGACTCTTTGGCGTCGTCTGCATACGGGAGCGGGTATAATCATTACTCTTACAGTAGTACGCAACCGCTATTGGCACGAGCCCAGAGCTCAAGCGCAAGGGATAGCGAAGGATGGAGGGATATCACACCTTCAAGTAGCTATCCTCGCGGTAGCTCGAATATTTTCACCACAATCCCACTTACAACGTTTGAAGAAGAAACACACATCCGCCGTGGAAAGTCGTTGGAGGATAGAGTGAGGGAGGAGATGTATAACCCGGGACCTGGAAAAACGGACGACGATTGTCGGTTATCGTCAATTATGGATTACTACGCTGACTCGACGTCGCCGTCGCCGATACCCGAGTTATCAGAAGGGACGGATAGTGAGGATGACGAAGGGGAGGAAGGGTATTTGGTACCCAGTGGGAGTGGCGGTGGAGTGCAGACTACGACCTACGCTGGGGAAAGGGCGGTGGTAGGCGGAAAGGGGAAGATGGTGTTAATGAATACTGCGGTTGAGGAACCGGTTACTATCAGCCCTATCCGCATACGATCGAAGGGGGAATCCCAGCAGCAGCAGCAGCAGCAATCGAGAGAATCGGTCGTTGCTCCACTACTATCAGAAACAATAGCAGCACAGCAAAAAGAGGAAGCCATAAAGACCGACAAGCCAACTTCCCGGTCAAGGATCCCATCATTAGGATCTTCAATAAAGCGACGAGCAGCGGCAATGGCAGCAACCTTAACCCCAAGCGCACAATCCAGCGAACGCCGTTCCACCTCCTTAAGCCGCAAAAACGTCCTCCGACGTCCTCAAACCTCATCCGCCGGTCAAAAACCCTCCCATGCAACCGTATCAGAATCAACCCCTCTCCAACCCCAACAAGCAGAAATAATGAACATCAACGACCGTGCTACAGATATCCTATTCACCAGAGGCTTCGAAGACAGAGACGACGGTAGTAGTACCCATATGAACGATAAAGTCGTGCAGTTGGTCTACACTGCGCCAAAGGGGAAATTAAGAGTTGTAAACCCGAGTCCCAGACGAGTTAGTAGCGGTGGAACGGATGGGAGTTTGGGACTTTTCCAGCAGATGAATGCGCATAGGAGGGTTAGTAGTTCTGGGAATTTTGGGGTCATTTCTAATGGGGAGGGGATATTGAGGTTAGGGAGTGCGGCGGCGAGGAGGGTTGGGGAGTTGGATTGAAAATAGAATATAATAATTATAAAAGGGCTTATGAGGGGGGGTATACAATAATGATCAGGGATAGGTCTTGTGCTTTTTGCGAGTATACATTAATGTGTTCTTTGGGGTTTCTGGACATTTGGACTTTTGATGAATGGTGTCTTTGCTTTTGTATTGGTATTGTGCTGCTATGAGCGACGTATATATGGTTTGTGGGTATAATTGCTTTAGGGTTTTTACGTTCGATGTATATAGATTATTAGATACGCAGTTTAATGACCGTATAACGCTTTTCAATATTCAATACATAGTTATTATAATCTATAACGAAGCCTCAAAGATTCAATGTCGTCAAGATGGTGTAAGCTAGTGTGGTATTTCGAATAATCCCGCGTTGTCTCTGCTTACCCGATCAAGAATATTCTCCGGCTGTGCCTTCTATTGGTCACCAACAACCAGATAGAAAGAAGGAAGTAACTATCTTTGGAAAAGTCTGCTAGTTACTTTTTTGAAAGCTTTGCAAAGACTTAATATACCTGCGACAAGTCGGTTACAATATACGATATCATGCTTGGAAGTGGAGCTCGATGAGCAAGTTCCTGCGGCAAACCCCCTCACCTGCATCAAACATCTCGAACATCAGCATGCGACGGCACAGCTTAACAAAAAAAGAAAACACTAACATTCTGTCATTTTGCATACTCTGTCCCCTTTTTCTCTAAAAAATAATGTGAAATTGTTGAAATGTTGAAAATGTAACTGTACTACCAGTTAGTTAGTTCTTACCCATCGCCACAGTTACCTTTTAAAAGTTAGGAGTTGCCAATTCCGTCGAGCCTTGCTTTCGTTTCTTGAAGGTTTTGTGCGGTGCGAGCTAATTTGTCAGCTCTGTTTCCCCCACTGCACTGTACTGTACAGCGTAGATTGTGATACAGCGGACTTCCAGGAGGTTCGGTCCGGAACTAGCTGAGGTGATTCAAGGGTCTTGTTATGCCATTACTCGTATTCACTTAGTTATTTTATATTATTTTTATATTTATATTTAAGTCTGCCCCCCTTCTTCTTCTTCGAATCTTCTTCCATCTTGCTTCTGCTTCTACTTCTGCATCGTGACCTTCCAAAGCTTAAGCTACCCCCAACACAACCAAGCTATATAAGCTCCAAGCTACCCCTTCCAGCTTCTCACCCCGCTTAAGCTTCCCACCACCCCGCCGTACAATACCATACCATACCATACCATCGCATCTCCTCCTCTCTCAACCGATACAATCGGCCACCATACACACACATACGGATATAGCTTAATCCAGCCAAAGCCTCACAATGTCCTCCAAAACCTACGAATACGACGTCGCAATGTCCTGCTCCGGCTGCTCCGGCGCCATCGAGCGGGTTCTTAAGAAGTGGCAGACTGCCCATCCTGGTACGTTCAATACCCCCTTCCTAACTAATCATTCTCGACGTAAAATAGTAGTAGCTAATAATTGTGGTGTTATTTTTGGTGGGATAGAACTAAAATACGACGTCTCGCTCGAAACGCAAAAGGTGCAGGTTACCACTGACCTTACTTACGACGAGGTTTTTGAGAAGATTAATAAGGTGAAGCCTATTTCGGCTGGGAGGGAGGTTGAGGCTGCTTAAGATCGCATACATAAATGCATACATGGTGGTTAAGAGGATCTGATGGACGGGTGGGGATAAGGGGGGAGGAGATGTAGCAGCGGCACATTCTCTCTTTTTTTTGGAACCAGGTGTTTAGCATTGCGATGTTCTTTCCTCTGTTTTCTGTTTTGAAGTTTTGGTTGTGTTTTGCGAATTGGGGTTATTGCGTGCGGATTGTCTTGGTTTCTTCTTCTCAATTGGTTTTCTTTGTTTTGGTGGTTATAACAGCCTTTCAATCGGATTTCCTCGATTACCTCCATTCACGGTTCACGAGTTAAGCACGTATACGCCTCCAACCACATGGATCTATAACATCCACGATCACTGGATCTATAAATACAACCCCTCGTTTACAATCCACTCCCCAACACCCTTACAAACCCCATCTTCCCAACCCTGATCACCACTTTTAACTCCATTCCTAACATTAGTACTACTAACCCCGTTTACATCCTCATGGGGTACTATCATATCTACTTTTTGAGATATAGTAATATCCAGAGAATTCGAGTATTCATGCTGTGAAGCTTGTGTTCCGTATTTTTCGTCGGGGCGGGTGAAGACTAGGATTTTGTTGTGGGAGGAGAGGAGGGATGTGTGTAGGTCGGCGAGGGTGTGGTGTGGTGGGTAGTATTTGGGGTCTAGGAGTCTATTAAATTATATATATCATTAATTAAGTCGGATTTTCTTGAGGTTAGTATAAAGCGGAGAGGGGGGTATAGAGTACCTTATCAACGTATCGTAGCCTAATATCCATACCTGTCGAGTTAATTGCGATGGAAATAAAGGGTGTAGTGACAACGAGGTGGATTTATCGATGAAGCGGGGGTGGGGGGTTATTCCTATATCTATCTGCGGGATCCCCACACTATCTCCAGTAGGCGAAGGGGGGGAGTAGGTATTGTGGATTTCCTCGGCGAGAAGACACATCATTGCTAGACGGTGTTCGTAGGCTGCTGGAGATGGGGGTTTATCTGCGTTTGTGGTTGCGAGGAGGAGGAGGAGTGATGGGTGGTCTTCCTCTTCTTCTACTCCTTCTTCATTGTTATTGGGGTGGTATTTCCTGAGCGCCTGGAGGGCTAGATGCATGTGTGCTTTTGTCGGGGGGTTGAACTGTTGTCCATGGTTTGAGTACTATGTAGAGTAGACTGGTGCTCTCTCTCTCATGTGGTGAGGCGTACGCTGGAGTCTAGTATGCAGACCGTTCTTTGTTTCTGCGATAGTGATGACGATGGTGTGGGTCTTGGAGGGAATGATTTGACGATTTCGAGGGATGGGGTGGTGGTGGAGAGGGAGGATATGGCGGTGCGGAAGGAGGGGAGGAGGGGGCGGATGCGGTGCATTGCTTCTTCTTCTTCTACTACTACTATATTTATTCTATTAGTGTTGTGTATAAAGGTGTAGACGACGTTTGATAGAGTATACCTGCAGCATCCATAATTAATTACGTACAATCCGATCGGGCGGGGGAGTCGTTGGTCTGATGAATGGTTTCTGGGATCTCGGAGATGTCGGGCAATCGAGCAGCGAATTCGCGAGATGGGAATGGCTTGGCGGGACAAGCTGCAGGGGTAGCTTGCATATATTAAGGTCTTGTGAGGACTCGAGCTGCAGCTGCTACTTCATGCAATACAATACAATACAATACACGTTCTTCTTCTTCGAAAGGTATAGATATAATGGGGATATCGCTGGGTGTTTAGGAGGAGTTGAGGGGTTTCCTTGGGATTTAGTATTTAATATTAATATTCGAGTCGGTATTCGGGGATATTATATTCTGCGACAGACTAAGCTTCACGACGTTCAACGCGGATACGTACATACAAACCCCAGACTTCATCTCAACAGCTCAATTACGAGTAGAGAGGTCGCAAAAGATGGAGTATCTGCGCCTCATCTACGAAGACTACCTCTTCTCGCCAGACCCGGCAGTCTACCGCGCCCACGTCCAGCTCTTCCACTTCTTCCCCGTCGTGTGCATCCTGCAATCCATGATCACCACGCCCATGGGCAAGACTTCCGTGAAGTCTTTTCTCAATCTTCCCGGTATGTATTCCTATACCATCTGCTATAATTGACGATAGTAATATTAATACTAAGTCTTTTGTATAGGCAAACTATCATGGATCCTAATGGAACTCATCTCCCCCATCTCCTTCTTCCTAACCTTCTACCTCAACTCGCCTTCACCACTCACAACCCTCACAAACCTACCTATAACGCATAAAATCCTGACAGTACTATACTTCATCCACTACGCCAACAGAGCTCTAATCTCCCCGCTCAGAGCACCAGCCTACGCCCCAGCGCACATAATAGTCCTAATAATCGCCACATACTTCAATTACCTAAACGGCTACTCCCTCTCTTCCTTTTTAATCCTCAAACAAGGTGTTATCCCTCAAACAACCGGATCATGGTGGGAACTCCGGTTTACTATCGGGGTTTGTTTGTGGGTTATTGGGTTTTGGGGGAATATTTGGCATGAAGATGTACTTTATGAAATTAGACGGAGGGCGAAGAGGGAGCATTTGGAGAGTGCGAGGGGGAAGAAGGAGGATGGGTTGGGGGAAGGGGTTGAGAGGGTTGTGGTGCCTGGGAAGAGGTTTGTGGTTAGAGCGGAGAATAGTGGGCATGTTTATGAGATTCCTGAGGGGGGGCTTTGGGAGTATTGTTGGCATCCGCATGTGAGTTCTTTTCTTCCCTCTTCTTCTTTATCTTTTTTCCGTCGGCGGGGCTGTATATATACAGTATGCCTTGAAGACGCCTTACCTTTGTTAAATGAGAGGATTTAATACTGATATAATTTCATGTTGGAACAGTATTTTATGGAATGGGTTGAGTGGACTGGGTTCTTGATCGCAGCTGGGGGGTGGGAATGTGCGCCCGCTGTCAACTTTTTGGTAAACGAGATTGCGTCGATGACGCCGCGGGCTTTCCAGGGGGTGGAGTTTTATAAGAGGAAGTTTGGGAGACGGCTGCCGAAGAGGAAGGCTGTTGTGCCGTTTTTGGTGTAGAATACTTTGTCAATGGATATACGTACGTATACAGTTTCATATGATATCAATGATGGGAGATAATTATAAGTAGATGTAAGGGACCGGGGGTCATGTGTAACTATAGAAATCAGGGTTTAAATTTATCGAAACGTCTCGACCGCATAGACGAATCGTGATATCGAGCTTGCACGACGTTAACTGGAGAAAAAGTGCTAAATTAAAGTTATAACGAGAGAGTGGAATTCGCAATGGGCGTACGTATGCCACCCCTTCTTCCACTCCACTCCACTCCACTCCGTTTAATTCTCCATATAGATATAGCCGTAGACGGTGGATCAAATATAGTAATTTCGATGGTGTAATTAAAAAAGAGTGTCTGTGTACTATGTATGTGTAGTGCGTGGTGGTAACGTTGTTCAAAGAAAGTGGATCCACGGATGGAGTATAGTTAGAATGGAAGAACATGGATGAGGGGGGTTTATATGGAAGGGGTTCGGGGCTAAGTTAAGTACATAATTATTATTTGTGTCGACGGTAGATTTGGATTTAGATTTAGATTTTAAGTTTTCGATTCGGGCCCTTTCTTTCTTTCTTTTGCTGGGGAGGTCGTGCTCGTCATCCCGTTCATCGGTGTATTTTTCTATTTTTAGAATCTTTGGAAGGGGAAGAAGGGAAGAGAGGGCAACGCAAGCATGATGGTTAATTTAGATTGGGCACGAAAAAAATGTCTACGGCAGGGTTGTCGGGGGGTGGAGATGATGAATGAAATGAAAAAGAAAGATGGGAAAAAATAGCCTTGGAGATGGCCTAAGGTTGTATCGTAAGTAGTATTTTTCTTTTATTTTTATCATTTATCCTTTTTTTTTTTTTTGCAATTTTGTATGCGAGGTAAGGTAAAAAGGGTGTAGATGATATACCCGGTGACGGCATGATGCCTAAGCTGTGCCAGTTCCGAAGCGCGAATTTCCCGTTGGGTGTCAAAAACAGAAAAGAAAACAAAAAGCTGAAACGAACGAACGAACAAGAAATGCGAAGCTTCCATTTCCAAGGCTTTGCTGTCTCTCGGTACTCTTCGGTTGGTATAGTAGTACTTAGTTGTAAGTTGTAAAACTGCTGTGCATTGAAAAAAATGGTTGTACTCCGTATACAACTTGCAACTTTGTAACGGAAACGATGTTTCTTTTTAAAAAACACACCAAGTAGTTTGTTTGAAACAGTGGGGATGGCACGGGTATTTCACATGTTGGTTGGTTGAAGTACCCACTTTATGTGTGTCCATGCCATGTGCAATGTGCAATGTAGACGGGTATTGTGATTGATTGAGGGATCATCGGAAAGCCTTGCAATCTGAGATGGGATTTTTAATACTTGGGATTTCGATGTCATGCTGTCAGGGGAATCAACGGGATTGGAAGAAGATGAAGGGATTCTATTCTAGAAGGATGAGGGCAAGCAAGCAAGGCGGAATCCAGGGCGTAGAGTATTGGTAATGGTACCTAGAAGCATAGTATCATAGATTATTGCATCCATCGTTCATGCGATTGGAGTCAGCATGGCATGGCATGGCAAACGGTTGGAGTTCTTTCAATTCTTTTCGGGACCCCATCTTTTTTGGTTCATGCATGGATCTGATTGGGCCTTTCCTTTTGGTCGGGGAGTTTTGAAACGGTTATTGCTTGGAATTGCCAGATTTCTTGGGGGAGTGATTGATTGCTTGAATAGATTGAGTAGAAGAGGATAAAAAGTATAGTGGAGTGTGATATAGTGTAGTATAGTATGATATAGCATAGTATGGGGATATCGGATGGAAAGTGGTGATATTTATTGAGTGTCGTGCTGGAACGGCGACTTTTTTGGTCTGAGCTCTCCACCTCACACTTCAGCATCACCACTTCATCAACCATCAACCATCACCATTCCAGCTACCTACTAACTCTACCACCAGTACTATACTTCACCAGAACCAGGTACTTACCTAAGTAATATCTCGATGCATCAGCGTCCTCGACTAGGCTAATATACCGGAAACCTCCTAGACGCCCCTCGTATTCGAACCGCAGCACCGGTGACTGCATTGTGACCAGGCAGCCCTCCGTTTGGCGCCTCCATCCGAGCACTGCAGTCGAATCGAATCAAGGAACTCTCCAAAAACGGTTTTGCCGACCTTTGCACCACTTCTCCTAGCAAGAAGCAGAGGAAGAACCTCGAGCTTAGTCGGAGCTTAGTAGCAGGTGTAGCTACTTAGCACTTGGTCAGAGGCCTTACTCTTTCTGGCCGTCCTGGCAGGGCAGCTGGCCAGAAGTCGAGTTTTTTCTCTCCTCTGCTGTCCTGCAATTTGACAAATCCCCTTCTTGTGTGCTCTGTCTGCTCTGGTTTATCCTCCACCCTGAGATAGATAGAGACATCCCGCCTCCGCAGAAGGTAGCAAGCAGCAGCAGCAATTTGCATTCCTCAGGCTTTGCTCCCTTGGCTCCGACTCGAACTACTACCACTTCTCTCTTCTCACCATCATCATCACCACCACCAATCTTCTTCCTCACCTTTCTCGTCAAGGCATATCCCTTTGCATATTTGCTTCAACCCAGTTTACTGTATTGTACAGCAGCTTCTTGTGCACAGCCCGGCTTCATAGCCTTCGCAAGATCCACCTCTTCCCTGGTCCATCCCCGGAGAATATATTCCAAGGTATGTACGCTTCTGTTTTGCCTGACGCTGCATGAAAAAGTAATCATCATCACCGTTGGCCCTCATACATCTCTAGCCGAGTCGTCGGGGGTATTCTTCTATTCCATAATCCTTCTCGACTTCATCCCGTCCAAGCTTGTGTGCCTGTGCCTGCCTGTGCCTGTCTGTACATCTGTACCTGTGTCCTCGCTCGTCCCGTCTGAGACAAGCTTCGTCCTCCACAGCCACCCTTTTCGATTCGCTCCCGCTTCACCGCCTGTCTGCTGTCTGCTGCTTTTCTGACATCTCCAATCTACCTTCCTCTGAGTTTCATACGCAATTCATTTTGATCTCGCTCCCTTAGTCAGATCCTATCCCCCCCTTGACGTTTCATTACCACTTTTGGATCCCACACATCTTGCTACCGGCCGCAGCAACCCTCTTGTCCAGATCCAAGCCTCCTCGATCAGGAACCTTCCCTCTCTCCAATCTCTCGCCGGGCCCACTTTGACTTTGCGTGTAGTATGCGCAGCTGTCGTCCTTGCTCTAATCTACCCTGATCACGTTGCTTGTTTTCTAATTCCGGATATCGCTTCTCCCCCCTCCATCATCATCATCACCGTTTCTAACTACTTACGACCACTAACCTATCGGCACAGTTTGCGAAGCTTTTGTTTTGACCAGGCTACACCCCCCCTCCTCCCCAAGTGGGCACTGCCGTTCGCCTGTTCTTTCTCTTCAATACGTTTCTCCACTTCCGTTCCACCCCTCTTCGCCTCTCTTCCCCTAATCGTCCGACGACATTGCATACGCAGCTCCCCTTCTTTCCGACGATCAGAAATAGTACTACACTTCCAACTACCAGCAAAAGATGTCGCGACAGGGCCTATCCCACCAGAGGTCCTCCGAGGCCTTAAATATGTCGCCAGACCCCAACAGCGTCTTCAACAATCTCAACTCCACCCAGCAAAACTACTTTGATACCTCCTTTCTCACTCCTTCTCAAGATCTCTCGCAAGCCATACAGACCCAGCAGGTCCCATCGCCTACTCTAAATCCTCAAGTCTTCAGCCAGCCTCAACCGCGAGCAGGCCTACTAGGTCACGCCAACTTCGGTATAAACCAGAACCAGAATCAAGCTGCCTTCAACGACTTCTCCCTCTATAACGATAACAATTCCCCCACCAACCTCGATCCTAACGCCGCCATGTACGGTGGTACCGAGATCATGAATCCTTCGAGTTTCATACCAAACAGACATCATAGTCCTCACCTGGTCACACCGCCGAACCAGCAGCAGCTGGATTGGTCGACCCCAAGCTTCCATCAGATCCAGTCCCGCCACCAGCGTGCGCGATCGGACCAATCCGATATCTCGCCACAGCCGAGCCCTTTCCTCCCGAACCAAGAGTTCCAGGACCACCACAGCCCTTTGCTCAGAGCAGAGCAGCCTGGCGAGATGATGAACCTTCTCCAGAGTAACGATAACTTTGGACTCGACCAGTTCACCTTGAATGATACTGTAAATGGCTACTCGCCGAATCACAGCCCCAGAATCACCCCTCACCTGACCCCGCAACACACAGGAAACGGCGGTTCTAACCGACAGTCCCTCAATGAATCTGCATTCCTATCATTAAACCAGCCGACGCAGTTCCAGAACCCGAACACTGCAACCCTCGCGGGCCTCGGCCTGCAGCCTACAAATGGCCTACAAGACCAAGTCGTGATCACTCCACCTTCCATTGAGGTTGAGTTCGCACCTCCTCAACGGCAACCCACTTTCCCGGAGAAAATGCACGATGACAGTGCGCTATCGCCTCCCTCGCGAGGTCGTGCCCGTCAGCGGTCCAAGTCCGATCCGCCACTGTTAACTATCTCACGTCCAGAGACCCCAGATTCTCAGATGAGCAGTTTCAACCCCAACTTTGAGGTCCCCACACGAGGTCGCCGGGATTCTCTCCACCCCACCGATTTCCTCAACGCAAACAGCCACCTTAGAACTCCTTCTCCCTCTCCATCGATTTCCTCTGTCACATCTTCAGTCTCCAACTCCTCTCGCCACGTTCGCCGCTCATCAACAGGCGGGTTGAGCAACCGCGACTACATCCTCGATCTCGCAGACCCTAAGCGCCCTGGTGTCTCAGGATCCGACACAAAACGTGTGCAGAAGCACCCGGCTACCTTTCAATGCACACTATGCCCAAAACGCTTCACCCGCGCCTATAATCTCCGCTCCCACCACCGCACACACACCGACGAACGCCCCTTCGTTTGCTCAGTTTGTGGTAAAGCATTTGCTCGCCAGCATGACCGAAAACGTCACGAAGGCCTGCACTCCGGCGAGAAACGCTTTGTCTGCCGTGGAGACTTAAAGTCTGGTGGAAACTGGGGTTGCAGTCGACGATTTGCGCGTGCTGACGCCCTTGGAAGACACTTTAGAAGTGAAGCTGGGAGAGTGTGTATTAAACCGCTACTTGATGAAGAAGCTGAAGAGAGGATGAGACGGCAGGCGGAGAGTAATAGTATGGCTATGGCATATGATCCTTCACAGCCTACTTTCCCGCCTGGAGCGCTCGATCAGCTGCCTTTGGCGTTGCTTACGCAGTATCCTGCGCTTGCTAGTGCGTGGGAGACGTTGGCTAATGCACCTGCTGGAGGCTACGATGACGATGATGAAGGAAAGGGTGGGACATTTGATCATAGTAGTGGAGGAGAGTGGGATGAAGGGATGAGTTCCGGTGGAATGGGTAGTCATCGGAATAGCTTTGATGGAAGTGGGTTTTCGAGGGACGATTGGAGTGGGAGTGAGGCTGGGTGGCACAGTGATACGGGTGAACCGTATCCTAATGCCGCTCCTACATGGAGTTTGCCTGGATAGTACATTCGGATTTGATGGAGGGTGTATGTGGAGGAATTGGGATTTTAAGGTATTAGTATTATTTATTGGGATTCTTCTTTTTTTTTTCTAGGCTGGGATTTCTTTTGTCTTGTTTTTTGATTCTGTTTCGGAGTACTTGTTCGATTTTTTATATCCTCTTTATGTTTTTCTTTTGATACGGGTGGGGTGGGATGTGGCATTTTCGTGTATATCTGAGATATGGATATTTATACGAACCTTTCACTATCAACGGCCTTTACTCCTCTATCATTTTTTTCTTTTCTTCTCTACTTCACTCTCGCAATATCTTGGATTTTCGAAAACTGTGTTTTTATATACCTGTTCTTTTTATAGACTTCCTTTTTGCCTGAGTGTTTTCCTTTTTTCCTTCTTCTTCTCCCTTTGCATCGACATCACCGGTAATGTATAAGCAAGTTTAACCTATAGTCGATCTTTTTCACTTTTCCTTATTATTCTTTTTTTCTATTCTTCTTCTTATCAGCATTTTTCGATATTCTACGATGTATTACTCACAATTCCTGTTTGCTTTCCAACTTCTTTGCACTCCTCCAAAAAAATTGCGACTTGCGTGTTTCTTTCTGCTTGAAAATGTGGTTTTTTAGACTAGTAATATCGGGATTTTTGCGTTCTCTTCATTTTTCATTTTATCGAAATTATCCTTTTTTCGATTTATTTTCTTGTTAGGGGCGTCTTTTAGTTTTCTTTGCGATATTTGTCTTTTTTTTTTTTTTTACTTTCTGTCGTTTAAGAATTTATAAGTACAATAGTATACGATACAGGGTACCCAACAAAGTCAATTACTTTTTTTTTTTTTTTTTTTTTTGGAAAGCAAATGGGAAAGATTGGCGGCGAGATTTAATATAAAAATATTTTATTCTTTTCCAGCGAGTTCTTCTGGGTGTTAGGTGAATGGGACGTTGTCGTCGGTGTAGGCGTGACTTGCTGTGATATAAACTTATAAGGCGAAGATAAGAGTGGTGTAATTTCCGAGGTTGGATGTGGGGATAGGCTATTCGGAACTGCCTTTTGAGTACCTTTGATATCGAATATATTCTATCATATGGGGGCTCTACTCTAAGCTTCTCTTCATTGCGTAGTCCTTTATCTAATCGGCATCTTACAGTACCACTCGTTCTTGCCTTTACGATGCCCTACGAACCCATCACTTCTGGGAGTATCATAAAACTACTACCGTCTTTCCCTGTAGTTTGCTGTTTTTTTGTGTGATATTTCATAATCTTCATTTGTCTGATATATCCACATTTCGAAGTGAAGAACAAGGAAAAAAAGAACCGAGGATTGTCGTAAAAAAACGACGATACAAAGGGATGATGACCATGAGTAGTAGTAGTAGACGCATATAGTAATACCGTAAAAGAAACAAAAGCCGGTTGGACAAGGGGAAAGAAATGTGAGTGTATAAGTGATGTCCCCCCCACAAACTTCCTGTCCAATAGAAGCTTGGGGGACAAAAAAGCGACGACTATGACATGTCGACAATCTAATTTTTTTTTTTTCGGAAACGTAGGTTTGTGGACCCCGAGGAGGAAGAAGTTGAATTAATGGTAGAAGCTTTATGTAACAGAAAAGGGAGGGAAGGGTTTTTGGGTATTCTGTTTGTTTTTGTTTACGCGGCAATGGTGACTTCGACCTGTAGTTTATCGAAAATTGTTAGATATATGGTAGTATTGGGGGAGGGGTTTGGTTTGGGTGGTATGTTACCTCAACGCCAGCTTCGATATTTATGATGATCTGCTTGACGACTTCGGTGCCGGCTTGTAGACTATTTCCGTCTTATATTAGCATCCTAATTCCACCCTCTTCCATATATATAATAATAATAATATTGAGAGGTAAAACATACTCAATCAACCTCTTGTGGATTCTCATCTCATAAGAGTCCCATGTCTTGGAACCCTCACCGTTGGGGGTTTTACGGGTGGAGATTCTGAGGTTCTTGGTGGGTAGTCTGACGGGTCCCTTGACGCGCAGGTCCTTGGAGCGGGCGCGCTCGATGAGTTCCTTGCAGACCTTCTCTAGCGATTTGACCTTGCGGGATGTGAGGGTGATACGGATGCGGTGTTCCTGGAAGTTAAAAGATGGGGTTGTTAGGGTCCTGGTTCATATGATAGTATGTCGAGTCAAAATATTCCCCCATTCTTCCTGTTCGTTGATGGTCCTGGCTTCTTTCAAGGCGTTCCTTTTCTTGATGATATACTGGCAGCATTTTCCTCCTCCTCCCTTTTGCTCGATCTTTTTATATCTTCCATCTCTTTCCTTTTCGACCCGGAGAAATTGGAGGGAGAGAGAGAGAGAGAGAGGTTCAATCTAACCTTTGGAGCATCACCAGCGTCCTTGTCCTTTCCCAGATATCCCGACATATTGGATGGTTTTTTTGAGTAATTCGAAAAAGAAGTCGAAAACGGGGGGTTTGGTGTATCGGAAGAATCGGAGGGTTATATCAACCGGTCGATAGTATGGTCGGAAGAGGGGTCGTTAAGAACGGGATGTCGTCGTCGTCGGGGAAAAACGAAAAGGCTAGCAAGAGAGTGGTGATGGCGAATTTGGGGGTGTGTATCTAAGCTACTACTTTGGCCCATACAGTTTCCTGCCAAGGCCCAAAATTATGTGGGATTGAGCACCGCCACTTTGCAACGCAAAAAGATGCGCCTGTGGTTGTGTGTGGCGGAGACTTAGGGCATGGCTGCCCTGTGGCTTGATCACAAAGTCACATGACTGTTTTGAGCTCTGAAACTTTCTGGGGTCATATCTGAAGTGGTGCCAAGACTTTGTTTTCCTCACCAAAAGTCGATAACTTTGGTGACGATTTGTGAAGTAACGAGGAAGGAGTTAGCGCTTTCCGACGACGGGATCGGATAGGTGAGATCTACGAGATTCATATGATGCCGGTTTTATAAGTTGTAGTGGAGTGGGGATTTGACGGTCGTAGGTGATGATGAAGAGTTTTTTTCAGATTTCATGGATTTTCGTAAATATCTGGGATGCTTCAGTTTTGGGCTGTGAACCACATCGCCTATGTGGAGTACATAACTTTGGCAACGATTTGTAAAAGGATGAACTAGGGAATCTTGGATTTAACGGCAGCATTAGGAAGAAAATTTATTAAAGATTTAGATGGTATAGCGCTTGTCAGTTAGAGTGGACTGGTTGTTGAGTAAATCGTCGTGATGATGTTGGCTTTCTTTTGTGGATGGTGACGGCTGTCTGTGGTGTCTGCTGGTATATTCCACATTGCGACCTCACAACTTTGGAAATCCATTATACGACAACCAAAGCAGTGAATGCATCTATAAAACTAGTATATGATAGCGGATATATTGGAGATATTTATCCCGCAATATTCAAGGTAATAACATGTTTTTGCCGAAATAACGAGTATTGATGATTGTCCTCAAGCTTGACGATGGGTGTGGCCGTCGACAACACCCACAACATCGCTTGCGATGGCCATCAACCACCAAACTATTCGTCGTCCCAGCACGCTCAATTCTTGTCCAAATGACTTAATTTTAGGCTCAATCGAATGGGGAGATTAAGATCTTAATTTAGTGAACCAGGCCTGAGAGCCGCTGGAATTTTGGTGGTAAAAAAAATCACGTGAAACTGTCGCTGCTCAGAACTTGAATTGCTCAACTCACAATCTTGAGATTTGTATTTTCTGGGTGGTCGTCCGTTTCGAGTCCTGAACTTTAACAGCTCACCACGCGATAACGAAAAGGAGTTACTTAGCTCCGACAACGGGAGGTGGAAGCCCATATGTACAAGATTCTTGTGAAGCAATTTTGTAAGTTCTAGTGGACTGTGTAACCGGTGGTCGGAGGGTATCCACCTGATGACCCAAAAATCTCGAACCTCCCACCAAAAAATCTGGTCATGTGACTATTTTCAGCATCAAAACGTGGTGAGTTGCGGATGTGGCATCTTCATTTTCACACCAAAACGGCGAAATTTTGAGAACCGTTTGTGAGAGAACTAATTCCGTTATTTTGAATTTGACGCCGGGACCTTGTAGGCAATGTTTAGGAGAATCTCATGGCGCAGCGCATGTCTCTTTGAGTGGACTGTGAGAGGGGGAAATCCTTGTGATGGTTGCGGTTGGTGACGGTCGAGCTCGAATTCCAAAGTTCGACGTCATCAGGTGTTTTGCTATCGACGACGATATCATGTGATTACTTTCAGCTTCGTAATGCAGAATACTCCTTGAGTTCAAACCTCACGGAGGGTCAAACTCCATATTGAAGGTGAATATCGTCACATTATATCACCGTAGACGATATATCTATCATGTGATGAATTCCAGCTTCATAATGCGAAGTGACCCATGAGTTCACGCCTCACGAAGGGTCGGTTTTCTCACCAAAAGTGCATAACTTTGAGAACCGATTGTGAAATAATTAATTAGGTTAATTTGATGAAAATAGCAAGAGCTTTTAGCCGCTATCCAAGCGGTTCGAATGAAGCTATTTTTAAGGTTATCCGTGGACTGTAGAGCGAGCAAACCCAGGTGATGAGTTTTGTTATAAAAAATCCAAAAGAGGTTCTGTAGTCCATTTTGAAGCTGAAAATAGTCACGTGATATGCGATTTTTCCCTTTGAAGGCGACATTACATTATTGCGTCGATGAAGGTGACATCTACAACTTACACCGACTTCGATATCTCCCCTGCGATGTTGTCGCAATGCCAAGTCGCCAGCGTTGTAGCGGTCCGGAAACTAGCCTGATACAAAGTTGACCAGGGTTGCACTGCAGGGCTCCACCGACCCTTTCAGACTTCAAGATTCCAGCCGTATCTGAGAGGCTATCCAATTCCACACCGCCAGTGGTGCAATATCCTGACAAGTGGGTAAAGGTCGCATTGATCTCGACCTCCTTGCATAATGACTGCACTTCTAGCATCTATAGGCCTTGCAACTGGTTATCTCATCGATCGTGCCCCTGGATAACCTCAAGCCGCTTCATGCTCAAAGCCAAAGAGTTATCAACCCCGACCATTGGAGCCGAATGTAATTCCACGGAGCGTATCTGGAAAACATTCAAATTCTTGTTTCAAAAATAAAAATGGCCCCGACGGCTATAAACCAGACTCCCGTGATGCAATCTGAAGCACTTTCTATGTAAAAGTTATCAGACTCTGATGCCTCTTTGCACTTGCGGTATTATCAAATGCGCCCAACAAGCTCGCTTAATCGCGTTAACTCGGCCCCGACGGGGCAGGGTTCCATCCGAATTCGAATTCAACATTCATTGAATTCAGCCACAAGCTTTTCGGTCCAGGTACATGGTCCCAACCTGCATGTGGATGTACTTTTTGTTTCGCAACCCCCCAATCTTTCCTAGTTCCATGTCGAATTCCTTCATTCCTGACAGAGTTACCAAGCACGCCTTGAGTTTAGATCTGTCAGCTGAGGGCATTTTATGACCGCACCAGGATGTTCGTGGATAAGAATTAAAGGCGACCCTAAAAGCTTCGTGGCCTTATATTTCTCGTGCATTGGAGTTTTATCTCAATATCAACTTTTTTCTCATCACTCAGCTAGAATAATACACTGCAATCATGGCGTCAACTTTGAATTTCAGTCCCAATGATATCCCCGACCTCACAGGCAAGGTCGCAATTGTCACCGGGTAGGAATTTTGTCCTCAATTCTCCTCTACAATCCGACTTTCTGCTCTAACAATGCTTGTGTAACCTAAAGCGCAAACGTTGGAATAGGTCTAGAAACCGCTTACTTTCTCGCCTCCCACAATGCTACCGTCTATATCGCCTCTCGCAATGAATCCCGCGCCTTAGGAGCAATAGACATTCTCCAATCCCGTCTAAAAACTGCCAAAGTCGATGCAAAAATCTACTACCACAACCTCGACCTGGCATCTATCAAAACCGCCAAATCGTCTGCTGAGGACTTTTTGACTAAGGAAAATCGGCTAGATATCCTAGTCGCTAACGCTGGTGTGCTCGGGAACAAATGGACGCCAGAATGGGAGTACGAACCGATGTTCCTTACGAACCACCTGGGACATTTCGCCTTCATAACGACGTTATTGCCTTTGATTGAGAAAACCGCAGATATGACGCATGACGTTCGTATCGTCTGCACCACCAGCAAAGCGCTATTCATGACCAAGCCAACCATCGACTACGACTCCATAACAGAACGTCCAAAGAACGCCGATGACCCGAGGCAGCTTAGTCAATTCGCAACATCGATGAAGACTTACGGACAGAGTAAACTTGCCAACTTATGGTTTGCAAAGGAGCTCGATAGGAGGTATAGAGCTAAGGGGGTGTGGGTTAATGCGCCACATCCTGGGTGGGTTGGGAATACAGACTTGGGGCTTGAGGCGGCTGATATGTTTGGGTTTATTACGGGGAAGATCGTAATAGTTTTGACGAAGTTGTTCGCTATGAATCCCGTTGATGGTGTGTATTCCCGTACTTCCTACTCCTTGGGTATACTTGAAGATGCATGCTAATGAACATGGTGGTGGTTTAGGAGCATCAACTCAGACCTATTTGGCGGTGTCGCCACAGGTGCCGGAGTATAGGATTGGTGGACAGTATTTGATGCCATGGAAGAACTGGCTGTGGAGGTATCTAGGCCCACAAGTTGTCAAGCTTGACCCTGTGTATGAGAAGGAAGAGGAATGGAGCAAGCTATGGGAATGGTCTGAGGAGATCGTTAAGAAGGAGCTGGCGAAGTAGTTTATGTTTCTTGCCGCGGTCGCGCACTGCCCTCCTTACTCTGTATGAGTTATGAGTTAGTAGCGATTAATCATTATTTGTATCCTGCGGCCCCATAGTTAGTACCGTCGACTTGTGATGTTGTGTAGTTTAAGTTAGTTGTAGATTGGACATCCTTGAAGCCAAGAATATAGTGGGTCTCGACGTCACCAAGCCATTTCGCTGTGTTGCTCCACCATTTTAGGCAGCTTGTGTACTCTTGTTCAAGAGAGGACAGGCTTCATCCTTCTTTCGACCACTCCACAAGTAGTCCGGCCCTCGATCGAGGCACAAATATACACTCCAACATGTCGACGTAAGTTATGCCACTTTCTCCATCCGTCTTAAACACCTAGCCTGGCATTTACACCTAAGCTAACGTGTATACATAGTCCTTTACACATCCCCTTCCGCAAATCCGCGCCCCTCACCCCACCGCTCTCCACGGCGATAACATCCTACATATCCTCAAAATATGACCAGCATCCGGACATGTTCAAGGCCGACCTGGTCACCATCGACAAGATGCGCGCGGATGCCGTTAATGTTCGAGAACCCCACGCCAGTGGGCTAACGAGGCTAGGAGCCTATGCTGCCGTGCTGTCGGCTGCTAGTGGGAAGTTTCCGGTCGATGTATGGATTTCTAAATCGATACCGTATAGGAGGGAGTATGCTAATGGTTATATAATAGATCGGTGCAGATTTCGCGTGGTACCCGGCGTTAGGATACTATACTCAACGTCCAAGTAAGAATACTCACTAGCCTTCACAATGTACTACCCTAACCGTCTATAAACAGTCACCCAGAACAACCTGCAATTCGAGCGCGCAAACATAGTCTACAATCTGGCCTCCCTATACTCCCAACTCGCCATCTCAGTCTCCCGTTCCACCTCCGAAGGCCTCAAAGTAGCCTGCAACTACTTCTCCTGCGCCGCCGGAACCCTCTCCCACCTCCGCACCGAAATAATCCCCAAAATGCGTTCCTTACCCCCAGAAGACATGGACGTCATGACTCTCGAAGCCCTCGAAAACCTCATGCTAGCACAAGCTCAAGAGTGTTTCTGGCAAAAGGCGGTAATGGACGGCATGAAGGACTCCGTAATATCCAAACTTGCGGCAAAAGTTAACGACTTTTACGCCGAAGCGAGGGATATTGCGAAGCAGTCTGATGCTGTCTCTACGGAATGGATTCATCATATGACTGCCAAACATCATCATTTTGCGGCGGCAGCGCAGTATAGAGCTGCCTGTGATGCGCTTGAGAAGTCGAAGTATGGAGAGGAAGTTGCTAGGTTGCAGGATGCGCTGAAATGTGTGAATGAGGGGTTGAGAGAGGAGAGCTATGTTTCTAAAGTTGTTACGGCGGATTTAAAGGGTTTGAAACAGAAAATTGCGGATACCCTACGCCGGGCGGAGAAGGATAATGATTTGATATATTTGGCGCCCGTGCCGTCGAAAGCTGAGTTGGCGGTGTTGCAGAGGGCATCGATGGTGAAGCCTATTGTGCCGAAGGAGATTACAGAGGCGAATGCGAAGCTCGTAGTGGGTGGGGAGTACGGTCCGCCGCTGTTTCAGAATTTGGTACCGTTTGCGGTTCATATGGCTGGCAGTATATACGTGGAACGACGGGATCGTGCGGTGAATAATATTATCGAAGAGTTGGAAACTTTGACGGTGCAGCTTAGGGAGACGCTGCAATCGTTGAACTTGCCAGGCTCGCTGGAAGCGCTGGAGAAGCCATTGGGATTACCACCAGGTCTAATGGCGCACGTACAGGAAGTTAGACAAGCTGGTGGCGTAGAAGGTTTACTAAGGGCCTACGACGATGTGACGAGGATAAAATCTAACGATAAGGCGGTATACGAAGAGTGCGTGGAGATATTAAGACTTGAAGAAGAGGAAGACCAGAGGATGAGGAATAGACATGGGACGGATAGGTGGGCACGGAAACCGTCAAAGGAGGTGGAATCGAATCCTATCAAGCAGATTGAAGAGTATGGTAGCATCATACAGAGCGCAGATAACTCGGATCGCCTTATTATGGAGAAAATTCGTATGTTTGAGGCGCCGTTGCGGTTGATGCAAGGTAGCGATGTGAGTATTTTATATATCCACATTACTTTATGCTAGAGATTATGGCTAATGAAATAAAAAGGCCGGCCTGCGGGAATTCGTCCCAAACTCCAGCCGTCCGAAAATGAACGTCCAAGTCGACAAAACTGCAACAAAGCTCCGCCAACTCCTTGACGAAACCTCAAGGTTCGAATCCGCCCGAAGACGTCTAATCGAACAAATCCGCGAACGGGGCCGAGCGGATGACATTACCCAAGCGCTCCTCGCCGAAGCTAGCAAGATCGAAATAGAACAACCATTAAAACCAATCGAAGCAGCGGACTTTGAAACACTCTTCGCAGATCGTCTGCGTGCTTACGATGAATACCAAACCCTCAAGGAAGATGAACAACGAAAGCAGGATTCACTGACTACAAAGATTAAAGATGCAAACACTGCGTTTTTGTCGAGTAGGAAAGTAGATGATAGTCTAAAGGAACGAGAACAGGCGTTACAAACCCTAGAGACGGCGTACTCGAAACATCAGGAGGTTATTGGGAACTTGGATAGTGGAAGGAAGTTTTATAATGATCTTGCAAAGTTGTTGGCGAGGTTACAGCAAGAAGCTAAGGGGTTCGTTTATGCCAGAAAGTATGAGGCGGAGCAGATGGAAATGTAAGTATACTCTTTTATTATTACAACGGAGTGTTTCGTACTAATATGAAAATAGGGACATAACATCCGCAATGTCGAATCTTAGGATATCGTCTACACCTGCCACAGCACCAATAGCACAGTACCAACAGCAACCACCGCCACAACCACCAGCGCAACCCCTAGCACAACCAACCCAACCACAGGCACAAACCGCACCGCCTTCAAGGTATTCTACAAGATCTCAAGTCCCAGCTAGACAATCTGAAACAGCGACGCCGTTGCCAGCACCGCAGGCACAAAGACCGCTTAATGTGCCGTCTGTGCCGACGGTACAGGGCGGTGGTGTTTGGACTCCAGATCAGGGGATTAGGTTCGGACCGCCGGCGGGGGGAGCTGGGAGGGGGAGGTAGATAGTTCTTTTTCTTTTTCCTTTTATAAATTAGTAGGATATACATTGAGATGCTTATTTGATGTTATCTATTACTTAAGTCTTTAATCGTTTTCTGGGTAGGATTGTTTAGTTAGTCATGCATAGCGACGAATATATGGCAAATAATCTAGTGGTTTTGCGTATTGGATCTGGACTTGTAAACCAGCCTCCATGGTCGAATCCTTAATACTCCTGGCTGGTCGGCCAGCTGGTAATCCATAAGCCCAAAGTAATCAAACCAAGTTCCTCCTAGAAATAAGCGGTTACGAGTACTGATAGCGGGTGCAGTCTTAACTTCTAAAAGATATTACCAAATGTAAGGGAAATACTATTTTTAATACTCTATACAAGATCTCGAAGATACCATGGTGGTAAGTTAGGAGAATCTTCGAAGCTGCATATAAAAACTTCCCCCGACTCAAAGCCAATCGCGATACCACGATCGTGAAAGCACGTAGACGATATTTCAAAAGCCGAAGGAATAAAAAGAACGTTCCGGGGCCTTAGTTCCCGGTCATCTTGGACGTGGGATGGGAGAATGTTAGCGGATGGGCTTGGGGCACTCGTCAAGGTCTCTGTGTATGTGTTTGTATCCCAGACCTTGATAGTTCCATCAGTGGAGCCAGATACTAGTATGTTGCCACGTAAGAATGCGACGCAATCGACTCTATTTTGGTGACCTTCAATGGTGGCAAGGCACATTCCCGTAGTTGTATCCCAGAGCTTAATGAACCCGTTTCCAAAAGCAGATGCTAACTGCCCATCATCATGTGAAAACGCAATAGACGAAACAAAATTTTGAGGACCTTTAAGAGTAAGAAGGCAAGATCCTGTTGCCACACCCCATATTATAATGATTCCATCAGAAGAACCAGATGCCAGCCGTTCCCCATCGTGCGAGAATGCAACGAACCAAATAGGTTTGGAATGACCTCTTAGAGTGTTAAGACAGGCTCTCGTGGTTATATCCCAAAGTTTGATGGTTGTATCATAGGAACCGGAAGCTAGCAGTTTACCAGAAAGTGTAATAGACGAAACCGAGGTTGAGTGGCCGTGCATGGCAAGGATAGCAAGGCAAGTCTTTGTGCTTGTGTCCCAAAGCATAATAGTTGTATCGCTAGAGCCGGACGCCAGCAGCTTACTGCTGCGCGGGGAGAATGCAACAGACCAGACCGGACCTGAGTGACCCTCGAGAGTGCCAAGGCAAGCTCCCATAGCCGTGTCCCAGAGTTTTATAATTCCATCTCCACAACAAGATGCAAGCTGCTTGCCGTCGGGCGAAAATGCAACAGACCAGACGTTATTTGAGTGGCGCTCGGGAGCAGCGTGGGGGGCTCCCATGGCTGTCTCCAGATCCCAGAGCTTGGTGCGTCCGTCGTTGTCGCCAGATGCTAACGTTAACTTGCTATGTGAAGATACGATAGACGAAGTCCTATACGTACTCTCTTGGATAGTAGCGAGATGGACTTTCGTGGCTGTATCCCAAACTGTAATAGTTCCATCACAGGAGAGGGACACCAATTTGTCATCACACGAGAGCGCATAATCAAGCAAATTGAAGTCCACGCCCGAGTGGCTCTCAAGTGAAGCAAAGCAGGCTCCCGTAATCGCATCCCAGAGAAAAATGTGCTTATCGGAGCTGGAAGCTAGTTGTTTATCATCCCACGAGAATGCGACGGACCAGGCCGGGCTTAAACAATCTGTAAGTGTAATGAGACAGACCCGCATTATCGTATCCCATATTTTGATGGTATTGTCATTGGAACTGGATGCTAGTCGCTTATCGTTATTAGAAAATGCAATAGATTCAACCATGTCTCGGTGGCCGTCAAGGGTGGTATGAGCTCCCGTAATTGTATCCCAGAGCACAACCCGTTTACCAGAGCTGCAAGCTAGCTGTTTGCTATCGTATGAGAATGAAATGGAGAAGGCTTCCGAGTACAAGTAACTTTTGAGGGTGGTAAGACAAGCTCCAGTAGCTATATCCCTTAGCTTGGTAGTGCTATCAGCGAAACCAGATGCAAGTTTTCCATCACGCGAAAATGCAATGGAAAGGACTCGTTCTGAGGCGTTCTCGAGAATAGCAAGGCGGGCACCCGTGTCTGTATCCCACAGCATAACAGTTCCATCGTGAGAACCGGAAGCTAGCTGTTTGCCATCTGGCGAGAATGCAATAGATGAAACTATGTTTGAATGGCCATTGAGGACTTGTAAGCATGAACCCCAATTTTCTTGAATCGCCGACACACTTTTAATCCCCAACGGAATTTCACACCAGTTTAGTCTTCTGATCATACATTGCTTCGGGCTGAACAGAAGACAGCTCCAGTATATTTCAAGAGGGTAGCGCTCAATTATTGATCGATGAAAAAGGATGAACCGCTTCGCACAGTACACTAGTGAATGTAGAGCACCCTTCGAGTCCTGTATTTATATATCTATTAATTAAACAGGTATCATTAAGCTGTATTGTATTCGGGGATTGCTTACTCCGAGTATTGGGAACAGGTCTTCGATCATCGTTATACCTTCAGACAATGCTCCCAATAAGCTTAAAGCTTCGAACCAGTGGAGGGTGTGACGTTGGAGAAACATATGAACTAGGCCATTGGCTTCTATCCTTGAGTTGCCTTTGCGAAGGTGGCGAACCCAGTAGCGGCATGCATACTGTACAGGTGGGGGAAGGCAACTGTTTATTTTATCGGCCTGTATTTCGCCCTTGTGTGTGCTAGCAAAGCGAAGATTGCACATGTTTTTTCGGAGGCTGGTATTTAGAAGCTCGAGACAGCGTTCCGTTAAAGTTTTGTGGGCTTGTTCTTCATCGACCTGGAATCTGTGATCTCTGCATCTCGTATCGGTTAAAAGGAAATCTCTGAATGACGGGTGAAGCAATCGAATATCTCCGGTATCATATGTGCCGAGGACGGAGCCAAGGTTTTCTATCACCAGGTTTGTGATATCTGCTTCTGACCCAATGAGCTGAGCCAACGAGCTGGTATCCAGGTTATTAAATAAAACCACAACAGATCCGACAATTTGCTGGAATTCCCTCGCAAGCTCTGCTTGGTCCACAGCGTCATAATCGCCAGTGTACGCTGTGGTTAAGATTTCACTGTAAAGTTCGTCGAGCTTGCTTGTTGCGTAGCTACTCGAGGGCCTGGTGTTCGGGTTATTGACAACTAGGAGAGAATCGAGGCGCGATTTTGCTCTAAGTTTTGCGTCCTTGACGAAACGACAGATCGTAGCAGCGTAAATGAACATCCCTGCGGCCTGGTCAACAAGGAGCTGGATGTTGTTACTTCCTGGCCAGCCGTTAAGGAATTTGTATTGTCGTCCTATCTTTCCAAGCTCATTTTCAAGGAAAATTGCAATGTCGGCCGAGATAATGGGCGTTTCTACGTTGTGAAGGATAAATTCTCTCTTTCTATCGAGGGACAGACTTTGGAAGTTGTGTAGTATTGCCATATCCGGACGACTTGTGATAAATAGCTTGATAACCGCGGGCTTGATTTCTTTAGCCCGTGCAAAAAGTTGAATGATGACTTCAGCGTCGGCCTTGCTATCGCACTCGTCCAATGCATCAATAACGAAAACGTAAATCGGAGAGGGGTTTTTGGATGAAAATTCTGTCAGCTGAGAGAGCGGGGTCTGAATAAGCAGTCTCCATTGCTCTGCGAGGTTCTTCTCGAAGACATCCCCATTCTCCGAAAGGATCTTTAAAAGAGCTCGTTTATACCCTGGTACGGAATATACAAGCTGTTGAGCGAGAGTCGTAAAAAGCCTTCTTGCAGAACCCAAGTCTCCCTCTCCGCGAGAGAAGAAAAAACTTCCAGCTAGACACTTCGTGCCCGCACATTCTTGGGCAACCGTGCTTGCGATTGTCGACTTCCCGGTACCAGCCATCCCATTCAGCCAGAAAATACATTCGTTATCTGTCCTTGCTTTCCATTCGTATATATCCTGTAGAAGCTTGGCACGGGTGCCGGGGAGACAGAAAGCTTTGCCTTCACGATACCTTGAATCGAAGGCTGCCCCCGGTGCGTGAGGAAGTTCCTTTAGTCGGCCTTCTTCCTCCAGCTTCGGAGTTCCGGGACGGTAAGGAGGATCTATGTAGATATTAGCTTCATATGCTTACGTGCTCAGATAAACGGGAATTGATGTTGAATACGTACCTGTACTCCAACTCTCTAGGAAGCTTTTCGTAACAGCCGCCGCACAAGCCGCCGCATAACCTTGCCATCGCTTGTTCTTATGGCTATCTGCGTAGTCACAAACGCCCTTGATGACGACAGAGGGAAAATTCTCCCACACACCTGCGCCCTCCATTTCGAATGCGATAACGCTATTGCGAATAGAAATATAGTCTCTGTCTTCTCCAGACTTCATGACAGTGTCCCCAGAAGCAACAGACCCAAAATGGACGGAGGGGCTAGACGGTCGAGATTGTCGTGCACGAGGTACCAGTTCTCGTTCATCACATCCCAGCTCCTCACAGCTCACTGTTATGGCCTTATCACACACCTTTCCACTGTCGTTACGACATATCGCACATTCCAAGACTTCATGGTGTTTGTGTTTGTATGTTGATCTGAATAATTTATCCTCTGTCGCTCCTGGGTATGATACCATTTCTTTCAACTCCAATTGCAAAGCTTCTAAATATTCTGACGTGCTGTTCTGGAGCAAATTTCGCTCTTGGGTAGTTTCTAGTTTAGCCAAAGTCGCACTGATCTTAGGGCAAGGCCTCGGCATATTATCCCAAGGAGTATCTTTCTGTAGAAATTTATTATCCGGAAATTGCCTTCCGAAATCATACTGAACGAGGCCTTTACTGATGACAACGTCGCCGAGAAGAATATCATTGCCGGAGCGGTTCCCAAGGGGGACGCCACCGCATATGCCGACAACCAATGCGAGCTGGATCCCCTGAAAGCTGGCACGAAGGCTAGTCGCTGCAGCGGCGGCAGCAACTTTTCCCATCCTAGGCATATGCACCAAGACGACATTGTGACGCCCGATCGCACCTAGGGAGTAAGCGTTCCAGTCTCCCGGAGCCTTTTTATATGTCTTATCGTTGTATTGCTTGTCGAACAATGCGCTAAGAACACTGGCCTCCAAAGGAAGAGCGCATATGATGGCAACCTCGAAGTCGCGTTGATCTACCGGTGGGGGCTGGTCCGATTGAATAAGCCGAGACCGTTTATAGGGGCCGGTGCCCTCAATATTCTCATTCTCGGACCCAGTTCCCACTAGCTCGTTGGATAGTCTGTGTTTGAGGCTGCTCATTTCGTGGGTTATTCGGCGGCCATTCTAACGTCTTTACTTCCATATAGATATAAACTGTGAGTAGCCGCGATTTGGTTCGCTGCGTATCCTCAGGAACCCTCACCAGTCTATAAAGCCGTGGACCACCAGACTATTCGTCCGGTCTTGGGAAGGACCTAGTTTGGGATAGCCAATCTCGTTGTTAGACTAACTAGTGTCGATCTAGACCCATTCGCGCTCAGTCTAGGTTGTGCTGGACCAGGAAACCGCCTACTGGAATGAGTATTGGACAAAACTTCGGTGTTTAGGTAGCCCTCTGCTTGCTTTACGTCTTTTGGATTCTAGAGCATGTCGAGGTGTTTGTTATGTTTTGAAGCATGGAACTTCTACGGCTGAACGCGACTGGACACGAAGAATAAAGTGGGGAAACCCGCATTGAAAGTTATCAGCCGTGTGTATAAGAGAGTTGGGACCCGCCCAAGTCTTGTACCCCGCTGTTACTGCGCAAATACATGGAAAAACATAGTCAAGTCAGGTCCCCCGACATTGAAGCGAAGTGCCAAATCATACGGACTAATGTTAGAAGAAGGACTTCTAGCCGTGTATGCAAAGACTAGTACCCAAGTCTCTTTTGGGTAAAATTTTAGTCAGGGCGAGCGGATGATCTAGTCAGTACTCCTATAGCCTTCGAACAGTCATCTGGTTGTCCTAAAGACCAAGGTTCTATTCTTACTAAGCGTTTCACATGTTAGAGAGAAAGAGAGAGTTATGATGTTAAAGTTATGCGATCTCTATTCAGGGTCCATTCGCTATGACGTCATGGGTGATGCATGCATGCGCGCAGACACAACGTCATAGAACTCAAGGCGATTCGCACAACAGGATATATAAAGGGTCCTTCGAGATGTAGAATTTCAATAAATTTGTATTCAAAACTATCAATCAAATCCATTAAATCCTAAAAGATCTTAAAGAAACCCTCTACGAATATTTTATTATAACACTTAAGTTTTAAAAAGACTCCCTCCCAAAATGAACAATAAAAACAACGGAGTCCGTCAAGGTGTCACTGGTGTTACCTCGTACGTTTTCACATCCCTTCCTAGTCTTGACCATCTGATGATAATTATACTGACATTCATGCCCATAATAGCACCGTCGGAAACCTAGCCGGAGGCCTCCTCGGCACTGTCGGTGGAGCAGTCGGCACAGTCGGCCGCGGCATCGGTGGAACAATAAATAATACCACGGGAACAAGAGCTGTTGGGGATGGACTTGCGTACGTAACGAATGGGGTTGAGAGTGGAGTAAACACTGTCGCGAAGGGAGTTGAAGACGCTGGGAAGGCGCCGGGGAAGTAAAAAGGATAGGAATGGAATAACGGAATGAGATTGAGAAATTTTGTTTCTTCTAGGATATCTGGAGTTTAATGGGATAACTTTTTTTGTACTATTGGTTGAAAATAATACTTTGTTGTTACCGGTTCAACATCCACGATGAATGTGAAAGACAGGAAGAGAGGAGGAGAGGGGAGAACCCAATCAGATATTGAAATTGAAATCGTTGCATCAAAAAAACCTCGAGGACGTCTGTATATTTGACCAGTCCGTCCAAGCTGTCCATTTCAGTGCTTGACTCTATGATTGTTGACTCATCACGCTGGGTATACTCTCCCCTTCCTCTTTGTACCCTCTAATTTAACCTTTCTATAAAGACCAACCAGGAGTGTAAAAAAAAGAAAAATGGAAGATCTCCGAAGAAAGGAAAACCGAAGTTTTAAAGGAAGGAGCCACCATCGCCATAAAACCTCATCACCCACCGTTCTTTTCCTCCGAGAAGGATCCCAAAATCCAGTATATGTAAGACGTAAACCCCCCTCGCCTCAAGAATAAGCCCCATCGAGTCACCTCATACCCTTTTGAGAAAAAGGGTACAAAGCAATCGCATAACTATCCAATCTCTGACGAAAAATTAAAAACCAGCACCAGAGAGCGCGAACCCTCCAATTCCCACAGTCCCCTACCACCCCCGAATCCTTCCACAACAAAGAAAACCAGTCTACAATCAACTCCGAAGAGCGAGAGACGTGTAATCCCCTGTTTTGAAACGTGGTAGTAACTGACGGTTGTGAAATAGAAGAAGGTAGGTGTAATTGTTTTATAATGCCGTTTAGTAAACCGAATGAAATCAATGCTTCTATGTCGGTGTTTTTCAACTGTTTGTTCGGAAACAAACTACGTCCGGGGACTTTCTCCCAAAGCTTTCTGTAGTGGACGATGAAGGGGTTTCCTTCATTGTCTGTGTGTAGCTTTGATGGCGATTGTTTGAGCGAGGGGGGAAATATACGGTCGTACCTGGACGGTATGGGATTCTGGGAGGTAAAGGTAGATGGGTGATGATGCTTGAAGTTTTTTTGATGATGGTTGGTGGAGGAAGGGAAAGAAGATTTCGTGTCGCGAGAAAAAAAAATAGAATTTATATTTGTGTGGCGCTAGCGCATGTGCGACATGTGGCTAGTGATGTTGTTGTTGGTGGCTGAGTTGACAACTCGACAGGCGAGGACAGGAAAGCCAACAGTCTGGTCACCAAGCAGCAGTACAACTGTGCATATACTAGACGTGCGTATTCGCATTGCTATTGGGCCCGAAGTAGATGAATAACGTGGTCAACTATTCGCTACAAGACTGTGATTCGAAGTATAAATAGGCGGCATATTCTGTAGTCAACTGGAACCTTTCTTCCTTCTATTATTGTTTATACTTTGATACTTTCTTCCATTCCACTCCTCACAAACAACATATATCCCACCAAGTCTCTATATAGCGATTTTCTTCAAAATATCTGTTAAGAAAGGATTCAGAATGGTTACTTCAGTAGGCTCTCCAGCGTCTAGCACATGGTCCGGTGCTTCGAGGCCGTCTAGCACACTTCACGAAGATGCTATTCCAGATCCCAGCACAGCGCGCGAAGATATTACGGTCTTCCAGCACCCTGATTGGGATGACCGGCCTGATGAGGACCTAGATATATCTTTGGTTGGCGCTCAAGCGGATAATTGGAAGAATTGGACCGTAAAACTAGAATTCACCATGCAAGGTACGTACAGGGAATCATTTTTGTTTTTTGCTTCCGTATAACTTATACTGACAAACTGTAAAACGTTGAATAGGAGGTAAACGTACCGGAACGGCGTTCTACATTAACCTCGACCAAATAAAGGGACAAATACTTCTAACCGCGGCACACAATCTCATCAGCGACGACGGAGAAATGGTTCAGGATATGAAAATCCCAGGCATAGATGGCCCGATCACAACGGATCGGATGTTCATTTGCGAGGAGTATAAAAAGAAACCAGGCCCAGATAGCAAGATCCATGACTATGGCATGATTTTGTTGGAGAGTACTCCCAAGAGTACTCCAAAAGGCTTTGGATTCTCATTGAAGCTTGCTGAAGCTTCAGATGTTAAGCTTCCCGCGGTCAATATCATCGGATACCACCCCGGAACCATTGATCCCGAGTTTAACTCTGGGAAAGTAAGTAGGCTAATGTCGAAGTGTATCAAATACACCGTCAAAGCTGTCGCCGGTAATAGTGGTGGGCCCGTTTGGGTAGGTAGTGATGGCAGGGAAACGGTAATTGGGATACAGTAAGTATCCGGTTCCTCTACTCTGTCGGAGATTCATTAAATCTGATGAACAAAACAAAAGCAACTACGGAGGGGATCCTGCAAAAAAAGGCTCACCCAGTCAAGGAACCCGTATCCACCGCGGCGTACTTCATGATATATGCCGATGGACAGCGGAAGCAGGTTGCGACGTGGGACACCTCTCAAGACGGCTCAAAGTCATTGGTTTAAAACCACCGCATGACGAGTACACAGACCCAGAACTAAGTTTTTACTTAAGATTTACAAAGGGAGTGCTGACTGCAAAGGCTCGTTTGGGACCTGAGGACCTCGAAACTACCTTTGACGTGGTGCCCGGTTTGACCTCCGCTGCGGGGTCTGCGGGGTCAAGAAGGTCCCCTGCAAAATACGTGTTCATGTTTAAGGAGCCGTCCAGCTGGCAAGAAAACAGCGAGGACGAAGACAGTGGTGCAGAAGAAGACACAAAAAATCTCAAAAATGCAATCGAAAAACCGTTGTGGGTGCGGTGGAGAACCGATGTGGATATTAATAGAGTGGAGCTCTCCGAGAGACTTCGTGATGATAGTTTTGTAGCTTTGCAAAAGAAAGCTAAAGGATTTGAAGTTATACGGGACAAAATGAAATTACGGATGGTGGTAGATGGAGTTGACGTGATGCCTTTCGAGGGCCCGGAGGGGTTGTATGAACTCTATGAAAGTGAACAGGTTGGGTTTATTCCTTCGGAGCGTAAACACACAGATTTCCCGGTAAGTACCATACCCCTCAACCAGCAGTCCAAATAGAACCAATAAATGTAAGCGTGGCCCGTGCTAATATTCTTTTTTAAATACAGCATTGCGTGTTCACATTTGTATAGAAGAAGAAGAAGAAAATTTCAAAAAAGAAATAGCTTTGTGACGATACCAAATTCTACCAACACCATCCCCGGACTCTTGGAACCCAGTAATGATAAACGACTATGTAGCGTACCCTATAGTAGGTTGGTCGGCAACCTCTGGCCACCCATCTAATATTCTGTGCATTATTATGCTTGCTCAATTGCCTTCCTTCAACGGTGCCAATTTCCACGGGTTGGCCTGATTCCGACAGCTGGAACAACCGTCCTTCCGTCAGAACATACGCCTCGACTTTTCCCTGCTCCAGGGATGCCCGAAAACGGGTGACTGGGGTGTCTACAACGATATTGTCGACCTTGTAATCTAAATGGCAATGCATATTAGCACCACATTGTACCGCTACACTACCCTTTGAGGTACTAGTCTCGGTGTATCAATTCGACTTACCAATCCAGTCCTGAGAATCGTGAGCTCGATGCAAGTAATGCAACGTATCATCAACAGCAAAGTAGAAGAGGCTACACCCATCACTAGTTACATTTGTAGTCAATGGTGTACCAATCCTCGGCTCCGCATCGAAGGGGTGTGTGAGTGCCCAGCTAGTGATATCCGTCCCAGTAGCCGCTTGCAATCTACCCTCTGGGTTCACGAAAAATAGGTAGAGGCTGTCGGGATTTAGAGCCGCAGCGAGTCCAGTTTCCGGATGTACCTCGATACCGCCGATGTTGCCGTAGTCAATGTTCTTCCAAATATCGTCCTCCTCGTAGTCATATTTAAATCCGATCAATCTGTTATCTGGCGTCACGGAGAAAATCATCCGCTAATTGCCAAATGAAAGTGAAAATTAAAGTTTAGCTCAAAAGTTCTAAAGGTTTTTTGCATATCACAAATTGTAAACGTGTGATATGCCAGCCAGGTGGCAGGGGTATATGTATGTACATACCTCTCCGCCATCAATTCCCTCACCCTCGTACTCTTCTTCTTCGCCTCCTGTACTGTTTGAGTACCACACGTAGGCGGCGGGTGCGTCGAACTTAACACCTTGCCCGATTTCTTCTACTTTTAGTGTCTCACCGCTTGCAGGATCCCAGACCTCTTCTGTAAGGGTACCGTCATTCGCATAGACGAGGTGGTTAAGGTCTGGGGTAAGTAGGGTACCAGAAGCGGAGAGGCAGTAGGCAATTCTCTGGAGATTGTCCATTTTGAGGATAATAATAGCCGATGGGGTTTCAAAAGAATACCGAAAAAAGGGCGTTTCAGGTAGTACTATAGTAAGTCTGTCCGCTAGAGTGAATGATGGATGAGGGATCTGTCCAAACTATTTGGTGATATCTACTGGCCCTTTTATAAAAGTTCCGGACGCCCTTACAGACATGTTAAAAGAGTTTATATGATTGCTATAGAGATCGAGCAAGCGGCGCTCGCTCAGGTGCTCGCCCAACCCACTGAAACCAGAGCAGCCTTCCAATCTCTGGAGTGAGATCCTTCACTGCGACCGCCAACTCAGTCTCGTGAAAATTTTGTCACCGTTTCACGAATAACCATTCGCACCTTGATCACGGGAGTCTTCATATTGTGCAACTGTCTCAATCTGGAAAAGATCCATAGTACGATGAGCAAGAGGGGTACCCAGATACCCAATGCGCGCTGCTGGGTGACATCCTTTACGGGATACTAATTGTCATGCATTGACACCTAGCCGCATATATATTTAGGGTGGGGCAAATGGCCTTATCATTCGGTGAAAGGGTCTGATAAGTGCGGGGCGTGAAAGTTGAACAAGAGGTGCAGGAAGGGATTTGCCATGTTCTATATATTGAATAGAGTGGGGACGGAATTGAGGTAGCCAATCGGTAAGTTTCCAGTTCTCTGGCGAAATCAGGAATGTGTGAAACTTAGTTGTTCGTACAGATTACTATCGAATCATCGGCCTTCGCTTGCATCTTCCATCCTAGTCTAGATATCCTTCAATATATAAGACTATTGTTGAGAATGTTCACTCTTTAGCATGCGTCTGCTGAGCTCAGAGCTCCGATAAATTCGGGATCCATAATTATTATTCAAACATGGGACGAAAATTGTTTATCTGACAATCCTTCACGGATCAAAACTTGTAAAACCTAGTTTGTAGAAGAGAAGCAACGCCGTTGGAATGTTGCAATTTGAAGCATATGCATGCCAAAAACCTTGCATACCAGCTGCAGCGAGAATACGTAGCTCGACAGGAAGAAACCAGACAATGCAGCTCAATGAGGAATCAAGTAACAGCATATCCATGAAGTTACACAAGAACCTAATATTGCATTGCCAACACAGTTAGGAATTGGTACGGTAGGCCTGAAAAGTGGTCATTAGGAGGTGTAGCACCTGCATGTTCGAGCCAATCGCCTTGCGGGCTATCCACACACGGCCTGAGTAGTATCCGCTCCAGGATACCAACCGAAAAACCAACCCTGATCTTTGGCCAATCGAATGGTTACAACAACAGCAGGGAGGGGTATTTTGCATGATGCGAAATCTATCTACCCATGGCCATGCACCCTGCAAGTTGACTCTATCGACTCTCGCTATGCATGAAAATGAAGTTGAACAACTCTGCTTCACGACCTCGAGATAGTAGAGATCGAGAGATGCAATGAAGTGTGTTAACAAAATTTTACCTCTCGTGTTTTCGTAGCCACGCCACGATTATGATTATGATCGTCGTGAATTCATAGATAAAGAGGGACGCTGTGGGCCCGGGTGCTCGAGAACCCTATAATATTCAAGGCAAAATCCTAATTCCAAGTATAGCAATATTGATTGCCTAATTCTTCTTCTTTACAACGCGGCAGACTTAAAATCTAAGACTCTTATCGCTATTTTCCTAAAAGGAACACTAGTATACCCCTACCTAATTATAGCCGGGACGGGCGGGATAACCTATAGTTGACCCACATCCATCCCGTGCGGATACCTAATGGCACAAAGTCAACCCGTCTAACCCTAATTCAATTGAACTTATAAAGCCCTGGGACAGGCGAGGCCCCTTTCCACCTCACCATGACTTGCCCTCTCATTTGGAAAGATGCCCTAAACGGTAAACTCACCGAAACAAGTCTAAAAGAATATATAAAAGCAGGCGAAGATATCAATGGACGAGCTACAGCTCGCTGCTACACCCCTCTCATGGGTGCGGTCCTCAAGGGCCACGAAAAAGTAGTCAAAGTCCTCCTCGAAAACGAGGCAAATGTCAATCTTCGAGCCGAAGATGATTCCACAGCACTTTGGTTAGCTACCTCAACGTCTACGAGGCACTCACCGTCAATTGTTGAGCAGTTGCTTCGTAAGCGACCAAACCTAAATGTCGTACCTAATAAAGGAACCGGAAATACTCCGCTGATGCAAGCAATCGTTCAATTAAGAAACGAAAAGATTATCAGTAAATTAGTCGACGAAGGCGCTGACCTAGAAATGACGAATAATGAAAACAAAACTGCAAAAGAACTTGCAAAGGCGCAATTTAATAGTAAGCTGTTATACGCCCTGTTACCCTCTGACCAAAGGTCCAAGAGACGAGCTTCTGTATTTCAAAATTTCCGTTCGTTCATTAGTCATTTGATTTGGATGGTGAATACGGTGGCTGGTGAAGGTGTTGGATATCTCAGAGCTGTGATGGGGATAACTGGTCAGCGCGCAACTGACGATCCGCTTTTGAATGATCTCGTTCCCAAGGTAAGTATAATCCGCTTCCGCATTTGGAAAACGCTTCATTCTATACTCACAGATGTCCAAATATTCTACTATCTAGGAGCTGAGAGTAAACAGCAAGGCAGAGCTCAAAGGCTCAACACCTGTAGAAGCATCAAAGTCTCTAGAAGACTGCATTACCCTCGAAGAATTCGAGAAAAATGTTCTCAATATCGTGGACACCATGGGTTTGAATCGTTTTTTCCCAAAAGACAGTGACAAACTCCGAAGCTTGGCTCATGGGCTCGTAAATTTCAGAAACGTCAATAGTCCTCTGAACACCCCGGAGCGACTGCAAGGCCTGGCTACATTGTCTCTGTATAAAACTATCCTTCTTTGCGGTAAGTATTCCAAGTTTGTGACTGATTTCGTCCATAAAGAACTACTAACGGAAGATGACGACAGATGACAGCGGTTCCATGAATGCACCTACCACAAGTAATAGCTCTATGACCCGTATCCACTCGCAAAAGCAGATAGTGGAACGCATCGCCGACATAACCAGCATCTTAATGCCAGACGATGGTGGTATCTACGTACGCTTCCTCAATAGAAAGGTAACATGGGATAAACTCGGTAAGGATGAAGTGAACCATAAGCTAGGATTCATAGAACCCGACGGGGGTACGCCGCTTGGAGCTGCATTTAAAAGGGAAGTTATTGATCCATTCATTGTTGGGAACATTGAAGCTGGGAAGCAACTTGAATCCCCATACCTTATTTGTATCATAACGGATGGAGCTCCAAATCGTGGTGAAGATCAGGTTTTTGTTCAAGAACTTAAGAAATGCTTGGAACTGCTGGAAGAGAATGGGTATGGTGATCGAGGTGAGTACCTGGCTGAACTTAAATTACTAATATATATATATATATATATTCTAACTGCACCATACCAGTTGTGTCATTTGTTATTAGCAGAATAGGGGACGACCGGTCGGCGGACAGGTTCATCTCGCAACTCGATGATATGAACCAGTTTGGGGACAATGTTTACATCTGCCGTGGTAAGTAACGTAACCTCGAGAAGTATTTTCACGTCTAGACTATAAGTCTGAAATCCGTTCTAGATCAAATCGACGAAGGAATTGGAGGGGAAGGCCAAGGGGATGCTGGGTTAGAAATTAGAGTAAGCTTTGTTCCTCTACTCTTTTGATCTTTCACCTAGCTAACGCCCAGTGTACACAAAGCTCTTTGATATTCTTACTACTCCTCTTATGAGGTAGACCAGGCTCCAGCGGAAGTTGAATGGCTATTTGGTTATTATCCGCATGTGAAACTGTGGCATTTTGCAGGATCGTGTGTTGGTACTCGGGACCTACTATATGTTGATATAGAAAGGTATTGGAAGGCTAGACGGCATTGAATCTGCAATCCTGCGATATATTTGTTCAAAAACTTAGATAGTACGTTGCCACTTCGTGGAAGCTGGTTTACGAGACCAGATAGTACTAATGTACTAGCTAAAGCGGTGGGGGAGTGAGTGGCTTCATAAGATACAAAGATAACCAAGCGCCAGAAATTATGAACAAGCAATTATAGATCTAACTCAAGTGCAGACTCCTCTACCACCAACCGAACAGTCTACTTCTGTAGTCGTCTTTAGTAACTGCAACCCAAAATAAGCCTCAGATATAGCATAGGTTCGATGGAACCTCATTCTCCAATGACCCTAACGTAATCCCGAACCAGCTCCTGTGCCCAAATCGACCACCTAAACGACCCATTTCAATTAGCCAACTTCACATCCGGAAGCACATTACACCTTAAACGCATTTAAAAGAATTGACTTACGTCCTTAACCCGATCATAGCCCTCATCTGCCATACGTCCGGCACAATGACCCTACCCCCATACCCACTCAACACCTTCTGTACCGCGATCTTTGCACTCTTTTCCACCCCATAAAACAACCTTTTCTTAACCCTAACCTCACCACTCTTCTCCACACTTTCAAAAGCCACAATGTTCGTCCTCATCCAAGTTGGATGTACAATACTGGTCCTAACTTTAGGAGCCTTATACACGTGTCTCAATTCTTGTCTCAGTGTTTCGTAGTATGCCAGCGTACCGGCCTTTGTAGCACAATAGTCTGCCAATCCTGCAATGGAGAGGTAGGAACACATGCTAGCGATGAACATTACATGTCCGTGGTTATTTTTGATCATCGATGGGAGGAATTCGTGGATCATGGCGATGTGGGAGGTTAAGTTGATGTTTATCAACTTTTGAGATTGTGCGACAGGGGTGGAGAGAAGGGGTCCAAGGTTTGCAATTGCGGCATTAAGAATTATGACCGTTGGGTCTCCGTGGGATTTTCGAATCTCAGCGGCTGTTGTGGAGAGAGCTGCGAAGTCGGAGATGTCGCAGGGGTAGAAGTGGATTGACTTGTCTGCCGTTCCAACTAGGTTAGGTATCATTCCCATCACGGAATATGCATTGGTACTGAGATAGCATAAATATTATCCTTTGGAAATCTGTATAAAAGTATGAAACGCGTAGTATACAAAGGTACACGCGGAAAGCATAGAATATAATAAATGAAAAATTGATACTGACTCTGCTCTCTAACCTCCTTCCTGACCTCATTCACATCAACCACAACAACCGAAACCCCCTTCTGAGCCAACTGTATCGCCATCTGCTCTCCGAGCCCACTACTACCACCCGTAATCAACACCACCTCTTTCTCCCAATCATACTTATCATCCGTAGCCCAATTATTCTCCTTCTTCCACGAGAAGTATGAATTGATATTCGATATTAGACCGGTGAACAACTTAAACCCTGCAACGTAGGAAAAGAGGTTTAAAAGCAGCTGTGGAGGGATCGGGGACTTGGAGAGAAGGTCGACGAGGGGAGTCAAGTGTTCGGGAGGGGTTAGTTTTAAGACACCTAGGGTGGCGGCGGAAAGGAGGAGAGTGGATATCTTGGCCATCTTTGGAGTACAAATTTACATAGATCGTGATTTGGTAGTTTCAATGACGATTTGCGATGGAATTGATGGAATTGAAGATGTTCTGGAGAGTAGGAGTGCCAAATGCAAGGACGTGGATTTATAGAATCGGCCCAGGGTTGTGTTGGCCGACGTTGGATTGAGGTCGTAGTCGGCGCCGCGGCATTAGCATGTGCGACGTAAGACAAACGTCTACCAGCCACCCCGGCACTATTACTCCTTGTCTACCCCGCAAAGACAGTCGTAGATAGTGTAAAAGCAACATGGAGAACCCGGCTCAAAGACCCACATAAACCGTAACTCCTCTATACTCTGTGGGTGCATGACGACAAGTCCGATTTTCAAGTACCATAAATTAATTCGAAGCTAGCCATGGCGACTAGGAAAGCCGGCAGATTATATTGGATATACCGAGGTCCAGGCCCTTACGCCCAAATCTCATATAGATGCCGATAAAATGATATATACAGGGTAGACGGTGATGGAAATTGCCCAGAATAACCAGGGATACATGATATCGATGAGTATAACCCTAGACACCCTGGCTCTCCAAAGCTTTCAAGTAGTCTCAACCTTTAATAACGGCAAGAATAACGCCTGCCCAAAAGCAAGCGGCAACAGTCCTTCAACAATGCAGGATATCCGCAATAATACCAAATATAAAAAGCCACTGACAATGCATGCATTTGCAAAAAGAAAGATTGACAAAGAAAGCCAAAAACCGCCCGTAAACTCCAACCTTACTAATGCAGAAGGAAAGGGATTATAAAACAAGGAAAAGCATCGAAAGGGCGGAGTGAATGATGCTCCGGCACGGTATCGTACTCCAAGCCAATAATTTAAAGTAACGGATGGAGTTTTCGTGATGAGCGGAGAAATGAGAGATTTGGGAGTTTGTGAGTGATTGAGATAACGAGTCCGTTCGAATCACTCCTTTGGAAAGTGCAGTGATATCAGGTCGTCAAGCGCCTTCATACTGAGTGGCTTAACGTAATACCCATTCGCACCAGCCGCTACGGACTTTTTCTTGTCCTCGTCCGTGTTCTGTCCAGTAACTATCGCGAGACCCCAGGTTAGCTACAAAACCAAAATCGAATGTTGAGCGATACTATACTCACCCATAAACACCATACTTGGCTGGAGGCCTTGCTCTGCCTCACTAACCCGGATGTCATGTGTCGCATCGATCCCATTCTTGACCGGCATATCCAAATCCATCAGTACAAGGGAAATGCACTTGTCCTCCCTAGCCGCCTCCAAGTACTTCGTATGGGCTTCCCGTCCATTGACGGCAGTGACGTAGTCAAATTTACGTTTCTTGCAGTACATCACTAGGATCCCCAAATTCGTCGGATTGTCGTCCACAATGAGGATACGCAGTGCGTCGAAGACTCGGCGGGCATGACGGCGTTGTCGCATTTTCGACGATTCCGTGGAAATGGCGCTCGCGTGGAGCTCTTCTTCTTTTCCTTTGGGCGAGGTAGTGCGAAACTCCTTGTCTAGGTCAGGTGGGCGAAATTTTCGACCCTTTAGGTTTAAGTCCCGATATGCCTTTGCAGCGTCCTCCACAACCTGCCATAATCTTCCCCTGCGGACTGGAGTAAGACAACGGATGAAGCGCCTTGTGTAGTCCTCATTACAAATCGCCTCTTCGCTTTCCCGAAGTTCACTGTAATTCCGGCAAATGTATATAATGATCTGGTCACGCCGAATGGAGCCGAGCATGTCCTTAAAGGTATCCCTAGAAGCCTTGGCTTCGGCGAGGACCACAGTCGCTGTCTCCGGCACGCTGCATCTAAACCCCATTCGTTCGAGATTTCTGGCGGCGTAGGTAAGGTGAACGGTTTCGACTTGCCTGTCAATCGGCATGAAGTACGTGAGCGGCATCTCACAGTCCAACAGAATCCGTTTTCGGTAAGAGAGCCTCGGACATGCTAATATCGGATTCCGTAATTGAAGTTGGAAATGCGAACCATCTCCAACATACGACGATATCAACTTTAATTTACCGCCCAAGGCTTCCGCAATCCTCGATGCCACTGTTAGTCCTAATCCTGAACCTCGTATAGTTGCATCCACTTTCTCGAACGGCTGGAATATCCTTTCACGGTCTTCTTCCGCAATGCCAATGCCAGTGTCCACGATGTTGTACTCGAGGACGTCATGGTGCTCCGACAATGTAGTTTGGAATATAACCGTCCCGGACTTCGTAAATTTCATAGCATTCCGAACTAGTTGCCCTAGACACTGCTTAATCAGATTGTAATCCGTCATCAACATTTCAACTTCTGGTGGTAGACGATTGTCGGATATCAGGGTAACTTCTTGGTCTGTTACGAACGCAGAGGCGGTCTCGCGCAGCACTTCCTCTTCGACAATATTGAAACTGTGAAGCTGCATAACCTTGACTATGGCCTTGTTTTCAAACTGGTCGTAGTCCAACAAGTTATTGATAGTATTTAGTAGCTCGCGACCCGAACTGTCGATATTACTCAACATTTCAAGGGCCTTGTCTGATAGATATGCTTGTTTCGGCAGTCTTAAGAGGTCAATATGCTCTTGGGAGCTAGTTGGCGGCGTTATACCCCTATTCTCTTCTATGAGTAGCTCGCAAGATGACAGTATGGCGTGGATTGGCGTCCTGAGTTCGTGGGAGATGCCTCGCAGAAAGCGGGACTTCGCATGCATCGTCTGATTTAACAGCTCCTCCTGGATGGTGTTGCACACAAGAAGTGCGACCGCCCCCACAAACCACGAGTCCACCTCGTCGAATATCCGCTTCATTTCGTTTGTTTCTACGACTACGTAGGCATTTGCGTTTGACTTCATACTGAGTGCGATAGCCCGGATACTAGGGTCGTATTCCGACTTTATATACGGCATATGGTTTTGCCCTGTAATCCACTTTCTGATAGCCTCGTCGTCTTCCCATATGTTTTCCCGGAAGTCAGAGTATAAAACGTACGTCTCTCTGTTCTTCAGGGAAATGCGGCCATCAGGATTGCTCTGGATGCTGATAGAGGCAAAGGGATACGTTTCACGCAGTACTAGCAGGGCATCATCTTTGATAGTGTCGGGTTTAGCGGTTTTAGTTAGCTGCCCGAGGATTGACGCCAGCCGTTCTCTTTCCGCGAGTCTCATACTGCGAGTTCGCTCGATGATTGTGTGGACGATGACATCGGCAAATTTGATAAGGGCGTTTTGCTGTCCGGGGCTGAGTGGTTGAGTGGCCGAAAAGTTCGCGACGCACTACATACACGCCACTAGTTAGTTAATGTCAACTTTAGATTACAGACGAGAGCTTGTTCTTACAAGGGAGCCGAATGCGATTTCACAGGGTGTTCCGGGTATCTTATACCTCAGTTGAGTCCCTAGCACCATATCAGCACTGTCCACTCTGTTTGTTAGGACCATAACATCTTGAACCCACCGGCATAGAACTTCAAACCAGCTTCCACATGGGGCGAAGTCATAAATCTACAGACATCATTTAGTGATACGACTTAAGCAAAAGCGGTGACCAAGACTACGAACCTCCAATCTTTCTCCATATCTTTGATCATAAACACCTTCCCTCCATCGTGTAGGACGGTATGGGCACAGGTAGCCTCGCGACGGGGCAGGACCGCCAAAGGTACATTTACAGTGACTACTCTCCGATAGTAATCATGGTCGAGTAGGCCAAGGATCACGCAATCCTTCTCCATAAAGTCTATAGCACTTGGATTAGCCCTTGCCGTAGGGACTTTTAGATAGCAAGCATACCGTTAACCAAGTCCACTTGATCCTGCAGACATGATAATAGGTGCTTATCATTTTCTATATAGCGCCCGTAGTACCAAAGCGACTTGAGTCTAAAACGAATGTTAGCAAAAGCCCACGACAAACGATCTTATCGCATACGTACCGTAAGAGCTCATTCTTGGTCAATGTCGGGAACAAATACGGATCCTCAAAGTCCACTGGTTTAATTGGCTCCGTGACACACCCATCTCCATCTCGTTCTACCGGGTACAGTCGTTGAAAGTCGCCCTCACAAAATTCGAATATAGGCGAGCTTGTCAAATTATGGTCAAAGATAGTCGGCTCGGATGGACGGTCGGGTATGGCGTTTTTGATCTTGACTTCAGCGACAGCAAGAATTGACGGCCGTTCGTCGACTCCATCTGATCCCGGAGTAATAGGCTCGTCGTCCATGGGTGTGAGCGGTGACGACATGCTTGCTTATGTCTAGCGCCTGGGGCCTCCCTGGAAGCGGCAGCGATCGCCTGGAAGTCGGCGGCGGTGCTTCCTACGATAATCCAGCAAATACTGTACCCCGATGTCTAACTGCTGCTGAAGATAAATATTTTATACACTAGGCCTTAAGGATCCGGGTGGCGGGGCCTGGGTTGTCTTTGTGTTATAGGTTAGGAAAGTAAAACGATCGTGGAAGGTAAGAACTATCCGGGACAAGAGCATTGCGGCATGAGGAGTACTAACGAAGGCCAATAGCTTGTAGATGGGAATAGATCAAGCCCTCGTTTTATTCGAGTCGAAAAGGACGATAATGCAATGGAATAAATGCGGTCGAGGGAGTTCTGGTTCCGTTGGCCTGGAAAAGCTATTAAAGAGACTTTCCTGGGCCCGTCCCCCTTGCACATGCAATCCGCCCGCCAAAATCGCGATTGATCGATGATCGAACGATCCAAATTGCATTTGGCAGAATCCCTCTGACTCGCCTGCTTACTAGCTCTCTCCTCGAAGCAGCCACACGCTGGCTTGAAAGCCCCCGCGGGTGTGGTCTTCCTCGTTGTCTGGTTCGTCCAAACGAGGGCCATGTCCCTGAACATCAGACTCTGACTTTCAGCTGACCGGAAGCAAGTTGAACTGGCTTTCCAATCAAACTTTCGTCTTTTGACTCTTCGGCCGGGATATTGGGGCCGCTGTATGGCCGGTTCTTTGACGGAGGGGTCCAGACCGCTCGCTTTGGAAAGTTTAAACCACACGTTCCCCTTCTCGTGGATGGTTGGACAATCGACCCGAGGCTCTGGCGCAAACAAGTCGGATATCGGATGATTCCAGTTGGGCGGGACCCAAACATAACATGGAATTCTGAGAATTCCTGCTCCCGTTGGCCGGATGTCCATGCCGCTGATATCCATCGTTGAGGGCCTAGAATCCCGTCTGCCGAAGATCTCTGCACCCGCCAAACACCACCGTCCTTTGATTACACACGGGTCGAGAGCCCTGTGAGCGCAAATCTCGAGATCGGATCTCATCGAACATGTCGCTGTGGCCGAGTGGTTAAGGCGATTGACTAGAAAGACTTCAGTCCTCTTCATCAATTCCGTTCGCGGGCATAGGTTCGAGTCCTATCGGCGACGACATTTTTTTTTCCACCTCATCCTGGATACAAGCGCTCTTGTTCAAAGCCTAGACTGGATGCTCGAGAACCTGCCCACGATAGATTTTTCAAGGGTGGCACCCTTGCCAACGAAGTTAAGCGAACCTCGTTGTTTCCTTCGGACTTCACCGATTTCACTAGCACTAGGCTGCCTCTACTGCTCAGGTAGTCCAACTTTTTAAACTAAAATAGGTAAATTCCAAAATTTTTTTTTTGTAGATACTCATACTCAGGTAGTGTAGTGGGCACGGTTTCTTGGTGTAGTGCCTACACCGCCATTACATTACAAAACTTGCAAAAGTTACCTTCAAAACATCCCCCAAAAATCGGACCGAGTATTATAGTAGTAGTAATGCCATAAAAGCGTCGGAATAAGAAGTGACCAAACATATATCATACTAGAAATAAAACATCCTTTGATATCGTCCACGCGCATATTAAGACCGGGATTGAGAACCTGGGACCAGCACATCAATAAGATTAACACCCATACAGCAAATACGATGAGGTTTCCTGGTCCGACTTGATTGATTGAAAAGCTAAGAAACGTAAGAGCAGAAAAGATGCACTGTGCTACGATCATCAGAATCCTTAGGCCCTTTATGTTTTCTAAAAACTCGTATTTTGTAAGTTATGAAGAATATTCTCGAAGGACATCCAATTTTCTGGCCTTGAAACTTACGCTCTTGTTCCTTGCTCCTTGGTGGATGTTCTCTCTCCACAATTTCCCATTCACCATCTCTGCTGGGCTTGAGAACCAGCTCTCCTCTGGCTCGTATAAAGATTTCCACTTTTGAAAGGTCGTACGTTCTTAAATTTGACACCATGCTGATCAACCGCCAGCTGGACTAGCGAATATGGAAGTTATGAACTGTAGAATTATATTGTCTTTGTAGCCGCGACCTTGAAGAAAGAGGCTGAATGATTCCCTTCCGTTACGAATATTACGTGTAGTACATCGCCCGTGGGTGTACTGATATTGATATTATAGTATCTCTCGCTATAATTCTAAAAAGGGCGCAGCGCCCGTAAGGACTATCTCAAGATCTATATTAGATCTGTCCCCGCTACAACAATAGACCTCCACGCAACGCGCTCGGTCCTAACCCGGTCTCAATTGTTTGAGAGAATGCCAAACAAATCAATACGGTCCTATTTGGCCTTATACTATAACGGTTAACGTTGCCCGTCAGTGAGTGACATGCGTATGGGCTTGCCAGATGGGCTAACTAAATGTTACACCAACACACACAACGTCACACTGTCGGCTCTCCGCAGATGCTCGGTAGCTACAGCGGCCAAAATAGCCCCATACGCATCAATCAAGCAGTTGCAAACTGCTGCTTCCGTCCTCTGTCCAACCTTCGGAGATGATCACGTGGGTAGTGTATCATAAATACACCTTACAACACAATATGCCCTATATGCGGAAGCCTGAAGAAAGTCTATGATGAAATTTTGGGTTCGAGGTCATCATGAGATATGTCGCTGTGGCCGAGTGGTTAAGGCGATTGACTAGAAAGACCGTGTCTCTCTTGCTATCAATTCCGTTCGCGGGCATAGGTTCGAGTCCTATCGGCGACGACATTCTTTTTTTTTTCTTGATCAAACTTTTTGTCGGCTAAAGGTGTGCGGGCGAAGAGCTACGAGGTAGCACAGAAGTAACCAGTCTGCTATAAGTTTTTAAATACTACTAAAAGGATATATATCCAACCTTTGCGAACTATTTCTGAATAAATGACATGAAAAGAGTGTACTTCATGAATTACACTAACTAGCCAAACGTCAAAACTTGCAAAACGATACAACATGGTGGAGGAAGAAAAAGATTTTGAAGAAGATCGTTCATTATCTCTTAGAGACAATGTAATATACTTTCCTAAAACCCGCCTCTAATGGTTGTTAAAATCTGGAAAAAGAGTAGGGTTAAAGCTATAAATCTGGTACTCCAAACCTTCCCATGTTTTGGAAGCAATCGAAATCTCCTCGTCCGGATAATCCTTCAAAACTTCCCAGATACTTCCCACAGTATTGGAGTCATTTGTCAACTCGTTCCAGAATTTTCCGAGAGATGCTGTACTTTGAACAAGCTGCTCGCTGACCGTTGCGTAGTGAGCGAGTTGGTCGCATGTTCGCTGCAGGCTGTTGATAACATTCGCCTGATCCCGCATTTGGTTCTTGAGGTCGGTTTCGGCGCCGATGATTACAGCAACTGATCCCCCCAAAAGTGTTAGTGAAACTATCAGAAGACTTTACCATAATGGTGTGTGCTACTAACTGATATCGAGCTGGAACACCTCCAAACCCATTTGCTTCACCAAGTCGCGCAATTTGTTATCCTGCTCGGACATCAATACCTGCGCTTCATTCCTCAGCCTCACAATATCGTTATTCAAGTTCTCGGTCTTGAACTGTAATCCTCTGAGAATGTTGTCACAGTTGATAGCCTGCGTGGTGCCCTTCTGCATCGCATCGGCCTTAATGTTCCAAAACTTATCCCATTCCTTGGTGTTTTTAGCATCGTAGAGGTGCTTGGGGATGTTGAGACCAGATTTAGAGTATTGGTAAATCATTTGGAGGCCTTTGGTGATTTCGGTTAGTATATCACCTTTGATCGCACCGGAGAGATCGATGGCCTGCTGAGCAGGGGCAGAGAGGTTTGTGGCTCTATCGCAACAATTTAGACACAAACCGATTATTCGTGGAGATTTGTGGGGGGCGCTTACTTCAAGGCATTGGACAAATCTTCCCAACCACTAGCGATCGAAACGATTTCTTCGTATCGAAGTTTTCCAAGTTCTACAGTCGGGGCGGATAGATGCTTGACTAAAGCTTGTCCGACGTATTCTTGTGACAAGGTTGCACTAGCTAGCTTTGAATCCGCTTGCAGGATTGGAGTCAATTTGCCGTCCTTGTTAAGAATTAAACGTTGACCCTCGACATGAGCTCCGGTATGTTTCGCAAGGAGGGAACGGCAGGTGTCATCGATCTTCTGCCAACTGGCGATGGCAGGGCCGGTAACCTTGTCGGTGAAGAGACTAGGGTCCTTCCTACAGTTTTATAACGCTGTTAGCATACTATACTTCCCCATTTTCATCATATCCAATGTAGAAGGGAGTTTTCGTCTACCATTTGTCAAGATTAGTCTTAGCGGCGTCCATAGAGAGTGCCAGAGTCTTCCATGTGTTCACCACTTCGTCCACCGAGTTGACAAATCGCCCGATAAGTGGAACTAGCTCGATAAGTCCGTCGTAGGTCTGTTTAGCCTCAGCAAGCAGATTTTTTGCACCCTCGAGTAGCCTGGATGATTATTACCGTTAGTTGGGGTGTTAGGGACCGTGATTTTGAATAACTTCTCTAACATCTGATGCTTCTCGGCCTCGACTGCTGCCCTGACAGTCGCCCCGATGGGCTGCCCAGCTTCAATTCCCAATATTCCAGCTACTTCGGTGCCTACAGCAGAGGTACCGCTCACAGCTGTGCTCACGACACATATATCCGCCAGGATACGTTCAATCACGGTCTTAATCTTGTGCTCTGTAATCATCAAGTAGTTTGTCAGGCTCGGTCGTCTCGGGGTATCTAGATATTTCGGAGTTCATAAATTGGGTGTGATGACGAACCTTGCCAGTTTTGGTCGTCCGTATTCTCTACAGTAGTAGTAACGTCTCGGGTTTCTCGTTGAAAATCTGCAATCCTAAGCTTTAGAGAGTCCAGGGCTTGTTTGTAGGAAGCTTCGAGCGTGAAGATTCCTTTGGCGATAATCTCAGCTTCGGTTGGGAACAGCTGCAATATTGGAGTTAGTAAATGGTTACTGCGGCTACGAACATATCTCTTACCCGCAAATACTTATTGTTATTTTCGAGCAAGTCGTCTATGGTGACCTGATCCGGCTGGTTAAGAACCCTCAACATAACCTATACCGAGTCGATGCATGTCAAAAATTTATTTTATCACCTTGTGATTCTAAGGGGCGGCGGGTCCATACCGTTTGATTCACAGCATAAGAATCGTAACTGCGAATAATACCAACAGTATCTTTATGAATCTTATCAAACTCTGCTACGAGTTCTTTGGCTAAGGTAAGCAATGAAATATCCAGCTTGCTGCCGCTCGGGACTTTGATATTTCTATAAATTATGATGGCAGGTTAGCAGATGACGCTGTTTGTGGTAGAGTGGGGAATGGTGGACGTACTTGGCCAAGGGCAATTGCTCAATTCTGGCAAGTTTATCGCCCACTTCATTACACAAATTTCCAAAATCACCTAGGGCATTTGCCGCCATTTCGGGAGCTCCGAAGACCAAACCCACAACCTCCCTAACCATACCTACATCCGATTGCTTTGGGTCCAAGGCCGCATGAACAGCCGCCAATTCCTTCTTCTTTTCTTCGTCAGAGTTACCGTTGTTAGCATCTGATCTAGGCACCTCCGTATAGGATCCTGCGATTTCCGATACGTCCATCTTTTCCGATGGCGAAATCTTATATTCCATTGAGCGGAGAACATCTTGAATAGAATCTAAGACAACCTCCCAGCTGATCTTAAGGGTAGTGCGGCTTGCCTCGTCGATGTCGGTGTCGGGGCCCACTGAGGGTGGGAGCGCGCGATAGAATTGAGTAAGATTGTACGGTACTTTCTTTAGAATTTCGGCAAGAGTTGTGGCTGCAGTTATTACGGCCGCAATCTTGAGTTCAATTACTTCGGTCTGAGTGTAAAGTTCATGAATATTGTAGACGTGGGAGCGAGTTTGGTCTGCAAGCCGGGCAGCACCATCGGGATCCGAGGTCATAAGTTGGGAGAACGATTGGCGCAGGATCCGTTGGTCGTTTTGAAGGAAGGGGAGAATCATAGCTGGGGTGCTTGGGTGTGGGAATGTGGATGGAAGGAGTTTTTCCATAGTCCAGGAGAAGAGAACACCAAGTGATACATGTGCGAGTGGGTTCTCTGGAACTGCTGGAGGAGTACCTTCGGGCTGAGGAGCATTGTGCTGGGCGAGAAGATCGGTCATAAGTTCGTTGAGTGCAACTGCATCCTCTTCGTGGTTAAGGAGGACCGTTGTTGCTTCCTGGAGATGAAAGCGTGCTTTCTAATTGTTAGGCCGTAGTTAGTATTGTTGTTATTCGCCATAGCTGAAAGTTTTGTGGCATGTTTTACCTCTCCAACTTCATAGGATTCGCTATCATGAGTTTTGTCAAGAGACGACTTTTCCCAGGTCTTGCAAATTTTGGCGAGAATGTCATAAAGTTTGGGGGCAGTGATATTCTTGTCTTCGAGAGCGTTGACAAGCGCCTGACCAAAGACATTAAGATCTTGCAAGGTTTTCCAGGCGATCATACCGGCGGTATAAAAGGCTCTTTGGGAGGCGAGGATCTTTCCTTGCAAGCCATCGGCATCGGCGCTATTTCCCTTCATGGGTTTCGGTTGTTCGCCTTTGGGGTCATTTGACAGTCAACTATCTATGTAGCCAATTAATTAGAGAAGAGGAACCAAGGCACACATACCACTAGTAAGAGCTACGATATCATTTCCAAGCATAGACTCGAAAACTTTCTCAGTTGATGTTATGTCGCTTTTAAGCATTGCGAGGGCCTCGGAGCCATCCGGGTTAAGGAAGCTGTAGTCAACTGCGGACATTGCGGCGAATATTTGAAATTTTTTTAATATTAAAAATTGATGAATAGAGAGTGAAGCTATAGCTATATCTGAGAGAAGGTAGTTGCGAGAGGCGATGTGTGACTTGTTGATGAAAAATAATTTCTCATGGAGGATGAACTAAGAATATATAGGCCGAGAGGATTGTGAGGTTGAGGTATTACGCTGCATGAATGATTGCCTTGAATAAAACGACAATAGGCTATAGTTGCTCAACTTTTCCTCAGGGCGCATTGCCGCAATCGATTGGGTCTCGTTCAAGATACTGAAGCTGAAGTTGATTTACAACGTTAGGGCATCGGTGCTGAATATCGGGGCATCACCGACTCGGAGTCACCGACTTCGGCGAGGCTTTGATCGATAGATTTTCAGCCGGGGAGGACCGAGCAACGATATTTCATGAGCCCAGAGCTGAACAATTGGCAGTTATTTATCACCTACTTGTTATAGGATACGAGCAGATGCATATGCGCATCAGGTGGCCGACACCATTCCGACCTGTACGTATATGCGATGGCAATCTGTAATTTCACAGAATTGTCAAATCAACTTCTCGAAATCGAACATGATCTGCCCGGCTGAAGTCTCTCGGAAAGGCCGAGATATAGCTCAAGATAGAACTTGAATATGTAGGCTGAACCGTATTTCATGATGGGGTGTAGCTTATGGGAGCGAGTGCCATGAGAGCTGATCTGATTGGGTCTCATGATATGTCGATACTGATGCCTTTGAAATCCCATAACGTCGGCCAGCCGCGTTGAACAGCCAATTAAGATAGGAGAGACACAGATTTCATATGTTCAATTCCTTGAACTCAATGCAGCCATTTGCGCGGTCGAATTTTAACCCGGTGGCGTTAGCTACATGAAGGAACCTATTCGAGCAGGGCGATACACATCGGTCTTAGGGTCCCTTTATGCACATATGTACAGATATGTCTAAGAAATTATAACATACTCTCTTACTCATTGGCTATTATAGAATAGTAAGTAAAATAACGCTTGATATCTGGTGCACTATCCCGAATAGCTGATTAATAATAATGCTTCGCCAGATTGCTGGATCGATGTGTTGCTGTGGTATTGTTACACCAGCTAATCCCTGCACAGACCCCTGCATGCTATCGGAGTCGGCCTCGCTTCCAGCTTCAGCCCCGGCCCGGTGCCAGTAATAGGCGACGAATGACACCAATCCGTGCTTCAGCCCTATGAGCCAAACCTGGTATGACAATGATGCTTGGTAATTGAAGACTCACAAAACGATGGAGCTTGAAGGTGCTGATATAATGCGTAAGCCAAAAATTGTGTAAGCTAGAATGTATCGATAGGGCTTAAGCTATAGTTAGATCCATTATATGCTCGTCGCTTAATTTAAAGTTAGTATCGATCTCTCCGACACCAGTCAACTGTATCTAGCCTTGTTTCATGCGGTTGACTGAGAAGCAGTGGAACGTTTCGGGTTTCTTCCCGCTCATAAGGCTGTTATCGAACGGCTCTGGAGTTCCATTGGTGCTGCACGTCAGATGATCATGCAGCCCCGTCCCGTGTGGAATATTCCGCAGCAGCAGTAACAACGGCAAATCTTTCCCATCGTAATAATGTACGGAAGGAAAAGCTGACATTATTTTGGGTATATCAGCCAGCCACGGGTTGTAATTCTACCATTTCTAGGTTTTGAAAACATTGATTTGCACGAGGTTCGTGTTGAGTCAAATAACTTGCATAGAGCTGAATTCGAAGGAAACGGTTTATAGTTGGCATCACGAGATTCAATTCGACCAAGAGCTTTCAGTGGCGGAGATTGGCTCGAATTCAACGTCGGCTCGAAGCCGGAGTCGCCGATGGGTATGAAGAACTTCGCGAAGACTGGGACGGAAAAGTTTTACATCTTCTCTTAGGGTAAGGCATAGTATTGGACGGATTCGATTACAGAACCCAAAAAATTGTCTATAAGAGACCTATCACTCCAGCATCATGATGAATAATTGTCTAGAAACACCACCAAACAAGTCCTACAAAGCCCTGCACTCTTCAGAGAACTTTGCCTTCGAAATATTTTCCCAGATAACTCTTTTCAAATTCCTTTGGACACTTTATTTTTCCAAATCTATTTTATAACAGTTCAATCAATGGCAACCGTAGTAGTCCAACCACCTCCTCAGCCAATTGGGCTTGACGGTCCCGTGCCTTCTTCCCCTAGAAGCGCCACTACGGTGACTGAAACTATGGATATTGCCACTCTCCTCGGTCCTGGGAAAGATGTCGAAGATCTCGCCACCTTGGGTGACGACTTCGCTTCCACTATTGATTCTTTCAATGCCCTTCTCCAATTCCCCAACTTGGACAAAATGATAGCCTCAATTACCGAGACCGATGACAAGGACAACAACCCCGTCGATCCTGAAAACAAGAAGAAAGTCGATATCAAAAATCTCAAAACTTTCATTGTTTCCGCTCAAGGACAATTTAACGTATTCTCCCAGCAAGATGTTTCTATCAGTAGAAATATTGGTTCCTTTGCCAAAGCTGTCCGGTTCGCTCTTATGAAAGCCAAATCGCCCGCCGAATATGCCACTAGGTTTGGGTTGATGATTGAAAAGAACGCAGAAGATGCGGGAAAGAAGGCTAGCCAGAAGAAAGCGGTTCTCCGAAAGGTAAGCTTTTCTTCTTACCCGAGTAGTTACCATCTATGGCTGATTCTGACTCGAATATCTGGATAGTTGAATGACTTCCTTAGTCAAATCGGTGCTGTAATTTCGACTACCCAATCCAAGATGAAATCTCTCACTAAGAAGATTGAGTCCGCTGATGAAAGTATTGACAACGACAACATGCTCGACACCCTTGGGACCCTCCTTCAAGATATCTTTCAGCTCGCAAAGGATCCTGTAGGGAAAGGAATGCAGCTCGCAGGACTCCTTAGTCAGGCCGGCGACATGAATACTTCCTTCAAAGAAAAACTTAAGGATAAAGAACAACGGAAGCAACTCGTAGCAGGCCTAACAAAGCTCCAGTCGTCATTGGGACAATTAGTCGCTCTTTTAGATCGTTTGGAAGCTTCACTTCCAAAGGCTATCGATGCGAGCGCCAAACTGACTGGCATCTGGAATTATGCTTCCAAAAACCTTGAGAAAGCAAAGACTGAGGTTGATCCTCTCTCTGATTTGGATATCGAGTCAGTTGTTGGTGCCTGGCAGTCCGCCGCGGAGGCTGCACAATCCTTTCAGGACAGCCTCATTGGTGCGGATGCGAAGGGGTTGAAAGCCATGAGCTTTGGAGTGAAAGCCTTGGCTGAGCCGGATAATTTTCCAACCTCTGATGCTGAAATTGAGGCATTCGATATGATGGATCAATTGGATGGAAGAAGGTAAAATATCTGAAACCCCCATTACTAGACCCTACAACTAATCAGAGTACACGGCAGGTATCCCCTCGCTCACCGACTCAAGGTTGCTAGTCGACCAGCAGTCGCAAATCGCCTCCGGGAGAAACTTGCGGCCAAAGTGGCCACTGCCGCAGGAGTAGACCCCGAAAAACAGAAACAGGCTCAAAAAGCTTTAAGGTAGATACTTCCAGGTACCTCTACATTTTGCTAGGTAATTCTAATTCGCCGAATCTCAGCGCACCTGAAGTACAAAGCGTTCTTGATGAACTTAACGGAAATGTCACTGGGATGATCCAAAAGTTCAAAGATATGCTTCAGGCCCCCAATTTGTCTTCTATTGCAATTCCAAATCCATTCAGGAAGGCAGTTGTCGCCACAATGAGCAATGGCTTATTACCCCATCTCGATATGGACGTTGAGGCAAACGAGGAAGCAACCGTAGCCATCGACGTACTTATTCGACGCTTTCAAACGGTAAATACTGGTCTCCCTTAATAGTTAAGCAGGAATTCGCAAAGGGCTAACTACCTGATAACAGATGTATCAACAATTACAAGGCGATATCGTTCCTATAGCCCGTAATTTGATTACCTATGCTACCATCCAGATCAATGTCATCCCAAAGCTCACGCCCAACGAACCGACGGCAACAGAGATGACTATTGATAAATATCTCGACATAAACCGCAAAGTTGTTGAAGAACACAAAAAAGCAGTAGATGGTCTTGCCAATAGAATGCTAGAATTCCAGAACTCCTGGCAAAACGCGATTAATGCACTGGAGGCTACACTGGCTGAACAAAAGCAGAAGATTGAGCAAGCGAAGGATCAGATTGCAAAGCTCCAGGAAGAGCAGAAGAAGAAGACTTTGTGGGGTGTCCTTGAACTGATTGGTGCCGTGATCTGCATTACAGTCGCCGCGCTGGTTCCCGGTGTCGGGCTCCTGGGTGCTCCTGCTGCAATTGGATTTCTGACTGCTGGTGTTAACGACCTTATCCAGAGTCGCAAAGTAATACCATACCCCAACCTAATCATATAGCGCGAAGCTAACGAATCATCAAAGCTCGGGCCTGCCATGCAAGAGCTCCAAAACCAGATCGCCGTGGCCGATAAGATCAAGACAACCCTCGAAATGTGAGTGAAGGATCAACCGATGAGTTAGAACGGAATGGTTTATACTTGAAAACTTATATTAACTAAAATATTTAATAGCATTATCCCGCAAGCTAAAGAACTCCTCGCAAGCTTGAAGAATATGACTGGTGTATGGTTTCAGATAGCACAGAACCTTAACGATATCAGTGCCTTCATGCTACAGGGAGATTTATTTGACTTGATACGAGATGAAGTAAGTCATAAAAATAATGTACTAGTTCTATATCTAGTTCTAACCAATTACGCAGGTTGTGGAGTCTTGGAAGAATATACAGCGACTGGTTCAGGAAACTACAGCGATCATTGCCGAGCAAGGAGGCTTGAATTAAATAGAAGATGGGGGGATGGTAGTTGGAATCCTTTGAGAACTCGGGTATTTCATGGCGAAATTGAAGTTTCGGGAAGTGATAGGTTTTAGTCTCGCGGTTATGCTTTACTTAAGTTGTTCCAATATGTACTTTATCTTATGACTATCCGCGATATTACAGTATACAGGGGCACTATAGTACTAAATTTAGTGTAATTTTGTCTCGTAAACCAGCTTCAACGTGTGATTGATGCCGTATGTAGTTGGCCTTTATGATATCGGGGACTCGAACCTCCAGATATCCATACAGTTCGAGTTTCCAACCACAACCATATCACCCCGGATCTCCCAGCAAACTTGATTGTTCCCCCGGAAGGAAGGAGGTACCCAAAGAACTTTCACCCCATTTTGGACTATCCATCCCTCACTCCATGCCACATTACCAGCACCGATCTTCTTAGATGTTTTTGAGGGACCGCGGAGATCGAACTTTAGTTTTTCGAGTCCAGATCCACCATCGTGCTCAAGCTCCCAGACGTCAGGTACGTCCGATAATGGGGTCGTTAATTGTAACCCCTGTGTAAGGGTTTTGATTATTACCCAACGCTCGGTGCACCACAGTTCACAGCTTGAGGGCCCCACCCAAGCTAGGATATTCCCTTGTTTAGAGAACGCAAGGAAACTGGAGTCATTAACCCTACTCTTGAGGCGGGATGACAGACGGATCGGCTCGAGGCAGGAATTCAAGTCGACGATAACGGTCGGTCCCGGATATTCTGACGAAGAGAGAGCCAGTAGTTTATTGTCCGGCGAGAAAGCAAATTGTGTCGTTGGCAAGCGGGCTCCATTGAAGCCGAGTTGCAAGGGGCCCATTTCGAATATATCGGACCATTTTCCAATCGTGGACGTGTATATAGCGTCCCCACTTTCGGTATCCCAGACTCCTAGTATACCCTCCAAATCGTCGATGAGAGCGAGCAACTTGCCGCCCCAGGAAAATGTTCCCCGAATTAGCTGCACTTTATAGTCTTCTTCTCGATATTCCCTAAAGGAAAGCCGCTTGTGGAGTGTGACTCGATCACAGGATATTCGCCATAGAATTATTCTAGATCCACCTTCGTCTTGACCTCGGGCCGCCGACCCGGAGGCTATGAAATCGCAATTCATTGAAAGCGTCACAAAGTCAACCATGTGTGAAGCTATAACTGACCCGAGTTTCTGCCGGGAAGTAGAGTCTACATCTTCCTGGAGGGGCCCTGCGATATCCCATAGCCGTAGACTCGAGCTCTGATCGTGCTCACCTCGTCCCAGAGTCGCTAGAATCTTGCCATCCGGTGAGATCCCTATGGACGTGGCGAAGTAAGACTCGTGCATATTGCGGCCAATTATGCGGGGAGGCGTAAGACCGCTTTCCAGAATTCTCCAGACCAAGACTGTGCCGGAGTGGTCGATAGCAATAACCTCATCGTTCGACAGAAATGCAACGTCAGTGAAATGGCTTCCCGAACGCCGGATCTGGGGTACCCATTTCAGCTTCTTGCCGGTAAGCCGCAATATAATCATATCCCCATCACTAGCATATCCTAACCATTCACGATTTGGGGAGAATTTCACTACACCCCCATCCAGCCCCAGCTCTGGCATCTCCTGCAGTAGATCCCCAGACCCAACATCCCAAACCATTAGCCCCCGGTTCCAATTCCAGGTAACTACTAAACTACTATCATGGGAAAATAGGCCCCCATACGTGCTTTCGGGTCCCCATGAGCGTATGGGGTCCCACGTCGCGGTATCCCAAAGTAACGACTTCTCTCCACCAAGACCAGCAATTGATAAAAAATATTTACCGTCAGGGGAGAATTCCACCGGCACAAATTTTTCAGAAGAGTGATCAGTACTCGGAACAATTTTCTTCACCTCCACTCCAGTGATGTAGTCCGAGATGACCATGTTCCCACCCCCAACCTGTGCTACTGCCCACGCGCCATCCGGCGAATATATAGGCGAAGACGTGAAATTAGTGTCACTCTTTAGTAGAGCACCTGTCTTGAGGTCCCACGTCCTCGCACCGCCGCTGCCACTAGTGACTGTTATCCTTTCTCCATTGGGCGAAAACGTCAGTGATCTGCTGCCACCCCGAACGGTCCGATCATCAACCTGGATCTTTTGCAGCAAGCTTCCCCAATCCTCTGGTACTTGGGGACCCTCTCGCACCCAATCAAGGTGCAAGGGGTAAAACTTTTGTCGAAGTAAGCAATTTTGGGGGGAGAACAGTAAGGCAGAATGATAAATCTGCAGGGGCGTCCCATCGATCACTTCGTAGTTGTACCGAATAAATCGTCTAATATCGGAAAGAAGCTTCGAGATCTGGTCGCCATTCTCTTCCTAACATAGAAGGTAGATTCGTCAGCGGCTATTCTATGAATATGCATCCGAAGCACGTGGGTCTTTACCGATGTCGCCGATTCCAAGCCGAGAATCGTATCTATATTATAGAAGTTGATCCTTAAAATACTTGTGGCTTCTAGCCACTCTAAAACGTAGTCTTGAAGGAAGGTATGGGCTATTCCACCGTTCCGAACATCTTGCCCACTCTTCTTCAGGTGATATGCCCAGTATCTGCATGCATATTGAAGTTCCGGTGGAAAGGTCTTTTGAATTGTGTCGGGAGGAATACTATCTCGTCGAGAGTCGGGTGATTCAAGGTCGCACACATTTTTCCGAAGATGCTTCTTCATGATGTTGATACACCGTTCCGTAATCCTACTATGCACTTGGCATTCCTCTATCCAAAGTGGGGATTGTTCCTGTGTCTGTGGGTCGAGGAGAAACTCTCGAAACGAGAGGTGGAATGTTTTGATCACTTCATCTGGGGCTGCCGGCAGATGAATGACTGATTGAAATCCATCAAGTCTAACTCGGATTTTAGACTCCTGCATATCAATGAATCGAGACAAAGAAGCTTGTGAGAGAGGGCTTTGAAGTAAGACTATCGTCCCTATTATATCCTGGAATTCTCTAAGCATCTCCTTTATCTGGGATGCCGTTTTGTTCTTCACTCTTTGATTTATTATCTGAAGATATGTCGCGCGGAGAGACATTTCCGGGTTGGCATCGATTAATTTATGCTGTCTTTCGAGAATTCCCTTTAACTGGTCTGCAGGGAGTGTTTCGGGCTCTTCGATAAATCGACATATTGTTGATGCGATAATAAACAGAGGGCATGACATCCGGGCCAATGTTTCGATGATGCTCGGTTCCGGCCAGCTCGGAGGAAGAGTATCTCTATATGCATGATCTGTTTTTATCTTCCTTAATTCATACTCCAGGAACACAGTAATATCATGTAAAATCTTCTGTTCCTCGATATCATGTAGAACTAAGTCTTGGAAGTCACCGGAAATCTTTTGGAACCCGGCATTTATAAAAACTTCTCGCCTGCTAGTAACGAAAATCCGGACATCGATTGCCATACTTTTGAGGGGTTTCATCAAGCCCAACAGCCTGACTATCGTGAGTACGTCTTTGTCGTTATCGCATTCATCCAGAGCGTCGATAACCAAAACGATGCGCCCCTGGTGCTTTGATGCTAATATTGGCTCAAGAACCAGTTTATCAAACTGCTCTTTCAAAACTTTCCGAGGGAGATCGGGTTCTTGTTCGATCGCACTACTAATTCTCGCTCTGATGGCCGGGATATGTTGCATAAGGTTTGTTGCGAGCGTGGTGAAGAATTTAGAAGCATTAGCTCGGTCTCCTGCGCCTCTTCTGAAGAAGAAACTAGCCCCAAGGAGCCCAGCCCTTTGATATGTTTCCGCTACGGTCCTCGCAATCGTCGATTTTCCAGTACCAGCAGCGCCTGATAACCAGAACATATACTTGTCAGTCGGTCCATTGACCCAGTCATCTACTTTCCTCAGAAGTTCTTCCCGAGTGCTTGGTAGGCACTTTGGCTCGTGCCCATCCCCATACCAACCAAATGATGCGCCCTCTGCCACTGGCAGATTTACTAGGTTGAGTTTGACATCGACATCCAGGATGACTTTTGTCTGATCGATTTGGATTGCAAGTTTAATGGCGTCCTCCATCCCCTCAAGTCGCGTAATAATTTTTGCAACTTCCGCTTTCTCAATTGGCCATATCAAAATTCGTGCCACGTTTGATATAGTTGCTCCTGTTGTCCCTTTTTTATGTGAACTAAAGAACTTCATAAACCCCTTTGAGGGTTTGTTCGATGGTCCTGGCTGGTTCGCCGTAACAGGAGATTTCCGCTCGATTCGTTTCAATAACTCTTCGAGTTCATCCTTGCAGGCGGTGAGTGTATTTTGTAGTTGCAGCGAGGTCTTGAGCTTTTCTTGATGTGGTCCCTTTAGAAGACCGTCGAGTTCTTCCAATACTTTGCCAGTACACTGGACCCTGTCTTTCACGGCCTTGATCTCAACCTCATAATCTCTAACCTCATTGATATACCCCGCACAAATTTTGGCAATTTTGGCGGCCAGGTCAACGATTGCGATGACGCTTGCGACCCCGCCTACCACTTCCATGGTTTATCGATTTGGTAGAAATTTTCGCAAAAAAAAAAAGCCCCGGGTTTCCAAACCAAACCCTAAGGCCCCTGATATGGTGGGCTCGTTGCTGGTTGTAGATATAGGTGTTAGTCGGTGTGAATATCAGGCACTTTCAACGTTACAGATCATATCCTTAACTCAGCCCCCGTATATATAAAGGATCCAGAATGTATGGTGGGCCTCGTACGGTCAACACGATTCGACAAGTTGGAGGTCAAACCATGCATAGGGACTACAGTTTCAACATCTTTCTGTCGAATTTGACGTCTATATATTTACCATATTGCGAGGGCCCCTAGCCTTTTTGTGAATCTATGTACAGGTCCTTATATACACTAGCTTCTTGCAAGGATGCAAATGGAACATCGTAACCATGATATCGATTTCGCCGTCGCGTAGCTACGTAGACGAGCCCTCCTTTCCCTAAATTATCACAGGAAATTTGGCGATAAGTCCACTATTTTATGTAAAATCCAAAGGATCCTAGGTATATACGCTTTTACAAGAGCTCGAGTTGGCATTGGTGTAGTCCCCATCGTCATTTTCATCGTCTGTTTTTAAGGAAAATAAACGGAAAGAGGAAGGAGACTTTCATTATAACATAAGAACAGAAGAGAGAAAGACCGAAATATAACCATACTCCTTTAAATCTCCATGGAAGATCTTTTACCTATAGCGATCGAGCCGGGATACGCCAGCAACGTACCTCTTTGGATTATACCATGACCCTAAACATATATGTGTCAGCTAAGACAGTACAATATAAGTGGGATACACATAGCGAAGAGGATGACACGGCTAATTCAAAATGAGGGTTGTCTTTAAACCGAGTCTCAAAATGCCTGTGATCCCATGGACGATAATTTTGGAATGATAGCTTACTTTTCGTTAACTCCCGGTGTCGTTCCAACGCCTGTTCCTCTGCTCGCTGGCGGTCTTCCCTCAGTTCTTGGTACCTTTGCTTATTCTGCTCTTGCTGCTCTGCCCATAATCTCTCCTGTTCCTCCTTTCTAGCCCTAGCCTCTGCAACCTGCTGCTGGTACCGTCGATTGGCCTCCTCCTCAGCTTGGAGTTTTCGTTTTAGGGCTTCGTCCTTTTCAATTTTTAGGCGCCTTTGGTTCTCTTGGATTGTACTGAGATATTCCCTCCTTTCCCTTTCAGCCCTTTCGATGTCCAATTGGCGGAGACGTTCGTATTCACCTTGCCTCCTCTCCGCCTCAACCTGGAGTCTCTGTCTCATGGCTTCATCATTTTCTTGTTTCATGCGCTTTTGGTTCTCTTCCATTCTATTCAAATACTCATTCCTCTCCCTCTCAGCTCTTTCGATATCTTGTTGGCGTAGTCGGTGGTATTCTTCTTTTCTCTTCTCCGCCTCAGCTTGCAGTTTTTGTCTCATAGCTTCATCATTTTCTAACTTCATCCGTCTTTGATTCTCTTCCATGGTAGCCAAATATTCCTTCTTTTCTCTTTCCATTCTTTCAGTATCCTCTTGGCGCTGCCGTGCATACTCTGCTTGCCTCTTCTGCGCTTCAGCTTGTAGACGTACTATGTTGGCTTCGGTCTCCTTGGCTTGTTTTTCATACAACTCCTGTTGCTCCCGCATTCTGTTCAAGTAATCCTTCTTTTCCTTTTCGGCATTTTCATTATCTAGCTTGCGCTGCCGTTCATATTCCGCTTGTCTCTTTTGCGCCTCAGCCCGTAGACGTATGATGTTGGCTTCAGTCTCTTTAGCTTGTTTTTCGTATTGCTCCTGTTGCTCTTTCATCGTATTTAAATATTCTCTCTTTGCCTTTTCAGCCTTTTCGGCATCCTGCTGGCGTTGGCGCTCGTATTCCTCTTGTCTCTTCTCCGTTTCTGTTTTTAGACGCGCTATGTTGGCTTCCGCCTCTTTGGCTTGCCTTTCGTATTGCTGCTGTTGCTCCTGTATTTGCTGTTGAAGTTCCTTATATTGTGCATCCTTCTCTTCAGTAATCTTCATAAGGTTTGTCCTCAATGCTTCCGTTTCCTCGTAGGTCTTTTGGATCTTATCTTCGTAATTTTTCTTGTCTTCTTCGATTTGTTTCACCCATTGCTCATCCTTCTCTTTCAAAGCAAAGTCCATATCTTCTTTCAAATCATTAAGTTTCTCTTGGAATACCTTCCTCTCCTTGACCAATTCCGCCTGTAGCGCTTGTGCCGCGTCGGTATCATCGAGATTCAGCTTCTGGTCGATAAGTTGTTTCTGAATATCCAGAACAACTCTCTTACGCCGTTTCACCAATCCGGCGACAATATTCAAGGCAGATTCGCGGCTACCATCATGTCGAACCACGGTACTGCCACGCTTGAGCATCCCTCCCCAAAACCCATCTTCACGGACCAGTTCATCAACTCGAGATTGCCCTGTTTCTTCTGGAATACTAACACCTTGCGAATTCTTCCAATGAGTTGTCGCAAGCACCACGGAGCCTAAACCGTCCTGACCGCATAGTTTTATGAACATCCTCAAATTCCTAAGCGCCGAGCCGGTCATACGGACATCAGAAATTCGGTGGAGGTAGATTATACCAGCCAGCTTTGCCTCGTCAGAATATGCGGTGGCAAGCCAGTATGCGACATCCTTTAGAATTTCGGAATCAGAACGGTTGGTATCGTCGAAGCCGGGAGTGTCGACTAAGAAGACGCGGGAACCGTTGTGTTTGAAACTATAAACGCCCACGGTAGATGTGCCTGGATTTTTAGGGGGGGTGGGATCAGTATTGGCACTTGTATAAAATGTCGGTATGCATATAAGGATCTTACATGATGTCAAGCCGTGCCCGATTTCTATGTTTTTATCTTGAACTAAAAGCGATATTAAAGTGCTCTTTCCAGCACCAGTTACCCCCATAACTGCGATTATAATATCATCCTTACTGCGGGAAACTGTTAGCGAATTGCAGAGTTGCTGATATATATCGACTATTGCTATGGGCTTACTTGAACTCAATAGATGTACTTTTGTTAGAAGTATCCGCCGATTTCTGTGACTCCGTAACTTGGGGTTGAATATCTGAAAGATTTTGTGGAACGGTAGGCGGCGACTGAGGCGGTGTAGTGGTTTGCAGGCTTTGTGGGGGTGTTGGGGGGTCGAGTACGCCATCTCCATCAGGAATAATCGGGGCGGGCGTACTGAACAATTGCTCCAATGGATCCAGAAGAAGAGGAGGGGGCGCAAATGTATCAGAAACAATAGCAGGATCCAATAGCTGAGGAGGAGAAGTGGGAGGAGTAGGAGGTTTATCCGACTTAAGCTGGTCTTGCAAACCAGCCTCCGCGGCCTTCTGGACAGGAACTGGGCTCGCTGTTGGACGGATTCGAAGGGGGGTACGAGTAGGAGTTCGCGGTTTGGATTTGTCTCGCATCTGTTGGACCCAGCTGCCTACTTTTGTAATCCGTGGTTTAGGCCCATTACTTTCTATCGAAGGGTCCCCGCTCGGATATGGCACTTTAGGCGGTAGAGGGGGTAGAGGGGTCTTCGATCGACTGCTATCCACGCTAGATTCTGTAGCGGGCTTATAGCCGGGTATAGCTTCTGCCGGAATCATGGAGCTAGGGGAAGTAGTAACATCACCAATAGCGCTTTCGCGATCGAGGCCGCTCATCTCGATGCTAGAAGTAGCCATTCTTGCTATGAAGCGCAATGTTCCGAGGAAGCTTATATCTTTCACCTACGCAAGATAATTATCGTTAAAATAATATAGATTCTTCAACTCAATAGAAAAAAATAAAAATAAAAACGAAAAAATGAGAAAGGTCGCCCGATTGACTAAACAGAAACTAGGATTCGCAAGAAGAGCGTAATGCAGCCAGACCGTGGATTATATACTTCAGTGCTTGCGCATATCTACTATAGCTTTATATCCACCCCGCCGATACCGATAGATCTCGCTAAACTGAGAATAACAGATGTACATGCATATAACCCCGCCCAACTACCCTGCATAAGATAGAGTGGAGGAATGTGAGTCAAAAAAAGGCGAACTGGCCATGCATACACCAATCCTCAAGGATCCTTGAAACGTTTAAGTTTGGGCTGTCGGCGCACCCGTTAAACTTCAACTCAATGGACCAGATGGCATGCCACGATGCCAGCCAATAGATGGGTGACACTAATACTATGTATGCAAGGTTTGACCCAATATAGCGATGTTACACGGAGGGTTTCTGAGACTTCTTTATAAGCGAAGAAGGATTGTAACTCAGTACTCGATTACAAACTCGGCATCAGACTCGGAAGTAGGAATCTGGCTATGGTTCACAAGATCAAACTGGTCAGTGTACATAGCGATTGAGGTAAGATCATGTTTTTGTAGAATATATACATATATATATTTGTGTACTTTGAATTAGTGTGGAATGAAGGTTTTTTGGTATTTTAGACAGACCCTTACAGTATTAGTCGGAGTACAAATCCGTCGACGTGTTCGCGCTGCAACTATGATTTGGCGGCAGTGGCTGCATGCACTGCATTGGGTTCGAAAAAATTCAGCCTCGCGAGGGGTAGGATACGCACCAAATCCTCAAGTGCTCAAGGATTTACTTCCCATAAAACCACAATACCCAATTTAAATTCCTGGACGTTTCCCAGCTCGAGAAACCCCGGAATTAAGGTTACTAGGCTAAACTTGACTAATTAGCAGGATAGATGTAAGCTTCGAAAGCATAAGTTAGACAGCCAAGGATGCAATATCGTGTTGGTGTTGTAATTTGGAACCGTCTGTAGATGCTCGAGTCCAGGCCACAGCGACAACTGGGCCGATGCCAGATTTGTCTTGTAAAACAAGCTTATAGAGTATCTATCGTAAAGATGCATCGTAAAACTCACTAAATCTATATACAATCCATCACCCAACAAAGCCGCTCCTTCCAAAATACCAAATTACGCCTTCTCGGCCACTTCCAAGACCTTCTCAACTCCTTCTACCGCTGCCTTCTCCTCCTCCTTTGTCAGTTCTGGTACCAACCTCGCCGCTCTGCCCAACATCTCTCGACTCGCCTCCCGACTCTGCTGCTGTAGTACCATATCCATGACCACCAATGCCGCCATAGCCTCTACAATCGGAATAGCTCTTGGCACAACACTAGGATCATGTCTACCCTTAGCCTCCAGTGTTCCCGGTTCACCGGTATAACTAGCGGTTTGCTGCGCAATGCTAATAGTAGCAGGGCTCTTAAACGCTACTTTGAAGTAAATACTCTCTCCGTTCGTGATACCTCCCTGGATTCCACCAGAGTAGTTCGTCGCTGTCGCCAAAGATAGTGGCTTCGTAGGATGTGGAACGAACATATCATTATGCTTCGATCCAGGGATTTCAGTTCCCTTAAACCCAGAGCCTACCTCGAACCCCTTTGTTGCTGGTATCGATAGCATGGCGTGCGCTAGTTTGGCCTCAATCTTGTCGAAACATGGTTCTCCGAGACCAGCTGGCACGTTCCTGATAACACATGTGACGGTACCGCCTATCGAGTCCTTCTTGTCTCTGTATTCTGCGATCAGGTCTGCCATTTTGCCGGAGGCAATGGCGTCCGGGCATCTGACGGGCAGGAAGGAATCGACTTTTTCGCGGGTGATTGTGGAGAGGAGTGATTGGAATGCCGGGTCGGAACTGGGAGTCGCTTCTGGGTCGAAAAGGTGGATGGGGCCGACGGAAGATACGAAGGCGACGATTTCGATGTTATGGGAGAGACGGAGGTACTTTTCAGCGATTGCACCGGCAGCGACACGGCCTATCTTTATTGTCAGATGGTTTTGAGCCGTTAAAACGGGTGGTTAATGGGTATATTTACCAATTGTCTCACGAGCACTACTTCTTCCACCACCACTACGAGCCTTGACACCGTACTTCTGTAAATAAGTCCAGTCCGCGTGACTAGGACGAGGGTAGATGTCCATCTCGCTGTAGTCTTTCGGTCTCTGGTCTTCATTCCTGACCAGCATGCCAATCGGTGTTCCCAATGTTACACCGTACTCAGTTCCCGACTGGATCTGTACTAAATCCTTCTCATCTCTCTATACACGGGACATAAACTTGTTAACTGTGGATCTTAGAATGTATGGGATACCGGAGGGTGGTACGAACGGGAGTGCTGAGGGCGCTCTGGCCCGGTCGCCGACGGGTCATCTGTGGCTGGATGTCTGCTTCTGTAAGCTCCATACCGGGTGGGACGCCATCGACGATGCAGCCTACGGACTTGCAGTGGGATTCACCATAGCTGTGGTGGAGTCACCGGGGTGTTAGCAGGGGAGGCAGTTCAAGATCCAGCGCAGTTAAGCCGGAGGAAACATACGTAGTGACCCTAAAGAGCGTTCCAAAAGTCGACATGATGATGAAATATACTATAGTATCCTTAAACTTCCGTAGCCCTATATATACCCGTCGTAATGCTGAATTGAAGTGGTGAAGATGAGATGAAGTCGGCGGAGTGACTGTGTAGAGAATGTTGGATATTTTCTTTGGGGAAAAGCGCCGCTTATAAGAAACAACCAGTTGCAGGCCGACAACGGCACCCCTCCAAGCGGCGCCGACTAATCTCCAACAGCCTATTACTCACAGACCAGAGGCTAGAACGAATTTCCGACAACGGGAGCTTGTTCGATGGGCCGTCTGGTTCCTGCTGATGTAATTTTAGGCTGTATCTTGTTCGAGTAGTGTCATGAACACGTTTCGAGGGCATTTCCCCATACAATCGGAGCTGGATGGTCGGCCGCAACACCATAAAAGCCCGAATGTGTAACAAGAAAGAACCAATTCTAGAACACCTAAGAGACCGAGAGACCGAGAGACTGAGAAACGGCATCAACTGCTTTGCGCTGAACTACCACCCCTAGCATAGATATGTCATGCATTCGAGCAAATACAAACAGCCCAAGTATGACTTCTTTCCGAACATTATGCAGGCTTCGATGGAGACACGGCAATTAGACGTGACATAACGCGGGGTCATGAGTTAGTCCTCTTCATATATAAGCAACCAACGCGAACTTCCATCCAGGCGTTCGTCGACCCCAGAACAACCTCAACCAGCCGTAAGACTACCAAAAAAAATGGACCCATTCCTCGCCATACCGGTGGAAATTTACTACTACATCCTGTCATACCTAGACCGGCGTAGTAAAACCGCATTCGCGAAATGCTCGCGACACCGTTACTTTCTGGCGTTTCCGAACAGAATTCGTGGTATTAAAATTACAGAGGGAGACGAACATGAGAAATACCTCGACCAGTTTGTTGGTAACGGGTGGCTAGCACCATATGCTTATTGTATTCTGTATGAGATACTTCCTCGTTCCCTACATATTTCCCAGTATCACAGTTAATGAATCCGCTACAGTTCGGCAGAACTCTGCTTGACAAACATTCAACATCTCCGTTCCCGATTGCCCAATATTGTCGCCTTCCCAAATCTCACCCATCTAAAAATCTCAATCCCTTGTTCTAAGTATGTGGAGAAAAACGTATATGTGATTATATTCTCTCTTCTCTCAGCAGCACCATTTTACGACAAGCTAGAGTGCCTCGAGATGCGGTGGTCGAGCGATAGGCAATCTAGCTTCGCCCCAGATCCTGGATATCCGGGTTATTCTGAAGAAGAGCAACGTGAAAATTACGACCAGAAGGTTGCACAGCTTACTCGAACGGAGAAAGACATCCTAGGTCCATTTATTTCGGACGATGACCCCGCTCTCAGTAGCATACGTTTCCCTAAGCATCTTCAAACGTTGAACATGGATATCGCAACCGGCGAAGTCTTCTACCTTTGGCCCCTCGTCCACAGCGAGAGCTCAAGCTTGACTACCCTGCACATCACAAACGTCAGGAGACCGGTGATGGATCACCGGGTACCAAGCACCGTCTGCAAATTTCCCAGTATCAAAACTCTCAATCTCCGGCTCTATTGGGGCTACAACGCCCCTCCGGATCATTTGCCCCAGCAATACCCAAACCTAGAGTCACTGACAATATCTTGCTATACTTCGGACGCCCCTGGCGAGGACTGGCTCGAAGCGATCCCAAATCTCCCAAAGTTAACCTATCTAGAGCTACCATTTCCGCTTTGGGACGGATTTTACCCCCATATGAAACAACTTGAACGGGAGTTGGAGGACCTAATTACTGAAGGACACTTTCCTGTTCTTCGCGAGGTCGGATTTGTTGGTGGTCGATTTGGAGCGCCTGGGCTAAACATAAAGACCATTTGTATGATATCGGCTGATCAAAGCGGGTCCTTCCGATTTGCGTGGTGCCTATATCCATATAATCGTCAAGACAATTGGTTACATCTAGATGAAGCTAGTTCAGAAGACCTTGATGACTCGGAATGAGCGGCCTGGACTAGCAAGCGATAGGAAGAAAATATAACAATAAGAGCAAGAGTATATCTTCCCCTAAATCCATTTAACAAGGCTTAACTTTGCCAAGAAATTTACACGATCCTTGAGACTACTCTCAACCCGCCGCCCTACAATTTACAGATATCAGATCATAGATAAGACTCGGTTCTAGATCCTAATTTCGATCTACGACTTGAAGAGCGAAAGAGCATCCTAAGCTGGGGCGTTAGCCGTATAAAACCTACGTGTTATATACAGGCGCATGCATGACGTCGACTACTCGATTGTGCCGAGACTATACTCGATTAGATCCTAGTTCACAATCTCCAACACTGTGTGGCCCGAACATTTATATCTCCCAGCGGCCCACCGATTTATGCTCCATCCGATAAATTACATTAACCTCCAACGTCGAGAATGACAGAATACCAGAGCACATGTTTTTCGCCTTTTTCTGGCAAAATCTCCGACAATATCCTAGGATACCTACGGCGTAGGGACCAGGTCGCATTCGCGAGATGCTCCAAGCAATGCCACGCTCTAGCATCTCCGACCATCTTCAAATGCCTCAAAGTGTACAAGAATGAAACAATCCAGCTATTCGCCAAAGGGAATCGACTGGAACCTATGCGGAAATACGTCCAGTAAGTCCCTATGATGGTTTCGCCATGGATTATAAGCTTTCTAGAGAAGCTTCGGCTAATAAGTTGGCCTCCAATAGGTTGGTGAAGATTTGGGCTGGATTCGAATCAGAGGTATTGGTCCCCATGCTGAATACTCTTAGTATATTTCCAAATCTTTCGAAATTGGAAATTCGAGTCGAAACTCCCGAGAGTCATGAGAGAAATATATACATTACGGTGTTCTCTCTACTCTCTACCTTGTCTTACTATGAGGGCCTTCGGCATCTCGCTTTTGTATGCAGCTACGATGTGTGGAGTCAACACTATACAGCTGATGGCGATTCCATATCGCCTCGCGTTCAGGACCCTGAACCTCCTACCCACTCCGCCTCGGATGATGAACTCGTTAGAATAGTGCTGGGGAAGATACACTTCCCCAAGCACCTTGAATCACTCAAGATATGGACCTCAGCCTACGAGCCGATCTACCTCCTACCTTCGATCGACTGCAAAGATTTAACTCGACTCTCTCTTCGTGAGGCTACGGCTCCAATAGTAGACCCCCGCCAACCGTCACCGGGTACCTTAGAATTGACACAAATCAAGATGCTCCACCTAAATCTACGAGTTCATCATGAAGCCAAAGACATCACCCGTCTTCTGGCCCACTTACCGAAACAATTCCCAAACCTAGAATTCTTGGAAGTGCATACTCATCAGCTCGATCGGTCTCCGGAATACGATATCCACGGATTCAATTATATCCCCGACCTTCCCAATCTCGTTGAAATGAGAGTACCATGGCCGCGCACTCAGAAATCAAACGGTCTAGAAAGTATCTACAGAATGGAAGTACATCTCAGGAAGCGGATCGAAAAGGGATCGTTTCAAGCTTTGCGAAAGGTCAAGCTTTTTGGAGTTCAATATCGTGGGCTGCGGAAACCCCTCGGCGCATTCGTAGAGTGTTCAATTTTACCGAGCGATAGCAACCACAGCGGATCGCGGGGTTTTAAGTGGGAGGGAGATACCAAGGACTATACCGATATATACCCATCGGACGAAGAATCGGGCACCGAAGCTAGTCTTGACTTTGCCCGCGACGAGGAGGAGGAGGAAGATATGCAAAGGATCAGAGACAAAACGTTGACTAATATAGCTGAAGGACCAAATTTAGAGTATTTGCCTCCAGATGATCGACGGAAACCACCCCCACGACGGAAGCTTAAAAGGCTCTATGAATCGCCCATACAAAGACCGTATCGACAAATCCAAGAGTTGCCCACAGAAATCCTTTATTCGGTTCTAGGATACCTGGGCCGGTACGATTTGAAGAGTTTTTCATCTTGCTCCAGATTCTGTTATTTTGTTTCATTTCCAATTCGCTTTTGCGGCGTCTTCTTTAACCGTCACGGCAGCGAGAAGGACTATGACTCCAGAAGTCACTATTCCGATCCTACCATCAATAAGCAGTATTACCGCTTTTATGACGATACCAAAACAGTCGACGATGGACCTTATGGCTATTCTGTGTATTTACGGCGGTTCAGCGATGGACAGTGCTTTGCGCCACTCAGACACCATATTCAGTAAGGTCTCTCTATCATATCTGCAGTGAACAGCAGATTAACAAGAATACACCGTAGGAACGTCACAATATACGCCTGGAAAGCTTCAGATGTATTCATCGGATTGTCTTATATTTCCCAGCTATCAAATGTCACGAGTCTTACGATTCGAGTCAAATGGACCCGCCATATTGAGAGACAGATATATGTGGCGTTGCTCACCCACCTGCCGAATCTCCCGTACTATAACAGCCTAAGACACATTGGTATAGAATTGAAGGGCTACGACAAGTACATTTCTCGCTACAGTAAGAACAATCCAATAGATGCCGACGACGGCGGGTGGGAACCGGACGCCGTATTACGCGAGGGGGTACAGCGCGAAGCCTTCGAATTGAAGTTAGAACTAATGGGTCCCGATGGACGGCGCTTCTTCGGCCAATTTATCACCGAGAACGACCTTTCTAGCCGCCTTCTTCAAGGAAACTTCCAGTTCCCCGCAAATCTCGAGTACTTGAAATTGGACATCCCGGAAGGCGACTCGTCCTTTTGTCTACCGTTTCTTCAATGCAAGCACCTTACCGCCCTTCATCTTAGAGGAAGGAATTTATTGCCAATTCGAGACCCCACGCAACAAGCTCTACCTGAATTCCCGAAAATCCAAGCTCTGGCGCTTTGCTTCTCTGATGGCTATACCGACGGCTGCCTAGCCACCCTCCCTAAACAATTCCCAAATGTCAAATTACTCTCAATTCCCCCTCCCACACCCATCCAGGGTAAATCATGGATCTCCCCCATCCCAAAACTACCAAGTCTCGAGTACCTAGAGCTCCCTGCCCCTCAAGACGGATCAGGCTACCAAATCGCAACGCCATTACGAACAGATCTTCCAGCCCGTGCGGGCGATTTCCCAACCTTACGAATCGTCAAGGTCTCGAAATCAGAAATCGAAGGCAATGGCAGGTCGCACAAGTACTGGGAGTCAATTTGTCGGATTCAGAGGGATAAACCTCACTGGAGTTCTGGTGAAGGAGGTCCATGGTTTAACTGGCAGATACAAGAGAATGGTAGTAGTGGGCCTTTGCCGAGTTGTTTAGATGATTTGTGGAGTGCTGGAGGATCGGGTGAGAATTCATTACCCGATGGAAATTGGTTTACGAAACGGAAGGATGAAAGAGTGAGGGGTCAGCGCCGGCGTGAGCGAGACCCAGGGTATCTTTGTTGAAGAGAGTCTTGAATTGAATCAGTTCTTCAAGAAGTTCAGCTGTAGCGTAGCCTTTCCGTCCTGTTGCATTTTGAAACCCCTTTGCGTTGTCATCACATCCAATAACATCTTCTCAAGTTCCCCTTGTGAAAATCTTCAACCTCACAACCACCATCACCATGTCGCCCTCCCGGGGCCTCCACCGCCTCCCCCTCCGCTTCACCCGCGCCTACACAACCTCTTCACAACCACCATCACAACTACCCTCCAAAACCCCCATCGAACTCCTCCGCGCCTCCCCGCACCGCCTCCACATCTACCGCTCAACCTCCACAAACCCCTTCTTCAACCTCTCAACAGAAGACTACCTCCTCCGCCACTCCCCCACCAACTCCACAATCCTCTTCACCTACACAAACCGCCCTTCAATAATCCTCGGCCGCAACCAAAACCCCTGGTCAGAAGTCAACATCCCGCTCCTCAACTCCCCACTTTACAAAGACAATGTCACCCTAGTCCGCCGTCGCAGCGGCGGCGGCACCGTATACCACGACCTAGGAAACCTCTGCTGGTCCGTAATAATGCCCCGTAAATCCTTCGACAGGGATATAAACGCCCACATGGTCGTCTCCGCCCTCCACCGCCTAGGCATCACCACTGCAACCGTAAACTCCCGTCACGACATCGTCCTCCGACAACTCGACCCCAAAAATGGAAAAGAAAAAGATTTAAAAGTCTCCGGATCAGCTTATAAAATCATTCGAGAAAGATCATATCATCACGCTACGTTATTATTAAACTCGAAATTAGAGGATATAAAACATTTACTTCGGAGTCCGTTGAAGGAGTTTATTACTACGAAGGGGGTGGAGAGTGTTAGGAGCGAGGTATCGAATATTGGAGTTGAGAAGGAGAAGTTGGTGGAAACTATTGAAGAGGAGTTTTTGAAGGTTAATAAAGTGGAAGATGGGGAGGTGGTTAGTAGGGTTACGGTTGAGGAGGAGGAAACTTGCAGTGTTAGGGAGTATATTAAGGAAGGAATGATGGAGTTGCAGGTGAGTTTATTATTCCCTTACCCCCCTCGTTCCTAGTGGATTCTGTTTTTGGAATGGTTGTCGTTTTTCTTTTACAATTATTCTTGCTGCGATACCATGCTTCTTTTTTGGGACGCAGCAAGATTGTTCTTATATTCCCTTTATATCAAAAAGCCTACATGTATCCATACTCAAAAAATCAAATGGAATACTTTTTACCATTCTCAAAAAAACTGCGTAAACAAAATCCAAATGCAATCGTAATTAAAAACAAAATCTGACGTGTGAACCCCGCATGATACAATTATAGTCCACAAAATGGCTTTATACCCAAACCCCGGACTTCACACTACACCTCCCGCCACAAACACCGCTGCCCGAACTCCCCGGTCTCCCTGGTATTCAACCGGTTCTTCCTGAACATGTAAGTCCTAAATACTCCCCTCTTAAAAATAAAGATAAAAAAGATGTTAATACATGAGAATAGTCTAAATTCTCCCTCCTCTCAACAACCTCCCACCTCCAAAACATCCAATTCTCAACCTCTCCAGACCCGGACTTCTCATTCGTACAATCCCAAGAATCACACATCCGGTTATTAAAAACCCCCTTTTCAGGAATATCTTTAAATAAGGGGATTAATTCAATAAATTCAATTCCTGAAGATGTTAAAACTAGTTTGGGAAAATGGTTGCAAGTTGCGGTGGGGGAATGGGGTGGGGAAGGTGGGGTAGATTTGTGGAAGGGGCGGGATGGGGGGAAGAGTATGAGGCTTAGAGCGGTGGAGAGGGAGGCTGTAGGTTGACTCTTTCCTTCCTTCTTTTTTTTTTTCCCATAATATTATTAACATTTGGCCAGGGCTGATAAATGGGATGTTTAGGAGAGGAAGAGACATGCACAAGCTAAGGCGGAGAGTTAACGGATACCTACCACTATAGCTACCATTCTGTATTATATTTTAGAAGATAGGAAAGTATTCAAAATAAAATGCATTTTCTTCGTCTATGCCCCATCTCTTATGCATGCGTATACAATACAAAAAGTCTTTCGTGTGTAGGAAATCATCATGAAAAAAGTCCGGATATCCATGTATCAAAAACAAAGAAAAAGAACCAACCTTCCATCAATCATGCATCATCATCATAAGAACAAATCCCATCATAACACGTCTAGTTAGGATTAGCAGCAGCAGCAGCACCCGCAGCACTCCCCTCGGCAGTACCCTTCTTCTTCACCGCAGCCTCCTTCTTCTGCTTCTTCTTCTCCGCCTTCTTCTTCTTCTCCTCTTCCTTCAAAGCCTCCTCAACCTTCTTATCCCCCCCATACTTCTTCTGCCACTCCTCCTCCTTCTTCCCATCAATCATACTAAACAAATACTCCGCCGCTCCAATCCTATGCCCAACCTTCAAATCCATCTCCCACGTATCCGGCACAGTCCTCAACGGCGCATTCAACTGCCTAGCAATCGACTCCGCAGTAGCAGGCATATACGGATAACTCAACGCCGACAACAGATATATCAAATTCAACCCCAACCCGACAACCGCCGCAGTCTTCTCCGGTTCAGCGGCAAACGTCGCGTTATCGAGCTTATTATCCTGTAAAAATTGGTTTCCCCTTTGTGCGATGTGCATGAGTAACTCTGTTCCACCGCGGATATGAACCGCCTCCAATTCTTCAACATATTCTTTTAGAAGTTTGTTGACGTCGGCTTTAAACCCGTCGAACGCTGGATCATTCCCCGCGGACGTATAATCAGGAACAAGTCCTTCATACTTCGCGATAACAAACTTAACAAGCCTGTTAACAAAATTACCCAATCTAGCCAACAGCTCGCTATTATTCTTCAAGATAAAATCTCTCCAAATAAATTGAGTATCGCCAGTTTCAGGTCGTGAAGAAAGGAGGTAGAATCTCCATACGTCGGCAGGGATCCCAGTGTCCTCCGCATTATTCCCAAATACACCGACATTTCTCGATTTTGAAAATTTACCGCCTTCGTATTGAAGGTACTCGGTTGTGGAGATGTGGTGTACCATGGTCCAGTTGTCACCGGTTCCCAGTTGCGAAGATGGGAAGATGACGGAGTGGAATGGAACGTTGTCTTTACCCATGAACTGGTACAACCTGACGTTCTCGGGATCCTTCCACCATCGCTCCCATTCCGGTGTATACGTCGCAGTGATGGAAACATATCCAATGCAAGCGTCGAACCACACATAAAGCACCTTCTTCTCATACTCTTCGAACCCTTCCTTCGGTAACGGCGTACCCCATGATAAATCTCTCGTAATAGCCCGCTTCTGAAGTCCCTCCTTCAACCATGCTTCGGTAATATTCTTGCCATTCTTAGCCCATGCTCCCTCGACGACGGATTTGTTGAACCATGCTTCTTCCTTTGGTTGTAATTTTCCGAGTTCGAGGTAGATGTGTTTTGTAGGTCGAACGACGGGGGTAGCGTTATCGAGCTTGCAGCGAGGTTTGATAAGTTCCATAGGATCGAGCAGAGTACCGCATTTATCACACTGATCGCCGCGGGCGTCGTCGTAGTTGCATTTGGGACAGGTACCCTCCACATATCGGTCCGCAAGGAATCCATTGTGCTCTTCACAGTAAAGTTGAGTAATCGAGTCTTCAGAGAGATATCCATTCTTATGAAGTTTTAAAAAGATATCTTGAGCAATAGCGGTTTGTTCAGGTGTAGTAGTACGGCCGAAATGATCGAATCCGATGTTGAACCATTTGTAAACGGCCTGGTGGAGCGCGTTATACTTGTCGCAAAGCTGTTGAGGGGTGACTTTTTCTTCAAGAGCTTTGGTTTCGGTGGCGGTACCGTATTCGTCTGTTCCGCAGACGTAGAGGCAGTTGTAGTTTCGAGCTTTGCAGTAGCGGGAGTAGACGTCGGCGCTGAGGACCGAGCCGATGATGTTTCCGAGATGGGGGACATTGTTGACGTATGGAAGGGCGGAGGTGATAAGAATGTTTCGCTGTCCGGGTATCGGAAGACTATCGGCGCCATCAGCAAGCTTTCAAACAAGCTACCATACAAACTGCATAGGAGGGGAAGGAAAGGAAAGGGAACTTACATCTTCTCACCAGGTCCATAAACCTTCATCTCAATTCCACCTTCAATCTTCCTATCCTCGACGGTCCCAACGACAACAGGTTTCTTTGCAACCTTCTCAGCAACTCCAGCGGCTCCCTTGACCGCCTTTGTAGACGAAGCATCGACGGGTGAAACGGTAGTCATAGCTGCAGCTTTCTGAATCCCCTCAATAGCCCACTCGCTATCCAAAGTCTTTCGAAACCAACTTTTCAACTGCGGATGTTTATCCAGAATACTCGGCGAAGCACCGGCGGTAGAATCGTACAATGTCGAGAAGAGGATGATTTGTGCTGGTGAAACGGCGCCAGTCTATATTTCACCACCATCATTAGCATCAAATGATCAGTCAACCAAAAAAAGCCCCCACCAAACAAAAAGAAAAGAAAAGAAAGAGGGGAGGAAAATACCCCAACAATCCCACTCTTAATCAACAACTTCTCCGCCAAATCAAGCACAGTCGAAAGCTCACTAATCCTCGGCCGTAATACTGCTTCCTCCCACTCAATCCACGCGTCGTCCGGTGCTCTCTCAGAAGTTTGGAAAGCTGCACCACCAACTCGGGCGAGGTACCTGACAATGGCGTTTATATCCACAATCTTAACACCTTCTTTCGGTGCTTCTAACGATACGGCGGTGTCGGTTGCTATAATTTCCACCAAGCCAGCCTTTCGTTAGCAACCCCAACTAACTAGCTAGGATGTGGGAAGAAGTGAAAGAAGGAAGGAAGGAAGAAGCGACGTACACTTGCAAAACTGAACCTGATCAGCCTGAAAAGCGTGAATGGCGCAACAAGCTTTCAGAGCTTGTGCAAAAGCCGGAGAACCTCGCGGTGCGATGGTGGGGATGTTGAGCTTCAGGCTTGTCGCCATTTGCAGGGTTTTTCCTTTTTTTCGTTGTTGTCGTAGATAGTAGGGAATCAATGACCGAGGTAGAAAGGAGGTTAAGAAAGGAGGCTAAGAAAGGGCGTGATGGTCGGCGTCGAGAGAGGGAGATAAAAGGCTACAGTTACAGTTGCGGTTACAGTTGGGAGTAATTTGGAGGTTGAAAGTTAGAAAGGTCGTATGACTGTAACAGCCAACCGTCCGTTCGCTCTTTCGTCGGTAGCACGTTCCGTGTTATCGATAACCACCTCCAAAAGAAGAAGCAGAAGAAGAAGAGGAAGAGGTGAAGGATCCGAGTCCCCGTTTTAAAAGATCTAAGAAACAGAAGAAGAAGAAGAAAAACGGTCTAGACCGATCTAAAAAGCAAAGCAGCAGGTGGAGTTTAATATTCATGCGATGCCATGAAATGGGATACCAAATGGCGGGGTATTTCATGCATGGCTTGATAACTACTATCTGCAGGCGGGGGGTTTTTAATGTTCAAACATCTTGAAACTTCCCTGCAAACCGCCAGATAAAAACACCATTCATCCAATATAAACCCATCTTATACTTCAATACTTCAATAGTTATAGACTACTAGTAGTAGTAATATAGAATATCCAATGACGGACCTCCTCGACGCAGTCCTCAACCTCGAGGAAGAGTACGTCCCAAATCCATCCCTCTCCCATCTCAAAATTCTCATCCGCCCCCAAAGAAAAAATCCAACTAACCCAACACAAAAACAAAAAACAGCTATTACACCCTCGGCCACGCCGAAGGTTCCCTCGCAGGCGCCACAGCAGGCCGTCTCGAAGGCCGCGCATTCGGTATAGAAAAGGGTTTTGAAAAATACCTGACTTTGGGAATAATCAAGGGCCGTACGAAAGTCTGGCAGGCTAGAATACCCACTTCTACTTCTACTTCTACTTCAACTTCTACACCTCCGACATCGGAATCATCATCTACTTCCACCAACTTGCCACAACTATGCCCCCTCCAAAACCCGCGCCAAATAAAACACATCTCCCTCTTACAATCCCTAACCACCCATCCACCAATCCGTAACGAAGAGGACGACGTAGAAGAAGTAGACGACCGTATCCGTCGTGGCAAAGCAAAAGTCAAAATCCTGGAAAACACACTTAAAGAAAGTGTACCCGACGATAACGACGACGACGAAGAAGAAGAAGAAAAACATGGAGGAAAATTATCTAAAAAGTCGGCAGGGATAGCTATATCAGGTGCTACGGGGTTGGAAACTGAAGTAGAAGACTTTAAGATCCGGAGGAGTTAAAGGGGGCTTTTATAACTATGGCGGGACAGGCTGTTTTAACCGGATATCAGACTCGAGATTTAGGCCTTGTGAGGGTAATCTAACCTTAAAATCCATACTCGGGAGATACAGGTAAGTTTCTCCCATTCAATGCGACCATACTACCAAACTAAAGACTAACATACCCTCAAAGAGCATACCCCAATATCTCTTGATACATTAACAAGTATATAGCTACACAAGAGTATACTATAGTATAGTGCCATCCATCTACTATACAGATACTCCAGCCTCTATCTTAGATTGAATCTATTCATTTCCCCCTCTTCTTCTTCAGTACATCCCTAAGCCTCAATGCTTTAGACCTAACCCACCCTCGCTATCTCCACTCCTGGGTACGAGGCTATCTCCACTCCTACAAACCCATCATCACGAAATCATAACCCTACAATCTACACAAGAACACCAACTATTCCACGGGGAAAAAAAAAGCCTGACATTCCCCCCGTCCCCCCCGCTACGCGTGATCGGGGACCATCTATGAAAGAAGCCAGTACAAAAAAAAACAACCCGAAAAGAATGACAAAAGAAAAAAAGAAAAAAGGAAAAAAAACGAATGTATACTATCTACAAAGATATCCCCCCCTCAGACCACCCCGATCACATCCTACCATTACAACCACTGATTAAGAAAGCTACCGTACTCAAAGAATCCCAAAAAAAGGTAACCCCCCATACCGCAGCTCTTCAACCAATGCATACCTCAATCCCTCTTTTTTTGTCCCTGTGTATGTACACCCCCGGAAGGAAGCTTCAACCGCGCAGGACGCCAAAGAAGAGAGAGAAATACCACCGATTAAGAAAAGAGACCGCAAAGGGGAACCAAAGAGCATGCACTTCACTCTTGCAAATAACCCAGTTCCAACCGAAAGTATACATTTAAACCGCTCAACCCGCTTCAGTAACTTACCCCGATCCCATCCCAAAGAAATCCCCACAGTTGCATCCCAAAGAGAGAAATCCCAGCATCAAAGGTTAAGATGGCAGAAAGTCCCCAGCACGCAACTGAAAGGACTTCCACGAAACCAATGCATGCCGAGAAAAACCTCGATCTTCAGCAAAAGCAAGGAAGTCTAACAAAGAAAGAGGAAGCACTTCCACGGGGACGTCCCGGTATGTATCTCCGATTGAAAAAGGGAAATTCGCATAGGGAAGTAGGAACATACCCAGTCGAACCTGCAATCAACCAATGCATACCAGGGAAACCCGATATCACCAGTTAAGATCATGCAAGGTCACTTACCTTAGGGAAACTTCCTTCCAAGTAACCAACCAGTGCGTGTAGAAGGGCAAAGATCGAGGCGTCTCCAAAAAAAAAACTCCCCCGCGCCAACCAAGAAAAAAAGGAAAGAGGAGGAAGCCCATATGAGGCGCCCCAACCAATTAGGAACGCTGGAAGGAACGTCTGCCCCTCATAAAGGGCTTCACCGCACACTTCATGCGGTCCTCGTAGCGCTTGTAAAACGCTCGCTCCTCGCTCAGGTCGAGACCGCATGTGCTCCGCCGAGCTTCCATGCACGAGGTCGGGATGTACCTCGGGAACGAATCCACCGAGGACGAAGCGGACGGAACTTCAGCATGTTGAAGCTCCTCCGGCATCCCAACCTGGGTCCCTGAGCCCGAAGAGCCGAGGCTCCCCTTGGGGGTGGGGGTCGTCGCAGGCGAGACGATTTTGCTCGAGACCTCGATGGCGACAGTCGAGGGAGCGGCGGCTGGTGGTGTTAATTGTCGGACGCGAACGCCCTTTGGACCAACCGCGGTCGAGGGAGAAGGAGCGGGCAGCTCGTCCTTCTGTCGGGACAACTCCTCCCATGGCACTATGACGGGGTCGCGGAGGTACTCGGAAGGGAAGTGCCGTAACCCGACCGAGACCTTGTCGTCGAAATGAACCCCATCTTCGTCACAGTACCATGGGATTTTACCATCGGGTGCGTCCCAGACGTGACCTTCGAACGGGTTCTCAGGTAGATCATCCGGGCCGCAGGTGGTGTAATCCGAGGTGAAGAGTCCGCTCGACATCGCCTCGCCTGCAACTGCAGCGACACGAAGGGTTCCCGACACCTTTAAACCCACGATCTTTCGCATCAGCGTCAGAGTCGAGGGGGTGGGGGAGAGAACTGGCGAGCCCTCCGTGAAGCTAGGAGCCGACCTGGCCGGTTCACAAGGAACACTGATGGCCGTTGGCTGCGACTCTGTGGACTGGAGTTCGGCAGTCCTGGTTCCGAATCGCTTGAAGAGGGTGGCGAAACCACTGGTGATATTCTTCGCGATTGTCTCTCCTCCTTTTCGAAAATTCTCAGCGAAGGTCGTGACAGCTGCATCAGACACCGTATCATGAATTGGTGCGTCAGCGTCTGCACAAGGGGGAAGACCTGCGAGAACTTGGTCGGAGAAGAAGGTGGAACCGGATTCAAGACCACTCGGCGAGAGGATTGCGGAGTTGGTCGATCCAAAAGCTTGCATAGAGAGATTGCTAGCTAAACTCAGCGAACTGAGTGAACTCAAGGCGCCCAAAGGTGAGAGGGAACCGATAGTGAAGAAACCAAAGGTGGAAGCTGGTTCTTTCTGTCGTCTGCCGTTTTCGACGTGAGCTGACTTTGACATTCCATTCTTAATCGTGGTAGGATTGTTCTGTGTCGACTCGGTGTCAGAAGGCGTAGTGACGTCGGGAACTGGCTTGTCCCATGGAGACTTGCAGAATGTCTCTGATTCGATACGTCGTCTAATGCGCTCCATTTCAAGCTTCAGGAACGGTGCACCAGAAAAGATCGGGGAGATCGAACGATCCAGTTGCGGGTTCAGCAAGGGAGACGCAAGAGGGGTGATAAGGATTTCTTCGAAGCCAAACTCGTCTGGATGCGGGAGCGAGTTGATGTCAGGCTCGTTATCCTTGTGGGGAACCGGTGCGGTATCAGTTAGCTCGAATTCGTCGGGGTGCGGGAGCTCGGATAGCTCGACCGGCTTCTGGGACGATGGGAGCTTAGGGGGCTCAACCATAGATGGGCTGAGAGCACCGCTGAGAATTTCCATAATAGACGGAATTCTAAGGTCCCCTGGTGACACAAATCGATTTCTGCGGACCTTGTTTACCGCGAGCCTGCTTCTTGCACTATTTTGACCGAGTTAGCAGGACCCAAGGAGATTTGAAGGATGGTGGAATAAACTTACGGAGAGGGAATCCGAGTTGATCGAGGCGTCCATTCGCCTGAGGGATAGATCATAGACTCTTCATCCGATGGGTAAACGGAAGATCTAGATCGGTCGTCCTGGAAGAACAATCTCATCTTCTTGGACTGTAGAGTTCCGCCGAGGGGTGGCGTTAAGCATGCAACATCTGGGGCGGAGGCCAGAATTGCTGCAATCTCTTCTGTATCGGCTTCGGAAATTGCCGTGTTTTCTCCAGTCTGAACCAGAGCCGGCAGAGGCCTGTCGTTGTGGTTGGAAACCCGACGCAAGTCCCAATCCAGAAGTGGTGGTCGGAGTTCGACCATACTACGATTAGGACGGAGGGAATCATGAGGCGGAATATGAGCGACCGGTGGTGGACAAGGCTCATTTTCCTCATCATCGAGGGGGAAATCAGAAGGTCCGTCAAATGTCGAATGTGGCTGTGGGGGGACAACCGCTGCATTCTCGGTACGATCTCGGTTTAGATCTTTGCCGGCTAGATCTTTGCCATGATCTTGGAGTTGCTGCTGCTGTTCCTCGGACTTCTGCTGTAATTTGAGCTTTTCGGCGGCTTCAGCCTCCTCCTGAAGGCGAACAAGCTCTTTCCCTTCTTGATAAAAGGCCTCGAGTTCTTCCCAGGTGGGTTTCGGAAAACGACGACGGGTGGTGAATTGCCGGACGGTCCTGGCGACCCGAACAACCATGGGTGGCTCCACCGGGCCTGGTTGTCTGTCAACGACGGCACCAGTGCGACCCTGGTGCTGTCCCCTACTACTACTACTGCTATCCTCGCTGCGGCCACATCCGCAGCACCCGACTAACTTGCTAACCGCTTCCATCGCGAGTGTTGACGTATATGTAAATGCGTAACAAGGGGGAGGTCTGGTTGAGCTGTGAAAGGAAGGGATCGAAGGAAGAGAGAGATGAGGAAAGGTCGAAAGGGTGGGTGTTTTTTGGTGGTCGGTAAGAGGGAGTGGACTCGGAGGGGGGACGGTGAGACGAGGAGAGAAGAAAGGAAAGGAAAGAGAACAGAAAGTAACGGCCTGAGAGGGCCTGATTTATGGCGGGGGGACGAGGGCCGCCACATCAACTGGCGGGGCCTGATATCAATTATGGCTTCTTCTATTTATTCGGTGTCTATTTTATGGGACCCAATATTTTACTCGGGGTCTTTTTATTTGATTTTATTTTAACACATTTCCATATATTATTTACTCCCATTTATTCTGATTTAATTATATAAAAGAGTGATTTCGTGGGGCCCCTTCTATTTACGCCGTCTTTACTCGAGCACGCATGCATATGATGAACAAAGAATGTCAGTGATGGGACAGATTTCCAGTAGATTAAGCATTCTTATACAATAGTACGTCTAATTATCAACCATAATTATCAACCATAATATGGCCAATTGAGTCCCATTACCAGCATGCACGAGATTGTTGGAAAATGTGTGTTGCATGATGTTGGAATTTCCCATTTAAGAAGCTTATCGATAAGGCAGCTACCACAAAGCTAGAAGCTGCCTCCAATGTCCATGCCCACACGGGCAGGTCCAACTGCCAGCGTGCAGCAAGAACATCGGATTCAGGATGTCCATTGTCGTAGCTAAGCATGTATAGCTTATCAGTCCTCTACAGCTTCATCACAGTTGCACATACGATACCGTACAACTGCACCACTAACTAATTGTACTCAATCGTAGTCTATGTACAACCGTTTGACGTTGGCCATTTCCGGAATGAGCGCTGGACCCTCAAATTAGAACAAGGGTCCAATTCCAGTCGCGATATCGGCAGCCGGCTGTATCTGGTCTGGTACGTTCAAAGCCTGTCTCTTCGTGATCTCTGCAGTGGATGGTGAATGTGATTCGTCCCATCGTATGCCCGTTAGAGCTCATCTCATTGGCCCGGCCCCCTCAACAACTGTGCAATTGACGCGGGACCCCGGCCCAGATGGCAAGCTTGTGTCTCGACCGATAAAAACCGTACATGTAGTTACTGAATTAGCAGTTAACCCGTAAACCGGTGGGGTCGAGTTCGAAGGAGCTAAAAAAATCAACTCCGGAGTGCTGCTTGTGTGCGGTGTGCGGTGTGCAGGGTCGCTGATACAATTGCCATTAGCTGTATTTAATTCGAAAATTTTTCCCTCTTTCTTCCTCTACCCCTCTTCCTCTCCTCTCTTCCACCACACTCCCGCCAACTACCTCATCTCCAAATTCCTTTCCACGATTTCGTTCATCAGGAAGAAAGGTTTAACAAACATCTTCATCATGGTTCAATCGTAAGTCGTCGCCAGTGTCTCTCTTTCTCTCTCCCCGTCCGATGAGTGCGCCTATTGACTGTTGTCGTCGTCGTCATCCTATAGATCTGTTCTCGGTTTCCCCCGTATGGGAGGTATGTCAATCGCGTCTCTTCCGGGCCATTGAGGTTCTCGTAGTCGTCAAATTGCATCTGCTAACCTCTCTGCAGCCAACCGTGAGCTGAAGAAGGCTACCGAGTCCTACTGGGCTGGTAAATCATCCGTCGAGTCCCTCATTGAGACCGGCAAGACCCTCCGAGCTGCTCACTGGAAGATCCAGAAGGATGCTGGTGTTGATATCATCCCCAGCAATGACTTCTCCTTCTACGATCAGGTCTTGGACCACATCCAGCTCTTCAATGTACGTGACTTGCATGACCAATTGACGCGTCCCGGTACTGTTGCTAACTTAGGTCTGCACAGGCTGTCCCTGAGAGATACACCAAGTACAATCTCCCAGCCCTAGATGTCCTCTTCGCCATGGGACGAGGTCTCCAGAAGAAGGCCACAGACTCCACCCCAGCTATTGACGTCACCAGCTTGGTATGTATCCAAAAACCTCCGCCTATGTGTCAAATCCCCACCCTAACTACGTAACATGAATAGGAAATGGTCAAATGGTTCGACAGCAACTACCACTATGTCCGACCAACCCTCCAGGACGACCAGACCTTCAAGCTTGCTGAGGTTGTCAAGCCAGTTGAGGAGTTCAACGAGGCCAAGGCCCTCGGCATTGTCACCCGTCCAGTTGTCCTCGGACCTGTCTCTTTCCTCCACCTCGGAAAGGCTGACCGTGGCCAGAGCGTCACCCCAATTGACTTGCTCGAGAAGCTTTTGCCAGTCTACGAGGAGCTTCTTACCAAGCTCGCTGAAGCCGGTGCTGAGACCGTCCAGATCGATGAGCCAGTCTTGGTTCTTGATCTCCCAGAGAACACCAAGAAGGCCTTCGCTACTGCCTACTCCAAGCTCGGAGCTTTGGCTAACGGTCCCAAGCTGGTCTTGGCCACCTACTTCGGTGATATTGTCCACAACATCGATGTCGTCCCATCGATCAACCACCTCTACGGACTCCACATCGATCTCGTCCGTGCCCCAGGACAGCTCCAGGATGTCCTAGGCGCCATCGGTGAGAAGCAGATCCTGTCTGCCGGTGTCGTCGACGGACGTAACATCTGGAAGACCAACTTCAGCAAGGCCATCGAGCTCGTCGAGACTGCTGTCAAGACCCTCGGTGCTGACCGCGTCATTGTCGCTACCAGCTCTTCCCTCCTCCACACCCCACACACCTTGGCTTCGGAGAAGAAGCTCGACCCTGAGGTCGCTGACTGGTTCTCCTTCGCCACCGAGAAGGCCAAGGAAGTCGCCATCATTGCTAAGGCTGTTACTGAGGGTCCTGAGTCCGTTGCTGAGGAGATCAAGGCTAATGCTGCCTCCGTCACTGCCCGTGCCACCTCCAAGCGCACCAACGACGCTGCCGTCAAGGACCGTCAAGCCGCCATCACCGAGGCCGACTACAACCGCAAGTCCCCATTCCCAGAACGTATTGCTGCTCAGACCAAGACCTTGAACCTCCCCAAGTTCCCAACCACCACCATTGGTTCCTTCCCACAAACCTCTGAGATCCGTGTTCAGCGAAACAAGTTCACCAAGGGCGACATCACCGCCGAGGAGTACGAGAAGTTCATTGAGAAGGAGATCGACGATGTCATCGCCATCCAGGAGGAAATCGGCCTCGACGTTCTCGTCCACGGTGAGCCAGAGCGAAACGACATGGTTCAATACTTCGGTGAGCGCCTGAACGGCTACGTCTTCACCACCCACGCCTGGGTCCAGTCTTACGGATCTCGTTGCGTCCGTCCACCAATCATCGTCGGTGACATCTCTCGTCCAGCTCCTATGACCGTCAAGGAGTCCCAGTACGCTCAGTCCAAGACCAAGAAGCCAATGAAGGGCATGTTGACTGGCCCAGTCACCTGTCTCCGATGGTCCTTCCCTCGTGACGACGTTCACCAGTCCGTCCAGGCCGAGCAGCTCGCTCTTGCTCTCCGTGACGAAGTCGTCGACCTCGAGAAGGCCGGTATCTACGTCATCCAGGTCGATGAGCCAGCCATCCGTGAGGGTTTCCCACTCCGCGACGGCAAGGAGCGTGATGAGTACCTCAAGTGGGCTGTCAACAGCTTCAAGCTCTCCACCGCCGGTGTCGAAGACGGTACCCAGATCCACTCCCACTTCTGCTACTCCGACTTCCAGGACATGTTCTCCCTCATCTCCGACCTTGACGCCGATGTCTTGTCCATCGAGAACTCCAAGTCTGATGCCAAGCTCCTCAATGTCTTCAAGAAGGAGGAGTACCCACGTCACATTGGACCCGGTGTCTACGACATCCACTCTCCCCGTATCCCAAGCTACGAGGAGATCAAGAACAGAATCGAGGAGATGCTTGTCTACCTCAAGCCTGAGCAGCTCTGGATCGATCCTGACTGTGGGTTGAAGACCAGACAGTGGGCTGAGACTAAGCCTGCTCTCACTAACTTGGTCAATGCTGCCAAGTTCTTCCGTGAGAAGTACGCTTAAATCTAATCACCTCGCACAGGTGGTTTGTTAAGTCTCTACTCCATGCTCCTTCTATCACCTCTCTTCCCACAACTCTCGACGAACTAGCGAAATCTTTTAACGAATGACATGAATGAAAGAAATCAAAGTTCGACCTCGACTTCCTCTTCCTTCTCCCTCTCCACGTTCTCCTCTTTTCGTTCTCCACTTGTTTTGATTTTCCGTTAACGGCATATCGGGCGTGACCAAAATATCTTGATGAGATTCAACATCGGCGTTTAAAATCTGTCTTTTCTAATCACCTTTTTGACTTCTTACTTTTTAACATAATGGCGGGATACCTTTTCAACAAAATATTTGGGATATCAAACCGGGTGGTTGGTGGAGTGTGTTATGTGTTCAAATGTTCTTCTGGTTTTTTCAACAAAAGTTTTCCTCTTCTTTTAATTTATGTACTTTAATGTACTTAAGGGTAGTCAATTTGGGCTACGAGGCTTTTTTAGGGGGTCTTCCATGAGTATTATGGGACCTTGGGGCGGATAAGTTTTATGGGCTTTTCCGTCGTCGGTGGAGGTTGGTTTCTCGTCAACCGAGAAGAATTGAATGAATGAGATGGTATCCTCTTTTGAGGGCCTGTTTGGAACGAAATTTTTGGATGGTCTAGTTTCGTAGATTGTTGAAGTAGGATCGTGAATAGAATGTCAGTAGTGGTGTTGATATCACGATATCGACGCGGTGATTGAAGGTCCCCTGGTTCATGGTCAGAAATGGTCTCGTAAGCCAGTATCTACCAACTGAACGAATCAGAAATTGGTTTGGGGAGTATAATTGTAAGTATCCTTTGTGTCAAATATCTAGTTATCTTTACAATTAATGGTGCTTTCTTGATTGTTTATACACAGAAAGACACCTTCCAGTATCATATTTGGGGGCTTTCAGAGAGGTTTAATGGTGTTCAAGATGATAGGAAAGAGGACATCAGTACCACTTTATGGGGATCTAGAAGTAGGGACGTCCTCATGTCCACATAGATCATGTCGGAGTTTTCAGATATTAATTATATTAAGCTCACACGCTTTACAATTTAGTAGACTATGTAGTGTGAGTAGTAGAGATTTATAGAATATTTACATAGAATCTTGTATCTAGTTTATACTCTATTGACGCTGTGACGATAATCACAATGATGCTACAGTGAATATAACATTGCGACGATACTACGCTCGATATTAATATATTTCACACTGTCATAAAATTTAGAAGTAGTGACATTCTAGAGCATTTATTTACACTGCTATATCTGAATTAACAGATATATACATGAATAGAAGGTAAACACCATAGACATAAGATACAATGTGGTATACTAGTACAGGCAACTTAAGTAGGACTGTTTTGACCTTCAAACCGAACATAAACATAAGCGGTTTAATCCCACTAATCTTCTATCATCTGCCCCGGGGACATATCATCGTGGCAGTATTACAATGGTACTAGGATTCATATGGCACCCCAGCGACACTGCTATCGAAGATACTACGGTGGCATCATCAATAGTCCCACCAAGACACCACACCGACGCTAAGATACATTTATGGGGACGACTGACAAGCTATCGTGGCACTGTAAGAATCCCACAAGCTCATAGGCCTATAGGAATATCCCAAACAGTTCTCTCTGAAACGGCGCTTCATGCCGCAAAACTCCAACAACATCGTAGCTCCCAACTAACGATGCTTCGCCCACGGAACCTACCATAAAAGCTCGGTCCATCGTCTTCTCTAAGTACAGCCTCCGAAACTAAAAATCAGGTTTTTCTGTTTTATAAAAGAAAGCAAGGAAAAAAGACAACATTCACAACAATTCTATGCTAGATAAAACGTTAGTCTTGTACCTAGAGATAAAACGTCAAGTTAAAGTTGCGAGAAAAAAAACATGGTCCCAGTGCTGCAAATGTCGGTTTTTTTCACTGCATGCATGCAGTTACAATGTTGGTTTTGTTGGATCTTGAGAAGGGGCCAGCATGGAACATTCACACACGTGGGATGGACCAGCGATAGGCGATGTTGGAATCGAAAAAGTTAGTCCAAGTCCGTCCGTCTGTGCGGGACAATTCGACAATAGCTGGACCTTGATCGAACACAAACCCCGTCTGGCGACACACGGACTTGGACCTACATATCCTTGTGTAACAAAAACCAACACCAAACATTCAAGGGAAACATTCATGCAAGGCTAACAGGAAACCATGCCGAAAATCGATACCGACCGTCAGCATACCCTCAAAGCATCATGGGTATAATGAAACGATATCGTCTCAATCGAAACAATTGACCATGCACTATTGGAAACAGGCACGAGATGGGGAAAAAACGTAAGTCTTTGGGAAAAAACCAAGAACCAAGAAAAGTACCCAGTCTATGTCTTGCAGCCTTGAATCCATTGACCAGCAGCGATTTATTCATATCGTGCCGATACCCGATGTCTGGGGCGGTGGTGTTTGCAAGTTGACCGACAGTAACTGGCTGGGTAATTCTGCAAGTCGTTCGTATTCCGATGTTAACATGCTGTTGTTATAACGATCGACTTGGGGAAGGTCACGACAACGACGGCTTGGGAAATCATGTGCATGCAGGAATCACGGCGTCTAACTACACGGGAATGTAAAAAAGCGTCCCCCCAAGAAAAACCTTCTGCATTAATTCCTTTTCCGTTGGACCCCCCATGCCTACTTTGGCAATCCTCCCGTCCAGACCGTCACGTTCTTTTCCAAAAGAACCCTTCTTCTTTTCCTTTAAAGCCGAGGGAACAGGATCCTGTACAAATTGCCTTTTTCATGCACTCCGCGTTTTTAATATAGAAAAACGAGAATTTTGACAAGAGGTTGCACCTTGAGAGTTTTATCGCCCCCCGGGGGACTCTCTCTCTCTATCAAATTTATTTCTTTAATATATCCGTAACGGTTAATCTACTTTCTACCCACACAATACAAATTACAACGGGGCGTAGTTGTGTTGAGGGCCTAATATGACAATCACGAGCCCGGGAACAGGGTCATGGATTGGGGGTTGCATTGAATTTTGTGCCCCCCAGAGGAAAACGTTTCTGCGGGGGGCTTAATGTGGGTATGTGGGTAAAAATCATAAGCGCCCCGTCGTCGACTACATTTCTTTCTTTCTTTTCCAAATGACAATTTATTTCCCTTGGGAGAGGGTCTCGAGGATTCTAAAGTTTCGCGGAGCAAATGGCTCATTTTGGCATTTCAGGCGACCGACGGGGAGAGTTTTGTGTTCATATATATATAGTTTTTGTGCTGGGGTACTAGGGTTATGGCTTTTTTAATGCAAATATATTGAGTTTTTTGATCAGTCATTGATTGTTCAACTCTCAGAAGTGTGAGCTCACCTTTTGATGATCATTTCACGGGCTTGGGAAGGAAATTCGGATTTTGTCGGATGAATTATTTTTGGGATCTGTTAATATATTGTTCGGATTTTGAGGTATCATTGAGAGCCTATGGGTATTCTCGTCGACGGTCTTTGTTTCCGAATGATTGTCAATGGATAAATACGGGATCTGCGTAAGCTGCTTCATCGCCAGGATGGACGGGTCGCTTGGGGATAACGTTACGATTCATTCCGATATATAGGATGAAATATAAAATGATAAAAGGAATCCGGAGTAAAGAAAGCTGACTAGTCGGAGTTCGGAATACTTCACGGTCCTAAGGGAAACAGGGGGGGGCTCCGATGTTTCCGTGAAACGTTTTAGCCATATTTGATATTCTTATCATCGAGAGATCAGCTATCTACAAAGATAATTTTTTTCTCATGCTCCATATGTTTCAATAACTTCTGACTTTTTCTTGAAGGAATAATGGAGCTTCTAGCTGTATTGTTGAACCATGGTTCACGAGACGTATTTAAAACCGTTAACGTTCGTCGGTCGAGGGTTTCCGGTTTCATGCACGATATAGATGAAGAACTGGTACCACGGAGTCGCTTGCAGAGGTGGGGAATCTGATACGTGCATATACGGAGCCTTTACAATTTAGCTTGAAGATGGCCCGCGATCCACTAACAGACTTCAGGGTCAATCGTTGATCCGATGCGGGGCAATGAGGGGTTCTAAGGGGTATAGTATACTATATCATTATCAGTTTATCGTCTTGATGGTTACAACATTTCAATATATTGCCCTTAAAATCCGTCTCCTACGCTGCTGTCTGTTGTAATTGTGTTAGAATGGGCATAGTGAGCCCGCTTTCAAAAAATTTTTGTGATATATCAAGAGCTGCGTCGTCCTATATCATGGGTAACCATGTACCGCGGTAGCAATGGCGTTACAAGAGGTCCGCCACTTGGATGACTTTTGGCTGACAAACTTTACGTTCACGATGTTATAAACAACAGTGGAGATTTGTAAACTAGGAAGACCATGATCACTTCACCATTCAGCGAAATCGTGCTTCTCAGATGAATATATCATGTGAAGCTCAACGTTTAAATCCGAGAAAAAGTTAAAATATCACACAAGGTGGCGTGACCTAGGGAAATTATGACAGCTAACGACCTGCAAGACCGTTCGAACGTTTGAATCCCGAGTGCGACTCGGCTCGGTCGACTCCAACCTGAATTGAAGCCAATTCCAACGTTTGCAACCCCGAGTGCGACTTTCCACTCACAGGATTTTCTTACTGGATATCACCAATAGCCACCCCGGTGAATATTAATTTATATCGATAAGACGGCTTGACCGCAGGATACACGCATGCGCATGCGCCGTTCAAAGGTTTCGAGTGGCTGAGTTTCCCACCCCCACCACGGCCTGGCCACACTCCACCAGCTCCAACCTGAAATCCAAATGGTTCTTGGACCCTGAAAAAGCCTAGACTTCAACATTCCTCGATGTCCTAACTTTGTCAGCAATAGAACCCGAGCCATCCGTGCTGTCTCCTCAGATGCGATCTAGGTTTTCCTTCTCCAAAAAAACGAAAAAGAAGTGACTATTATAATATCATACGATTATTGGAGCCTAACCCGTTTCTGCATCTGGGACAATTTTCAAGCATCATCCTGTGAAGGTTCAGGGTGAACACGAAGTCGTCCTCGGGGCCCTCGAACTGTTTCCCGGACTCAAGGAAAACAGGGCACAGACGTTTTTCTTTTGGAGAAGTCCCCAGTTTTAAGTTGAATGGGGCAAAATCCTGAGCAGCTTTGACAATCACGAAGACTGCAATATCGGATGTGAAAAGAAAGCTGGGGATTTGCAGGGTTCTCTTGGTGTTACTCTCTCCGCCTCATTTTGGGATCGTGAAAAATCACGTTATAGGCATGTGAGGAAGAAAACTCGATTGTGCCTGTGACACCTGGCGTGTACTTCCGCAGATTTCCCTGACTTCTGTCTCATAATCTAGGACTTTCCGATGGCACAGCTCGTTTCTGTAGGGAGTAAGGGCACAGTCACAATTTTGTGAATCGGGTACATACGACGGCACAGTTGCTAGTTGTTCATAAGCCTGGCGGGGTATTATGGAGATTCCCTTTCAGAGTTTCTATATGTGGATCTTTACAGGATATATTCCGATATGTACGGCACAGTTCTTTTAGGCCTCTACAAAGCAATGGAAGTAGCGGGGAAGAAGCCGGTCGCGTCGAAATCCCTGAAGGTCTATGAGCAAACGACGCTAGATGGGAAGCTAGTTGTTGGTGAAACTGCCCGAACTTTGACGTCGGGCTCTCGGGGCATCGTATCAAAGTTAATTGCTCGTGTGCGAGGGACGAATTCTAGTACAACTTGAATTAGTTAACTGCAGCTAGCTAAAGCTCAATTGCGGAGGCGCCTAAGCCTGGGTTGTAAAGTGAACAAACGATGAAGGGAACAGAAGGGCAAAGTCCGTAGGCCCGAGGATTTCGTGAAGTAATGGATATTGCATTACCGATTGTGATAACCATGGTCCTGATATGCAATGGTAAACCCCGACGGCAACACCCGGTGTCTACATATTCAGTCTTCCATGCAATTGCATGCAAACGTTCAAACCGATATGAAAAAAACGCTTTTTGTTTTTTGGAATCGTAACGCCTTCCGACGCCAGGTTGCATCCCGATCAAAAAAAATCTTTATAGATTTTTCTTCCGATTTTCTAGCGCTTTTTGTTGCTTGAGACTCCATCATCGGCATATCTAACCGTGCCGCAATATGGAAATCGAATCTAGCGTCGAGACTGCATTGAATTTGACCCTTCGAAAAAATGAAAACGCCAATAAGAAATAAGACGGCGCCATCATATCAAACAGAAAAAGCCACCAGGACACTCGTGCCTGATTTAATTGACATTACGCCCAGGCTAGCTGAAAAAAATGTGCACGTTTTTCTGGTGCTTTTGTGTCAGGAACTGTCATCGTGCAGTCGTCGGTCGACGCCACCTGTCTGTCTGTCAATGTCGGTCTGCAGGTCCCCCTTTTACTAGTGGCGAGTTTTTGGAGGGGGCTTAGTCAAAAGAGTGAAAGATCAGGAACGAATTTCTGAGTTTTTCGTTCGGCCCACACACACCATCGGCCAGCGAAGACAAATTTAAGAGTTCCAAGTGTGCAAACAGACCGTGATATGTGTAGATTACATTGCCTTTTTTGCCGCCAGGAAAAGTCTTAATCGATGGACTATATGGGATCTATGTACCACGGGTTACGGGATCTCCTTTCGATGCGGTTGTATGTGGGGTGTCTGTATCGATGGGGTTCATCTTCCGCTGCAGGAGGGTATAACATCGAGTCTGATAATGGGTGCACCGGCCGTTGTTGTGGGGCGCACACACAGGCTGTAGCTTCTCCGTGGGGAACAAAATTCCTCGCGGAATTTCCAAGGGACGACGAATCACTGCATGAGAGAAAACGGCGAATGCATGTTCCGGTTCCTTTGCAAGCCGTTGTGGATATCAATCGATAGAATCATGCCAATTGGAGACATTATTTGGCGAGGGATTCGTCTATGTCTACCGTATTCAATCTCGTTTCATTTCACTAGAAGGTAAAGATAGACACGCCTCCGGCCGCGCGCATGTATTACAATTGAAAAGGAGCATCGCCTGCTAACCAGCTGTAGTTGCCAAGACGCCTAGTTTCAAGAGGAAATTCAGTGTTCGGAGTCCTTAAGATAGTTTCCCCGTAAAAGCGTTTAATCGCTCACGATGAAAAGAAGTTAAGGGCAACTCTCATAGCAGAAGATCTTATGTCGCTCTATTGCTGAAATGCGAAATGGTGAGGCCTGAATGTCTCGGGTCCTCAAAAATCGACCCAAGTCTCAGCTTTGATCGTTGACCCTCAATTTTATTCAAATAAAACCTATTTTTACATAATCGAACTCCTTTAGGCAGTCACGGTCGAAAGAAGGCCTTGCAGAAAAATGCGAAAGAAGGTGACGACGATGAGTAGTACCCCGTCTGTGCCATGGAAATTTGACACCGTTACCTTTGGTCGTTGTCACCGGCCCAAAAGGACGTCGACTAGCCTACGGAGGCTTTAACTTCGAATTTTGCGGCGGGGTGTCGATTGCTTCTGGGATTCCCTGATGAAAGACCCTGATTATGAGCTTAGTCGGCGCTATCGTCATCGCAAGTTAAGAAGGTTCTTGATGGGCCACTCTGGCGGACATGGGTTAAGATACACAAAACAAGGTCAAGGTCGATGGGAAATAATAATATACGGTCAAGGTTATGGTTCATGGTTTGCTTGGAAATATTTGACAGGTCTCACCACAACCGGACCACGGTCTGGGATACCCCTCTAGCTCGTTATCATCGAACACTTATGAACACAGACTGGAAGGTGTCACAGATATGCACAATTGTGATATTGAAACAACTCTCTGGTTTCTCAAATTTGGGAAGCTGCTTACCCACAATGTCTTTGATCCTGCCCACTCACGGGATTTAGATTCGTGGCTAGTCAGAAGCTGTGCCATAGGAGGGGCTGTAGCAGACCGTTGTGAGAGAGGAATCTCGTATTGAAATAACGGTTTTCTGAGACCTTATAATATTACGAGTCGTTAAGAAGCTCTGCATCCTGTCGTTTAAATGTGATAACCAAATGTGACAGTGACAGCTCCCGGCAGCCTGGGAGAGGTGATCTCAGCATCGGAGTACCTCCGTGTCGGTATCCTCCAGTGACCTAGGATCATTGCACGTGCTGGTTTTCGAAGAGGGATATGTATGTACCAAGTTGAAAGTTTCCCGACAGTGAAGATACACCTTGCATGGAATGTGAATAGCAGAGCAGAAAGCGTGGTCCAAGCGCAACACAATCGAGGGTCTCGAACCCCAGAAAAAATCCGTCGTCTATGCATGTTTCAACCAGCCGGACCAAACTTGACCGGTTGGAAAAGTTAGGCGAAAAGGAAAAATGCAGAGCAAACTTTCATGGTTTTTCCGTCTTGCATCGGAACACCTCTTTTCGTCAGTATGTCCGTGCTTGACATATATCTTTGGAATTAGCCATTGAAGCATAAACGGTCGTTAAAACAGAAGAGGTGGGAGGTTGTGATAGGCGATCAAGAAGACTTTTTCCCTTTGCCTTTGGGCAGATTGGCATTGTGCATGACGGGTAAGTTCCCCTGTCTGCTGGCGTGACATTGAATAATCTTGGGACTATTTTCCTCATGTCTGCCGACCAGGTTTGGAGCTTGTTATCGAATGTCTGGTTGGCTGGATTTTTGGGACTGCTTTTTTCTTCCTGTTTACCCCTTGCGAAGGGGCGGTTGTCTCCCTTGCATGCAGCGGGAATTCTTGTATGGTTCGACTTCTGGGTGCTTCCCAAGAGCTGCAGCCCGCCTGCATTGCAGGATGGAAAATATCTTCATCTGGGCGTTCAGGGCATGGGGGTCACCGGAATCTTCGTGCGTTGTAGAGAAATGTTGGAAGGAGAAGAAAAAAATACATCTAGGAAAGATATGACAATTTCTGAAGTTCGGAGGGTGTGAAGCTTGTGTATCCGCTGCAATGTTCATGCAGCTCGCTCGTTTCCAGGCCGTGTCCCGTTCGTTTATATCCCCATTGTTTTATGCGGATGGAGATGCCCGGATGGGGTTGCAGAGTGGGATGTTTATGCTTAATTGCTTAAGCGTCCCGCTATCCGTGATGATGTTACACACCTCTGACATGCGGCGTATGCAAAGATAGAGATATAGATATCGATGGGGTCATAGATATCGATGGGCGGGATCCCACTTTCGCTAGTGGTATATTAAGAAGAGGTTGGAATTAAAGGTGGCGAATGGATGCCATCAATATCAGATGGCATTATCGGTCTGCATCGCCGTGGTATGCAGTGAATGCATAGCGGCTGGCGTTCGTTTTAGAGCATGGAGAATATAGAACATCGATGGCATTTCGACCGGAATGTGACGCCCAAACCTAACTATTCATTGATTGTTACCAGCAATTTGCCACTTCTGATGCGTCGAAGGCTTTGGGGTTAACGAATCATGTTATTCAATGACATGCTAGCCCGCGCCATCAAATCGTCAAGGCCTCAGCTCTATTCGGTTGACCAGAGAAGACAAAACCATGGGGGCATTCTAAAATTATCTGGGCAACAATGCTGCCATATTTATCGCGATAACTGAATCGAAGCGATTGATTCCCGAAGTTTCAATTCCCTCGAGTATTCCTGGTGCCGCCCGGCTTACAGGTCCCCTGTGAAAATTCTGACGACGATATGTTTCATTGTAGGAAACGGATTATCAAAACGACCGCTGTTAGATATCTGCAATCGAGTAATCGTGTTGCGCCATGCAGTCTAGGCCTGGAAAACCAGGTTCAGCGTTCGTGAATCGTGGTATAAAGGCTTTTGTGCCGTTATTGCAGACGAAAATAATTAATATGCATAGTTCAGCGCCAGATATAACTGTTAAACGATATATGGTTACAAAATCACCAAGTCGAGCAGGGTTTTCTTAGGGGCGCAATGACGAGGTCGAAAATATAAAATTGATTCTACTTATCAGCCTCTCAATCATGCATGAAGGGCAACTCCAAGCGCACGGTTCGTCTCTTTCGACTAAAAATGTGTATATTCCTGTGGGAACTTCGGCGGGACGGGCAACCCGTGCATGCGCCCTTCAACACTGGATCCAGTTGTAATGTTGACTTGGACCCTTATTCTCTCGGGCAACGGATAAATTGAAGCTTCGCTAGGCTTGCCTCGGAGAGTGGAAAATCTTGCAATGGCCATTCAGCGACAAGCTCAACGTTGAATCCTTCACGTGGTCAATTTGGGAAAGTTTTTCCAGAGAGAAATACGGTGATGCTTACAGAGATAGAGGCAAATGTGATTAGGTTACCGTAACGATCCGGGTAACGTCAACTAACTTCAGTGCTGAGTTAATACTAGGGAGCGATTACGATTTGCATGACGAAGCCAAGTTGAGAAGCCACTGATCAATTGGGCATTGCTGAGCTCGTGAAGAAACATACTCTTGCCAAGAATACCATGAGACAACAAGGGACAAATTAGAGCATTTTGGAAAGATAGTTGCTTCTTGAGGTTGCGGGCTTGCGCGAGCTATACTATCACCAATTCGCAATCTTGAGGGCACGAAGGTCGCACAACATGAGGGTTTTTTTCGCGATTGCTACACAAGGCGGCTTACATCAGGAGAGCAGACGCTCCGTTCCTTGCACAAGTCCAATGCATGGTGATCGGGAAATATTTGACGAATGCACCAAGTTCATCGATGATAGACCACACGTGAAGGATAGGATGCCATGAGGGGACCTTACCTGAACTCTGGGACCTCGCTCCGACTTCGCTTTGCCGACTGTCAGTTCCCTGTTGCCTAACGAGCTTTGGTAGACCGACCTCAGTCCCTTTTTGCCTTGCGAAGATTTCCAAACACCTGGGTCACTTGCCGGCATCCGCACGCGATATCATTGGTTTGGGAGCACAAGATAACTTGCTTGGCATCAACACCTCTCAAATCTTCTTCAGATTGAAACCCTCTTCCCTGCAAAATCATCTCAAATTGTAGCCATCCCGTGGGGTTCCATTCGAGCGGGACAGAGGACCAGCATACGTCCCAAAAAGCATACTTCGATTCCAGCATCATTTATACCTTTTGGGTTCAAAACTAACTCTGTTTGCCCACTAAAAGTTCTGGGTCCGAGACTATGTACCAAAAAGTCTAGATTTTGAGAACTTCCTGGCTTCGGCTTAGTGCTTAATACGATCTTAATAGACGGCCAGTTTTGAGATCGTTGGGATGTCGTCTCCAGGGTTCTCCCTTGACAGTAATGGTCCGAACCAATACAGCAAAGAGCTTCCTTGAACCTCCCTTCGGCAGTCGCTTCGAACCCGCCTGTTAACTAGCTATGTAGCGTTAGTTAGCATAAACGGCACGGTTCATGGTGCTTCCGGAGTCTACCCGGCTACTAACTGGATCTATAGAGACCGAGAGACATCAGGAATTGCTCGAACCAACCGGCAATTGCGAAGCTAAGCCTTGGGCTGGCAATGGCTTCTAAATGTCTTTCGATGCTTAGCCCTCTTCGGATCCCGCCAGAGTTGCTTTCTCCCCGAGTGGTCTCAATTTCGCGCGCTGACATCAACTTCAGTAACTGCAATGTCGATCACTGGCATCTTCGTCCCCGTGGGACGTACATCCTGTCAAATTACATGTAGGAGGACCCTCCCACGCGCCTCATCATCATTCAATCATAAGCGAAACAATGGTGCAAGAATTCCGCGGCTTGCTTCCAAATTTAAAGACTGCGGCGACGAAATTTCAAGGCGGCATAACAAAAAGGGCAAACATGCGAGTGGTGACTGAACAAGAACTGGGGGTATGGGGGTTTTCTTCAACCTTATTTTGATGGACCGTGGGGCGAGTTTCGGTCGACGATTTTGGTTCATGATCTTCATGAACCGATGTTTCAATAACCTAATTATTCGACTAAGGAACGTATGTTTAAGCGGTAGCTTGACAGTAGACCCTTGTGATACGCTTTTGAGTTCGGCAACCTCCTATTTTATCTAGAGTTATCAAGGTTTGTCTGAGCAAAACTCGAGCTAGAGTTTTTAGATATTGGGGGCCTGGTGGTTCATATGCAATAATCAGGGACCTGAGCTTATGTGGATGGTGACGTGACCAAGCTATGAAGCTAGATAGGCAAAATTTCCATTTCCGGCGGCTCGTCTCAAGATTGTCGTCTCCAACGGTACAATCGCTTCGAATTCCACATTTTCAATCGCAATTGATCCATCAATAGTGTTTGTCTGTTGTCTGCAGGGAGCTGCATGAATCGAGGCATATCCCGTCAGTTTGGTGCCGGCGAGCTCAATATTTGCCTTGAACTTCGGGAAGCTGTGTTGAAATTCTTTTTAGCGAACCTGCATCGCAGCTGTCCATTGGTAACTGCAGGAACTCAACATGGACCCCATGCAGGAACCCAAATATTGTATTTATCAGCTGATGGGTGGAATGCTGAGTCTCGAGGAAGTTGGGCAATCGTGAAAGATTTTGAAGCGCTGCTGAAGTATCATGTGCGACTTGAGAATAATTTATTCTTATTTTAGTTTTTAGTCGTCAGCTCCTCCAAGAAGTTTATGCGGTGAGGATTGCAGTTAAATCTTAAACAATATATCACGAGGAAGCTTCAATTGACGATCTTACTCGTTGATAAAAGCGTGGTCTCGTTTGTGTTCGAACCAAACAGAAACTTGATTAGGAGCATATTACGCGGAACGTTTGATTGGGCACCCGGCCGTTATGCTGTGCGAGATAAACAGCCTCCACCTCAATTTTAGACCATTTTGTGTTGAACTTCATGAAGCGAAGAGATGAGCCTGTAGCCTATGAGGATAGACGAATCAAGACAACGGCACGGGGGAGTGCGGTCAGCAATGAACGAATCTTGGCCTTGGTGAGCTTCCAGATCGGAATGAGCATTGGGTTCAATGGTGGGGTAGATGTTCTAGCTGCGGATGTACTTCGTACAGGAATACCTATCGATATCGATGGTATCCATTCAGCAATTTGGAAAAGCGTCTATGACGACGTTTTACGATATGCCGACGTCCGAGTCTGGAAGTTCTATTCGGTGGGAGTTAAATCAAAGAAGGGTCCCGTTTTATCCTGCGAACCGAGGTCATCAAAAAGTCTCTCCAGTTGCGATGGGGTCCATGGGGTTTCTTAACGATGGGCGAATGGCAATAGGCTTTGATCCCGAAGTTTTGGGTGCGCAAGCGCTTCGGTAGCACACCAGTCTAGGGTTAACCCATGATTGGTTTTTTAGCCATCAAATGAGGTATTGAAGTGACTGGGGGTCCCTGGTAGGGATGCCTCCCTGCTTTTCAAACACTGCGTCGATGGTTTGGCCATGAGGTTTTTACTCTCCGAAGGTTCAATGGAGAGTTGAAGGAAAGAGGAAAGGAAATGCGAGTGGACATTGTTTCCCGTTTGATACAGTGCATGTTAAACAATGGAAAAACTTGGTTGAATACTGGAAATTTGGGCCTGTCGATGGCCTCAGAGACATTGTATCGACCTGCTGCAGTTGTCGTGTGGTATAGATGTGAAATGAAGCTTTGATTCTCGATATCCTGTCCAGAAGAACAAAAAGGAGACCCAATGCAGTCCTCCACAAGGCGAAAATCAAAAAAAAGAAAATTCCTTCAAAACTGGACACAAGTTTCTAGCGTGAGATGCCACTGTACTTGCTTTTCTCGGTCTCAAGAAGAAAGAAGAGCAGGCCGTTGAACTAGCCAATGGGTAGACGTCCCTGTTATCCCTATTGAGAAGACTCAGGAGAAGCAAATAACCCTGGCAACACGTCCGAAAAAGAAAGCATGCTGGCTCCGAGCAAGCTAGTGGACATCCCGGCGAGGGTGCTAGTGCGTTCGAGGAGTGTCACCGCGCAAGATTTCGCTCTCCCACCCCATTTCCCGTGAAAGGTCTTTGGGGGCGGATCCACCTTTTCCTCCGCCCGCGAAGAGTTATACCGTATTTGACTTGATAGATTGGGGGCAGTTCTCAGTCTGGGTTTACCCTTATAATAGCACTGAGGACGAGGGGAGGGTGCGCTCATGGATCATATATCTGGACGTGGCTTCCCTCTTTCTTCACCTGACTTTTGGAATCATTTGCGGCATCTGCTTTTCCAAAATATTCTTCTGTAACGTCATATACAGCCGTCCGCCGTCGGTATTCTTCTTTCTTTTTTAAGCTGGGTTTTGCGAATGCTTAAGAGCACCGAGGCTATATATCCTTTTTGGCGTTAGACATTCTGGAGGAACATACACACATAGAAACATTGTTTAACTGGTAGCGATATCAAGATATACCCAACATCGACTTTAACGGCCATTAAATAAACAAAACTAGGAAAGGTTAGCATTTAGGTTCTTCTTCCATTCCGCTCTCTCGAGCATCGACAATGGTCGCCGTTTTTCCCTTCCTGTCAAGAGAGCATTACGTTGACAACCAGCCGTTCCGCGATTAGGACATACGCTACGAACCTCCTTGCATACCGCGCACACGCAGCTACGTCTACATCCTAGATACAGAAACGTAACAACAATAGCCAAAGAATCTTGATATTGGCTGCCTATTCGATTCCTCGGTTCGAGTCAGTACAGGAGAGAGGAGAACATAACAGAACATATAGAAAGGGATTGATCAGAAGCTATTGGCTGCCTTGGGGGCTGGACTTTTTACTTGACGTATTTCTGGAAACCCCGCTAGCCAATTTATCATACCCTATCCTTCATTCGAAATTCCGCGCTCTAAACGCAGTCAGGGACAATTTCTTGGGGAGCTATCCAACCAATTATCACGACATTCCATTGCCTAAACGTTCTCGAACAGCCAGGAGTTGCTGCAGGGTTTGTGAAAGCGACTTGCAAACCTGCATACAGAGGACGACCATAAACGACGTTACTGCATGAGGGAACCCAGGGGGTATTTCGACAATTGATATACCAGGCCTACCTGCATCTTCCACACTCAGCTTTGTCTGACAACCCCGTGATCGAGAATCGAGGCAATCGAGAACCCTTCCAGGTACCTGATATTAGCCCTGTCGAAACTAGTCGATTTGCGGCCCCGGATTTAAAGAGGTACCCTAGTCGTTCATTTTTTGGATTGCCAGTATATCTACTCGACAAGCTGCTTCTCGCCAACTTTCTCGATTTCTGGGAGCAGGAATATTCAAATCTCATCAAGAATTTAACGATTGTGCCTTGGTTGCTGCATTTTATAGCCCGAACTTGGTCTAAGAATCCTGTGTTGCTACTGCACGCTTTCGACGTCGACATTTTATCACATTAACAACGCAAATAGCTGCTTCGATTCTGCTTCCTTCAACATTCTCTACGTCCGCAACTGTCAGCAAAGCATCTTCATCCTTTTCATTTTTAGCAACATCGAGCCCGACAACCTTTCCAGCACTGGTTTGATGGTCCAATTCATACCATCACCAACCTAATATCCTTCCTCCCTTATCATTTCCAATCCCATACGAAAAATCTCCACATACAGAGGTGGTGATGAGCACACCGACACCAAACCCATCCTAACTTCAAGATACCTCTTTCGGGAGAATCTTTATTTTCACATACAAAATGGAGTCGACGAATCTTACAGACCCGTCGCTTCCTCTCTACAAACGAGGGAGTCGGACGTCCTCGGTAGGTTCGAGGAAGACATTACTGTCCCACTCGAGAACAATAAGTTCTCAAGATCAGATAACACCCCCACCTACACCCAAAGATGGCCCTTCGAGAGAGGCAACTCCTAAGGAGGCCTCATCGAAACGGGTATCAGCCCAGGAAGGGCCAGTCACAGATGAGACATCCAATGGTGAATCACCTGAGGATGTGAAGCCAAAGGATACACGGCCCAAGTCGCATACATCGGCTTCCTCAAAGACCTCTTCCAAAAGAGCGTCGAGGCCGACGGAGTACCCGGCCTTCATGAGGGCTTTCTACCACTTTAGGCCTTTTCAGAATGCAGACACAGCGACAGTCACAATAGCCTTAAGCCCGGGCGACATGATAATGGTCCACAACATCCACGAGAATGGGTGGGCAGATGGTACCACCCTAGCTTCGGGTTCTCGAGGGTGGCTGCCGACCAATTTCTGCGCAGCGTACGAGGTCGACGAAATGCAGCCGCTGTTGAAGGCTAGCATAGCCGTATTTGAGGAGTGCAGAGTGGCATCGACTGCTTCCTTTGTCACTGCTAGCCAAACTGTTGTTGCCGATGTGGTAAATGGTGTCAGGCATCTTTTGGTATGTTACAAACTTAACACGGGTAGGCGAATAGTACTAACAACTTCTGTAGGAGGTAACGGACTGTCTGACTAGAGATTCGGAAAACGTTCAAATAGATGAGGCCATCCGCAAATCGCGGAAGGTTCTACTCTCCGAACTCTCCGTACTTGTCAAAACCGCCCGAAGATTACCGGACGAGCTGGACGGTGAAGAATTAACATCGACGGCTCAAGATCTCATCGATGACATGATACTAAGTTCGTTCAGAGTCGTCGTTCGAGGTGCCAAGTTTCTCGACGCCTGGTGCGAAATCCACGATCCGCTTCCTGAGGATCTTGGTGAAGACGAGATGACTACCATTAATGAAGACGATTACGATTGCGCGACTGAGGTCCGGACGGAGGCCGGGAACCGTGATTCGATCCAAACTTCCCTCACCACCGCCTTGGACCCCTTACCAGCGAAGGAGCGTCCACAACGTCTCACAATAATCACACCGTCGTACCAACCCAGTACTGAAACCTCGTTTCTCGCCTTAACTCCGGCCTCAACCGTTAAGGAGTCCGACAGTGATAACGAAATCATCGAGTCCAAACCCGAACCTGCAGTCCAAGTTGTATTGGCTACAGGGAGGCTTAACTTCACATACGACTCACTTCTTAGCTGCCTAGCGACATATATCGGCACAATCCACCTTAAGGCTCCCTTGCCCTCTCGATTATTTGTGCTTACAAAAGACGCTGTTGAAGTTGGCAAGGAGCTACTCCGCGTGGTCGATTTAATCCAAGAGCGTGGAGAAGCTGATGAATCGCTCGAGCTCAGCAAGACCAATTTCAAAGAGGAGATGAATGTTCTTGTAACTGAAGCACAGCGGTTGGTTAAGCCGCTCTTGGAGCATGAGGACGAAGAGCCCTTGGCCGGTAATGAAAGCCAACCGCTCATTGACGCTGCGACCAAGTGTGTGGAGAGAGCAACACTGTGCTTTGATACCGCTCACGGCGTTCTTGGGGAGATGGAAGATTTTGAAATCACCCTCCCTGCCGAGCCACCTGTTTCGCAAATTGGAATCGGCATCACTACCACAGTTCCTACTGCCCCGGTCGTCGATGGTTTGGACTCACCTACATCTTCACCTTCTGAAGCTTCCTCACCAGTTATCACAAAGCTGAATCTCGACAAGACCCTTCCCTCTCTTCCCACAATCATGAGCCCCGTTACTGTGGAACCATCTCTGGCTACCCCTGCTCCCTCGCCTCCGCCAAAGGATGTGAAGGTCATTGATTTTGAAGAAAAGCATCAGTCCATTGACTCGACAGTCGGCACTTCGGTTTCGATGCAACGCGAAGACAGCCAGCAGTCTGCGACTAGCGAGGAGGACAAGTTCTCTACTCGAGCAACGACTCCCATTCACGAAGACTCTGAAACACCCCTCGCAACCCCTGTGCCTAAGCCTACGACTACTGTCATTATTCCAACATCAGAGGCACCTCAAAACGACAGCACACCTCCTACTCCGGTTGATGCTCCTGCAATTCCAAAGACACATGCACACAACCTCGTTACGAAGGAGGGTCAAGTGTATATTGGTTCGGTCGCCGCTCTTGTCGAACAAATGACGATGCCCGATTCTAAACCAGATATCACCTTCGTCACGACATTCTTTACTACCTTCAGGTGCTGGTCTTCCCCTATTGAGATCACAAAAGTTCTCATCGATCGCTTCGATGAAGTTGATCAGAACCTTCTGGGTTCCACTCCCGTCCGTGTCCGCGTCTACAACGTTTTCAAGACCTGGCTAGAGACCCATTGGAAAAAGGATTCTGACATGGAAGCTCTCCCCATCATCAGAGACTTCGCCATTAACAAGTTGAAGCCAGCTTTGGTTACGCCTGGTGATCGTCTCCAGGAACTCACTGACAAAGTTCTTCACGTTGCATCTGATACATCTCTCGTTCCGAGGGAACCCGCGACACTCCAGAAAACAAGAAGCGCCGTTGCTCTTAGCCAAGCAGCTGCCTTCCCAGAACCGAGAATCACGAGCAGACAGTACGCTTCTCTCAGAGCCTTCCAAGCCAACGGTGGCGAGGTTCCGTCTGTTCTCGATTTTGATCCCCATGAAATCGCTCGTCAACTTACCGTCATTGATCAGAAGATCTGGTGCCAGATCACTCCCCACGAGCTCCTTGGTAAGGAATGGACCAAGAAAGAAGACTCTCGTGCTGTCAATGTTCTTGCGATGACCAAGCTCTCAACGCAAATGGCCCTCTGGATTGCGTTCACTATTTTGAACGATCCGGACCCGAAGAAGCGTGCCGCCGTCATTAAACACTGGATCAAGATCGCTGATAAGCTGTTCGAAATGGCCAACTTCAACACGATGATGGCTATCATCTGCGCTCTGAACAACTCAACCATCGGGCGCTTAAAGAAGACTTGGGAACTTGTTTCTCCTAAGACGAAGGCAGCCCTCGAGAAACTCCGATCCATAGTTGATCCTAGCAGGAATTACTTTGAGCTCCGTTCGCGAACAAGGAACCAGTTGGCTCCGTGCCTACCTTTCCTGGGTCTATACCTTACCGACATGGTATTCTTCGTCGACGGTAACGCTGATAAGAAGCCGCTTCCTGAGGAGGACCCCAAGAAACCAACTGGTGTCAACTTTTTCAAGTATACCCAGATGACCAAGCTCCTCCAGGAAATCCAGAACTTCCAGCATCCTTATCCTATTCAAGAAGTTCCAGAGTTCCAGTATTGGCTTGAATACCAGATGCGAACCCTGAAGGAGTCTGGCTTCGGAGACGTTCAAAAGCTTTATAGACAATCGCTCGCGATCGAGCCTAAGAGAAGAGATCCGCCAGCACCACCTACTCTCACAGTCTCTACCTCCGACCTCACTTCAACTGCTAGTCCCGCTGTTGCTACACCCGTCAATGCTCCCGAGAATCGAGGTCTCCTAGGCTGGACCTCCTCTATCCTTAAGGACAAGTCATCCATAGCCAGCTTCAACCTCGCCATGAGTAACCCATAGAAACGTTTACACAACAGGCTGCGCAAGAAGTCCGAGCCCACTGCCCAACCAGCGGGGCCATGGAATGTCCTTTCTCCTATTCCAGACATCTATTTTCTGCTCTTCTCTCCCTCGAGCTCTCCCTCCTACCGTGGCTCTACTACCACGCACGCCACCTCCTCATCCTTTCACGCTATGCCTATTCCAACCGGCGTTGGATTCTGCCCGATATAGGGGTCTACAGCTCTTTTGTTTTCGCTTTTCGCATTTGTTTCTGATTTTTAATCCAAAAAGGGAGTCACACCGGAGTCATTTGACCTCTTGCTTTTTCTTTCCGGAGTTTTTATATCGTTCTAGCGAAACCGGCGTTCCTCCTACATGCGTGCCATTCAGAAAAACGGTGTTTTCTTGTTTTTTTATATCCTGAATCATGTCCTCTATTTCTGGACCATTATGGTTGTACTATTATTACTACTATCGCTCCTCTGCTTTTATTTTCTATGAGGGAGGAACATGATCAGGAATTTCTTATGTGTTTCTGTTATGACGAGCACATACTGCACGAAAGGAGGAAGCTACAAAAAGAACCCAGGGAGGGACCTAAAATAGAGCTTAAGATAGTAGCTTTCAATACAAAATGAAGAAATAACTTAACAAACAAACATCAATTGACCCGTCTTTCGCATTTTCACGCACTATTTTAACGTGTATGTGCTTGGTGAACACCCCCTCGCTTGTCCTGACGTTTCGGAAGCTGCGGGGTTTGCGTCTTGATGCTCTTCCTAGCTGTCAGTTGTGGGGCACTATCGATGTGAAGAAAGGGGAACGCGAACGAGGGCCACCTTCAGTCACAACTTCTCCTTAATTTGATGTCATATGAATTGTCGACTCCACCAAACTCCACTCCACTGCATATCGACACGTCTATACCGATCTCCTGATCGTTTCATTCGTTTCCCCAAGACCATGGGCAATCTCAGCTTCGATTGTTGCACGGGAAGCTAGAGATGTCGACGCCGAAGTATCACGGGCCAAGGGCCACTAACGCCCACGTTTAGCCCGTGGTGCAGATAGACAAAGCAACAAAACACAAACAAATTAAGCCACTTGAAATTCAGATATCTGCAGGTTCGATATATTGCTCGCTAATTAGCATGTAAAACCCCCCATCGAATGGCTTAGATCGAATCTTCTCACGAATTCTCTTTTGCCCCAGCCCTAGATCCATCCGGAGTTTTAGTGGAGAGTTGCTTAATTGGTTATGTCAACACACCAGGGGTTGACATTAGCTTAAGCTGACCCCTTTGCTAACATGTGGCTTTTCTATACCAAGATATCACAAAATCGATCTTCGTTCTCCTGTTCGCATATCTATAAACTTTTTATTAGGTAAGTCGCTGTCAGGGCGCTTTACACTTATAAATTGAATCCCTGAATATTGATCTATCTGGCCATAGCAGTGCCCGCCTCGCCTCTAGGCTCTCCAATTCGCAACGTAACCAAGACTTTTCATCTGCTAACAATGTTTTAACCCTCCGCTTTTAAATTAATCTTTAGGAATATGGCCGCTCTCAAACTTCTGACTTGCAGGGTTAATTTATGCCCGGGTGTTTGGCTACCTACCCTCCATCGAGCCGTCCCGTAGAACCCGGAATTGCTCTAGAGCTCTCTAGAATCAATGTCAATCCAATCTCTAGACCATTTAGCGCCCCCTTTAGTGGGAAAATCCATAGGCATCGAAAGAAGGAATATAGCTCCGCATGCATGAGATCATGGATTTAAGCTCATACTAGTGTCAGTTCCGCCTCCGTCCTGGCGTGGCATCACTGGCAAAATGCAACACCACACAAAACATCGCCTACGAAGTTGTCTGCTTCTTTTCCTCGTCTCTGTGTATTCAGTATTATCGTACTTCGGAAATCCCGCTTTACAGCGGGGTTCATCGCTGCAAAAACGGATCTGGACGGGTGCATGCACACGTGTTAAGCCCATGTTATAGAAGATGCGGTGAGATCTTGTGAGAATTCGATGCTTGAGATCTGTCCGAGATCTTACGATAGTTTTCCGTTGGCGCGTGCGTACCCGCATATCGGCATTTCTTTTTACGGAAGGGGGGCGCGCGGCTATAAAACTCTATTTATAGGAAAGTTTAGATTCTCAGTCCATGTTGCTTTTCCTATTTGTTTGGTGGGGTTTGAACTATCGACTTGCCGTGTGCCGTACTCTGTGGGGATATATATAGAAGTACCGGTGGCGCTGGCATGAGCCCTAAGGCCCTAAGGTTCGCCTTTTAAAAGGGTTCACGGACGTTCCATGTTTATGGTTTTCCGCCATGGGGAGTTCTCTGTTTCAGCCCTTAACATAGTTGATGCTTAAGCTTGGAATGTGTTTTAAAGCTGCATAGCTATATCGTTGTTTTTGGGTTTGGAGCGTCTACAGGGCTATATAGGACGGAGTAAACTATGGCCGATCGATCCGGACCCGTCGGTGTCGGATTACAAAGGGCCGAGGTTGGAAATTTATCGTCCACGGTTCAACATTAACCTCTCGACGGCATCTTTGTCTACGGAAACCCGGCGTACGATTGATCAGATATCTTTCAAGCTGAGATTTCGAGGCGAGCATCACATAACAAAAGCTATAGTAAAGCTTAATCATTCATAAAACCTTACAGCTGGACGGGCGTTTGTTGAACGGCAAGGAGGGCTTTATCCGAAGAGACCCAGGCTGGTAGAAGGAGTTTGTTTGATATTCTTCGGAGGGCGTTTACCTAGGTACCTTGAGGCGCCTGATAGCGAGTCTTGGTGAACTGCTTTGTGTTGTCTGAATAGTTAGTCCGCATACCGCCCAAGATGTGTTGTTTTTGTGGTATATCTGCCCGAGAATTGCATGTTACACAGACAAAAGCTCTCTTTATAGGGCACGTTACACAGCTCCTCTAATGAGCCCGGGCTTACTACTGCGGGGCCTTAGTTAGGCTTAAGCTTTAGGAGGGTGTGTGTGGTCTGGGAATTCTTATGTATTGGAATCCGGCCGTATAAGGTAAGTACACTCTAGACGGCAGAATTATTTAGTTGAACTAGCTAGTAACGCTCGGAATTTTCTACTCAGATTATATGACGGAGGTTCAACCGGTGTGTAAAGTTTAGTTCTACGTGGTCGTACTATTGGTTGAGTAAATATCCCGATTAGTGAACTGGAAAGCTTTCAAGCACTGGCATCGTTGGCTAATGTCGGTATGGCCGTTTGAGTGCTAGAATATTTGAACCGAGGGTTGTTAAAGGTCCTCCTGTATCACTTGGGCTCTGAAACTGACTTTTACTCATACTAGAGTATATATTTCATTGCGGGTTTCTCGAGAGCCGGTTCGCGTTACTTGAATACTAGTTTTGCACATATGAACTAGAGACCGTGCACCTATCAAAGGAACACAATCCACTTTGTTGCATTTTATGGTCCTACCGCAGCGCTGCCAGGCCACATTTTCTATCACAAGATGTATATAATATTAAATTTCCGTTGCCGCATAGGCCCCAAGAAACATATCTAACGGGATTTGCATTTTCTACGATAGAGCTTAGGATGCGGGATTTATTGATATATCGACAAAAAGAGTACATTCCTCAACCGTCTGCAGCAGCGTTGAAAGGCACATGTCCCTTTCTTTAAGAATAATTGGTAGCCAGAGGAGAATGGGTGGCACGTATAAGGGATCTAATTCCCACGGCGTACGTTATGTATGAGTTGATTTAGCAGGGTACGATAGACAAGGGCTAGAGGTCTTCGGTCCTCATCTGGGTGGATCATAACACGCGTAAGTCGATCTATACATCCAGACCCTTTCTATGACCGTGCTAATCCCATTGGTCGCTGTTGACATGATTCCGACAGCCTTACCTCAGAAGCGCTGAAAAATTCGCATTGTCGAGGCCAAGTACTTATGCGTAAATGCGAACCCCACTTCATGCAGCCTTTCTCGGTATTCTGAGACGGAGCACTATCCGGGCGTTGGTGCAGGGTTTAGGTGACGAAACCTGCGCAAGGACCCAGTTTGTGTAACCATATGTATTCAATTAACCCCTCGCCCTTCCCCCACCTTTTTGTAGCCGGCACCCCTCATATGAGCTCATGCTTGCGACATTTTCTTGTGGAAACCTTTTTGCCGTACTTAGTTGTGTAACAAACAAGTTGACAAGAGAACATTTTCGACGCGACAAGTCTGTTACTGTCTACACACTTCTCAAGATGGTGAGTTCTTCACATCTGTCCCGCCTATAGCGATACTCCGTTATAGCTGGGATGCATCTTCCCGCATCCTGTTTGGCGAGGCTGAGCCATTCCCCAAAATTCCCGGTCCGCGGTTGCATTCGGGTACTTTGAGAAAAGTGGAGACGGTGTATACATGTATCGCATATCATTTGAGGCATATATCGCGAAATCACTGCAAATTGGTGCTCGAGCCGAAACCTGTGTTTATTTTACCACGACAGCGGTATTTTCAAGTATACAACTTGGGATGTAGAGATCTAGATGGTTCTTAGCTTTTATGAATACCAAGAATTAAATTTATTAATCCCTGCCTCTGTCTACTGAGGGATGGGGGGCCTGGGGCCATGCATAACAAATGTAGAGGATGCAAATTTTGATTCGTTTGTAACGAAACCTAAGTAGCTTCTGATTATTAACATTTTTTGGCACCATGAAAACCACGCGGAGGGCTCCAGATTTATAGTTATAACTGCTTCCTGTGACTAGGTGATAGTGTGTAGTTGAAGCTGCTCTATGATACGTCCCACGTTAAGTACCGAATAAAGAATAACGAAAGACACGGAATTAAAGCGCAAATATTTAAATACTGTGTCCTCAAGCCCGAGATGCGCATATAATCTCGTGGTATTCTAGTCCAAAAAGATTCCACCATTTTTCATAGTAGTTGAATATGTATCCCCTAGAGTATATAAAGTTGAGCCTTTGCTGAATAATAGTCATTTTCGGGAACGGGGTTTGAAAACTAAACACCGGAATTCAGTGAAAATTAGAAGTACTGTAGAAACCCTGAAAGAGAGACAAGGTGATACAACCTCCTACATTATATTGCATGACTGTGTGCGTTTCTCCAGAAGCGTTCGGTAAGAATTACAACAGCCTTGCAAACTCGGACATGCGGGTGGGAGTACCAATTCCGCTAGCACCCGAGTTCATCGTAATTCGAACTGAGGGGATGCTCAAATTTATTTTATGCGATGTGAGGTTGTAATAGCACAATTTGCTAAAGTATCAGCGGTTTTGTTCGTGTCCTCATGCATGCCTAGAATGCGGGGATGGTGTGATCCGCTGCGATTGCGACTGGCATATAACGATATATCACAAACCTGATCTCCTACTCTTTAGAGAGTATGAGGAACATCTGTGTTTATAAAACAGACGCATGTGTATACGGGGGGCATGCGGCTATACATTTGATTAAGTATTCTATTGTTCTAAGGCATATTTGCATTTTTGACCAATTGGGCTAGAAATTCATTGACACGGGACTGAAAGGTCTATAGATGATGAAGTTCTGTAGAAATGTCATACGGCCCAGAATGCCAGAGACCTTCAAAGTTATACCCCCCCAAGTATAATATTGCACAATTGTAGCTAGCTATCACGAATCAATAGCCCAAATTAGCCGCCTTGGGTGCAGAAAGACGGCATTTCGCATCATGATATCAGAAGTTCGAGATTGACTCCTCATTCTCTATACTAGTACGTTCCTTCCCGGCTATCGAATGCAAATGTATACGGGTAGACAATCAATCCTAGAGGTTATGGACGTTACAGGTGATACCATGATGACCGTGAAGATCTGTAGCCCTGATATCGAGTGTCCCTTATGCGAGCACAGAAGAAAAGAGGTTCGCTCCAGGTCTATAAAGGATGCCACGAAACTCAGTTTCGAGTCTCCAATACCATCCTCACCATCAGCTCCCTACAACTTGAACATTTCCACACAGAAATACCATTCAAACGCAAATAAGACTTTTATTTCCCTCTCTATAACACATTATGTCGGATTTCACGAAGATCCCTTTGCATGTGCCGGAAGCCTTCCACGGCTTCCACCCGCACGATTCATCCCCCGCAGACCTTGAAAGGGCTGGATATCCACCCCACCCCGATAGCAAGCTAGCCCCACTGGAGCACGTTTTGTGGGAGAGTATCGCAAAACGAAATCCAAAATATATTCCAGTGGTGGCCACTGAAATCGAACCCAACGTGGGTCTTTACGAGGCCAAGAACTGGTCCGGTGGTGTCCTCCCTATCCGGCCACAAGTCTATGACCCCAGCGGAACTAGGGTGCTCACAAAGCAAGACCCCTTCAACCGTGTCGTTGGGTCATGGGTGGTCCCCAATCCACATCCCCAAAAAACGGCGGAGGGCAGGATTAAGGACGGTGACTATGAAGTCTACACCTGGGTCGGACTCGATGGATGGGAAGACACGGACGCTCTCAAAGTTGGGATAGTGTCCGGGCTAAAGGCGCGAGATGGCAGGATAATTGACCGATACACCTACGCCGCAATCTTGTTCCGTGGCCGCTCAAATAACACAATCAGAGTCATCAAGCTGGTGAATTTTGTCGTCGAACCTGGCGACCTCGTCACTGGTTATGTCTATGGCCACCCCGGTTCCAATATCGGCAATGCCTGGATTGTCAACCAAGGCCGCAACGAATGGGCTGCCGGCCAAATAACAGCTGCCCACGGTGTTACATTGCAGGGGAAGAGCGCCGAGTGGATTACAGCTGGCCAGGGGCCGTTGGAACCGCAACGACACCCTTTCCCTAACTACGGGGCCACGGTTTTCTTTGAGGGCTTCGCAGGACAACAGAGCGGACAAATCCAAGGTATTGAAAGGGCATTGCTCTCAAATGCGGTGGACTTGGATTCATCGGCTGAAAGAGGACATAACATCCTCACCCGTACCAGCCTCTCTATCCCTGTTTCTATTTGACGGGACCGATTTGAGTCTCTAGGAAATTTGACATGGGAGAAAATTTCAGACTTCAGCTAACAAAATTGGGTAACTTGTTTGATATTGCGTCTTTTGGAGGAAGTTTTAGTTGTCTTTATCGTGTACGTAACTAGAGCTAGCAAAGATAGCAATAGTTAAAAATGAAACGTGGATTTCTCTCCCTTCAATTAGGACACTCGACAGAGAGACTTTTTACCGATATATCGCAGTTAACATTCGGGAGTAGAATCCTTAGATATCGAATTAACAACAGCGGTCATACATTATCCACTGGGCATTCCAAATTAAACTCAATCTAAAAGATTTATATTCCTAGATGCCGGGTATATATATCAAGCTCTTCCCTTCCGATACACATGTTGACAGCTAAACAACACAAAAGACTATGTTGCATTTTCCTAGCCCCCTCTTGACCACCCTCTACAGGCTGTAGTAGCACAATACCAACTAAATTTAAGGTAAATTACGGATCGGTCCATGAGCCGTGGACTCGTTGCCTAAATTTAAGCTAATATGGTACTGAGGTACTCTGGTATTCGGTTCATCCAGATATTAAGAGATAGGAGACCTGATCGGAACATATAAAGGCACCCGGAAGATGGTTCGAAGTCCCAAACCTATCCTTACCACCAGCCGCCGACAATTTCTCAAACATAAATTTATAGATACATTCTCAAACTCTACTTCTTACTTAGCGGAATATGTCTGATATCATCGAGATCCCCTCACCGGATTATCACGAAGGGTGTGATCTGCTTAGGCTAACTCTAGTATATTAAGCTGGGGTACCGCGTCCACCCCACCCTCCCGAGGGTGCCGCATATATTGCAAAACGAAACCCAAGATAGGTTCCCTGGAGACTGACCGAAATCGCGTTCCTCGTTGGATCCTGTGGATCCACCTACTGGCCCGGTGGTGCCCTCTCGGTCCGTCCACAAGCCCATGTCCCCACTACCGTCATAACCCCCATCGAATTGGACCCCTTGAGCATATCGCCGCACCATTTGGTGATTCCCGGCGTAGCCCTAGCGTTAGTGGTTGTTCCACAATGCGGCTGGAGAGCCTTTTATAGAAGATCGCCGTTCCAGCTCTGCTATTATGATGGGTCACCAATTACTATGCAACCGTGCCTCTCAAGACCGCCGGCATTTTGGTTTCCTTCGCTCCGTCAGCATGGTCTAACATACTACCTCCATCAAACGCCACCTGAGGTGCAGCTGCAGCCGTAATCCAGAGTGTGCCAGCACCAACGCCGTGAGTCACTACGCCAGTATTGAACGTGGCATCCCTCTACCCATAGATCGTCTTCTCGAACGCCTGTTTGATATTTAACAAGTCTTTTGAGACCTGTTAACTGAATATATGCAGAACCAGTGTTGTAGCAATCACTAATGGCAATCAAAGCGTTTCGAAACCTATCAAGAGCTTAGTATCCTGTTTTGTAGATGGATATCTGTGTAGCTAACAATTACGAATTCCGGATATAAATATTTAAGGCCGACAAACTACATGATTTTGCCCCAAAGTCTCAATTGATGCTGGTCAGGCGCGCGGTGGGGCCGGAGCGGACTAGCCTTCACCCGCACAACACAAAACTCCACGTTGCATTTTCTAAACCCCAGCCCCCACTACCATATTCTCACGTCAGACACCCTCTTTCTCACCCTCAAAACCCACAAATACGGCAAACAATGTTTGAAATACTCTCTTTGTTCCCATCCCGAGATGCCCAATACAATCAAAGATCTCGTATGATTATAAGACGAATCGTCAATTGCGAATTACTAATTTCCTGGGCGTTCTCCACTACCCTGCACGGCGTAATTCGAAATACCCGTTTGGAATAAGTTTTCTCGTTAATCCTCGGACAAAGGAATCTGCATATTAATCCGGTAACTCTTTCCTTATCTTTGTCTTAACCCACATTTGTCAGCACAAAAGTCCCACTGTCTTAGATACTCCACCTAGTTGCTACGCTAATCTGAATGCCTTGGGGATCTTAAGATTCTCGCAATATGGATGATATTTGATAAATCGGCATCCACCATATGCACACAAATAATCTAGAACATCGACCCCCATAAGCAACCACGTGTACAAATCCGCTACGCTACCACTTCGCAATTCTCTGTAGCGAGAAGCTCCTGTTGCCACATGGGTCCCGGTGTTTAACACTGCCCGCTGGAGATATCTCGTGCCAGAATGTTCCATTTTGGAGCATGCATGCATCATGTATCACAGGGTAAATAGAACCTAACGTTCAATTGACTATGATTCAATACATCATAGTATAATACACTGAATCACAACTGTTCCGCGGAGTTCCATATCCTTCCTGCCTTATCACCGTGAACTTCAACAGTGGCGCAGTGCACTGAAGAAGGAGAAAAGGCGATTACTTCCAGGTATCACCGTGCCGTTGCATGAGATCCTAGAATCCTCCCGTCCATGTTGCAGCTAAAACAGTCGAAGCCTCAAATCCATCGAGTCCTACATACTGACATGTCGATCCATATTTTGCACTTTCGTTCCCGGTCGTAATCGATGTCCCCACAAGTAGCGTATATATAGCTGTAAACCGGGTCATGGAGTCCACACCACGGGACCCCGGTGATCATAAACCGCAAATAGGTATAAAAATATTCGCACATGCCCCAAAATCCTTGCCCATGGGCTTTAACTAATAGTAGTGTAGAGTAATTCCAAATATAGCACACCCATCGTCCCGGGAGCCGCAGGGCAAGTTTCGAAAGGAATAACCTTGCATCTGCAGCTAGCTAACGGAGCACATACCATACAGATATGTGCATACCAACGGGACGAAGAGGCTTAGTAACACTCCCCAGCATTCCTACGCTTAAACCTTCCCACCATATTACTTAATCAATACCGAAGATCCATCGCAGCTACTATGGTTTCACAGGCTCCGCGACCTAGCGATATGAAAATGTATATACCTTGCATGTAACAAAAAGGAAATGATATACAATTCGTTTACGTTAGGAATAACGTTAATCCTGCAAGGCTAGGTTAAGTGACCCCCGGGGAAAGCTTCGGGGAGCAGGTATATATACTGAAAAGAGTTATGTAGGCAGATATCAAGGCCGTCTGGCCCGTGTAACCCCCTCACCCCACAACCGCAGTTATATGGTGAGGAAGATATTTATATCATTTGCCTTCTTTAGCTAGTACCTTTACACGGCTATCTCGGATGCTTTTTGCGAAATTCGAAGAGTCTTAACATCTTGGATTTAGCTTGGAATTTACACTGGCGGGCTTGTCACAGGAATGCGGCTGAGGAGTTTTCCAACAGGAAGCAGTTTGAGGATCTCAATATTGATATTCCATTGGTTCTAATCTTTTTGAAGCTAGGTACTTGGTCAAAGATCTTGGATTTCTCATTGAAGAACGCCAATGTAAGGCTAGGTTAAACAAAGAAGGAGATAGAAAGAAAAATATGATAAGTACAAAGGAAATTAGTTTGATAAGAGCTAGTAGCCGGCAGTAATAAAAAAAAACTTCGAATAAACACACACTGTAGAAAAATTGATACCAAATAACGCTCAAGAAAATGCTATGAAAATGAAGAACCCAGTTTTCCATCCCATGCCATCCCAGCCATACCCCACCAGCCACATCACCAACATCGTAAAAAGTCATTAACCCAGAAAAATATGCCAAAAATAAACTACCAGTAAAGAAAGGAAGAGAAAGGAATCTAGAAGTCACAAACGACGTCCAAGCCGCCAACTGAGCTCCACACTTCACCCCAAACTGTGGCCACAACCAATCCGTTCAACGAGTCTCCCTCTCGTTCTCTGAAGCACAATTTCATATGTCTTGTCAATTCTCCCAAGCTACCTGCATCACCGCCAAGTGTCTCAAGTAATCCTTGGGCAATGTTTTCCCATAGTTTTGTGAACTCGTGGCTAGGGTGGAGTATTGTCAGCCCGTTCTGGAGAAGCTGGGCTACCCTTGGCGCCACTGTTGGTGGGAGGAAAGACGGGTAGAGCTCATTGTATTTGAATTTAATGTCTAGGAAACGAGGTGGTGTGCGGATGGCATTTTGTTGAAAGGGTGTGCCAGTGCGAGACGAGATTGTGGGACCGGAGAGCTCGGAAGAGGATGATATGGACATCACTCGTGCTGCGGTTCTGAACTCGGGGCTAGTGGTACGCTTGAGATCCGGGGAGGCAGTGCGGGTTGTAGGCGTTTGAGTGTTTGGCTGAACCCCATTTGGGTGGTTCAGTGCGCAAGCACCGCAGTTGCAGTCCTTTTGGTGCCCAAGATTTGAAAGACGGCGTTCAAGAGTGAAGACCTGAGCATCCTTGTTGCGGACCATAAGCTGAGAGTCGAGGAGAAGTTGTTCAACCTGGTAGACACGGTGGATACGGTTGATGGACTCATCAGTAAGTTTGTTGAGGTTGCCGTGGAGGTTTGTAATAGTAGCATCCTTTTGCCTAACAATCTCCTCGAGATTGGCGATTGCACTGCGGTCGGCAGCTTGTTGAGCAGGAGCCTGTAAGCCGAGCAGTGGTTGTACATCATTCCTTTGATCCTTTTGCTGGTTCTGGAGGAGTAGGGAGTATGACCGAACTTGGGCCTCGAGATCGTGGACACGGATTTCCTTCTGGTGTAAGTCGTCGAGGACCTGCTGGTTCTGCTTCTTCAGCCGTTGGATTTCCTTGCCGTCGGCGGCACCACCAACTGGAGGTGGAGACTGGCTTGGGGCTGCACTCTGTGCAACCAGAAGTCTCTGCTGCAGCTGTGAGTTCGACTGTTCAAGTTGCAGAATGATGCTTTGCAACTCTGCGTTCTTGCTAGTGCTATTCTGTAGCTGTAGTCGAATATTCGACACCTGGACGTTCGTATTATCGCTATCGTCAACCTTCATCTGCAAAGAGGTAATCTTTTCACTCAAAGCCCTCTTCTCTTGCTCCAACATCGAAACCTTAAGCTTCGCATCATCCAACTGCTTCATATTCGTAAGAATATCGTTCGTCCTTTGCAGCACTGGCACAGGCTGGCCTCCGTTCCTCGACACAGCCTCATTCTGTAAATCGGCAACTGCCATCTGTAGTGTATTCTCCCTCTCCGAAAGCTGCGCCTTGTCCGCTTCCAGCTGAGCGATCTTCTTCTCATCCCTGGACTGCCCTTCCTCCAGTCGTACGATATCGCGGATGTAAGCGAGATGCAGCTTGAACTCCGCGCTGTCAAGGTATGGGTCCTTTCTATTCGCATTTGCAGCAGTCTGTGATTGGTAGCGCGCTTGGATCCGGTTTTGTTCAACAGACCAGATGTGGTCGATGATCAACAGTTCTCGGAATTCCTCGATTGTGGATTTTCGACGGATGTCCGAGTTCATCACTCGATTATACCATCCCTGAGCTTCAGTATTGGCCATACATGCTGGAATCGCTGCCAACACTGTCTGCCCAGTATGGCCAAGAAAGAGTAGCGAATCGATGCGGTCTATGAATTTCAGTGCGTTGACCTGGTTCTTGTTGGAATGTGGGTGTAACTTAAACGGGTGAAATGGAGTGGGGAACGCTGGCGGGGTAGAAGGGAAGGAAGATGTGCGAACAGAGGAACGTGCACGGTTATTTGGGGATTTGGATCTGAAACGGCCGGCCGCTGTGGGTGGAGAGCGAGAGCTGGTCCGTGGGCCGTTTGAAGAGCCGCCATTTTCGACGTTGATATTTGGTGGGAAGCCGTTCTCCCCTGCGGTGCTGCTCGTACGTAGTCTGTTGACTAGGAACGACATTGTGAAGGTTTTGGTGTAAAAATTGCTATACCAGTAGAAACCAGTAGAAGAGTAAACCCGAGAAGAACGATCTTCTTCAGGAGCCTTTTATATCCTTATCGGAAACGATGGAGGATTTATCGGATTGGAACCCGTTACCAGTGTTGGCTAGATATATTCGTAATGCTTTTTTCAGCCGCTCGTCGCTATTGTTTGGCCGGTTCTTTGTTCCGAGCTTGTCCTTGGCTATGCTTGGGCGGGGTGGATAACTATTGTTTGCAGATCTAGATGACCTGTACCATAGAAAAAAGAGAGTGGCAAGTCGACTCTGTCGAGAACTTGTTAGTGTTTCTTGCACGAAGGTACTCTATGATGAGGGATAGTGAGAAGATAGCTTTGGAGGGGGTGTGGGCGAGCATAAGGACTTTAAGTAAGTTTCTCTGGATGTTAAATCAGCATCCACACTTTCTAGCCCGGCTGCCCCCAAAAAGCAAAACAGGATCCGAGTATTTGTCGGATCTTAGATGAGGGTCCCCCAAGGTCCCTCTTGGAAAACGGAAAGTCTTCTCGAGCTAGGGCAGGTCTCGAAATGTGGGTAGCCGAATCAGCAAACCAAGTCCCCATGCATAGCGTTTGGTGGCACCCAGAAATGAAAAGGGCAACTTTTGGGCGTTTGTATCGTGGCAGGGCTGAATTCCATGAAATTGAAAATACTAACAATCTCATCCATCCAGTCATGGATTAATCCATGGCCCCGGGGTGGCTTTTCAATCACAATGCCAACGCACCTCCCGACGCCAGTTCAAAAATCCCACCCGGCTTCGAGAATTCGAAATTCTGTGATATCCTCAAAAAAGGGATGCACTCTTTTTTTTTGTGCGGTAAAAGTTTCCCTCGGAGAACCGGGAAAACGCATATGCGATTCCAACGATGTTCTAGCAAGCATCGATGCATCATAATGTTGTTATTCAAAAAATTGATAGGTTCAGCGATGTCGTCGGAACTGGGGAAGCGACCACCCTTGTTCCCGACATAACCTAATCTGATCGCAACTGATTCATCGCAAGTCTCGAATAAATCCCGAGAAGACTCTGAGCAAATCTCCTCGTGTAACCGCCTGCGTAGCAGATGAGTCGAACAAACGCAATTGTAACAGTATCATGAATTCAGGAACTCAAGGAGAAACCCCCAAGGCAGCTTCGATCCATCAACTCTGCGTCACAGTCCCAACACTGCTTGTGCTTGTAGCACATATCTCGGGCCTGTGCAGGAAGCCTGAAAGGCTCGCTGCCTTCCCGAGCTCTAGACAAACCTGTTCCCGACCGACCAAAAGGAATAGAATGGATAGTTTTCTGTAATCGGGTCTATTTTCAGGCCGCCAACAAAGAAATCTTCATCACGAAAGTCGACGCCGAGAGACGATGTGTCAAAGCTGCCCGGGAGAGGGGTGCCGAGTTTCTTGACTGAAGAATGCTTCCAAATCTTTTTACTTGGGAGTTAAAAAAGGAAACCGTTCCGGGGCCAGGGTTCGCGCTGCAGGGGTGGGCGGAGAGTTCTGAGCATACCGCGCAGAAACGAGAGTCAAAGGTCCAGCAAGAAACCCGCCCACCATCCTCTTTCAGGCTCGCAATATTAGACGGGAGAGCGTGGGCTGGGCGGGTGATCGTCCCAAGGTCATCGAGGCAGGGCACATTCTGCTGCTGACTGATAGGTAGGCGTCTACCAGTCTCCCATAATCAGCGTCATCAACCAACCAACCAGGTTCCTCGCCTCTCCTTCATGTGGTCTAACCCCGGGGAATATTGTTATGTTGGTTATATTTGCGGCTGTGTAGACTTTTCCGTCTCGGTTGGGAAAATAAGCCTGCCCGCGGCTGCCCGTTTACCGATGTTTTGACATCGTCTGGAGTAAGCAGCTTTTGAAAGGTTGTGACATGATAGTGGCATGTTCTCGTTCATTGGGTTTTGCTAGCATGCTCGGCGCTCCCTTTCGTTAATGTTTCCAAAACAGCTGTGCGGCTGAGAGATTCAGTATTTTGATTTCCTTTCCCGTCCGTAAAGAACGGTAGAGGGGCCAATCGAATCCACAAAAGCCATTAACGGTGAGAGCCGGTGCCGTCTTTTCCACCTGCATACGTATTCGAGAGAAATCTAAGGTTAGATGCTGGCTTTTAGTCTAAGAAAAGCGTGCACATGCAAGCCATCTCGCGAACAGTTGCTGAAGATTAAAATGGGCCCGCGATAGACCATTTCATGCAGCCCTGTCCTAGCCCATCTTCTCCCCCCCGAGTCTTGGGATATGTAGAATCTAATCTTGGCCCTTCATTGTTTCGATCTTAGCTTTCGCAACATGCACTTCTCGGTTCAACCTGTGGCTGCTAATCGATCTGTCGGCGAATGTTCGCTTTTAGACATTCTCAGCCTTACACAAGTTCCGAATTTGGGCCAATAAAACCATTTCCTGCCTTTGTGCAACCCTGAGCCACCACTGTTGGTTCGGTGCAATCCGAAAACAACTTGAGATTCGAGAACGTCGTCATTCCCACCTTCGATAGGGATCACTAAGTTCAGCCTTACGACCGGCTATCTTTCCAGTTTCGTTAAGGTTATACCTCTAGATCTTCGGTGAAGAGTGGTAGGTAAGCGACACGGAGACAGCGTGTTAGGAAACCCCTTGTGCAGCTGAAAGGGTAAAATAACATACCCTATCAAAGTAAGTGGCTCCACCGACATCAACTTTAATCTACCAGAGCGAATGCCCTCTTCAATAAGTGCATGCTTGAAAAACACCCCGAATTTGCGATGCATTTGTCAAAGCCATTCCAAACGGGTAAGCGAGGACAGCAACCAAGTGCTTGGGAGAAACGAGGGGAAACATCTACCGAAGCCTTGCAGATTTCGAGTCTGCAGGATGGACGAAAATAGATTTAAGAGAGGAACGAAAGAGGACATGCACATGTGGACGGACACTGTTGGAGAAGTGCGAGGCTGTGGGGGCGGGCGTTGATGGAAGTTGCCGTGGCCGTGTTGGTTTTGGATAGACGAGGTGTGCTCCTTCCCTCGCAACTCCTGCTACCTCCACTGCTATGGATAGATTTCCTTTGGAGAAAAGAGTCCCGCCGACGGCTTCGAGTAATCACCTTGTCATAGGCGTTAACGAGGAACGGGGCACTGCTATCAGGTACCCGTCCCGGCTGTAGCTTTGTGTAACGCAACCGGGCCAGATTAATCATATCGCACAAGCAAGTGATATAAATAACTATACTATTCTATTCTAAAGGCCCGAACGTGTACAATTACGCAAAACCTTAGATTCCCTCCTAAATGCCGTCTTATAATTATAAGCTTAGACTTTTTCGTCAGTATCCTTTGATGATTCAATCAATCGCTTAAGAAACTTTATAAAAGATACCAATTCCATACATGCCCATGAGGTCATCAGGGTCCTAGCCACAAGTCTCGATGGGGAATAAATTCCCAGACGGAAATATTTCTTAAGGCTTGTCTCGCGTGGCAGCTGCCGTAGATAATGATGCCTGCCTGCACTTATGAACTACGCACAGTCTTTTACCCGGGGCTGTGCCGCACAAACGTATAAACATGCCGTATTATTTTGCCTCGAATAGGGAAATGGAAATATTTCGATGTTTAAAATTTTTTGAGAAAGTCGCAAAAAAGACAAATGGGCAAATCCTGCGGGTCGCATTGTCTCGATGATGTTTGAGGCTTGGGGGGACACGGGACAAAATCGTGCTCGTATACGTCCACGTATTCACCGGATAAAAAAGAAAGATCGAAACTCAAGGGAAACGATAATGAAGGTACTATAGAATTTGAGACTTTTGAAGATTCGGCGAACTTCCAGGGGGTGCCCGGATCCTGCCCGGGGAACTCAAGGACTAATACCAGTCTATCGAGCTACAAGGTCATTACATTGTAGACATATCGGTACGAATCAATACGTTGGGCATTCACCCTAACTGTATATACACTAGAAGGAACTTTAAAACCTGAACAGTTGTCTTTGCTAGTTGAAACTAATTTTGGGAAATGAGTCCAGGTCACCCGCTTTCGCTATCTGATCCCTCTAAAATTGCTTCTGAGATATCCTGCTCAATTCCGAACTTAGCTATAGGCAGCTAGTTGAATTTTGATAATCTTATAGAATCTAATCTAGCCTTAAGCTAGTAGGCAGGTTCACAAAGCCTATACGTAGTTGGGGTAGCGTAGGATGATGTTTAGAACAGCAATAGCCATATCCAGACAAAAATCGAAGGACCAGATAGGAAATAGGGATCCGGATTGGCCCCGTGAACCAGCCTCTATACGAATCCCTTTCCTTAAATTCTACACGGACCTCAATTTTATAGGGGCAATTTTTACCTAGTACAATATATGTAGCAAGTAGATATCACATTTGCATTTTTACCTAATACAATTTATTTAGTAAGTAGATATCCCATTGCATTTTCCTTATCTTACATTCTATATACACCTCCCAATCCACGACTACACCCCATACCATTCCGTTTTCGCAGACCCACGAAGTCCACATAGTCCACCACCTTATTTGCTATAATCATAAAACCCCTTCCCACTCTTCTTCCCCAACCACCCGGCATCTACCATCCTCTGCAACAGCACACTAGGCCTATACTTGCTATCTCCCGTATCCTTATACAGAACATTCATAATAGCCAAACAAGTATCCAACCCTATAAAATCCGCCAGCGTCAAAGGCCCCATCGGTACATTAGTCCCATTCTTCATAATTGCATCGATATCCTCCTTCTTCCCAATATTCGTTTCAAGACAAATAATCGCTTCGTTGATATATGGCATCAGAATACGATTTGCAAGGAACCCCGGTGTATCAGCCGACTGTGATGGGATTTTATTCATAGCTTTGCAAAGCGCCAGTGAAGTTTCGAGGGTCTTTTGGGACGTTTGAAGGGCGGTGATGATTTCGACTCCCGTTTGGATGGGTACCGGGTTCATAAAGTGGGTTGAGATGACTCTATCCGCCGCGGATCCAGCAGCAGCTGCAATCTTGGTGATAGAAATCGAAGAAGTATTCGTAGCCAAGATGGCACTGGGCTTACAAATCTCCCCCAACTGCTTAAAGATCGAAAGTTTCAAATCCACAATCTCAGGAACAGCTTCGATCACAAAGTCCGATGTAGAAACCGAAGCGATATCAGTCGATGTCGTGAATCTGCCCTTAATCTCCGCAGCTTGTTCCTCCGTAATCCGGGATTTGGCAACATCCTTATCCACCAGCTTGGACATGAATGCCATAGCCTTAGTAATCGAGGCTTCCGAGGAGTCAACGAGGGTGACGGGGAGTGAAGCATGACGTGCGGCGACCAGCGCTATGCCGAGACCCTACAATTTCCTAGTATTAGCAAAAGCTTGATCAATCTAATATAACCTACAGCAATGCGTGAGATCAACCATACCATCTGACCAGCCCCAATAACACTGAGCCTATCAACCCCTTCAACGGCACCAAGCCGGAGCGACGAGGTACTAAACCCGCGGACCGCATAGTTACGTGTTGTCGAACGCAGAGCGTTGGAGGTTAATCGGAGGGCAGCCATATCTCGTACGTTTCTTCCTTTTTAACTTTTCAAGCTTCCTCGGGATGTGGACCTGTTAACGACCTTATGGAGATGAAAGAGGGGGGAGAGATGAAGGGATGTTCGGAAGAAGTAGGATGAAATTTTATCAGCTTGCATATTTCAGGTTCACGCTCTTCGGCATTCCATGGTGGGCGTCTTTCACATGCGCGGTTACGCTTAGGTGCGGCTTAAAACGTGGGGAAGCTCCGAAGCTTTTTTAGTTCGAACTCTCAGTAGAGAAATGTGGACAATATCATAAAGGGAGTGGCACATATTATCACTGTCTAGATGGCTTCAAGGAAGAATTTAAGAGGATGTAGTCTGATCATCTAACCCAAATCCCACCACTTTTTCATTCTATGGTATCAAAGTAGAGCAATCTCTGAAGAATGAAACATATACACAGAAAAAGCCATTGCAGATTCTTAAATCGATCGAATGCATAAAAAAGAACAATCGAAGTAGAATCAACTTGTCAAAAAAAGTCAAAAGGTGCAAGGTCCAAGAAACAATAAGGACGAATACCCAACGTGTGCAAAAACAAAAACAAAAAGCCCAAGACGCAAGAAAGGGTAACCAGGAAGTCCTCAATACCTCCAACAAAAAAAAATATAAACATCAGAAGCAGAGGATCCGAAAAAGAGTATGAAATCTGATATGAAAAGAAACGATGTGCTCGTATGGGCCGTGTAAAAGGAAACCAACAAGACAAGAACAGAACTCCAGACGCTATAGTGGTGAGGATAGACCGTAAAAGAAACCGATGTAAAGGAGAGACCAGTAATCCTCTAACAAATGAGAAACGGAAAGATGCTTTGCGTGAACGTGTAAAGAAGAATCAAAGAACCCATCTTTTAAACACCCGTACAAATGAAATCGAGTAGACCGAATGATGAGTACCGCGTAAAAGCATAAAGAGAACTCCAATGTAAAAAAATAAAAGCGAAAAAAAAAAAAGGAGACAAAACTCAAAAACTGAAGGCATCAAGATGTATGTTCACGAGGACCCGCGGAAGTTGAGGATCGTGATTCCGGCAAAGACTCTCTTCCATCCTTTATCAACAACCACCTTTTGTCCCGTAATCCTTGGGACTGCCGGCATCTTGCCTTTTCCCTTATTCTTCTTGTCCGCTCCCGTCAGACTCCACCCTCTAACCCTCTTCCCGGTTTGCCTGACACTGCTGCTCCGGTTCCTTCCACCGACTCTGACAACCCTCTTCTTTTCCGTCTTTCGTCGCATGTAGCTCGCATCTCGGCACCTGATGAACGCCCACGCCATATGGAACGCCTTCTCAGGTCCGTTACTCCGTCGCTTCCCTTCGTAGGCCTTAACTTCTGGGGGAAGATGTCGGTGAACTCTCACGTATTCGCGTACCCATCGCTCCTCTTTCCGCGACTTAACCCAAGGCGCCTTATTCCAAACTTTGCTCGCTGTCTGCTTCGCCACTGCTGTAGAAGACGTTCGTCGCTTCTTGCCGTTCCTGAGGTCTTCTGGCAAATCCCACGAGTACTCTCCGTGCTTCAAATCGCGCTTTGGAACAAGGTGTTGGAAGTCGGGATCTTGGTCGCCGAGGGACTTGAATGCCGATTTCTCGGAGAACTTGGTGTCCTCGAATACATACTCGTACAGACCACCGCGGCCGCGAAGGTGGAGATGTTTGTGCGAAGGATCAAGGATCGAGTTTTCGAACTGCCAGACCTTATGTGCCGTCCTTAAGAGTTCTTTTCGTACTTCTGGATCCTGGAGGATAGAAGGCTGATCGGAAGGCATATCCCGGTTCAGGAAGGCACCGAGGAAGATTTTGCGGTCGAAAAGAGGGCCCTTCTTTTTGGTTTCGTAGATTAGATCGGGGTATTTGCACAGGCTGGTCAGCGGTCCGATGACACCAGTAATTCCTGTAACTCCGGTGATATTGCAGTCCTCATCTACCAACAATCCTGCGGAGTTAAGACCCCAGTTCTGGAAGACGAAGGGTCCGTTGTTGTACCCTGTTTCGATGGAAAACTTGGGAATCATCTTATTGATCAGGAAGAAGCGGGCAAGTTCCTCATCGACTGGAGCGCAAAGGTCGGATTGAGCCGGTCGGTGGGAGTGCGATTTCGCATCTTTGTAGTTCAATTCTCCAAACGCTGTCAGGTATTCGAAGGCAGAGACGTAAGGACCTCGGTTGGTCGCCGATCGGCCACGAGCAAGAGGATAGGTGTTGTGAATGCTGTAGAGAGGACCGACAGTGAACTCGTCAGCGTCGGTGGCAGACTGCTGGATTGACCCGATATTCTCGAATGTACGCGAAGAGAGCTGGAAGATGATGTCGGCAAGTTGACCATGGAATCGGGCGGCTTTGCCGATGGATGTCGGATTTTCTACATCGAGCTCTGGAACCTGCTGGCCAGGTAGCTTCTCATACAGCATGAAGGAGGCGCCGACATTGTTCGACGGTTCTGTGTCGTAAGCAAAGTGGTAAACCTCCGGGACGGGTATGCTCGTGTTTTTCTTGAGGTATCTCCAGGCCGAGATTTGACTGTACATGGATTCATTGGGATGCGACGATCTCCACGGCTTCGGTAGACGGGCTAACCACGAAACTCCATCTTCGAATGTGATTTCAACGGTGTAGTCGAGAGCTAGACGGTGGTTCATTATTAGCATCATGCATGCACACAGAAATGGAAATGGTGATGAAACGGGTAATAGCGGCGCCTAACTACATACCAGCACTAGTCTTCTGGCCTAAAGAAGCCGTCTTGCCCCTTAACGATTGCGCCAGGAGTAGCAGCGCATCGGTATTGACCTTAAGTCCCATATCATCTTGTCGTTTATCTCTGCATTCCGGACACTGACCACGTATGCTGGTACTGCTGACACTGGTAGCCCTTTTCCGCACTAAGGAAGACATCTTAGTGCCTATGCTAAGGGTGCTGGAGGCCTTTGTGGTGCGAGAGAACTGGGAGGAGGAGGTAGAGCCGGAGGAGGAGGATTCCGGTGTCTCCATCAGGAAGAGATGTTAATGAAAGATCTTGGAGACGGATGTCGGTTGTTTTTAATAGGATCGAGATGATGGTTGTTTGAAGGAAGAGGAATGGTCGGTCGTGAAATGATGTAATGTAATTGACTGCGACGCAAGCGGTGGGAGAAATGTGTTGCCGCGACAATGCAGCTCGGCGACAAGAAACTAGTAACTAACTGGACTGGAAAATCAAGAGATTGGAAAGAACTGCTGAGAAAAGAAGACTTTTATCGATAGGTAAGAGGAAATGTCAGCTGAAAGATAATATAATAATAAAATAAGAAGAAGAAGAAGAGGAGGGAATGAGCATATGATATGGTATGAACGATGGTTGTAAAATGAGAAGGGGGACGAGGGAGGAAAGGCAAGGGAACAACAGGCACAAGCTGGGTTTGTTTCGCCTGTGAAACGAATACCGTCGAGGCGACTCTGACTTGTTATAGGAAACAGCGGACGGAGAGAAAGAAAGACCGGATGCCTTCGGGAGGACACTTACACAAAATGCAGGATGCAAAAGGCTGTAGAACAATAACTGGAAATAGCCTGAGAACCCGGGACTCTGGGAAGAAACGGGAAGAAGAAGAAGGTGTATTTATTTAAGCTTGATCAAATGAGTATATTCAAATAGAGTATACGAGGAAGAGGCGGTGATGTAAGTTATATCCGGGCGCAGCACCACATGCTAACACCGCCAGCGTCAACGTTAAGGTTGGTTATGGTGTTTTAGAAATTATAACGGCTCCGGCTGGCAATTATAATACTTCCAAGCTGACGTTTTAGTTTCGTAAGCAGCGAGTGGCAGTTATCTTTGGCGAGCAGGCTGCCTTGCTTGAAACCACAGGAATTCGAAGCAGTTACTGACAGTTAGTTGGCTCGTCCTATCCTGTCGAGTGAGTGTTTGGTGTTCGTGGGTGCTGAAAATACCCGCCAACGAGAGGGCGCTGACAGCACGTCGAATAGGGCTGTACTATTAGTCGCTCTGTCCGGTGCTGGGTAGTATCCTATCCTATCCTATCCTATCCGGTCCTGGGTAAGGGCCCGAAGCTATTTTCCGTCCTGCCCTCTCTCACAATCGTCTTCCTTCCCTTCCACAATTTTGTTTCAATGTTTTATAATATTCTGCTGAATAAATGCCGGGAGAATAAATGTCGAATACGAGTGTGCGTGTGACTGTGAGTGTGTGTGTGTGAATGTCGGTTTTATATATCAACCTGGTGCCTGTCTTCTTCTTTTTTTACCTCTTCTTTCTGCCTCGAAATGCCCCTCGCTTGCTAATGTAATGTAATAACCCACGAGGGGAGAGCGTGCAGTGTGGAGTAAGGTACTCGAATTCGGTCGCTGAAATGTTAAACCCGGCTCTCGCTTTTCTTCTCCCCTCCCAAAAAGAAAATATACTACTAGGAAATATAATCGAGTCGAACGAACGAGCGAACAAAGTGATAGAAAGACGATGTGACAAGAAGGTAAATAAGTATCGATCGCGAACAAAAGAAATCGACAGTCAGAAAAAGAAGCGGGTGGACCAGAAATTAAATTCGAGAGAGAGAGTGGTGAGAGAACAGAGTAAAGCATCCATTCCAGCTTAATAATCGGTCGGTCGAAACAACGGAGCGCGCGGAGGTCAATCTGACTTCTTGATGCCAGAGAGAGCGAGAAAAAAGTAAATACTGCCACACCCGTCATCCAGCAGCAGATGACTATTCATTAGCTGGGCAAAAATAGACCCTGTCGGCGCTGATGTGGGTGGCAGTCGGATGTATTCTTGTTCCGAATACAACATCGTCAATTCCTGATTCTCTTAAGGCTTCGATGGGGGATCTTAATGCCTAAACCGGCGGGAATGGGGAAACATCCGCATCGTTATAGATTATTGCTTAAGGCATGACGATGAATTTCGTTAATTTCACAATTCAGAAATGCTGTTCCTGTTGTTCCTGTTCCTACTGCTGCCGCCTCTGTTCCGTCAAATCTCCAGATCTCAATGCGGACCCTCTCTAAGTCCGCGTTCCCGGTAAACCCGCGTGCCCCAATAACGTTTCGCCCCGAAGCCTGGTCTGTCTCTAAAATTCTGCAGACTTTCTGCAAGTTCTGGCTGGTCCCTTTAGTTACATGTACAATTTGGTTTTTTCGGTCTCGTGCGGTAACATTTCCAAAGCTTACAAACCAAGCTTTTTCGTTTTTCGGTCGTCCCCACCTTTTTAAGATTTAGATTTCACAGGATGACAAAGTACGGAAAGGGATTTGTGATTAAAAGGCCAATGACGTGCAGAATCTAGTCTTTTTTGATTTTATTTCTGGAAACACTGCAACGGAGAGAGATCGTGATTGTGATTCCATGGCGCAAATTAATTGAAATCGCGTTCGCAGCACGCACGTACTCCCATTTTGATGCCGATATCATGATCGTGATATGTCTGATATTAATTGAATATCTTCCCACCCAGCCTCCAATTCATGAAACTACACCTTGAAACTCGCATCGACAGGGCCAAAAACCCGTCGGTCACCGGCCACTCCACGGCATCCGAACGGTAAACCCTTCCATCGCTTCGAATCGACTCATGCCATGCCCAATGCTCCCCTGCCCAACCTAAATCACCCACCAAAGACCAGGGTCAAAGCTTCCCACAATCTGTGTAATTAGCCTACCCCATAGCAACGGAGCCTCCACAAGAAACAATCAAGAAGCTTGGTGAGCAAAATACAAAATATCATCCGTCGTGGCATCTCGTGTCCAAGAATCGATAAGATGGATCTCAGGCCCGAAAAAAGGGGAGATTACATTCGTAACACTCTGACGACTTCTGGACTTCTAATCCCCCCCGCTTTACTCTGTACAATCACATCATACCATAGTATCACAAATCCCGAGGCCCTGGAAACATATAACCTACCCAAATTCGCAGGTCACATCTACTTTCCGAGCGGCGGTCCTCAGACACCCCCCCTGCCAGTCCAACTTGAGCACTTGAACAACCATTGGTAATAATGATTCATAATCCTCCCCAAACCCATCGCACTCTGAAACGTAAAACGTTCAAATGATCGTTGGAGGCTTCCATTCGGAACGGCAGGTGCGGCCGCTCTTTCTGTCCCCTCGGTCTCGTAAAGCCTGCGAGGCGGGGCAATGAAATTATCGTCACCTTTTCACGATGGTGTGCGCGGAACTCTTCGGCGCGGCAACCACAAACTTCCCACAAGACCCCGTCTCGCACGTAGTCGGTCTTTAGATTATTTTTTTTCCTTTTGAACCCTGATTTTTTATTTTTTCCTACGCTGTGCAAACGACCAGCTAGCTGCCGATTTCAGCCCATCCCATCGATACTCGTAAATCACAAGGCTGGTTCGACAATGCATATATCTGCACGTTAACACACTTTTTTCTCATTTGTGCCCAACGACGGGGACGGGAACAACAATTGAAAGAAAAAAAATTCGCAATTCGCCGTATGGAAAATTTTTGATAACACACGGCATAAGAATGAAAAGAAGGGCCCCACTTCTTCAACCCAGACCCATCTTTTTTCATCCAACTGAACTCCTCCCAACGAAACAAAAAAAAAAAAAAGGATCGTGGGAACCCCGTCGGTCGGTCGGGCGCCATCGGCACATAACATGACAACAAGTACATGGGACTAAAAAGTTACATCTTGCGCCGCGCCGTGTAGTAAGTCAGGCGGGGCACGGCACTTACGACTTCTTCCCCTCCTTTCAAGTGGGAAATCCCAAGATCTTGATCTGATCTTTGTCTAACGTCACCCATTGCCCGTACCATTCGATCGTTTCCAAAGCGAACGCGCGGTCCGCAGGCGAACGAAAAAAAAGGTAAGATAAGCTTAAAGCTTTATTTAGAAAATTCCTCACTCTAATGTCTTAAATTCTTGAAAAATGTCAAAGGTAATGGGGCCCTTTCCCACTGTCTGTGCGAATTCCTCAAATTCCCAAAACGCCCTACGAGCTATTGAAGCTCTACTTTTTTTCCTTATGCATGATACAGTTTCTTGACAGAGTTGCCCTACGAACTTTCTTTTTTTTCAATCCCCACTCCCTAGCCTCGGAGTTCGGAACTTGGTCGTATCCGACAAAAAGTGTCAACCAAAAAAAAAACATAACGATATACCTTGGTATTCCCATCCTTTTAGCTTCGCTGCCAGCTCCTCTTTAGCTACATGATCTGTAGCTAATCCGTACCGCCTGACATACGGCTAAATCCACCTTTATCTTACTTGACCACAAGCCCATGTGATACGATTATCAAGCTCCTCGAACTCTTGGAAGCTGTGCTTTATTGCTAATTCACAAACCCTGGATTATCAGAAACCATGTCCAGGGACCAAAACCAAGCTGTCAGAAAGAAAGATATGCAATCAATTTAGCCTACGGAATCAAATTCCAAACCCCAAAGAAAAACCAACAAAGAAAAAAACACAGACAATGCATAGAGACACTGGGAAAGAAACGGCCAAGGATTCCCCAGAGTTTTAATCTACACAACGGTTCTACAGGTTAAAACGGAAGAAAAAGAAGTTGTATGAGTTTCCCAGGGATTAATATTAAGCTGCTAATGGTACGGTACTTGTTGTGACATATTCACTCGGTTTTTTTTCGTATATAAAGGCTTGGTATACCTCTTGACCTCGTATTTTGTGGCAAGTCCAAGAGGCAAGGCGAAGTAGAGATACGTATTCGCAATAATCGATGGTGATGGCTTGCATAAATGCCCAAGACGGCTCTTTGTCCATACCCATAAACATCTGGCTTGCATCACTAGCCTGTAAAACCAAGTTAATCCAAGTGCTATGGTTTTATATGGACTGAATTGTAGTGCCAATGTATACAATACAATACAAGCCATACCATACATCATAAAAAGAAAGAAAGAAGAAACAAGAAGGCTGAACATATAGATAACAGCTAGAAACCTGGGATACTGATTGGGTAGACCCTCAACTACCAGACTCCGTGGATCACCGACTATTATATCGATATATCCCTGTAATCTTCTGAGACTGCACCCAAAACCGCATCGGCTGAACCCCGATCTAAGATCCTTTCCAGCCATAGCTTACAAGATCCACATTCCTGTCCACGTCGACAAAAAAAATTGGTGGAAGTAAAGGGTATCCCAAAAACCATGTTAACCAAACCCGCATTTACAACCCATTGACGCAAGGAATGCCAAAACACCCCGATCCTTTGGCCTGCAGAAACGAAACAAGAAAAAAAATATAAAAAAAAAATAAGGGCTACCTAGGTACTCGCTCACAAGCACAAATTCCCCATCCAGCGCCTGACGAACTTTTCCCTTTTTCCCTTTTCCTCTTCAGCCGCTCGTTTCCCTTCAAACCCTTGTGTAACATTAACAGGTTCGAATTCGGAGTGTTGCATATGCAACTCAGGTTAACTACGTTTGTGGTAAATCGAAGCGAGCGCCCGAACGTGGGGACTGACTCCTCGCGAAATGGATCGTTTTTTCTTGGAGGAGGCTTGGGTCTTTTATTCAGGAAGGTGGAAAGAAGCTTGTATTGAAAGATTTATATTAAAATTGGGCATATGCGCGAGGTTGATATAAATATACCAATATCGTAGGATTTGGGGGTTTGATATTTGATACTCAAGCTTCATATATCTCTAAAGCTGCAGGTGGTCGCTGTTTCAAAACAGCCACGAAGAATGTTGTGAAATAGGCAGCTGTTCCTGGAATACCATGCTTCTTTACACAAGGCACTTCGACTTCTGAAGGCGGTGGATTCATGAATGACTCAGCTCTACAATCGTAAAATATCTTAAGTCAAAGTAGCGTATGCAATCTACAGCGATTCTACATAATTACTTACATCCGCGTACCCTGACTAAACGTTTTGAAGACGGACTGCGGAACTCTCACTGCTTCGTAATACTAGTATGCCACTCGAGACTTCCAAGATATCTAGATGACGACTGATCCCTTTAAGTTGGCTAGTAGCTGGAAGTCGCCGCAGGTTGAAATTTAGCAGCCTAAGTAGCTATTGTAACTTATATCAGCGCCTACGTGATGATCGAGAGAAAGTCGACAAGCCCAGAGATTACATGTATTGTATAATGGACTATTATCTGGTAAATGGCTTCAAATCTAGCTCTGAAAGATAAGTACCCAAAACAGTAGCTACTCTTAATCACGTTTCCCGCACAAATATTACTCTCTGCGTGGCATCTTGAAGCCTACATCCCAGTCATAATCTCATCCGCAGTTAACCCCAAATCCACCACAGGGTCTGGGATCCCCATTAACATATCATCGTCAACCATAACATCCCCAAGTACCCCATCCGCCAAATCCACGACCCCACCAACCGCTGCGGCGGCAGCACCAACAGCAGGCGCAGCCATCATACCCTCTACTTTCCTCGCAAGCTTCATGACAGCCTCACTCCTCCCCTGTTCCTCCCCACCCAACAGCTTGCAATCATCTTCTAAATACCTCAGCGCTTCAACTAACGTCAGAACCCCTCCGTTCCCACTACCCGCATGTTCTTTCCTCCCCGTCACTTCCCCAACTTTCCATCTCCAATCCTCCACCACCGGCGCAACAATCAAACTTGCCACAACGTCCATAGCCACATCCCCGACTTCAGCTCCAACACTAACAACCTCATCGACAAGCACCCTTAGCACCTCCTTAGCCCCCAGCAATCTCCACGCCGCATAAAGAAGCCTTGGATTCCACCCCGCCGGTTGGATAATCAAATCAGGCGTAGCACTCCACATCACCACTCCCTGTACCGCGCTCTTCAACGCCCCCAATATACCACCCGAATGCTTAGTCCATCCTTCCAACTCACTCGTAGACGGCAACCCAGTTCTTCGCCAATCTCTAGATGGCGCGATATGCTTAAGTATCTGCTCTGCTTGTTGGTGGAGGGTACTATTAGGATTATTCGCCGTGCCATCAGATCGGAGTAAATCCTTGAGCACGCGCTCAAGGGAATGTGAACAGATCGCAAGAATGGTTTTATGAGTCTGCGTAACTTCAGAAGGCGCGTTGGTGACAAGGATGTGTAGGACGTGAAGGGCGTGGGAGATATCCGCCTGCGATGACATGGTGTGCCAGATATAATCTGTCAGCCAGAGGATGATGGCGACTTCCGAGGCGATGAGCGAAGGTAGTTGGAAGTCTAGCCCCCCCAAAAACATATCTTTGTTAGCGCGCGAAAGTTTCGTCTGGGTATTAAGGGTGAATATGGTTATGGTGGCGACGTACAATCCAACCCTTCCCTTAGAACTCTCGTATCCAACACCCCCCTCTCACAAGCCTCGACTGTTTGCGCCATCAATGTTGGCACAAGGCTGTAGTATTCCTGCGGCCGGCAGCTTTGCATAACCTCGTCTGTGATACCCTCACCCTCATACAGCGTCTTGATCCACCCTCCAAGCTGTGCATGCCGATCCCCCATCCTTCCCAAGTCTTCGACTGAAATATCCTTCCAGCATTGCTTGATGAACATGGGTACGAAGCTTGTTGAGGTAATACTTGGCCCCAAATGGGAGAAGGAGAGGTTATGCCGGTAGTAGATCGTAAGTGTTAGCAGGAGGATGTATCCGAATTCTTTATAAACTGGTTCGTATTCGCCTTGGTCGTCGTCATAGCGCCAGTTTTCGAGGACAATGCAGAGGGGTTCCAAGATCGTAGTGGGGGAGCAGTAGAGAAGTAATAGATCAATCGTTTTGGGGCGCGAGATGAGATTTTTACAAAGCGTGTAGAGTCCCATTGTGTCACGCTGTTCGCACATCATACGGAGCATCTGAGACCTAGTTAGCATACTTGTCGTCCGTCTGGCACCTATAACTGGGGGGTTGTACCTCTACTACAGCTCCGACTATTGCGCCGGAGTTCCCATCAAGTTCCTCGATCTCGCTGATCAGCCTTTCTACGCGATCTCCGTCCATCAAGCACTCTGAAACCAATTCATCCTGGGTATACCGTCGCTTCGCCATCGTTTGCAGCGGCACATCTCCCAAAATCACTTCCACCGAGGCTTCTTCGATGATGCGATGTAATGCACATGCAAACAGGAACTCTTGCTTGATATCGTTCGAAAGATCGAGCATGTTATCAAGTGATGGGTCTAGTGAGAGCGAGTTGCTTCCAGACTTCGCAAGTGCTTGTGTTAGCACATACTGTGCCTGGATAACCGGCATGTTGAAACGTATGAGCAAGAGCGGGATCTTGTTCACGAGGAAGTGACGGAACAGAGCAATCGTAGACTCGGACTCTGAGCGGCTAATAGCATTGGATATACAGTCTAGGGCGGCGATAATGAGGTCGAGCGCAACCTGACCGCCTATCTCCTTGTATCGGTTGAGCAGGTGGTGAATGAGGTATTCGTCGTCGACTAGTGGACGGGCGAATAGCTACTCCCATTAGCCAACATTCAGAATCTAAAAGTTAGTAGATTTAAAATAGCACCTACCATTGAGTTGATAAAAACATACAATCCGCCCCTCGATGGTTGCCCTCCATCCCCAATAGCGTCAAGCCCTATCCCGATCCCCAGCAGACCGTTCCCCGTGCTAGTACCCCCGGTTCCATCTGCCTTCTTCGGGATCAACGTATCAAGTCTCATAGCTAGTTGTGGATTCAAAGCTTGAAATCCTTGCGCGAACATCGGCAGGGTGTTTTCAAAGTTTGCCCTCTTATCCTTACTAATCTCATGCGAGGTTTTCAAGAACCCGTTCAGCGTCTGATTCTCGCCGACCGCAAGGACAAGTTCACCAATGATAGCTTTCTTCTGGGGACCCATTATCCCACTGCTAAGCCCTAGCCCGTCAAGTCCGTGTCCGTCGAGCGCATTAAGCCCATCTCCATCATTCGCTGCAATGACAGCATCCATCCATTTACTCAGCGAATCTATCAGCGCAGCGGGTGTCTCCTTGGGTGCAGCATTTGCTCCACCACTGCCACTCTGTAAATTCTGCACAACGAGCACTAAACTCGTCAAAACCGCCGTATCAACCGGCTCCCTCGATAACGCGGCCGCAACATCCCCTTCACCACCATGAAGCACATTATTCTGCTGTACCCTATCCGAGGACCATAGCGCGTGTAAAAAGCTCGATAGCGGTACTATATTCGCCGACACCAGTCGCTGGATGTACAGTAAATACCGAGGATCGACCGATAACTGCGGGGTAGGATATGCTGCCGGGGAGATTAAGACCGAAGCAAGGTCGTCGCGTGGTAACGGTGCTTTACGAAGTATAGAACGAGCGTAGGTTTCAAACTATGATACTCGAATCGAAGAAGGTATACCCCCTACGCGCGGCGCGGGGATAGTGGAGTGGACCATGTTAACCCATCATGCTATTTCATATCTTGGTTAACCCTTCCGAAGGGGTGGTGTGGTAAAGGATCCATTGAAAGGGCATACCTGTTCAACCTCGACGCGCATAGAAAGACTTCTGCGCAGGAACTTGCACCATGTTTCGGCTGAGGTCGGGGCGCTCGTGGAAGCCATGGCGGTCGACATCCCGCGTGGTTTCCTCGTGGTATTGTCGTGGGTGAATGAATGTGGAAGGGATGAGAAGCTACGCGATAGTGAAAGCTGCGAAGATTCCCTGTAAGGTTGCGGCCTTGGCGCTTGCGGTCGTCAACACACAAAATACCACAACCGCAATCAAAGTCTCGCGAGCACAATCAGCCTCCACGCTACAGCAGATGGGTATTTGAAAGACTAGATGACATTTAGGGTCTATAGTTGAAGTCTAAAGAATCAATAGGTGGTCATAGATATATTAGCCGGTGACTTGAGCCCAGGCTTGCCTTCTTGCTAACAGTTTCATTTCTATCTTTCAGCTATGGTCCTCAAAGTTAAAATCCAATTTACAGATCCGGAGGGAAACAGCCTTAACTCGAGGCTAGCCCTGAACTATCTCACTCAATTCGTGTAACATGTGATTAGTTTAAATTCCATGTTGGCGAACTAGGTGATAGTTCTATCTGTAGAATTGTGCCCTAACCCTCGAAGCATATAGCCTGTGTCTCTTAGCCACCATTCTATTCCTCGAGACAGACGGGCCACGTCTTGTGCCGGAGAAACAAGTGTACAAAGCTATGCGCGGTTAATTTATCACAGGCTCAATTAGCCTTTTGGCCAAGTTTCTGATCCTAATAGGAGAAGAAGAAAGTGTTTCTTGGATTGCATTGAATTTCATTGATATCATGCTATAACTAAAGAAAAAAGGATATATGCCATCCACTATCCCGGTATCTTAGACTATTTACAAAAAACGCCCCCAACCATGCCAAAATCCCGTAAACTTGAACCCAAAGCCATACTTACTACCTACTACTTTGCATGCATGGTTAGCAGCGAAAGGGAAAAATAAATAAAAAATATGAACTTAAAAGACGATGATGTCTCGTCAAAATATGGTTACCAGATTCTGCCAAACCCAACCAGTGAGAGGGAGAATAATCTAGTACCAGTCACCATGGTTGTGCATGGCTTCAATAACCTTAACGAATCCAGCAATGTTGGCACCACCGACCAAGGATGGCAACTCGGTCTCCTTGGCTGGGATGTACTCCTTAGCGGTGTTCAAGCAGACCTTGAATCCGGTCTCCATGATGCCGGCAAGCTTAGCATCAACCTCCTCGAAGGTCCAGCTGACACGAGCGGAGTTCTGAGCCATCTCAAGACCAGAAACGGCGACACCACCCATGTTGGCGGCCTTACCAGGGGCGTACCAGATTTGTCCGCCTTCTTTTCGGTTAGCCTCGAAGACGTCGATGGCACCCTGGGTGGAACCCATGTTGGAACCTTCAGCGATGTACTGGCAGCCAGCGGCGATGAGGCCTTCGGCTTCCTCAGCGGAGACTTCGTTTTGAGTAGCAGATGGGAGGGCAACATCGACCTGGCCGACTTGGAGCCATGGCCTGGCACCCTCGATGTACTTGAACTTGGAGGTGAACTCGGCGTCCGAGGCGTGGAGTTGATGGAGATATCCGTGCTTCAACTTAAGAGCGGCGATCTTGTCAACATCCTCTTTCGAGAGTGACTTGACACCCTCAGCAAGGACGATGGCACCCTTGGAGTCGGACAGGGAGACGACATCGCCACCGAGTTCGAGAACCTTGAGAGCAGCGTATTGGGCGACGTTGCCGGAACCGGAGATAGCGACACGCTTGCCAGTGAAAGATTCGGCACCCTTAGTACGGTATTGGATCATGTGGTTGACATACTATTGCCACAATTAGTATCACCCGGTCGTCATACCAAATGCCATACATCCGAGACGGTACTTACGTAAACCAAACCGTAACCGGTAGCTTCGGGCCTAATAAGCGAACCACCCCAGGTACCGCCCTTTCCGGTCAAAACACCCTCCCAGATGTTCTTATAGTTCTTATAAGCTCCGAAGAGGTAACCGATCTCTCGGCCACCAACACCGATATCACCAGCTGGAACGTCGGTATCGGCGCCAATGTGTTTCGAGAGCTCGCGCATGAAGGACTGGCAAAATCGTCGGATTTCATTGTCGCTGCGGCCTTTGGGGTCGAAGTCAGAACCACCCTTGCCACCGCCCATGCTCACTATTCATTATACGTGGTTAGTGAAGATCGAAGAATATAGGTTTGACGAATGTATCTTACAGCCAGTCAAGGCATTCTTGAAGATCTGCTCGAAACCCAAGAACTTGAGGATGGACAGATTGACGGATGGATGGAAACGGAGACCGCCCTTGTATGGACCAAGTGCGGAGTTGAATTGAACACGGAAACCCCTATAGACATAGTTCCATGTTAGAGTGATTCTAAGGGCGGTGAGTTCGAGTAGCAAATATCATGCTAACCTGTTGACCTGGAGTTCTCCCTTATCGTCTTCCCAGACGACTCTGAATTGGATGACACGCTCAGGAATAGAAACGACCTTCAAGCCGGTTCTGTATTCTGGGTGCTTTTCGAAGAGACTGCTAGCCTCAAGGGTGGAGACAAGCTCATTGTAAGCCTGCTCGAACTCTGGCTCGACTGGAAGGTTGGACATATTGATTGAGTATTTGGTATCTTAAAAAGTCGGAGGATGTGGATGTTTGGAGTAGAGTTCCTTCAAGAAGCTATATCAATTATGCTGGAGAGTTCGAGGATGTGAAGCACGGTCTCTAGGAAGGATAACCTTCGAACCAGAGTCCTGAAGCTCGCCTTTATATAATCATCGTCCGGCCATATTTGACAGTTGGTGTTTGCTGTACTTTCGGCTCTACTAGAGCGAGCGTATTCGGCGTTTCAAAAACCTAAAGAAGCAAAATCATAGTCTCACTTGCCACGAGCGACACGCTGAATTACCAAGTATGTGCGTACTAGAGAATCCCATTACGCTCTTGAATACAGGTGCGTGGTATTCCCGCGGGGTTTCCGTGTTTGGTTGCGCATGCGAGCGATAAAAAGCTTGTGGTGGAGGGGTCTGCAGCTACATGGAGCATCCATAAGGGAATGGGTGCCACCCCACGCCTTGGTCCGTCCGGGATTGTAAACCTTGCCGAAGAATGGATCGGAAACCAATTAGAGGCCAACCATGGGCGAAAATCCCGATGATATTCGCCTCAATTGTTAGAGCTTCCTGACATTTGCCTGAGGAATGTCTGCGGGCTCGCATATTGCGAAATGATAACGAGATGCGAAAAACTCTGCCCCGCAGAGAACGTGCAGAAGGCTTGCATGGTGGGTTGAACTTTTTGCTTGTAAACGATATTATCGATAGCGAGAACCTCATCTCCAGCCCCAAATGACGAAGAAAACCTTAGGATTCTCTCCAATAAGAGGGCTGTTTCATGCATACGACACGACACGAGGTGAGGCTTGTCATCTCAAAGTGGGTGCCGCTGTCGCCGAATAGTCGAATTTTTTCCTGAATGGCTTGCGTTAGCTCCATCCTTATCAGACAGTTTTATCGTCCGTCGAAGGTTTTCTGCTTGCATTTGGCATCCGCGCAAGGGTTCTGTCCCTTCACCGACAGATTAACTTCCCTGCCGGACAAATAAAAGTCCAGGGAAACCTGCGGCCTGCAGCAGGGGAGCCCCCCAATTCTGTGCGCATCATTCTTGGATAAAGTAGAATAAGCTGTCCTGTAGCCTTGCTCGAAGCACCTTAGCTTCAGGCCATTGTGGCTAGCTACCAGAGCTGGCGGGTAGTAAGTCGTACCCGATGGATCTTGCCGTTCAGGCAGCTTGACTTACGGAAGTTAAGCTGGTGTTTCCCATCCGATATCGCATGGAAATCGGAACCGCGTCTTCCTTAGACTTAGTAGACTTAGACTAGGCGAGGACGCCGTTCGAACCCGAAAATTTTCTCGGAGGGGTATTCGATAGGTCGGCTTCGCATCCCAAATGGGCAGGGCCGGGTTAGCCACACACCGTATGCACTAAAAGCGGTAGGATCTCTCGTGCGATTTCACCCGGTTCCAACTGATATGGAGTTTGGCTCACGTTAAAGGTTCGCATAAAACCTACGTAAAATATTGAAGGGGTGGTAGCGTGAGCTCGATGTTAGCCTCTCGTAATACGCCGGCGAACACCAGTGCCCTAATTGCTATTAGGCAGCGCCTCGGTGTTCCCCGCCAATGAGAGCTCGGATTGATGGATCTGATTAGATCTATTCACTGTAACGGCGAATTGACTGGCCTTCTTTCGTAATCCAGACCGCTGAAGATGGGGAAGTTGGGAGGCCTGCGTTGCGATCTCGCAGTGGAGTCGGGTGAAGTCGGGATGCATTGGCGGAAATGTATGCGAGCTCTTCAACACAAAGTAGTGAGCTTCACAGCGTGGAGGTCCAGCACGCATACCGGCACTGACAGTATTGATAATACGATTTTGAGAGAAATATCCATCATAGCCTGATTCGAAATAGTCCATTTGAGATTCCTTTCCAAGAGTAGTGCAGGGGCCTAGTCAGTTGTGTAACCATGTGAATGTCAGTGCACAATAGCGGACGCAAGGTCCCGCTCGCTTGACGGTCACTTCACGGTGCCAATGCATCGAACGATCATGATGTGCTAAATATTAGTAAACCTACAAATTTCAAGAATTATCCCTTAGGCTTAGGTATAAGAATGTTGGAATATTTTATGGTTAGATCAAAATCGTTAGATGCCATGATATCGAAACTAGTTACAGATATAAGAACTTGTTCGTAAAATTGCGAGAAGCTTGTCTATCACATTGTGGCTTCGAAATGGCTAATTTAAGCCATACTGCGCCGCAGCCACAAAACCTTCAGCTCACATGTCCCTTTTAAGCTTCAGGTTCTTGATTGGTTAGTCTTGGGTGGCGATCTCCATGGATCGCACAACGGAGTTTGGGATCGAAGCTAGTAGTTCGAACCCAATGCCGTACCGTTTCATGCGCACTTACGGCGTTCCACGATTGTAACGTTGCTATCACTTACTCAAATAGGCGCAGATGGTAATTTTCGGGTTTACCATGGAATTTTCCATGGGAATCGGAAATAAGACTATCAATAGCGATACAAAATTGAATGATAACTACATCTTCAGCTAGCTGATATTTGGCACACCGCTAAATTACAAAATGATATATCCGCTAAGATGGGCAGGCAGAATACAAGAGAGTGGAAGAAAAGAATAATATGAATAATAAGGGAAGTGAAAAATCACACTTCTGAAAGAAGGAGAAGTAGTAGAAGAAAAAAGAATAGTCGGCGCACTCGGGGCCACATGGCTGCAGGCCTACCGCCCAATATGTTGCATTTTTGGCAGGCCAACACACGCGCCGATTCGATGCGCCCCGCATCACCTGGCTTTCATTTATCGCGAAAATGGGGCCATGGCAATCGATAAGGTAGAGCCTTATAGCGAAGCCATGGGCAGATCTCATTTCTGTCGTTCGGTACTGGGGAACATCCAATCTTCAAGAGCGAGCCTAATATATTGTATTAGAGAAATCCAGCTTCAGCAATCATTAATGTCACTCACCAATCACTCCAGGAAGCCTCTGCGGCACGAACTTCAGCATCGCCAACATTGTCCAAGGGTCGCAGGAACGGAATGGCTTCGTCCGAGACTTGGTCATACTCTTTCTTAACATTTGACCATCCACCGCTCTTCGCTGCGAATAGAAAGTTCCTCCTCTCGCTCTCGTGCATTGGGCCAATACCCAAAGCCCAATCATCCCCAAACCATCCGTGTAAAATCCCAGGTTTATCAAATCCGGTAGCGACAAGCCTTCGAATATAAGGAATCAAAGAAACCCAGACTTGATTTCTAGTTCTTGAGGATCCTGATGTACCGGGCGATGCGGGCGGCATGTTGACATACTCGTTTGCTGGTTCAGCCTGCTGATACGGCAACCGAATGTTTAGGAATGCCGCAAGGGCTTGGCATGGATAAGAGTGTTGAGCTGTGTTTAGGAAGTATTTGAGGCATGACTGGTAGTGGGGATACCATGCGATTATGTCGAACCGCGGTCTGTCCGCATGGTTCGAATTTTGGCTTGCGGGGTTCTGATACGACATTGTGAGAGACCGCAAGATCGCCGAAAAGCTATAGCTTCTGGTCTTATCTAGAGCAAAGGTGTCTACAAAACTGGGTTAGTTCAAGGAACAGTCGTCTTGTCCAAAAAGTGCTAGTGAGCCCTGCACCAAGATCAGCCGTTCCGTACCTTGTTGTTTACGTAAAAAAAGGGTCTTCAAGCTCCTAAATTTGCGAAACTGGTTTTCTATTGTAAAGTCCGAATTGGATTTTTCTTGGGGTTTGTCTATATTGTCCCGAGACACTATTAGGGAATTCGCTCAGAACATGAAACAGAACTTCAGCTCGGAAAACGCATACCCGGCCTAATAATTATCTGCTTTGCGACCCTGCTTTTCTGGTTGTGGAAAAACTTTTGTGTAACCAGGGGTCAGTGCGGCCTCTCTGCGAAGCTGCGTAGCAATCTCAGCCAACAATTTTCTTCCACGATCTGTTAGCATGCTGCTTCACATCGGCATAAAATTATATTCCGGCATTGGAATCGTCTCGACGAGGATAATATTGCCACCTGACAACGCAACGCGGGGTGGACCAACCTTTGAGGACAAGGCTAGCCTTATAGTTATCACGAGGACGACTTTGGCTGTTAAAATGCGTGAGCGTTGGGTTGAGATGCAGGTGTTTTGTGTCTCAAGCCGCCAGAGTTGAGTGGTAATGATTCAAACAAAATTCTCCGGTAGCTACCCTGAACGCTACAAAGAGTAAGCCTTCTTGGAAAAGAGAGATACTGGATGATCAGAGTGAAAGTGAATCAGTGTGAGGCAATGAAACAGACAGGAACAATGACCTGACGTTCGTGGGGTAATATATAGATCTAGATTCTAGATGCGAGATGCCGCTTGATGCCTCTTCGGATTGGGAGCAGGGGTTGGGAAGCGATAGTGCCGGCCTCCTACCTTTAGCTCTGCAAAATTTCTCGCGCTATACACGAGGTTTGTTGCAGTGCTTTTTTGGTCCGGGTTGGAACGTCCCTAACTGGATTCCCAGCGTTACGGGACAGATATGCAGCTGCAGGTGAACCTTTGGGGTGGATTAGCAAGAGGGTTGCCATACCTTCGACAATGCTGGTTCATTTTTACAGGTATCGCAGCTGCGTGGTGGCCTAAAGCCCAGATTGGATGGTGGTTCCCACTGCAAAGGGTACATGTCGGTCGACTGAGACGTTCAAGATCTTTGTGGGGCCACAGGAGGGATATGGCAACTGCTGGAACCGCATCCCATTCGCACTGGTTGTATCGAGGCACTATTTCGGCTATCAACTTGTTAGCGTCCTCCAATTGCTTGTCCACACCAACGACTCGTGGCTTGCAAATAACTATCCAGCTGCGTCCACGGTTGATTATTTCCGACAACCTCGCTATAGAGAACTTAAAATCGTTAGTCGGCATGAGAAAGTCTGTCTTTAGCCTGCTCGTCCCGGCTCAGGGGAGGGCGGCATGTGCCTGTGTAATGACGGCGGAACATTCTTTTTTTCTTTTCTTTTGTCGTTTACTTTGTCTTTTTTGCACAATCGCAATATCACCTGAGCTAGAGGATTTAACCTGGGTCCCGTAGCTCGCTTCCCGCGTGCTGGGAGGCCGTAATTTCCTCCCTTGGAGATCCAGATCGTGGACACCCAATCGATAGGTTCAGATCTCCAATTAATCGGACCCAAAGGGTGGAGACCCATGCTCGATTCGAGAGGGTGTGGCTTAATGAGTTTGCGTATTTCTGCCGCTAGCTTCAAGAGCAACCGAAAAATGCAAGATTCGATTCACGCCAGGCCAATACCGTATAATACGTGATTGCAGTTTTTTTTCAAGCCTACATACTTTCTTTTGGCAGATCTCGCAGGAGTCCACCGATTTCCACGAGATGGATGGTATCTGCCGCCCACAGTTCGATTTTCGGCGAAAGTCAGAAAACGAGGTTGGTTCCACATTGAGGAAGGTTGGGCCTTGTTTCTAACCTCGAAATGGGAAGGGACTGTATGCCAAACCTATAGCTGGTAACGTTATTGCATGAGGGGTATCAGGTAAAGGGCACTAGAAACCACTTCAGCTCCTCGTCGGTGCAGCTGCTTCGAGTGAAGCTGCTGTCGTCATTGTAATCTGAGACCAACCGGACATGTACATGGCCCAGCAGTCTGGCTGTTCGTCATGGTTCATCCTAGGCATTCGCCACTCCTAATCAGGGGGAAAGGGGCTGAGCCAGCTGAGCTGTTGAGGCTTAACCCAGATTCGCGAAAGATCCACCCTTCGATCGGGTGTGAACCCAGCCCTGCTATTCGTCCATCTGTGGCAGCTGCATGTGCAGCACCTGTTTGTCTGAAGAATGAAGAATCGGGAAATGTTGGCGACACTCGGGCTTGTCTTGTTCGATGGAAGTATAGCCGAATGGCGCAGGAGGAGGCCGCCGCCGGGAAGGAATTCAGGCCAAAGGAAGTCTTTTCCGCGTCGATTGGAGGCTTGCTGATAAATCCCCCCCTCGCCATGATTAAGATCAGCATGTATGCTTAACCCCCCAGCTGGAGCTGGCCTGATGCTGGCTCTAAATTTGGATGGAACTAAGCTGTCAGGTGCTGCAGTGGTTCCCCACGATGTCTTTGCCTCCTGCCGCATGTTCGAATGAAACCCGTCTGATGTGGGAAAACTACGAGGCAACGCAAAATGTAGTGCGGTGGGTGGAGCCCACTAACTCTGTCCATCCTTTTTAATAGGCACCTATCACAACAGGCCCCTAAACATATCCGTGGGTGACTTCACAAAAACGTTTCCGGCATGTAATAACGGCCTAACACCAGCGGAACTCGCTTACTCGGCAGGGTGATAGATCGATGTTCTAGCGCTGACAATTTGCGACATTTTCGTGTCAGTTCATGATCATATCCCTGAGCCATGTGGACCGGACGGCTTTATCCTAGACCTATATTGGTTTACTCCGGCTGTAGATGATCGAATACACATATTCTATATGTTTCGTGATGTCTTGGGTCCAGCCAGGGCGTCGATATTGATCAATTGACCAAACTTATTAACGCCCCTGAATATCAACGAACCACATGTCTGAGGTCGCCGTCCGGTAGACATCATATTTGAAAATGGGGTGTTATATTCGGCGGCCCAGGGGCTTGGGTAGCCTGATATCGTGGCAGCCAATGGGTCGAAGCGAACCCATGAATCCGTCGCTGCACGACGGTCACAAAAAGTAATCATGCATTATAATGATGCTATAGAACACGAAGAAAACTTTTCCAAACCCACTCTTTAGTAACCGAAAAGGAGACATGCATACGAGTTCCATGGCCTCTGATTGCATCGGCTGCAAGTTCAAGATTACCGATCAATTCCGCAGATCTTGATCTCATGTCTGAGTAAGCCATTGACTCCATCCGCCCTTATCGTGGGTCCATGTCCATAGTGCAAAGTTTGGGTTAAGCCTGCGGAAATAGCCTGATAAATTTCCGACATTCTTGCGCCTTCTTCCGCTCCAATTGGGTCCCCTCCATGGACCGGAATGGTGAAAAGTCCAGATCGAGATTGAGCTCCGAAGCTTCTCAGCCAACCATTCCCAATAGTCCGGTAAGTTTATTTCGTAAGAGCCCCATAATTTGAGGAAGGTACGGCTTAGAGGAACCACGCGTGGTACAAAGTTCTGAGACCTACTTGGCCCGTTCCTTCGGTTTTCCGAACTGTCTTCGTTGATCAATAATACTGAGGGCCAAGATAACTTCGACCTTGCAGGATGTCCTCGTGCATAGACCCTCGCTTCCTAATCTATCACGAACGGCGCTAAATGATCGATCCTTGGTGGTTCTTGCCGTTCAGCTGCTCTTTTAATGGACTGTCGAAATACTATTGGTCGACTGTCGGATCGTACGATAGAATTCAGTATTATTATTTCCCTTCACAAGCCTGGCTATATTCCGAGGAAGTAAAGCATTTGGTGATAGTTACACCTTCAGCCGGCAGGACGCATTCTTCTCTTGTTATCACAGCATGCTCATTCGCTTGAAAATCCTAGAAACGGGTAAGTTCGAAAAATTGTTCGTATACTTCAAAGGTTCTGGTTCCCTGCAGAGTACTAGGGGGTATATGAAAACTTTAGCCTTTGCAGATGCAAATATTCGTATCATGCATAGTGCTCGAGCGAGCGAATATGCCTCAATAGACACGAACTTTGGACTTATTGGTCAGTGAAGGCCCTAGCTACTGACGCGGCTGCAGCCTCTAGGGAGAAACTTGAACCCCCCCTACCCTGGCTTCCTTTCCCGGGGGAAAGGTACCTCACATGCACCATGTTTCGTCGGAAGTTCAGTCGAGCTCACACAAGTTCCTGCTGCTGAGTTCTGTAAATATGCATCGATCCTCGCGCTCACCCGGCCGCAGTTGCACCGAGTACTTCATGTCTTTCCCATAAGGTGAGTCAAAAAAAAGAGGGTGTGTGTCCCACCGGCAGCATCCTCGTTATTTGTCCGGTCAATCGACGCATGTCTTGCTTTTCAGCTTTTCCCTTTATGTTCCCTACTCCTGCCGCTCTAGCCGTGTCCCAACTTGATTCCTTCGACGAGAACGGTACGCTAGTCTCTCGAGCCGTCCCTTCTCTAACGGTGGATGCACCTGCACTTCCTGTTCGTGGTCCTATGGAAACACTTCTCCAAACGGTCAGCTGGATGATGCATGGAAATTATGTGTGGGAAACCTGTCTTGGAATGTTGAGGCCGCATCTGCATTTGCAGACTGAGTCTTTTGCTACTGGTCGCATGCTCGGATTCAATCCCGCATCTACAGGGATGATAGTGGAAAGGCTTGCAGTTGGGAAGGATCACTAAAACATTCCTTTTCCCTTATTACTTGAGCGATAAGGTCTTAAGAAGCGTTGAGAGCTCATGTTGAGTTACCTTGAAGTGAGCAACTTCGGCTGAAGAGATCGGATCATAGGTGAGGGATCGGTACGCTGCTAATTTTGTCTGGATCTAGATTTCGTCATTGGCTTTTAGCTTGCGGCCTGGCTGACATGACTCGACGCGGGCTTACCCAAATAGTGAATTACGTATTAAAAGGAGCTGGAACGGACAGCGTAGGGAACGTACGGACGTCCGGACATTGAAGCTCTTATCACCATTATACGAAAACAGAGAAGTCGGTGTTCTAGACCATCTCTACAATCATTGGTGAGATATTTTGTGTAGCAATATACTGACCTTTAACAAGGGATTGGGAATTGGGTTTTCGAGAGTGGGCTAGCTGAACACCGCAGGCTGCAGGCTTCAGGCCTCTGGCTTTCTGAGACCGACATTTCTTCCGTCCCCGTCCTCTCACACCATCAATCTGGCAATAATATCCGGGAGACAATTAAACATGCCAGTTATATTCAAGTCAAACGACTTTTCTAAGTCCCACAGTCCCAAATATAAGCAGAAACATTGAGATTTCGGTTTATGGTACTCTGGTACGTTATTGCCGGCTACCGGATCGATTTCAATGTGCGTTGTTGTTGGATCTCCAATGGACATGGTGAGTTTCCAGTTTCCACGGTCTCGGCGAGGTTTCCATAGTATTACTACTACTATACTATTAGATCACTAATATTAATATACGGCTGGTCGTTAATCTAGAAAAATGACTAAGTTGTTAGTTATATTTGCCATAAGATGTCTTACTTATAATGATTGAGGAAGTGGGAAACCATTGACCGAGCTTGCGCTTGCGGACGTGCAAACCTCAGCGTCAACAACGGTTCACGATACGACCTCAACTTCAGCCTGGGTCTTTCCAAGTTTATATATTTTTATTATAATATTGTCGCATCCTTTAATCTTGGTAAGGGCCTAGATTGGTATACGAATAAATTCCTTAGTCAACGTTGTATTCGATCTGTGTTTAATAACAAACGGGATGGTTAACTTCGTCTAATACCCAGGCCGCTCCGACTCCAAGCTCCCAAATCTTTTTGAAGAATAGTTACAACTAAAACATGCACCGCTAATTTTTGTTTAGAACTTTACTACCCAACTAACCCCGCAAAAGGCCACCATTAGAACTACCAAACTCCCGAACGCAATCTCCAACCTCTTACCCCCATAGAGTCTATACCTCTGCTCAGAACATTCCATGTGTTTCTCGCACCCCCAGTCTCCGCTTTGTCCTAGTACCCTTCCGAGCGCCTCCTTGACCCGCCAATTCACCAACGCTCGAAGCAAATACATTCCAACACCGATACTTGCCAATACGGTCTGAATAATCTTTGTAGGATAGTATATATATTGCTTTCCAACGAGGTGAATAGCAAAAGCAGTAGCCGAGAGGATAAATGTTATCGCAAATATTATAGTCGCGGCGTGGCCGACACGGATGAGCCGGCGGTGGGGACGGTAGGTCGGGTCAACTGATATACCATGCCAGTGATTAGCAAATCTCGGGACAAAGCGAGAACGGTAAGAGTGTGGCCTACAATGCAACATTCGCTCTTCCTCCGAATACTGAATACCGTGGCAATCAGGTTGTTGACTTGCTGGCTTGGTATGCAAATTCGCCGGTTTTACGGGCGTGCGTACAGAGTATGGTGGTAGAACAGTCGATCCATTTTCATATGTTTCACTGGGTTGAACGCTGAGTACCTCTTCGTCATGTGTGGGCAGTCTATACTGCCTGGCAAAAATATCCGTAGAATCTCTTCTAGGATCATAGAGCTCGCGGATTCGTCTAAGTTCCGCTTCCATGGTTATAGTTGACATCGTGATACGAAATTAGTATATGAAAGAACTAGGAAAAGGAAAAAAAAAAAGGTAGTAGGTTGATTACGAGATCTTCGATTGATGTGTAGATACTATCATCCAATTTAGGAGGATGCAAATGGTGAATATCTCTTCGTGGTTTTCTAGCAACTGGGGTTACGCTTTTATTCGGGACAAGAGTCAAGAGTGATGAACATTCGCTCGGATCCTGCACATCACCGTGAATATCCGTTACTTCGAGAGCGAGATATATATCTCACTAAGGACTCCTCGAATTGTATTTTGTGAAACTCATAATCATTTCTTCGGCCGTCTATGAATCTAGGGAAAACTTTCTCAAAAATGCGTTGTTGTAAAAGTTTTCCAACAGGTTGGCCTCATGGATCTCCACGATTTTCAGCCTCAGCAGGCGAAGATAATGAGCTCGGTGACTACTTTTACGGCTCAAGTTTGATCTTAATCACAGGCCCAGTGTTGTATATACGAATCAATGTCGGTATATGTCTAAAATTCAATTCACGAGGTTCGCGCTCGCATGTTCGAACATGTTCCCAGGATCTCGGCAGGGCCGAGCCATCTTGTTCGCACGGTGTACAGCGTAGGTATAACGTTACACTGCACCTGCCGACATCGACGAGCGAATACATATATTCACAACGACAAAATTTCTATGACAAGCTCGGATCGTTCGCTTTATATGGAGGGCCGGAAAACGGAACCAATATATCTTCGTACGATGTCAAGAGATAACAACTCTACTGATTTACAATATCATAAAGGTGTTGTTGACGAGGTCATTGTGGAGAATGCGGGGATTTTAGCTTAGAAATCTTGAAAATAGGCCGCGGCCGTTTTGTTAACTCAATGTATGTTGGGGAAGGCGAACGAATCCAAGGAAGGTTGGTCGTAGATGCCGCGGCTGGAAACCAAATCACAAGCATTCATGTCCCTCGCATTCGCCTCCCCATACTCCACGTCGGATCTAACAAAGCGGAAGGTCCGTAGCCGAGAGTCATGTCTGGGGATATTTTATATATTGACACCCTCGGGCCATAAACTTGCAACTCTTTCGCGAAGTTTGATATTTGTTCCTTTCTTTTAACTTCGGAAAAAAACATCACCGTCGAATTCTATTCAAAACACGTAGAATATAGTTATATATAGATAAGTATATCGAAAATGGCGACCAAGCAAAACGTCTACATCATCGGCGTCGGGATGACAAAGTTCATCAAGCCGCGCGGTTTGGTAGATTACCCAGAGATGGGCTTCGAGGCTGGTGTAAAGGCCATGGTCGACGCCGGCATCAACTACGACGACGTTGAGCAGGGCGTCGCATGCTACGTCTACGGCGACAGCACATGTGGTCAACGCGTCTTCTATCAATTTGGTATGCTCACGAACGTTCAAAGTTTTGTGCTATTATAAGGAAAAGGGATTTATACTAATAAATATTTAAAGGAATGACACAAATCCCCATCCTCAATGTCAACAACAATTGTTCCACCGGCTCATCCGGTCTCTTTATGGCCCGCCAGTGGCTTCAACACGGCGCCGTAAACTGCGCCTTAGTAATTGGCTTCGAGAAGATGCAACCGGGTTCGCTTTCCTCGAAATTCGATGATCGAACAAATCCTATGGATAAGACAATGTGGAAGATGGCAGAAACCCGCGGCGCCTCCCCCAAGGCTCCTGGAGCAGCCCAATTATTCGGAAACGCGGGAAGGGAATACATGGAGAAGTTTGGTGCCAAGCAAGAAGACTTTGGAGAAATTGCACGAGTTAATCATGCGCACAGCGTGAATAACCCGTACAGTCAGTTCCAGGATGTGTATACCATTGAGCAGATTATGGGTAGCCCGAAGATTCATGATCCGTTGACTAAGCTACAGTGCTGTCCTACTTCGGATGGTGCTGCAGCAGCGGTTATGGTCAATGAGACTTTCATGAAGGCGCATCCAGAACTTGCGGACCGCGCGATTCTTATTGCTGGTCAGGCGCTTACTACAGACTCTCCAGATCTGTTCTCGAACTCTTCGATCTCGCTGGTCGGGTCGGAGATGACTGTCAAAGCCTCACAAATCGCATATAAGGAGGCTGGTATCACAGACCCGAAGAAGGCGAAGATCATTGAAGTCCATGACTGCTTCTCGGCAAACGAGATGGTGGTTATCGATGCCCTCGGTTTGTCTGACCCAGGAAAGGCTCACGAAATGGTCAGGCGCGGTGATATCACATACGGCGGCCAATGCATCGTCAACCCATCTGGTGGTTTGATCTCAAAGGGCCACCCACTCGGCGCTACAGGTATTGCACAAGCCGCGGAACTCGTCTGGCATCTGCGAGGCTGGGCTACCAACCGTCTCTATGGCAGCGACGGAAAGGGCGTAGACTTCGCTATCGCCCAGAACCTTGGACTTGGTGGCGCCTGCGTTGTTAGTGTTTTGAAGAGGAAGGACGGAAAGGACGGACTCAAGAGCGACGGAAGTGGCCCTGGAGGATGGAAGAGCCATATTGGATACAACCCCGCCGTGGAGGCAAGGCCGATTACAGCAGAAGATGCTAGGAAGGTTGTCAGCAGGAGTAAGGATAGCCCGTACATGCATTCTTCGGCGGGCAAGGGCGCCCGGTTGTAGATTGAATTTTATGAGAGGTAAGTAGTAGTAGAATAGCAGTTTCTTTTGTTCATCTACGAATCATGTACATTACACTATCGAGGCAGTTATGGACTTGCTTTTGAGCCTCGAGACTACGCTGCGCTGTGGAGCGGTCACAAATAAACCCCACGAGACTACGGATTATTCAGTTCCAGCTCGGTCTTGCAATTTCTAATACCAAATGATCTATTACATCACTTTATGGATCTTACAAGTCCATCTGGTCTCTCTAGCAATCTTGATACGTACGCGTATCAGCCTCAGTGAATGAGTCGCATCTAGGCCCTCCTCAAAGTCATTCAGGAACCCGAAGATATCAGACGAAACATCACCTGAACAAAAGACATACAAGAATTCTCCGCGAGACCGGAAACATGCAAGGCACAGATGGCCTTCCTTCGCTCTTAAAATTCAAAAACTGGGATATCGAAGAAGACTCCCCAGTCGACCAGTCAGCAGACCATCGTGACCTTGTGGGATGATTTGTGTTGCTGAACACGAACATTCGACAACACAAAGGCAGCTGAGTATATCACGAAGTTGGGCAAAGGATTATTTTCTTCGTGATGATATCCTCTCTATGACGAGGAAGAAAGCGGGTCTAGAGATGTCCTCGGGTATGGAAGTCAAGGGTTGCATGGTTCGTGATTGTTGTAGTTTGTAAGTTGATATCGACACTTCTGGCTGGGACTCTGCGCATGCCCGGTATGCATCTGCAAGGTACTCGACCCTCGTCCCTGAACGTAGTAGTTACCCACCATCTTGGTCTATTAGAATATTATCGCACTGCTAGCTAGAATAAGTAATTAATCCTAATCCTAGCTGCAGCCTTTATACTGGTTATGCTGTAGGCTACCCTTGTAAGAGCGCTCCTATCAAAACGCAGTTGTTCACATGCTTAATTTCATGACCTCATCAATCCACAACTGCATTCATGGCTTTGAGAAGCCACCGTAACGACAGGCTGGAGGGTACTTGATATCGAATTTTGTGATATCTCTAGATAAGACATGCAGAGTAAGCAGATTAAGATCTTAATGCAATAAAACCTGACGCTGAATCGAAACTACAGAGTTCTGAAGCCTAAGATTGGAGGCTTCGAGGTATTTGTCAGAGAGGGTTGAGCCCTTAAGACGGCAATAACTATACAATATCCATACTGAGCTTTAAATAGTGAGCAAAAATGATAAGAATCGTTAGCCGGAGGCTTATCAAGACAACTTGAGGCCTGATTTTGATACCAAAAAAAACTACCGACTCCACCGCCACACACTCCTCCCCTAGTCAGGCCTCTACCTCGTCTCCAAACCGGTTTCTAGATTATATTCAAAACCCCTTCCAAATTAATAAAAGAGGTGATATAAGCTCATCTCATCTCTCCTTACCAAATATCTCCTTTAGACTTTTTAGCCGTCTCGCTCCGAAAACATCCTAGGCAGTTGCATGGGGCCTGGGAGGGGTACCGGGGTATGGGGAGGGGTGGGGACGTCTAAATATGCACCTTTAAATCACGAGGTAGCCTGCAGAATATCACCGGATCTAGTATCGACCGATCACGACGACATAACTACACTTTTGACTCTTACTGAGTGGGAGCCGTGTTGATGTTGTTGGAATTTGGGTAGGGGGAGGGAGAGAGATTTGAATTTTGTAGATAGGTAGTTACAGGAAGGGAAAGGAAGAGAATGCGGTAGATATTGGGCAAAAGGGGGGAATATTACATGGGTTTTTTTGGGGGGTATATTGGTAACGTAAGAAATAAGGGAAGGAAAGGAGCGAGCTAAGAAAATAGCAATGAGAAGGAAATTGTCTTATTACATGATTTGGAACTTTGTCTAGCCGGATGAAAATGCCTTAGAGGAGTGAAATGGTGGGAAAAATTAAAAGGAAAGAAAAGAAGAGAAGTAGGTAATTTTTACTGAAGAAAATGGTGAGAAGATTACAGGATAGTTGTGAGCTACCGAAGTTAAGATTAAAAGGAATAGATGAATAGAAATACGAAAGAGGTTACATTGTCTATGAAAGAAAAACTCCGGGTATACATGAATTTGATGGGGATATTGAACGAGAACAAAATGTGTGCGAAGATAAAGTGCCACCAGTGGTATAGGGTTGAATTGAAAAATACATGCCAATGAAATAACACCAAATAGAAACGTAGATAGGCGGGAAATGAAAAAATAGAAATAAAGAATGATACGAACGCCTGATTTCGCCTTTATACGCCATGGAACGCCTTCGTACACCTGACTCCGTTGGAAGATCATGGCGCCCTCGAATCCAGCTGAAGAAACAGTTGTGACCAACGCCAGACGCCGGGGGACATGAAGAAAAGTAACTTGAACAAAGGAAATAATGGTAGGGAACGTTCGTATGCCAGATAATCTGGCGACTCATCCCAAAATGATAATCCCAATAAGAATCCTGATGTGATGTGAAGACCGAAAGAAGCCCTAAAGACTACTAGGAAACGGGGTACAGGAATTGAGAGGGAAGAAATGAGAAAGATTCGAAACTGAGAACTGACCATCTGCTCCGGACCGCGGGAAGACAAGGAAACGACTGGAATATAGCAAAGATACCGGGGAACATGCATGAAATGACGGGGAATTTCGTAACGAAGGTAGGATCGAAAACAACGTAGGGGGATGTTGCAAAATGTTGGATGTACGGGGGAATATTAGGGCAGGTGGAACGAGTGTAACATGCATGTGTGAAGGAATAATCAGGAAGTCAACTGGGGAAACGTATCACAAGAGGGTAAAGATCAAGGGCAGTCTGAGGGAGTAGAAAGCCAACTTGTTAGCAAAAGACAAAAAACAAGAAAATAGATAGAAAACATCATCATGAAGACTGGCGGACCATTCTTAAGCTCGATTTCCAAAATGCATCCACTTAACGTGCCTCAACCCTTTCGCTGGAGGTCCTTCAACTTCTTCCTCCATGCTAGGGCTCCCGGGTTCCCATTCTCGCTTCCTATTAATTCTCCTTAAAGAAAGATCTAGAGCCGGAGTTTCACACTCAACAAGCTCATGCCCAAACAGTCCGCACCTCTCGCATTGTCGTCGATCGCGGCAGGGTGCGGATGAAGTAGTCGTGGACGTATTGTCCTCCTCGTCCTCGCTGTCTGACATCTCTACATCGGAGGCAAGAACCAGCTCCTCTTCGGTATCCGTACCACCGACAACCGCGCAGATGGAATCGGCGGGTGATGGCGACCTTCCACGAGCACGGTTGTCAGTGGGGGTTATAGAGCGACCACGTGGGCTAGTGGAGGAAGAAGAAGTAGGAGCAGAAGGGGCAGGGGGCAGGAGAGAAGCAGCAGGGGGGAGGGTGGCAGATACAAAGTTTTGTGCGGAGGGCGGCGCCGCGATGCTATCGAGCGATCGCGGCCTGTAACACTCACCGCGGGGGGCTAATGACATTTGCTGGGTATGGCGGGTAGGGGAGTGGCTCTGTCGACGAGACAGGGGTCGACTAGAGGAGTTCTCAAATTGTACAGTTGTGCGCATTTGTGATACAGCTGGGGAAGGCAAAGGAGTAGGAAAGAAACTAGCAGGGTTGCGAGAAGCAGAAAAGGCCCCAGTAAAGCGTGCACTAAAAGTCTTGGTTTCTTTAGAAGGACGAGGGGAACTGTGACGAGGAGAGGAGGAGAGATCGATGGAGCCGTCCTCAGATCGAGAACGCTCTCTCCTTGTGGCTACTCTGCGAGAGAAAGAGCCTTCGATATCGATCTCTCTGCTCCTCTTGTCCTCTCGAGTCGAGGTTTCAAACTCAACGACTCGGCGACGCAACTGCTCGCGATGGTTTGCCTCACGGGCAACCGCGCGGCGGGTAAGCTCGGCGATCTCCTCCTCAAGTTTTTGCTGGCGTGCCCTCATGCGTGCCTCCTCGTCCATATAGGACTTAGATGGGAGAGGCACAAAGAGAGGTGATTGCGGAGGCGATGGTAGTGGTGACGGGAACAAAGTAAAGTCCCCATGACCACAACCATTAGTTGGGAAGCCGGACAGGTTGTCTTTCAAGTCAGCTTTACGTGGCTCTCCAGCCACCTTAGGGGATTGCTTGTGGTGATGCATTTCGCTCGGAGAGAGTGGTCGGTCGTAGTCGTCCACAGCGAACTTGACAGTCTTGTCTTCTTTTGGACTTCGTGAAGGTGTTCTCTTCAGAATAGAGGTCCTAGATTTCCGAGTGGTCGAAGAAGCTCGCTCAACCACGATCGGCTGAGGAGATAACTTCTTTTGCTCCGGAGAGCGGTGGGAGGTTCTCCCAGAATCTGTTGAGCTGGACATCTTGGGCTTGGTAGACACTCTTCTTGCAACGGCGGTTGTCGATGAGGAAACAGTCGAGACTTTATCGATCTCGATCTCGATGCACATTAGAATGTAAAAGAGTTTTGTGTGCTATCATAGGCCTTAAGTAGTGGTCAGTTATCATGGATGTTGGTTACAATATATATATTGGCTTATAGACATAAGGTATGACAGGGGCACTTGATATATATATCTCGTGAGGGCACCTACTGAGGGTGGCTTTCCGTTGAGGGGCAGTGATGTATTCCAACGGGAAGCAAAGGCGGAGCCAAACGGTATCGTCAATAATAAGCTATCGTCGGGTTGACCTAAACTACATCTCAACCTTCCTGGTATTGTCGTATGTCGGAAGGTATAATATGTCGAAACACCGAAGCGCGACCCTCAGAAACTACCAAGTCCGTGGAACGATATTGCGAAGTCGAAATATAATTGGATGATATTCTCTCTTGCAGATAGGAATATTCAAGCGATCAAGTAAGAAGATGGGATGAAGAAAGGAGAAAGAGATTAATGCATGCAACGGACGGAGCGGATGCAGTGTCTTTGGGATATATACTCGCTGCAGCAAATCCTTTCCGCCAGAGATGCGGTCAGGATGGCCTCGCTAATGATACATGCAGCCGACCATCCAGTGTGGACCAGGGAGGCAGAACGAGGGGCGACGGCAGTACCGGGGTCAGATCTTAATTCCTTCACTAAATGACTAAGGTTGGAATAAAGAAAGGAGAATAAGCATTGAGCAGGTGGGTTCCGCAGCTGAGAAATTGGGGGTGTGGACCTACCGCGCCGGACACCGTCGCAATCGTCAGTTGCAGAGTATATATGGCACAGACGATATAAGCCTCAATCCTTGGTAACATCTTACGAATACCGTTCGAGCAGCCTCCGCTCAGAAAGCAATATAAAAGTCGATTCTGGAACAAACTCGACTTTTTTTTGAAGCCTTCGAAGTTACGTTTGACATATGCATCCCCATGACACTGTGAATGTGCGCGCGCAGCTGCACGGCTTAGGGGAGTTACTTTTTCGTTGATCCTAAGGATACCGCCATATCTGCGCCGGATGAGACTTTAGGATCGATCATGGATTCGGCCATGAGTCGAGGAGATGAACGAGCTAACGAAAGTTCTTGCGGGGTCGGTTTGTCTAGTCGCTGTTGAGATATCCGCAGATAGCGACAAACTTTCGTCGATGTTGAATCTACCCCTGTCATGGGCGACAGGCAATACTGAAAAGAAGTACATCTACTTCTGGAATGCGGTCGCCTTTGAATTTCGAAGTGAGCCAAGATTCGAGTGAAAGTCTGGTTCGTCATATGTAACAGCAGAGACCACGAGGTTTCTCATGAAGAGGCAGGTTGGGAGTCGCATTCGAAAGATCACTAACTACAGAACAGGTGCGTGCAGCATGCATATGCACTTACCACACCACCTTTTTCTCATCAGACCCACATTTTGCGTAAATCTGTTACACTTTCTTTTTCTCCTTCTTGCGTTCCGTGTTTTCTTTTGCGCCAAAAGTAAAAACAGCCGGCTGTCTTTTTTGCGCTGGGAAATCGACATCGCATGGGTGCGGTGGAGGCGAATATCTAGTGTCAAGAACGAGGGCAGGTCGGAAGAAACCGCCGGCATTCTTATTTTTCGTCTGATCATAATCACTAGGGAATTACCTCGAGCTTCGAAGATTTGTCGCTACTTTCTTTGCTTCCTAGCACTTGGAACTGACATCTCTTGCCCATTGCGAATTCATGAAGTCGTATTTTGCCGAAGTTCATGCATGAAGGTCATGGGGTCACCATGGCCGCTTTGACTATTCCTGTCAACACGCAACGCAGTTTGGAGTTCATTTTGCAACAGGAGGGAGTCTGGAATGGCGTCGGCCCAGCTTTAGTATACGAGTTTTAGTTGATTTCGATTGAAGTTGGCATTCATTTTCTAACTTAGTAGATAACACGCTGTCCTATCGTCGTTGGAAGGAATATTGTCTCAATTTTTAGCATTGAAAACCTCGTAATCATTGTGAACCATGACAATATGTATCAATAAAGTAATATTCTAGATCTATAAAGCGAATACGTACATACGCGGTGTACGCTTGTATTGATATTGAAGGGGATAAAACTCTCCTAGGTTACTTCTTTCAATTCGGATGGCTCTCTTTTTTTCCTCTACGACTACAGTATATTTTCTTACTTGAGGAACATTTAGGAAACCTAGTGTCATTTTGTTGAACATTGATTGCTTTGCTCTGGGGTTGGACTATACTTTCCTGTCCTCCTGGTTCGTCTTGCCACCTAGGGACTTCCTCTTGAAATGTATTTTCCATACTGAACAACTGCCTTTTCACAAGTCATATGAGATTATGCATTATGTCCCAATAGTTTTTATCAACTAAATGAGCAGTTCATACGGCCGAGGGCATACTCGTCTACCAGTATGTCGTCGAGAGCTTATATTAACAATAATCGTAACTACATTTGAGGCAATGCTCTCCCTATTACAAAATCTTAAGCGTAGTTAGGAAACTCTCGGAGGTTATGAAAAACGTCTTGGAAGTAGTGGACCCAACAACAGAAACACGTTAACACCCATTTTCAAATTTTCGCATGATTACTCATATTGGACTATCTAGATCCGTTCTTGTATCCACGGGTCCGTATTTATATACCATATTATTATAATTTTCCAGGAATAAAATGTCAAAAATATATGAATTTGCAAGAGTTTACAGACGATCGTTACGAGTGTCCATTTTGAGTCTGCATACTTGCATCGAACCGGTCTTTCATTTACTCAGGCACAAACAAAACTATCTTCTTAGGCCGATTTAGCGTTAATTGGCAGCTAGACTGCTTCCCTGAAAAGCAAATATCTTCATTCATAGCATGTGGAAATTTTTCCCGATCTTACGATTTGGCGCCTGCTATGAACAAATATCTTTACTCTGAGCATGTGCATGGGTTGTAATGCTCGGATTATCAGAAGCCATTCGCATAAGGCCTCCGCTGTTTGCGAAGTACATACAAAAGCAAAGCTCCCCTCGAACCTCTCTTCGGTCGCTATTATTGCGATAGGTGTGGCGAGAGGCTTCCATGCTTTTAGGAGATTTTATCTGAAAAGACAAGTCGCACTGACCTCCTTCGCACCATCCACATCGTCTCGACGCCCTTCCCCGCATTGGACCCCCACGGATTTTATTCGACTTCGCTAACATTTCGTCCGAACTCTGGGGAGGTATCGTAGCGAATCAACGGAGGTTTTTTGTACAAGGACCCCAGTAAGCCACCTACAGGGATACCACCTTGAGGACTTTCAATCAAGAATAGAAACAGTCAAACAGGATTCCAAGAGGGTTACTCAAAATTCGAGGCTGACTTTTTGAGGTCCTGTCGACACTCTGGCCTCCCGATTCTAGCTCGTATACCGGTCTGGGCGTAGCTGTCACAATGTCCGAATCGGGACTGCGACTGCGAGGTGGCGTTCGCAAGTTGCAGTTTTTGTGTCCAAATCTTTACGTACTACCGCACGAGCTGACAGCGGTAGACACCATCCGCATAGCACCGTTCTTTACTCTTTTAAATCACAAAACGTAAAAAATCGCGGAAATCTCCTCGCTTTTCAACTTCTGGTTCTGGAACTTGAAAAGGGCTGAACGAGAGTCGAAATCATGAGCATTTTCTCAACGAACCAATCGTCGGAAGATAACCGACACCACTAACAAGTCTCTTTTTTCTACGCTCTCCACACGCGGCTCCTAGTGTGCCTTGGCTTGCATGAAAGCTTGCATACGTTAACTGCAAGTGACGATGTTTTGCATACTTCAACCTCTCTATCACAAAAAAATCCAACACAAAAGAACGAGTCTATCAAGACTCGCCCTCGATTCGAAGCTAGTGAATCTGGGCGGCGCACCCCATGCGAGAAAGCAAGATTTCCAACCAGTCCCAGGACGTGTTTGCGCGGGCGGTACATGACTGCAGTGTACCATCCCGCCTGTGCAGTTCATCTGATATACCTATTGGATCGTCTACACTTCAAGTCCATAGACGGTCTCCACAGATGCATTGGGTAGTATCCCTGCTGCTCAGGTCATTCGGGCACACCCAGGATGCAGCTAGTGAATGAACCCGTGGCGCCTGTGCTCCAGCTCTTAACTCCATGATTCAAGCATGGTACATTTCGAAGCTGTGGCTAGTGGGGAACTGGGACCAAGCTGTCAAGTACCGATACATCCTTCCGACTGAACTGCATTTTAATACTATTCTCTCCTAGTTTTAGCATGGCTCTGACCCTTGATGCTATGAAATTATACTTTTTTGATATTACATTTTAGACCGATATTACCTGCTCCGTTATCCGTCAACTTCCGCACTGGCCCCAAATGGGTGGATTTTCTAGATTTTTATTTCACGTAGTAAGCTTAAGGCCAATCCCGGCCGAAGACGCTGCCCCTCCCATGGGAGACTTTACAAATCCACTGGACAAACGTTATGAAAAAAAAGTGGAGACAGCGAATTAATTGCGCCTCCAATATCGATAGCTAGCCGCCTCCCCGGTCTCCCTTGCAAACTTACCACAAACGACAACACCTCCTCACAGGAAAACTTTCTGGAAATTCTGGGCAGCTGGGATTGAACGAACAGAAAATAAATCTTGAAAATTCCCCATGATAAAAATGACAGAATGGGAGATATCGGTGGGTAATACAAGGCGAGTAAGTGCGTGCGCCCGGTGCTACTCGATCTCTTGAACCTTGTGTTCCAGTTTTCACGTGCGACGGCAAGAAACGAGGCAGTGCGCTATGTTGGAATGCATTAATGTAGCTCCTGTCGCAATGTGGTTGCAGAGAGGACGTAAGCGACCTAGTTTTCCGACTAGCCTCGGAGGCCGCTGCGGGCCTTAGCTTTTGCCATGAATCTCAATGTCTAGGATTTTTTGGGGAGAAGCTAAAGTGTTTTACTCGAGATAAGTTGAGAGCGACACTAGACAGGAGACAAGCTCGAGATAAGAGCGCAATCAGGGAAGTTCCTACTTTAGTTTGCCTGTGGAGTCAGTAACACTTGGAAGCGCCTTGGGTTATAGAAAGCGATTCTATAATTAAGTATTCCACCTGGCATGGAACGTTTTCCAGCATTCTATGGCGGACCATATCTATTGGATTAAGCAAATCTAATAGCGAGCTACTAATATCTTAGTCCCTTTCGAAAGCCTGCCATACCTCTCGCCTCGTTCATCATTCAACAAGGTCGACGACGGTCTAACCTCTCAAGTGGTCTGATTTTCAAACCATCTTTCACCGTCGACGTTCCAGCCCTGGCGACTTGCCATCCACCCCAGACAGCCGGATTTTCAAAGACAGCCACCAACAGTACGCCTCCTGAGCTCGAGCCCAACTGTAAATCTAAAAAACCACCAAATATTTGGATCTCAGCTTTCCAGCTGGCTATCGCTTCTCAGCCTGGACTCCACATTCCGACCCCCCCTTCGCTTCGTTCTCAACCTTTTTGACACATGCCACCCTTTTTTTCTCCGCATTAACTGCGACATAGTGTCGACATCTGAACCCAACCATCTAGTAAACCAACAGCCTTTCTCTTCAAGATTATGATACCTAAGACCATTCTCGCCCTTGGCCAATCGCAGCGCAAATCCTCCTCTTTAACGTCGACCCGGTCTAGACAAATTCAGTAAGGACCCGTTATATCGCTGTTCCCGGGACCTCTCCTTTTGGGCTGTACAGAAAGTCGGATCCCATGATCATTTGATTACTCTTATAGACCGGTTTTTCGATTCGAGGCTTGACGCTTTTCTACTAGCGACTGCGACTGGCCTTGCTTGCCGACTTACTTGATCTTACCTTCATCATCGTTGCTTTTTTCTAACTACCTCTTAGATAGATCCAGTCTTCCATCGACCCAGTTACCAACTTTGAAGCTTGACTCATATCTTAGCTCCCGTCGCCATTCGTATACTCTCACTCCTTCGTCTCTCAAATTCCAACAACTTTGACTTTTTAGGACTAAAGACGACGTTCAAGCAAACACCGGTCACGATCTCACTTTTTTTTTCGCGCAGCTTGTGAGATCTCCACTTGCTATGGACAATCCCGTCTTACGAAGGAGCCTTTAAAACCGTTTCGAACGTTCCCACCCGCGACAGGCGATCCTAATATTGCGCCCGGTGGCGTACGTATGCTTTTATGGTTACCTGGGTTGTAATACTACCTACTACGCTATAATGTATTAAGATAGTAACTCTTAGCGATCTGCTATCTATTGTATATACCTGTAATATATCCATTTATATCCTTACTTTTTTTAAACCCCAACTCCTTCAAGTCTATACACCCGAGTAACTTATGATATCATAGTAGAAATCGCTCTATAACCAAATCGGTTCTACTTTCCGACTACTGCGATAACTAACCCCGAGACTGGCAATACTACCCGCCCTAGAATCTCAAGAACGAGTTTAAATGCTTCTTTATGTTCCCGGGGGCTTCCTTGATAGTTGGAAGGTCCAACTGAGACAATGTGTTTGTCGATGGAGAAGACAAGGGATATATATACCAAGAATCCTTGATAAACCCCGGGAATTCGAACCCGGAGCAAAAATGGTACTACAACGTGTGTACTGGAGGTACTCCACTGACATCTTTGGAAGTACCATCTCCGGGGCGAACAAAGAACTATTCATTTACCTCCAAATCCGGATAAATCCCGACTCCCACGTACCTTTTGATAACCAAGCAAAAACCTGCTTTTGCCCATTTCCCCATCCCACGAGTCCCAGTAGTTCTGAGAAATGTCGATAAGCAAATGAAGCAACCCCCTTACCTTACCTTACCCTTCGAACATTCTGAAGCATCCGGTATCCGACAAAAATGCCTGAAGTTTTAAGAATATCTTTTACCCGCTGTAATATATGTAGACATGGGAGGGCATGCAAATGGGACCCTGTGATGTCGAAAAGCTTAAGATCTGCGAATTATGGAATTCTTTAATGTAATGATCATTGCATTTACACTGCATGCATGCATTTTCATTGACGCGTCGTGCGATTTGCATGCATATGGGGATATAGGTTACAGATGACCGTTTTTCTAAAAACTGTTCTCATGAAGTTGAGATATTTCGAAAGCGGGGTTCAACGTTCGGGAGCTCACGGCCTGTGCTTTACTTCTTCATGAATTTCAGCTTTTTTTTTCCGGGTCTGTAGAATTTGTAGGTAATTCCGGATTTTTCCTCTGGCGCCCTTGGATTGTGGTAACTTGTTTTTTTAATGCACCTGAGCATGTGCCTTCGTCGCAAACGGTGGGAGTTTCTGATATCAGGATACGAGGCGTCGACCGTATTCGGCTCCAGTTTGCTCCGTCGACGCGCATTCAAATCAGGTCTCAACAAGAGCGCACAAGAAATACCGCACCAAAGTCGCCGGGCAGAACGCGTATTCCAATATCTGTTAGCTAAAAAGACCTCGAAAAGCCCGATCAAGAAGCCACCCAGACTACAAGAAAAAAGGGGGGCCAAGCTAATCACTAATTGCGAATTCTAAGACACGGCAAACCGCATCCATATTCTGGTTGCATTGGATTTTACCTAGAACGCACGCCAGGAATCTTTGCAGATGTCACCGGGACACATGGTGTTTCAGAATATTCAAGTTTTGGAGTCTCGCAAGGCTGGGTTATATTTGATAAGCCGACGTCAATTGTAGCTGTTTTTGTCTGAGCCTTGGATTTTTGACCTGAAGGTCCTGATTCAGGTTATCTGAACGGTGGCTGCGATTGTAACGTTGGTAACATGCCGGACTCCGAGCTCAATGCTCCCGTAAAATGATACAAAGGTATCCAACATCTCTCCGATCTAACATCCGCTTTATCGCCCAACTAGCTATCCGGTGACCTCACCTCAACAATAGTCTCACATATCAATTGTTGGAACATTCCTATCTCTCTTGCGCTTTATTCACGTCGGCGCGAGTTGAACCGAATGTTGGAAGAAAGGCTAGCTCAAGACATGATTCGGATTGGCCGAGTGAAGGATGAGGGATCCAGGAACCGAGGGGGTTGCCAAAAAATGTGAGCATATGAAAGCATCAACTGACCACTCCCATATCGGCCGGTTTTAGTAAATACGGCTGAGATCTTGCTTTTAGCTAGTCTCAAAGTAATGACACACCCCTTGCGCTTGCCGGCGCGAACACGTTTTTTATACTACACGGCTTTTGAGGACCTTGTGGTAAAAAACTGTAACCAATCTGTTGGGCTCACTATTTTTGAATATTGTAGCTGGAGATGAGGTCTAATAAAAGCTTCAACCGTTATATTAGCTAATCTGGGAGGAAATCGACCGTATTTCCTCAAATATCCAAAAGTAGTATTTACCCCTCGTTCCTTACCGCAAAGGGTTAAGCTTAAACCATTTCATCAATCAAAATCGTCACCTGATCTCGCTCCTCGAGACTGTTGTCGCGCGATTGTAGCATTCTGCAAATCCTGGCGTGGTAGTATCGTCTAAATCGTGCTCGAATCTATCCTGGAGACGGTAATTTACCGTAGATCTAGGGCTCAAAAATAGCATCAACGTTGACAACTTCGCAATTCAATCTGTGGAGATAGTTCTCTAATAAACTCGTTGTGTACATGTGTAACCATCGTAATATACTACCTTTTGTATTAATATCGGTTTTGAATTCGTGAATTATGTTAAATACCTGGCGCATTGCAAGAAGCCTCGAGGGCTGTTGTATCCGAAGTTCGCAAGATATTCGACAATCAACATCCAAACTAGACCACTTTTCCTATAACAAAACGTCACAATGATTATCGAAGAGACAGTAATTGTTCAAACCGTTGAAGCCGGTCATATCCCCGAGCCACTCCCAGCTTCTCCAGCCGTATACGCCAAAACGACATGCACAACATCGAGACGGACTGCCAGTACAAACCTAGAATCGGAACAAAAGACGGTCGAAGAATGGGCAGGCAAGTTCTTCCACTGGATGAACAAGCTTACCGGAGTAGAATCCGACAAGGAGAAGCTCGCATAGCAATTCCAATTCCGTTAAAATCGATATCTGGCGATAAAATCCCGAAGCTTCAAAAGTCCACACGAAAGTGCGTTGACCAGGCAGATATCCAACAATCCAATGCTGCTTTCTCCCTTCCACAACCATGCTCCGCTCAACCACCACCACCACCATCTCACGACATCTCCGCCACCACCATCTCCGCATCCTCCCACTTCCCCTCCTCCGCTCTTCCACCGCCCACAATGGCCAACCACAGCCACCATCAGTTACTCCCCGCCGCTCCTTCTCAACCCCCTCCATAGAACCCCTCCTCTCAACTACTACATCTCTAATCCTCACTCTCCAATCCACAACCTCCCTCCCATGGCTCCTCACAATCCCCTTAGTAGCCCTAACAGTCCGAACCTGCATCACCCTCCCCTTCACCCTCTACTCCCACAAAAGAACCCTAAAACAACTCTCCCTCTCCCCTATAATCCACGCCTGGTCGTCAATCTACCGTCGACAAGTCGCAAAGGAAGTCTATCCAAACAACCCTACTACTCCAAAACACCTAATTGGCAAAAAGGTCTACGATACACCTGAAAAATGGACAAAGGAAGTGTTGATTCGGACTAAAAATAAACGGGTGGAGATATATAAACAGTTTGGATGTCAGTATTGGAAGGGATTTGTAGGGTTAATACAGATTCCCGTGTGGGTGTTGGCTTCTGTTAGTGTTAGGAGGGTGACCGGAGTAGGTGGATGGGAAGCACCGATTGATATCGCCAAACGGGCGAAGGAGATGAGTGTGTTACCTGGTAACGAAGGGGTGGTAGTTACAGAAGGTATCGCTGGTATCGACGAAATTACGGCGAAAGTGAGGGAGGAGATGCAAACCGGTGGAATTGATGGATGGTTTGTGGATCTACTGCAGCCGGATCCATATATGGTCCTACCGATTATCTTCTCTTTGACTTTGTTTACGAATGTTATGGTGGGTGTTTCCCTGAATGAAGATTGAGATTGCTTTATGCTAATTAGAGGATAGTCTGCGACGGCACGGGCGTCGAAGGAACCTACGGGGTGGAGGAAGGGGTTAAGAAATGCGCTGATGGGGATTAGTATTGCAGCATTTCCATTGACGATTGGATCCCCCGCCGTGCTGCTGTTGTATTGGATTACCTCGGGGACATACTCACTTGTGCAGAATGCGGTCCTGCATACGCTGCTACCCCCACCAAAGGGCGTAGAACCGGTTGGCGAAAAGATACCTAGTTGGATAAAGAAAGAGAAGGCTGAAGAAACGAAGTAATACACATTTTGTAGATGCGTGGTAAATAAAGTGTAAATGTAAATATATAATACCAATATATATCTGTATAGTATGGGGAATATCCGGGTATCCAATGGTCCAAACAATCAAATAAAAACACCAATCCAACAAGCTTCAAATGGCCGTGCGAGAAAAAGGGATTATTTGCGCTTCTTCCCCTCGAGTAATCCTAGAAGGGCGTCCATGATCTTGTTCCACTGTTCTTCAAAGATCTCTTCTGAGAATCTAAACGACGACTTCCTCGCTCGCTCTCTCATTGCCACTGTATCTGTGACACTCAACGATAGTGCCTGTTTGAACCCCTCCGCGTACTCTTCCGCCGTTGTAGCATGGTAGCCTGAAATATACATTAGCACCTGAATCGTTATAGCCAGTAAAATAGGTGTTACCTACCAGTTCGTTCACCGTCAATATCAACGACGATATCCAGCTTTGGTCCACCGCTATCATGCACAACACCGATCAAACCAGCAGCCTGGTACTCCACAACCCCAATGCCGAAATGTTCGTTCCACATAGCATTGACACCCACACTTGCCCTCCCAAGCCATTTGATGACATCTCCCCACGGTGCATTTGTCACAAACACCACGTTCTCCTCGATCTGTAACTCATGTACCAGTAACCTGAGTTCGTAAACCTTCCTCTCGTCTTGATCTTCTCGTACAGATCCCACTAGTACCAACTTTGTCCCCTTCAGTTGTTGAGGCGCCGTCTTTAGAAATGTCCCGAATGCCTGTAAAACCAAGATGTGATTCTTCTCCGGCCTGAACTGCGCGATGTAAACAATCGCATCTTCCCTCTTTTCGTTGATTGGAATCTTCTCTGCCAACTTCTCAACCGCACATGGCGGAAACAGCGGCTTTATGTCTTCTTTCCCTTGTCCTCCAGAAATCCACTTAATCGCTGCCGCCAATCCACCATAAAACCTCGGCGCTGCAGAAGTGGTAGCAGCCTCCTGCCGTCCCCTCCACAAAGAATTCAAATGCCCAGCCGTCCAACTACTGTTAGCTACCACAACATCGATCCCTGTGCCCGCGTAACTATACAACATTGCAAAAAGCTGCCAGTATCGTTTCTTCACGGTACTTTTAGGTGACAAGGCGCCCAGCATGTCGGTACTAATTGTCGGGTAATGAACGTACGCCCCAGTGGGTATTCCGAACAATTTTTTAGCAAGGAGAACGGTGAAAGCGTATCCCATGCTATCGATGTATATATCCGGAACCAACATTCCAAAGGCTTCGAGAGCGAGAAATACCGATCCTAAAGACTGGCCGAGGAGCGTGAACCGCGGCCATGATGACGAGGAGACTAAATTGCGCTTTTGGAGGTGGATGAATTGGACGATGGAGGGGTTTAGGTGGATATCGAAGCGGTTTTGGACGTTTGCGAGAATGACGGATTTGGTGGCGTGGTCGCCGGTGTAGACGACGTTCAGGATGTGGGGGGAGTGCAGTTGATTTGCATAGATTGCGGCCCAGAGGACGCGTTCGCCGCCACCGCCGGCATTACTATATCATCGCATCGTTATTAGTCGAATTGTAACTTGTATATAACTTGATAAAACAAGCTGTAGAGGGAGCTGTGGGGGAAGCTTCTAAGGTACCAGTAAGGATGGAAGAACCCGACAATGGTAGTAGGCTGCGGAGACTTTGACGACGGATTACTCCTGATAGCCTCTTCCACCGACGCTTTAAGTAACAGCTCTCGTTTGTCGCCGTTCAAACTGCGGATGTAGAAACCGTAGAGCCGTAATAACGGTCGATGTAGTACCAGGAGAAGTAGCGGGAGGACGACGGGAATAGCGGCGATTGCGAAGGGAATCCAGGCGCAGTAAGTGCACACCTCCTCGCTATCGGGAGGAGGCCGAGAGCCATCCATCGTAGACTCTTTCTGGCGGGTTTGGCGATGAGGAAGTGGTGAAGCCGAAGACGAAGTTTGGTGATGATGGTTTGGATTGAGGACAGCGAGGAGGTTACTTAGCTTGTTAATTGGCTGGTTTGCAGCTGCCGCATTTCGGCCGCATCTTTTGGCGACTCATAACAGCCCTCCTTCACGGACCTCAACTTGACATCGACCATCTCCACCGCAGCTTCGGCTTCTCTTCAGCTTCATGAAAGAAATTGAGTAGAAGGTAAGCGCTCTAAGATATTACCATAGAATGATACTAACGTTATCTAGGACTGTATATTATTATTATTAGTCATGTCCTCGCGTGCACTAAGGAAGGCCCAACAGCGGGCCGAGGAGGAACGTCTGGCCGCCCTCGCCGCAGCCCCTCCATCGAAGGAACCCCAAAACGACGACGATGATGAAGAGGAGGAGGAGGAGGAAGAGGCGCCGGTCGCCTCGAAGAAGCCTAACTTGTTTGCCATGTTGGAAGCTGAGCTCGAGGATGCCGATGCCGACGACAAGGACGAGGACGAGGACGATGTCCTAGAACCCTCTGCGACGACGACGACATCGACAGCGGCCCCTTCGAAGTCTAAAAAGAAGTCCAAAAAGAAGAAGAAGAACAAAGGCAAAGCTAAGGCCGTCGAGGAGGACAAAGACGATGATGATAAGGACTTCGACAGTGCATTGCAAGCCCTCAAATCGACGAAGCTGTCCCCCTCCACCCCCACTCTTTCTCAGTCCTCCCCCTCCGTCCTCCTTAATGACCTCCTCCACATCGACCCCCGCCATCTCGACCTTGAAAACGAAATGCGCAAGCTATTCGGCCGTTCCGCCACTAGAGAAACACCTCAGGACTCTCGTGCTGGTCGTTCGCGCCTCCCAGGAACAACTGCTCGCGCCCTTTCCAGCCGCCGCAATCCCTTCGTCCAGCCGGCCGATAACTGGCCTCGCGACTCTTCAGGCGGCCTCTCCATGGACCTTCTTTCAAAGTCTACCACAGACAATACCATCTCCTTCCGCTACTCCCACTCTCGGGCTTACCAAGAAACCCAACGTCAATTCCTCCTCTGCGTTCGCGCCATGGACCCAGACCGCATGATAGCCCATCTATCCTCCCATCCCTACCACATTTCTACCCTCCTCCAAACCAGTCATATAGCATTAACCCAATCCAATGACCACACAACCTCCCAAACCCTCCTTTCCCGGGCCTTATTCTCACTAGGCCGAAGCAGCCACAGCGTCTTCCCAACATCTCTCTCATCAGGCCTCGCCCGCCTCTCCTTCGAATACTTCGAAAACCGAGAACTCTACTTCGCAGCCTGGAAATACGTATTATCCCTCTCAAGAAGAGGTCTCTGGCGCACCGGTTTAGAATTTATAAGACTCCTCCTCCAATTGGACCCCCTCGACGACCCCCTTTGCCTCCTCCTAATAATCGACCAATACGCTCTAAAATCCCGCTGCTTCGACATCCTCCTCTCCCTCTCCTCCACCCCACTCCTAAACAAATCCTGGTCAACAAGTCCAAACATCGCATACTCCCTCTCCCTCGCCGAATTCATGGCCGGAAACCTCGACGCCGCAAAATCTAAACTAAAAGAAGCCATAAACAACTATCCATGGCTATTAACAAAACTCCACGGTGCACTTTCTGCGGAAAACGCTGGAAAACCTTTACCGAATGAACTATGGGGTCTTCTACCGCCAACTGAAACGGATAGTCTATTGGCGGAGATGTATACCCTCCGCATGGGTGATCTGTGGAATATTCCCGAACATGCACAGTTCCTCCTATCCACCCTTTACGACAGTAAATTTAGTATCGACAAAAAGAACATTAAAAGTATGAATTCGGTTTATGTTGGTCCTAAAATGCGAGATCTGGCACGACATGTTTTCTTGATGGATCTAAATGAAGGAAGAGGGTTGATCGGATTCTTACCAGCGCAGGTAAGGAACGACCAAGGTTATGCGTGGGATATTCTACCACCTGAAGGGAAAGAGAGTGATTATCAGAAGGAGATGGAAACTGGTAGTGCTGCCGCTGGTGGTGGCGTTGGCGGTGGACCAGTGGAAGCAGTCGGTGCGCGGGGTCTATTTGAGGCGTTCTTTAGGAGCCTTATGCCCGACTTCCAAACCGCAGATCTACCGCCAGCACCACCACCTGGCGCGGCTACAGCCTTAGAAATCAACCCGGTGCAACGGCAACAGCAACAGCAACAAGCTCCTCCACCGGGGACATTTGAAGTCGGAGAAGACGATTTAAGAGCTACGTTGGTAACAATGGTTGAGGATGGAGTTGGGTTCCCTAGTGAGATGGGGATACAAGAACGTGCGGAGCTGGCGGTGAATGTGGGGCTCGTACCCCGAGAATTAAGGGGGTGGTTTGGAGATAGGTTTGGAGTTTACGTTGGAATTTCGCGGGGAGATCTTGAAGATGAAGATGATAGTGAGGAGGGGGAAGGGACGGCAGTGGGTGTGGCGGTGGAAGAACAGGAGCAGGAAGAGCAGGAGCAGGAGGAAGAGGTACAGGAGAGGGATAGTAGGGCTATTGATCGGCTCGTGCAAATATTGGGTACAGGAGACCGGGCGAGTTTGAGGATGAGAGTTGATAGGATGTTTGAAGGACAGGGCGCGGAGATGGCAGAGGTGAAGAGGCGGGTAGAAGAACGGTTGGGATTAAGATAGATATTATATAATTAGCACCTAAGTACCTAAGTACCTAAATACTTCTAAATACCAATGTTGGATTATTCTGGAGCAGAAGAGGAGGTCTAGATCTATAGAAGTCATTTTGTTCTATTTGGGAGTCCTAAAGCTCTAGCTGGGGATTCACCTGCTCCCTGCAAAATCTATACCACTACATAATTATGCGCGCTGCCAACCAAGCACCGCACAACTACGAGACTACTACAATATCACTTGCCTCTCCAATATGCAATATCAAACCCAAAGACTAAAATTGAAATGGCTATATTCAAAACATGCCTTGAGTAGCTGTTCTTGCGTCAAAAGGCGAAGCATTAGAGCGTTTATCAATATCGTGGTTCATTGGAGAATAGACTATTTATATTCTCTATAGTACTATATACTATACCATACAATCATAACATACAGACGTCCCTTCCCCCGCTAATAAAAACTCCAGACTCCTATTCACACATCCCAACACCCCTCATCCTACAGGTTACGGTAATATCAATGCTGTACCTGAACTCCCTCGAACTTCCTACCACCAGCCCTCTTCCTCTCATTCTCCTCAATCTCCCTATTAATCTCCCTATCCTCCTCATCAACTCCTTCCTTTCGTCCATCCACAACCTCCCACCCATAATACCCACCATTCTCAGCTTCATCCAACCCATCCCTACCCGCAACCAACATATTCAACCATCCAGCAAGTCTATACCCAGCCATAGCGATACTCTTCTCAATAATCGGCACGGCCCCATCAGCATAATCGCCACCAAGTTCCTGCCCATCAACCTCATCTTTCAAAACATACGAACAAATATATTTATTCGCACCACCAGCCCATACGAGCGCACACTCTTCGGCAGTGGTAGTATTCAAACAACTCTTCCAATCATCCTTTTCATCTTTATACTCTCCAGATTCAATACGGTCTTGTAATTCATTTGTTAAACCGATGATTCCACGTTCAGTAGGTTTCCCTCTCGCGGCTTCGATAATGCGGGAGTCCCAGACTGAATGGAGGTTTGCTTCTTGCCCGTGGAAGAGGACCTTTATTCTGTTGCCGCCCAGTTGTTTATGCTCTGTATGGAGAGGTTGGTGGATGTCGCCCAGGAAGTGGAGGATAAACCGTAACGCCTGCGCACGTTGTGCCCACGGTAATGCGTCATCTTGGATTCTTGCCGTCTACCCAAAAAATAACGGTGTCAGCTCCATAAAAATCCTAGCTTGAGCTTCTTTTGAAAGAAAAAAAAAGGAACATACCATATTAACCAAAGCACTGACAATACACCCACTTCCAGAAACCGCACAATCGCGGTTATATTTAATCTCGCAAACGCTCGGCGGATCATCCTGCGCATCGATGTAATGCCATGTTTTTGAGTACCGTCCGAGCGGGATATGAGCGTACCGATCGGCCCATACTGCCGCATCCATGATGGTTTGTCCGCGGTAGAGGTACGTCTGGACAAACACCGAGGTTTCGGGGAGGAGATAGCGGGAGGCGAGGAGGGCGACGGTTTTGTGGCCGTAGAAGCCCCATGCTGAGGTTGTGGTCGCTAGGGCGAGGGCGGGGAGGAGATTTGTTAAGCGCATTTTTGGCGGTAAAGGTTCGATTCTTAGTAAGTCAGTGTCGGTACTTCAAGAGTAGGAAGAGATACAATAGAAAAAATTTGGGGAGGAAGACGAGATTATTTATATCTGTAATATAATTCCCAACCTCCCATGGAGAGAACCCGAGTGACGAAACGACGCGGTTGATAAGTCACGAAAGTGGGCCATCAGCTGAGCTGCTCGCCCAGCTAATGCACACCCTTGTCCACGTCCCGCCTCCGAACCATCTGATTCGTCCCCTCGCACGCCCCATTTACTCCCCCTGTCTGCGGCAGACCTACCCGAGCGCATTGAGGAATACCTGAGAAGAGAGACGACACAAAAAAACCACATTCTCGCCCGTCGCATTGTATCCGCGATGGGGGCAACGTCGGACTTCGAACTTGCGAGTGCGATCACATCTTACCATTTCAGCCGTGTGGGCGTTCGCTCAGCCGTAGGAGGGCGTTTTTATGGCTTGCATTTAACAGACCCTTTTCGCCCGTTCGAAAAACGGCAAAGTGGTAAACCTGCATTGCATAGGATGGGGACAGTCAAGTTGAGGGTTCAATTCTACAACCCCGCTTCGGTTCCATAATCTTCGAGAGTATACCCGTCCCTACCAGGCTGATGTATTTCAGCTTTTTCTTTCAAAAGCCATTGTCGCAATGCAATGCAATGCAGCGCTGACAGTAATCCGTCCCGGGAGAAAAGTTGCCTGAAGTCCAACCGATCAACCACGTCCTGCGTCACGAAAGTATAAAAAAAGTCGGAATATCATATCTGAAAAATAAAAGAAATCCCATTAAAACTACCCAAACCCACCCCCATCCATCCCTCAATCGAACATTAAATTAATCCCAAAAAGAAAAACAACGTTAAAAAGTACCAAGCTGAAAATGTAAGATATGTGTGTGCATAAAACGAAGCACCTTGAGTAAGCACTTAGTATATATGAAAAGGTTTGAAGAGGGAAAAAGTCTGTACAATCGATGGCATTTCGGCTCCCCAGAATCCGTAGACATCAGGGGAACCGGCATGCGATATTGATGAAAACTGAGTCAACCAGGCAGAAAGAAAAGCGCAAAAAGAGCATGAGTAGAAAGCAAAAGGGTATTAAACGTCAAAGTCAAAAAGAATCCATAAGTGCGTGTCGAAGAAGAAGAAGAAGAAGAAGAAGAAGAAGGAAACATTCTTTTAAAACAATCGTCGTCGCCCATGTACATATCCCCATGGCGTCCATAGAAGTGAGGCAGGCGAGAACTATACCATCGCGATCCCAGCAAGGTAGCGGAAAGGTCCATGTCAAATTTCAAGCTGTCACTGCTGTTTCTCATAGACATACCACTTCGGCATCCTAACCCCTTCCTTCGCCGCCATGACCATTGCCGTATTAAGATGGCGGTCGCAGCTCAGCAACAATGGGTCTTTGTGATGAAACCCAACGAGTTCATCCTTCGAAGGGTCGAATCCAATGTCCGCTTTCAACATCTGTACCACTAGATCCCAGCTAAACCTCCCGTTAGCGCCCGTATCTGGAGAACTCGACTTGCGCATTTCACCAGCCTTGTCTAAGGCATCGGCGTCCAATGCCGGCTTTTCCTCAGTCTCCTCTTTAGCTTCGGCTTCTTTAACCTCATCAATTTCCATTTTTTCGCCCTCCTCGCCCTCAATAGGTGGGCTGGCAGGTCGTCGCATGTCATCCGCTGTCATCATACAGATCTTATTCGTCTTAGTGCTTTCAACGGTGACAGAGACCGAGGAAACCTCGCACGGTGGGTTGACACCGGCCGGGTAGCCAAATAGCATCACGACCGGGGCAACCGCAGACGATTTAGAATCAGTGGGTGGGCGAATCGAACTAGGTGACTTAGCTTCGGTAGGTGGAGGAGCAGGCGCCGAAGTCGTCGTGGAAAGGGATTTCAACGAAACTCGGGTTTTGCTGATAGCCGGCGACGACGGGCTAGCCGGGGTTGTGACCGTCTGCTTTCGAGTGGTGATCTTGAGTGGAACGGGCGCCGCCGGTGCAGTTTGCGGGGTCGGCGAATCCTTCTTCTCTACGGTCTTAGGAGTGCTTAGTGCACTACGGGTAGTCCTCCCAGATCGAGTAGTGGTAACTTCCTGAACAACCTTCTCTGGTTCTGCAGCGCGGCCTCGGGCAGGACGAGCGGCGGCTTTGGCAGGCGCGGCCTTGGTGGAAGCAGCTCGAGCAGATCGGTTGGAAGCTGGTGCCCCGGTTGTCTTCGAGAGGGCAGCCCGTCTAGCTGAAGTCCGAGTCCCCGCCTCCTTCTTATCCGCCTCATCTTCTCCCTCGGCTTCTTCGGCGTCCCCAATCTCTTCCTCCTGATGTCCGACGGATTCTTCGGCCTGATCGTCCTCCGCCTGTGAGTCTCCGAGGGCATCCTCTCCATCTCCTTTCGCCTCTTCGAACGCCTCTTCCATCGGTTCCAGAGCGTCCTCATCTTCGGCTTCTTGAGAGGCAGCCCTGTTATCAACCTTCGCCTGTCTTTTCGCGTCCCGCGAGTCGTCTTCCTCAAGCGTGCCATCTACAGAAGAGCAACACATAATTGTCAGTAAAATCTTCACACACAATCAAGGACTATCCTGCCGTACCCAGTCCGCTATTCGCCGGCACAGGTGCCTTCTTCTTGACCATCTTAACAGTCTTTCGCTTCGGTGTGGTGGTGGTTGCGGGAGCGATCCAGCTTTCCTTACCCTCAGCTCTTAATTGTTCTTCCTGTTCCCGCTTCTGTTTCTCGCGATCCTCTTTCTCCCGTGCACGCCTACGTCTCATCCGTTCACGTTCTTGGGTACGGTACTCGTCAGTGTCGGTCCTCAGTCTCCGTCTAGCCATTTGCTCTTCCTTGGTCATCTTGGGGCGCCGACCGTGCCCTCCACCGCCTGAGGGGTTATTCGGAGTGGCTCTGAACTTGATCTGAGGTGGTTGTCCTAGAGGCTGATGCATATCGGGATGGTGCATGCCATTTCCGAGGAAGGGATGTTGGGCGGGGGCGATGTAGGCAGCTCCGTGGCCATCGTCCATAACGACTTCACCACTGTGCTGGCTCTGCATCTCCTTAGCGGTCGGAGGCCTGATGCGACCGGGCGAGTAGAGCTGATCCGGAGGTGGAGGAAGAGCCTGTTCGAAGGGTGGAGGGGCATATGAATGCGGAGAGGTTTGGTGGAAGATGATGGGATGCTGGCCCTGCGGCGGCATCTCGTCGGAGAGAGCAGGATCGAGGATGTGGTGAGCATTGTCGGGAGTCTGGATACCATGAGGTAGCGAAGTTTGCTGGGAGTCGTGTAGACCAGCGGATGGGTCTGTGAGTTCGGGGTCGAAAGCAGGGTCTGTGACAAACTGGGATGGCCAGTAGGTCTGCGGAGAGGAACCCAGGAAGGCCATCTTGCGGCAGGAACCAGTGTTCTTGTGCAATGATGTCGATAATGCAAACTAATTAAACGAAGAAAAAACAAAGGAAAAGGATGGAGGAAAGATGTAAAGGCCTCCGCAGGATCTCGAGTAGCCGACGTCAACCAGTCGATTCGGGATGTCTGATCGCGACTTTGATTCGGCCAGGGTCAGGTAGACCTTTTGCTTTTGATGTTTGTCGCCGATGAGAAGGGTCAAAGCAGCGACAGACGAACAGCCAAAATGCAGGAATGATACAAGACAACTTGTTCGCGTGCCGGACAGAAGCAAGCAGATGCAGATTGCCCTTCGCCAGTTAGTACTACCGACAGAGATCAGGCGACGAGTAGAAGACCAATAACTTACAGCGACAGCGAGATCTCGAAGTGTACCTTTACTATCGGGTGGAGTGGCGGTGATGAGGGTGCAGCTGTCAAACAAACGGGCAGCAGATGTACGTCCGTCGCAGCTGTTTGATTCGAAAGCCCTTCACAGCGCCCGTTCAAACCCGGTAAAAACGGTCAGCCAGCAGCAGAAAGGTAGGTTTGTCTGTGCGAAGGGACGTCGACTCAAGCAGAGCAGAGCAGAGTCGAGTCGGGATTGATCGATTGAGGTCCGTTGATGATGGCGATGAGAACGGAATTAGGAGAGGGAAAAGGAAGATGAAGAGATGAGGAAAAAGAAAGAGTAGCGAGAAAAGAAGAGGGAAAAAAGACGGCGGAAAGAAAGAAAAGAGGGGAAATCGCACAACACAAAGGCCTCCTCACCCATTTATCGGTCCCCTCGAGACTATCTCTGCCCTCTAACGACTATCCATCTGCTGTATTGTCATATCATGTAAGTAAGTGCGTTACTAAACTACACTCCCTTCCCCCGACAATGCTCCAGTGCTGATGTGGATAGGTAGACTGCGAATGTTCGTGAATCTGCTCGGCATAAAGAGAAGGCTGGCCACTGCTGCCCATCGCCTGATAATTGCTTTTTCGCCCGAAAAGAAGCTGCCCCGCCTGTCGCTACTACTAGTTATTAGCAGGGTCACGCCAGGCATCCTCGAAAAATGAGATGCAACCTCCAGCATGCGCTCTCTCGGACTCCATCCCCAGTACCCTTGATGGCTGGCATTTCGAGATGTTTGACGGCGTGTCGTTGAATTTACCTTTCGGTCGCGGAACAGCGGGAAACATGACAGAACATGGCATTCCTCTGCGACGAACAGCGACGAACAGCCGTTTGACAGGCGACAGGAACCGGCCTGGTCAAACAGTGCTACTGGTGTACCTGGATATCCGTGGTGGAATATGAGATCATGGGCTTCGTATTTACTACACGGTAGTGGGACGCTGCTGCAGTGGCACGGCTGTTATTGACTGAATCCCGTTCATCCAATGAGCAGAGAAATACTGCAGTCTTTCCATGCACACAGAAGGCTTGACACGAGCACCCATTTTACCACATATCAACACACTTCCTCCCACTGATAGTTTTGATCGAGAAGGAACGGATGGATATCGCAATTCACAGACAAATGGAATGAGGAATATAACAAGAGGTGTTATGAATAAGTGTACACTACAGCGTTCTGAGCATCTGCACCGCCCCGGCTGTCGCCGGGTGGTCTCTCCTATACTCAAACCCCTCTCCCACTCTTCAAACCTATCTTGTAAGATCACTGGACAATATCGTGTACCCTCCGCAATTCCCCTCCGATGACACCCCCCCCTCGTCCATGCTCGCCACCAAGCTCTTTAATCCCACCAACTCATTGTTCAGACGTACTCGCCGTCGCATATGACGCGTATTTGTATCGACTTTTGTGGCCCGTAATGTACTCTAGAAAAATTTTGGATTTCTCTACGCCCAGTATGCCGAATACGGAGACCATTGTACCCTTTTGTTTCGGGCTGTGAAATACCGCGTAGGTTTGCATAAGGTACTTCTGCCTTGTCTCATTGCGCTTCTGTTGTCCGCTGAAACGACGATGAAGTGTCCCTGGAATATCCAATATACGTCCGCTAGTATCCACGGCCATACTTTTCAAACTAGAACCCCAAGCAAGCACCGTACCATTCCCTATATAAAAGAAGGATATAAGAGCGTACCAACACCAACCAAAACCTTCGCATACGTACCCTGCCGCCACCAACACTGCATAGCTAGGGTTGCCACCGCTTATTCTTACAACTATCAGCGTAATCACGTATCCCTCGGACCACAATATAAGTGAAATTATCCATCAATCCTACAGCTCCCATTCCAAAGCATAAAGCATTTGTAGCATCTTTTACAATTCTACCCCGTGTAAGACCGTGTTTTATGACCCGATTTCCAGAGACTATGCATTGATTCCATAGTAGACTTTTGGAACAGTTGACGTACGAGGAGGGCGATTGAGTATCTGCGCCGGTGAACAGGACTAACAATCCGGAGTACGCATGAAATGCTAAATTCGAACCGAAAAATGGTTCTCTCCCACCATATATATGTCATTACGCACTTCAGAGAAAATGATAGATTTGAACAAGAACTAAACACCTATACCGCTACCTTCCACATTCAAACAAAATCCAATCTTTTGTAACACACAATCAAAAACAATCCACCTTCAATAAAAGATGTGAATGTGCCTATTCCTCTAAGCGTTACACCAAACCTCATAATTAAGGATCCCCAGTCTGGAGAATACCGATCGAGGTTTCAAAACCTTATGCAAAGACATGGATCCCGCATAAAACGTGCGGCCAATCGCTACCGGCTGCCGTTACATTCTAAGAACAAAAGTGGGATTCGTCGACGCCATTTGCATTCCTTTTGGGGATCCTCCCAAAATGTCACAAAAGTTCGGAGTATGCAGGTATTCCCTTACCGCTACTTACAATAAATTGTATGTGCAGCCCCTGTATGTCCCTGGGATGGATATCGCCGAAAGAAAAATGCCTAGATATTACTTGATTAATTATACTTCGTGATTTGAGCGCCGTTTCAGCTTGGATTGCACATTTGTGGATTGTTGGATTCTGTAGCTGTATTTGCGTTGGGTAGCTCTCTTCGATACTTCAATTGGAGGTCTCGCAGTCCACAATAGGTCCAAGTACCTGGGTAGTACGGTAAGTGGTAAATTCCTCCTCTATAGAAGCTATATTTAAATATTTATAAATCCAAACCTAAATAGGTTATCCCACTATCTATCCCCCGCTCTACCCAAGATCTCTAGCTGTCTCTTTTTCTCAAAACCGAAGCTATGCACAAAGCGTAACTCTCAAAACAGATGCAGGCGCAATTACCTCCCCTTCATACCCTCTCCAAATACCAAAAAGGAAAGCCAATTGACAAAACCAATAGCACGCTCATGAATAATGTAGTGGACGAAGGAAAAACCATGCTTAACTCTCATGAGAACATATCCGCCAACCCTCCATACTCCGGCGTCCTCCCTCCCTGCATAGCCTCTCGTTCCACTACCGCCCTCCTCTCCCTCTCCTTCTCCTTCTCTCGTTCCCTTTCCCTCTCCGCCTTCTCCTTTGCTTTAGGAATGACCACCTTCCCTTTCTCACTAATCGCCACTCCTCGAACATCGCTCAACAGATCCAACATGAGCGTTCGCTGAACCCGTATATTAGATGAGGACATCAGCCGTCGATGGAACGTCTCCACTTTTCTCTCCGTTACTCCCGGAATTTTAAGCAGCAGGTGGCGCGGTTGATCTGTGTAAGGTGAATAGAGGGTATAGATCTGTACTATCAGCCCAGCAAGATCCTTTTGTACTTCGACAAAATAGTCATCGTTGAATGACTACACGCGATCAAAATTAGTAAAGAAATCTCTTCTAGGAATTGCCATAGGAGATACTAACGTTTATAGCAGCCATGAACACCTCACGACAAATAAACGCCCTAAGTTCCGGCCTCTGCACAAACTCGTCGATAATGGATCTGAATACCCGAATGATGATCCCGCAGCACCGTGAGTCCCGTGTCCCCAGCACGTGCGTGCAGAAAAGTATCAACGGCTCCAGAATCGTGTTGCTGGACAGAATGAACTCTCGCATCTGCCCTTCCTTCTTCGCCGTCATCGATGCAGACTGTGAGACGTCTTGCGATTCACCCGCTCCAGGTTCTGCTCGATGTATAAATTAGTAAACCACACCCTTGATAAAAATTTTTCCACGAATCCGTACCTGGCCTCCCCGGGTCTAGCAACTGCGCGACCACCAAAACCGCTGTATAAGTCAACTGCCTCAACACACTTTCCTCCTTCATCTCCACCGCCAACTTGTCCTCCTCCGTCGTCACAATCAAACCCGCATTGACCAACCTGGTCCACTCCCCAATAACCTTCTTATCAACCTGCAAAAACATACTGGACAGGAAAGGCGTCAAAAAGTGCTGTCGGTACTGGCCAGGACACTCATCCAGTATCACCCTACTAATATTAATCAACGTCGTCATTTGATGACTGCTCAACGAATCCGCGTCTCCAAACATCGCTATAGTCAGAGGACCCGGAAGCTCTGCGTAGTCGTAGAAGTTGATATCTAGCTTCCCCAGAGCCCAAAGGATCGAATAACAGGTTTCTCGCACTGTCCTAACCGTTCCGCGGATACTGCTTGCGAACCCTTCCATCGTCAATCGTGTCTTCGACACAGTTTCGTAAAACTCGTCTCGGCTCCCCGAAGAAATCCCACTCTGCCAGAACCTGTCTGTCAATACCCTTTGCATCACAGGATGTAATTCGACTGGTAGATTCCCCCAATTCTTTGGGTTGTGGAAAGCGTGCGCGTGTCCCAAGAACTTAAGCAGATTGGGTAATATCAGATTGATCTTCTCCCGCCAAACATGGCAAGCAACGTCGTATGTCGGGCTCGGTTTCTTGATCTTATCGGCAGTAATTGCCAAGTACCCCTTCGTAGCCCTCAATGGGAGTACATTGTACTTCTCCGTAAGTTGGGCCTGCAACACCTGTCCTTCTTGATCCAGTTCGTGTGAGCTCCAGTCCCTAATTAGATGTGCCTTCCGGCTATGGAGGTACTGTTCAACTTGGTCCAACATGAGCATCCTGCAAAACCCTTCGAACGAAGCCAGCATTTCGGTCAGCTCGGGCCGACACCACATCTCCACGACTGGCGTCAAATGTCCCTCCAATGTCTGGATCCTCGGTGCGTCATCTATGTGTTTGGTCCGCAGGATAATACTGTAAAGGAATGTCCGGTATGCCAGTCGATGTCGATCGTCCAATTGCTGCGTTGTCATGATTTCGTTAATCTTTACCTCGAGTTGTCCATAGACTTGAATCAAGCTATCCGGCATCTTCAGTGCCAGCCTCTGCAGCTCGCTTATGCAGGTACCTTGTAAGTCTTTCACCGCCTCATTGTATGCTCCATTTTGTGTATTCTCTGGTAGTCGTGTAAGCAGCACGTACTCCAGCGCTTTAAGCATTAACCCGGACTGGGTCTCCAACGCGGTAGTCGACAGAGCTACAACAAGTTGAACGACCTTCTTCTTAACCAACGGATCTTGGAAGTCGATCGTAAGTAACCTTTCGCACCATTGCCCGAGGTTAGTCTCGAATGCAGCCTGTGGCTCCTGGGTCTCGCGGATGCTTTCTTGAGGCAGCGTAGTAAACCACCTAATGTAACCCTTTAATGCTGCATCAACAACAGTAAATTTCGCATCCGTTTTTAAAAAGAATTCGGAATTCTTAATATAGTTCTCAGGTGTTATTGGTGGCATATCTTTAAGCATTTGGCTAATAGCCGAGTCTAGATTCTGAAGAATAAATGGGAAAACCTCAAATGGGCGACGACGGACTAAAGAGTCGATGATACTCGAAATATATCGCCGGTAGTTTCCGAGGAAGGCATGGCGCTCCGGCATCGTCTCAAAATCTTCGAAGAGGAAAAGGTAGGACGGGTTGTGGGAGTCGGTTGGAAGGGATTCATACTACATATTATTAGCAGACCCCCAGGTACATCGTCAAGGAGATTTCATACTCGTATCAGTCTCTCATCGCAGAACTGGATTAATTGAGGAGCTAGGGCGTGAATCGTTTGATGGTCCCGTAATCCTTCTTTCCGTAATATTCTTGCAAATGCATTGACGTTATGCTGAGATACTGTTAAACTTTCTTGCTTCGCAAATTCGAAGAGTAGGAGGAGGAACTCGGATAGGTCTGCATCCGATGGCATACTGCTATACTTTTCCTCGACCGTGATCCCGAGATGAGATACCATCTATGCAATGATTAGAGCGCGATTTAAGGGATTTTTAGTAGAAGAGTATACCTCAGCGAATCTTTTGAGGAAGAGATAGACGTCCTCATCGGGGCCATCCGCATCAACCTTTATCGCAGCAAGAATGTTCCTGAGTTCTCTGATCGTGGTGGTTCGGTAGAGGGGTCCGACAATTGCCCTAAAGTCGTCGTCGTCTAGGAACTCTCGTTGAAACAAGATATTCAGAGCTTCTATGGCGATCTAAACACTCAGCCTTGTTTCTTGACAGCGTTAGTGGGGCATACTCACAACCCGTAATTGAGCATTCCCACACATCATAGCTCTTCCTAAAGAATCCACAACCCCAGCTTGTACAATAGCCCTAGTTCCCATGTCAGTCCCCGATCCATATATCCGTCGTTCAGTCCACCCACTTTGGAATCGCCCATGCCATGCAGCTCCTCAAGGTCGAGAGAACTTGTACTGCAAACCCCTCAACCTTGGCATCCGTAATTCCGCCATTCAGACATTCTCCCAATTGGACCACCAGCCTTCCCAACCAACCTTCCTCTCCACATCGTATCTCTACTTTGTTCTCCCTCTGCGGGTAGCTCTCCGCTAACACTCGATAAGGCGTGACAACGTCCACGCAGGCCTTATGTAGACTCGTAGTCTTTGGCTCCCCTGGTATCCCGCCCACAGCCGTCGTTGTATACTCCTCCCTGTTGAATACCTCGTCTATCAAAGACTCCAGGATGTACATCGCGAGTTCTCTTCTTAGAATATCCATATTCCAGAGTTCAACGAGGTTGTAATCCATATTCCTCCAATCACTAGGCCAACTCTTCTTCGCGACTTCAACCCATAACTGTGCGACCTTGTTACGTAGGTAACTCGGATCCGTCGCTGCAACATGCTTTGCAAGTAGCACGACCCACTCGCGGATTGCCACACTCTCATCACTACCATAGTCTAACCAGTTGTATCGTATCCCGTGGCCCAGCAAACCGAGTCCGAAATGCCTAACCGCGGGGACCTGCGATGCATCGCTAGCAAGGGTATAACCGTGTAGCGGGGCCTTTGAATCGGCTTTGGCGGTTTCAAGGAATTCGCCGGCGGATTTCCGGTGAGCGTTGGAGGATTGAGGAGAGTGAATGACTTCAAGAGCAGCAATTATTTGTTGAACGGATGGAGCAGGTTGGTGGGACGTGTCACCGTTGGTGCCGGCTCCGTTGGAGAGTGCGTGATGGCCGGTGCCACCGGTGCCGTCCATTATGGTCGAAGGGATGTATCGAGGGGTGTCACGTATGTTGTTGAAGTTCGCAAAGCCGGGTGGCAAAGGGCGATGGATTGGCTTTTATGTTGTTTCTAGGATATAAACAGAGTTTACGGTCGTTCGTTGAGCGGGATGAAGATTTACGTGAAGGTGAAGCAATTAAAGACGTGGTTTGGCGTTAAGCGTTCAAACGTGACTGGGCGTTTCAAGGCCTCTGGACTTATATGAGTCAGCACACGGCGCTGGGAAATGGGAGAAAGTATCTTTTGTGCCGTCGAAAACAATGGAGCTAATTAAGGAAGGATGGTAATAAGATTGAAATTGGATGAAATTGAAATTGAAATCAGATATGGGCAGATGAATACCAATATCAACGCAGGGAAGCAAATGACTACACAGACGGAGTGCAGAGAGCTAGGACCAGGCGAACAAACCAGGGTTAAAGCCCAAAACCTCCCTCTAAATCGGCTGGAGTTCTGGTTTCCAAAGTGGCGAAACAAACCAAAGTTTTGGGGCGGCGGGGAAGGATCCAGCAGAAGGAAAGGATGCTGCAGGTTGCCGTGCGAGGATTAGGTCTCTCGCATGAGAAGAAATTCGAGAAGCTGTCGCGGATGGCAAAAACGGAGCCGGGCCTAGACAGCAGCCATTCGATGTCAAGGTGGAGCTGGATGAAGATGAATGATGTGGAATTTTATGGACGTCAATGATGTTGAACGCGCGAGCTTTCGTCTGAAAATTTGGTTGGGCAGAATCGAGCAGAGCAAAGGGCATCGATGCGCTGTCACGCAGATATAGGACCGCCTAACCAAATACAGAGCCGCCACAGAGCCGCAGTCACTCGCAGGCCTTATCGATAGTAGATATCCAGGCGAATATACGAAGGACTAGTGCATTTCTAAGAGCCTTCAGAGCTGAAGTCGGTCGCTTGCGAACGATATACGAAGCCGGCGATGCAGGCGATGACGGTGGCGGTTGATGGTTGATAGCTGATGGTTGATGGTTGCATTGAAGGCCTGCGCCCTTCGAGAGGAAGAATTCAAGCTGTCGGGCCTCATTCTGGCCATGTGTTGAAGATCGCCGGTTCGTAACGACAACCTCAACACAATCAACACATCTGCGTCTCTGCCGCACGCAGAGCTCAACATCGAGATCTCGCGGCCAGACCAGACCAGACCCTTCATCTTCATCGTATGTACGCACTACCACTGCAATCGGATTTCATGCGCATGCAGGGCGTTTGCATTCCTAACTCCTTCGATCAAAATCCCCCGTCTTATCTTTCCCGAACCGTCGGTAATGTCTACCAACATCTCGTCGCTTAGAAATGCCAAAATTGTGGCGCCGCTAGAGGTGGCGCCCGAGCTCGCCCAAAGCACCCAAACTCGCAGGACATATGATGTATCGATATAGGTATGCGTGGCCGGCTGTGAATACGAGCAGAGTACTTACTCTTTACTGACCAGCAATCCTTCTGGGTGAAGAACTACATCGTATTCACCTCCGCCCTTGAGCGGAGTTGTGTCTTTACGTACCAATTACACCAGGTGTTCGTGCATAGATTGCGCGTTTGCATGCTCCCATGCGCATGCACCAAACATCGTACATGTACTGTCTCCTCGGAGTTTCTCGCCTATTATATATATCTAGGCACACCAGCGGAAGGCAGACCATTTGTTGATCAACCTCAAAGATTTTCCAAGCGAGGTGGCTGGTGGTTTCATGCCTATGGATTCCGGGCTTGCCAACTTGGTAGGTGAGACTTTGAATCAGGTACGAAGAGTGCAAATTAGACAGCAAACAGCTCGAGATCTAGGCTAGAGCACATGTACATGCGTGTGCATCCCGTCCGAATCTTAACCTATTCTAAAATAACAAGATTGCCAGCTTGACCTGTGCTCTCAATCCATCAAACCCGGAATTTTACCATGTGTGCTCATATGCTGATATATAGGAGGCGAATGCTAGAGCCTACACGGATCACGATGTACGATTTGTAGCCAGCTCAGGTTCAATTGATCATCTTTTGTCCCTGGCTTCTCGCTATCAATGTCGTACCTGGGGCAAGCCAAGACGGAGTGAACCAGGCTAGACAGCATCTAATCCACAATGTAAATGGCAGATGGCTGCTTTGACCAATGTCACGCACATTTCAGCCTCGAAAGTCTCCATCACCTTGCGGAACTAAGCTCGACACTATTCCTACTTTGGGATATAACTGGCGACTCTGAGGGTTTAGTTTCAAACGGGTGGGTATGTCAACACCAAAAATTCCAACAGTATGCACGCCAAAATCCCCACTTCACGAGGCTTGCGCGCCCAGGCCCTTTGCCTGGTAGCGCTGAAAGTCCGGTGTACGGATTCTCTAAAATGCTTCTGTAAATGGCTGGTATGAGAAAAAAAAACTAGGGCCCTATAAAGCTAGCTACGGTCCCGATCGTTCGGCGTACGATGGGCCTTTCGAACGTCAACGTGGTTAATCGCCAACATCACACGGGCCATTTCGACTCAGAATCACGTTTCAACACTCGCGGATCATCAAGATGCGTTTTACAGTTGGAGCGCTCGCGCTTCTAGCAGCAGCCGGCAGGGCATCTGCGCAGTGCGATGGTGCCTGTCAATGCGAAATTGACGAATGTTTTGCAGGTAAGGTCTAACGACGCCCTGACGTACAAGAACTAGGGTAACTCATACAATTCAAATATAATAGTTTTGGCTGGTACTTCAATATTCCCAGCGCAGCCTACGGTTGATGATTGCAGAGACTTCCTCTGGGTACGCAGCACATGGGGTTCGGAGTATGTCCTAAAGTCCCAACCCAATTAGCTCAGAAGCGACCTAACAACCTGCGTAGCACGTTCACCGTAACAAGCACAGTCACATCCGATACCGTTACAGATACAGTCGCAGAAACTGTATTCGTCACAATTTCGCAAGGGACAACTGCTGTAGAGACAGTCACAAATACAGTCACAGCGACTCGAACAACAACATCCGGAGATGGATCCTTTACTGGCCAGCCCGTCACGACCGTGGTAGCCCCTCTTCGTCGAAGAAGGAGAAAGCGTCAGGCGAACCCCGTTCCCAGCTACGCCAGTGCATGCGGCGGTTCAGCTGGTTACTCTTCAGCCTGCACCTGTATCGGAATCTCAGCCGATGGAACACGATGGATTGAAGTCCCAACGGTCACGACCACAGTCACCTCCGGGGTTACTGCCACAGAAACGGTTTCTGAAACCGAAACGATTACTTCTACGGAAATTGCAGATGCAACTGAAACTGAAACTCTTGTGAAAACCGCTACCCAAGTGGTTACCCAGCCTCTTTACACATCGTTTTTACTACAAGTGACCAGCGACGAAGCAAACGGCCAATACGCAGGCTATTTTCTGCGATGGTTAACCGACCCCGCCAACAGCAACCGGAGACGCTTACGGCTCACCCCTAATATTGCCGACGCCGTCCTCTACAAGGCCGATGCTTCTGGCAAGATAACCACCGATGCTGGTGACTTCGGTTTCGCACGAGACGATGGCCCGACAGGGCCCGCACTCTGGCAAGAATCTGCCGCTGGAAAAACCGGCTGGATAGATTACACTTGCATACTCAGGGAGGATAGACTCCTTGATTGTGCAGGTTCTACCTTTACCTATACTACAGCCGACCTTAATGATGATGGTGGGATACGCCAATTCGCGTATATTCATAATGCTTTCATGAATAATTGTCTTGGACCCCTAGTTATTGCTGCCGTACCTCAGGACACTACAACAGTCGCTCCAGCAGCTGCCAAAGAAGTCATTATCCGCGCCAAAGACATTGCCCAGAATGGCGTGTTCCGGGGTCTACCTATCGGAGTACAAGACCAGGCCAGCCAGCCGCTGCCGCGTATCCGTTTCTTTGATTCGGAAGCCGATGCGGTTAGATTCAAGGTTGATCCAACAACCGGCAATATCTTCGGGCCGTTTCGTGCGCCTTTCTTGTCTGTCCAACCTACCGTTTCTCAGCCAACCCCATTCCTCCTCGGGTGGTACAACGATGGAACGCACTTTGTACAGCATATGACGGTGCAGTTGCCGGGTACAACTATAATAACGACATACCCTGCAGATACCAGATATCTGGGTGCGGTCGTACCCACTGACTCCACAGGAATCCCGTTCTTTAGGGTCCACATTGCTGCCAGCGTTAACGCCGACGAAGCCGGACCGCTTGAGCTCGAGATCGTGGAAGTTTAATGATTTACCTAATAACATATATTTTCGTATTAATGAGATTGGAGTGGTTTTTCAGGTTCTTTGTTGCAATTGGCGTCCTGGATACCATTGCGATTTGTTGCATTTTAGTATATATATGAAATGAATGTATAATTATCCTTTTAAGAAAAATTGCTTTTGGGTATCGTGATTCTCGAATCTCCAACTAGATATAGTAGGAGCATTAGTAGGCATTTTAAGGAACTAGCTATATGCATATGCTTGTTATTGACATTCCCGTGTTACACCTTATAGAGACTTTGTATCTCTCAAAGGCCTCGGCCACGTGAGCACTGTTGCGCAAAGCTGCGAATTGGGAACAACGGCGCACATACGTACCATTATAGATATTTTTCAACTATCTTTGCGGGGTTCCTCCAGGAACCCGCGTTAGAATTAGCGGCAAGTTATGGAGTTAAAAGACTAGGAATTCTAGGTTGCTGACACCCTTGATACTAATATATTTGTCTCGTAAAGGTACCCGTTTATTTCGCGAACCAACCCACAGATTAAAAAACTTGATACCTTAGCATGTTAGAAGCAGACTACGAGACCAAAGCGCTTAAGCGGACCCTCGACTACTTCTTACCTGCAGTGTACTTAAATGTTCATGGATGCACCATCCATTATCTCAATATAATAATTAAATGAGCCTAGAATGCTAGACTCAAGCGAGACTATAATCGACCCAGACGCTCCTATATTAAGGCTTTGAGAGCTTCCTCTAGCCTAGCAAAAACGATGCGCTAGAATTAATTAAGTTTTGTCAAGAATGGCCGTCGATTGGCCGGTAGACATCAGTGTGGAAGTACTATTTTAGACCCAATAATATACCACACCGCCATGGATTTTCAGTACATACTACAGCTTCGTGGAGGCCTGTTTACGAGACTAACTCCAAACGGTTGAATCAAGGACCCGGTAACTTTTCATGCTTCGATCATCTGGCCTGACGTTCCTACGGTAGAATAGTAACACATAATGATTGTATGGAGGGGATTGCCACCATGTTGACTATCGAATTACTAGTCTATATATATACGTGAAGTCTATATACAAAAATCTATGGCATCATCATTATATCTGCACATCTTACAAAAAGCGAAATCTAGGGGTATCTCAACGTCAAGCCATCTCAACTCCCAAACTTGGTCCCGTAAACCAACATCACTCAAACGCCATCCAAGTAAACCAGAAAGCCTCTCTCCTTCTTAACATCCCGCTCACTAGTATCGTCTCCCACCATCTGTCCATCCACCCACCCCAGTGCAAACCACGCCCCCGAATCCGTTGGCTGGCTAAATGCAACCATTCCGGCCGCTACCTTCATTCCGTACACAAAGCTGTCGACCGCGGAGTCCACAAGCCTGGATGCCACCCCGTGTCTTCTACGCTTTGGGCATGTCCAGATGCGGGAGATACCTAGCAATGCTGACTGCTTAGTATCACTATTGATAATTTTGTTAGTTTCGAGCCCATTCATCAAAGACTAGGGTACGAGTATACACACCTGATATCTAAGGAACAACTTATCGATGCATCCCCTTCCCTGGTAGTAGCCCATTGTGCCTCTTTAATCTTCTCTACGAGGCATAATCCCACACACTTCGTACCTTCCAGATACAAATAAATCTTAAACTGCTCTCCTTTATCTGTCTCTCCATCTCCAGGTCCAGAAGGAGAAGAACCCCACAGTACACTCTCGTCCACCTCCTGCGCCGATAGTTCTCTATTTGCAAATCGTAGAAACTCGGTCGCCTTTTTCTTTTCTGTTGGGGTACTCCGCCGTGTGATTTCGACGATATAGCAAGTAGTGGAAGTAGACGTAGAAACTTGTACCGGTGGTGGTAGTTTCTTCCCATTCGCCGTCTTCTCTCCCCTCCCTGACGCAAAGAACCGTGTAATTGGGACTGGTGTTAAATTCTCCTTCTCGCCTGTCGTAGTCCCAGTGATGGTTCCAACCTTTCCATCCTTCTTCCCACCCATAGGATTCTGCCTCTTCCTAGTTTCTCCACCCTGAAGTTTGCCTTCCCAAACGACTTTGGCTCTAGTATTCCCAAACTCTAAGCCTTCTACAACTTGTGCATGATACCGCTTATGCAGCTTCGCATCCTCATCTGCAGATGGTACATACTGCATTCCGCACTCCTTACACGATACCTTCGGCGCTCCGATGCCGTCCAAGTCGATTTGCATCTGCACCAGTTTTTGTTTTTGTGATCTGGCTGTTGAGGATGAGGATACCGTAGAGGTAGAAGATTGTGTCGACAAGGGTGTCGAAGATAGTGATGGAGAAGAGGAGTGTGTATCCGATAACTTCTTTGCAGTGTGTCGTTTGAATAGAGGTTTTCGACGGGTAGAAATAGTGAAGCCTGTTATTTTTGTGCATGTCGAAGATATTGTATCTCCTTTCGCTGCCTGTGCTTCAGAGCGCATCTGCGACGAAGCTACCGAGGTCGTTGGTTCCTTTTCGGTGTCTGTGCCGTCCTCGCTTTCGTCTGCTGCCATCTCTGCTGTTGTTGATGATGCAGGTTCCATAGGTTCTACCGGCCCACCCTTGCTGATTTCGATAGAAATGGTATCGTCATTCTCATCATGAGGTATAGTTATCCGTACTCGTTTCGAAACGTGTTCCTGATCGTTACTATCGTCTGTCGAGCTACTGGCACTGAGGTAGGTTCGTGATTTCTTGGAGTATGTAACAACTGGTCGTTTTCGTATATGAGATGTGGAGGAGGTCATTGGTATGTCGGGACGTTCAGGGTAGTTACACCGTTACGTTGTCGATGGGATGCTGGATGGAGTTGGCTACGAGACTTGATAATGAGGCTCTACAAAACCTCCCATACAAACAAAAACGCGTTGGAGATCTCCGGCAACGCGTTGTCCGTTCAACACGAGACACGTCCATCACGATTCCGAATCAGGCAATGTAAGCGAACCTCGAGGATGATTGGCCAGGAAATGTGGAAGGTCACGTGGGAAGTTTATCAAGATCTTGACGGGAATATCATTGCCCTATTCAAGCAAGCGCCAGAAATGGTTACGGACTTGATCGGACCAAAAAAATTCTATGGTTACAACGAGGGTGTCGAAGACGGCAGGTATTTGGGGCGATACAATCTACATACTTACTTCGGCTTGGGAAAAAGATGGTAAGACAGTCGTACGTACACGATGCTACACGAGATTACCTAGACGGCCTGGATATCGGGGCGCAAGCCTGTAGCTGTGGGTAGAATGTCAGGAGGTAACATACATGTATAGGCGAGACAAGACAATAGAAAAGGATCCCATGGCCATTTTTGTGTCATTGGAATTTCTTGCGACGTCATCGACCGGGGGCTCGGGTTATCGGATTTACACTTTTTGTTGTATAATATGTCTTGGAATTATTAAGTGGGCGTTCGCTCGCCTCGTCAGGGGGACTATGTATGGGTAAACATGATATTGCGGTTGAGGCGAGCTACAGAATATTCCCCTTAAACAAAATTATTATGGTCCGTTCTTAGAAGTTGGAATACAAGGCGGACGGAAACGTAACAGCTCAGGAACAGTTTTGCAGGAATATTCTCGTTGCATGGGGGGCAATGTGTTACCGCCGGCGGATCCAGAACTTCACGATCAACAGAAATTCTGGAAGAGGACTTCGTATTTGCCTGATTTAGATCCAGGGATTGTTAGGAAATTAACGGCAGAGCATCTGCCGTGGCAGGCGTTGCTGAATATAGCTGTCCCCTTCCTTTGAGTTTTTTTGCAGCGTCGATCGTTAGCATTATATTCACGACAGGCTGTAGCAGACATGAATTGTACATTGAGCTCCTTTTTCTAAAATGGTTTCTTCCGAACCTTTCAAGATTCACGAGGCCGATCTGCGATTTTTGTGCCCAAGCTGGAATATTGGCGGCAGCGATTCCTGGCTTGGAGTTGCGCAGCTGCGCCGTTGATTCGGGGAGGCATCTCAAGTGCCCGGGATTGAACTGTCCTCCTGACTTTTTCCGAGACCATACGTATGTAGAAAAAGGTGAGACAAAACGAGCTCGAGAGTCCGAGAACTATCTCAGACAAGCAGCTGAAAAGGCGCAAACGAATGTAATGTAATGTAAGCTCCTGCAGACGCCGTTGGGTTAACTTTTTCTCGCTATAAGACACCAATCTGGACGAGTGGCTTGATGAAATATCAAGAAAATCCCGTTGTTGCGCACACAGGAATAACAGCGTTGATGAGCGCACTCGAAGCGGCTCGAGCTTTGCACAGGCCAGGTACATTGCCAACTATTCACGATTATAAACGGCCTGGGTCCAATATCAAGATTGAAGAAGTGATCGGCAGCATATGTTGCCTAAAAGGGTTAGCGACCATGCATGAACCTTGGACTAGCTTCCCCGGTGACGGGCAAGTCCACCTTGGATGGTCCTGCGGGGACAGGAAACGAAACGTATCGGCGAATCGTGGAAAGGAGGAGCCAGCGTGGATGAAAGAGGGAAAACGGGGTTAGTTGCTAACTGTAGTTTCCGTTGATCAGTCAGCCTTGCCCAAATTATGCTGTAAGAGACAAGTGCAAACGATGCTGAAAAGAAGCTACATCTTCGATGGAGCCCTGCCAGGGAAGAGCCGGGCGGTAGTGTGATTAGCAGCTCCAGGTCCCTGCGTCATGTATGGAAAGTTTCTTGCTCAACATCCACCCCAAAGATTCTTCCATCGTCTTCTGTGCAAGGGTGCTAAATTAGCAAATTGTTCACTACTTGTTAACTTGGCTTATTGATCGACGGTGTTTGCTATCTATATATGAAAACTGCTGGGAGTCGGATTGCGAAGGCTCGGGAGGGTCGTCCCTGGGGTCGCGGCGTCATTCGGGAGAGGTTTTTTTTGCATTGTAATGACGATGCGGAACAGAAGCAAAAATTAAAATAAGGGAAGGCGAATATGGATCTATCCGGAAGGAATAGTAACGATCTTATAGCACCAAATCTCCATTTTAGAAGCAAACTGGCAGTTCCGGTTATCGATCGTATCGTATGTAGAGACGACCAAAGCGAGGTGGAGATTAGGTTTGTGTTGCGCGGAGGTCGATATGATGATATATGTGGCGCTTCTTGTCGCCGCAGGAAGGACCAAAGTGAGGAGAATTTCTCATTGGAGTTTCTCGCACCGTTTAACTCAATGGGGCTAGTTCCGAGCGCCACCGAGATCGTTATTTGAATTAAAATCTGGTCTCACATCTGGTCTATTCGTTTTTTCAGAATTTCAGCTTTAGCAACGAAAGGGAATGGTTCTTGATCTTGGATGTCTCCAGACGGGCTTGTCGATGGGTGCAGTTCTAGTGGAGCTCGAAGGAACATGACAGGCTCAGATTGCCTGATAGACATCTTATTCCACATTTCATTCCTCCCGGCATGGTGGACCCGGTAGCTAGAGCCTGTTGCTTTTTCGATGCCTTCCAATGCAAGCCTCGAAAATTGTCAACATCCGGCGGTCTCTGGTTCGCTGATGCCAGTGCGATTAGCTCCATGGCTTGGATCCATCGACTCCATATGTCATCAATTAGAGCTGATGAACTTTCCCGTTTCGTTCGTGGTGTACGAGGACGAGCACACGAGAAAGCTTCACATCTCTGAGCGGTGTCTTTCAATTGGGGTCTTATTGGAAATTTCGATTCCCGCTCCACCAAAATGACAGGTATTGTTGGGTTGCTTTTTCCAACCAAGCAACGCTGCCGCCCGAAAGTGGACCTGGACGTCATGGGCGCGCAGGGGTTGTCTTAATCGATACGTATCAGTGAGACGGGGTGGGGAAGACATGTGCTGTCCGGTTACGCTGGTGGCTGGCTGAAAACCTAATTGCGGGCAATTAGACGCACCAAATCTTAAGATGCAGTTTCTCTTGCTCATCCTTTCTTGTCTCTTCTTGAGGTCGAACATGCACACGTGCGGAGCAAAAGGCCCGGCAAGAATTGGCTCTCAGGAGAGCACGGCCGGGTGGTTTGGCAACGATCCCCACTAAGGTTAGCAACTGGGGAGATGCTTTGCAATTTAAACATGGGCATCGTCCGCGCAAACCCTGGAACTGAGGTCAGCAAAAACGTTTTTGGAGGACGGATAGACGTGCTTACGTGCCTTGGTGGAATGTGCAGCTAACCGCAGGTCTTAACTTGCATCCCCGGAGATTTGAATATTCATTTCCAATTCTGTGGAACCGCCGCCGGTGTGAACTTTCTCTGAAGCTCTCTTAGCGCAGGTCATTCCAATTAATAATTTCCGGGCGAGTCTTGATCCACTTGCCATGCAGTGTCGATGTCGACGCTGAAATTTCGTAATTCCAAAATGCTCTGCACGAAAAAACCCACTAGGAAGCGCTGGTGTAGAGTGGAAGCCGCATTTTGTGCCGTGGTCCCCGTTGAGGGCCTGCATTGCAGGGTTGATGCCATTTGGAGAGCTTCCCGTTGACGTTAAAAGTCTTTACCGTGCCCCGAAATTAAGATGATTTCCACCCCTGGGCAGCAGCAGACATAGTAATCTGCGGACCCTGAGCTGCCGATGTTTAAAAAAACGCCAACGACATCATCATACCGTCTTTGAATTAATTTTACTTTCTGAGGTCGGATATTCTTAGCTTTCGATATCTAACCCGCCGATTCCGACCTATTGTTAGCCGTTATATCGCATATGGAATAATTGATCTTGACAATTTTAAATTGTAAATTGTTTGAAGGTCCCCGCAACTTGGCCTCCTTTCGCAGCTGCAACTTTGATGAACTGATTTGAGAACTTCTTGGTTAGCTCTCCACTCATCAATCAATCGGTCAAATCACCCCAGGCCATCTCTCTCTCCCCTCGCGATCCAAACGGAAGTCTTGGTGGTTCCTTGTCATCACAGGACCTGACGCAAAAGCAACGTTGGGTGGGCGAACAGACTCAGGTTGAGTAGAAAACGGATTACCCGGTTCGGGGAAATATAGCCTGCTTTTAAATCCATGAATCCGCTTTCACTGTCTGTGCAGCAGTGCATATTCCTATAGTATACGAAGGTCCAGTCTGTCAGTCCTAGTGCAGTGTCTGTGAGGTAAGTTGGTTGATACATACATGCCTGCTAGCATACTTGGCTCGCGGTCAAGGCCAATTTGATTCGCTTCACCCGATTTCTCCACGTTTTTTCCCACTAACGAGATCCCGCAGCTCTGGTCTGGTGGACATTGTGCACAAGGGCATATCCGCCCTTCTTCCCCATCGAAATACCCTCATCGGAGCACAGTAGAAGTACTCCAGGCTTTAGTGGCTCTGGCTGAAGTGACTTGTCAGGTATTATTACCTTCAAAAAGCAAAGAAAAAGAAGCCACTTCACTGTCTTCGGGTCCGTTGGTAGCTGTCACTAACCCTTGATAACAGGTTTGATACGCCCGCCTGCTTGCTGCAAGATGCATTCCTGGTCCCAGACAAGCGCTCCATGCACTAACTAACCTTTTCACTTCTGCTCGATAGCCCCTGTTCCCTTCTATAATTCACGTATGTACATACGTACATACATACATCACATACGGGTTCTTTGTCAGGAACTGTCAACCGACGCTTTCGATTGAGCTGTCCAGATTCGAGGCCTCGGTGACAGGCCCCAAGTTCCCTCGACAGGGCAGGACGCTCCCCGGCAAGACTGTTCTGAGGTTCTCCACCTCGAGCAGAGATTTTACCTACACGGTATAGTGTCCTTCTGGGTCCTGCTAAGCTTAGCTTACTGTCCAATATACCCTCCCTCCTCTTCTGTTGTCGTCCTTCGTCCCCCCAACCCCTCTCGTCTAATAGGCTTTTGATAATAGCACCCGAAAGCCACAAAACCACAGTCGACTGTCACACACCACCTAATCTCAGCTGTCGAACGCCGTTGACGCAAGACGGCTGTTTTGCATCATCATCATACATTGTTCTTCCCAGCTAGGGGGTTCTGCATATACATCTTCCTGTAGGTCCTAACCCGCTCTTTCGCTCGTGGCCACAGCAGGCACCACGCCAGCAAGGCAAAAAAAAAATTAAGCAAAAGGCCACCCTGCAAGCCCTCTCCCCTCTGCCCACGCCCCTTGGAATCTTTCGGCGAGGAAGATCGTTTCCTCTCTTGATTATCTTCACTTGTAGTAATTGGGGGGTTCCCAGTCCGCTTTGTCTTGATCTATAATTTGAAACCTCGAAGGGAAATCTAGAATTCGGGGCGGTCGTTGCGCAGTCTGTTAGACCAGAACAACCACCCAACTCTATTGCTCCCTCGATCCTAGTCTGTACCTACTGGGGTATGCTGCTCGGCTACTTGGAGTTCCATAATTGTCCTGACTGCCAAAAAAGCTAAGACTGAGGACCAAGATTCAGACAGTTGACCAACTCGTCAGGTTTATCCCGAGTATTCCGTGGGCAAGGGAAAAAGATAAAAAATAATAATAGCTAAGCTTAGTCGAGATACCTAACAGTTTCTAACTAACAGAGGAACAGTAATCCCGCCTTTCTCGAGGTCGTCATTGCGGCATTCCCTTTCGTCTACAGTCTATCCTGATAGGGCTGTGGCGAGCCTCGCTTTTCATACCTGCACCCTCGGCCTTTGCGTGCTGAGAAAAAGGTCCCCCTTGGCCTACTCTTTCTATCTCCAACTTGCCACCCACTTCAGCGACCTCTTCGTTTATAATTCTATCTTTTCTGTCCTCTGCAAGCTGAGCTTGTTGGTGGCTGTATCAGTTGACACTCGTTTCCCTCCTGGCTTTTCGTTCTCTCGTTATTCGTGGCGGACTACCCCTCATAGGAACATTCTTTCATTCAGATCCATCGTCGTAGACCGACAATAGACGAAGTCCGGACACCTGGAAGAACGCCATATTCGACCTTGTTAATTGTATCACATTTTCAAAACGACCCTCTGACGACGACGAAGCAGAACAGCCTGTCAAACTACTGCACCCTACTCTGCTTACATGCAGAAGGATACGAAAGCAGTTGACTTGTCGCCAGTTCATTCGATTGCCCGATTTCGATCCGCTCGCAAGTGTACTCCCCTTTCCACGTCGTTCCCCACAATACGGTAGCGGTCATGTCCGTTTGACCTTTCGAATCACGTCCCTGAATTTGAGCATCCACCTTGAATAAAGCTTCCGTCACGACCTCTCTCGTTCAGTGGCAAATTATTTTGCCCGTCTACAGGGGAATTCAACCGTCATGGCTACATCAGGAGTATATATGAGCGACCTTGCGGAACTTGGGCTTCAATCTTTATCCTTTACCCAAAGTCCCGCCCGGTTACTCATTACAGACTCCAACGATAATATCTTAGGCATAAACAATGCCGCGAAACGGTTTCTATTCCCTTCGTCGTCGTCAGCCGGACCAATCAATGAGTCGGCTAGAAAGCTGAAGGACTTACCGTTAATGCTTCTGGATCAGGACGCCCAAAGGTAAGTATCATGTTACCGCCTTTCCTAGCGCGCACGGTTTACTACGGCGATGGTCTTTCAACTCCCACGATGCCTTCGGCTTTGCAAACAAAAACACCAATGCATTCTAATGCTTTAAACTTTTCACAGGTGGATCAAGCTCGACCAGGTGCTAGCGAATGTCCGGGAAGAACTCAAGCGTGGCGATGCCTCCCATAATTGCGTGGAGGCGGTCACAAGTGGCACCCATGCCAAACCGAACATACCTGTCCGGATAGAATCGTCCTTAATACAGACTTCATCAGGGACAACATTCAGCAGTTTATGTCTAGTACCCTCGGAAACACATGCAGAGGCGGAACGATCTACTACTGCGGTCGTCCCCAAGCTAATGCACATGAAAGACAAGATACTGGATCATATGCACGAGCTTGTCATTTTTTGTCTTTCGGTTGACGGCAACCTTCTTGTCACGAACAAAGCGGCAGAAGCCCTACTTGGTGATAGCACGCCCGAAGTTGGAAGAGGCATCGACTGGTTAAAGGAGCGGTGGAAGGTGTACGAGCCCGACTTTTCTGCAGAGATTCCGTTTGAGAAATGGGGTATCTACCCTTTGCTCACGGAAGGTGTGATTGTAAGGCAAACGATTGGGTATTACGATCCGACTGGCGCACCTAAGATTATTGAACTAGGAGGAGAACCGATCAAAGACGACGATGGGAATCTAGTAGCTGGAAGTGCGTCCTCCTTTGCTTTGGCCTACGTAGGCCTACCCCTCGACTTGCGAGAATTTTCCGGCTAGCGGCTTGTCAACGTTTTGCGTTGTCTCCAACAGAGGCTAACAAGTGTCGGTATATCAGTTGTATGGCTGAAGGATGAAACGAGCTGGCATAAAAAGGGTGAAGAGAAATTTAGGCGGATATGTAATTCTATTCCGCAGATGGTACGACTCTATCAGATCTCAATTGTTACCGCCTCGACTAATCGTACTTCAGATGTTTGCCCTAACAGCAGATATTAAACCCGAGTACTTCAACAAACGCTGGTACGAGTACACCGGCCTATCCATCGAGGAGATTAGTAGCGGATATAATAATCCGTTCTGGAATATCTGCCATCCCGTGAGATTGCCATTATCCTCTGTCGCCTAATATATTCTTTAAGTACTTACATTCGAGCGTTCTTGGGACCAACAGGAGGACCAGGTTGCTGTGGAAGATGCGTGGAAGCTTGCGGTCGTATCAGAAACGCCAGTTCAGGTTCAGTTTAGATGTCGAGACTCGGAAGGCGATTACCGTTGGATGCTGTGCCGGGTAAGATTTTATGCTACTCGATTATTAAAGATTAGGGGTCTGACGAACGGGCATACAAGGCAAATTGTTATTTTGACGAAAATAAGCAAGTTTCCAAATGGTAGGTTTTGAGTATTCTTGGATTTTGATAATGTTTCTCTAACAGGCTATAGGTACGGAACATTAACGGATATCAACGAGCGTGAGTCGCATTGGGCCTCTAGGTCTTCGTCATGCGGATGAGAGACATACTTACCGTCCCCATACATAGAAATAGAAGCCGTGGAAGAGCAATGCAGGCTGCGAGACCAACTTTCCCAGATCATTCACAGCAGCCAACTCTGCACCATGACAGTCGAAAACACACCGGATAGAAAGATATCCACCCTCCACGGCCGTATGATATTCCCTGTGGGTGACAAACTCGCCGTAGGCGCCAACTTCTTAGAAGCATTCAAAGGATATGATGCATTTACCGAACCTCTTGAGCGAATCTTGACTAAGCAGGGCGAACTTATTGGACCTGATATTACAGCAGAAATCGAGATGAAGGGGAAATGGTTTAGATGTCGGTTTACGCCACAGGGGCCAAGGAATGTGCCAGCGGCTGGGAGGCCGGAGAGTATTTCACCAACGAGGGGGGGCCCGGTCGATGCGGTTGTGCTGGTTGCGGCGGATGTGACGGCAAGATACGTCGCGGATAAGGAGAAAGTACAGCTTGAAGAGAGGGAGTCAGCCGCAGTAAAAGAATCCCAATTGAAGAGTACTTTCTTGGCAAATGCGTCACACGAGATACGAACGTACGTTTCACACAACTTGTTAAATTCGGATTGGGTTCTGATGGAGTGATATTAGACCGATTTCCCAAATCATTGGAATGTCCGAGGTCTTACTAGACACACAACTTGGTTCGTGGACCTTGAATCGACGGCAGTGACAGGATATTCTGACAATAGCGCAGAGACCCAGCAAATGGAATACACGACCAACATCAACCGAAGTGCGAATGCTCTAAAAGCAATCATCTCCGACATTCTCGACCTCTCGAAGATCGAAGCCAAAAAGATGACGATAACGAACAGCGCATTCGACCTTAGTCTGTTACTGAACGAGATTATCAACATGTTTAAAGTCACGACTAGTCAAAAGGGACTCAATTTCGATCATATCAGTATCCTCGACGAATCGGATCATCTAGTGATTGGAGATCAAGGGAGAGTTCGGCAGATTTTGACGAATCTCATGGGAAATGTTAGCCGCTTCCGGGCTCCAATTCATAATTTAGCATGACTAACGATGTTTTTCCCCTTCAAGGCTTTTAAATTCACATCGGATGGGTTTATCAGAATGATCACTATGCGAGACAAGGACCAACCGAATGACGGTAAAGTGCGGATACGGTTTATTGTCGAGGATAGTGGCGTGGGAATATCAGACGAGGCTTTGAAGAAGATATTTTTACCCTTCAGCCAGGCTGACCATACCACCAGCGTGAGGTTTGGAGGTACAGGATTGGGGCTTTCGATATCTAAAGAGGTTAGATCTGCTTTGCAATATTCACCAGACGAGCCGTGTTCTGATAAATCCTATAGTTGGTCGAACTGATGCATGGCGAAATCGCCCTGGAAAGAAGTAAGGGCGGCCCCGGCTGCGTCGCCTGGTTCACGATCCCTTTCCAACGCTACGACGGCCGCAAAACCATCGACCCCGTTCCAGACAGCGACAGTAACAATGCTATGAACCGCTTCCGCTTTGAAATGGAGCGGGCAATGATGCGACACGACGAGGAGGTTTCATCCGTTGGATCCATCAGTCCCGCCCCTTCCCCGCGTGCTAGGGCCGCGCAGCTACACAGTTCCTCGCCTGTCCCCGCTATCTCATCGGGTTCTAATTTATCGCGAGCTACTAACTCGGCAACGTTAATGCCACCACCGGATCACCCGGCTTCGACATCCAGGAGTGCAAATTCTGCACCGATTGAGCGCGCGGGCGATCCTATTCGGGTACTACTTATTGATGATGACCCGGTTGTTCGCTCAGTAGCTGTACGGCATTTACAGGGAGTGGGTTGTACGATCTATACAGCAAATAACGGACAGCAAGGACTTGATGTGCTTGAGACGACGGCGAGCGCAGGAGGCCTCCCTGATTTAGTGTTTACGGATTGCCGGATGCCTAAAATGGTATGATATTGTCACTTGCACACGGTGTGGTTTTACGATGCTGAATTTTGAATAGGATGGCTACACTTTCGCGCGCAGAGTCCGGACTCACCCGGCAGCTATTATACGGGATTTACCTGTGGTTGCTATGTCCGCCGCTACCACCGATGAAGAGCGAGCACGCTGCGCGGAAGTGGGAATGAGCGACTTTTTATCAAAGCCGGCCAAGAAGGAGGAAATATATCAAGTGCTTTCGAGATTTTTAAGGCCAAGGAGGAGGAGGGCGGAGAGGACTAGCGCTTCTACCTCGAGTTCACTAGGGCCAACGTCTGCTCCCGGACCGAGTGGGACAGGAGCTTCGGCGGTAACGGGAAATTCGAATTGAATCTTGGCCTGGGTAGGGTGGATTATAGCAGTCGTTCGAGGGTGGTTTGGACTTTTCAGTACGAAGAAAGCTAGCGATCACGAGACTGATGATAACAGTGGAAGTCGGTGAAAGTAATACGCTATGGACCCTATAACGACAGCTTGAAACCCTACTCAGACGCCCTGTTCCCGTTTTCAGATTGAATATAATTAAGTATTTGATACCCAACGTCATTTCTCAGCATCACGATATCACCCAATTTGCATTATACTCTCTCACAATTCACCGTATTACACACACACACATACTCCAACTACCCGAAAGTTTATTACAAAAACTACATTTTACCGGCGTTAACCTGGTCTCGTAAACCAGACTCCCACAAAGTGTCAAGGCGTTACCGCGTTTTTTTTCTAAGGAGAAAATGAAAGAATTTGACTCATGAAAGAATCCATCATATAGGTAGTATGTTTTCCGTTTTTTTTGGGACATCTCTTTTACATTTCGTATCAATTCAAACCCCTTTTGTTCACTTACCCCCCGTTATTTCTTCTGCCAACGTGCAATATTTCGACGACGGTTTATATTTTAGATTGATGCCTACGGAGCCGAGGGTACTTTCTAGCATGCAATTCATGAATTTTCCCTGCGTCATTTCCGTTTACGTTTCTCTCTTTCTTTTTTTTCGATATCTTTCATATACAGCTTTATACAGGTCAGAACATCATGCACCCTCCCAATATGTACTTTTTGAAAACGAAAAAACAGGAAAAAAAAACTTCTAATTTTAAGATATGTAATTCATTCCCATATACCTTATTTTTCTTTTCTTTCATTCTGCATATACCTTAACTACTCTTTACCTCATTCTTTCTCTTGACCTTTTTGTATATAAGTTTCTTTTTTTAAAAGAAAATTGTTCTAATATTTCACTTTGAGTGTCCGAATATTTGCGGGCTTTCTTTTCTCAAGGACGTCGATGTATAACATGTCGGTAGACATTAACACGGATTTAGAACAATTAACGTCAAATCAAGCTTCGAAGCTCCTCGTCAACCAGCATTGCATACATTGGCATCCCGAAGATCTAGATCCCTATTAGAGTTAAAGCTGCAGGCAAGTGACTGGCCGCACATGAAGGACTCCATAAATCCAGTACTTCAAAAGTTCAAATATCAAAAAGCCACCTGTCAAAAAACCCCTACCTGGGTATACCTCCCACGATAGCACACCGCAAAAAAAAAAAAATAGCAACTCCCAATATGTATGTATATATTTATTTATACATTTAAACTACTTAATTAACTGACAACCAAACACGTTTCCACCTGACCTGCAAGCCCATCTGTACGCACCATTAGTTTCCCTACATGAACATATGCAAGCCCCATCCGTTTCGGCACAATTCAGAAACATCCGGTAATGCATACATCTGCATGAATACTTAACAAATGTCTCACCTTGAAAAAATGCCGATTACACACTCTAAATACCGATTACACAAGCCTGTCCATACTTTATAGTACATGATAGATAAGCTTAATTTAAATCGGCTGCCGACATGGCTGCCACGTCCGCCCCCCCCTACCTTCATGACCATTGTCTATGCATTTACGCTACCCTGATGCGATGCATTTTTTCCCTTTTTCATGCGATGCAATATGTACTATGCTTATGCAAACTGCAAGATGAAGGAGTAGATATCACACTCTTTTCTTTTCATGCAGAAACCTAGATAAGGTAAGCTTAAGCTTATATTTTTAGGCGCGGTGTTAACGTATGTACATACGGCTGAGAAGGGATGGAGGGGGGATTTAAGCTTATATTTGGAAGAACCAGTAAGAATTGGACATTTGTAAGCTTTGGTTTTACTGGTGTATTTTGGTAATTATCAAGTGTAGTCGTGGGGTTTAGAGCGAACGTGTGGAATGTGGGAAGTCTTAGTGGTAGTAGAAGTAGTTTAATGCAAATATCATTCAACCCGGTACCCCTGGTGTATCACCCTTTGCTAGCTTTTATATATATGACTCTCATAAAGAAAAAACCAGAAGAGGAAGAAGAGTGGGTAGTAGAAGTAGTATATACTCAAAAGGAGAAGAAAGGAAAGGGAAGAATTAAGGGTACGATCCCGTAAACAGAAAAAAAAAAAGACCATCATAGTCTTGAAAAAGCAGAAACAGAAGAAGAAGAGGAAGTAGAAAACCGAATTTTATTCATCTCATTTCATCATACCCATAAAAGGAAACACAGAAATATGAATGCTGAAGCAAGAATGTGCTGATAGATAAAGAAGAAAGTTCGATGCAAAAGTCGTGTTGGCGCGGCCCACCCTTAGTATATGCGAAGACGGGAGGGACAAAGGAGGCAGGGAAGGCGATCTCCGAGTGGATATGGGTTCCGGTGGAGCCTTCTCATCCCTGCTGGTAGTACGAGGGGGCGTAAGGTGTGGCGGTGGACGTGGGGTAGTTGTAGATGGGATGGTATCAGATGTGGCTGTTCTCGCAGGGTTCAGGGAAATGGTCAGGAACCATCGACGGGAACCCCTTGCTTCAGACGGCTTTTCGACTATATATAGAAGGTGGGATGAAGCTTCCTTCATCTGCTCTTCTTTAACTGTTGCGGTGTCGTTTTATCTCCATCTTTGGGAACTTCAAATTCTTGTCTCCCTCTCACGGGAATAAAAGTAGTATCTAGCAGAGTATTAGCACGACAGCCCCCTCCAACAAAAGGAGAATTGGAAAACATACTTGGCCATTTCATAGCTTGTCCAGCATATCGCGGTACTGGGCATGGCATTCACAATCCTGGGCCTCCATCCTCTCATAAACCCGCGCATCCCTTCTCTTTCATTAATAATTCTAGCTGCGTCGAACAAGCTGCTGCAAGTCCTTATCCTTGGATCCTGGCTATTTCCTCTTGTCTGTAAAAGGGTCTTGATAACATCCAACGGTGTCGTCAGACCCGCTGCAACAGCACCAGCCAGACCACCGCTAACACAATGTGTTAACGGATCGTACTTCTTCTGTGGATTGAGGACTTTAGAAAGCGATTCGTAGGCAGTGAATTGGATTGCAGTAAAAGGAATAGTCATAGCCAGTGTTGTCGGATAAGAAACATAGAAAGCCCTCAGGCCTTCATGGCGGTAGACGGTGCGAGCGCAGTCAAAGACCGAACCGTACGTTGAGTTGTGCATTTGCATGCGTTGTTTGATCACTATTATCCAACGTCATATCCCAAATCAGCCGCGTTTCCTTTTCTTCTGTGGTTTTTTGAAATTTTGCGAAAACGTGGGGGAAAACATTTGGAAGAGAGAAGGGTGATATTTACCGTCGAAGGGGTTCATTAAGGCGTCGCTGGCGATAGTTGCGCATGCACCGGCAGTCGCTGATTACTCTCTGTCAGCATTATACCCTCATATGATCCTGTAGACCCTGTTTTCTCCTGCGCCCGGGAAGAACATACCGACTGCAATTGGATGATGCTCGTTCCCCACGTTTCCGCCCAGGTTGTGCTTCACAAACTCGTACGTGGCAAAGTAGACGGCGTGCGCGGGGCCTATTTGTCGTTCCCATTAGTACTGTATTCAGATAAACAAATCGTGTAGAATCCGCATTTCGGGAGTAGGAGTAGTAAGATGGAGGGGTAGCCGTACCAGCCCCGACGACTACGCTGCTAATCCCCCGCCACAGCGTCCGCGCGCCTTCTGTCGCAGAGATCTGAGATACAGCATTTGCAATGCCAGTGTACGCCGTCGCGGAACCGGGGTTGACGATTTGCATTCTCGTCTACATTTTTGAAAACGTTGTTAGCAGTCTGTTTGATTTGATATATCAATCCCGTTTGAGGTGTCTACACCCGATTCCAGGCGGCCACCACCCCCCACATTGGGGTTCCGATATCGCAGTCTCCTCCCGCGACACTTTCTTGGTGGGAAACTGGAGGGGGGGTATGTAGTTACCTTTATCGCGTCTACCGGGTACATGACGGTATGTTCCATGATACCGGCGAAAGCGCCGGCCAGGAGATTGGAGAGCAATGAGGTGTTCGGGGGTAGAGCCTATGAAATATCATTTTTACCAATAGTTTTCCCCTCTCTCACTCTCGAGTCCTCAGATACTCGTGTCGGAGGAAAATACACCCAATTGACGGGAGTACCAGCCAGCGACCGAGGAGAGGACGGAGAGGAAGGGGGAAAAAATTGGTATAGCAGTTAGCGAAACACGTTCCTGCATCACCGTCGCCGGACGGGCTTTTCGTCATAGAAGCTATAGCTACACATGTATATCGACATTGTAGACGTATGTGTGGCGATAGTGGGGGTTAGCAACATACCTCATATTCGTACTCTTCCGGAGGCTCAATATTGGCCATCCGTTCCAGCTTTGCGTCCAGGGCAGCCAGTTTGACGGTTCGAAGGGGAGGAATTGGGTGGTGGTGTTTGTCGTGGGATGGAAGGATGAAAGAAGGGAAGTAAAAGAAAGACGGGGTGAGATCGGTAACGTATCAGAACAGAACAGCGCTACTACCACTGACGGGGTTCTGGTGTGGAAAACAGTGTCTGAACTTCGAACAGCACAAAGAGTGAAGACGAGAAAGATGAAAAGATGCAAAGACGATGCTGGGGAATAGTCGAGCAGGTGGATGAGAAGATAACTGCAGACCAGGAAGAATTTAATTGAAGACCGGGGTGCTAGCTAACTGTGGAATAGCGCGGGAGGCTCAGGAAGAAGATGGTGTCTTTCCAAGCGCTCAGCTGTTGAGACCGGTAGATGGAAGTATCTCCACGGAAAATACACCCTCATGCAATGAACTAATCTAGGTAATTGGTCACAGCGAGAGAACAATAAAATAAAATAAAATCTGGCGGGTTGAGATAACGATAATAAGCACGTGGCGATAGCTTTAAACAAAGAATCCTAACGGTACTGCTGTTATTCTTTGATGAATCGAAAAAGAATAAAAAGTTATCGAGCGACGTCACGATGCTGTACTGCGGACTGTATGTGGGATGCGGGATGCTATGTATCGAATAGCGCGAGAGAGAAGAGATTATCGAGATAATCAATCCTTTATCCTCGGAGCCACTCGGCTTGATCTTTTCCTTGTCATCAGCCTGCATCTACTTCTCATCCCATCGGCCCGGTTGGAACCTCCTTTTTCCAGGATTAGCTCAGTCTTGTGAACAAACATCTATCCTTAAAGCCGACTGGCGGGCAAACACCCGGTGCTCTCCCTCTCGCCGACCGGAGCTGTAGCGTCGAATACTAACTTTGTCAGATGCAAGCAAAAAACTGCGGACAAACGTTTGCAAACGCTGGAGCTCTTTGGCTAATTAGCCCGGCCATGACTCGCATTTTTCTCTTGTCTGTGTCTTGCGTCCTTCAATTTATGGCAAAATGGATCTCATCGGTCTCGTAAAGGGAATCACAAGCTGGGGAAGGCGGAGTCTGGAACTGCAGTGCTTAGTCAACCCTCTTCTGGGCGGCGGTATTTGCCCGAACCGACTTTTCTTTTTATCTACAACGTTTCCCGCTGCTCTATTGCCATGAAGTGTGTAAGTATCTACAATACCTTCTCGGCGACCGTGTCTACAAACGTTGCAAACATCAAAAATTAGCATCAAATTGAACATCAATAGAAAGGTTCGAAAAACTCTCCAGCCAGAGAATGGAATACTCACCGCTAACCCCAGTATTATCGCCCTCCTCAAACACCTTGCTAACCTTCCCGTTCTCCACCACAACCGCATACCTCTTATTCCTCAAATTCCCAAAAATACCGACTGACTTCTCAAACGTCATGCCCATCTTCTTTGCAAAATCACCGGTGCCGTCGGCCAAGAATCGGATCTGATAACAATTTTTAATGAATACTCGGTGTTAATAATTTCGAAGTGGGTGGTGGGTGACGTACGCCGGATTCTTTAGCCCCGGGGAGAGAGTCCTTCCATGCCTATTAAAATAGGATTTGCTATATCAGCTTCTGAAATATTGGAGTATCTAGTATTGTTAAAGTGACATACCTTCGTAACAAATGGATCGTTCACAGAAACCACATATGTCGGTGTATTTTTGATATCCTTGTGCGCGATATATCCGGGTACATGTGTCGCTGAACATGCCGGGCCTATAAAATTCGCGATTGATAACGTTAATCTCTGTTCTCTCATCCTACCTGTCTATATTTCCGTTCTTTTCTCTCAGTAGAATCAGTAAAATTGAAGGAACATACTAAAAGCAGCCGGTACACCAACGATAACCGCCTTCTTCAACCCCGCAACTTCTGCAGCAATATCAACCACATTTCCCGGCGAGTCCTCTTTCAATTCAACAGATGGGATCGCATCGCCAACGGCAATGAACCTGGCCGGCGTGGAGTGAAATTGACGGATTCCACGACTGGATTGACGAAGGGTAGTACGGAGGAAGCTCATTTTTGATATACTAGGTAGACTATAAGGTCAATTGGTGGTTTTGAGGCGACAATTGATGGAAGAAGAGTAGCTTTTAAAGAGTATAAGTGAGAATGAGGGGTTGGAGAATTGGCTGAAATGGTTGAAATGTTGGGGAACGACAAGGCGCTTTGCCAGCTGCGGCAGGGGATTGGCGACGTCATTGCCGCATTTTCTTCGTTTTTCTTGGCTGCCGCTTCCGAATGCCCCTTTGGAGATTACAACAGGGTCAACACGATATTCCGTCGTATTACTTGGCGGGTCTCCTAATTGAAGTTCGCAAAAGATGATACCTAGTTCTATCTATACCGACCTAGTTACATCATATATATCAGGGTAGATTTCATGAATCTGAAGCTTAAGGGAGGCATGGAAGGCATCAAGTCTATTATACAGCAGAGGTGTAATCGGGGAAGAACATCACCATGTTCAACCAACCTGGCCTTTAGCTTCCGTAACCCTACACTCTATAGATATAGTAAGTCGTCCTGCATAGTTGCACGCAGAGCAAAGCGCCAATACCTCCCATATCCATAGCACAAGTGCAATTTAAAATTAACTGGGCGGTTTAACTCCTTGCTTTGGTACAATCTCGTGGCCACTCTGCTGCCTAAGCCTTTTAATTCAAGGACTACAACTCAGGGTTCGATCCAATAATATAATATAACACCACATGTGTACAATCAACTAATCTTCGAGGACAATTTGGCGGCTATGGCTTTTATTAAATAGGTGAGGGCTATTTCGACTTTTCCCTGAGAAGCATGCATATCACGCGGCATAACCTTTCCATTTGCAAAGAAATGTTGATTACACGGGGCACATGCTCTACAAAAGGTCCCAAGGCAACTAGAGCACTCCGACAGAGTCAACGTGAACATAATTGATCGGGCACTTGAGTGGCATGTATCTTGAAAGATTTAAATTAAACATCTGATCATAAACTTTGCGGCCGATGGGATACTTGTCGATCGTTTCGCTATAAGCTACATAAGATTGGAAGCCTGATGACATATATATATAAACGTAGCCGTTTCCCGACTCAACATCCTTACTCTCTTCTCAATCAGCTTAAACAGTAAACTTCCTAATCTCGACATTAAGACTGCCCAATATTACACTTCCGAAAACCGAAGACTTGAGCCGGAATTTTAAATCCATTATTCCTCACATTACCACCAGAGTCTTATATTGCATTATTATTCTTCAAGTAAAACACCCGACATCTACCCCGGCTTCAGCTTGGGTTTCTGAAAGACTGCTAATCTGTTCTTTTTTTCTCCTTCCTTGTGAAGCGGAAGGAAATATAGGATGAAGCTTATATTTCTTGCCCTCCTCGCCTACGGCGTAGCCGCCGTTCCAATCCCTGGCGCACCCATAATGGGCATATCCTCCCCAAATTCCCCTATCCCTACCGTCCCTCCTATCGATGCGGATACTAGGACGGGCGATCACAGCCGAGTTGGTAATGATGACCCCGCCGTCGAGACCGATAATAGCGTAAGTAGCAGTGGTACTCATCTTGAAGATCTTGGAGGTCACGGTCCGGAGGGGGGGTCATAGTCGGAGAGGTTTTTTGGGGGAGGGTGGTCTTACTAAAAATTCTGTTAACACTGTTGCTGGAAAGGATAATATTATTAACGATATTATTAAAAGGGGTGGTCTTCTTAAAAATGGTGTCCTTGGAAAGGATGGTCTTGTTGGCGATGTTATTGGGAAAGATGGTCTTGTTAACGGTATTCTTGGGAACGATGGTCTTGTTAACGATGTTCTTGGAGATGGCGTTTTTGGAAAGGGTGATGTTATTGGAGGTGTTATTGGACCGGAAGGCCTTGTCAAAGGTGTTGTTCGTGGGAAAGTTTAAGATGGTCTTGTTAAGGAGGTTATTCAAGATGTTGTTGGAAAGGATGGTGTTTTGACAGCTGTTATTCAAGATGGTCTTTTTTTAGATCTTACTAAAAAGTAGGGGCCCGGTTTCTTGCAGGTATTATTAAAAAGGATGATCTTCTTTCAAGTCTTCTTGAAGAGGTTGAACTTGAAGAAATAGTTAGAGGTCTTCTACAAATTGGTCGTCAGGGAGGGGGCATAGTTGGGATTCCTGATCCTTAAGAAATATATATCGTCCAGGTTTGGGCACTCGGCCAATTTTCAAGATATTAAGCTGAAGCTAACTAAGGCTTAATTCGTATTTAAAGTGTAGCAGAAACTCTCCACAAAAGAAATCCGTAATTGTCCTATTTGCGACATTTTAATTACTTCTAGTGTTAAGTATTAGAGGGCCGGTTCCTACGATTATATAAGTCGAGTTGAGGTAATAGGCGGCCTTGTGAGTAGTCTCGTTGTATCCTCGCGAGCAAATTCATTTGTTCCCGGATTTATTGCTAGGAGGTTTCAGAGTTTTATGCATTCAAAATTACAATTTCGTGACGAACTCACTGGGATAGGTACCCATATCATGGAGTTTGGAAGACAGCGCTAATATTCTTTTATTGGAGAATGCTAACCTACTAGAAATGAAAAAAAAAAAAAAGGCTCCAGGGCAACAATATTAAAGTCACAGGGTATATATATAAACCTATCTTCCCTCGATAGTTTTCACTCCACAAACCTACCAAACAATAGCCAATACCATTGGCTATTATTATTTACAATGCATAAACCCTTGCAATAGATATTGCTTTGCTCGAGTCCCCAACCAACATATATGCGTCCCACTCAAATTTGCAAAGCGCCGGCAATGCTTTCCCTACGAAATGAATACCCTTTCCTAACTAGCTCGCACCTCAAATGCGCAGAACACCAATATTTGCAAGGATAAAGTTGTAGGTATCACCTCTGAAGGTATCGTCAATCAAAGTCTGATACCAGGCGTACATGCTGAGCAATTTCTTCTTAGCGCTCCATCGTGGCCAGTTTACAACGATGGTGCCAGTATTCGGGTCCAAGTTGTAGATAAAATTGAGATAATAAGATCGGAAGGAGACTGAGGCATAGTTCGGGAGCACACCAAAGAACACTTGCAACAGATCGCTGCCGTGGAAGGTGCCTAGGACAGGTGTTCCGTAGTCGTATGAAGATAGATATGACCAAGAAGGTACATCGGGATGGACGAGGTTTGCGATATCAAGGAATGCTCGGCGGGTAATTGTGAACGTCAGGTCGCCGAGGATGGCTGCCAATCTCTTGTATTGAGGGTACCAATTGTTAAGGATTCCGGTGCGGAAAGGTGATCCGTCGGTAGTAACATCGGGATAAGTGTCAACCAATGCCTGAAGTTGGGCTGTAGTCGCGCCATGGAAGAAATAACTCTTCAAATAATCAACGACCTGCGGGATGGTTTTGATGGTGGATTGGAATAGTGCGAAGATTGTTCCTTCGTCTTCTTGGTCACCAACAATGAATGGAACCTTGGCAAACTTCCCAGCTAATGCCAACTGGTCTGGTGACTGTGTGAGTACTACGCCGTCAGGACGAGGCAAGTATGAGAGGGAAACAGATGAATAGCTGAGGAGACTGGGAACCGAGTTTGTCGCATTGAGTAGTACAGAGTATGGAGCAGCTCGTAGGCAGGCGAGTGTGTCGTAAGCGCTAGAGCATCCAGCAGCCGCGACAACGGTGTCGTATACCTTTTGGCCTTTAGGACAATCCACTGGGTCTGCTGGCACAATGCTGCCGGAGTTCATGATAGCACCACGGAACAATGGCTTGCCCTTGTAGGTATGGTCGCCGTTGTACAAAGCCATCTGATCGAATACCGAAATCGCGCCAGCTGATTCACCCCAGATGGTGACTTTGTTTGGGTCTCCACCGAAGGCAGCGATATTATCTGCCACCCATTGCAAGCCCAATCGTTGGTCTAAGAGACCGAGATTTGATGAACCGTCGGCTAGAACTTCCTTGCCAGGTAGAAACCCGAATCCTCCAACTCTGTAGTTGACTGTGACCATGATAACTGGTTGTCCTCGTGTTACACCTGACGATACCCAAGTCTTGCCATCGTACATTGCATTCCAACCGATCTGAAAACCACCGCCAAAGATCCAAAAGAGGACAGGCAACTTTGAGTTCGCAGTTGTGCCTGCGGGTCGGTGTACATTGAGATAGAGACAATCCTCACCAGCATTAAGAATGGTTTGGAAGAGTGGTGTGTTAATGAGGAGCCCAAGGGCGGAGGTTGGAATGGCATCATCTAAGGCGGTGCTGAAAGTAAACTGCGGGCACGCCTTTCCATTTGCTGTTGCGTAAACAGTACCCAGAGGGTCTGTTAGCGGCTGGGGAGGTCTCAGGCGCAATGCGCCTACTGGAGGCTTTGCGAAGGGGATTCCAGGGAAGATTTCCACATCGCCTCCTACACCAATGATTGTAGCTTGAGGCGAGCTGATCTTGACCGTGGGCGCGGCAGCACGTTCCTCAAGTGGAACTGCAGCCGGTGCGGCGAGACTTAGTCCCAGAAGGCTGGAAAAAATAAAAAGAACCTTCATATTGTCGATCTGGTATTCAATGTAACTACCAATGTGACTGACAAGCTCGTAATGCCTTGGTTATACCGTGAAAAGAACATCTCCTCGACGACACCAAGCCCTTCTTAAATGCGCGATGCCTACCTGTATCCCTCATCTTGGTCGACGGGAAAGTGAAGTCTGAAACTTCACATGGCAAGAGATGGACATTCATCGTCTTCGTTCTGGCCTCGGTTTAGAATTGCAGTCCTGTCCGTTTGATAGTCCTCTCGAGCTCCGCAAATTTAATGCGACTCCACAAATTGCGCTGTCGTTTGCGGGGAGCGTCTATAGAAGCGTGGGCTGCAATGCATGCAATGAGGCTATCGTAGAGTCTCGTGCAGGTTTTTAGTGAGGTCCCGTCCGGGCCTTTTTCCTCATGTGGCTAGGCCGTGCGAGGCCCCCCGCTCCCCCAACCTTGGCATCGTGGGGAAAATCGGTCGCTTACCAGACTACGCGAGCGCCGTCAGGGGTCCTTGCACGATGAATTTTGAGCCGTGGTACGTACTTCAGGACCAGGACAGCCCCAACTTGGTAATTGCGTATATCTGAATGGCCACGAAAAAGGTAAGATTTGCTTAGGAGTCGGGATCAACCGGTTCGTCGGTAAACCGAAGGACTATATTTCAATTGTAGCTAGCGCAGGTAACGTTAACAGTTCCCTGCTTTCTAGCTCCCCCAGCGCACTCTCAGGAAATCTAGATTTATCCGGCCCGGGATTCCTCCTACCCCGCCCTCGATTTGTTTCCCCACTGAATTGAAACACTCTCCCAAGCAAAAATTGTTGAAAACCTGTATCCAAAAATGATCTATGGAGTCGAATCACACCTTTTACAGGTCGCTTGCGAAATACAGTCGACGCTCCACACCACCGCCAGAATACGGTAGCATGTGAATTCTGCACCTACAATCACTGCAATCTTAACCGCCATGCTTCGTACGTACGGAGATATCTTCGCATTGAGAGATACATGTGATGGAGAAACATGCATAGCTATGCGGGTTCAGGAAAAGCTCAGACGATCGTGGTGATGTTTCGTGCCGTCTCTGGTCACAAGCCACCCCATGCCAGGTAGGCCCTTGAGTGTCCGTAGTCAACGTCGCTCGCATACAAACGGAAAACAAGAGGTTTGGAAAGTTGGATTTTTGCTGTCGCTAGATGGTTTTGTCCATGAGGGGCAGTGTCAACTAAGACTCCTGATGCAGGAACATACAAGAAAAGAACGCTAACAGGCCATTAAACTATTGGTCAATCGTCCACTTGACCTCTGAGTACCGTTCGTCCGAGCTGCGCCAGTAACCTTCCAATGGATCTAGCGCAGTCGCATGTCTCACAGTCTCGACAAGAATCTCTTCCTTCATGTGCCAAGATATTCATAACCCCGCCTTTATAATTAATCTACACGCTCGGTATATCCCGTCTTATAAATCACTGATTTTATGACGGCAGAGATTTCGGTAGTGTATTTTATATATTATTATTAATATGTGAAAACCCTAGTCGGTGCCCTCGGACCCTCGCACTTCCGTTGCCTTTTTGTATTAAATTTTTTCTGGGAGTACGATGTGTTATTTTGAGACGAGCGTGGCGTAGTAGAAATCGTAAATGCTTCAATAGCCCAAGTTTGAGATATATATACGGATATATCTAGATGCCCTATTAAGAAAAAGTAATGATCTGTCACAATATTACTGTAAAAGACTGTATGATTTCGGTGGGAAATCTCTACAAGCTGCCACTAGAGAGCCTTAGGGAATTCTGTTCGGATACTTGAATTGATTTTTTAATGCTGGGTAGAGCTACCCATCTAGATTTGAGGAGGCTGGCGATGCAACTCTGTGTGGGAGCTGTTTTATTTACAGTATTTGATTCTGTTGGGATGAAATTGACGCTTCCGCCTCGCCAGACAGGCCATGAGTCAGGTAGCAGACAGAAGGGCATTTAACAGCAATAAAACCAAGAAGTGATTTCTGACTCCCGTGAGCCTCACATGAAAATCCTTAAACAATCATTTTTGGATGTTTCAAAAGGATGTGCATATGCAAGGGGAACGCCTAGCTACTTCTACAGGATAGCCACGAAATTCTTGCAGGAAGTTCGCACGGACGCTGCTCTTGTCAACTGGTGCGTGTGTGTGTGAACCCTTAGGCGCCGAATGGTCGGATTATTTTGCTAGTATACGGGTGTCTACCCATGACGATCGGCAATCCTCCGATAGTCTTATGCTACGCACTGGATCTAAGGAAGTTGAAATGCCGGGTATACTTGCTGTGGATCGACTATGGAGTCTAGGTAACCTACCAATGCTCATAGACGAGGCTGGGGCTCACGCTATACGTACGAGAGCCTAGGTTCTATTGTTTTCATGTGGTTATATTCATACACGCAAAGAGATTTGAATGATCGATCTCGCAATATAGTTCACGGTGTGGTACACCTTCAATACTTCACAGGTTTGACCATTTGCCGTATTTCATCTTCTCGGAAAATTAAAGGATCGTTGCAGAAAACCAAAAGAGTCATCCAGCTAGCCAGCATCGATTCTTACGGCTCCGGTTCAAGGAAGTATTAATATATTATTGGTCTTCATATGTCTCTCAAGCCCTAGTATTGTTAAAATAATTTTGGGGAGTGGAAAGGATGAGAGTTGAACAAGGCTGCGAGCTCGAGAAGAAAGACTGATCTGATATATTGTGCAATTGGTTAGTTACTGCAATCGAAGGTGCACTAATGGAGGTGGCTGGACGATTCATGCTACTTGCTATTCCTTTTGATATTCAAATTTAGCAAAAGATTTGAAACTAGTTACCATCGCCGGTATTGGGATGCACTTTTTGCGCCCCGCTAGCGAGCGCTAGGTCGAATCAACGGAGATGAAGGTAGATTTTTTAAGCCTGGGCCCGGGGATGCCTATAGACATATATCCTCTTTGTGCGTAGCGAGTGTTAGCACGTACTATGAAGTTACCGCAGACATCTCACTCGGCTGAGAGACTATAACTTGGCGGGGAACGGTACCAGATACGTAGAATTATGCGAAAACCCCAAAGCACTTCCACCTATTCGAGAGAAGTATTGAATTGGTTCTGAGAATCGATGGCACGCGGTTGTGCGTCGCCCGTGTCACTTGCATTATATTGCATTTACACTCGACCGGCCCTTGAACTTGCGCGTTATAGTATACAAGATTCTTTCTGGAATTGCGGAAGAGACATAATCATAAACCCTCTCCTGCTTCAGCTACTTGGTACCGGCTCGATTATGGGCCGACCTACTGGGTATATTAGGAGAGCGTCGTGGTGGGTGTGAAAGGCCAAAAACGCTCGAATTAGAAACATATCTAGAATTCACCTTGGATACGTACAAAATTAATGATTAGACTACAAAATAGCCAACTAAGTATCAACTCTCTATTCAGTTTTCCGATATTAATTTCATAGCATAGGTAGCTTGAATTTTCTCCGCTCGTAAATCTATTTGGCCGTACGCCTCACAACATAAAAGAAAACAACCAATTCTCTCTTTCAAGCTCTCTCGCGTCCAGACCTTCGACCTTTAAATCCAGAACTATCGTTACTCTGACCTTGCAATGCATGAATGCATGAACTACTAGGTAACAGTACACTTGTAAAATTTCTAAGAGCTTGGATTCTTGGAACCTCTGAACGTCCCCTCCGTCCTCAATGAAAACTCGAAAAAAAATTTCTTGAATTTTTTGATATTCTCCTCGCGGATTGCCTCTTCAAATGTATACCACTTGTATAACCCTAATTTAGAAATACGATTGGCGGGGATCTCGCTGTCGGCGGTCGACTCGAGTTTAACTGCGCTGGTTGTGGGCGCATCAGGAACTGGAAGGGCTGCGACACAGTGCGCGAAGAGGACGAGGAAAAGGAACCTCATGTTCTCTTCCTCTTTGTGGGGGACTATGATGATGGTTAATGAATCTTCTTTCACAAGATTAACTAAACTTTATGTTGGGTAGACTTCAGAGGTATCTACCTAGCGAATATGTATGTGATCTGGAATGAATATGACGGTGGGAAGAACGACGGGATTGTACTTTCGCCAAGTCTCTGGTTTTTGGGAGTGTAATGCAGAGCGGTTACGTTACTGAGAGTTGTCGGTGTGACTTTAACTGATGGGATGAGAATAAGTGCCTTAGATTGGGGAGATGGCTGCATTTATATATCATCATGCTCCCGGCATCACAGCGGTGCAACATATCCAGGCCGTGGGCCTTGCGCGGAGTCGATACCCGATCGAGATGTACTCCGGTAATTGAACCACTATCGATGGCAATTCGACAGTTCTAGATCTATTGGAATGCGCTCTCTTCCAGACAGCTACGCCACGGCTGTAGTAGTTCCGGGGCACTCTAAGAGCCGCTGGGCACAGAGGGTGCGAGGCAGATACCTTGCATAATCAATATTCCATTGCGGAAAGGACTTATTCTAGTGCATCCCACAGGGAAGCAAAATTGCTTCCGCGCGTTTGATAAAGGAATCGATCGAGTTGGCCTCGAGGGTCCTAGGATCAATATCGGGAGTGGATGCGTGTTTCTTGTGCTATTTGCACTAGCCCTTGCGTTGCGAATTTTACCTGTGCAGCTGTGACGTCCTTCATACTATTCTAATTCGTAGTAATATTAAATTATACTAGCGAGTCAGTGTTTTTTCCGGTACTTAATCGGCTTGTCTACGAGGTCGGAGTAGCGTCGGAAGGCCGAAAACCGTTGAAGCAGTCTCATCCGTCCGAAGCTAGGACTCGACTGGTACATGTAGGTACATACAACCTCGAACCCGGCTCACAACGGGACCACTTGCAACACAAAACCCTGACTCGGATTGTTGGGTTTTGCGGCTCTCCGATTTGACAGGCCCGGCGTCGGCACTGCTGAGTCATGCCCGTCTATAAAAGGCTTTGGAATTTATCTTGATATGTTATCTCTCAGACTAGTCCCTCTCTAATTCAGATTGAAGCCATCGCACCGTAATCATGGCGTCCACCAAAACAGACCTGAAGAACCGGACCTGGCAGAAGGGCCAATTTTTTGTGTCAACCGACACCAGTCTCTTCCCGATAGAGAGAGTCATCGAGGTTTTCGACTCGAAAGACTTCTACTGGGCAAAATCAGTGCCCTCAGAGGCAATGGTGGAAATGCTCGAAAGTTCGCTCTCGTTTGGGGTGTATGAACAGAGCCTACCCGGACCCGACGGTTCAGCCGGTTTGACTGCAGAACCCAAATTTATCGGCATCGCCCGTCTCATCACCGACTATGTCACGTTCGGATACCTCACCGATGTCTGGGTCGATTCAACCTATCAGGGAAAGGGGCTCGGGAGTTGGTTGATTGGCTGCATCCAGGAGACAATTGACCAGATGCCGTATCTGCGACGGACGATGCTTTTTACAGCGGATTGGGAGCGATCAGTTCCATTCTACGAGAAATTGCTGGGAATGAATGTCCTCGAACTCCCACGCGGCGGGGGGATAGCGCTCATGGAAATCAAAGGCAAGGGGCATCCGTGTTATGGCCAGGAGGGATATGCTTATGATCGCTAATGTTGAGCTCTCTGCTCATCTACTTTGACCTCTCAGTCGGTTCGGAGTTGAGGGTCTATTGTGTGCGCAGTCGAGGCGGCGTCATGTGCTGGGTTAAGTTATATAATGAATGTAATTAGAGAATTGAAAGCCCTTGCTGGATCTCAGAGTCGGGAATGCGTAACGGGTAGATCAGACCAGCCCTTACTCCATCCCTCTCGCTTATCGATCTCAGTCCCTTAGTTACCCTTCAATACCGTGAGACTAGCCTCTTCACGTGGCGATAGGTTCAGACGACTCAGATTGGGAATATAGCCCTACGTCATCAATAGGGCAGCTTCCCGAGACTAATAGCTGAATTCCTACCCGACTAAAATGGACCAACTTTAATCTAGTTCTAGAGCAGCTACGAAGGAAGTGGTGATCGACGCTGTGTACCATTTCGTAGTAACTGATGAAACTTTGTAGCTAAATAAAACCAACTCCAGAGAATTCTAGACCTAAGCTATTATGAGTCAAGTATGTACATGAAGATATCATTAGATCTAGATCCATAGATCCATAGATCGATTCGTCAAATTTCTCATAGCGCTGCTAATGCCGAACCTGTAAACCGAAATGAGCTTGAAAAGTTTCGAAAACAATGCTGATGCCAAGTATGTATATTATGATTTCTACGCTATTAACTTTTTTTTAACCCCGAGAGGGGACCCCCTGGTTTATCTGCCTCCATCAAGCTCTTGATACCTATTTCTATCCGGCCCTTGAGCTTGATATCCGTTTCCATCAAGTTCCTGGTATTTATTTGGAACGTATCCCGGGCCCTGATAGGTATTTCCGGGCATCTCTGGGTATGCGGGCTGGGCATATCCCTTATATTGGTTTCCATCAATTTCGGGTACACCGCTGTAGGGAGGGGCCTGCCCCGCGCCCGTGTGTCCGGCGCCCGCCATTTTGCCGAGTGGGATAGGTTCTCCGCCAATTTCAGAGAACCCCATACCGTGCGGGTTTCCTGGGGGCCCGGCTTCGGGGAAATTTCCTGGGCCTGAGTTGCTAGCGTTTCCCTTTCTTCTTCCCATTCGATAGGCTATGAAGATGCCTCCAACTAAAGCCGCTACCACACCGACTGAAATTCCTGCGATAGCCGCCACTGGCATGCCTGTAGCGGTTTGAGCCGCCGGTTCAGATGTGTTGGTGGGACTCGATGTGTTTTTTGGTCCTGTTGAGCTTGCGCTTGAGCCGCCTGAGGTTGTAGCACGTTGGGTAGGAACCGTTTGGCCGGGTTCCGCTGACGTGGATTCTGGAGATTCTGAATCCGGGGTTGGGGTTGCTGGCCCAAAAGTGGTTGTGAAATCTGTGCCTGGAATAATGATATAGGCAGAGGCAGAGAAATACTTCGAGGTGGATATGAGTTTAGGGCCAGCTCCATCGGTGGTTGAATAGGAGGTCGACTCGGAATAGAGACACGAGGGACCGTAGGAGTAAAGGTCGTATGTAACAGGAGTTCCAATCCTATACCGCAAAACAAGAAATTTAGTCAGTATGATTCAGCCCAATTTTGAATAGGAATATACATCAAAAGTAAAACGAACCTTGGACAGCAGGCTTTCCCAGTCTTCAAACCCAGCTTGATTTCATCGAAACTCGAGTATGAGTACGCCTGAACAATAATATTCAAGTCTAGAGTAGTATACCCATCCGGACAAACACCAGGAGAATAGTACACAGCGTAACTTCCTGCGGATTCGTAGCTCGGGCAGCACGTCGAGCGCGGGTCATCTGTCATACAGCCCTGGACGAGCGTAGAACTTGTATAATAGATCTCATCATTTATACCGTTGATTTCAGTCTCAGCGCTGTATACACTCGTTGTCAAGCAGTCGGCTGGCAGTGTTAGTGGCGGAAGTTGGCCTTGGTACGAGAGAGACATGACTCTCGACGACGTCTGCGCCATCGCGTAGCCATTCCATAGCCAAAGCCATAAGGCCGGAATGGCCGCATCTCGTGAGAATTTCTTCATTGAAGTTAGAAGAAAAAAAAATTAAAAGCTGAAGATCAAGCTGGCAGTTTATCGATATAAGAAGGAAAGATTTGATGTCCAAGAGAAGAAGCGAGATCCAGAGTGGGTGCAAGAGTGGAAATTTATCATGATGAATAATTTTAAGGAGATTAATTGTGAGTTACACACGATAACGCCGGCGCGCTCGCACAATAGCCCCTGACCAAAAAGGCCAACAGAATCAAAGCCTATTGTGTCGAACCAATCAAAGGGCTGGATAAGTGCCAAAATGCAAAGCAATGACCCCGAAATTTCGATAGAACGTTATGCTATTCCTTTTCAAGGCTAACCAAAACACCGGAACCAAAAGCGCAAATGTTTCAGACTTGAGCCCCTGGTCTCGTGAAACCCGAGTCCCAATCGGTTTCGGTAATCTATCAGATCGTGTAATACCCGGTACTGGTGAACGGCGAGCTGAAAGTTTGGGATATAGATCCTTATATATAGCCCCAAAGCTCTGCCGATACATATACAAGCCTACTACGTCTGGATCAAAGTTAATGTTTTTTCCATGCGAATTTCTAAAATAATGAATTGTTGGTAAAGATTCTAGGTTGACTTTCTAAATACAACAAAATCAACACATTCATATCGATGCATCCGTGTTCACGGTCCTGGGACCACAGCGACGGAGCTAAAAATACCTCCATCATATATATTTGAAAGCAAAAGATCACTGGACAGCTTCTATCGCAGCAATAGCGTCCAACTGCTAGTATAGAGTATGGAAACCTCTGGAAAAACAACACATTTTGGCACTGATCTGGGGTGCAGAGGATTCCGACGATGAGCGACACCGTTGTCGTGCATGAAGGTTTACCGGATACCCTGACTTAGCAGTCGGGCACTACTTCGGGTAAAAACCCCGAGCATGGGCGATTTCTCTGAGACTCATTTTTGGGCTCGTCCGATCTAGCGCGGGAGTAGTCGCGAGGGGGTTACGGAACTGAGATGGAAGGTGTATGATGATGTACATATGTATTGGTGATGGTTCTAAGCTAAGCTAGCCTATTCTACGGTTATAAGTACGGGTACTCGGACTTGGGGTTCTTGACGGCCTGGTAACTACCTATATACTTCTACTAACCGGACCTTACGGCGCGGCCTGGTTAAGCCATATTTCTTCGGTTGTCAAGACGAGCCGGTGGCTTCCCCGGGAGCGGCTTTGATAGTGTGAGCAGTCTTACCAGAAATGCACATGACATCGCCGATAAACGTGGGTGAAGCGTATTCATCAATCTCTTCACAGCACAAGAGTCTACCGTAGGAAGGTGCCGAAATAATACTGCGGCTACCCCTATACATAGACGGTTTACCGGCTCGGATCATTCGTACTTCGAGATACGATGTCACGTATCTAAGCTCGTCAGTTCCTTTCAGAACTAAATGCAATTTGTAGAGATCCAGGTCACGCTGGATGATTTGCCGGTAGACTAGAGTAGCGACGGGCTTTCCATCGAAAACGCGCTCGGATTCCACGAGGCGGCGGTACCCTCGGGACCGCCACGAGTTCGCCTGGTGCCGACGTGGGTGGACTCAATAGAGCCCAATCCTAGTGGCCCGCGATGCTCCCTCAATGGCGGTCGCGTTCCCGATCTACCGGCTGGCCCCTCCCCTGCATGAGAGCAGCATGGCATCCTCCTGGGTGGACCTTGAGTATATGCGCGTAGGTGTCATACTAAATTGACATTTGCTCTAGTCGCTTGTCGGAAGTGACTAGTATCCGCCCTTCTTCTGCCTGGCAATGTTTGGTATCCTCAGTGCTAGTCTCATCGAAATTACCACATTTAACCAGTATAGTACCTTCATAAAATGGGGGTTGTTTCTACGAAATGGTCTATCATTGTCCCATGTTGGCCAGCCGCATTGTCGAAGGTCTATAAGCCCATCGGTATCAAACTTCCGATTGTGTTGGGTGTATGAAGGCCAGTCTTCCCCCATTACACTATATAGTTATTGAGGTTATTAGTCATATACCCGTAGCTATAGCATTGTAGATAAAGTCGGCTTCGTGGGTTACTTGAGAGATGACTTCATAACGAAGATTCCAATTCTTCCGTAGAGTTTTGAAGTTCTTGTCGAACGGCTTCTGGAATATTCATTTGAGAGTCGTTCTGGCCATAGCTGTTGCATTGCGCAACTTGCCAGTTTCCGTTGGATATCGCCTAAAACCACCCATATAATATATCATTTGGTTTGTCGGACATTCTTCTGCGGAGCCGCTTTGTAATCTATGGCAAAATGTTTATCGCAACCAACTCTAGATGCTTGCCGGCGTAGAAATGCTGATTCTTAGTTATGGAGGAAATCTGCATTGGATGTAGTGAATATCTGTAGAAGAGTCATGGCATTTGATTTCACAAACTAACGCCCTCCATATCCCTATAGCAGAGTTCCGTATGGGACGTATTCGTCCTGTTGGTCGTGCACAAACTACGCTGACGCGTGTGTTAGCTCATGGTGGTTGAGGTTCGACGTTCCAGTCGAACCGTTGCAAAGTGTTTGTGTTGAACAGAGCTATACTGGTAATCGATACGTGGAATCACGAAAAGATCGAAAATGATACCAGAAAGATAGTCTCTGCATCTGTTTATCGTGGATAGTAGTAGTTACGACAGGCTCATAACCTGTTAGCTCACGTTGATTCGTGAGGCTTCAAAAGTGAGGTTCTGAGGATGAATGCGTTCTAGTGAAGGTGAATTGTATTGGTGAAGTTCTAAATTGCATGCATGCTCTGTAGTGTAATAATTGAATAAAGTGCAACGGGCGTTCTATCGATAATGATCACGTGATTGGGCTCGGGATACCGGTGAGGCTGGGCGGAAGCCTCAGGCTTCAACAGCGTGACCGCAATCCATCGTGGCACGCCAGCCCAGTATAATTTGGTGGAACTAGGGTGGTGGAGTATTTAGTCTTTTCCAGCTTCCAACTGTTAACTAGGCTTATCCATAATTCGATTGCAAAGCAGGTTTTTGAATTTGTCATCCTGGGCCTGTGCCTATGGTTGGCTTGGTGTCAGTCATCCATCGAACGTGAGGCCTGGGATTGTATCTAGTAACTCTTTTCTAACGGTTTATATATAGGCTGGTGCATAAACAGGAAGCAAAACTGTGTAGGTATCGATATGGCGGTAGCTCCGATTTTGTTCATATATCGTCGTATAGAGATTAGTCGAGTATCCATGGCCAGCGATCTTTATGTTCAATTGAGGGTCTTAGGAACATTGTGTGTGATGATATGAGCGAGTAGATTGTATATGACACTACGTGTAGTTTTCTTCTAGCATGTGCTTCTCTCTAGTGCCCCGCTGCTGGTACTATCGAATACCGCCATGGTGTCTGTAAAGACGATGTATATTGTTCTTTTTTCATCTCGTCTTCCCGTACTCGTGCTTGGCAAAAAGTAGTTGTACGCATAAATTGGAGATTAAGTCAGAACGGCAAGTCGACTTCCATCTTCATGATGGTTTAATGCTGCGATGGCCGTTTACTCAATATTTCCTTCACGCCATAAGTCAAATACATCTTCTGCCTTATAAAATTCAAAACTAGCGTAGGGTGCGGATGATAGCGAATGCTACGGGGACCTTCCCTATTAAGTAGGAAGTGAGAAGTAGCGTTAATATTGGGTGTATAACGATTGTTTGCTGAAGTATTAGGGATCGGTAACTCTCATCTATCAAGGACTGGTCTGCTATAGTAGGGTGTTTTGAACCATATCACGATCATAGATGCATTGGGTAATGTCTGCATGTGGTACTTGTCTTCGTGGAGATATTTTCTGATATAGCTGGTAGTACTATAGTATGCCGTAAAAGTGGGATTCTTGTCATCCAGGAAGAAATGAATGTGGGTTGCGTTCCACGAGTGCCGTAGATTCTTAGTAGAAAGACTTGATTCCAACATGGTTTGAGAAGCCGGGTATTGGTGAACATCTATCTTAAGAACTGCACCCACGGCTAGATTCATAAGATGAGTTGTTGTTCGCTAATAGGAAAGTAAATATCATCATTCATTTTGTAGTCGGCGTGAGATGGTCGGTGGAGGTCCCACCGGTTCGGATTCGTAAGGAGACGCCATTAATTCGACTCTTTTATTGTGTGCATAGGTTGATCTCCAACTTGTCCCTTTGGGAAATTAACAGCTCTTCATCTCATAGACCTTGATAAAACGCTCGTTGCAAGATGTTGTGATGGATGAGTTTAATGTAGATGGTTCGAGGTAACATCCTACTTTGTAGATGTTGAATCTTATATATATAATATAGCGCGACACCGCACCATACCAAAAAACTGAGAAGTAGTTAGTGGCCTGGGCTTAGTACCCCCGTCTCTGGGTTATACTGGAACCGTCGTATCCCAGGCATAGCACATTGTGCTTTTGCGTTTGAATTCCGCTCGACATTCGCTGTGTTTTGTTTAGGTTTGCTGGCAAGTAAAAGCGTATATATGGATGTCTCATAACCTGTTTTGTGGCGGCAGGGAAGTGAAGCATAAATACTCCCCCAGCGACGAGGTCAAACTCTTCATAGATGCCGTATGTGGGACCAAGTCATCGATTGATGGCGGGATGTCCTTTCCTGTTAATTAAGTACTTACTTAAGTAGCGAGGTGTTATAGGTTTGCAAACAAGTTGTTGACGCTGAAGATTGGCAGCTTTGCACTCTAAATGCTCACAACTCAATGATATGAAACCTTCGATCTTCTCTTAGAGCAACTCAGGCCCATCGAATAGAAAGTCTTCGACTCATGATAGGGGTAGCAGTATAGGGGAATAGTAGGTGGAAGAGTTGGAGCATAGGTGGAAGGTTTGAGGCTAGGTGGAAGGGCCGTCGAGGGCTCGAGGGTAGATGAGGCCGAATATCCACGTGCACGTTAGAAGACATTCTGAAGCTAGGTGGGCCTCGTCAATGATGCAAACTATTGCAGTAGTCATACTACACTCTCGTGGTGAGTCTGTGTCGAATGTGTGGTGATTCATAACCAATATGTACCCGTGGTTGAACTTCTCGTATCATAAAACAAGTCCAGGTGGTGACACAAGAGGCTCGCACATTCAGTAAACTTCAAAGAAACATAAACTTAGGTTCTTGCCAGAACGATCGGGATTTCCTGATATATATATTCGTTGTATGACATGGGCAATGGTGGTATTCGCGGTTCTCGTAGGGTCTATCGAACTACTGCCGATAGTTAGTCGCTTTTAATCGATTGTTCCGGATTGAATTTATAGACCAGTCGAATGCATACTAGGTTTATACGTACCTTGGCTAAAGCATCTTTATGGTTCCTTGGATGAGATTATTGATGCTGACGATTCCATCAGAAGAAATACAACGGGTATAGTATCGACAGCTCAGATCAGGTGGAAGCGCAGCAGGTGGTGTTTAGTCATGTATTGACTTTGGTGGCACTCGGCGTATGATGTGCAGCTCTTGCTTAAGTGCTCGAAGAGTACCAGTTTGTGTAGGAGATCTGTGGTTTAAATATTTGTAGGGCGTGATGCATTTTCGACGAGAATTTGTGAAAGTAGATGTATTGTTGATATCATCATGTTCTAATTGTACATGCCTGCTGTAAAAGTATAGATCAGATGCAACGGTTCATATCCAGAAAGATTATTTTCATGTGATGTCATCGGCGAAGGTCTGGGGGAGTGGAACTCCAGGCGTGTGAGTCATAAGTTAGCCGTTGCAGGTTCGAACCGTGGTTGCAACGGCCGCTTTGTCCGTATACTGCATATCTATAAATTGAAATGACTTGGAAGGAAAAGGGATTAAAAGTGAAGCTAAGTTATCGTAGTAACACTTTGAAAGGGCTCATAATCTATCGACGTTTGTAAGGGACCTCGTCATCTCGATGGACCCTGTTCGGGGGCCTGATAGCCGTGTACATCTAGGTATATCTGGATTTCATCCCTGAGCGAACTTTACGCTTCTTGGATCCTGATATCATATTCGTTGACGTATTTTCTCTTGAGTAAGGTTTGGTCTAACTCGTTTTAAAAGATGAAATATTTGAACTTTCTGGTGGGTAAGACTCTAAGAGGTTTTATACGTGTGGTTAATAACTGGTATGGGTGAGGTTGGTTGTGGGCTGCGTGCATGTCGTCGAGAGCTCCAAGAGGCTGGTGGAGAGGGTGGACGAGGCATACTTTGCTGCTTAGAACCTGTTTGACGGCTTGTTTATGGGCTTATGAGTTATGCGAACATTCGACGGTTTTCGGCATAGATCCAGCAAGTGCTGAGTAGCCACTATGGACCTAGAGATTTAATATTTCATGCACTTCTTTCGCATTTCGTGGATATTTGCTGCTTATACGTATATAGATCGGTTAGGTCGAGGCTGGATACCATGGGTGGCTTGAGGGTTGTGACAGTGAAGATAGGCTTAATCTACTGAAGAAACTTCGTACCACCGGCTGATTCGTTTTGCCTTTTGGGCTGCATCGCAAGATGGGAATAGTGTATTTCCTCCATATCGGCGTGCTTAATAGTGGCTTTGATTTATGCAAGATATATCGATATGTGGAAGCGGCGCCGTCATAAATAATTATCGGTTTCAGGTAATAACCTGCAGAGGTTGTTGGTTGTATCTTGGCTCCCAGCTTGCCTCAACTTTTCAAGATTTGGTTGGCGTCGAAGTTGTAGGTTCTGTCCATACCCGATGGACTTGAGAAGACTGCATTTGGTGTGCTGGATGCAATTGGGAGCATCCTCTCGGTCATTTACCAGGGCGGTCAATTACCAATAGTTTTTCTATTGTGAAGGGGCTGGCAGACATATACACCACCCTGCAAATTCTTTGTCATTTTGGTACCGAAAGCTATAAATGGGTTTGTTGGCGGGCTTATAATAGATAAACTGTTCGTGGATAGTCCATAGACCGATTGGACTGGTATTCGGGCTGCTGGGATGCATACGAGGGAATAGCCGTAGCAGAGAGGTAGCTTCTTTAGGGTGTATAGTGACATCCCTTCCAATTCATACTACGTAGTAAACGTTTAGCCGTCGATAGTAGCAGTAGACATCGAGGATGTCTGGTATATAGCGTGACAAACCACTCGAGTCTCGCGAAGTGACCGAAGGGCTCGAGATTCATATAAGTTGTAGAAATAGCATTGTGAAAACCGCTTGCATGCCGGAAACGGAACCCCCTGTACGAAGGCGTCTATAGCATATAACAGGGCGGTACAGGATACCGCTATAGATGTGAGAGTCATGAATTGGGAGGCGGGTAGATGACTTGCTCATGAATTAACTCTTGGTCGGCTAGTCGTTTTTATGCCAGCTGTCAGGCTAATTCCAACTTGGATAGTCTCCTCCGGCATTTTAGCGCTAGTGATTTCTACTAAAGTGTGGTTTGAAATTGAAGGAATGAAGTGCGTGATTAAGGTAGCTTGTTGACGAGCTGGAGGTTTTTGCATACTATTGTTCCGACTTCGGGGCTGAGTGCCAATTGTGCACACATATGTGCTGAATTCGCTCTGAATTCCCTTCGCGAGACCTTTAGTCCAGCCAGATTAATGTCCAAATCCATTATCTCGCCGCTGATTTGCCTCGCAGATATAAATAAACCACTTTCTTCTCATGAACTCCTTCTAAAAATTGGCTCATAGATCGGGAGATTGTTTTGGGCGTGCTAAAATGCAACAATATAGCAATCCTAGGTAGTTAGGCCATAGAGTTTGGTGGTAGATTGTTCGTCTCCGGTACCGGTGTATTGAAGAGTAGTAGGTTCATCAGGAGAAGGGCCGAAGGACAGTAGGTCGTCATATGGTGTGTAGATTCTTTTTAGCCCGGGTGGATATAGCTAGCCGCATTATAGTAGTGAAATATTCTCTGGTGTGCATATAAGCACCTCTCTCGACGTGTACTGCGCACTATGTACAATGCTTAATTGTATAATGCTTCCTCTAGGATATATAAGGTTCATGATTTGCTGGTAGATAAGGTGTGCATGTATCGGATTTATAATTGCTGGCAGAAATGTTGATGTCCTGATGGCCCAGCCACCCGTGATTCTTTTTGGTTTTCATGAGCTTGAGGAGTATAAATGGAGAATTGTAGTATGCTAGCCTCAAATCTAGATAATAGGGTGAGATTTTTGGTTGAATTGAGCAGCAGATATTCCGGTTTTTTTTTGCTCTGAAGTTCTTATCGCAGCATATTTGCATATATTGTCCGCGAGTAGCGTGCGCTCTTTCTTCGCCCAATCATGTACCATGTTTGTAATCCCCACTTTGATGACAGCCCTGGAGTCAATATGATACCTCGCGTACATTGACAAGTTAAGCTAATTAAACTTCTACATATTTTTCCATACCAGTAACGCCTCGTCGTCTAACGGCGGCTGGGGAAATTTCATGTAGCATTGTGGGATCAGGCATTCATCTATTTTCTAGAGATCCCTTTGCAAGCTTTGACCCAGCTTCTTGGGATGGTTTTTAAGGCTGATCCCATGGACAGAGCATCGAGTAATGCTGCGAATCGCCCAGTCATGATAACTTCCATCCAATCTCATCGCACTGTCAATTCAATGAATTGCATATTAGCTTCGAACGTGGCGACTCTCCGGGTTTGTGAGGGGCTAAGCTTAGTTTTGTGACGGTATGAAGACCTTATACCTGTGTAGACTGTTTCTCGTCATATACTGGAGTGTGTCCAGGGTAGCGGAGTACTGTTATAGATCAATCTGAAAAATATAGGTGTATATAAAGGATTATAACGTGCTCGGAGGCAATGTTCCGCGTTTATTGGGCTGGACTCATGGGCCTGCGGATCATTGTTGTTTTGTTATATATTTAGAGCCAACTTTTTTAAGAGCGGAAAGACTGTTTCCAGGCAACATGACCAATAGCTTGAGATGCCAGTGTTTTATTGAGTCGACACTACATATTTGTGTTCAGAGTCTAGATGTAGATGTATTTATTTCTACTTTGTATCGGGTGGAGGCATCGGCGTGGGTGTGTGGACATATACATCTGTCATTAACCAATTGTCGGTAGTTTCATCCCATCTCCCTTGCACTGGTTGTATCCAAAGCTTATACTCCAACATATTAGCGGTGGTTGCTCGCGGGAGATATGTTTATCGAGACAACTGCGATATCGGTGCTGTAAACCGAAGATCCTCATGCCTTGTATCTCAAGACACGGTTGTACATGAGGTAGGTTCATATTTATATACGCGTTTTGCATTTAGAGTCGGTGGAGTTTGGTCCCGGCAAGCTTACTAGAACATTGCCTCGTGCGTGCCAATCATCCCCAATTTTTAGGTATATAGTAATCCACGCGTCATGAATTGGTGCTCTGTAATATTCTTTTGGAGGGTGTACGAGTGACTAGAACCTAGAGATATATCTCCTAGACTATCTCATGTTGGCATAAACTCGTGAATTGCTGTCAGCATGTTTCGTTTCCTCAGGGCCCCGCTCTCCCTCCCTCTAGGCGCAACTAAGAAGCTGCGGTGCCCTCGTAGGCTAATTGCTTTTCTAGGCTGTTGCACCCCACCATTAAAAAAACGAGGCCCTGCCCCTCCTCGTTCATGTATGCGGCCAAAGACTCGCATACGCCCTGGCAGCCGGCGGTATGCTGGAGAGAAGGTTCCAGTAAAAGTTCTGCCCTTGCGTGCAACGGCCCGATTTGTGATGCTGCAACGGCCTAATCGGTTTTGCCGCCCGCCTCTGGGCTTGAGTGTAATAACCCTAAGTAGTTGCGATCATATGTTTGAAGGAAATTTTTGTATTCTTCTAATACAATGTGAATCATTATAGTTCGGTTTATTGGTAGAGAAGCTGCTCTCATATCTTTCTGATCAGCGGTCTGTTGCCGACATGCTGGTGGGGATATCTGGTTACACATAGGAAGTGCGGTATAATGTGATGAATGATGATGGTTAGGGTATCGAAAGCATATTTTTGGTGGTAGCGACGATCTGCTTCACTTTGGGACTCTTATTGACTGGTGTTGTGTAGTCGGTAGGTCATGGATAGTAGTGAAAGTGGGTATGTCAGTGTTGTAGACGTGGACACTAGTTACAAGTATGGGATGTAGGAACATCTCAGTCTCGTAACCAGACCTTTTACGAGACTGGGAACATCTAGTCTCGAGGCCAGACGCAGAACTACTCCACCAGTTGGGGGTTGTTGCGTTGAGATACATCTGACAGTCCCGAAATTCGAAATGCTTTATCATAACTCCGTAGCTAGTGATTTTCTGTCAAAATATATTGTTATATTCGACGTTTTCCCGCTAGTTCTAGTTTGGTATACCAGGCCCCGTATTAGTTGTAAAATTAATGACGCTGGTGCTGAAACTTTTTATGGAACCTCGTAGAAACCTCTAGATCGACCTCGGCCGGGTCGGACCTACTACTTCGTTCATAATTCTGAAATGATTGCTGGCGACCCCTGTATCATGATATCATCACCTGGGGGGCACATTGGTTCATAGATCGTAACCTGAGAATTCGATCTATAGATCTAGGGTAAGCCTTAGATGGTAAAGGGGCTCCAGAGGGCAGTTTAGTCCCACCGATGGTGATGTTTTCTCACCCGCCAGTGGAAATGCATTTCTTCCCAATCGTCTATGCGGCTTAAGATCATAATATGAGCTCATTCGATTTCTTTTATCTTCCAGAAAAAGATGGACGCCGCACACCTGAGAAGCTTTTTGGATGCTTCGATAAATGTACCAGGTGGATCGTTAACGCATTATTCCGTACTATTACAACCTCCCTAGTTTTCTAAGTTTGTAGAAGTTGTTGTTTGGCCGCCGTTGCGCCGGGCGCGGTTACAAACATATTGTATTTTCGAGTTGTGATCGTATACTATCGAATGGCGGTGGTCAGGTCGCCCTCATCAGAGCGTATTTGAAAAATGAGGTGAATATTTGCGTAATCCCGATTAGTTCGAACCATTTTAATAGTGATGGTAATGGTGAACATGGATTAGTCGTCTAAGTCCCTCTAGTTGTCATTCATCACAGGCTGAAAGTTGTCGGAATAAATATCGATATATCTCTCTCTATGTTGCACAATATTTTGTGGGCAGGCGTAAAAAGAGAGAAAAAGGGTAAAGTGGATAAGAGGGTAAGAATAAGAGTTCGATGATGGTTTGTGGTAAACTGGAGCATCCATTAGCCGAGAGGTGAGGTTCATGGAGCAGGCGCCAATCTGGTAGTATATAGTCATGGGACAGCCGGATCTTGATGTTTTGTCTCACTGGTTTTGTGAATTCGAATTATATCATGACCTCGAATTTTCTGTAACCTTTATCTATAGGAATAGTTTGACCGTATGACTCGTAAAGGGATATTGGTGTGAACATTGATGGTTGAAAGCTCGACAAGGCGAGCCTGTGACATCTACTCTCTAGAACGTACATGAATCAGGGAGCGAACATTCCCCGTACGTACATGAGCTCGAGTGTTCACGACGACAAATATATATTTGCATTCGGTCAAAATCGTAACTGCATTCGAAATCTTAAAGATCGCATGTATAAATATGTATATTAATTTTCGATTTCAGAAGCCTAAGTCTCCTGGAATCTAGGGACAGTAATAAAAATTGCCCTCAAAGGCCGGCAAGAAATCGTTGAAGTCATGAATTGATGGGGGAGTTGGCGGATGTGTTCAGGATTTATACGATATATATCTGCCAGAATGTGACGATGGTGATCATAGGGATTGTGGATACCATTCTTCCCCGTGAGGGCTTTTCTTTCCTTTTTTTCTTTTTCGGTGGTCGATTCATATCAAGGCTTGGATCTGCACACGCATCCCATAGTCGTCCTCTATAGACCGAGCACCCATAGAAGGTGGCATATCTACCCATGAGGCCGAAGACGCTTCGGGCAAAGTGGAGGCTGTGATTCTGAGATTTCGCAAATCTTCTGTTTCTCTGTTAACATGTTGAGGATCGCCTCCGTGTCGGGTGTTATATTGTGCGGTAGCTCAAAACGCTCACGAAGTCCATAAGGTGGTTCTGCTCGTGAGGCGTACTTATCCGAGGTACTCAGTAATACAACGCCCAGACATCTTAGATGGTAGTCACATAGCCCTTTCGGGATATAACTGCTGAAAGCTGGTTCTCTTGTAATTAAGTAGGATAAAATAGTGGGAAAGTGGTGTACAGAGAACTAACCCAACCATGTAGCTTCCGGAAGTCTTCCCTCGCTACGATATTGGTTACATTAGCCATTTATTGTCCATAGGATTGCCAGTTCGCCGGTTCATATGGTACGGTCATTTCGTTTGTCTGTTAATATACTCGTTATTAGGATATGATTGCTCTTGGTATTTGTCTTGTTGACTAGTCGTCGAGTTAATTGTGGGTTATATCGGTTTTGCGATCGAAATTTGGAATTGAAGAGGCATGCGCCAGTTGGATATCTCTCTTTCGACGGGATAGCCAACCAATCGTTTGCAACATTCTAAGTTCTACAAAAGCTTCCTCGAGCTAAAACATCTAAGAGATCGGGCCCATCATACATTCTATACTTGGGTGCTTGTAGATATTGAGAGGAAGACGGCAAATATATAAATATAAGTTTCCCTTGGTCAAGAGTAAACATCAATCCGATCCACCGTATCGGGCCTCAAGCCTACATGAGGCAGAAGATCCCGGTGACAAGCCTCTTCTTCCTGGCTATAAACACATCGCTGCACCTTCGCGTCATATCATCGCCGTATATATAATGGATTGGAAACTGATCATACGCAGTGGAAACGCCTTTCTATCCTTTGACGAAGTCTCTCCTTTCGATTGTAGTTAGTACTCATCGTGTTGGTTCTTTATGTGATTCATTGGTGTATATCTTTTATATAGAGTGGGATGTGAGTAGAATGGTAGTGAATTAAGAGGGCCCGGGGCCGCTACAACTATACGGAGCGGCCAGCCCGCCCGTGGTAAGTACGTACAAATGGGCAACGCTAACATGTTATTACAATATCTGCTTTGTATAACTAGATATAACGTAGACAGCTAGGATTCGTAAAACCGGTGCCGTGAGTTTAATAGGGTTATCTCTTTGGCGGCATAGCCATAGTGAAAATATCATGGGAGGCAGAAAGATATGACGCATGTCTTGAAACGGAGGCGATCGTGATAGCTAGATAAAATGTCTACTAAATGCATAGCACGTCTCAGGTATTTCATCGATAGTGATATTCTTGCTGAGAACTGGAGTAATAAAGCTCATGTCTGTAGTCTGAGGTTGGTGTTCTCACGTTCTCAGCAAAGAATTCTACTTAGCTTCGGCCTCGGTTTCAGCGGAAATATGCATTTATATATATTCTGGCATCATCTTGGTGAAGGGTTTGTGCAATTGTTCAGATTTAAGGTATGCTTCCTTTGCGCATTCTTCTCTCTGGGATGTGGAAGTCATGACGTGAAGTTCAGGTTCATTTATGAGCGTATATATAGTAATTCTATCATCAGCCGTAAGACGCTGGGCCTTGAAGCCGTACAAGCTGTTCTGCCGCGATGGTAAATATTCGGTGCTTTGTGACAGCTTTGTAGGTAGTAACGAATCGGCTTCTTCCAGGAGACCGTGGTACATATTGAGGAGTTGGTCGACAAAATTCTCGTCCGGAGTAAAAGGCTTCGCTGGGAGGAGAAAATGAATCGCTCCGAAAGGTACAAAGTGGGTTCTAAAGCAAGGAGCATGACTAGGAGCCGGAAGGGCCTGAGGTTTCCTATTTTCAACGGCATATGTAGTAATAGGAGTAAGTATCGGACATTTCGTCCGGGGCCCCGTGTAGTTATGTCTATTAATATATTTTTTGTTAATTTGTAGAGTTAAATGTATATAAATAAGGGGCTCTCCCTCAATGTTAAAAAAACCACCATAACCTGCTAGCGATTGACGAGAATATATAATTCTTGTTAGCTAGAGGATCCACCATGCGAGAGGGATAGCGCAGAAGCTAGCGTTTCCTGTTATCTAAGATCTTGGATAAAAAGGTGTAGGGTCTAGTAGCTAGTTGGCCGGCGTTTAGTAATAATACGTGAATATAATCATGGATTTTGATGCAGTTGCCTATAGTTGCCAGTGCCAGCGTGCTAGTATAGTCCATGGTTTTTTTTAGGATCATTTTGCTTGCTCGCTTTGATTTATATAGGATTTGGGAAGCCAGTTGCATGGCAAATCCCCGGCTCCCGGACTAGCAAACCATTCAGCGAGGGTATGGATCTTGTTATCGTAGGTGCATCGGTGTTGAGGTTTATCTTCGCTCGGCCGCCGGGATATGTAGGAATTCCTTAACGCTTTTAGAGATCTAGATATAATCGCGGTGTGGAATGACAATGTTCACCTCTTTGAGTTTTCAGCATATGAAACCATATATAGGCGCTGCCCATCGAAGAAGCTTGCTAACTCATCATCAAGACGTCGATGGTAGCTGGGGTGGTAATAACATCGAGATTTAATATATATTTCATCATCGTGGCGTTTGCACGATCGTGAATGATATTGTTTGGATCGAGGCGAAAAGTATATGTGGTACACATAACCTGTACATTCCTACCCATGGTTAGCTATGATTTAGTTCCAAGTGCGGGCTTTCTTACCATTTCTAGCTTTATGGCAAAGTCAATTCGTTCGAGCTGGACGCCATATCATGTGGTCCATCGAGTCGAATATCATGCAAAGGGCCGTTGGTTGAAACCCATACCAGAATAGTATGTGATGTTGCTACGCTTAGTGTTTAAACGTTTAAAGGCAAGCAAATCGGATAATGCATGATTTATTCAATGCTATGGGGCTAACATGTAATATATACATGTATAGCCAGACATTTCGATTGAAAGAAGCAATGCCTTTGAATCGGCCTGCGATTAAGGAAAGGACATACCCATTCCACTTTCTCGTAAAGGCTCCATTAAGTATTATTGCTGAGTTGAGCTTATTTTATGAACCTGAGTAAATGCATCTACAATGTCCTCGGTGTTTGACAAATAAACGTTTTTTATCAGTTAGGGTTCAGTATGGGCATATGTCTTCCGCTCCTCTCGGAAATCTCCAATTTGCCAGTTGTCTTGGTAGTCAGACCCCGGTATTCGCCCTCTCCATCCGGTGGGATAGGCATTCCAGTTCTCTTCTTGAGTAATAAGTGATAATAAGGACATGCTGATATATAAAGGTGGGTCGAACATGTTAGTCATTTCGTACATTGGCCAAAAGGGGTGCATAAGGTCGTGTGTAGATGTCCATTGTAGCGTTGGGGCATTCTACGATCGTGTCCTGTATCAAAGAGAATTTTGTTCGTAGCCCTAATATAGTTATGCATAAGGAAATTGAGATTCGTCTGTCTAGAAATCCACCGTGGTTAGGATCTCTCTCACACGATGCTTTCATCTGTGCATATATCCTTCTTTGAAGTTGATACCTAGGCTTTTCTCATGCTAAAAGATTCTAATCGTAGGCTGCACATTCATGCCACGCAACAAAGTCTTTGCCTTAGGACTTGTTAATGTAATGTTCCGCCCAGATATTCAGAAATTTGGCCCAAAGTCATCAGCCTTTTCTTGGTTGATTATAGAGGCTATATCATTCGAAGTCAATTGTATCGTTTTCCGGATATTTACGGCTAGCTTGCAGTATTACTTCCGTGTTTCCCTTGTCTCGTAAACCAGCCTGCAGCCTTTGTGTTTCCCATATATTCTCTAGATGGCTTTGGAGAGAAGATATTCGATTTGGAATCATGACTTTAAAGTGGACATTTTAACTTCACTTGGATGGATGTAGCCTCTCATTTCATATTCTCGCAGGCTTTCCGAAACCAACTTCAGTCCAAGGTACCTATGGTGTTAACTTCGCATGCGTGAAGGTTGCTGTATATTAGTAAATTATAGACGGTATTGTTTGTGATTATCCCTGAGCTAGTAGCTGAGATTATGCATGCTTTTTTTTATTTGCATCTATATGCCTGAGGAGTCTAGTATTTGACGGCCGAGGTCCTAGTGACCTAGAGAAATCGCATGACTTGAGAACAGTTAGCGATGAAGATATTCGTGAATCGAATTCACCCTAGCTGGTTGGCAAAGTGTATGCCCCCCCACATTTGCCACGTAAACTATCTGACGTTTTCGGCAACATGACTGTGGATATCCTGTTCCGTCTGTGAACATGATATATTGCAATGCCCCGGTGTCTCATTACTATTCGCTCCCATAATTAGGGCGTAGTTTAGTTGTCTCTGAACATGCGATTGATCGCATGATTTTTTATATACGTATCAAAGAGTTATCCACTATTCAAACGGGAACATGTTAATTTTGGGATAGCTTTCATGACTTTGACTAACCACTCGCTTCTCACTCGTAACAAGGTCATTGTGGGCCTCCAAGCCTGTAATGTCTCATCGAGTCTGGGGTGTTTTCGATATGAAGAGTGGCATTAGCTTGATATATCCATCTGTTTTCATAAAAGGTTTTCGTTCAACAGGCGTTCTTCTAAGGAGTTTATATATCGGGAGGAAATTGTTGGTGAGCCCATGATTGGACTGTTATGCCAGAACGACGTCCGTGGAAATGATGGGTCCATTGTAGGTAGTTTGTCGACTAGATTGTGTCATGGAGCGGGGCTATCGGCGCTTTGTATAGCTATTTTAACTAAAATTTCTAGTTGTCCCTACTGCACGTTCGATACCGCTATTGGCAGTGTGATAATATGAGGGGTGGATAGATGCATGAACCACCGACATCAACCTAACAAAGTCGGATATGACCTGTGACATAAGTAAGTTACCTCCCATATCAGAGGCTATAGAACGTAGACATTTCTGCCAGGTGTGTATGCGTGGTAGGTAAACTTCTGCGGTGACTTCGGTCAAACATTCCACTTCACACCACCTCAATAACCCATCATGATACCAAGTGTCATCAATCAAGATATACTCCTATAGCTTATGTATAATATACCGGAGAAGAACTGGAATGGTGCTCATATCGAGGTTTATGGGGGCCACGCGCCTGTATTGAGGACATTTAATAGGTTGGCGTCCGTTGTTTATCAAGTCCCTCGCCGTCGAGATACATAGACGGTTTGTTGGCTCGAGTTAAGAGTAGTGTATGTTGATATATTTTCGGTTTTTGTAGTAGCAACTGCTTAAGTTGGACGATGTACAGCCTCATACCCTGGACCGCATCAATGGTTCGTGAAATTTCGAAAACTGCGTTAGGCGCGATAGGTAGGTAGCATACTAATATCCCTATACTAGTTCCACGGGTAGGGTCTCCAAAAGCATAAACGGGAGTCATAGACTTGTTTTAACGTTTTTATATGAGATTTCTTTTCATAGTAGAGTGTTGATTGCTGTGTTTCCCTAACTATCAGGGTTAGCCATAGGGTGATAGGAACATAATGGTTTCGATTATCGATTAATATCAACCCTGAATCCATAGCTAAAGGTTCGGAACTAGGACGTTATGTAAGAAATAGGAGATCATATTTTTTGCGAAGACCGAAACGCTGATCGTGACTAGATGCGAGATGTATGCTTTGTGATAAAACATAAACCGGGTCGAGGTCCGACTTGTGCTCGCAATCTTGAACGAAACCGCATATCCACCAAAACACCATACCATGGAACTCTTCATCCATGCAGGTGCTGAATGTAATGATGTATATGTTGGTAAATTGGCTTAGGTTCATTTGCGAATCCCGAGGACTGCGATAATGGCCAAGGGAGTATTATATCTGGTTCGCTTTTTTCCGTATCATTTTTCCCTGGTAGTGACCTTAGTTTCTTCGCCGTCGACATAAGGTTTCGACGGGAACGATACTACGGACACGTCTTGATTGTTGCTTGAATGGGAAGTATATAGATCCTATTGGTAGGGGGGTCATGACTTTTCGACACGGCGTTCAAAAGTTTCTCAAAAATCGACATGTTCCATATATATACTTAAGTATAGATGACCAGTGCTGAAACAGAGTTTATTCATGCATTCGAAGGCTGGATAATCGACGAGGAGGATGTTAATCGCGAGACATTAGCGAAGTCGTTTTGACGTGTCATACAGTACGAGGTGGACAGCAGCTGGCAGGGCCATATGGCGCTTCTGTAAAACTAGTTCCCGTGTCGATATGTAGCAAATCTGACTCTCTTCATGACAAAGCAGTTGGTAAAGTATATACCTCTCGTTGATGATCATGAGTGAGCAGTTATTATGTCGGCGGTGCTATCATGGTATCTGGTTGTTTTGAGGGACTTGCGGAGGTATATATATTCCATCTGTCCAAATAATCGGGGATATAGCTAGCCAAGGACGAAAAGGGTGCATGTGTGGCGTAAATGAAGACGTAGTATATGTGCTATATAGTTAAATTATGGTTTGACGCGTCATCCTGCTGAAGTTGATGTCGTTGAAGCCATGGATGCTTTTTGGAACCACTCTTTGTTCATATTGGGGTAGTGTGTATGTCTCTGGTTTCATCCCATCGGATTCCCACCGCGAGACTACCATAGGAAGCGGTAGGATCTCTAATTTGTAGTTTCATATAGTAAAAGATAGAAAGCTCGTTGGTGAGAGGGTAAATATCTCAGTTATACCCCAATTAATAGCTCTCTGAAGTTTTTTCGAAAGGGTTTTTCATCCATCCATGTCATATATGGTTTCAACATTGGCAAAGGCCCTTATAAGACGTTGAAGGTGACTAGGAGGCGTCGATGGATACCCGGGTATGTATAGGTGGCATAATAATTACACGTAAAGTGCTCCCGACTTGTCATTAGGAGGGAGGGACGAACGAAGGAAGGCCAACATGAGCTTGCCCTCGAAACACTTGCATTCTAAGGGGAGCGCCTCCTTTTGTAGGATTTAGACGTATGGTTTGTGGTTTATGAACTTCGTTGGTAGATTAAGTAATCATCATTCCTCAGGTATAATTTTTTAAAACATCTGCTGGGATATCGTATTGTTGCCTATACTGGTGGTGATTAGATCATTCGTAGAAGATGTCAGAAGATCTAAGTGCCATAAGATAGTCTTTGAAGAGACAGTTGTATATATTCATACCGGAAAGATAGGTTCTTCATGATACCGGTATACCAGTTATTAGAAAGGAAATCATCCTTCCATGAAAGGTATTTGAGTATGCATATGACCTCGCCTCGGGGTTGATGAGTATACTCCATATCTACTGGACGGTTAAGACAGGATTGACGCCGGTGATCATATCCAAAACCCCGATTCGGAATAAATGGCAAATCTTCAGTTTCATGAGAAATTGGTTGAAGTCGGTTTTATTTTCATATGGGTGGTGGGTAGCTTCGATATAGCGTTTAGCAGTTTTGTTCTTATTATGTGGGCTTCTAGTCGTATATTATTATTTTCAGGGTCGGCGTTATAATCATCATCGGGAAAGTAAACAAGTTTTTCCCGATTATTATTGTTCATGACCATAGTTATAATTAAAGACTTGATTACGAAGTCGTCATTGCAGAAATGTAAAATATTCCCCAGGGGATAACATTTTAGCGTCGATGAGCGTGTATGGTATCATCGAAGTACCCGGGGAACGCTACGTTTATATTCGCTCGGATAGATGGTTGTATAATACTAGTTGCTGAAAAGTAATCATCATTTAACCGACGATCGTGATGTATATAGCATGGCTTTGGAGGTTCAGTTGTATTCCAGGTCCCATAGGCTACTGAAGTAGGACTGGCCATGAGGTTAGGTTGTATCTTGATCGGCTATTTCCAGCTACATGAGCAAAGTCGATAGTTGCTAGTATCGTAAACCAGCCTTAGTAGTTGCATGTTTCGTAGTTGATATAGTCTACTGGATCATCATATCGAATCCAAGGAGCTATAAAGCAAGGCATGTCCCGCGGATGTTTAGAATATACTAGACATGCTGCATTGGTATTGCCGTTCTTATGCTTCATCGAGGAATGCTTTGAATATGGCCTCCCCACCGCTGTTATTTACCATCGTAGCGGGAGAGTAAGAGTTCGTTCCTGAAAATGTAAAACATAACCGCGGGGGGTTTCTTCTTTATATAATGAAGATGGTGGAGCTATGGTCTTCTCATAGTCGGGAACCAAGCCGCGCAGGAAATGTGTATCCATACCAGTTAGCCGGGTTGTTTGATGGTACCTGTTGCTAGATAGGTAATTAATTGCTCCAGCATCGGGAGGCGGTCCAGATATGTTATTGACCACGGTCCTTTGAATCGTTCCAGAAATACGAAACATAATTCTGGGCTGAGCTTTCTTGGATGATGCATATACGGTGTATCATCATTGTGGTCAAAGATTGGGCGTATATGTTGAGTAAAAAGTATATAGATAGATGAGTCCGAAGAAACTCCGTTGCTGAGATTTGTGTCAGACGCTCTGTGGTCATAAACGGATATCTTGCCGGGGAAAGGCAGATATATAAATATATAGATAGTTATTTGTAAGTACATAAGTACTTAGAGATCACGAAATATCTGTTCCATTTTACTCCTGCTAGAATGGAAGATAGATTCGTGATGTTTTGGGTATAGCTGTGGGCCACAAGGTGGTGGGATCCATTCCATCTGTGCTTTCCACGATCGTATTCCCCTAGAGCCAGTGGTTCGGAGGTGTCCTTGATATCAAGAAGAGATTTCGTATATAGTATATAGAGAGAAATTCCAGCTACGTAGACGTTGGCAACGAGCAACGGCTGGTAGCAAGATGTGAGAGGAGGTGAATGAGAGATCGTGCGTGACGTTTGTCTCGTAGATAGGTAACGAGAGGATGAAAGGTGCGTGAGAAGGTAGATAGATGAATAAATAGATGAATGGAAGGACGTGACGAAAGAGAGTGCAGATGGGAGAAGGTAGGTGAAGAGGTAGATAGATGTAGATGGAAGGGAGAGGAAGGAGGAACACAGGAGAAGGTGGGAGAATATATTCTGGCGGGGTGTTGTGGATTGTGTGTTGAAGTGCGGCACACAGCAACACATGGCGGCGGCCGTCAATGCGGCAACTCCACCTCCAGCCGGCATGTCCGATGTCGCCGGTGATAATACTATAATGGAATACAGATCAATTGAAATAGATCGGGGAGAGCAAGGCCGAAAGAGCGGGCTGCTGACCAAGCAAGAGTCATTCGAAAGACTCATTTAATCTTATTCACTTTCTGGGAGCAGTTAGAATATCGAGGGCACCGTGGAAACGAGAGATTGAAGTAGTACTTTACACGTTGGAGGTTCGGTCGTTGTGCCGCACAACAAACATGAAAGAAACCACGCGTAGAGTGGCGGATTCCCCACGCTGATTGGATGCATGGCAAATCAAATATGCAGGGTCTCGTAGACTGTTAGTAAATACTACTGACAAGAAGACGCGTGATCCCTGTCCGGTTAAGACGCCAAAGCACGGAGAATGTTAGCTGCTTCGAGTTCGCTGGCTAGTTAGGTACTTAGCTTAGCTGCTTCTTCGACCTGTATTCATAAGCAACGTCTCGTCTCTCCTCCCAGAAAGATTCTTCTCCTCTCCTCTCTCCTCTTCTCTCCTCTCCTCTCTTCTATCACCATCCACTCCTTCACCACATCTCTATACCTCCTGCTGCTACTGCTTCAGTGATTGCAGGTGATACGTTTTGTAATTGGGCATTGAAGACTTATTCGTACCAAACTTAGGTTCGTCCCGTCGTCGCTGTTGCTGCTGCATTGTTGGTTTAAACTTTTTGCTTGTACCTTCCAACCCTTCAGCTCTCCCTCAACCACCACCACAGCATATCTCTCTGACTTCGACACTTCTCTTCCGACAGCTTCTCACTATAGCATACATTGGCCCATCATGTATGTTTATAAACGAGGTACGTCACTTTCCTCTTTGATAGCACTTTTTCTGCGGCATTGGAGGGTGATTGCTTATCTTATCGCCGTTTTGCCGCAAAATTCTGAGAGCTGCCCGCTAACCACAAATACCCCCTTGTCTCCACACAGACGGACGCAAAGAGCGTGTCCAGTTCGATAAAGTATGCTCTTCCGTACAATTCGGTCTCGTAATTCATACTGACCGGACCAGATCACTGCCAGAGTCTCGAGGTTGTGCTATGGCCTGGACGCTGAACATGTCGACGCCGCCACCATCACCCAGAAGGTACTTCCCTTCTTCCAAGCTCGCATTCAACGATATACACCTGCTAACTAGCTACTGCAGGTCATTGCTGGTGTCTACCAGGGTGTCACCACTGTCGAGCTCGACAACTTGGTATGTCTCGCCCAATTGGCTTGATTTATTCGAATTCTACTGACTGGGAGAAGGCCGCCGAAACCGCTGCCTACATGACCGTCACCCACCCCGACTACGCCATCCTCGCTGCTCGTATCGCAGTCTCCAATCTCCACAAGCAGACCAAAAAGCAGTTCTCTCAGGTCATCAGCGACCTCTTCCACTATGTTAATCCCGTACGGTCCCTCTTTTCTCTCTGAAACATTTAGAATGAAAACTAATAATGTTGTAGAGGAATAAGCGTCCCTCCCCCATGATCTCGAAGCAGACCTACGAAACCGTCATGCGCCATGCCGACGAACTCAACTCTGCCATCGTTTACGACAAGGACTTCAACTACAACTACTTCGGTTTCAAGACTCTTGAGCGCTCCTACCTCCTCCGTCTCGACGGCAAAGTTGCCGAACGTCCCCAGCACATGATCATGCGTGTCGCCGTCGGTATCCACGGCGAGAACATCGAAAAGGCCATCGAAACCTACAATCTCATGAGCAGCAAGTACTTCACTCATGCCTCTCCAACCCTCTTCAACGCCGGCACTCCACAGGCGCAGCTTAGTTCCTGCTTCTTGGTTGCTATGAAGGACGACAGTATTGAGGGTATCTACGACACGTTGAAGACTTGCGCCTTGATCTCCAAGACCGCTGGCGGTATTGGTCTCCACGTCCACAACATCAGAGCTACTGGCTCGTATATTGCCGGTACCAATGGTACTTCCAACGGGTTGATTCCCATGCTCCGGGTTTTCAACAACACCGCCAGATACGTTGACCAGGGTGGCAACAAGCGTCCCGGCGCCTTTGCCATCTACCTTGAACCCTGGCACGCCGATGTCTTTGAGTTTTTGGACTTGAGGAAGAACCACGGTAAGGAGGAGGTCCGTGCCCGAGATCTCTTCTACGCCTTGTGGATCCCAGATCTGTTCATGAAGCGTGTCGAAGGCAATGGCGATTGGTCCCTCTTCTGTCCCAACGAAGCTACTGGCCTAGCCGACTGCTACGGTGAGGAATTCGAAGCTCTCTATGAAAAGTACGAGAAGACCGAGAACCTCGCTCGGAAGACCATCAAGGCCCAGAAGCTGTGGTATGCCATCTTGGAAGCTCAGACTGAAACTGGTAACCCTTTCATGCTGTACAAGGATGCTTGCAACAGGAAGAGCAACCAGAAGAACCTGGGTATGATCAAGAGCTCCAACCTCTGCACTGAAATCGTGGAGTATAGCGCTCCCGATGAAGTCGCCGTCTGCAACTTGGCATCCATCGCGCTGCCAACTTATGTTGACGTCGTTCGCAACGAATACGACTTCCAGAAACTACACGAGGTCACCAAGGTCGTTACCAAGAACCTCAACAAGATTATTGATGTGAACTACTACCCTGTCGAGGAAGCTAAACGCTCCAACTTCCGTCACCGACCAATCGCTGTCGGTGTCCAGGGTCTTGCCGATGCATTCCTTGCCCTTCGTATGCCATTCGACTCCCCCGAGGCCCGCTACCTCAACAAGCAAATCTTTGAAACCATCTACCACGCCGCCGCTGAAGCGTCTGCCGAGTTGGCAGAAGCAGAAGGTCCCTACGAATCGTACCAGGGGTCACCAGCCAGCCAGGGGCAACTCCAGTACGACCTTTGGGGAGTCACTCCAACCGATCTTTGGGATTGGGACGAACTCAAGGCCAAGATTGCAAAGCACGGAATGAGGAACAGTTTACTCGTCGCCCCCATGCCGACTGCCTCTACCAGTCAGATTCTAGGCTTCAACGAGTGCTTCGAGCCATATACTTCGTATGTCATCCAAACACCCCACCGTCTTAGAAGAGTGATTACTAATTGAAAATAGAAACATCTACTCCCGCCGCGTCTTGGCCGGCGAATTCCAAGTCGTCAACCCCTGGCTCCTTCGCGATCTAGTCGACATGGGTCTCTGGAGCGACAACATGAAAAACCGCATCATTGCCGACGGCGGCAGCATCCAAAACGTCCCAAATATCCCCGCGGACATCAAATCTCTCTACAAGACCGTCTGGGAAATTTCCCAAAAGGTAGTGATCGACCTAGCAGCCGACCGATCCGCCTTCATCGACCAATCTCAGAGTTTGAATATCCACATTAAGGACCCGACGATGGGTAAACTTACCTCCATGCACTTCTACGGATGGAAGAAGGGGTTGAAGACCGGAATGTACTATTTGAGAACTATGGCTGCTTCTGCGGCTATTCAGTTTACAGTTGATCAGGAGGCTTTGAAGATTGAAGATACAGCTGTAGCGACGCAGAGGACTACGAAGAGGAATTTGGGACTTTACCAGGGACCTACTGGGAATAATGCGGCTAGTAGCCCGGCGAGAGCGGGCGTTCCTAGACCGATGATGGAGAGTAAGACTTCTGTCAATGGAGCTGGGATTGCACCTGCCCCTGGAACTGTTGAGGCTGCTACCTCTTCTGCTTCTGGAACGGGATTGGTTAGTGCGCAAACGAAGAAGGAACCTTTTAAGGCTGATCAGGATGAAGGTGAATCGCCGAAATTGCTGACGACTAGTCCGCCTGTTGGCCCACATGCGGATGAGGAGTTGGGAAGTAAGAAGCTTGCGGCTTTGCAGTTGGAGGATGAGGAGGGGCTTAGTGAGGACAGAGAGGGTGATATTTATGCGCAGAAGGTGTTGCAGTGTAGTATTGAGAATAAGGAGGCTTGTATGATGTGTTCTAGTTAGATGGCAGAGGGTATTAGAGGAAGGGGAGGGGGATTATTCTTTGTATTGATTGGGGTGCGAGCGGTTTATATATTGTGGCTTCCTTTTTTTTTGGGTTTTTATAATATTCATGGAGAGGGCTGGAGGTAATGGTTGTAAACGTAGTAGATAGAGAGGGGTAATCGAGATGGGAAATTAATGAGAGGATCCCATATATAGCTATTCGGTATCAACTTATTGACCACCGTACTATTGCATTGGCTAGGTTCTCAGCTTGATCAATTGATAATCTAGTACTGTTAGCCATGCTTTTCGACTTATGAGAGAGGGATGCGAGTTTTTTTCCTCTCCACTGGCTGGGTATTATATTGCTTTTTGATCCTGGCGGTGGGTATATTAGCAAGTATATATATCGATGGATTAACGAATAAGCGACGGTAGGGAGGTTAAGCCGCTACATCTATGAAGTGAATACTTCAGTTATTATTATTTCATGAGCCTGTGAAAGAATAGTCTACCATAGGTGGATCAGGAGCAACCTTAAAATCACGACGGGGTATTATCTATATGCTGCATTAGGAAGTGTCGTTGTCTAGGATGAGTACTGATGAATATGAATGCGCTGGCTTTATGTCAACGAATCGTGGTAGCTAACTCTAATAAGCATATAATTAATGACATCAGGTCTCCTACAAATCCAGCTAAAACAATATAGCCACGAATACTGCTACCACAGACGCGCATCTCACTATTTGGCACTAATAGGCCAGGAAAATATAGAAGAGCTTAAATGTTGAGGGCTAGGGGGCAACTAGGTAGAGCCTACGTGGATAATAAAAAAAGGTATTAGTACCCTTGAGTAGGCATTGCTGTAAACAGTTATATACTTTATCAGCCTAGTATTTTCCTTACATTTTGACCCTATAGGCACTAGAGCTCTATTTTCTAGTGCGCCCTAAAGTCTAAAGTAATAACGTCATGCATGTGCCTAATTAAAACTTTCATGAAAAAGCTCCAGGTGGCTGCCCCCAAGTTACTATGTTTTTTTGTCATCGTCGATTTAATGCATAGTTAAGAATAATCTTGCATTATTGATACAAGATCAAGGGTCTGGACAAGCGTTCTCCACATTGGATCACCGGATTTTTGGATGATATTATTTCCGTGGAGGGCCGAAAGGGCTACGCTATTAAACCTATGCGCAAATGAATATTAGTTCCCGCGAGTAGGCGGAGAGAGCTTGCTTGAGATTGCAGTACATTCTTAGGAAGTCTCACTTTTTGATATTTATACTATCTCTCTGTAGTTGGCTGGTGGCACGGTCGATGATGAGCTGAAAGTGTTCCGCGGACCAGTCTAACTTATCCCTAGCATTCATGTGGCGTATTAGTATTGGATACATCAATTGTGAAGAAATTTAGTCCGACATTTTGTTGGCGATAAGGATAAACCTAGTGGAGCCCTCAAGAATACCGACTGTCTCATCTCCAGCAATCCTGGGATCAATGATATCTGCCTCGGGGACGGCGCTAGCATCCACCACATAGAATACGACATCAGGATTGTTGGTATCTAAGATGCGTTTGAGATTAAACCTGAGGTCGATTTAATTTTTTTTTAAGTCTGAGGAGATACGAACCGCTAATTTCCCACGGTCCACTGCTAGTCTCGAACGATAAAGGAATATTTTCTTCCCCGAAGAATTCCGTCATCTGATCGTATCTTTGGATGCCTTTGCGCTGCAGCTTTTCCATCGTTGAAATTCCTAAGCCACACTATATATGTCCTTTATGAGCCTGCTGCGCTTTGGTAGATTCAAATCCGAATAGGAAGAAGGAGGCGGGGGGTAGCTAATAGCTTCTTAATGTATTAACTCACGCTCATCATTAAATTACCGACTAAAGTCTTCTTCCCCGTACCGGGTGCGCCAAATATACGTATCTGCCGCATGGTGATTCCTTATATGATTCCTGAACTCGGATTTGGGAATGGACTGGACGAGGTTTCTTCTTGTCACAAAAATCGGGAATGGCTAGAAATGGTCGGAGATCTAGTTGGAGGTTCTTGGCAAAACAACACACTAAATCTGATACAAACCCCTCTCGGTGAAGGTTCATCAGGACAGACCTTGCTTAGCATCGCTCGCAAAAAACGACAATATATTATACATACTATGCCCGACGGCCGACTGCTAAGTCGGGGTCTTCAGTAAAACTTAATGCATGACAGCGCTGCGGTTTCTAGTCGTACATCTTCTCCACCCTAGATCGGTCCCAAACTGTGTTGTTTCTTCTGGAAGGTTCTTTATATTTTATGTTATAATTCTATATCGATATCAATGTCAGATAAAACTACAACAGCCTCGACGCAAACCGGTTAGACCAGCCAGCCAGCTGGTAGACAAGCCAGCGTACAGGTTGGTACTACGCAGTCCACAAGCAGGCTAATAGCCAGGCCGGTGGTTGCGTTGTGCTACAAACCCCACAAATCACAGTTGTGTTGCGTGTATCCAAACCACAACGTACTAGCGCCGGTCACCTTATACTCACAGCTTCACTAAAGTTAAATATTTTAAGTTAATTCTAGAATAAATGCCTATATATACTGGGACCTAGCTTTCCCAGTTGTCAACATAACAGGATTTTGTGCTTTGGTGAAGTCTGTGCGCGAGCGACGACTTGTTGATACTTTTTTCTGGTTCGGTATTTTGGGTTTTCAGGTGATGCCAGGCTAATCTATGACCCCTCCTACCCCTCTCGGTTTCCCGCCATCGTCCGCCACTATAATATTCCTACTATATTTCAGACTAACTCGTCTCCAACTTAGTTCCCAAACCTGAAGGTAAGCGATTAGCCAGGCCTAAAACTACTATACCCAAGAGGAATTTTCGATTCTTCGGTACAACCGGCGACTCAGCATGCAACACCTGTTTGGGAGGCTCCGCAGTCGCTCGAAGTCTGCCTCATCAGAGCGCCGGAAACCTCGGGATGTATGGCACTTGAATTTTCAGTTTGTCTTTCATAGGTTGGAATATTAATTCAAGTTCAAGGGAGGCCCCAAGTCATCGAAGCCGAGCCTTAGACACAAGAAGATACCGTCAGAAGTTATACCAGACGGAGTAGAGCGCGTTACATACCCGGCTCCAGCCATTGGGACCCATGGCCTCCATCAACTTAACGATCCAGATGAATGGTTATCCGATTCCACCAAACGTTACGACGTCGACATCGTCGCTATGCACGGGTTGAATGGTGACATCTATAGAACATGGACGAAATCAGGTAATTACTGGCTGCGAGATCAATTACCCAAATCGCTTCCCGGTGCGCGGATCTTCTCATACGGCTATCCTTCCAATCTTTTGTTTTCAAAGTCAGTCGCTGAGATTGACGACTTCGCGAGGCATTTGCTCAGCAGCCTGAAAGAAATCGTTGATGCAAGTTTGCCGATACTAAAAGAGATTGTGGACGGGAACAGCTGGAGCTGACCCCTTGGGTTTTAGGAGAAGAGATATATATTATTCGTATGCCACAGTCTGGGGGGGATTGTTTTTAAGCAGACTATGAGCTTCGCATATAATGAGAATCCGGATATCTGGCTTCGATGCAAGGGCGTCATTTTCCTTGGCACCCCGCACCGTGGAAGCGCTGCAGCCGAAATAGCAAAGACCGTAGCAAGCATCGTTAATAAACCGTCTACATATCTGGGTGTCGGACTTTTTGCCGGTAGTATCAGAACGGATCTGTTGAAAGATTTGGCTTACGATTCCCCAAAGCTTTCCGATGTTTCCAAGACTTTCCAAGAGAGGGCTGCAGTTTTACTGATACACTCTTTTTATGAGAGCGAAACAATTTCGGGGCAAGTTGTAAGTAATTTCCTATCCTCTTGTTAGCCCTTGTTAACGTTTTACTACACTTTGCCGCTTCTGAAGGATATGGGACGGAAAGAAAGCTGCTAACATGACCTTCCGCACCAGATAGTAAATCGTTCATCTGCTATCTTGAACGTACCTCATGGTAAATACGCTCCTCTTTACGCAGACCATCGAGATATTTGCCGCTTTGAGAACGCCGAATCGGACAATTACAAGAAGGTGCTTAGAGCGATATTAGAGATGGCAGACGAGATAACGAAACGGAAGACCCAAAAAGCATTGTCAAGTGCGGCTTCTGACAAGTGTAAAGCTGATCCCAAAAATCCTTGTGATGCTTTCTTGGCTAAAAATGGCGGTAGCACTTGACGATCTTGAAAAAGCCTGCATGGAACAACTCAATATCGTAGACATTGCCACGGCACACCAGGCGTATCTCGAGACTTATGTCGACGGCACTTTGCAGTGGCTGGCCATCAATGACAAGTATATCGCCTGGGTGTCAACCACTAAAGCCTCATTACTTTGGGTTACCGGCCCACCAGGTTGCGGCAAAACCATCATGTCATCCTATGTGTCGGAAATCTTATCGGAAAAGACAATGGGCTCGTCCATCGTGTGTCGATTTTTTTGCGATGCTAGAACAAAGGAACGCCAGAACTTCGTCAACATGCTCCGGAGCATTATATACCAGATAGTCATCCGCAGACGTCGACTCCTAAAGCTTGTGCGGAAGGCTCGAAGCCTCCAAGGCCCACAGCTCTTCCAACAACCGAGTGGGCTATGGGATTTACTTCTGGATTTACTCAAGGCCGAGAAACAGAAACAGATAATTATCGTCGTTGACGCGATTGATGAATGCGATGAGCAAACCCAGCGCATGTTCGTAAGCCGGATCGCGAAATTTGTGCAACAAGCGGGCGATTCTCCAACCAAATTTTTTATCACCAGTCGTCCCCAAACTCCAGCTTACTTTAGGCTTCCGTCCGATGAAACTACACACTCTCGCTTGAATCTTGAAGGCCTCCAAGAAATGATCGGTCAAGACGTTGTCCAAGTCATCCAACACAGGTTGGGCTTATTGGTTCAAAGGAATAGCTGTACCGAGGATTTAAGAACCCACTTGGAACTTTCACTAGCTTCAAAAGCAGAGAAAACTTTCTTGTGGGTATCTTTAGTACTCTCATCCTTGGAAAGCAAGTTGTTCCTTAGTCCAGCCGATGTTCGGATGCTCCAAACATTGCCTCCCACTGCCTCCATGTTATACAGACAGTATCTGGAATCGATCCCAGTAACTAGTCACAAAACAGCCGGACAACTGCTTCGCGTTATAGTCTGCAGCGGTAGGCCCTTGAGAATCGGGGAGATAAATCTTCTACTTAGTCATTCCGTTGAGCCAGGTGCGGAACGTGAACACCCTACCTACACAGACGGGACTATCACACACCTTCTGTACCCATTCATCCAAGTCGCCGGTGGCCATCTAGTCCTAATCCACCAATCTGTCATAGAGTTTCTTCTCGATCTTGATACCAAAGAAAACGACGATCTTGCTAAGGCCTTCGGAGTCAATATTCATCGAGATGGCCTTTTTATTGCTGGTGCTTGTATGAGATACCTTCTCTCTGACAACTTTTCCTTAGATCTCTTCGCCTATTCGGAGGATGATTTAGAGGACGAGCACGGCCAGGACGTCGAATCTTCTATTGGAAGTCTATCGAACTCTATCAACGACTTTATCTGGGAGGGACCCGGGGAGCTTGGCTTCGACAGCCTCCAAAGTCAACTGCTATCCGCTGGCGGGACGGCGAGTGATGAGGAACTCTGCAAACGTATTGCTCAAGAGTACAACCTCTACGACTACGCATCGAAATTCTGGACAAGTTTATTCAGCCATAGTAATTGCTTTCACAAAGACGAAGATGAGCTTGAGGGTATGGCTGTCTGCTTGCTTGATTACTCCAACATTCAGGCAATCAACTGGCTACGCTACTATTGGGCCCTAACAAACGGTGCTAATGACGCTCACCCTAAGGCCCTGAGTCCTATAGTTCTTGCGAGCTATTTTGGCCACTTTACAACACTACAGCATCTATCCAAGCAGAGACACAGCCCTGGAGAAGTCGGTGAGGCTATTCATTGGGCTTCAAGGCAAGGAAATTCATCTTGTCTGAAATTGTTACTAAGAGAGTATCATGAGGAAGTCTCCAGGGAGCCTGATACTTGTACCTTGGATGGGGTATCATCTTTGGCGGCAGCCGCTAAATACGGCCACTTAGAATGTGCTGAGGTTCTGCTGGACCAAAATATATTTAGTGTCAACGCAAAAAACAAACAAGGACAAACAGCTCTCTCGCTGGCTATCACCCACGGCCATGGGGAGATAGTTACATTATTACTCAAACAACAGGAAATCGATCCAAACCTCCCGGACGGCAGCGGCTACACGCCTATATTCTGGACGACAGCTTGCAATTCTCAGAGTATTCTACAGATGTTGCTGAAGGACAAGCGAGTTGACCCTTGCCGTCTCGATAGGAGTGGGCGTAACCCTCTCTCATGGGCAGCAGAAGAAGGGCAAACTGCTCTTGCAAAGCAAATGATAATGGACGGTCGCATGGACTTGAACAACCGAGATTCAAGCGGCAGGACACCACTTATATTGGCAGTGCAGAGTATGCACCTGGCTATCGTAAAGTTACTTACAGAAAGGGGGAGAGCGGACGTATCGGTGCAGGACAAAAACGGGCGTAATGCCGTCTCGTGGGCCGCGGAGCGAAGGGATAGATCCTTGATACACCATCTTATTAAGAAGTGTCGGAACGAAGTTGACGTCGCGGATGACCAGGGTTGGACGCCGCTAGCGTGGACGTTGAACCCCCCGGGCTACCTCGATAATGCTCTGCTCCTTCTTCAAAGCGGTCGAGTGGACGTAAACTACAGAGACATAACAGGTCGCTCACCCCTGTCATTTGCTGCCGGCTGGGGTTACTCTAGCATTGTTGAGACGTTTCTGCGGTTCCCAGGAATTGACCCAAATTGCGTTGACAGTGAAGGTAACACACCTATTTTCGAGGCTGTGAGAGATAACAACGTGGAGATGATGAAAGTGTTCCTGAGTGCGGAAGGGGTTGATGTTAATTTCAGAAACAAGAGTGGAAAAACGCCTTTGGCCGTCGCTGCAGTGACGGGAAAACTTGATATCGTCAAGCTGCTCCTTTCGGTAGATGGCATTGATAAAGAAGGCCTAATTTTCTGAATCCTGTGCATTCTTTAGACTATATAGTAACATATACCAATCGATCAATGTAATCTTGGAGAACTCTTGTACACCAAACGCGGCTTAAACACAATGCCGATATTCTATGGCGCCTAGCATCGGGCCTAATTCCGTGATCTAATTACCAGACTAGATATTCTAATATCAACGTACCAACCTCTTTGGTGGTTTCCCCAGACGCGGATGCTCTTTGAAGCACGTTTGGTATTACCGCCGTCGTGCCCACCGTCATGCGGAGGAAGCCGTTAGAATCAATCCTGTGAAGGATTGTGGGACCTGTGGTTTGCTTATTGGCAGGGGTGTCGCGCCTAATCGACCAATAACAAATAATAAGTCATGCAAGGTGCAGATATGGAAATACTCAGCGAGGACCCGAGACGATGCTGCATTAAATTGTTGACGAATCCCATGCTTCCCAGACGCCCTCCTTGGTGGCAATTAAAAGCTTTAAATGACCCTTAACTTGTCCCGTTGCACCCTTAACACTACGGGCTAATAGCTATTCAACACTCATCTCTCTTCCTCAAGATCGATCTTTTACACCAGACACTACCATGGACACAAGTGCGCACTATAAATTATACGATATCAACTTCCAGTGTCTCGACCAAAAGCACGTGCTCGAGCAAGCAGATGCGCGTGTCTTAGACCCCGATCTTCTCAACTTAGTTGTCGACTATGGACCCAATAATGCGTGGTGTGGATGGAACTTCAACGTGGATGACGCCGATAACTTGATAGAGAGTTGGACCCAATCTGTTAGGACAAGTCCCGAACCCAAGCTCTACTACCGCTCTTCGTTTGAACTCACTTTTAACACTTTCTAAGGGTGCGCAAGGGTTTAAGACTCGGTGGATGTAAGTGTTTCTACATTACCTACGGTGCCGCCGAAACAAACGAACTGATGTTGTTTGATAGTATGCTTTTCGGCGCTCATAAGCAACGAGATTTCGTGCTAGTAAGTGATTGAAACTACAATTTCTCTCCCCCCGCCCCCCCTTTTTTTTTGGTATCATTCCACCTTACTACTCTCGTCCTTGAGATTTTACCAGGATCGATATTTCTAACAGGATCTTTGAAGCGGCTCTTGGCCAAATATAACCTTTCGGCTAGATTAAAGGCTAGTTTGCTTTCTTCGCCCGGTGAAGGAAATCTTGAAATTGCAAAAAGATTGTGGCATTGGTCGTCCGTGGAGCATGGTGATAAATGTAAACCCCGCAACCTCTCAAGTTCCTAGCCATCAAGGAAAGCTTCCATTCTTGTGCAGTTAATAACATTAAAGTCTAGTTCGAGCCGTTGGTTACAATACACTATTCAGTCTCGATCATTTGAACCTCCCCACCGAGGAATCAAGGAATAATACTGAAGAATCACACGCCAGTACTACGACTAGAAAACGAGAAGTTGGTGAAACTCGAAGATGGTGGGATCCCATCGGTAGCAAAAAGAAACTTTCCAATAATTCTGTCCTGCCGATCTCAGAAACAACCAGTAAGGGAAACCACCTCAACGGACGCTCTTCAACTTTCAATATTATTAAGCCGAAAGCCCAAACCTTTGATGACTGTAGCACCGACGAGGAAAAGCGTTTCAGCAACATTCATTACCATCCACGGATGCTCAGGCTTTGGATGTGGATAATAGTAACAGATGATGGAACAATAATATCCATTCATGAACCTTTCCCTATTTTCGGTAGAGGCCACGAAGAACTTGATAGAAGTAACGCGGAACACATACGCAGAAATCTGCGTATGGTTTTGAGGTGCCTGTCGGAAGTGCGGTTGCCCCAAAAGGTCGATACGCCTAGCAGAGACATTGATATTGCGATAGAAGAGGGTGCGCTTCTCGTACGAAGGACGGTATGTATATTTGTTATCATTTCGCAGAAATTAGGAGACATTAGGTATGATTGATCGATGCTAACCTCTCTACCCTAGAATGGTCCAACTGGCGATCTTTTGTTGTACTACCTTTTTGATGACTGGTATACGACTTGGGGTATTGTGGTACAGAGAGCACACCCTTATAGCAAGGATTTGAATCATATTGTAAACGGCCCGATCGCCACTAGTCAGACAGCACCTATATATAGTCAACTAACACACCTCACAGAGGGAACAAAACCCCCAGCTAGTCCATATCGATAAACTTCACGACATCGTTCGGCGACTAGCGAGTCTCAAGCGGATATACCAGAGCTATGAGCTAGTGCTCGAAAGACTACTCCAAGAAGGCAAAGCTTTCTTCGACGAAAACTCGCCCTTAGCATTTCAGCCCGTCGCAGCTTCTCGCATTGCACGATTGAAGTACCGTATCCGTTATCTTGCAATTACCGAGATCGAGGACTGTGAACTGGAAACTCAAGGTCTAATATCCCTGGTAAGAAGCATTGGCAATACTAATATTTTTGCTGTCCCAAACTCACCAATCTTTCATAGACTTATAACCGCTTAAATTTCCGAGAAACACGAGCGGTCGAGAAATTGGCTCTTCTGTCGGTTACTTTGGCAAAAGTGACTATTATATTCTTGCCTCTTTCTTTGATTATGGCTTATTTTAGTATGGATGTTGAGGGTATTACAGGTCAGTCGACCAAAAAGGATTTCTGGGTATCAGCTGGTGTAGCATTGTTCTTAACATTGTGCTTCTTACTGCTCATCAACCGACTTAGTAAGGCATTAGAGAGGAAAGGACCAAAACAAGCTTGAGAATTCTTGGCCATGGTATCCGCATAGTAGCCTAGACCTCACGAGGAGAGAGTGAGTATGGGAAGGAGGCCGTGTATTCTAATACGTGTTAGCTATAGCTCGGTCCTGCATTATAGGTATCCTTGAGTTATATTGATTACCTTAACCTTTACTGCCTACATCTTGCTTCTGCATGTTAAATAGTTTTGCGTGGATATATTGTGCGCGTCTTTCACAAGGGATTACTTGGGTAGATAATATAGCGACCCTAGAAACAGCTAAAAGCTTAACGAAGCTTAACTTTCAAGACCACCGGGTTGAAATATTCGGTCTCCCAAACATCCTAGCCCACTTGTTCTTCCATACAGGCCTACTCGGGTAGAGGTGAAATGAAATCTCCAAGCATTTTTCCCTACTAGCTACCTGCTGACCCCTTCGAGGTATGCAGTATACATTGGGGGCAGCGCCGATCCTGACTAACTCCATACAAATCGTGCACGATCGTGTAATGTCTTAGCACAGAATTCTACACAAAAGATTTCAGTTGATCAACCATACTGAAATAAGTCAGATTAATAGTAACAAATTAAACTATAGTATTGTCAATACTTTACTAACTTATCATCATGACAAATTTAATACGTTATCGGACTAAACTCAGCGTTTGAGAGTGCACTCCTTCGGATCCGTTGATATTTGATAGGTATTTTTTTTGGTATCGAAAATGATACATGTGTGCCCCTTACTATCCGCATTCGTCGGGATCCCGTCAGATGGAAAGGTAGCAAGGTTAAGTGACGATTGAATCCTAATAACCCCGTCGGACCAATCGTTCCCTTCGAAATTATAGTATTCCAAAATAATAACCCCCGGGTTTAATTTATGAAAAGTAATACTAAAATACCGGGTTGCACTTCCACACGGTGCGATATCTGTGAATGGTCCCTTTTGTGGAGATTTATCGCAAATGTACCACATTACATGATGATGTGGATCGTTGTAGTTTGGTGCGGGGATGTGGAACGCCCAGCGGACCCATATTCCAGACGTTTTTGGTTTTAGAAATAGGTCTTTGCCATAGGGGATTATAGCGTTGTTTAGTTGACAAAGCTGTTTTGGAGAGTTACAGTTTTTTAGAAGTGTTAAACTGTCGGTTTTTGGTGGCGGTTCTAATGAAAGGATTCCATTCATGGAGATCCAGACTGTTGATGTGGTTTTTCCGTAGATATGGAGGGGGAATTCGAGGTGTTTTTGGATCCATGCGTCGTCGGTTTGGTGGGAGTCTTGGGCTGTGAAGGTGGTGTTGCCTAGCCAGAGGGGGTAGTAGTAGCCTTTGTCGCCGGGGGCTCTGATTTGGTCTAATTGGTAAAGGGTGAGTATGGTTTTGTAGGAGTTTTGGGTGGTGATTGGAAGCTTACTTTTGGTTGGTAGTGCGGTGCAGGTGACTGCAAATGCGAGAAGGGAGATTAAGATTGTTTTAATCATGGTGAAATAGGGAAATGGTATAGAAAGTCAGAGAAGTAGCAGAATATCTACTAAAAGCCGTTGATCTGAAGTCCAACGTTAGGTGGATGTGGAGGAGGGGAAAAAATCCCGTTCATATTTATACTTGAAGAAACTTGTTTCTATTATAATTACTATCAGCATGCCTGCTAAAACTTCATATATGAATTCATCCATAGAAAATTCGCTTCCGCTTTTATCTATAGGAATAATCGATTATGAACCCTTGATACTCTGTTTTCGAAGGACTGGCTATTTTCGGATTGATCTCGAATTGTGGTTTCCTATTGAATCGACGATACAGCTATCTAAGCATAGATTCTTTTGAATCCTATCTATCTCACGGAAGATCATTTTCAGATATCGATCTATAGGCAGCAGATATTTGATTTGACCAAACATGGGAAAAACGCATAAATGCCTCTATATAATTCGAGTAATAGGGAAGCTAGCTATGTATTCCCGTTTAAGAACCCGGGGCGGGACGTTAATAGGGCAAGCGACCGGGTTTCTTTCGGAAAATCTCTGTTTCTTTCTATTCTTTATCGATTATCACTGTGATTTGGATAGGAAGCTCCGGAAGGAGCTGGGGTATACCATGTCCGGTACCCCCAAATGGATATATCCTGCCCAATTTGTCAAAGTTGTGAAGGAATACAGAATGGCTGGCTCAAGGTACCCCGCTCGTAGCTCTTCGGTGCAAGTAGTGGAGAGTTATCTCATGCTTAAGCTTTGTGCGACAACCTCTTCCCGCGCGGGACGCCCCCACCCATAGACGGGTTTTCACCTGCTAAAATATAAGAAGGTGGTACTAAGACCATTACTACTTGATACCTAGCTAAACGAGCCGAAGAAAAATATACCCTAAATTTTTCCGCAATCGCGAAAATCTAGATGGTGGTGAGAGTTGTCCTCTCTACAAGGCCAGAAGTCTAATTCAGAAGAAACACTTCATTATGTCAAAGTAGCATACAAAAGTTTTGATAATAAATCTGTGGGCTATTTTTGAGCAGCCAAAACAGGATGAAGAATCAAGAACAGAAGTAGAAGCAGCCGAGGGAAGCGCTGTGAAATGATCATGGGAGAAAGCCCAACTCTTACGATAACTAAAACCCATATATATGGACAACATGCAACGCGAAGCTTCGAAGGGACAGACGACTGAACAGGACACCACCCCCCCCCCCCCCCCCCCCCCCCCGTATTAGCAGCAACGAACTCCGGCACACACATACAATTTTTCAGTATTCTCTGAAGTTAGACTATACACATTTTTGATTCAAAACGTGGTCCCTGACGGATCATTATCTGGCTGATATATCTGATCGCTGAAAGAACAATTGTAGAATAGTTGACAAAAACACGTTGCGGGCTACAAAAGTAATAAAGAGCGTGCTAAATAGTAACAACAGCGAAATTTCAGAAGAGAATTGAGCTTTTGACAAGGAGATTTTGGTTATTTGGCTGTGACCCATAGTTGGTAGCGCGAGACCTAGGTACCTGGTACCAATAGGGCCTAAATTCCAGTTGGAGCCGTGACGCCGAGGCACGAGCAAGCGCTGATGTACTGCTCGTCGTCCGAACAAGCGGAAGCGTACTGTGGCTTTTCACACACATAGGCGGCGGCTAGTCGACGTTCGAGAGTGGGAGGTGGCGTTGTTGTCTCCGGGGGGGCAAAAGTGAAGTTATGGTTATCCAGGAATGATTTTGGGTAAATAGAAGTATTATATATCGTAGTGTTCTGGGGGACCACAAATGTTGATTCTGGTGGATCCACGGTGGTGGTGTTCTGAGGAACTACGAAGGTTGTTTCTGGTGGATCCACGGTGGTGGTGTTCTGAGGAACTACGAAGGTTGTTTCTGGTGGATCAATCGTAGTGTTTTGGGGAACCACGAATGTGTCTGTGGAGATGGTTGTTTCTGGGGGGTCCACAGTCGTTTCTGGTGGAGCAGTGGTCTCTGGAGGGTCAACTGTGGTCTCTGGAGGGTCGACAGTTGTTTCTGGAGGGTCTACAGTCGTTTCTGGGGGATCCGCAGTCGTCTCTGGGGGACCCGCAGTCGTCTCTGGCGGACCCGCAGTTGTTTCTGTAGGCGAAACTGGGCTGTTCTCCAAATTATAGTCGGTTAGATAAGTCGTTATGCGCTCGAGACCACTAGCTCTTTTTACCTGACCACTGTGCATGTAGTAGGAGCGAAAACCTGGAGTCTGAACTAAGGACCTATGGGAAATATGATGGTACACACCTCGTTGGCACGGCAATTGCGGAAAGGAACGACGAACAGTCGAAGAGACCTTTGTCTTGCTTGCGAATAATAGCTACATCCGATACCGGTTGGTGAGTCTCAAAGTCTGGTAAGAATTGATACTTTTGTGGCCGCTGTCATACCTCGGAGGCAATTATTTCTATTGCAGCCACGTTTGGCCAATGCCGCATTGGCAATGACGACCCAAAGGACGAGGGTAACCGTAATTGCGAGCCGCATTGTATATACAGTTTTAATGCTGTGAATACAATCAGGTACTAGGCGCGGCAGACCAATACTGCTGCTGATGTTCTGATACAAGCATTCGAAATTAGAACCCCGAATAGGTGGGGTCCTGCTCTCTTAAATATCCGAAGACTGCATCGCATCTTCGACCTAGTCTCGTGGTGGCCTTCGGCCCTACGGCTGAGGAAGAAATCTGTCTTTACTGCGTGGACAGGCATGGTGAACTAACAGTATCATGGCAGCGCAATATGTCTTGTTGCTGTGCGCTCCGCGGCAGAAGCCGAACTTAAGACCAGACATTCCAACACTACCAAATTTGAACAACATGTTAACATGTAGGTCTACCAGCGTTCGTAAGACAAAACCTGCAAGGTACGCACCCCTCTAACTCAGGCACTTGAGTCGTATACGCGTAGAAAATCTCGAATAAACTCTGTGTGGTGAGCCGGTACGGGCCGTGCGGCAGCTAAAGTCCAATGGTAGCTCCACGAGGCCTTGCAATGCAACTCGTCCCCAACCCAGAACGTGCCGCTAACCGTCTAAACCTTGGCCTGTGTTTGATACACGGTGGGATATAACTCTTTCCCAGCATTGGCTTTTCAACGTCCCTCAACGTGCAACGCCGAGCCTACAACAAAATGAACTCGCAACCTCGTAACCTCGTTTTTTACAATTTTATAGTTTTTCTTGCAGATCACGAAGTTTAACTTGTTGAGAGTTATTGAAGGGTTTCTGTAGCCTAATAGAAGCGCCCATCATTATTAAAATTGACAAAAATAACTTATTCTTCTATGACGAGGATACAAAAGGAGCTAAAAGTAGAAGTGGCAGCCGGGGACACTGGGCATGCTTGTTGAAGAAGCCTAGGTCTTGTTATAACTCGGAGAAAAACTAGCCTCGAAGCAAGACGTAGCCCGCCGCTAGAAGAAAAGCCACACGAAGGATGCGAAAACGGACCCTGAATATGGCCCGCCCGTTTTTAGTAGTAGCAACTCTTGTACATAGATGGTCGATGTACTTTACCTGTGATAGTACAAAAGATTCATAGTCTGTTTAGAAAAAGATTTAATGCTAGTGTATTGTACGTTTTCGAATAAGTTAAGCTATCTTATGTTTCGATTAAAAGCTTAGAGGTTTCAAAATGAAGCGAGGTGTAGCTGTATACGACCTCCTCCGTTCTGAAACAACTTACGCAACTATGTTTAGAAGCACTTACTTAAGCAAACCAGAGGTGGGATAATTTAGTCGGGGGTCCCTAATCAAAAATTGTTAGAGGGTCCCCCGGATTCAAAGGTGAGTTAAACGCGTCATGTGGTGATATATTTCCCGTCCTTTTTTCTTTTTCATTCGTTCTGATCCTAATGCAGTAGACGGTTCGTTTACAGAACTAGCGGGAATCGATATAGGCCACTTTAAACCCTTCACGAGATTTGGTAAGTCATGAAGTCGTAACATCATTAATTCGTGGAGTTATTGGCGCCTCCTATTCACTATTCCCGCGTCACAAAAGTAAAATCGTACAGATCTACCTACTCGCTCCTTGGCTCTTCCTTCACCCCATCACTATCACTATCATGATCCTCATTCTCATTCTCATCCTTGCCCCCCTCGCCCTCCTCATCATCGCCCTCATCGTCGTCATTACTATCGTCATCACCCTCCTTCTTAACCCACAACCCCCTCTCCATCCCGTCGCCACTCACCCGATTGCGAAGCTCATCAAGCAGATAATGCTGAATCCCCTCCAATCTTAGCCCAACATGGTTGGCAATTGCTTCCAAACAGATGTATTTATTCTCTTCAACGTCTGTATCTGTCATCTTGACTGGGGCTAGCCATCCCCATTCTGGCTTGTCGGAACGAACGACTTTCAAAACTTGCAGATCGTAGAATTCCAAGAGAGTGCGAGTTTCCGATGCTGTGTTTTGACTTAACAACTCCTCATCTCTACCAAAATATTAGAAAGGAGCATAACGTACAACTCAGAAAAATAAACTCTCCAACACTCCTAGGAAAATATCCAGGATATTCAAATTCTTCCTGTTCTCCACCTGGAAGCGCATAAATGTTGTGACGGGGTAGAGTTGCGAGTGAATTTCGTTGAAAATCGAGGGTTGCTTCGGCGGTGTAGTTTATGGCTGTGAGGAGGGGGTTTAAATCTATGGACGGAGATTGGGAGCTGGAGGATGTTAGCTTTTGTTGGTACTGAATTCATGAATGAAGAGAGAGATGGTTGAATACTTGGGATCTTGCTGGACGGCATTGGCTTTGCCAAAGTCGAGAGGGCTGTGGATGGATGGCATGGTTTTTTTATCTCTTATACTATTGCAAGAGATGTAAAGGTTGAGGTATAAGTCTGCGATGTCGTGTCGACGAAGCTCTCATGAAGCTTGAAGAGGTTGCAATTGAGCAGCAGCTTGTTGCAAAACCCAAATAGGCTGTGTTGTCGCCCTTCCAAGCCTCGGCAGTCGGCTCACCATTTACGTTACACAACCCTCAAATTCCTGTCAACGTCATTCCCTCCTTCCCACCACCAATGCCCATAGACCCTCCATAAACCCGCCAAAAGATGTCACCAATCCTCCTCCTAAAGACCAGGTCAACCCCAACAGACCCCTATGCTACCCTTCTCTCCTCGAACGGGTACGATCCCATATTCGTCCCCGTCCTACAGCATCACCCTATCAACGCCGATATTGTAAGGAGCTACATTCTCGATGGGTCGATCGTGAGCGCCGGCGAGAATGAAGCTATCAACAGCGATGATAAGGACAAAAATAAGTTTGGCGCATTAATTATTACTAGCCAACGGGCTGTTGAGGCGCTTGGAGTGTTAATTGAGGAGTTAAAAGGTACCTTATCATATCCTAGCATTTACATCTTGCCAAAAAAAGCTAATTAGTTTTTCACACCAGAATCCCACAAAGAAATAATATCAACCCTCCTTTCCACAACCACAATCTATGTCGTCGGTCCCGCCACTAGAAATTCATTGATAGCCCTCGGTTTCACATCTTCAAACGTTGTAGGAGAGGACTCTGGAAATGGTGCCGTTTTGGCGGATTTTATCGTTGAGAATTATTCTTCGAAAGGGGATTTATTATTTTTAACGGGGGAGACGCATAGTACTACCATCCCGACCAGAGTTCCTGACAAGCTTCGGGAGTTGAAAGGGTTGGAGGTCAATGTTGAAGAAGTGGTGGTATACAAAACGGGCGTGATGGAAGGGTTTGAAACCGACCTACGGGAATGTTTAAAGAGATTAGATCAGGAAGGATCGCAAGAAGATGGACCGAGGTGGATAATATTCTTTTCACCGACGGGAACGGACGCTGCGTTAAGGATTTTGGAAGAAAGAGAGAAAGAGGAGGGTGGAAAAGGACCAAGGTATAAATGCTGTTCGATTGGTCCTACCACAAAGGATTATATGCATCAGAAGTTTGGGAGGAGGGCGGATGCTATGGCTAAGGCGCCGAGTCCGGAGGGAGTGTTGGAGGCGGTTAGGAGTCCTGGGAGGGTGGCAGTGGAGTTGGTGACTTAGAGGTCGTATATACGGGTTTGGCTGGATAAAGTGAGGGTATTGGGAAGGCTTTTTAGCCCCCTCTGGTGTGTACTTATATTTTGATACAATTGAAGATGCACAAGTATGTTAATTTACCACACTTATGCTGTGTTCCACTCATCAACAACCCAAATCCTTCATCGGATCTGTGGTATAATCAATGAAAAACGGAGAGAAAAGGGTCGCACATCAGTCTCCGGCTCTCACTAGTACTCCTATCCACGTATATCTTTTGCGTATTTGAATTCAAAGGGGAGGTTTTTCAGCTGCAGTTTTGAATACTCCATTCAGCAGAGGACAAGTTGACATCGCCAAGCGTTGCATCGATGACCCGCTTGGCGCTTAGGAATAGTCCGCCCCAAGCTTGGCTTCCACGAAGCGACTTTATATATTCAGCTGGGAGCGAGGAGGTTGGATTCGGGCTCGCTACCGCCCTTCAACTCTAAAGTCGTTGTCGAAACCGCTTTGTAGCGTATGGGTATCTCCGAAAACAATGGCTGTCAACATCCTCCCCAACGAGACCCTCCTCCAGATATTCCAAGACTCGGAAGTAGGGGATATTCCGAGCATCATGCGAGTATGCCAGCGCTGGAAGGCTCTGGGCGAGTAGCTGTTGTATTGCCAACTCTATATCTCTCTGAAGAGCGATATGAATGAGGGTACTTCTTACGCACCCCATCCCCTTCTCAACTCTAGGGAATTCAAAAACTTGTTTTTGAAACATTCGCAATCAGTACAGTATGCTTCTGTACATACCCAATTTCTTAAACAGATTGTAGAAAGGCCTAATTTAGCTGTCGGAGACACTTTACAGATATCTTGTCGTTAACACCAGTGGCATACGGTTTCAATTATTCGAGCCCCGAAATCTTTCAAGGTTTATCGAATCCGTACTATGTTTCTCAAACATCGCATTCCTTCAATACCATGGTAGTGGCCCCAGCGTATACTGCCCAACTTTTTGGGGCGTTATTGATGCTATGGTCCACTTTCTACCAGGGCTTGGATCTCTAGGCGTGTCTTATTCTGTTAATACGCAGCATATACCTGTGGAGCCCTCAAGCAGCGGGGGCGGGAAAGGACCTTCAAGTCTAACTCGAGATCTACGAAATATCAAGAAGATCTATGTTCTTCTTTCAGTAACTGTCGCTCAGGGTAACCAAATCGATGGTTTCTTCAATAGTATGTTCAAGACTCTGGGACAAGACGCTCAGCGTTTGGTCTCGAGCGTAGACATACGCCTTATGTATACTTCTACAGGGGAGGACAAACCTTTGAGGGAAGAAACCGAAAACAGCTTACGACACAGCTGGAAACTCGATAATCTGAGACATTTGAAGTTTTCGGATCTTGAGGGACTTTACTTGCTAACGGACGAGATATCTACGGATTTTGGAAAGTTGGAGTGGTTGGATATTTCGCTCGCTAATTGGGAGCGGTTGTCTGAGCAGGTTTGAATGCCTCCCCATGACTGGAAATGATAATAAGGGCTAGACCCTAATAACTTGAGCCTCTGCTAATATTTTCCCTCATTCTTTATTTCTTTCTCTTAATTTTTAGTTGAAAAAGAGAAATCAGGAAGTCCCAGGATCAACTTCGGGATTCTTCCGAAGCGTCAAAGTATTAAAGATCTTACTTGAAACCCCAGAGCAAAATCTAAGGTTCGAGGACGATACCGGTACATTCGTCTCTCGTTTCCTGGCAGAGAATCTACAATACTTCCCAAATCTGAAGGAGTTTGGAGCCCTCGGTTCTAAATCCAGTGCCTGTCAAGTATCTCGTACGGCTGGTGGGGAGCCAACAATCGGGGAGTTTTACGCCGTATGAAGGGACTATGGTTCAGACTATGGGGCCGAAGTCCTAGAGTCCTAAAGGTAAGGTATTATTTTCAAGTATGTAAATACAAAACGGATATTATAGTTCGTTTAATCAAGTCCCCTGTTCCAACATACCAATGGAAAGCCCCGACAGTTAAAGTCTAAGCACTAGGACGCGATGGTTTAGTAGTAGGAAGATTCGCGAAATCCGGGATTTGACCGTTAAACAACGAATCCCATGCACTAGCGGCTTGATTCCCCGCCGCTTCACTGAATGGCCCAGCCAGACTGGCTCTAGCCTTATCCACTACAACTGACAGTTCTTCCCAAACGTTATCAGGAAGAGTTGTAAGAAATTGCATCTTTTCTTGAGGTAGTTGGCCTGGCGGTGTTCCTGCGAGGAATTGTTCTTTGATTTGGGCGCCGGTTAATGGTAGGGAGTTTGGGGCAGCTTTTGGAGCTTGTCTGCGGAGGAGGGATGTATCTGGGTAGTTTGAGTGGGTAGTTGGAGCCGCGGAAGCTGCAGCGGCTAGAACGATGGCCGCGTATAAACAAGAAACCTTCATTCCGATGAAGAGAAGATAGAAAGCGAAAGAAAGATTATTGAAGTTAAGCAAGCAAGAGAGGAAATCTGGTCGCGTAGAAAATCTATCAAATTTAAAACTGAACTAGCCAGACTTTTTGGGAGATAAGGATGCAGCTTGGACTGTGATAATATTCGGCTGGAAACAACTTTGAGTTAATATTAATCCTCATATCTCGACCTTCTTCTGATATATACTTGAAATTTTAATTATATGACTTATTAAATAGCTGGTCATTGCATGAAGGCCAGTTTGCGAGACCATGAGCACTTTCCAAAGCCGGCCGGATCGCCTAGTAGCTTAAGCTAGTTAGCTATCCATGCTCGAAATGTGCACAAGTGTTGGTCAGGTTCCATGCCATGATTCTTTTCAGATTTCTCCCCAAACGGTCTGGTCACGAGACTGAATCTCTCCCTGTGTTTCAAGATTGCTTGATTTATGGCAATTTAGGTGCAATGTAGAATTTCAAAATTGAATTCTGGCAGGCGGATCGTCGCACTTTGTTCCAGGAGGCGTTTGAATCCCTTGCCAGTATTTCTGTGCGTCCAAAATACAACGGTCAACACAGTAGATGTCTTGTACCCGGCACGATGTGGGCAGATGTCTCAATGTAAACGGGATTCTGTGGCCGCCTTAACCTTTGGGCTTCACCTCGTCTAACCATGGTCATGGTAGATATGTAGAAACAACGTCACAATTGAAGTAGGAAGATGGAAAACTTGACCGATTCACGTAAATGACAATTAATTATAGGTGCAATCCTAGGTACGAAGATATTTGATTGAGCAAACCCCCTCATGAAAACATCAACTACTTCGGTTTCGCTGCATAAACACCTCTATTGCTTTTCGCACATGGTCTGACGAGGGATCCCTTTCCCTGGGGTGGAGAGGTACAAAGATTTCGTACGCACTTCGATGGGCAAGGCCGAACTCTCTGTAAATATTGTTATCCTGGGCGGTCGCTAAGGACATGTGCGGAAGGTTCTCCCAAGATAAATCCAACGGAAAAGATGCTGAGTCAATCATCGTAAAAATAGCCGAACCAGGAATTTCGTAGACTTCACGATCGTCCACATCGCAATGAGGTTTACCGTGAAGCCAGACAGAATTACATTCATTTCCAGAGATTCCTCTATCAAAGAGTACGACGCCACCTAAAATCTGGGCCTCAGTCCAGAAACCAACTCCGCTCAAATAGCCTGTTCTCCGATATTTAAAGTAGTTGGGATGATGAATCTCCGGGTATGCTTTCGGGAGGAGGGGGCCCGTCGGGTCGCTGAGTGGTGGCTGAGGATGGTATCTCTGATATAATTGGATCGCGTAGAAGTGGATCGCAGTACATAAGACCTCCAAAAGACGGCGATATTTGAGCTCAGGAGAACCCGCCAACTGATATTGTTGTAGAGTTTTAGAATCGACCAATATTGCCTCTGAGGATCTCGGGAAATCCTTAAGTTCCACTTGGTACGTCCGAACTGATTCTGGTGGTGGATCTGGAGGCTCTCGCAGAGAGGTATGCCAGCCTGTGTCTCCACCAGGTACAGCTGGACCGGCAATTAAACGAGACATGATGAATTGAGCACGAGGAGACTCAAGAAGCCTCCGAATCGCTTGGGCGGCGACCTCATACTCGTCTTGAGGCAGGGATCCGAGAGGGAGTCGATCGGTGCTATTATAATAGCAATAGTGCGGTGAGCGCGAAGTGTTCATATCTAATCAGGGATTATAGCCCCGTTGGGCTACAAAGATGGCAGAAGCACTTTCGAGACTGTAGGAGAGGGTGGGAAAAAGATTGCTGTGTTGAGGCCAAACCTCACAGGTTCAAAGCTTACAGGTTCCAAGTTTGCAGCTTACCGGTGCAGTGCGCAGTGCACTGAATTCCTGAAAAATACCCAGTGTTATCTACGCTTTACATACACTTCATTCTTTAGCGACTTTAAAATCACAAGCTTCACAAGGGATTACTCATAACCCTGCCTTGTTGGAAGCTCATTGTCTTGAAAGAACTAGTTCTGATAGCTATAGGCATCGAGTCGGTGTGACGTCGAGACTGGACACTCCACAGCTCAGTGTTGCATCACGAAATGCAACAGTAGACCTCGCCCTTTGCGCGCACTTATAGGTCAAAGCGGGGTAGCTGGCAGGCCTGTGATTCTCTACCGGTTTACTGTGCATAGTCATCCCATCCGCGTAACACCGAATCACGGCTCTGCATAGAAATTCCCCAAATGGCTAAAGACTCAGCATCTATAAAATTTGAATTTGTTGAATCCGAGGCCAAGGATGCGGATAAGGAAAAACTAGAGCAATTGCAATTCCAGCAAACCGTATGTATCGCCTTGTATTCTGCTCCAGGTACCTTCATTGACTACAAGGACGCCTACTAAGACTAATAGACCATAATTTTGCAACTAGGTATCCGAAGTGCCAAAGACCACACCGTCCGCCGTAATATACGATTGCCAGTCTTCGAAATGATATGAAGATGCTTTACTGTAAACGTTACTAATGTGCCTGGCTAAAACTGCTGGTTTGTTTAAAAGTTAATCTCGCACGTTGTGTTATAAAAGTAGGGTGGAATTCGTTTAATATAATTGTAATATTAGTGTTATGGGAAATTTCCGGAAATCCAGTCTCTGTTTTCACATGTGATTCAACATATTAACACTATGCATACAAATAAACGACTTGACCGCTCATGTAGCCTCCAGAACCTACATGTTTAGAAGACTTCCAACATACGTGGAAAGAGTATTTTTTAATGAGGCGACTACGATTACTTTAGAGCGTAACACGCCGGTAGAGTGTGGTGGGACTGAGACTAAGCCGTGGTATGTTTTATCTAGATTTATGAGCCTAAACTTTGTTCCTGTTACCCCTAAGTACTTAGCGCTACCAAGTTCTACTTAGACCTTCTCATCCTCTACCTACCCTCTCTCTTCCGGAAGATTCCCCACTAGTCTCAGCAAACAACCTTTATTCAACCTTTTTCATCTCGATTCCACTCCAAAGGCTCGAAGTTATCACGCGAGGACTTCAGCAAGATGTACCCGACACAATCCCATAGATTCGTTCCCTCTAACGTCCAGAGCAACATAGATATCCAGATCGCTGTCAATAACTCCGCACAAGCGCATCTGAACTACAAGAGAAACAAAGAAGCAAGCAAGACCTACCATCTACTATACCCTATCCCACTCTCCCATTCGCCGTGGAGGAACCACGAATACCACGATCTGGTCACGACGCTCTATCCGAACCCATTTCCCAACTCAGTTGCTAAGTTCATTGAACTAAGTGGTAAGAATCAGCTAGATTCCCCCGAATTACCAGAATCTCAGATTCTTAACATGTGTCTGAACCGTTTTCCATAGGTAACGACGTCGAATATCTCCTCAAGTTCTACTGGTTGGGGGGTTTTGATGATTCCGTCGAGACCCCACCAAATATGGATTCCCCAGGCCAATTCCTCTCTGCCGCTCTCGATCGAAAAAGTGCTGTGGGCAGGTACAAATGCATGGACTTGCTCGCTAATCATATTGGCTTGAAGCTTGACTCGGTCAAACACGAGACTTTGGATAGAATGAGAGAGAAGTTCTGGATTTAACCGGTTCGACTGAACGATTGCGAACGTTTAAAAGCGGATTTGGTAGCACCCCGAAAGGTACGCCCTATCTCTAGCCACGGATTAACATTGATTTAAGCACAGCCGAATCGCCTGTTAGTTTGAGTTCAGGACATAGCCAACAACCATTGGATAGATACAGAGTGATCACTTTCTTCAACGGCGGAACAATTCAACTATAACATTCTAAAACCCCAGCCCAACCGTATCAACTAGTCTTCCCTCGAAACCAAAACCAGATATGCCAACTAGACTGCCGCCGCGCAACGAGACAATATATGCCCTACACACCACCGACCACCAGGCATCTGAACTTACACCTACCCTCCAAATTGTAAATACGTAAATACCACGAACTGATACCTCATATTTACTAGAAATCCCAATAAAAGATCCAGGAGTAATTCGTACTAATTAGTAGCTAGGGCTATGTAGCTCTACCGTAGCTTATTAGGTAGAATATTGCCTAATGCTGAGACTGGGAGTCGAGGCAGCTTGATAGTATATTGCAGGGGCAAATGCAACACATGTGAACACATCCAAGTCTTTTAATTTAAACGCGAGATGCATGCTAGACGAGGGCCCATAGTTCGGTGCGGCAGAGGGTATGCATGCACCGTTTGAACCATGGCGTCCTGTCCTCTACCACGTTATCGCGGAGACCTAGCCGACGTGAAGCGGGGTAGAGACCTTTTACCAAACAATTGAATGACCCTCCGTCCTCTAGATCACGTTGTCTACTTCCACTCTGGCCGCGCGCACGCCCAGATATACCGAATCACGATATAGGGGTAGTCTCGAATCCAAGCGCTCGAGACAAAGATCTAGGGGGAAGTCTCAAAATGTCCCGGTCTGTGCAGCTCGTCTACATCGAAGACGTAGATAATTCTGCCGCAAAATCAGAAGAATTCCAACAGACTGTACGTACTAGTACTATATAGATTCTCTAGTTGACACGCACCTAATCTCGCGAAAGTTACGCTAACACAGTACTCGGGCCTTAATTGTAGTTGCTTCACAAGTACGTATGCGAGCCCTTTGTGACATATTAAACCCCTCTTACCGTCCCGTAGTCTTTCCGATCTTTATTCCTAAAGGTTTTAAAAATATACCGTCTCCATTCAATTCAATTAACACCTAAACACTTGGCAGCTTAAATATCCGTGTAGCAAATCTAGACCAACGTTTGCAAAACCTTACCGCCGCTGTTTCTGTTTTTAACGAGGCAGACCGAAATTATCGAAGAAATGAGACGGCAAAACTAGCACACCACCTACTCTATCCGATCGCCAAAAAGATTGACAACAGCTATTACCACCCATCATTATTTCCCAAGACTGTGAGAGATCTGATAAAAATTTCATGTAAGTTCTCTATATAACAGTAATATTACTACCAGCATCGATATACCTAGGTCTCTCTATCTTTCCACCTCAATCTTCGAAGCTTCTAGTGTCCACCAGATGTACCTTCCGCTCTCTCCCTGTCTCACTTTTCATTCATGAATCTAATCACAGGTACGGATAGTAAACGATTTACAGTACCTTCTCAACTTCTACGGTCTCAGCCCCAGCGTTCCTTCGTCTGGTGGAGTGTATAAACCAGGCCCCCCCGACATGGTGGCATTGGATTTAGCGGATCCGGAAGTTATACATAAGAACAGGTATATCTGTTGCGAGACATTAGCCCGTCACGTTGGACTGAACTTTGAGGTTGTGGACCGGAGTGAATTACACGAACTTCGGCTGTCGCAATCTCGACAATTTCGTCGTCAGTGATCGCTTGCATAACTCTGCATTCTACGGAGCTTACTTTGGTGACTCTTGTCCTACTATTATACTCGGTCTCAGATCATGCCATCGGACCAGAATTTCCACAAGTTTCGTTTGTAGTGTATTAAGTGTATAAGGGTTCCTTGCCACAGTATTTCTGAGTTTTCAAGAAATATCCCTTGCGTATTGAGATAAATATGTGCTTCCCCCCCAAGAAAACGCATTTCCACGCGATGGATTAATTATATGTTCTACGCAGTCGAATTGTCTCAGTTTCCTGTTATACATCTGTACAGATAATAATGCAAATTTGGGAGCATATTTTCTCAGAAGATTCAGGATACCGAAGTAGGACAAGTATATTCGGGTTTTAGGAATTATCCGCAGGGGAGCGAGGAATTTGTATATGTGTGGAAGCGTGCATCTCTCGGTGTTGGGAAGGAAGTTTAATTCGGAGCATATGCCGGCATGCCTAAAAAAGGCATCGTATTCTTCTGAAGGGAACTACTGGCGAAGGTTTATGATACGTACCGGGGGTAGCCCAATTTTTTTAGTCTTCGTCATTTTACTGCGCTAGGATCGGCGGTTACTACTAAAGGTCTATAGACCAAATCACTTCGTTCAGCTTGATAGTATAGTTCTAGTCATGGCGATAACTTTTCTTCGCTAAAGAAAACGACATTATAGAGGAAATAGAGCCGGCTTAACATACCTGCCTCTACGGGAATATACTCTACTCTGACTAGGCCGCCGTTTTAGCCACATAGTATGATAGCCAGTTCTTTCTGACGATAAAACGTTGTCGTTTCAGCCAAATTTTCAGATGGATTCACAGCGCAGATCAGGTACAAGCGCTCCGGGTTACACGAACTGTTAGACTGGGAGTCATATTGCACAAAGCATTATGACATATGACAGCTGTAGTCTAGACTCTGAGGTAATGGTACAGGTTTACACAGCCATTCCAGCCATTAATTGGCGCGAGTGCCCAAGAAACCCGAGGTACCGAATAGATATTATGCAATCTCCCTTTGACCCAAAATCATACGATCTTCATATCATTTTCCTTTGTGCTACATAGGATTCCACCGAAGAATCCAAAACCCTCCGTCGAAACCCGGACCTCCCACATTTCACAAATCGAGCATGTCAATCCCAATGTAGTCAAGCGTCAGGAATAGTCTGCCATAAAACGGACAGGTAGTAACCGAATTGGGCAACCTAAGCCCTTCCAAGCCAGATACAGCCCCCAAGATCAACCAATCACCGATGCATTATCCGCTCCACAAACCATGCCTTGACGTTTCGCCTTTGAATCGAAACAACACGGCTAACGTTCAGGTTTTTAAGCTTAATTCTTGTGCTATGATTGTGTGTGAATGTTCTGTTTCGAAACCATGTGCTCATATGGTTAGTGTCTTGGTCGGAGTTTAGGAACTAAAATAGGAATTGTATAGATCGAAACCGCTCATGGCGCCATAGAGTGGAGCCACAGACGTCACAATTAGTCCGTAGGGCTGGATTCACGACGTTTATAGCATAATTTTCAATGTTATTGTGAAAGAGATGCGTAGGAACTGTGTATATAAACCTCTCTTCCCCACGGTCCTTAGTTGTCTTTTCCTTCCCTCTCCAGCGATCAGGTTCATCGACTCCTAGCCTTCCCAGTTCTTTCCTTCTTCAAACCTCTGCGAGGTCTTTCAGTTCTTTTCTTATTATTTTCACTTTACGATTTTTTTGTGGACCGGTTCCCATTCCTCACATTCACTTACGATATTCTTCTTCGTACCTTTTCAAAAGCCCTTTTAGCGTGATATCTGTGATACCCTATTAGCCTTTCTTTTCAGATTTTCTTTCTTTCTTCTTTCGTATCTTTCAAAATGCATTACTCAACTCTCAGGTCTCTTTTTCTCGTCTGCACCACCGCCTCTCTCACCGCGGCTCTTCCAATCGACTTCTCCGCCCTCGCTGTTGACCGTCTAAACGACGGCCAATTCCGCGAATCCCATCAGCGCGATGCAACTGCCACTCGTGCCTTCGACGCTATTTCTATCAAGTCTTCTACTGGAAAATGTCTCAGTATTGACCCATTGTCTGGTGACGCCCGTGGCAATAATTTGCCAGTGCAGCTCAAAGACTGCGATAATAGCTCGAACCAAAAGTTCGACATTATCACAGCCGGAAAGCATAACGATAAGCCAGGAACAATGTTGATTGTTAGCGCATTAGTAAGCACCTTTCCCTCTCCCAGCGGTTCTAATTTATACTAATCTTATATACGACAGACCCAAGGTTGTCTCACTGTCAACGGCCGCCAAACAACCATTTTCTCCTGTGGTGGTCAGGCAAACGGTTCAGGCCGTGTAGCTAACAACCAGCTCTTCACTTTCACAAACCCAACTGCTACCGGTCCGCTTGTCCTTGAAACGCGCGGTGAAGCCGGTTTCTGCGTTACTGCTGAGGCCAACAGTGAAAATCTTAACAAGGATATCTGTGTGGACAACGATCAAATCAGACAGACGTTTACTTTTGTAAGCGGTGATTCGCGGGTCGCTGCTGGGGGTAATAATGGGGGCAATGTTAACGGAGGCAACGCTGGCGGCAATAACGGCGGCAATGTCGGAGGAAACAATGGAGGTAATGTCAACAACGGAGGCAATGCTGGAGGTAACAACGGGGGCAACAATGGGGGCAACAATGGTATCAATAACGGAGGTAATGCTGGTGGTAATGGAGGAATGCAAGGCGGCGGCGAGGAAGAAGAAGAGGAAGAACAAGGTAATGGACAAGGCAATGGACAAGTCTCCCAGAGTGGTATCGCCTCCCAAATTGTCTCACAGACCGGCATCGTCTCGCAGCCCCCAGTCGCCTCACAGACTGGTATTGCCTCGCAACCTCCAGTAGCCTCACAAATACAATCCAATGTCGTCTCGCAACCCGGCGTGGTTACTCAGACCCAAGGGAATGGCGCGATTGCGACATCCTCCGCAATTCAAGATGGTGGAAACAACAACGGTGGGAACAATGGTGGGAACAATGGTGGGGATAACGGTGGGAATAACGGTGGAATCGCACCACCAGCCACTGCAACCGTTACCAATGGCGGCGCAGCCCCATCTACCCAGGCCGGTGTCATTGCGCCACCTGCTACCGTTACCGTAACTGTTGGAAACGGTGGAGCTGTCTCAACCTCCGCAGCTGCCACCAGCACTGCTATTATCGACAATGGAAACAACCGCAATGGAAATAACGGCGGCAATAACGGCAATGGAAACAACGGAAACAATAATGGCAATAACGGTGGCAATAATAATGGCAATAACGGTGGCAATAATAATGGCAATAACGGTGGAAACAATGGTAATGGGAACGGAAACAATGGCAATGGAAACAACGGCAACAATAACAATAGGAACGGAAACAACGGCAATGGAAATGGAAACAACGGCAATGGAAATGGAAACAACAATAGGAACGGCAATAACGGTAATGGTGGAAACAGGAACGGTAATAATGGAAACAACGGAAACAGGAACGGCAACAATGGCAATGGAGGCAATGGAGGCAATGGAGGCAATAGGAACGGGAATAACGGCAATGGCAACAACGGAAACGGTAACAATGGAAATGGAAATAACGGTAACGGCAATGGTAACAATAACGGAGGCAACAGGAACGGTAATAACGGTAACGGGAATAACCAGAATGGAGGAAACGGAAACAACCAGAACGGTGGTAACAACCAAAATGGCGGTAACAACCAAAATGGCGGTAACAACCAGAACGGTGGTAACAACCAGAACGGTGGAAATGGCAATAACAGGAACGGAAACAATGGGAACGGGAACAACCAGAACGGAGGCAATGGTAACAACGGCAACAATAACATCCCTCCGACTCCCTCCCTTGGAGAAGGCTTTCGGACAATCGTAGTACCAGCCGCCAGAGCCACCTGATCCCTCGATATACACACAGCGCTAGAGCGCCAGGGCATCTGATCTAAATAGATGCTCCAATGTACTATAGTAGCCTTCTTTCTTGGATATCAATCTATTTATACTACAATAACCCCAAGACAATGCCCAAAAAGATAATTCCTAACGCCAAGTTAGCTCTCATCACTACGCTTATCTTAGAAGACATTATAATTTACACCCACTACGGATCGAAGCGCCGGCCACAAATACCTACTTAGTATTTCACCATGATCTAAATAAACCCATTAGGATAACAATTACAAACTCTTAGTTTATCGTTACTAGGGCTGGAGCTGGCCTGGCCAACTTGCAAGCCAGGATACTTTGAGTAGAATGCAACAAAAACAACATGAAAAGGTGAGGTCTGCGGGACTACCCAAGTAAGGACCACAAGCTAGAGCTAGTTACCAGCCGACAGCCAAGTCCGGAGGGCCTCTACCAACTACTTATCCTTGTACTTCCTTTGTCCCACCCTGTCAATGAAATCGTATGTAAGAACCTCTGCATTCCACCTTGAATGTAACTTCCAGCTGTCAGTTTAAACCGTTACTGTTATCAGGCCGCCCCGTGCCCTCTGTGGTTCAGCGGACTTGGAAAAAATTGCAACAGAAACAACGCAATTGCTATGACTGAATCACGTGCTCTGTATTCCCTCTCAATCGACCAGCCACGTAAACTTCCAAAAAAGTTCTTTGACCGCTCCCTACAAGCTACCCTATACATATCCATGGGCTGGGGAGCTACCGTGACTGCGATTTTTCGATCAAGAGTAGGAGTAGCGAGATTGGTTTATAATAAAGGAGTATATTGGCCCGTAATTGTTCCAATTAATAGCTTCATTCGTTGACAGCATTGATTTCAAGCAGGCCTGTGTTGCACCCCTAGCAAAAAACTTAGAAAAAAACTTAATCACATTCAGAAAATTCTGACTTACCCTCTTCCTGCTTCACCATCCCCTCCAACCCCCACGATATCTTCGTCACTGTCCCCTCGATTACAGAAACCGGGGTATTTGGAACGGTACCAACTTTCCGAGCATATCTCTATCCTTCCCTTAGTATCTATCTTAATACCGCAACTTTAGCAGGCCGCCAAACCACGCGTCGCGATTGTTTTCAGGCAAGATTTCGGTAATTCTTTCCTTCGCAACGCCAACACGCAAAATACAACATCTCTTTTACAGGCCCCCTTTCATTGCTCGAATGAAGGGCGAGAGATATATATATTACTCCATCCCTTGTTTTTATCGTCATCTATCCTTCCTCTCCTTCTGACATGTTGCAATCCTTCTGGAGTTACGTCGCCCCTACTCCTAAGAAGTCATCTCAATCTCAACCAATCCCCGAGCAAGAGCCAGAAGGTTCTCCAACTCCAATCATCGATCAATCCGAACAGCAACCAGACATGCGTAACTCATCTCAACGTCTCAGTACCCCCAATTACGACGGGGCCAACGGCGAGCTCGTCAGTAGTCCTAATACCAAACGGAAGAAACATAAGAAGCCCAAAGAAGTGCCGGTATCAATCGTTGAAGTCCCAGCTACTGCCGAACAACCCGAGGACAACATCGAAGTAGAGGAAGACGGGACGATGGCCGACGTTTCTAATGCCGAACTTAGTGGGAAGAGGAAACGGAGAAAAAGTGATCTTGAATTAAGCGAGAAGAAGGCGAAGAGGCCGAGGAAACAGAGGAAGGGCGTAGAAGACGGGGAACAGGTTGTTGTTAATGGATTTACGCCCATCAATGGAGATCAAGATGAGCCGGAATTAGAAGAAGACGAGGAACACCCACGTATAAAAGGGGTTAGATGGTTTGGAGATACTCCTGCAATCTTCTACGAGGGAGACTGGGTGGAGGCAGACCTCTCCCACTTGAAGCTTCCAGAGAAGCGGAAGAAGACCAAAAGAGTCCCCTCCCCTGAGATTGAACACGAGCTGGAACCCGAGCTGGAAGAGCCAGAGATAGAGGTGGTCGTCGGAGAAACCGATCAAGGAGACGAAGAAGCTGAGGCAAGCCAGAAAAAGCAAAGGAAGCAAAAGAAGGAGTCGAATAAACGCCACAAGCCATCGCCTAAGCCGGATGATGAAGAGCCCGAACTAAATTTGCACGCCGGCGAAGCAGACGAAGACGACGAAGAAACCACGAAGAAACAAAAGAAGGGAAAAGGAAAGTCTCGCAGACAAAGCGAACCGGAACCCCAAGTCAAATCAGCTACCAAGGGGCGTAAACCACGCAAGTCTTCAGGGGATGCTCCCGAGGAATCCAGCCGCCGTCGCACCTACCCTCGAACTACAGACGATCCAAACTTACCACAAGTCATCATTCCAACCCCTACGGATGGCTCACACAACAACTCTAAAGGTGTAGGCCCCCCTCCTCGTCCCCCAGTCTACGACAAAGGACCCTACACTCCCGCCGAAGATGCTTTAATCCACAGAGTGGTTGAACGCTACTGTCAAATCCAAATACCCCCTCTCAACCGTCCCGGCTTTGTTAAGCTTCTCTGGGGTAACGAACGTCACAAAACCGATTTTTGGAACATCCTCATGACGAACTTACCCCTTCGACCAAGACACAGTCTTCACAGCCACGTCAAGCGGATGTTCCATGAGTTCGACGAGCGTGGGAAGTGGACGGAGGAACAAGATGACGAATTACGAGATCTTGTTGCCCAAAAGGGTACAAAGTGGAGTGTCATTGGTAACATCATCCATCGTATGCCCGAAGACTGTCGCGATCGGTGGAAGAACTACGTGGTATGCGGCGAGAAACGGCGTAAGAGCTATTGGGACGACGATGAAACCGAGAAGCTTGTGGGTATTCTCGATGACGTGTTGGCAATACTCGTCGCGGATCATGAGGAGAAAGGAACGCTTGTATTAGAGGCAGCTGAAGGAGAAAGTGAAGAAGAAAGAGCAGCAAGACTAGAAAAAGAGAAGGGCTATCATAGGGAGGAAATTGATTGGCCCATTGTGAGCGAGAGGATGGGGTATACGAGAAGTCGGATGCAGTGTTTGTGGAGGGCTAAGGGCTTGTGGGAGAAGGCGGATACAAGTCCGGAGTACGGGAGCGTAAAGAAAGGTAGAACTGGTTCCAAAAACGATAACCAGAAGGAAAAGAAACCGAGAAGCGCTAAGAAGGGAAAGAAGAAGCGAGCAGAAGAAGAGGAGGAGGGGGAGGAGGGGGAGGAACCTACTTCACCCACACTTGCAGAAGGCAAAAAGATGTGTCCAGGGGACTATCTCTATGTCATGCAGAGGTATGTTAACTCTTAGACATATCTATACCAGTGGGGGCCATACTAACGCGGTTCATAATCGTTCTAGGATCTCAGTTCAGGGATATGACTGTCTCGCCTCTGTCGACTGGAATAAAATCGCCCAAATTGACACTGTCAAACATTTCACTCCAGAGCAGTTCAAAGCAGGATTTCACAACTATATGAGGGATAATAACCCTGAAAAGAAGGATTTGAGAAGCTTTGTCGCCGAGCGATTGGAGGAACTGTCTGATATGCCAGCGATATACAGGAATAAGAGGTATAGGCCGCCGGTTGGGGCTACTAGCCCAGCGATTACAAAGGTGCCGTTGACAACGGGGGAGAAGAGAACCACGAGACAGCAGAAGAAGCAAGCGAAAGAACAAGTAAAGCAGCCCGGGTTTTCAGTTGAAATTGAAACTGCCTCCGGCGATGCAGATTCGCAGCGGAGTTCACCACCTCTAAGGCTGGGCTCGGCAGAGAGGCCAGTTCATTCCCCAGGAAATCCATTCGCCAAACAACCAAAGAAAGGCAAGAAGGCAACGCCACCTTCGGGGAACACCCCAAAGAAATCACCAAAGAAGCCATATCAGTCAGCAGAATTTATCTCAGACTCCGGTGACGACATTCAAGACGACAACCAAGAGTCGGAAGAAGAAGATATCATTGAGGACGAAGATTTAACGGAGGTTAATGGCAATTACGGCTCAGAGGCGGATGATGAGATGGGTGAGAGTGTAGCGTTTGGAAATGCGACCAAAGATAGGAGAAGGTAGAACCTCTTGGACATGCTGGCCGAGCTCTACGGTTAGATTTCGCGGACGTGAGGTGAAATATCTATATCCTTGACGAGAATAGACATACTACCAGAAGTCGCGAACTTGGTATTTGCTTTTCTTTTTGATACCTTCCGTTAATAGATTCGGCCCTCCGTGTACTATAGTTACCTTAAGGCTAAGACCATGTTACCGGAATAATATAATTTACTCCAACATATTTTCGATGTGCCTGCATGGATGCGGCTTTATGCGCGGTGGGCAGCGGGTTGCATGGGATCTCGTGGCTGGGACCTTGTGATCCGATTCGATGATCCAACTGGTCTACTCGGCGTACGTACCCACCCTAAACGCGGGGAAACTGTTGTATGTTGGATTCCGGAGTTGGATCTTAGTATTTAAATGTAGACCGATTTCTTCCTTGTAGATTCGGAGATTCTTTTGCTTCCAACTACTTTATTAGAGAACAAGCATCGCGAAGTCTTTCGTCCGTATATCTTTGTCCGATTCGTTCATTCGTACAGCTAAACCCCGGATTGGTTGATATCCCGCCGCCGACCAACAACGCATATTCGAACCCAAAGCTTATGCATAACTTCAACCGACAACTTAGAACCAGAACGGCAGTAAACGTATATTCTACGAGTGTTCTGTCTTTCCCAATACACTCTTTACGGATATAGCATACGGTCCGCTTATAAGTACTTAGCCATGAAACTATCATCACATCCACCACTCGCTGGAACGACAGTCATCGGCAGCGATGAGGTATGGCAAAATACCACATTTTCAACGCATCACTCTTCCGCATTACCGTTTACGCAAGTCAAAGGCAGCTGACACATTGTGTTTTTGTGCGGAGTAGGTCGATATTATAGTTTGCATTGACCTCGAAGATTCGGAGGTAGAGAGCCTATCGTCTAGCAATGGCGATATCATTTGTGCGGTCTGGCATGACAATGGGACACAAGATGGCTGGATGGAAGAGAAAATGGTGCCTGTTAGCCCTGCAAGCGACGGGCTAGATATTGTGAGTATACCTCTTGGTCTTCTAGCACATCAGGACTAGCTTTTGTTCTGGCTGGTATCTGCGACGAGATCGGTATGCATAATATTGGTGCATGCGTCATGCGCGAGATCTCAGGCAGTTATGTGGTTACACAACATTGCACATGGTTTCATTCCACAGATATCTTGATATGAGATTAAATCTGGTACCAGGATATCGTGTGATGCCATGTTTCCTATACCTTCTATTTCTGAAGTATCAGATACCATATTTGTCCGGACTAATCATCGATATCAAAATAGTTCTCAACAACCAAATCACATTCTCTATATTTCAAACACACACTACACGCCCCGACACCCCGTCAACCAGTATCATTCACCATAAACTACCTCTACCCCGGTGACACCTCTAAAAAATGGGCAAACTTCGAGTATCAAACCAGCGATGGTATCATAATCTTCCGCCCAAAAATCCCCACTCCGAATGTGAGCAATAACTTCCTCATCGGCATGCCTGACCCCCGCGGGATCGAAAATTACTTTACTCTCCCTCCACCACCGGAAGGGTCTGATCCCGTTTCTATCCAACAATTGTACAAGAACACGGAGGGAGTCAAGTCTGCAGATCCTCGAACATGGGTTTACACATTCTCAATTCCGAATTCTCGAACCTCTCGAGACCCAGGCTACGCGGAGGCTGTCCTCGCACTTCCCATTAAAGCTACTACAACTTCCTACTTTGCAACTATAAAACACGGTACGGCGTGGGTACAACCACACCACTCCTCATTTCGTGGTCTTCGCGACTACGAAGGGTTTCATCCGCCTCGGGAGGCTATTATGGCCGCGTTTATGACATACACGGGCGATGTGGTACTTTTCTTTCCACTAAGTAGTGGGGATAAAACAGTATATTTGAAGGGCTCGTCGAATCCAAAGGAGGATGTAGTTATTGGCGTTGGACGGAACGACGGGTTTTCAAAAGTCGATGGGAAAGTTGTAGTCGTTGTTGCCAAGGATGTAGAGGAGGCGGTTGAGGAGGCTGTTTACTGGGCGAAGAGAATCAGAGAAGATGGAAGAATTATGGATGTGGAGGAAGAAGGGGAACGAGGGTCCGAAGATGATCCGTGGAGCGATTCTTTGAAGTACTGTACCTGGAACTCCTTGGGGCGAGAACTCACCGACAAGCGTATTGTAAACGCTGTTAACGATCTCTATTATTGGAAAATCGAGGTTCAGACGGTTATTATTGACGATAACTGGCAATCGCTTGATAATAATGGTCGCGATTCATTCGGTCACCGGTGGACGGATTTCGAAGCAGACAAGAACGCCTTCCCTCGAGGTCTCAAGGGACTAGTAGAAGATATCAAACGGAGCAACAAAGGCGTAAAACACGTCGCTGTCTGGCATGGAATACTGGGATACTGGAACGGCATCAGTCCCAACGGCTGGATTTCAAGAAATTACAAGCTACGGAATATCGGAAATGGGAATATCTACGTGGTGGATAAGTCAGATGTGGGACGGTTTTACGACGACTTTTACAAATTCCTCTCAGCTCAGGGTATCACCGCCGTAAAAGCCGATACTCAATGCCTTCTCGATGAACGTCTTCCATCGGCAGATAAAGGAGAACTTTTCCCGGCATACCTCGCAGCTTGGCGTAACGCCGCGTCCAAGTACTTTGGCACCCGCGCGATATCTTGCATGTCACTCGTCCCACAGATCCTGTTCACAAACCACCTTTCCCCTTCACTCCCAAAATTTACGTTGAGGAATTCAGACGATTTCTTCCCGCATACGCCGAACAGTCACCCATGGCATATTTTCGCCAACGCGCATAATGCAGTACTAACTTCAAGACTCAATGTCACACCTGACTGGGACATGTTCCAAACTCACCACGAGTGGGCAGGTTATCACGCTGCTGCTCGTTGTGTCTCTGGCGGGCCAATATATATCACTGACGACGTGAATAGCCATGATACTGGTATTGTCAAAAAGGTTACAGCGAGGACCAAGACGGGAGAACTGATAACGCTCAGGCCGAGCGGGAAGGCGAGGAGCTTGGATTTCTTTTCGAATTTCGCTGAGAAGAGAACATTACATACCATAACTCCAGCCACTGTGGCTGGGTACGAGATTAAACTCTTGGGAAATTTCGACCTGGATGGCGGGAAGGAGAGGACCGATATGGTCTCAATGAAGGATATTGTTGGGGATGGGGTTTTCACTACGCTTGGCGGTGAACCACAAGTGGTCAAAGAGTTTGCGATACGCTCGCATCATACGAAGAAAGTGCAGGTGGTGAAGAATACCGGGTACATAAAGACAGAACTGGAGAAGGGTGGGTGGAAGGTAATCGCTGCGTGTCCTATTGTGCCAGTTAAGACGGACGGTGGTAGTTCGGAAGTCGGCGTCGGCGTATTTGGACTACTTGATCAGATTTCGGGAGCCGCGGCTATGAGCGATGTTAAGATCGCAGGCGGAAACTCCACCGTTAGGGTCGGTGTTGAGTTGAAGGCCCTGGGATATCTTGGTAAGTTATGGTCCAAAAGGTTAACCGAAAAACGCGCGTTCTCACAACTCGGTTTTATAGGCATCTATGCGGTCTATAGGAACCAAAGCCGGTATGGCAAGATCCGGCAAGTTACGCTTGGCGGACAGGATGTGCCTGAGAGGTTTTGGGGGGTCGGAGAGGGAGACGAGTATGGTCAGATTACTGTGGACGTGGAGGGTGCATGGAATTATTTGGGGCTAGACGATAGGTGGGATCTATGGGTTTGGATTCACTTGGCGGTTTAGAAGGAATTCTTTCAAATTATACCTCCCATGACTACACGTATCGGCTTTGGGGTTTCCAGTTAGTGGGTTTGCGTGGAGAAATCGGTGCATTTTGTACATTCGTTTTTTTCTAACAGTTGTCGAATGTAACTTTAGTTGTTTAACTAGTATCAAGAGCAGTGACTTCACATGTGAAAATACTTTTGAAGGAAGTACCTCCAGCCCCCAACCCGTTAGACCGTCTATCTGGGTCGGAATCCATGTCCCTGCGATATCGCTATCGATACACGACATGGTTACATCCGGGTGTCTGGGACTAGTACTCCAGGAATTCTGGAATCATTACCCAATTCTCGTTACCTACTAAAATACCCATCTACTAGGATAGCTTTCGATTATTCACAGCCTTCCATCGGGTATAAATTTCCTGTTGTAGTAAAATTTCAGAGACTCCGGAGTACCCGATCCATTGACATCGATCGTGCACTGCCACGAGGGAAAGACTATTGGCGACGGAGGCTTAATACTACTTTGTTTTGCTGACTCGCATGTAAACTTTTTATCCATATTCGCTTCTGCGGACCAGGGTGTGCAGCGGGGATGCATAGTGGAATGCAGATACGGATGCACGACGCAGGTGGATGTGATTAGGTAGACGTGGGGTAATTTCTTGTTGAAAGCTTGAATCGTATGATTTCGCAGTGATCGTATATAGGCTATTCAGAAGATAATTCTATTTCATAACAGTTACAATTGCCAATGCGGGTTCGCAATGTTTGGCTATCGACGAAGATATCGAGACATTCAATTGGATTGTTGGAAAAAGCGTGTTGCACGCTAGAACCTCGATGTCTTGGCAACTTCTTTAGGTCGCGAATGACACATGTGATATTAACGACAGACTCGCGGCAGCCGTGTGGTTAGGGAAGTTCGAAATGGCCGACATCTTGTAAAGCCTGGACTTTGGGCACCGCGATATCATCTTTCATCAGTAGCCCGCTGTAGTGCGGCTTCGTTTCACAGTTCGTGCCTGAGAGCCGAGCCCTTAGCAATATATACCAGTTTACCAAGTGAGAGCAGACAGAATATCCTTTTTATTGCAAAGGATTCCATTCGTTTCATTTATACAACTTCAACAAGCAAGAGCTATAGCAGAGCATAGGAATCTAATATCATAACGTTCTAGGTAACCACAAAGCTACCCACCTTCTTCTTTCGCATAGACGTCATGGACCAACCCCGGTCCCTGATCCCGGTCCACCGTGCAGAAACAAAAAGAAGCATCGCCTTTTCCATATTGTTGACCCTTCATGCAAGGAACGACCGAACCACAAGCGACACGTTCGACGGGAACGATGTTTTATTCGCCCAATTGCGTCGTCGATAGTGGAGCTTCCGGCTCGTCCATGACGAAGTCTTTTTCAATGGCCGCCTATTTTTGCTGCAGTTCCAACCGCGAACTCGAGCTATTCGCGGGAGCCCGTTTATCGAATCTCGTTTGCTGCTTTGGCCTTGTGGGACGGGCGCCGTCCGTCCCCGCATAAAAATGTCATGTCGACCTTTTTGATGCACGACAATGCTCCACATCCCAAGCAAGCTACGTTCGTTAGCTACCTAGCTTTGACATCAAAATATCCTTGGAATGCGAAGATCAGTAGATGCGAAAATGCACAGGAAGAGGATCCCAATGCACATGCAATTCCATCACTCTCCAAGAATCATGCTGCCCTCCAACACGTGGGGTAAGCAAATGGAGGTCCATTCACTCGTCAGGCAGGAAGTCCGAAATACCCTGGCCCCACAACCAACGATAAACTCAACAGGGGTGTGGGGGCGAGTCTTGAGCTGATATCGGGAAGGTGCACTCAGCCCACACATTTTCTCCAGCGGCGACGGTTCTTTTACCCAAGCTTTTCCCTCGATGCCCAGAGATTCTTGTTACACTGGAACCGGACGGTGCCTCTTTCGATTACTGTACGAGATAACTAACCATGCCTGACACAACGACGATATCGGGGTGTCTAGCTTGCGCACCTGGTAGCTTTCCGAACCCTGGATTGGACGACGGCTCCCACGGATCAATCGGTATCCTGCCTTCGATCTCATAAGTAAATACAATGGATGATTGGGAGAAAAAGCAAAAGCAGTGTTTATCGCGGGCCATGCATACATTGGACTTGCATATTGGGGGATCCTTCAACCTCCTCCTTTGAGTAGAAGTATAAAAACTCTAGCAGATCGCCCTCGAAAGATCCGGGTCCTCGGCTTCATAGCTCTACAAGTTACTATTATTATAAAGTACCTACCAGCTGCTTATCAGGTTACCCTTTAAGTAGAGGTATCGCCATTCTTTGATAGCAGTTAGCTAGCCAGCTTCGACCCTCGTTCGACTTACACGCAGTGTATACAGCTCCCTTCACAATGAAGTACTCCTTCACCACAGTGGCGCTCACCGCCGCCATCATGGCGGACGGCGCCCTCGGCGCCCCCGCCCAATTGACCCCTCGAACCTTCAATAGGGACTACAAGGTCTCTCTCGACCCCCGTCCCTTCTACCTCGTCAACAACATGACAGACTCCCACCTAAAATCCGCCCTAAACCGGTGCCAAAATGGGCCCTTCACCATTACCGACTTTTCAATTGGTCACCGCGGTGGTGCAACCCTCCAGATCCCAGAAGAGACCGTCGAAAACACAATCGCAGGCGCAAGAATGGGTGCCGGTGTCCTTGAGTGTGACGTAGCTTTCACAAAGGATCGTGAACTCGTCTGCCGTCACTCTCAATGCGATTTACACACAACCACAGATATCCTCCTCCGCCCCGAACTTGCCAAAAAGTGTACCGTCCCCTTCAAACCCGCCAGTGGTAGCACCCCTGCCACAGCATTATGCTGCACCAGCGACATAACCCTCGAAGAGTATATGTCCCTATGCTCCAAAATGGATGCCTCAAACTCCAAAGCCACCAGCCCACTAGAATACCAAGGCTCCCCACCAACCTGGCGCACCCAACTTTACGAAACCTGCGGAAAAGTCATGTCCCTAGAATCCTACATCGACCTCGTCGACGCCATCCCCGGAAACCGCAAGTTCACCCCAGAACTCAAAACTCCACCTTCCCAAGTCCCCATGCCATTCCAAACCACCAAGGGACTCTACACACAGGAACAATACGCCCGTGATATGATCGAAACATTCATCAAAAAGGGTATCGACCCATCCCGTGTATGGCCACAATCTTTCCTCCCAGCGGACGTCTACCAATGGATCAAAGAATACCCCACCACATTCGGCCAACAAGCCGTATATCTCGACGAATCCGGTGACCCACCAAGCAACCCAACCGCCGCTGCCGCACAACTCCCAGCCATCCGCAAAAAGGGTGTAAACGTCCTTTCCCCGCCAATGAATTACCTCCTTACTATCGATCCAAAGACTCAAAAGGTAGTTCCATCGGAATACGCTAAAGCCGCAAAGAAGGAAGGATTTGTTATCATTCCTTGGACCTTCGAACGTTCCGGTCCTTTGGGAACTGTAAAGGCTAGGGGTGAATACTACTACGGCAGTATCGCAGATGTGATGAAGACCGATGGACAAATGTACGAGGTTCTCGATGTGCTGGTCAAGAAGATCAAGATTGCGGGTATTTTCAGCGATTGGAGCTCTACCATTACCTATTATGCGAATTGCTTCAAGTTGACTGGACCTAAGATCTTGAAGCAGAAGAAGTGGGGTAAGGGTGGAAAGAGAGAGGGTGAAGATAATTAAAGTGCTGGCTGCTGTACATGTTGCGGGCTTCTGTCTTAGACCGAGGAGTTTGGGGGGAGGGGCTGTATAAACGTCTTGAGATTCTTATATAGAATCTTTCTGTAATGTATATGTAAACTCTAATGAATAATGCAATTGCTACGAATACAAAATTGATTACCTACCAATACATTTTCAGAATATTAATACACTGACGAAGTTGAGGCCGGCAACACGACCGAGGACAAAAATCCAACATCAGATACTAATATCCCGCTACGAAGTTGGCTCAATAGCTTGACTGACAGAAACAAAACGAACGCTTTTATTCCCTAGCTATTCGCTACTACTCGCTGACTATAAGAACAAAAGACAGAACGATCGAACGAGAGTATACTAAAAAAGCAAACTCAACAGACAATCAAAACAAAAAAACAAAAAACACAGGCCCTGTCGCACTCCCATATCATACCTCCTTATTAAAGCCCTCTGAGAGAAACGAGACCAAGTTTCCTTTTCATTTAAAACGGTAATTCTCCCTTATAATTTGCTCTCCTCAGCAACACCATCCTGAGCTTCAGCATCGCCCGATGGAGCAGCTGGAATCTCGTCAACATCTCCGATCAACAACCTCACGGAATCAATCACATCAGCCGGCTCCAGCAAATGCCAGCTCGCCAGCGTCATCTTGGTGCTCGCGCCGATAGTAACGGCGAAAACATGCTCCGTTGGGAGTGTAGATCGTCGAAGGGCTCGGAACATGTCTATTTAGGAAAAACGTACGAAAAGTCATTAGCCTCACTCGCCATCCAAGACCGATAATACCTAGTAGTTTGTGTACTCACCCTCATCAGTAGTATCATCTCCCAAACAGAGCACAAAGTCTGGCTTAGCATCGTCAGGATACTCGGCAACCAACTTCTTTGCGATCTCACCCTTGTTCACAAACGTAGGGCGAACTTCCAGATTAGCCTTGCCAGTCATGACTTCCACGTCGTATTTCTGCATAACTGTATTTTCGAGATGGGATTGGCACTCTCGAGCTTGGAAGGCACCATAGTCTGGGTCAGCCCTACGGTAGTGCCAGGTTAGGGCGCAACGTTTGCGTTCGATGAAAGATCCTTTTCATCCCAACATTAGCAGCTATACTTCCAATTGGATTGAGGACTAAAGAACTCCTACCCTGTGTTCTTTCAGTGTAGTACTGGAAGATGTCCAACACATCCTTTTGCCAGGCCATATCGAACTTCTCCGTAAGATTAACCCACTCCGAACTACGCGGCCGCCTCACAAAGCTTCCGTGTTCAGCACTGAATCCCAATTCCGCAATATCGCCCATCCACTGCTCCAAGAAAGCCTGGTCACGTCCAGATACAATCCAGACGTTATTCTGGGGATCAGAAGCGAGCGTCTTGATCGTGCGGATAATTTTATCCGTCGGGATGGCGGCCTGCGGGTCCTTAACGATTGGTGTGAGGGTGCCGTCGTAGTCGAACATGAATAAACGACGAGTGGATTTGTTGTACTGATCGAGGAGTGCTTGACGGTCGAGTGGTGGAGTAGCTTGACTTTGATCGTGGCTAGCGAGGTTTGTGAGGAGACCTTTAAGGAAGGTAGTCGTCCAGTTTTGAACGTTGTTGGTGCTGACGTGCTGGTAGAGCTTTGAGTGAAGCTCTTCCTTCGTTTCAGCCGACAGACTGAGACAGGTGTTAATTGCTTCAGCGACGCCGCGGTAATCCCATGGGTTTACCTGGAAGGCATCGCAGAGGCTGCCAGCGGTACCGGTGAATTCGGACAGGATGACAGGGCCGTGTGTTTCCTTTTGGCAAACGACATATTCGAGCGATGTGGTGTTCATGCCGTCTCTGACTGAGGTGATGAGACCTAGGTCTGCCACCCTTAGAAGGGCGTAATATTCATCCTGGCTGAGGTACTGAGGGAAATGTTGAACAGGCGAGAAGTGAATTGAGCCGTAAGTTCCGTTGATGTGTGCGACCAATTCAGAAACTTGGTGTTCGACCTTAGGACCTTCGGACACAGAAGGAGTGGTAACTTGTATCAAGATGACCTTTTCTCTCCATTCCGGATAGAGTTCCAGGAACATCTCAAAAGCCCGGAGTTTCTGGACCACTCCGCGGACAGAGTCTAGGCGGTCACGACCAACAATTATTTTCTTGCCGGCAGCTAGTTCGCGGATCGCCTGCATCTTCTGATCGATATTGGCATTGTGGGAGTCCTGGTCGACCTTGGCGGCGTCGATCCCGATAGGGAAAACGTCAACAGCAACGTGGGCGCCATAAGCATCCACGCCATTGCCAGACGATTCGAAACCGAGAACTCGGGTGCATGACGAGATGAAGTGTTTTGCGTAAGCGTAAGATTGGAAACCCAATTGGTTAGCACCGAGGACACCCGCTAGAAGTTCCTTTCTCTCTATAACTCATATATTAGAGCTTGTCTTAATCATTTGGAAGTCAGGTAGATCATACTTGTCATGCACCTGAAGAATTCAGAGCTTGGGAATGGGCTGTGCAGGAAGAAAGCAATGTATGCACTCGATAGCTTCTGGCGGAGCATGCTAGGTACCAATAGTAACTGGTAATCGTGAACCCAGATGATATCGCCCGGCTTGTAGACCTCTATAATCTTATCCGCGAAAGCTTGATTGAACTTGATGAAGTCGTCCCACCACGTTCTCTCGTTTCTTCCGTCTGTAGGTTCCCGTAGCAAGTAGTGGAAGGTAGGCCAGATTTCTATCTCCTTCATTAGTCGCTTCAATCTCTCCGAGGGGATGTCAAGCTTGTGTACCTCTCTGTGCGAAATCTAACCACCGGTTCTGATCTTTCAGCACGACATCACCATTCTTAAGGTCGCCATCCTTGTCACCGACCACCCAGACAGGAATGATTTTCTCCCCCAGTTCTTTTCCTTCATGAGAGAGCTTCTCTTCCAAGTTCACCCTATCCTGCTTTGAGAGCACCACATCCTGCTCCAGCTCCGCCGAATGCTGCTGGTAGCTCGAAGCTGTCACGGCCTGGACGGGTGCCGTTGCAGCTCCTCCCTCAGCCTGCTGATGTTCCTTCTGCACATCCCGTTTGCCGATTGCCTGACCCACTTCCCCAGGCCAGCCCACTATGACGGTATTCCAGGAGGTACCGGATGCGAGGTAGCTGAATGACGAATTTAGCGCGGAGTTGCCTCTTCGTTGGCTGATTTCCTATATGTATAAATGCACTCGATTAGCCTCGTCGTCTTGTATCAGTGCCCCACTTGAGATTGGATACCCACCCATTCACCATTGCCGAACGAGAACTTGTACGGCATGATGGCCGTAGCAACGATGACGGTGCCGGATAAGCCCAGCTTCTCAGGCGCCTTGGACGGATCGGTTCCATCGACACCAGCCATGATGTCTATAGGGTTGGGACCAGACCCCGACAATTGGACCTGCTGATGTTCGTCTTTGGTCATGATGTCTGAAAAGAAGCGAGAGCTTAATCAACCTTTTCGTCTGGTAAGCTTTTTATTCCAACTCTATCTATATCCGAAGGTTAGAAGTTTAAGTATAAGATCAGTCCGGCCCGGTCAGAGAAGGAACAAGAGAGGGTTTTGGCGGAGTGTTGTTTTTGGTGGTGGAGGTCCAGTCAATTCTTTTGCTGTCCGTCGGCGCGGAGCTATGACGAAAGCCCAAAGCCAAAAACCAAAAACCACACCAACTGGGAAAAGGGGAAAGGCCGAAGATGATATAAGCTTATATCGACAGCTCCGGTGCTAGCCTCGATAGCGACTACTTTTCGTGCTGTACTTTACTGGATTTGAGCCCAAATTGCAAATGCAGCATTCCAGCGCCGCGTGGGAGAAAACTACGAACATTTATACAGAATGCTGACCGAGTTCCATAGAACCCTTGAAAATTTTAGTCCCTCGTCTTTTTTCCCTTTCTCTGTTTACTCTGAAACTTCCCGGCCGATGGGTCTATTGTTTTAACATTCGGACTCTTATTCGGATTATTCTCTTCTTGTAAGATTCTTTTTTTATTTTTTCTCTATCAAGAGACCCATGGAGTGGAGGGGAAAACATGCAAGCAGATAGACCCCTCACCCCAGTCCAACAAAAAAATCTGAGGGCTTTTTTGGAGTACTTAGTAACTACGCCGCTCTGTGTGGGCTTGCAATTGCCCAGTTTGAAAAAGCTACCTCAGGTTAGACCCGGCCGGAACTGACATGGCATGGCCCCGCAGTCTATCTTATCATCCGAACCTGTGATAGTTCGTTCGGACTAGACATGACTTGTCGGAGAATGCAAACGCTTACATACCATTGCAATACACGTGTGCATTCCAGCTTCAAATCCAAAAGTACAAACCAATGAAATACAGAGCTCTGAGGGTAGTACAATTACATCATTATCTAATACTAATTCTAGTCGATTAGAGCCTCTCTATCAGTTTTTTTCTCTTCACATGTTCGAATTGTACTGCTCGAGACGAAGTATGGTATTTGTGAGGTTTCCAATCAGGCCATGCGGATGCAGGCCTGACCTGCATTGCATTTTCACATATAGCTGCGGCTGCCCTCTCCGTTGGCACCTGCAGATGCCGAATCACAGGCGGCTTAAATCCGTCTCCAATATATCGAATTTTTTTTATTTTTTTTCCTCAATCAGATTATAATATCGATTAAACTACTTAGTGTACAAAAATAATACAATATGCGATAACAACGGCCATATCAATCACCTAATCGATACCCAGGCTCTTTAAAACCGCTGCAACTACCCCATCAGGAGAATTCAAATCCACCAAGCCACCGCTGAAATGCCGTCCCGAAGGTTGTATAAAACAATTGTAATATGCCTCAAACCCCCGTCCGAAAAGACCGCTCCAAGGGCTTCTACCTATACTCTCTCAACAAAATAGTATTACAAAAAGAACTGGTAGGAAATGCAAAACAAGATCTACAAAAACGGTTTGGTCGAATCATCCCACGCAACCAGGTCCACGTTTTTCCTGTCAGGGCTGGCCCGTTAAATTCAACTGCGCACTTTTTTTCCTTCTTGTAATCGCTGCCGGCCGGGTCCTAAAAGTAAAAAAGTTGTGTGGTCTTTCCGAAACCTGGGTGCAGAATGGGCAGCGTTCGCAAACCCGTTTATTGCGCGATTTTCGACGGGAGAGCCTAAAAACTACTCCTTGAACGGAAAAGGATTCTTTCTTTTCGCGCGCAATTATTTTTGGAGTTTCAAGTTTTTCGGTTCGTCGTCGTCGTCGGAATTAGAAATATAGAAATCTGGGGAGGCCTCAAAGTACTGGCTGCGGCCTCAGCTGATAGAGCGTTGGGGATCGACATTGAGACAACGCAGTGTCGTCCCTTGTCGATCTGAGGGTGGCAAACAACGCACAACACATTCAAAATGCAACAAAATGCAACAAATTATCGTTTCGCTGTCGTGAATCATATCATAACTTCGTCGTCTTTCCCACCCATCAATACTAGTTTCTAGTCTTGTCGTGGCGGCGAGGGCGATGACACCCTCTCTATAGATACTGTTGGAGGAGGTGCTCCTCGTGGTGGAGGTGGCGGTGTCTGAGCTGCTGGTGGCGGTGTCAAGCCGCCCTTATACTCGAAAGGCTGCGACTTCTCCACGATATGTTGCCTAACAGCGCTCCTCTCGCTCCTCTGGCTCCTTTGTGATACGCTGAGGCTGCTCTGCCCACGGCGCAGTGGTGGCCTATTCATTCCTGATGGCACCCTCTTCGGTCCTGGACCTGGCCCGATTGTTCCTGACGGCATCAACCTAGGACTCGGTGGCGGTCGTTGCAAACTATTCTGCCTGCCCCTAGAAATTGTTTCTCCGGTTTCCTTATCTATCCAAGTACTTTCCTGGGGCTTAAAGACAATATCTGGACTCCACCTCCACACCAGATATTGCTTGAACCGCGACCACATGGAATCGTATTCGATGTTCGTGCCTTTAAAACTGGCCCGTCCTTTGGTGAAGTGATAGAGTACCCACCATTTCACATGGGAAATGATGCCAATTGGTTTGATTTCACGAGGTCCATGGGAAGACCACAGGTCCGCATTTTGTTGCTGGAGATCGTTAAACAGGCGCTCGTAAACACCGCGCTCGTAGATTGGGCGGCGGTGTCGGTCGATGAACCATTTGAGGACGAAGACAGAAATCAGAACTACGGCCATCTATTTTTAGATACGTTAGTAACTCCCATGAAGTGATTAATTCCAAATGATGAAGATGTATACTCACAAATGGCACAGAAGCAATAAAGTACCACTTAATCGGAGGATTCTCTTCAAATACATCCACGTTCATTCCGAAGAAGCTGGTGATGAACGAAAGTGGCAGGAACACGAAAGTTACCCACGAGAGCCGCCACATGCTCGTCCCTAGTCTCAGCGAGTCTTGGGAATCTCGGATGCCCACCGTCTTATACATCAAATCCGTCAATTTATCGGTTTGCTTGATCAGATCGTCTTCGATGTATCCATTTACTAGAGGAGTCAAGGTCAGCCAAACACCCATCTATAGCATAGGGCTACAAAACTTACACCTCAAAAAAGTCTGCTCCACACTCCTCAACCAAGTAAATACCGCTGTATCCGAATCGTTCGACTCATCCTCGTCCTTGAAGTCACCGATGTACTCCTGCACATCGCCAATGCACTCCAAGTGATATGACATCAGTTTGGAAAACTTCAACCACGTCTCCGAGTTCTTAAACAACTCTGGCGCCCGCGATTCGTCCGCCGGATGCTCGTAGATACTATCCTGAAGGATGGATTCATGGTCCCACGCGACATCAAGCACAGCTTCCCAGCAGTCGGCAACGCTGTTATAAACCGTCTCAACGATACGCTGGATGAAATCACGGGAGAACTTTCCGTTCCCTGAACCATTGATATCCTGACCGTCTTCATCAGTAAGGATTTCGTAGTAGCTTGTGCCGGGTCCACGCCAGATCCTCTCGATCTCGCCGTGCGCGGGGACGACGGTGTCATCAATCGATAGAGATTCCGAGTTATCAAAAACAATGACGGTGGAGCCACCATCGTAGACATCGACTGCTTTATGGCCGTGTTCATCCGAGTGGGTGGGGTGTGATTTGTGGCTTTCGTTCGTAACCCATTGAAGGTAGACGGAGAGACGTTGAGAGTAAATGTCATGGGTGTGATGAGCGACTATATTGGATATCAGCACGAAGACTCTGGTGTGAATTTCTATGATTTAACTTACGCCTCGGATTATTAGGATCCGTGTCAATCCAATGCGGCGATGGCGACCTTTCATCGTCCTCCGACTCCCATGGATCTTCAGCCCTCTGTAACCCCGGCTTTCCCCTCTCATCGTCTGTCCCCTCGTCGTCATCCAAAAACCCCTTCAACTCTGCAACTTTCGTATCAGGGTGTCTTTCTTTATTATCATCGGGTCTATAACCCACCCTCATAACCTTCAAACAATCCATGCCCCACGCAACCTTAGCAAGGCCTGGCATCTGTCGCTTCTTGAAAGTCTTCGCCATTGGCACTGCCTTCCCTGCACGGCGCGTCGGACGGAAGTGATACACCCATTCTTTGAGGCTATCCCATCCTTCAATATTCTTTTTATCATGCATCCGATATTTGGCGACGAAGAATTCAGTTGCTTGTGGGAAGTTTTGGACGTGGCTTCAAGGTAATCATATATGTCATGCCGTCAGCATCAACCCCCCAAAACAAAGCGTTTAAAAAAGCAGATAATCACTTACAATACTCGTAGAATAACATCATCATCCCTTTCCATCTTACACAACTTTTCAAGCGAGTCCATATCACTACACTCCGTAGCCCTCGCATCCATCTTAATAAACCGCCTCCCAGTCCCCGGTTCAGTAATCTCAGTTTTACAATACTCTACCATCAATAACCTTCTAATCCGTTTATCCGGTCCGCAAAATTTAGGATCCCATCGCATATCCTTCTTGGATTTCGCCCAATCTTTCCCCTTCGTGGGCATCAATGCGTACCGTTTAGCACCCGGTGTAGGGGGCCACGGTACTCCGCTACCTGCTGCGGTTGCAGTAGCGTAGCCGGACATATTGGTGCTGGCGGCTGGGTACTCGTACATACTGTTGCGCCCGCTGCTAGGCGCGGTATTGGTACCGTGACCGGCGGCGAGGCCATGGTGCGTGAAGTGGACGTAGTGACCCGCGTCGCTTGAGCGGCGGGAGCTAGATGTTGGTTGTTCCATCGTATATCACGTCTTTAAAAAGAAACAAAAGGGTAAGAGAAGAGGAGGAGAGAGGAAGAGGAGGAGGGAGGAGGGAGAGGTAGGCAAGAGAGGAGGAAGAGGAGGAGGAGTAATTCAAGGTTGGAAGACTCGAGGCAATGGAACTCGTGAAGACTCTGGCATTTCCGTTCGTGGAAGGTCTAGTTGAATTGTCATCGAATAAAGCAGGACACTTGCTTATGTGCCCCTTCGAGGTTTCAAGAAGCAGTGAAAAGCTTTAGAAGGTTTAGAGCCTTTCGCGTGAGCACCGCTTGTTAAAGCTCTTCTGTGCGCGCAGCCTAGCGGCGAAAGTAGTGGAGTTATATACCTTCCATCCACTATTCTGGAAAACGTGACTGTCCTCTCCTGAACTGATAGAAAGGTTGTAATGATGAAGTGTTAGTTAGTCAGTTTAGTCAAAAAATGAGGCTGTTGAAATTGCGAAACACGCAGAAAAAAAGGGCGTCCAAACTCGAAAGGAAGGTTACTGACTGGTCAAAAAGCCAAGCAAAACGGGCCCTGGTCCTGTGCACACAAAAACGAGGGCCAAGGGCAAGGATGGGGGTGAGCGCTTGAGCTTCCAGTGCGCAGCCTCACCTCCCAAGCTCCGTGCTCCGTGATCTGAACTCGGAAACTGTCTTTGGGAAGGCAAATGGTATGCGGCTCGCGATCAAAATCGATATATACCCGGGCGGAACCTCCAGGGGGCGGCCGACTCCTCTGCAAGATAAGCTTATATTGGTATCGTGATATTGTCTTTGGATTCAAAATCCTCGATGCTTAAGATTGCTTAAGTTGCAGTCAAGAAATCGTCCCAAGCCGGTTTTATTCACCTCGCCGATATATACCCTATTTCGACCTCCGCCGTTCGTCCAGTTCAAGCTTGGCTCGCTGGCAAAACGGGGAATCTGGGGTAAGCAAAATGCAAAGGGCAGCGATCATATGACGCCCCCAGACCGTTAAGTACCGCAAAATGCGGTGGGGGTGGTGGCCTTGCAGCCTGCACAATCAGGGCTCGAGCTCGTTGGCCTCATGCTCGATTGTGTCAGCGAAGATGATGTAAATGATAACAACATTGCGCTGTCAAGAGTATGAATGTCTCGTGCTCTCCTGTCGGCTTGGGAGGCTTCGAAAGCCGATCGATAGAGTGACTCGTACTATGTATACGAAAGTATGCTACCTAAAAGTTGATCATGCTGTTTATATGTCTCAAGATCAAGCTATCATTAGCCATGCTCTGAATCATGGGATTGTGCATTTTAGCTCGATCGACTTACCCAAGCCTTAGCTTAGCCGCAGACTAGAAGCTTTCTGTAGTCTTAGCTTCGACCCAGGTCACCTCATCCATTATTTGGCCTCGGCCGACGACAAGATCTTAAGACCGACCAAGAATATATCAGGTCCGAATCCTAGTCCCGGCGGGCCCTAAGACTTGGGTGTGCCATACAATACATTTCGGAAGGTGGCATACGGGTTCCATAGACAGCATGCCCAAGAGTTCCTGAGCTAGCTCCAGGGACATGTCCATCGATGCCCTGGCCGGAAAACTTCTTGGCGTTCTCTCACAGGAGAAAAAGATGTTGACCAGCTGAACGAGCCGGCAATTGAAGAAATGCAAGTTTCGGCACGGAACGCTTTCGATTGGTTTATCTCAGCGTAGATTGCATTAGCGGCCAAAAGCAGCACTCTGGAGAAAATATGGAGATCAGCCGTGGCGTTCGTCTCGAGACGTCGAAAAGCACTCAAGATTCTTGTATACTGCTCCCAACTGCCATGTTAAACGACATTCTCCACCGGAGTTACACTGAACAAACCCCGAAGACATGCACAATCGTCTGAACTCCTCCTCGACCCAGGTATACAACAGCATCCTCGACTGTGGGCTGTGCAATTCAACTATTGTATAACCAAATACGTATACCTTGGCAGGCTCAAGCGCTCTCTTGCAACATCGATCAGATGCCATGTCAACTATCTACCAGCGTATACTTAGTACTTATATCTCCCCCTCCAAAAATCCCGTTCCGTTAAATTCTCGTCAAACCGTCTACAACAAGACGTCTAGACGCTTTAGGTATAAAACGCGGGGAAACCGGTTATGTTGCATAATGGAGGATCGATTAAGACTAGCCAGATCCTTTGGCAAGCAGATTGAACTGCAGTACCATCTTAACTGAACAAAGCGGTAAGTAAACCCAATTACCAACTTTAAGCCAAGCCATGAGCACACACTGACATAGTCCCAAAAAGAACCTCTGCACTGAATAAGTCTGATCGATTTGATTTTGACTCAACCCCTCTAGCATCCCAACAGTATGCCCAATACGGCCATCGTAATCGTGCCCACCAAACACGATCTCACCCAGGCATGGTGCAATCGAAACCAAGGCAATTGGGAGGGCGGACAGGGGCCATCAGAAGCCTAAGATATCAAAAACGGAATGCATGAGTTTGGAATGTACGGTGACAACATCGACCTCAATATCGCATAATGGATCAATGGGCCATCTGGAACGTCAACGAATTATTTTCGCATTGATCTGGTTTCTGATAGCTCGGAGACTATGGCTATGTGTGTCGTCTACGGGCCTGATTCAGATAAATATAACGCCACCTACACGGATCCAGCGGATGGAAGCTGGGTTTTTCGCCTGGAGGATGCATGAGCTATTGGATTGTACATATATTCAATAAATATAGCGTCGTGTAGCTATCAAAAAAAGGGTATGTATACGTCAAATTTGGGGGTTCAGCAACCTGTACATAGTATCTTTTTTTTTTTTAATTGTAGACGTTCAATTTGATTAACTATTCGTCAACCTTTCTTTCACATGTCGACGACATTCAAACTACCTACTTGCTAAACTACCCTGAAAAAATATAAAAATACACTTATTGATATATCAATATCCAGAAGAGAGAAAAGGAAAACAAAACAAAAAAATATTCCGTAGAAGAAAGCAACGAGCCAGTATGTATATGGCTAGTAAGTAGTTGTGTGAAAGGAGAAACGTCAAAAAGGGAAAGAAATCGATCCGTAATAAATAGGGAAAAATAATAATCGCAACTCCAAAATAACCTTATCCAGTCCAGTAAGAGTCCGGTCCATCGCCCATCCCTTTTTTTCCTTTAATATCCTCCGAAACATCTTGCCATTGTTGGTTAAAAAGAAAAATATCCGATCGCAAAATAAAATCGCTGGAATAAATCGCGGGAAAAAGGGCAGCAACAACAAAGAAGAACACTCAAGCAACAGAGAGTGAAACCACCGATCTGAATCCGAGATATATCAAAGCGAAGTGGAGAGAAATCTGATAAAAGAAAGAATTCGTTCGTAAAGGGGGGATAAATATTTTGAGGGTGAAAAGTTGAAGGCGAGATAAAATCGTAAAAGTAAAATCAAGAAGCCGAAGGAAGATGTTCAAATGCTCAAGACGTTTCGTTCGCACGAATTTGTAAAAAGAAAAAGAAAAAGTTATCTCAAGCAGCATAGCAGGCATCTAAATATCAACACCAGAACATGCTAATAAGAGAGTCAAAACCATCGCGTAAAGCATTTTCAATCGCCGTAAATAGTATGCATCTCAAATATAAAGAAAGGGTTTAAACGAAAAATAAAAGAGAAGTACGAGGTAGAAAGATCGTGGAATAAAATAGCCCCTTCCTGACCCACCCAGTATATCGGACCCAATGGTGTTGATAAAAAAAAAAAAAAACTCCAACTCCGATCGAGTCAGTACCGCAGAAATGAATCTAGGAAAGATCCATGCGATGGTCCAAGCTTGGGCGTCGAATATCCGTATCAATTCTAGCAGCTTCAGCAAGTACATCCAAGCTCCCGTGCGAAGAGCTTCGGTCCACGCCAAACTGCCCAGATTGGGGACGGCTCTGGGGTTGGTGAGCTGGCTGAAGGTGTCCTGGGTGTCCTCCGATACTCCTGGGACGGGACATATTCGGTGATCCGAAAGAGCCAAAGGTCGTGCTTGAAGCGTGGAACGCAGCGGACGAGAGAGAACCGAACGGCATAAAGCGTTCATTGGTTGGTGCCTATTTTTCATGTATCAGTAACTTAGAACGTTGAGTTTCAGCGTATGTATTTAGCCTTACATCAGTTTCAATCCCCAAAACATGTTTCAACGAAAGCTTTTGCGCACCATCCGTATCTACCGAACTAGCAGGCGTAATAACGGCGTCGTTATTGTCGCTATCATCGCTGCTACCCTGGCGATCCTGACGTCCAGTAAATACCAGTCGTGTTGGATTATTCATTGGAATAGCTGTCTTCGGAGTCTTTGGGAAGGCCTCAGCTTTTGTCGGGGTCGGTCCATCATCATAATGGTGCTCCGGTGGTGCCAAAAATCCTCCTTGTGCCGATGGCATCGTGGTCGGTGGATATGTTTCGCTGGATAACCCGCTGAAATGGTTTGGAGCCCAAGAGTGTCGTTCCAGCTTCAACCTAGACGGTGGAGTTTTCCGCATCGCCGACTGGTTTCCATACATCGAATGACTCCTCTCCTGCAAAAACTGTGGGTTCTCATTCTGATTAAACGAACTCCTCCTTGTGGATGGCGTTGGAATTGAATCAAAGGTCGGCTCGTGTGACGGCAAACTCATCTGCTGCAAAGGCGACTGTGGGAACGTAAACGAATTTCTATTGCTGTGAGACGGGCTGCTAAAAGTCGTAGCCGGTGTCGGAATACTATTGATACTGCTAAACAAGGTATGAACCGGCGGTAAGGTCGGCATTTCTTCATCCTTTGGCGGTACAAACCCGGAGAAAGTACCAGGGTGCCACGTCCGTCTTCGGTTATCCTCCTCTGGTTCCTTCCTAGACCGTTTCCGGCTCGGGGTCGGTGGTTCAGCCATTTCTGACTCGACTGGGGTTGGAGGTGCAGGGCCATGGACGACAGTGGGTGGGTGATGCTGCTGTTGTTGTTGATGCTGTTGTTGGATTTGTGCAAGGTCACGGAGGGGAGGAAGCATTGGACCACTGTTTCTTTGCGGAACAGGCGGAATTTGGAAGCCATTCCCAAGACCGTGAGATTGCTGTTGTTGAGGTTGTGCCTGTTGAGGCTGTGAAAGCCTTCTGTTTTGCCATGAAGAGGCTGGTGAATTGTTAGAAGGCGAAGATGTTCGTGGCACTGGAATAGCTGGGAACAGTGGGCTAGTCAGGGGGCTTTGACCGAGTGCACTATTTGTGAACGTTGTCGATGTAGGCGTAGTTAGAGGGGATGAAGCAGCATATTCGGTTGCTGAGCTCTGGTAGATCAAAGGTCGACGCTGCTTGCTAACTTCCGAAGGAATGAACAACGAATGTGGACGAGCACGGCGTCTGCCAGCGTCTGACTGAGATTCCTGTGGAGCCTGGGTCTGTGTCTCAGTGGGATACTCCACGGCCATAGCATCAGGCGGGTGTGCTGGCGACTGCGGTGGAGGCATAGAGCCTGTCGTCGATGACCTAGCTCGTCCGCTGCTCTGTTTTCTTTCGGTCTTGTTGCGGGGGTATCGAGCTCCAGTGGCTGCAAGCGAATCAGGAGGAATGTACTCGTCGGCGTGAACAGTTGTAGAATGCTGCCTCAGGTTATCCATTCGCGAAAATGCCCTGCCGCAATGGCAGTGGAATGGTCGCTCGCCAGTGTGTTTACTACGGACTTAATTAGCAATTCTTCGAAATCACGCATACGTCATTTGCAGCGAGAACCTACCGAACATGTCGGAGCAAGTGCTCGCTGCGAGTAAAACTCAAATTGCATCCCTCGAAACCCTCACAGAAGAACTTTTGCTGCTTCTTTTTCTTCCCTTTTGTAGCTGCCGTTCCCGAAGCTGGTGCCGAAGCCGTCGTTCCAGTCGCGGAAGTAGCTGATGCTGATCCACCCGGCGTGCTATTCTCGCTTCCCACGGCCGGCGAGTCGTCATTGTCGACCAATTTAAGGGCAGCAGTCGCGGTGCTGATCGATAGCTTTTTCTTATGCCCACGAGCGGCACCACGTGAACCAGGACCAATCGATGCATGCGAAAGCGGTACTTCTGTCGTGGAGTTGTTTTGACCCTGAGAGCCTACATTCTGACCTTCACCGGGAACACTAACACCTTGCCCTGCCGTCCTCGGAAAGCTAAACCCTCCCAATCCTGCCTGTTGCGGTACCTGCTGTGGTCGGAATTGCGGATTCGGCGGTGTAGCAAATTGAACGTGGGGAGTGTTAAAAGGAAACGACGGTGGCGGGGGCCTCGAACTCGGCTGGTTCTGTTGTTGTTGGAGGTCTTGTCGGGGGTGGGATGTTGGTTGGCCAAACGTAAAGGGTTTACTCTGCTGCGGCTGATGTTGGGGAAGAGGAGCCGGCATGGAAAAGGGAGACTGCGATTGCGAGAGTTGTTGCGGCTTTGGAGCAGGTTGTGAGGAAATCGACTGCGTAGGGCCAGCCTGCATGGGCTGTGGATATGATGGAGTTACGTAGGCAGACGACATTTTGTTGACGGCTTGGAACCCGTCAGCCATCTCCAGGTCGGCAAGACAGGAGAGCGGCCACGAGGAGAAAGGAGAAGGATAGAAGGCAGGAAGATGCCCTGGAATGTATATTTAAATTTGCCCCAGACGTTGGCGATAGATTTATTATATTGTTGCGGCTCTTATTAATCGAAACTCGAGCACTGGTTGGACGGATGAATGATGGATGGATGATGGAGCGAGTGAATGTGTCTTCCCGCAATTCCGGCCGACAAATGATCGCCTACTAGGGAGAGACGACGTGCGTAATATGTCAGTGGTGGTGCTTCATTCGCGGATTATGCAGAAAGGCGGTGCACCGCAGGGCAGATGGGCTGGTGAGCGATAAAACCCCGAAACGATTAAAAAGCCTCAAAAGTAAAAACCAAAGCTCCAGAATCTTAACAGACAGGAGAAGTATGGGGTAAGGTTCACAGGAAGAAAGGGTGCGAGATGGAGGTAGATATGGTTGTGTTCAGGAACAGATCTCAAAGATGCCTGGCAGGGAATGCAGAAAACGGATGGGATGTGGATGGGTGGATATGGATGGTATGGATTGGGGGCTGGAAGGAGAGGGAGCTGGTCTCACATGGACGGCCGTACGGACCACCCCACCCTTAGCCCTTTGCAATAGCTTTGTTCCCAGCTGTAGACGCTCAACAGAGTAATAACCTTGGAGGATCCTCGTCTACAGGCAGGAGTAGCCTCGCCGGATCTGTCTGCTGGGGCGAGAGAACGGCCTCGATATCTGGCTTTCTGGCTCGAAGTAACTCGGGCGGGAGGTTCTGAACGCAACCTTTTTTCTGTTCAGGCTGGAGCGAGCAAGGAACGGATAACGTGCACCCTCACCCCTGGCTTAGGCGAGCGGGAAAAGTATAAAGTGGAAGACGAAGGCGGAGGAGAAACAAACAATCTGAGGTGGAAAAAAGGTTAAAAGGTCGGAAGGCAAAGGGCAAGAAGAAGAAGGGGGAGAAAGTGAAAAGAGGGAAAAGGGAACGGGAGGAATAAAAGCCACAGCAGGATAAACGTAAACGTCTTTAAACCATCGAAGAAGGTAGGTCTGCAGAAAGACCCGCCGATGAGAAGCGGAGGAGGCACAGTGGAAGGTTGAATACAAGTATTATCCCTCACCGTCAGGATAAGGCTGTTGCTTTTCCCATGGATGGAAAAATTATAATTCGAACGGGAATGCAAGCAAATCCCCAAACTGTCGGGTTAGGAAAATCGACGACGGCACTCACCGTTGATTGGAGCAAGCACGGCTACCCGGGCTAGGATGGATGTGATGTTGTAGGACCAGTTGCAGTTGCATGTGAGGGGTGATATAGTCTGGAGTATAGACGACGACAGCGTCGTATTCCTTCGAAAAGGTTAAGCAGGATCAACTTAGTTCAGGTCCCCCCAAGGAGAGGAGGCGGACAGCCGAAAAGCCAAAGCCAAAACAGAATATGCCCCTCTCCTCGCTTTGCCTTCGGATTCCTGAGATAGGTTGTATAGTTCTTTCGGCACGGAAATGTTTCACAGCAGCGGAGTACAATTGCTGGCTAGTCAGAGAGAAAAAAAAGATGCGGTCCACCTTTTTCGGTTGTATTGAGATGTCCTATTATAGCAGGATCGGATCCAAGTGCCTTTGGATTGTTCCTGACTGCTGAAAATAGTAGTGCTGGTGATAAGGCAGGTACAGACAGCAGCAGGTACAGCGAATCAGCTTCAGTGGTCAATGCAAGTCGTTCGTTCGGGGTCCAGACAGTGAGGTCAAAAACGGCCTAACCCTCAAAAAAAGAATGTGTCGACCTCGACCGTAGGATTGCGACTAGCCGGAACCAAGAACTGTCCAAAGTCATCCGTCTACCTTGAGGCAAAATCAAAAATCAAAAGAAAAAAACCCGCAACCTGCTATTGAGAGCTCTTGTCGGAAAGCTAGGTAGATGATTCTAGCCGTTGAAAGTTGGAGAACATAGCAGGGGAGCCGACGGTAACTCCAACTCTGCCGTTGCAGGGACTGCCGCTTAGAAGATCGCTGGGGTTTATGCGGTCGACGTTAACAGGTCAGAAGCAAGTTGGATGGCGGTGCGCTGTCTTGAATCGATCCTAAGGATTTCACCGTCAACTTGTATCGGTCACTCGTCAGCAACATCCTTGGACTCCTTGTCTCGATAGGTTCCTGCTTTTTGTCTCTGCTTCGCATTTTCTTCCAGCCAGAGACACCTGCAAAATCCGGTTTATGTATCTGAGAAAAGTGTATGCTGTAGTGTGATAACACACACGTAAGGTACTTTTAGATGTCAGGTACCCGCATATCTCTGTTCATCAAGTACCTACAGCTGCAACTAGCAGAACATTACTAGCAAGGTCTCTCGAAAGCAAAGGTTTCGAATTTGAAATCAAAAACAGGTACCTTGAGGCTAGTAGCACCTGTCTTGTCAACCCAGCCGACGACATGCACGAGGAGAACTTTTCGAGATTCTCTTCGTCGTGATGATCAATTGCGTCCCTCTCAAGAAAAAAAAAAAATTCGCGGACGGCGGGAGACCCTGTCATTGACGTTAACAACCAGAACCCGCCTAAATGGCTGTTCTCAACAGAAGCCGGCCGGCCATCTGTTCTGAACAGGAAGCTAGCACAGTATATCTTTTCCGGTTCTCCTGTGTACTACTCGATCTGTGCTAGCCGATCCATCCCCTCCTTCAACTGGACGACCACTTGAACAACACGAGCAACCCTGTGGGCCTGCAACCCAAGTGATCTGGATATTCAATATCACGTTCCAGATTGATGTCCCGTATTGCAGCCGCCCACGATGTCGTTTTGTGGAGCCGTTTTCCTTTTTTTCTCGAAGGTTTCAGAAGGTCCCGTTGAGTGCATTGACATCCAAACATCCGTGCTTTCGAGCAACAAGCCTTCGTGAGCCGCCATATTCCAAAGGAGGACGGACGTTTTGACCTCTCCCAAGACAGGAGTTTACCGGTCTAGGGAAGAACAACATCGACAAACGGACCGATACCCATCTATCGAACATTGGGAATGATGATGCATCGAAGGCCAAATATAGAAACCGAATACAGCAAAGAAAGACAAGTCTTCAATTGTGAATTTCTTTTTAAATGCAAGCAAGCTCACAAGTTTTCGGAGCTGCCAGGGAAGCAGGAGGACCTCCTGTCTTCGTCTTGCATATACGAACAACCCTAAAGGGACCAACAATGGTCCTGTCTTCATCGTAAACATTCTTCAATTCCGTATCGATTGATCAATTGATCAAATGCATGCCCTTACCCCAGTCGGCCTCCGTACCCTGAGATGAAAAAAGGTGGTCTCCCCCTTCATGCAAGGTGATTGACTCCGCATATTTCTTTCTCTGCATCTGGGACCACCGTGCACATGCATAAAATCGCCCGGATGTGTTGTTCTCGAAGCATTCGTGCAGCAAGACGAAGGGCTCCAAGGTACAAGGAAGACGCCGAAAGGAATGCCTTTCTACGATCCAAAAAAGTTCGGAAGCCCATTTTCTAGCTTCTGTGAACGGTTCCACCACTGATACGCCGACAGATGTCGCTGAACTGGCGGCTCTCTTTTTCGATCTCATGGTGGTCGCCTGATCTTTTCAATCTCTTTTTGTATAAAAAAAGAGATTTCGTACTTCTGTATGCAGACCTCGGGGAATCCGTCTATATCTGTCCCTGACTTCACCAATTCGTCAGCAGATATGTTGGATGTTTTTCTTCTCTCTTTCTTGCTTTCGCACATTGCATAGCATGTGCATTAGTCGAGCATATGATCTCAGAAGCAACTGCGAGCAAAAGCAAAGGAGAAAAGAAGTTCCATATTCATCCGAGTATGGGGAATATTCAGACGAACCCGGGCTCGTATCTTTCTTGTGATAACAATGCCGCCATTCTGCTTACCAAATCCCTGTCCGCGAAAAAGGGATCTCTCAGGCAAGGGACGGCACATAGGAAAACGCTCGCAGGGTCTTCCTAGCGACACGATGGGGAAACTTGGATGGGTCTTCTGCGGCATATGACAGGGGTGGTCACGGCCGTGGCAATCCTTTAGCTGTGGCTTTGGGTCGAGAGGCGACAGCGGGCCTGTTTCCTGCCTGAACCAACGTTGGATTGCTTCAGGCTGAAAGGTGGCTTCTTGGGCTATAACGTAAGTGTAACAAGCTTTCTAGAGAATGTGGCTGCTGATAGGAAGTTGGTGGCAACGGTTGGTGGTTTCCTGATGTGATCTTTTGAAGCTTTTTGACGGCTGCAGGTTGCACAGCAGCGGACAAGACCAAGGTTATGGTCGCAACGCAGCATGTAACGCTGGACAGCAGAATACCACAAAGCCTGCAGTCTGGAATTCTCTAGGTCGAGACCTCCCCGCATTTCATATCCACGCACGAGTCGCTATTTGTTAGAAAATGGGGTAGCCTTGTCCTTGCAGGTCGGAATCACATGGTCTCTTACTTATCTTGAAACCTTTTCGCATCAAGATCTGTGCAGACGCCGAATATATTTGAATATCAACTGGATGTCAACTAACGGGTTGCATAACCCCTACATGACTATAGGCCCAGAACTAAATAGACATACGGACAATATAGCCAGCCAATTGACAATTTAAACCCACAAACGTTCTTTGGATTAGAAAATATGAGATATCTTTTCAAATCTTTTCCCCTCAAACATCCCACCTGACGTCATATCCAGTCCATACATCTCCCCTCAGGCACACCTCAGGCAGCCTTGACTCACCATGCCTGCACCTCGCCCTGAGCGAATCATCATTCCTCTTCAGTACATAGCTACAAATCCGAAGAACAGAATCCATAGGAAAGAAGGCCCCGTGGTGCAATTGACTAGGTAGCATCTCCTTATTCTTATTTATGGTTAAGTTGAAGGAAGATACAGGTTCAAGTCCTGTCGGGACCCGTACTTGCTTTCATTTTTTATATTTTTGGGTGCATGGAGTATGGCCTTTCAGCAGACGGCTAGTAGTTTGATACTACATAATTCAGGCCCGACCCTACGTCTCTAGACGCATGATGTCTAAGCTGCACATGCACACCATACATCCGCGGAGGTAGCGGGCGCAAGGTCCTGCAGTACTGCAGTGTATATTGGCGATCACACCCCAATGCTTAAGTTGTTAAGCTAAATAAGGAGGATACAGGTCCAAATCCTATCAGGGCCCGTACTCATTCCCTTTACATGCGTGGAGTTCTTCATAGTTTCTATAGCTCGAACCTAGCTGAAATTCAGCCTAGAGCATGCACATTCGAGACTATTGTTGTTTGTTTAACTCGTACAGATTAAATAGCATGCATTCGTGCGTATACTAATATTATAATACATTAAATATACAAAGGTCTTGTGGTGTAATTGGCTATCATACCCCTCATTGAGTGATTTCAAAGCAGAGGAAGATATAGGCTCAAATCCTATCAAGGCCCAACCTAACTTTTATTTTTTCTTTTACAGGCGTGGAGTTCGCATTAGTTTTTCCTCCTAGAAGCGAGTGCTATGGCAATTGTATTATAAGAATTCGGTAGTCTCGAATCTAGGCGCTCAAGGCTCCGAGGTCAGGCACCTAGGTCGGATTTCAGGCACATATATACCGCACATCCACTCAGATCTTACACGTAACAATAGGTCCCGTGGTGCAATTGACTAGCACACCCCGCTCCAATTTGCAGGGGAAATATAGGTTCAAGTCCTATCGGGGCCCTTACGCTCCATATTTTTTTGTCTCTCTCGAAGACTAGAATGGTACTAGAGCTATGGTACCGCGCCGTTGATTTGCCGCGATTGATTTTGGACGCTTGACCGCAAAATGCACGTGGCTGGACCCCTTTGGTAAATATATCGTTATTATTTTGTTAATAGTATATCTTAGGGATATATGAAATTCAGGTTCAGAAATAGTAACCAAGACAGCTTTCATAACCTGTCAAATTATAAACCCAGCTTTCCTACCACAAAGGCTAGGATTTAAACCTTAAAACTATCTATTTATTTAATTATTATTCTAGCTAAACTTAGTATTGTCTATGAATATGATTATTTTTAAAAATATTTGGATTATTAGCCACAATGTCGTGATAACTAGGCCCTATATTCGTATTATCGATAATTATCCAAACACCTGAACCTTCCTCTCAGGCAGGGGTATCAGGGATATATGGAGTTCAGATTCAGGAATAGTAACCAAGGCAGCCTTTTTGGTCTAACAGTATACCCACGACTGCTGGCCACGGCAAATAATAGAGCTAATTATGTAAATACCGCTTTTTTAAATCAGGTGAATGCAGACACCAGGCTACGACGGGAACTAATTAACCGCAAGGCTCGATTTTAGAGGTAGTATACCATTGACGTGACGGACAGAAAACGATACATAGAATGCACTGAGGTATATAGGTGTGGTAGATGAATGCTCGATTACATCGTATTGTGGGATTCTGAGTATACTAGTATTATTGATACCGTCTAACTGTCTCGATTAATGGCTATAGTAGCTACTGAAGTTGCTAGTAATCTCGAATCTATATAGGTGGCCCATAATCATTTGCAAGTCGGTAGCCCATTGCAAGAACGAATTGATACTATGTACTTGCTCGGCATCATATTGATACCTAAACGGTGAGAGTACTTTACTTTATATACCACCCCCCACCTTTGTCCATATAACTAGTGCACTGGCCCTGTGGTGGAACTTGTGGGAACATTGCCTGATGATTCACTTCGGTAGTCTCGGAGTAGCTACCCTGACTGAGAAGGAGGAGGGAGATGCGGGTTCAGCTCCCGTCCGAGGCCACTTTTTTGTTCCTCTTTTATATATCTTTTTTTTTTTTTTTTTTTTTGGGAGGGAGGGGGGTTTGAGGTATCATTTTGGCTGGATGCTCGGCGGTGATTGCATATAATTACTTGAGAGTACTGGTGGAGTAGTTCTGCGCCTGGCCTCGAGACTGCTTGAGAGTGCCGAGTGTAGACTCTAGTTGACCCTCAACACCCCCCTTCTGTAGTCTGCTCCTCTAACGACGGCTTCACCAGTCTCATGGTTGGGCTTCACTAATGAGCTATTAGTACTATTTATTATATACCCAACCAGTGTTTCGTATCTGTGAATTTCTAGTAGTGTAGTTGCCTCACAGTTACCACGAGTCTCGTATTTATATATGTCTGTATTTTAGACCCACATGTCTCTTTGCCATCCACGGTGCCCGTCTGTCGATCCATAAACCTTTGTGTAACGTACAATTCAAAATGCAACATCTTCTAACCACGGCGATCTCACGTCATCTTAAGATCTTCGGTTATGGGGGTATATATTGCCCGATACTTTATATACCCACAACTAACATCGCGTAGAATGGCTATAAATGTAAATGGCAAGAAGATATCGCACTACTAGGTCTTCCAATACTAAGGCTCTAGAAAGAGCATAAACTTGAGGGTAAACTTTTAATCGTGATCAAGAAGGACATTGACAGCCTCATTAAACCTAGATGAAAGTATCCCTAACCAATCAATAAAGAGGTCTCCTATCTTAACACCCCATCATCCCCTCTACTCCACACCTATAGCTATCATCCAAGATCTACTCATCCTTCTTCGAGCTCTTAGCAGCCGAAAACCCCATTCCATACTTATAAACCAAATCCGCCCCAAGACTCGCCGCAAACAACATCACCGGCAACACCACCCCAGCCACTCCAACTTCATTAACCCCAGGCTCCGAAGCTCCCAAAATCCCATGAGCTTTATATCTACTCCACCAACTAACACCGCTGACAATAATAGAAATATCATTCAATGCAGCGTGGGTAGCCATCACGTAGAACTTCTTTTTGATAGTTTTGCCATCTGCCTCGTAGAGATTCCCGGGCTTTGCCGCCTGAGCGGCTGCTTGGGCGATTCCGGTTAGGATTGCTGGGATTGCTGAGAAGATGCCGAGAGTGTGGAGGAGACGGGAGGTGGAGAGTAGTTGAGGGAAGAAGGGGGTTAGAGTGGAGAGGATTGGGAGGGAGAAGTTGGTGGTGAGGTAGTGGAGGATGTCGATTGTGTGAGAGAAAGTGAGGAAGGCGATTGGGAAGTGGACGATGGCTGGATGGACTGGGTGGCTGTTTGTATTGATATATTGTTAGTGAATAGGTACCTATGTCGTCATATATCAAAGAAGCAATGATAGGTACCTCTTGAAGAACATTTTGATAGTATTTTATAGCTGGTAAGCTCGAGTGTATTGATATTATATCTTGGATTGCTGCGACCTGATAGAAGGGAATTGGATTCTCTAATCAATCGATACAGGATTCGAAAGAAAGAAAGGAAGAGGTATTTGTACGTCAGTCGGTATATGGTCGGTATCACGTTGAAGGTCAGACCGTAGGAGGTGTTACAATGACCGCGGTTTATTTTTCTTGTTGGTGTGTGGAGAACTCTCACCTCAAGCTTGTGTGTGGTGTGTGGGCATATGGAATCAATGCGATTGGCTGCCATTCCCCAACGACCCAAACCGGGAAGGAACGTGAACGGCGAAGCCTCGACGGACGGATTCCGGTGGCCGTGATCTCCGTGATCGATCAGATAAGATGTTGTGTTGTTGCATTTCGAGATGTCACGTGAATAGTTCTTGGCATATCTCCCATAGCAACGCATGATATCAAACAAATACACAAAACACCACACGTCGACATAGTAGATGGTACCTTTTTATTCGAACGAGTTATGTACTTTGTGTACGTGGAGACGGATTGATAGATATTACCCCACACGATAAGAAGTCTATGAAGCTCTTGAATATAAGCTCCTCCGCCCACAGGAGTGGCGCCCGAACAATTCATGGAGCCCAATGCTGCTGCACACTCCAGCTCGACGACAGCATTGTTCGATCGTATCTCGGCTTGGATCGCATCTACAGAAACCGACAAAGACCCACCCGCAGAATTCGAAGCGGAGATCCCCATATCGCCGACAATTAAGCAGGAATATTCCAGGAAACGAGCATTTTCCGACATATCAGACGCCGGTGATGGCAGGTTAACTGAGCAAAAGCGGAAGCACATCCGTACAATCCATCCTGCCCCGCGATCAGCTCTAGGATTCATAGCGGATTTCGAAGATGCGGGTCCTTCAGATAGTGTATCGCAGATAGACGCCGACGTTTCCGTACATTCAGCAACAGACATTCGCAACCTCTCAATTGAATCGTCAATCACATCTCCAGGAGATGACAGTCCCACGAAGGTGTCACTTTCCAGCGGTATAACTCCTTCAGTAGCTACAACGAGTCCAAAATCTAAAAGGAGATTGTTGGAGACAAGCACCCCGAACTTCAGATTTCTTGGAGTATCAGGCCGTGCAGGCCTCACTGCCTGGGATGATATCAACGACTGGGTTCCTATGAGCATCCGGAAATTAGCCCAAGGGTTTTCTAGATCGACGTCGCCTCGTGGAATGATTTGTAGCTGCGTAAAGGTGGGTTTTTGCCGATAAAACCCTACTTCTGAGCTTTGCTCTAACTTTAATAGGACATAATCATTAATTACGACCCAATGCTACTCTGGGACGACATTACATTTTCGGACATGAGTGATAGTAAAGACCATGAACGACATCTTAGAGAAGCCGAGTTTATTCTTGAATGGGTGCAGATATCGAACGATATGCACGTGCATGCAGCGGAGGAATCCGACTGGGTGCGCCATTCAAAATATGTTCTGAGTTCAGTGATCACTGTGAATGGTGACATATACCCTCTACATACCGTAGGAGTGTAAGTGACTCCGAGATTCCTGGTTCTACGTGCACCTTGTGTGCTGATATTTCTATCTTAAAGCCAATCCGTCGACCTTGTACGAGAGTTCTGTCCAAGAACAAGACGTCGCGCGCAGAGCCAACCTACTTCTCCCTGTAAGAACCAGGAGGGGCGGTTAGGAACCGTGACGTCCATAAACCCGCCATCGCGGGTAACAGAGGGCGTTATAACTGCCAGAGCAGATCTTACCGTCCTCCTTCGAGATTGCGGGCGCACAAGTTCTCTATTCCAAGCTCTAGACGATAAATTTGGACTAGAAGCTTATATTCCGCCGTTCGAGAACTTCGTAGAACCACCGGTTTTTATGCTCGACGTTAAGTCCTTAGACGGTAGTTGTTTAGAAGCTGAGAACCAAACCGCTATTTGCGCGAATGCAATACTGGAGTCGTGGCGGTGTTTGGGAAAGATATCTGCTTATAACTCCGCCCCGCTGCCTCGCTATCTTGACGCTCCTACCGGGTCTGCACAAAATCTAGGACCCATGACAAACCCCCTCGAATATCCAACCGTCGAACAGCAAATCCCCACCGACCCAAATAACCCCTCAGCCTCTGGGACTACTTCAATCCAAATAGGCGTCGACCATGTCATAGCTGTCCAAGTAGCCTCATACAGCTGGTCTTATACCATCGTTTTTGCGACTCCAAGTAGCGAGGACGACGCAAAAGTTCAAGCTAGAAGAGGTTATTCCCGACGAGTGTTTGGACCGCATCCTATCGGTGATAGTAGAACCGTAGAAGGGGCGTATAGGATATGTAGGTTTTTACATCAGCTTTTTGTGTATAAGACGCGGGTATGGCTTCCTGGGATTATTCAGCGGGATCCGATGCCGATGCTTGATGAGTTTTCGGTTTCGTAAAGCGGTATTGAAGCGGAGTTGGCGTTTTATATAATTATTCTAGGTGTTTGTAGTTGATACGGCTGGGGTTCTTTGCGTTCTGTGGGTTTGGTGTTTCATCGGATATATATGGCGTATTTCGATACCTTGCGGGCTATGGGTATGGAGCTAGAGTATATTTGGGTTTACCACGGCTTAATTTCCCTAATAAAAGCTTGTGAAATGAAAGGATAGCAAATGAAATGAATTCAATATTAATTCATTATTCCCTACCCCCGGGCCCCGCGGATTCGCATTTAGTTGTATGAGTATGTTGCGCTTGCGTGTTATGGCTACCATGCTATGGCATATATCGGCGATTGAGATTGCTAAAGATATCATATAATGGGAGTAAACCATACGCCTGAGAGTCAGAGATGCGAAGATGTATGAATGACTTAGATATTCGGTCTATTGGTCCAGCCCTTGGAATTATCTGTTTATGACATTAATATTGATTGCAAGTGATAATCTAGATATCCCGCCCAGATCCTAGCTTCAAACCATCAATTTCCAGTTGCCTTTAATCCACAGTTTGAGGAACCCTACAAACATCACATTTAGTATACACACAAACCTGCAGTATTGGACATTTATGCACTTACGGCTTCTTCTGATTATGCGCCCCTTTATTCCTCGCTGCAAATAGCCTTGAATTAAAATCCTTGGTTTCTGCATTATTCCACGCTGATACCACGACTCTAAAACACCTCTGTTAGCTATGATCCTAGAAACAAAAGCCATGGCGATAAGACTAACTGCTGTGTCAAATCCCTATACTTCTCATAACTAACCCCCTTCAACTCCACATCCGCCCCAGTCTTACTAAGCTTAACACCTCCATCGTCGAGTCTACTGCGTACATCACTGGATACCGATAAAACTGTTTTCCAAACCAAGTATAATACGACGGCGATGACGGTTAAAACTATTAATGTTGCGATAATCGGCAGGATTTTGGAGAGGAATGATGGTGGTGGAGGCTTTGGTTTTGCTTTAAAGAGAGAGGCGATTGCAAAGATGGGCCCCGTGGAGAGGAGGATGACGAGGGCAGTTGGCGCCATTGATCTTATTCTGACCTTTTTTGACCTTTTTTGTCGACGCTTTGTTGGATGTTGAGGTTGTGTTGAGATATGAAGGACTGATAGATATCGGTAGCGAGAAAGCCTGGTGATGAATCGATGGAGTTAAGTTTAAAATAGAGAGTGCTTTTGCATAGAAAAATAAATTAACTCAACTTTGAAATAAAATCCGACGGAAAGGCCGGCGGCTTTTATAGGTTTTGTAATCGACTTGAAAAATATACTTTCCTAACTTGCAGCAACCAGCTTAAATTTCTTCCCCTGCATGCATCATCTACCGACATCCATATTCGCACTCGCCCTGTCCCTCATGACACTTGGACCCGCATAAAACAGCATCCCAGATTCCGCGGTCCCGTCCATCTGTCTCGCAAAAGAAAAAGGTTGCGGGCCGGGGGGGAAGATGGGGGTTGGTCGCCGCCAAGGTTGCATTCCTCAACAGAATACATTTACCTGTTCACAAAGGTAAGCTTAGGTACTTCCGTTTCGTGCGACTTCGACTCTCTCTTTTTTCTTTTCGTGCGACATTTTCTATGGGAAAGCAAGCTATGAATGCTATATTTCTTGGGCCCCAAGATTTCAAGATTGTGATTATTCTTAGCATCCCTCCAACTCGAGTACTCCCCGCACGGAAAACGACCTAAAGGGACAGGGGACGTCGGTTATTTCGGAAGTTAGGTAAGCAGATTTCCTTTTTCTTTCCACTTAAGAGTCTCAGAAGGGCTGGAGTGGTATTATAATATTATAGAGCCCCAGATCATTTTGTTTAGCTTCAAGGGCTTTGGGGGATAAGAGAGCCAATCGTTTTTCGCAATTGTTTGGTTTAATTGCAGGGGGTGTTGATGGAATAAGCCTTGTGAGGAGAAGGGTTACGTATGCCATCTGTGGGACCTCGAGAGATGCATGCATGGGGGGTGGGTTTGGCTTTGCTGCTGCCTGGCTTACCCGGCCTGGTAGTAGTCGACCCGAATGCGGATTGTGGGAGCTTCCGGCCGGACAAAAGCTGCAAATTCGATTGAAGACAGTTATCGTCATTTTAGTTGAGGGTTGGATGGCTGTCTTGTTTTTCCGGGTTTGCTAGGCAGACTCGCTGCTTTGAGTGCCTGGAGCTCAGGTTTGATCAGGTACAGTAGTATACAGGGTATCATGATATCACGCTCCGGATATACCCGCTTCACTTCTAATCTCCTGATAGTTGAGAGCACTTGAGATGGGGATATATATAGAAACTGTCTACACTATTGCCGTTTCTATACATGACTTCGAATTCGTCCGAAGAGGACCGTTCAATCATGAAAGGAAAAGTAAGCGAAACCATTCTCACGGGATCGGTTGAAAAGGAAAGCCAAGGTAGTTGGGCCCGAGCATCATCAAGAGAATGTAAATTCGTCGAGGGGTTAAAAAACAGGAAATATGATATATATATCATTCATCAGACAAGGGAAGTGTAATGAAAAACACACAGCTAAAATAAAATGGAAACTGTCCTGTCACTCGCCCCTATATCACTTCGCTTGCTGCCTCGCTTTGACTCGCTCGCTGTTTGGTCTTTCTTGATGCATGTTCAAAATGGTGCTGCTGCTGCGCTGTCCGTGTCCAAATTCATCCGATGCCGCAAACAATAAAACTCGAGCCTTCCCCGATCCACTACTGCTTTACACACGAATCTACCGCATGATTTCCTCGAAGATCAACACTGGAAAATCGGTTAGCTTCTATTCCATTCGATTCAACTTTTAACAATGGGAAACTCACTCTTCAACTGCTCCTTCGTCAACTCGTCCTTCTTCCTATCAAAGTCAAAGAACTCTTCAGGAATTGGCGGTGCAGTTGGCTCATCCTCTGGGTCGTGGTATGGCTCCAAATAAGGATGTCTCAGCGCATCCTCAACCGTGATTCTCTTTGCCGGGTTAAACGCCAAGAGTTTCTCAAGTAAATCCAACGCTGAAGGCGAGGTCTTCGGGAACATGCTAGCGAACGGAACACGTTTCTTGAATGGCAGAGAGCGGATGTACTCTCGTGCGCGGCGGGATTTGATTCCGTAGTAGTCTTCCATTGTGGGAGTGCCGAGGACGTCGAGAATTAAGGTGAGTTGGTGGTGGTCTAGGTCCCAAATGTTAGCTCTCAATCGCGGTGTACTCCGTAGAATACGGGAAACATACAGTCTTTGCCAGGGAACAATGGCTTCCCGCTAAGCATTTCTGCCAAGATACATCCCACACTCCACACATCGATTGCCTTGGTGTACTCCTTGAACGTCAACATGATCTCAGGAGCACGGTACCACCTGGTCGCCACGTATTCGGTCATAAACCCGGAGTTATCATCACTCGAAGCTGCGGATCTCGCAAGTCCAAAATCGCAAACTTTGAGATCGCAGTTAGCGTTTAAGAGCAAATTGGATGGTTTTAAATCGCGGTGGAGGACGTTGGCGGAGTGCATCGCCTTCAGGGCACGGAGAGTTTGGTAGATGAAGTATTGGCAGTGGTCGTCCGAGAGGTCTTGGGTACGGATCACACGGTGCATATCGGTTTCCATGAGTTCCTAGATTAGATCAAACTTTAGTATATTAAACTCCGTGAAATTAGGATTTGGGAGCACGTACCTGGATAAGATAGACTTCATTAAAGCTATCATAGTTCCGGGGCTTCTGGATATCGAGAATGGAAATGATGTTCTCGTGGTTAAAGTACCTCAAAAGCTTCATCTCACGCAACGTGCGGAGACAGAACATAGAGTGATCGAACGGCGTGATCTTTTTGATGGCGACCTTTTGTCCAGATGGCTTGTGCAGTGCCGAGCTGTATATCTCATTCGTTAATATACTACACTACCAGAACTCATATACCTCACGCTTTTTATATGGTCTCTTACCAAACAACACCGTAGGCACCTTCACCGACGACATCCTGAATCTCGTACTGGTCGCTAACATTGAACGAAATCTTTCGGCTCGAATTCTGGCGGGACATGGTGGCTGCTACAGACTACCCCACGGGGCTTCTCGACTTTCGGATGTTGCTTCGGGAGTTGGTGATAGGGAAAAAAGGGGAATTGGACGTTTTCGTCAGATGTGCAGCTTTTTGCTTGTCGAACGCTATGTAGACAGAAAAGCTGTGATTGATATGAAGGAAGGTTTTGAGGAAATCCGGTTTCCTAGCGAGAATGGGTCCTTTTTTCTGCGGTGGGAGTGGTTGGTGGATTTCAAGGAGGAGAGAAGTAGGTGGTCTGGAGGGCCAAAGTGGGGTGAACGAGAGGGGAACGAGGATTAGTTAGTATGCTTGCTTGCTATTGGTATTGGCACCCGGCGTTGTTGATAATATGTAATATGACAGCCGGCGAATGAGAGAAAACACCACGAAACCGCTCAGCGGATAAGGAAAGGGCCTTCTCGGATTATATAAGAAGGAAAAAGGAGCGAATGAGTATTAAAATGGAGTCGAAGAATATGGTGATGATGATGCAGTCGATTCTACCAGAAACGCAGTTTGCAGGAAACACCGAATGAGAAGCGAGTATGGACAAGTCCTGAGAAGCTAGAGCACAAGACAGCAGAACACTAATGAAGGAAAAAAGGGAAAGATTGGATAGGAACAAAGGCTGGGTATTTACATGGCCTCGGATCACTCTCACTTCGTCATTATTATCACTGATGCTTGAAGGAGAAATTCACCAAACGGATCAGTTTACAAGGGGTGGAAAAGGCTTCGCCGTGGGCTGGCATGGGCATGGGCCTGCCGTCTGAAACCGGGCTTGCGTGCAGACGACATGATGCTTGCCAAAGTTCACAATGACACCAGCACAATGACAGAGGGAAAGAAGATGCGATAGCTGCGAGTGAATAAAAAAACTTTGAAACTTACGCGCTTAAGGCTGATCCTTTAAAAATAGCCTTTCTGCTGGGGGGCCTCTGGGTTCTGAACCAGGCTGTTGGGACCTCGAAAAGGATGCAAATGGCACGTTCTATTTGAGGTTGAAATCTGCTTGGATGCAGGCGAACGGATAGGTAATTTCGCGTATTCACAAGCTTTTAACAATTAACTTTGCTGCAGAAGTCGCCAGGGTGGTATGTAATCTTGAAGGATCGATGCTTGACTCGTGCGTATGTGGGAGGGGAAAGAAGGCGATGTTTCGAGCTCCCGATATGATAAGCACAACCGAAGCTAAGCTACAAGCTCTAGCTATACCCGATCAATGTCTCCTTTTAGTGGCGCTGAGATGGTACCTGTCTTAATGTCTTCTCGAAGGGGTCTCGAAGGAAATGATAGAGAATCCCATCCAACTCTGGCTTTGAAAGCAGGAAGACAGCACGAAGTCCGTCCCGTCGAGCTGTCCCGTGAGAGACGGCAGGGGACGAGAGGAGGGGTTGCTGGAGCTGTTCTGTTTGGTTGACTGGCGCCGCAATTTGGAAAGGGAAAGAGGGGCCAATCGAACGGGATCCTATTTCGAGCTAAGCGCCCTGAAACACACCGAAACAAGCACGGGACCGGTCCTCAGCCTTCTTTGGTGGCACGGTGGCTGTGCATCTTCCTTGCAGGGCCCTGTTGAAACGAAACCAAACGAGCAACTATAGTACAGTTAAGTTGTATTTTTGTGCCGCATAATAACATTTTTATAGGTAACATTTGGTCTGTGCCAGTTTATACCAGTGTTTCGTGGATTGTGGGCAGACTGGTGTTAAAATAATTCAGTGAGGTTAATTCTGGATTGTCAACTGGAGTCGGAATGAGCTGTGAAGCCAAGAGAAAGGTAATATTAGTTGCATATGCATAGATACAAGTATCAATACGTATTGCGGACATTGATTTCGAGATGCGCGGCTGTCGAACCAATGATACCCTAATCGTCATTTTTAGGAATACTCGAGCCTCAAAGTACACTGGTGAGGTCAATGTCATATACAAATGCGTGCGATGACAAGATTTTGTGTCATTTTTGCTTCGGTCGCGCAGGCGTGGGGCGATATAATTTATTTAAGGGGTCATAGAACCGAGAGTATTGGGGTTTTCTCAAGCTATTTTGATTATCCGTTGGTGTATATACTTCCATCCTGGTTATGGGGCCTGACGGCTCCACAGGTGTAGATGGTGGAGCGATACTGCCCTCAGTTGGAGTTTCGGGGGCATCTGTCACTGTTTTGACCACCCAGCTGCTGGTAGGTTTCGTCATCCACCATGGCAAGTCGACACGGCTGAGGTCTTTGTTTGATGGGGCCGGTGATTTTTTCTTCTCAATCGGTTTTGCAGACGTGTTAGGCGGATCACCTACGCTGAGGGCCGTTCCCAAGTCATCCTTCACCCAAGGACCCGCTAGTTTTTCCATTAATGCCTTTATTTCACCGACCAGTTTCTCGTTATCTCCAAGGAGACGGTGCTTTGGTCGCGCGAGAGACGCCATCTGGTAGGGCGTATACCGTGAGCCCCGAAATGTCATTTTTGCGTGTAGACATTCGCGACACCGATGGTACTCTAGAAGACACTCCATAGCCGAAGCGTAGTTGATAGAATAGTAAGCTGCGTAGTGGAAGACATTACCGCCATTGGAAAGGGCGCTATGGATATTTGGATTTGCCCGCCCTAGCATCTGTCTTAATATTGTTGTATTACCGGACCAACTGGATCTGATCACAGCGTGGATGAGACCCTTTGAATCATCTGTCAGGTCGATCTTGTAAGGGTGGTGGCCAATAACGCAATTGATGAACTCGATATTATCGATAAATATTGCTATCCGGAACGCTGATTCCAGGATTTTGTCGAGAACGGGATCCATGTCCGCCTGTTCTTTAATACCGTTGGCACCAGTAGCGAATAGACCCTTATATAGTGTGGATACCCAAATTGGGTGATTGTATTTGGCCAAAAGAGTGAATGCCTTATCCACCAAAATCTGGGTATTTGCCAACCCAGCATAAGGAGGGTGGTAGGAGAAAGGGTCTATCATGGGATGCTCGAATGTGAATATTCCATCGCGTAGGGCTGATTGGTTGGCTATGTATAGTAGAGTTAGCATTTGCTATCGGACTAGAGCATGTATGCATGACTTACAATAACAAATATGTTGTGCGATGTGATTTAAGTCGGCTTCCGGATTACTGCCATCCCGTTTCAAGCAGAAATCTAGCAATTCAAGTACCTTGTTCCTTTGCGGGAATAAGATATTTTTGCCATTGCGGTTGGGGTATGGATTAACTTCCGCCCCTCCGAATCCATACACAGTGTTCAAAAAGTTGTCGCCCCAAGGTGGAATTTGGAAATATATGGTGATCCCACTATCGATTCCTCGAAATCTTTGGGCTCGGGTTTGCTCCAACAAGTCGTCTTCGAGCTCAGTTTCTACGGATTGAGACATCAAGTTCTCAACATCCTGCCATTTGCCGCTGTTGTCCAGGAATTCCAGATTAATGAGGATCTTCGGTCCCATTTGTAGGAAGGGCCAAGGAGTAGCCGGCTGGTGCATGGTCTCATAGTATCGCTTATCGATGTCATTACTCAATTTGGCGCCACAGAGGGCTGCGATTCGATACGCCGAGTTTCGGAACCGATCGAACAGAGACTCTTTAGCCTCCCCACCTACTCCTGCGGCCTTATATTTCTCGACCAACTTTATAGCCCTCCGACAATCTTTCAGTCCAGAAGAAGGTTGGGATTCAAGAAGTGAAGCTTGTGCGCGGAGAAGATACCCTGCTAGATTGATTTCGGGCTCAACGGTAGCAACAAACTTAAATTCCTCAGATAGCAGTCGTAGTACTAGGGTGGTGTCTTTGCATTTCCTGAGTAATGATATCGCGAGGTAAACGGCCAATACCGTGTCACCTATTTTATGAGTTTTAACGAGCTCCTTAAGGTGTTTATGAAGCTCGTAATCGAACCGGCCGTCGTTAAGACATTGTGAGACTTTTGTTTTATGAAACGAAATTAACCGGGAGGTCGCATCTTCTTCATCAGATAGGTCGTTTTCGTCGAAGTCGAAAGGTGCCACATTGGCACTTGTCTTTGGGTGTACGGGCGGCGTATGGGCAAAGGTTTCGGTCTCTCCGGAAAGCCTCCAGTTTGCAGCTGCGGTCTCCGACCCTGATATCCTTTGGGGTACACTGGCTTCTAGGGGCTGGGTACGTGGGACAGAGTCTGGGGACCAGTGCTCCTGCTTCTGGCTTGGAATTGGGTTGGAAGTGCTTTCGGTGTGAGGTGCGTAGGTAGTTCCAGAGTGTTCGACTGTTCCGTAACCGTAGACCTTCGAGCTGTTTTCGGGCATAACGAAAAGTTGGTAAGTGAAGGGTATATAATAAACCGCAGCGGTATCATTCGATCTCAGTCCGGTATAGAGCCCCGTAATAACATCTGGGCATGCAATCAAATCCGAAGACTAGGTGACTGTGAGCCTCCGAAATGTCGTAGCTTTAGTTCGAGTTCCATCGTCCGTCCTAGTCTAGCGTGCAACGCAAAAGCATGTTGGAAATTGGGATCCGCACTTCGAACTTGTCATGCCTTTGACCAAAAAGTTGGTCCCTGTTGCGTTGGGAATGCGAAGTATTTTAAGGCATAGCCACCGAAAGGCACGGATAGTCTGTGCATCTGTGCATAGTTTAGTTGTGATATACTGCGAGTATCAGCGGCGATGCCCTACCAGTTGATAATATTGCAACCGCATCCTAGTTTCACAATTATCTATGCCGCAAACTGATCGTTGTGTACCGGATAAACTCTATGGGCATAGCTATAAATGATTTAATGAGGGACCTTATTATGTTGAAGGAGAAGGCCTAAGCCTCTGTAAATAGTTGTTGGTCTGTAAGGGGCACGGGGTGTTACTATAAAAATCCGTCTTTGTGTACCCAATTTCGGGATATGCGTCTTTTCGCGCGGCGTAGTTTCGCCGTACCTTTGAAACTTAAGTATAGCTGGTGCCATCCTGGCTATATACTTTTTGTTTCGCGCTTTGAATTCTTTTAGGGTCAGTTCTTATGATTCTCGGAAAATATTTCGAGTTTGTTTTCCAACCATCTCGAACTTTGGGATTTAAGAGCGTGGATACTAGGGTACATATTTCGCAATGAAAGAGAATCGTTTTTATCGAATAGTCTTGACGGCCCTGCTATGCCTCGTTGGGACCGCCCTCTGCGCAGGGGGTACTGCTACGAAGACCACTCGAGATCTCGGTTGGTCAAATAAGATAACAGGCGGGGCAGAAGGCATCGAGTGCATTCTAATGGTCAAGCAGAGTAAATGGAAGGACAGGGAAGCCCACGCTCGAATAAGGAGTGTCTTGATAAAGGACCTATTAGGGCTGGACCCGGATATAGAGGGGGTGGAAGATCAGTCTCAAGGATCTCTTTATATTGGACAATTTGACGGAGTTGGAACGGCATTTTATATTGTGTATAACGAATACAAAGTTATTGCAGATGTGATTCTGGGCAAACTCAAAGACGATGTAAGCATCCCGATTGCAATTGATCCCTTATGAGAGCTAGAAGGCTTCTGGCACCGCTTAAATCCGAAGATAAAGGTTCTAGATTTACTAATTTGATGTTATAGCTCGGAGCATGGCTTAATGCCGCCGATGAACTACCAATTATGTTTAAGATGCTCGATGCGGACGATAAAACGCTAGAGTCTTCGCGCAAACCGCAAAAAAGATCCCCGACTAGGTCTTCCGAAAACCGAATCTTTCCGACTTCCTCGATAATTCGCGGCCATAATATATCCTCTCACAACCGTACTGGAGGTAGTATATGGGGGAATAAAAAGGAAATTTTCAAGCGTATCATGGCACCTACAAAAGACTCCAATCGTAAACATTTCCTGGACATTCAACGACTCACAACTCCACCGGATGGAGCGTTTGGCAGGCATCCTTCTCAAGGGGAACAAGAAAAATCATTTAAAGCATACTACAATGGCAATCAGGGCAAAGGTATAGATGTCTATGTCCTCGACTCTGGGTTTGCTCCTTCCGCGAGGGCACATGAGGCGTTTAGTGATGCAGTTAAACATGACCAATTCCGCGAGTGGATTATACAGGGAGGGCTTCTTCCTCGGCCTAGTGACCCAATTGACTGGGACTTCACAGGTTTTCATGGCACGGGTGTTATATCAAAGATTGTTGGCAAAGGAACTGGCCTTGCAAGGAGAGCGAATGTTTGGGTGGCTTTGTTCGATTCTGATACAGTAGAGCATTACCGCCATGTTCTTTACATCGAACTTCTCCTCAAAATACGAACAGCGATAATGCGACGATCGCTTGAAAGACCCGAATCTAAAGCCATCATTAGTATGAGCCTGTTTATGGGCGTACACAGAAGAAAGGATAGAAACGAGCTAAAGGCGTATTCTAAATTTATGACGGAAGGGGAAATGGAGTTTTTCCATCTGCTCTCGGTCTTTGCGGATGAGGCTTTGAACAAGGTTTTAGAGTTGAAAAATATTATTGTTGTAACTGGGACGGGAAATGGTGGTGTAGTAAGTGGAGCGGCCGTGAACTTGTTAATTCCTTCAACTTCGTTCAATGCGGGTTGACATCTCGATTGTAGGGGAAGCCAATTACCAATTGGCCTTCGAAAAGGGGTACGAAAGAGCTTAGTAACCTAGTCGTTATTGGTTACGCAGATGAAAAGGGCCAGTTAGGGGCCCATGTGGAGGCCGAATTTGTAAAGGTCTACGGTGTCTCAGATAACATAACCATACCCTTGATAGAGTCGAACGCCCGTAGTAAAATAGAAATCAATAAGTACGAGGACGAGGTTCGGGGTATCTCTTTTGGTAAGTCAAGCTTGAGATAACAGAACCCGCGCCTTGGCACCGTGCATGCGAATGCTATAGTTGTACCCGAATCGTATACTGACTGGTGTGGAACCCGTATAGCTATCCCTTCGGTCGCGGGAATCCTTGCTACTCACCTCTCAGACAATCCGAAATGGTCTCCTCTCCAAGCTGTCGAGAAATTATATAGCGATGCCTACCCTCTCCAAAAGGATTCGAAAATTAAGGTGGTATGGACTGGGAAACAATTAAATAAACGTAGGCAGGCTTCGGAGGGCGGTTGGCCTGATCCTAATGATACTGAAGGAGGAGGAGGAGGAGGAGGAGGAGGAGGAGACGGATCTGGAAAAACGCCACCCAAAAAGCCGCGGTGCTCCACTAAAGGACGATCTGTTCGGCGCCGTCAAGAGACGTGGGATGATTTTGAAGGTGATGGCGGGGACGACCAAAAAGACTGCATAGAAGACGAGGATACCAGCTCTCCAGACAGTGATACTGAATCTCCAGGCGATGATACGAAATCTCGGGACGAGGATACCAACCAACCTGGAGAGATAACGTATTATTCAACAAGGACAGTCGCAATGCACTTTACTAGCGTCCCAGTCGCCCCTAAAACGACCCGCAAACCGAAGCCCAAACCGACTACTTCAAAGCCAAAGGTCCCAAAGCCTACCAATACAAAGGGCTGGGATGGTACCAAGCACGCAGCAATAGAGATGACATCCAGACGCCCTCCAGTTGGAGCGTTTATCACACCTAATCCGACGCCCAATGTTGGAAATAAAGACTCAATGATGGAAGGTTTAGGGGCTCCTAATCCCAAGCCGGTGATGAACCCAGCCCCGCGTCCTGGAAGGCTACAAAAGCCTGTCCAGGACCGGAGGTCAATGTTACTCGACGACGCCAATATATCCCGGGGCTACACTTCCAAACCGTACCCGGGGCTTAAGACACCCATTCATACAAGGCTGGTTATTGTTACGGCATTCCGTGAGCTGCCTGCGAATAAAACCTTAGTATCAGTAAACCGCACTACAAAGAAATCCACTAGCCCAATAACAGTGAGCTCAAACGAGACATCTGCCACTGGTTCTATGGATGTGAATGTGAGTACGGGGACCTTGACATCTAAGACCATAAAATCGGCGAAGGATCGAATAAAAACGTCAACAAAAAGCGAGAAGACAAAAGAGACTATAATAAGATCATCTACAAGTCTAGCATCAACGAGCTCGAAATCGAAACTCTCGGGTGCTACTGGGCGAGTAAAGGCGGCAGCAGAGGAGTCAACAGTTACGATGCCCGCCAGGTCTTCTACCACAGGGCCTAAAGATTCCTCAACGATGGGATAAAGCGATAGTTGGTAGACGGAAAGCTTTAATTTGCGCGTTCGAAGTTGTAAGGACAGCACCGGCTGGGGGCTAGAGACTGGGTCAAGATAAAAGCTCTAGTTCTCCTGCTGAAATGAAGGTGTGAAATATGCTGCCTATGTTGCGGCGATCGATGTCAAAAATTATTTTGTTTTATAGTCATCAAGATTTCCTGTCATATATAACTATCAACCAATAGGGCACTACTATCGTGTATCTTGCGAGCATAACCCATTGCAAGCCTGGAAAACCTACTTCATCCACCGCGTCCAATTCTAGCGTGTCGGATTCAAACTTATTAATATACGTAGCGTTGTATGTACTCGTAAAACGGGATCGCAACCTCAACTAGAATCCCGTAATTAGGTAACGGTCTAACTTGTCTTGCGGGAATCAATCTTGTCTTCCTCGTCATTGTAGTCGGAATCGTCACTCCAGGAGCGATTGTATTTTGAACCCGCTTTCTTGTCGGTTTCCGCAATCCGGATACTGAGTGACTGTGATTCTGGCTTGCCGGGTATTGTATCGGTACGAGCCCTCTTCTCAATATGGCTTCTACTATCTAGTGATATATTTCCGGTTTCGCGCAATTTGTTTGGACTGGGTCTCTATCTTAGAAAAACCTCGTTTTAGATTCGCCGTGATTTCCGGAGCAGAAGTGCGCTTGCTGAGCGCCGCACTAGAAATGCTTCTGGTCGAACCCATTCACGCATGGATTCGATTGCCTCTCTTAAGCTCTTAACTTGTGTGCTGTTTAGAAATTTAGGTAGGGTCACATATCTGCGGCGTCCACATTTTCGTACGCCATATTTATCACTAGTTGGTGCGGGCCGCTCTGCGCAACCATTTTGATCTGGGTAAATACGTATCTCTTGGAGTCCGATGAATTCGCGAACGGATGAATTTGTTAGGATGGGTAGCATCGTCAATAATATTATCCTTTCGAGGAGCCTATCGGAGATAGTCTTCCAGAATCGGTTCTATAATTCGGTCTCGGCTAAATTCCGACAACCAATAACTATCGGATGGTGTATACATGTGTGCCCGTGCCCGTGCGTGTACTCGAATTATAATTGTCAACCCCACCTCTGACTAGACTACATCCCCGCTCGCGCTCAAGAATCCTAGTTAGTCCTCTAGCTATAGTTAACTAGTGCCACCACCCGCCGAATACATCCAAGCAGCACTTATCAGCTCTTCTTTGGTATTTAAAACACAAGTAGTATACTTTGGATTTTGGGATGTGAGTAGCCTTGCAATACATTGGCTGTCTTCGACTTAGAGCCCAGATATCGGTACCGATCGTAGTTGGAAGACTACGAGCTGTATACGTTATAAATATACGATCGATTACCCGAATACGTATATACTTGCTATAGTATAACGGACATTGTCTTGATACCTCTGCACCTTCTAACTAGTTAGTGTTAATAGTTTCTGTGCTAAGCTGAAGGTTTCGCTTTTAGGCGCGATTTATTTTGCGGTCACTAGAACACCGCGATGGAATTGACGAACCACGATTACACAGTCGGTTGGATTTGCGCTATCCCGATAGAAGCGGCTGCCGCGCTCGCCATACTCGATGAAGAGCATGGACAGCTTTCGACCGCCAGTACGGATACCAACAACTATAGCTTCGGCCGAGTAGGCAAGCATAACGTAGTTATTGCATGCCTTCCTTCCGGGCGTATGGGGACGGTCTCCGCTGCAACAGTTGCAATCCGCATGCTTTCCAGCTTCCCTGCTCTAAGATTTGGGTTAATGGTCGGCATTGGAGGCGGGGCCCCTAAGTCAAGTGATATTCGCCTCGGCGATATCGTCGTTAGTCAGCCAACAAACACCTCTGGCGGTGTCATTCAATATGACTTTGGTAAAACGATAGAAAACGGAAGGTTTATCCGCACCGGTTCCTTGAATGGGCCACCGCCTATTCTACTAAACGCCTTATCCGCTCTCAAGGCGGTTAACCCAGCGGATTTGGGAAACAAGATATCAGATACGGTTCGAGGGGTCAGGGATAGGGATGATAGGTTCTACTATCCGGAACAGGATCGGCTCTTTCGCGCCGACTACGACCATATCGCAAGTGAGGGATGTCTAGATGACCCTTGCGCTGAATGCTGCCCCTCCCAGGAAGTCAAGCGCCCGGTTAGAAAGAACGATCATCCGTACATCCACTACGGCCTGATCGCCTCTGGGAACCAAGTAATAAAGAATGGCATCACGAGAGATAAAATTAGTGATGAGACTGGTATAGTGTGCTTCGAGATGGAAGCGGCAGGTCTAATGAACGATTTCCCATGCCTAGTGATCCGAGGGATATGTGATTACTCTGATACCCACAAGAATAAGCAGTGGCAGCCGTATGCCGCACTGGTTGCGGCCGCGTATGCCAGGGAACTACTCCACAAAATACCACCATTGCTACCAGGTAATTCAATATCGATCGCGTATATGGAATCGTGAAATGCTGAGGGTTTCAACACCAGATCTGTCAGGTACTTCAAAACGGCGTACCCGCTCCATGGCCAGCGAAAATATAGGCATGCCGCTAAATACCAAACGGGGCTGCTTCGGAGACGGTGGTGAGAGTAGTTACTACGACACTCATTCATACGCCTCTTTGAAAGAATTGCGTGTAACCGACCCTCGCCACGACAAAAAACGTATCGAAAATACAAAAGGAGGCCTCTTTAGAGATTCATACCATTGGATCTTGGAAAATTCACATTTTCGAACTTGGCGCGATGACAATGGGTGTCAGCTTCTGTGGATCAATGGCGACCCAGGCAAGGGCAAGACCATGCTTCTCTGCGGCATTATCAACGAGTTCGACGGCCGCGGGTTAAATAACCCAGCTATGATGTTGACTGGCTGCTACTTATCATACTTCTTCTGCCAAGCAACTGACCCACGCATTAACAGTGCTATAGCAGTTCTGCGCGGTTTAATCTACCTGCTTGTCATCCAGGAGCAAGTCCTTCTTTCACACTTAGAGCAGGAGTATTCTCGTGCGGGCAAACAACTCTTCGAGGACAGAAACGCATGGGTCGCTTTATCGGAACTCTTTCTGGATATCTTGCGCAATCCAATATTCAACGCCTCTAACCCTGCTTATCTAATCGTTGACGCGCTTGATGAGTGCGTTTCTGGCTTGGAACAGTTTTGCAAGTTGATTGTCGATAGCATATCAGCGTCACCTCACGTCAAGTGGGTAGTATCTAGTCGGAATTGGCCCGGAATCGAAGACCAACTGGCTCGGGCGCAGGGGACAAGGCTCAGTCTTGAGATCAACGCCAGGGTAGTCTCTCATGCTGTTGAAGCATATATAAATCATAGAGTATCCGAGCTCTCATTGGCAGGGCATGACGAGGAATTGCAGAACCAGATTTGCAAATATATACTTGGAAAGGCTGATGGTACTTTTCTCTGGGCCGCCCTCGTTTTGGAGGAACTCCTTAAGCTACAGAATTCGAATGCGGAATACGATCACTCTGATGTGTTTGAGATTCTTCAGGAGATGCCTAACAATTTGGCAGGTCTGTATGACCGAATGATAAAGCAAATCAACAGTCTTCCACGTAAAGATCCGGAGCTCTGTCGGTCCATTCTATCAGTTGTGACCCTTGCACATCGACCCCTTCATCTGAGAGAAATACCAACACTCGCTGGGCTCAAGAATTATCTAACGCCACTTGAAAGACTAATTAGCAAGTGTGGTTCTTTTCTAACTATCCGAGAGAATATTGTGTACTTTGTCCACCAATCAGCGAAAGATTACTTGATTGGAACGGTCCGGCCTGGTCTCACTGTCGAACCCGCCATTTTCCATGAAGGTGTTAAGCAAGTTCACCATTCCATCTTCTTGCGCTCGCTGCAAGCCATGTTCAAAACCTTAAAAAGAAATATATACGCATTACCCGGTCCGGAAACCCGAATCGATGACTTCTCAATCCCAGATCCGGATCCACTAGCGACTGTACGGTACTCCTGTATCTACTGGGTGAGGCACCTTCGTGAGGGAAATACTAGTAACAACCTGGATGAGAGTGACTGTAACGAAATCCTGGGTTTTTTGCGACAACGTATACTCAACTGGCTCGAAGCTCTAAGTTTGATACGAGCACTACCTGACAGTATTGGGATGGTTGAAATTGTGCGATCTTTGGCTGAGGTAAGTGGCACCAAGACGTTTTATAGTTCAAAAGCAATTGACGGATGTCAAAAGCATTCAAACCACGACCTTCATGTGTTATCATACGATGCCAAACGATTCATTCTTATGCACCGATCAATAATTGAAGAGAGACCTCTTCAATTATATTCAAGCTGCCTTCTATTCAGCCCAGAACGGAGTGTGGTTAGAAGTCAGCATTGGGACGAAATTCCCTCGCGGATTAAATGTATATCTGCTATTCAAGAGAACTGGGATCTATGTTTGGCAACAATCGAGGGCCGCTCGAAGGTGACCACCAAAGTTTTCTTCTCACCTGACGGCAAGCTGCTTGCAGTTGGCTTCAATGACCGCACTATCAAGCTTTGGGATTCTGCCACAGGAGCCTCTTGGGCTACCCTTAAGGGTCACACGGCTTATATTACCTCTATTTTATTCTCACCTGACGGCAAACTACTGGCATCAAGTGATGGTGACTGTAATATCAAGCTCTGGGATATAACTACTGGAGTTTCCCAAGCTACTTTCGGAGGCTATGGAGTGACTTTTAGATGCGAGTGCAAATCGTTCTCATCTGACGGCCTGCTGCTAGTGTCCTCACAATTCAGATATGGTGAGCCTGTTGCTGGCACCATTGTAATCTGGGATACGATCACGGGAACTTCCCGAGCAACTCTTGAGGTCGAGCATAATCGGGCCTACTCTGTCTCTTTCTCACCTAGCGGCAAGATGCTAATACCCTACGCTGATAACAACATTATTAACTTATGGGATGCTACTACCGGAGACTCCCGGGTTACCTTCAGAGATTATACGGGTTCGGTGGTGCGCATCTCGCTCTCACCTAATGGCAGCTTACTGGCAGCTGGCCTCGATGATGGTAGTCTTAAATTATGGGATACTGCCACAGGGATATCCCAGACGACTATTGAGGGCCACTCAGAGGGAGTTTGGTTTGTTTTATTCTCACCCGACTCTAAGGTGCTACTAATCTTTTGTGGAGATGAGACGATTAACCTATGGGACATCGCCACGGAAGCCCTTCAGACTACATTCACAAATTACTCGGATTCGGCTTGTAAGCCTTTATTCTCGCCTGACAGCAAGCTGCTAGTATTTCCTTCGGATAAATGTACTCTCAAGCTCTGGGACTCCGTCAGAGGAATCGTCCGGGCTACCCTGGAATCTTCCGCACGCAGGAACAGATCTATCTTGTTCTCACCTGATGGCAGGTTGCTGGCCTTTACGTCTAAGAATGATACTATTGGACTTTGGGATACTACTACAGGAACCACTCAAGCTATCCTTGATCCCTTAGATTCTGTCAACGCAATCTCATTCTCACCTGATGGCAAGCTGCTGGCATCTGGCACTGGTAATAGTACCATTAAATTATGGGATACCACCACAAGAGCCTCTCATATCACTTCCAAGGACCAAAGGTGTTTGATTGGCCCTATTTCTTTCTCGCCTGACGGCAAGTTTCTAGCGTCTGGCTTTGACCGATACTTTTTGTTACATCTTTATAGACTTCGCGCCATCAGAATATGGGATATCATGTCAAGAACCTCCCAGACCGCTCTTGATAACTCCCACGCCTTTGACATCCTCCAGCATCCTTCGGTTTCGGCCTCAGATTCAATCCTTGTTTACACCGGCCCCACCGCGTTCTCGCCCGATAGTAAGCTGCTAGCATCTGGCTTCGAGGATGGTACCATCAAGCTTTGGGATACTACCACAGGAACCTCCCAAGAACTTCTTGTCCACCTCGATGCCCTCTCGGATCCCCCAGATTCCGACGCCTCAGATTGGGACCCCTTATCTTGGCACATCTCAGACTTGGGCGCCTTAGATCGGGATGTCGCGATCACATGTGTTTCATTCTCGCCCGACGGCAAGGTGCTGGCGTCTGGCTCCAGAAATGGGGCTGCAATACGACTTTGGGATGTTCCCGCAGGAACTTCTCGGGCTATCCTCTCGGATCAGTCAGGCCGGGTTTGCTCTATTTTGTTCTCACCTGATGGTCAACTTCTAGCCTCGGGCTCCAACCGTGGTACTGTTAGATTTTGGAATATTGCCACGAGGATCTCTTGGATTACCTCTGGAAATTACGCGGGTTGGGTAGAATTTATCTTGTTCTCACCGGATGGGAAGTTGCTAGTATTTTCCTGTACTATGCGCATGCTCCCTAACTCCAAATCAAAATATTCCACTACCAGGCTTTGGGATATTGCCACAGGAACCCCTCGAGCTGTGTTCAAGAACTGTAGAAGTAACGCCGATTCTATATCGTTCTCATCCGATAGTAAACTGCTGGCGGTTGGGTATCATGGTGGTACTATTGAGCTTTTGGATACTACCACAGGGACCGTCCTGACTAGCCTCTCGAGTCACACAAGCGACATCATATTCATCTCATTCTCTCCCGATAGTAATCTACTAGCATCTGGTTCCCGTGACGGTACCATCAGATGGCAGGATATTATGAAGTGGCTACCCGCTAACTCTCATAGTTCCTCTCCACCATCTACTCAGAGTGGCTGGGAAACTTGGAGAACTCTGGGCCTTATCTCGGTTCCTCCAAGTTTTCCAGTAATATCTGCTTGCTTTCGAAGTAACGCTCTTGCAATAGCTCTTGCTTCAGGTCGAATTCTGTACATACAGATTTGAGCACGTCTCAACTTTTGATAGCCTTCTCCCCACAATTTCTAGCATCAACTCCCAACGAATGGAACACCGGAATTGATGTTAATATTACAGAGTTTGGATGGATATTTAAGCACCGGTATACCCAAGACCAGGAAGTATTACTGTCCAGTTAACTGGCGCCATGTAGGAAGCAAGATTCGACTGGGTATATATAAATCCCTCCACATACATCTGTTTCTATCTTGACCTATGACATTCGTACAAGTATTGCCTTGATATTCTGGATTAGTCTAAAGCTATTGAATCTTTTACAATTAAGATACTTTGAACGTTATTGACAAAAACATTAGACTTTCCTTCCCCATCTCTAAAACCCGGTATAATCAAGCATTGATGTATATCGATCTTGAGCTGTCTTCTAATAGTTAGGTCTGTTTGCCTCGCGCTAGTTGGTTTTGTCGAGTGCTCTAGGCCTTAATAATTCCAGGGTTCACTAAATATATCGTTCGATGTTACAAAAGTGTCAATGGGGTTTATACAGCTGTAACCTCAACAAACTTACTCTACTATGAGTCCGTCGAAATATGCTTCTTTACTATACTTTTTAGGCTTTTGGGGGACTGGAGGCGTCCATGGGATCTTTTCGACCTGCTGGATAGACGGAGCCGCTGCACAAATTACAGTGGCGGGTAACTCTGGCATTCCGTTGTAATCTGGGTGCTGAACGTGCGACTTTAAGGAGTCAGCAGACCAGAATGGTAGCGCGGTTGGTTGTGCTGGGACCGAGACTGGAACTGAGGTTGGGACTGACACTGGAGGGAAATAGGTCGGGGGCATAGTATAATCGTCCATCATAAGCTCTTGAGCATACGATTTGTATTGTTTCCGAAGCCTGCGGGCGTCGGTGCCTGCTGTATTTGCTTCGATAACTTCAAGTTTTTCAATGACCTGTGCTGTTGCCGCTTGTCTTTCCTGGCGGTCATCAAGGACAATTCCTAACATTAACTCCTGACGAATGGCGGATAGATTTCGGTCGATTTTGTCGATTTGGTATCTTAAGCCATCGAGCTCGCCGTTAACTAGCTTTAATTTCTGTTTCACTTTTCTTAGAGACTTGTCGTTCAGTTTTGTAACTATTGTATCTATCGAATTGATGAATTTATTGGTTCTACTTTCGGTGTCCCGAAGGTGAAATTCGCATCTAGATTTCTGAGTATCCGATAGCTTTGCCCGGGCGAGGTATTCTTGAATGGTAGTCAGTTGAACTTCGGTGCTTTTGACATTGTCGAGTAAGTCGTCCAAACAACTTTCAGCGTATTCAATTTCCTGCGCTAGGCAGTAGAGTTTTGCGCCGATAGTCGCGAGCACACCGACAAGACTAAAACAGACGGACCCTATCTCCATTCCAGCGCGGTTGCTTTTGGTTTGTTGTATTTTGAGAGAAGTTTGGTTGGTAATGATAATCGATTTTGTTTCTCAAGCGCTCATTGCATTGGAGAAACAGAAGGTTGTGAAAACGAGGGAGCCGAGAGGGGCAATGCAAAGTGGGCAATTGCGCAACTACTTGCTGAAAGGCTGAAAGTTTTGATTTTACCTTTATCGCTCCCAACGAAATTTGAGAAACTTCGTGCTGTGCCGCCTCCTACAGCTGCAGGTATGTCTCATGACTACTGCATAAGCTTTTGGTAGCGCTGGCACGGCATATTTTGCCGATCAAGAGTGATGAGGCGGAATCTTTTTCTTGTGATTGGATGTTGTTCTGAGCATGCAATATCGTAGCTGCAAGCAGTGCATTCGGCCACTCGTATAGGGCCGGGTTTGAACCCAGGAGTACGGCCGAGCTTTGAGTTTCTGGGGAGCCCCCACTCTAAAAGTTCCACCTAAATTGGACCATTCAATGGTTAAATGCGACAGTAGAAAACCAGCTCTTGAAATTTACGGATAGCAGTCTCTAAGGGAGGGCCTAGCTTTGTGACCATATTATCGGCTTTGAACAATTAGAACACCGCTACAAATTGAAAACTTGCGCAGTCGAGTTCTAGAGACTGATTATAACCATTCAAATCACAAAGTAACACCATTATATAACTTGTTTCCAAAAAAAGGAAGCGTAAGATATACAATTCCCATTATTCGTTATCATCGCGCTTCGCGCTTCCTCTTGTTCAGCATTCTACTGTTTCAAGCTCCTAGGTGCCATAAAGACTTTCATCCTCCTCACCATATATTTTTGCTCTCCATGAGAACACCTGTATACGCTAGGCGAGATCATCGCGCCTACTACACCATCACTCCCAGCCTCGCCCAATACCTCATAGGACTCTGGATCGGCATGAAAACTCTTGACCGCCGAAGTTTCACACGCAATCTTCCCCCGAGCCTCAACGTAGCTACTACTATCAAAGAGGAAGCCGAGTTTGAAACTATCACGTTGCAAACCTAAGCGAAGAGTGACGAGTGCTGCGCTTTTTGCGATCTCCCTCAAGCTTGCCTGGCGGTTCTCGCTAGTTACCATATTTGGTGGAACATGAATCTGGGTTTCACGCTCAAGATGGTTGTATAAATAGTCGACGACGCTGGCGAAGTTGCTTTCGGTCTCGAGTTGGCGGCAAATTGCCGCGCGCCGGGTTGCACGGTTACCTCTAGGCACTATAAGATATCAAACTGGTGGTGAGATTTGAAACTAATACGATTCAAAATTGGATGGATGTGAATGTATACCTTGACGAATCCATTGACGTTGCTCACGTGTGAATATAATCTGGTCCGCGATTGCACCGAAAATATGGTAGGCGAATAATGCCCGAAGCATGTATAATCTGGAATCCTGTCTGCTTAGTAGCGCCTTTCCCCGAAATAAAATTCCCTCGCCAGTTGCTTTCGGTCCTTCTAAGTCTGGGTAATTCGTGAGATGGGACGATTGCATGTTCTCTTGGAGGTTAAAGTTGACTAGATGATTGGAAATTCGATCATCCAATTGATTGAAGAGCTTTGTAATACCGATATCATCTAGCGGCGCATCGAACTGAACCGGTTGCGATGGGGCTGCATCGGAATTCCCTGGAGAAGGATTGTTAGAATAAAGGGGGCTCCCTATCCAGAAGATCCGATCGAAGGATTAAAAACCTACCTATATCTCGGTCTTGATCGTGTCGCTTTGGTTCTGCCGACCCTAAGGCAGGGTCGCCAGGGAAGTTCGATTCTTCCCCATTGTGTGAAAGAAGTCTTTTCTTTCGGCGGTGTATCACGTATATACCAGCAATTGCCAACGCTACTAATATAATGACGCCAATAACGATGCCCGCGATTGCCCCGCCCGAGAGGCTTTTCTCGGGACCTGTTTGATATGTAGGTATAATTTCGGTGGAAGTTGGACTCTCAGTAGTAGTGGTGGTACCGGTAGCCGAAACCGGGACCTCACCATCGATGGTACCGGTAGTAGTTGAAACCGAACTCTCGCCAGTGGTGGTTGAAGTATCTAAGGTTAACTGTGAGCTCTCAGTCGGAGCTATGGTCGATAAGCTGTCCGATGTGCTCACTGGTGTTGATGAACTATCTGTAGTCAGGTCTGAAAGGCTTGCACTGGTAGTAGTACTGATATTTCCATCTATTTCAGTGGTTGTGCCTCCAACTGCTTCAGTAGTCGTAAACTCGGGAATAGGAGACGAAGTAGTCTCTGTGGCTAGATCAGTTGTTGTATCGGTTCCTGACATCTTATACTTTCGTCGGAGGACCGGTATTAATTAACTAGGTTAAAAAATATACTAGATAGCTAGCGCAGCTGGTTCTCAAGAGAGATGTGCAGCGCTAAGTAAGAAGATGTATAACACTTGGGAACATACTTTGTAGTCTCAAGCAAGAATAAATACTTACCCGCCTTTTATTTGGCCGATTGGGCTCAGACCTCTTGTTTCATTTTCCGAGGGTCTAGAAGTCTTCTACTATCGTGCTGTCGGCTGTAGTGCGCTGAGTCCGCGAGGCTCACAATTTTGAACACTATGCAGCGTTGAGGGGCTGAATTCATGGAATATCGATATATCTTGTTTAAGAGTTCTACAGGGTGGCGGGGCGGTCCTCACTTATCACATCGCCTCGGCGAGGAGGCTGCGATTTATTATCAATGTAATATGCATGATAGTCACACCTTCGATGCAATATCTCTTTGGCGGGTGTCAGTTTTATAGGCAAACGCATTCGAATCCACAGCGGCAATACCCGAATGTTTCTTACTAGCCAATAGGCATTCGATTTAAGCATCACCCTGCGTACATGTTGCATATTGCGGCTCGAGCGCCACCACCACCAATGCATAGAGTGGCCATCTCTGTGTGACCAAAATCTGGATGCCTTTGCTCCGCTCAAAGGACTCAGGTATCCTTATCCAGTTGAGACACCCGCACAGCTGAGTGTGTGGGTTCTGTCTGCTACAGGATACAAATCAACCAGCATCTTATAAACGAACTAGTTATTTCCAACTTCGAAGGAAAATTAAATGGGCGCTCAGAAAATTAATATTCTTCCTTCGTTACCTCCCCTATCCGTCACACATTAACATAATGCAGTCAAATGTGAGAAAACCGGTACTGGCCATCGCCATCGACTTTGGCACAACTTATTCTGGTATTATCATCTACTCCTCTCTAGATCTGTGTATTACCTTACGTTTATGCATTCCTACAATTGTACAATGCTGATTCTGACACATCAACATGCTCCTATAACTAGGTTTGACATATATGAGAGTCGATCAGAATGAATTGCTCTGCCATCTGAACAGATGGCCGGGCAGCCCCGGGATAGTTAACAAAGTGCCCACGATCGTAAGCTACGAGCAACGTTCGGGTTCTTGGTTTCCCAGCGCCTTCGGTTTCGCCGCAGAAAATGCACCAGCAAATCAGCGTTGCGCCATGTTTAAGATGTGCGTGGATGAAGAGCCTGAAGAAACAGTGTCCAATCCTGCTTTCACGCCCAATTGGGTTAATATGCACAAATCCGTGACGGATGTGATTGCGGACTTCTTAGAGCTTTTGTATAACCAGATGCTCAATACATTTCGATCTCAAGGTCTTGGTCCTGAGAATGTGGATTATAATGTGTTGTTCACGGTCCCGGCACAGTACGAGGTTCTGGAAGTCGAGAGATTCAGGTCAATTATTAACCGGACAGGTTTCGGGAAGCATACCATAAATGTTTCACTGAGAGAACCAGAAGCGGCGATCCTATACACGATAAACCATGGTGAGAAGTTTTGGATGCCTCAAAACCAGTGCGTCATCTTGTGTGATGCTGGCGGGGGGACAGTGGTAGGTTATATTCCAATCCATGGTTCAATTCAATTGAATTCAAGAAGCACTTTTTATACATTGTATTGAAGTTCGAAATCGAAAGCTGATAATATATCTAGGATATCGCATCGTACAAAGTCTCTCAGTTATTACCGAAACCTATACTTGAGCAAATAGACATTGTATCAGGTATTATCAAAATATAGTCTTGCGACGGGTATACATAAGAACTAACCTAGTTGTAGGGGGCCCATGGGGATCTATCAAAATAGATCGAAACTTCAGAAGCTGGTTTTACCGTGAATGTCTAAACAACGAATCGCGCTCATACTTTCAGTCATCGCCAGAAGGAAAAATGAATATGCAACGAATGTGCCAACGGTTTATCGCCCAAAAGGAAGTTTTCGATAATAGCCCCTGGAGCGAATATATCACCATCGAGCTTTCGCCTCAGAGTCTTTCAGGCCCTCGTATCATTCCTGGGTCCGGATTGTTACGTATTTCGAGGTACCTACACCAGTTTTGTTAAGCAGGATCATCGATACCTTTTACTTACTAGGTATTGGCAGAGCGGAAATGTGTGGATTTTTTGAGGAATCTGTCGCGGGAAGCATCAGGTGCTTGGAAGGACACGTTCAACGATGTATCCAAGAAGGTCATTCTATAAAGGTTGGTAGCAGCGAAGCTTGTTTTACACACCAGAAAAGGTTTAACCTAGGGCGCATGAGTTTAGTCTATATTCTTGGTTGGTGGACTCGGGTCCTCTCCATATCTTCTATCACGGGTGAAACAATACGCAGCAGGATTACCCGGCGATATTCAAGTATTTTCACCGATAAACGCGTAAGTTGACAACGCTCCTCTCCTGGTCAAACCTTTGGGGCCAATACCGCCACACCGTAAATTCGCATGTTTGTGAAAAAGATAAAATTAACCACTTGTGGAATATAGAGAATATGCTGTGATAAGAGGAGCAATAGAGTCTCATCAAGCGGGCCTGCTTGGTTACGAAGATCAAATCGCTGTCAAATTGTGCCCAGCAAGCTATGGAATTAAAGCCAATACCCTATGGGACCCTTCAAAACATAATCCAAGGTTAGATGGTCAATACCTGAATACATTCACGAAAAATCTCATGGCAACAAACCAAGTTGTCTGGCTGATTAAGAAGGTATGCTACCCGAGCTCATTTTACGCACTCCTGATCTATGATTAAATCGATGAATTGACTTATAATAATGGGAAACAGGGAGAGAAGATCACGGGGAAAAGAATAGCCGAGCTTAAGGAGGAGTTTACAAGGAGCTTTAAGAAGAGCCCCGAGGCGACTTGGCAGGACAGTATCGTGATGTGCACCTTAGACGACCCACCATTTCGAATAACAAAAGGTTGGTGCTTCTCACACCAAGCGAACAATATTCCGTGCTAACAATACATTGGTGGCTGCAATAGATGTGAAACCGCTATGCGTCCTGAGGTCAGATATGACTCACCTGCCAGTATATCTATTTAAGAAGGAAAAATCGAAAGAAAGATCCTGGTTTAGGCGTAAACGGTTTTATAGCTGTGAATTCGACATCCGTTTTAGTGTGGGACTAACGGATATCGAGTTTGCTTTATGGTTTAAGGACAAAGTCCGATCTGACTTGCTTCGGATTTCATGGGCCGAACTAGCTTCGAACTCGTAAGCCAGATTTAACAAGCCGAACACTATGCATTTTTGGATTTCTGGCGTCTATTATCTTGGATAGCCAGGATTTGCCGTGGCATATTAATTAGGAAGTCTTGTTTATAGTATAATCATAATGCTTGCGCAGTGAGTGCCCTAGCAGTAAGTTTGAATCCTCCAGATCTGCAGATGAGTATGTACGATGAAGTATGCGCTGTTGGGATCACAGCCAAGGTATCCTAGTACCTGAATCAAAGCAATCTTGTAGCCCGATTCCTCTCCTTTTAGTTACGATAGATAGTTTGACGGGGCTAATATAGATAGCCGTCATTTAACTTTAAACGAAGTTACAGTAGCTTTGATAGCAAGGTATATAAGCCTACCTTATGAGATACTAAATGTAGAAATAAAATCCATGAGTAGAGCGACTTGATGTTCACAATTGCGGTTAGAAGAAAGCCGGCAGACAGCCAGTTATTAGTTTCGTTTATATCGTAGTTACTGTTGCGGAGCTAGCGGATTGAGTTACTTCTAGCTCACAAATCTCGCGATCCCGATCCTGCGACTATACATTACTCGAGTAGGTTGACTAAATATATTTAGACATATTGGTCTGTTAAATCTTGTCACAGGGCTCGCCACTGCACCTCGCGCTTAGCTGGAAACCCAGCTCCCTAATTTTGAGATACATTTGCGGAAAAGTTGCAAGGTGCGCCGTCTAGAGTCTGCCAAGTTGGGAATCCTTCTATGGCGCAGAAGGCATGCATCGTCACGTACGTCTGATTGGCACCACAATCACTCAAAACCCGAGCCATTTGCCGTAGGAAATTTAGTTTCCCTTCTTCGATCGTTTCCCTCGCCCGTAAAATTATTATTTCAAATGGAGTAACTTTCGTTCCATACCCCTCCACTTCTTCCGGTCTTTGCCAACACCGCACGCCACACTGACCTCGTGACTCTAGGGCGCCTGAGAGACTTTTGCATCTATGGACGCGGAAGAGATACCGTAGTGGCTCCGTTGATTTGGTCGCGTACTTGGCAATAACGTGGAAAATGTTCGGCCCTCGTGAGTAACAGTCGAATAGCTCATTGTCCATAAATGACCTGTTGGGTGTGGCAGTGTCTTGCATAGATAAGAATAGGCGAGACCTGAAATCTCTTTGACTTTCAATGGCAAGCATAAACGCTAGGGGTCGGTTGATACACTCTTTGAAAATTGCGATGCTATCAGGGAATTCCATGCGAAGATTCTGATCGTCTAACTCTATTATCGCATACGCCACAACGGCGTTTCGAGTACTGAGCGCGAGAAGAAAAGCAACGCACATGTCCATGTCCCCTAGTTAATAGGACCAGTTTCCCTCAACCTTTTAAAGATATCTTTTGCATAAGATATAAGAGGTCGGTAAAACTCGGTATCGGGATAGGTTTTGCCTTTGAAGGGGTTCACCAGTGCCAAGAACCGTAAGGTGCTTCCTACATGCTCGAAGGGACGGTACAGAGATCCTGGTGGGTAGGGAATCTTGTACCCAAAGCCTACGCAGAAATCGCCACTCCTCCCTATATGTAGCCCTGATAAATAATCTGTATGTTAGTTGGAGGGTTCGAAGGATATGCCTGATTATGTTAGGGAACGTGTTTGCCGGGCTTGCCTACCGTTAAGGATCAAGCACGCTAGCCATGTTCTGTCAGATTCCATGTAAATGAGAAGGGCATTGAGGATCTGAGATTGAGACTCAAATTCGAGGCAGGCATAGTAATTGTCAGTATCTTCCGATGATCCTAGCGCATTACGGATAAGCTTGACGGGGACCCCAAATTCGGCTTCGAAAGATTTCCTCCCATTGTTTCCTCGGAATATATCGTAGCGGCCTTTGATATAAACGTGTGGTGAGAGTGGGAGACTATCCGGCGAGAGTGGGGGCGTCGGCTCTTTAGACAGGCTGGATTTTTCCGGTATTTGACTAGCGATCGCTAGGCCCTCAGTGGCGAGTGAAGTATAGGCAGGAGGAAGCTCGCTAGTTGGCTCCGAGGCTGTACTTGCTTCTAGTTCTGGCTGGCATTGTAATTGTAGGTCTTCCCTCTCGCTAGTAAAGCGAACTTTTAGCCCGTAATAAAGACGGCGATGGTTTCTGGGTTATGATACCTACGTAATAGTCTCACTATCGTCTGTGTCGGAGTCAAGATAAAACGTTAACGTACCCATTTGGATAAACGGTTCGAAAATTTCTGGGTTGTACTCTGACTGATAGTACAATTCGTCTGCCTTATTGCCCGCCTTTGAAGCGCACCAGCTGAGATAATAGTTCGCAGCATTTGTAAAACGGCCGATATCTGGATAGTGGATATACCTTTTCGCTACGCGGCGGACGCGGTGACAATCCTCAGTGGCTGCGGAGAGGTTGAGAAGTCGAGAGTAAGCGAAAGCTCTGACGAGATATGCCATTGCATTCTCTGACGGTGTCAAGGCGGAATCAAATTTAAAATTCTCAAGTATCTTGACGATTTTTTTCGGTTTTATTTTCCAATCTATACAACATTGACCTGTCGTTCAGATGTTCGTTTAAGATACCTAGCGAAGTCTTTGGCGTCGGTGTTTTCCATCTCCCTGCTTATCCGCCCTTTGAGGAGGTTCGAACCCCTTTTTTGAATGAGCAAGTAGCAGCGGCAGTCTCTATTTCTTGCGATTGCGGTCTGCCGATATCAAAACGTGCCCAATGCTCTTTAAATTAAAACAACCAATCCTCAGCCTCGCCCCGCAGTATATGCATGTTCGTTTCGTGCCGAGACTGGTTCGCTCCCGATTCTGCGTTGCGAGCTCAAATTACAACAGCACAAATATATAGAGCTCGTCGATAGATACCCTGAAATCCGTATCTTGACGGCTTCGAACATCCTGAATCGAGCTTGAATTGTAAAATTAAGCCTACTGTGACTCTTAACTTCGAAGCCTGAATCTCCACCTGCACTTTTGCTATCCACTGCTGGCATCTCTGAAGTTGAGAGCTGTCATGAAGTGTCGAGTGTTGTGATATAGTCTGGCCTTTTGGTGGAGCTTGGCAGAACAAGCTGCCCGCGTCATAGAGAACAGAAGGCCAGACCAACGACCTCGGAACCAAATCTGGAGAGCCCTCGCCATATAACTCCCACCTCCCACGCCATCATCCATCATCAGAACATCAATCTCGAGCATCAATCCCATCTGGTACCTCCTATTTCGCATCTTCTCCTGGTTTTTACCTCGCAATGTACGGCTACCAGCCACAGGGCGACCCGTCGCAACAACCTCCACAAGAGGACGCCGGTGCCCCTCCTCCTCCCCAAGGTTCTGGCGCGCCAGCTGCCGCCGGTGGAAAGAAAACTCGAGCATATGCTACTCAGCAGTATGATTTCGCTCAGGGAGCCAACTCAACTCTAGGATCGGGGGCACATGGTGGATATCCTCCAGATCAGGGCTATGGTGGGGCAGCTGGATATCAAGCCGCTGCTCCCGCGCCTTCTTACGACCCTGGTCCCCAGTACGGACAGACTCAACCTCAACCACAGTTCCAGCCGTTGCTTCAGCAGCAGCAGCAGCCACCGCAGTATGGACAGCCTGCCGGGTACGGTCAGCCAACGACACCTGGCTATGCACCGCCCGATATGGGAGGAATCACAGGCCAAATGGGCGGCATGTCGTTAGGTGGACAGCTTGCATACGGACAACCCGCTGTATGTTGGATGTATATCAACTTTAGAGGTTGGATTAGAATACTAATTGAAACTTTTAGCAGGGAGGACCTCCATCATCATTTTTACAGACCATCGACTTGATGCAACCGTTTAATGTTGCAGAACTAGAGCATCCACCACCAGCCATAAATCTTCCTCCGAATGTAAGGTTACCCTTTTATATGAGGTACCTTGAAGAGCAGGAACTAATACTACTTGACAGTCATCTGCAACTCCATCTCCAAACGCAAACTGTCCGCCGACTTACATGCGATCGACCATTAACGCGGTCCCACACTCCCACAACCTTCTCAGGAAATCCAAGCTTCCTTTCGCCCTTGTCATCCAACCATATACCTCCCTTATCGATGCCGAATCTCCGGTGCCACTTGTCACAGATACTGTCATTTCAAGATGTCGCCGATGCAGGTCCTATATCAATCCTTACGTCAGCTTCCTCGACCACGGCCACAGATGGAGGTGCAATATGTGTAATCTCACAAATGACGTCCCTCAGGCCTTCGATTGGGATCACGTGAATCAGAAACAAGCAGATAGATGGCAGCGAGCAGAATTGAACCATGCCGTCGTTGAATTTGTTGCGCCACAAGAGTACATGGTGCGACCACCACAACCATTGGTCTACTTGTTCTTGCTCGATGTCAGTTATGCCGCTGTTACTAGCGGATTGCTAGCTACTGCTGCTCGGACTATTCTGGAAAGTTTGGACAGGATACCTAATGAGGACAAGAGGACGAGGCTTGGATTTATCTGTGTCGATTCTGCATTGCACTACTTCTCGATCAATGCTGAAACGAATGAACCAGCCATGTTGGTTGTTTCTGATCTGGAGGAACCGTTTATGCCAGTACCTACCGATCTATTGGTATCTCTATCGACCTGCAGAGAAGGAATCGAGACTCTACTCTCCAAGCTCCAGGATATGTACTCGACATCTACAAACTCGGCTTCGTGCATGGGTAGTGCTTTGAAGGCCGGTCACAAGCTGATCTCCTCGATTGGCGGCAAAATGGTGGTTTTGACGGCAACCCTTCCTAACTTGGGGGCCGGCAAGCTCGAAATGCGTGAAGATAAGAAACTACTGGGAACCTCGAAAGAATCATCGCTCCTTCAAACTGGAAATTCGTTCTACAAGTCATTCGCCGTTGAATGTTCTAAGTCGCAGGTCTCGGTCGACATGTTTCTATTCTCTTCGTCCTACCAAGATGTCGCATCCCTCTCCAACCTCCCCCGTTACACCGGTGGCCAAACATACTTCTACCCTGGCTGGTCTGCAGCGCGTAGCGAGGATGCTATCAAGTTCGCTAAAGAATTCAGTGATCATCTCTCCGCCGAAATCGCCCTCGAGGCCGTCATGCGCGTCCGTGCCAGCACCGGCCTCCGAATGTCGACCTTTTACGGCAATTTCTTCAATCGCAGCAGCGATCTTTGCGCTTTCCCTGCATTTCCAAGAGATCAAGGTTATGTTGTTGAAGTTGCGATCGATGAAACACTTACAAAGAACTTTGTGTGCTTCCAGACTGCTGTGCTACATACCACATGCAACGGTGAAAGGAGAATCCGTGTCATGACCCTGGCCCTGCCGACTACTGGTAGCCTGTCGGAAATTTATGCATCCGCAGATCCAATCGCAATTACTACTTTCTACTCCCACCGAGCTGTCGAGAAGGCGCTGTCGAATAGTTTGGAGTCAGCTCGCGAGGCTCTTTATACTAAGCTTCAAGAGCTTTTGGTTTGTTACAAGAAGGAACTCCAAGGAACACACTCAGGAATGTCTGCTGGTCTTAGCTTCTGCAATAACCTCAAGTCTCTCCCAGTTCTCTTCTTGGCCCTTAGCAAACATGTTGGTCTCCGAAAGTCGGCACAAATCCCATCCGATCTTCGATCATCTGCACTCTGCTTGCTATCGACATTGCCGGCTAGGTTATTGATGCAATATATCCATCCCAAAATGTACAGCCTTCACGACATGCCTGATGAATGTGGTCACCCGCACCCGGAGACCGGCGAAATTGTACTCCCACAACCTATCAACTTGTCTTCGGAACGCATCCAACGATATGGGCTCTACCTTATTGACGACACACAAAACCAATTCCTATGGGTCGGTCGTGATGCCATGCCCGAACTTGTCCAGGACGTCTTCGGCCTACCCGGTGTCGAACACGTTAAAGTTGGCAAGACAACGCTACCGGTTGTTGACAACGAGTTTAACGAGAAAGTTAGGAATGTGATTGAGAAGAGCAGGAGTCATAAGGGCCAGATGGTTGGTAGCATTATAGTGCCAAACTTATACGTTGTTAGGGAAGATGGAGAGCCAAGTTTGAGACTTTGGGCTCAGACTTTGTTGGTTGAGGATAGGAGTGATGGAGGACCGGGGATGGGATTGTGGTTGACGGGATTAAGGGAGAAGGTAAATACACTTAAATATTATTATTCCAATCCAGCTTTAGGACTAACGATTACCGTCAATCAAAAGGTGAACCAATCTTAAAACGCCATTTTTCATCTACTCTGGAATTCGGGAATAGTCTGGATCCTTCTGGACTACTTTGGCATACTTACTGACTTACAGGAGGTTAAGTCGCCGATTTTTCTTCTTCTTTTTCTTGACCATAAATGTACCTCCTGGATACTGTGGCCTGACCTGGATGCCCCCCTATTGTGTACTGTTGGAGGTTCGATAAAGCACTCTATTGAACATTTGTTTTATACGTACGAGTCCTTTTGACCTTCCTCGCTTTGCGACACTTTTTGTATTCTCATAGCTCATAGTAATGTAGTCTTCTTCCCTTTTTGTGAATAATTGTTCAATTCTCAAAAAAAAAGCTCACGTATCATAGACTTTTAAGCTTTCATAGGGCTCAGTGTTGTCGGAATGATTGATATAGAAAAAGAACGAAGTGGTGATTATCATTAAACTCATTAACGATACACTAACAAATATATTAAATCTCCAGATTAATCTATGACTCATGTACCAGCACAGCCCCCCCAAACAAACTCCTTTCTATCCATCCGACTCTTTTCCGTAATCGCGTCGTAGTAGAAGAAAAAAAACAATTCACAGAATACCCCAACAATCCTCCACGGAATGACAGACCTTACTACACGCGACACTGGCACTCAAACTGTAATTGCTAACACCAATCTTTTCGTCCACCCACTCATCCGCAAAGTCATCCTTCCCTTTCGCCATAGCACCAACAACGACACAAAGACTCTCATCCTCCCCAAGCGCATCTACATACTCCCTCATATTCCTAACAGGAGCATCCCAACTAAGAGTAATCTTTCTACAATTGGGTGGTAGATATTGCGACACTGGATTTTTTATAACTTTCAAAAGTTTTTCCGGTGAAGTGGTAGAACGGATTGAGAGTTTGTGAAGTAATTGGACCATTAATCCGGCGAAACGTTTGAATGTTCGAGGGATACGGACTGTTGGGTTGACTTCTATGAGAACACCCTTGGTGGATTGGACGTAGACTTGGAGTTTTCCGGCTTTGTTGACGGGAGAATCGAGGAGGGTTAGGAGGCACTATATGTTTATTGGAAAAGATCACAAAAAGGTTTACCCTGGTTACACACCCGTACACCAAATATTGAGTGTAGGACGGGGGGGCCAGGGTAATTTTTTGTGACACAAAATTGTAAGACTTTGGTTTTTCTTCCATGTTGAATGGAGGTGAGGGATATTGCTACTTAAGAGCAAGAAAATAAAGGGCACGGGGAGATGTTGGATATCCTCCGTGGGGGTGGTATACGAACCTGGTGTAGAATATCCGGTCTAGCATCGGATATATCCCTATTCATCTTCTTCAAGACACCGATGTGATCATCGCTGTTTAGGAGCACGTATTTTTCACCGGCTCCGGGACCACTTCCTGTGGTTACTTTGTGGGTTTCAAGACATGCTTGGGCGAGGACGACGATCAGTCGTTTTGTGGATTTGTCGGAGGTTGGGATTGGAGTTGCGGCTGTGGCAACGGTTGTGGGTAATGGTGGAGGGCAGGATTGAGTGCGTGGGCGCTTTTTGAGGGGTTCTGAGGGAGAGGACATTTTTATTTATATAGTTTGCTTTTATTTAGGGAGAGGGAGAGTGATAGGTTTTTTTTTCTAAGTGATGAAGTTCTGGTAGAAGAGTAGGAGATGAGATGTGTCGTGTGAAAGGTTGAGATGGGCTTGGTGTCTGTCAGGGCAGAGATTTATATTTGTGCCAAGACTTTAGCCTAAACTGGGGTGCAGGCAAAAATAACGCGCGGTCAACGCAGCTCTTTGTCAGTGGACAAGCCCTAACAAGGGCGGCACTACGGATTACAAAATACAAATTACGGATTACGGATTACACATGGTAGATTGTAAGTATTACATTTAACATATCGTAATACGTATAATGTAGTGTGTTAATGCAAGACATTTTGAAGGCGAAAATCATCACGTGACCAAGCGTATGAACACCTATAAACGTTGAACTAAGCTATAGCTGTCAGTTGAACGACCAGCTCATAAGCAGAGAGCCGGCCAAAGGATCTTAAATTCCAAGAATAACGTAACCTCTATGCTTATTTTTCCGTCCGACTGTAGTCCTCGAAATATACCATCGCACCAACGCCTCGAGAGGCCGGGGAAATGTGCCTTAAGGCTTATAATAAGGTAGAGCAGTGTTTTGATATCATGATGTCGCTAGTCAAACAATCTTTAGGCACGAGGCCAGACTATGATAAACTAGTCCCGTGGCGGCCATAGGATTGCAATAATAGTTTCATGCGTCGGGGGTCGACCGGAAACCATAGTATCTACTCAAATTTGGATAGGTCATCTTCACAAAGCCGTGGAGATAAGCTGTATAATTTATAATCTACTTACTTCGTACTACTTTGTACATGCCCTATCTCTAGCAATCGGCTATTAGTTAGGCGGGACGTACGCATGCGTGTATATAGATGTACAAAGCTGCAACGAAAGCTAAAAAATGTTTTCTGGGAAAGCAGCAGGACGATGTTCGGTTACATTATCCCCGAGGGCGGTGTCCGACCTGGGCTTCCAGGTACGAACAAACTCAGCTATGTATTTATGGTTTGTCTCTGCGGCGGCACGTAATGCGATACGGTGACATTCGGTGTCTATCTCGAGGAACAATGCTACTGCATCTAGTCTGCCTAGATTTACAGCCGCTTCGATCGCCGTTTGATATTTTCCACAACGTCCGTAAATATTGGCTCCGTTTTGAAGGGCGAACACAAGCGTATCCATATTACCGCATACCAACCCGCTAGCCAAAGCTGTATACCCAGATGATGCATGCGCAGGATCATTATGTCCCGTAAACATGCAACTCCCTTTGTTAATATCGAAGCCGTGGCTGACGAGGCGCTTGAGGCACTCTAAACTAGTGCCGGCTGCTCCGAACAGGGGATTAGAACAGCCCCAGCTCAATCGACAGCCCGAAGAGCTGCAGACCTTCAAATTCCCCTGCTTCTCGTATTCCAGAAACAGGTCCAGAAGCAAGTCCAGAAGCTCAAAATCATCCTGCCATACGGCCTCCTCTATTACTTGGAGGTAGAAGTCGTGAAATTTGTGAAACTCCGAATCACTCAGAGCCATGAACCCGTGGTTTGGGGTTACCTCAGTCTCCAGAATCGTCCGTAGTAACCGTAGGTACTTGTTTCTTGACGTTTGGGTATAGTTACCGTTATTGTTTTTGAACTCCTCGAGAGCGAGTGGCACTCTAATTGCAACCTCTAGGAAGACCTTCACGCACCGGGCTGGACATTCGGGCCTGCATGAAAGTTTGACCGCGAGGTCAATATCACCCTTCTCAAAAGCAGCCCCAATTCTGCTATCTATGGTCTCCGTTATCAATCTTCGCATTCGATTCTCCCAAAGCTCCTGGATGCGATTTAAATCACGGTTTTGCAAGGCCTGGAGGAATTCCGGGCCGATAGTCAGGCTCCCGTCAGAATTCACTGCGGGAACGAAGTGACTTACATCCGCGCCGTTTTCGACAAGCAGCAAAAAAGCGTTAGGGGTTTTACAAAAGAAAGCAAAATCCACGGGGCTCATATAGTCATGAATACGAAGGCCGTGGGTGCGGGTGAATGTAGCTCTTAAGTGTGTAGTAGGTGAAATATCGCGGTTGACGTCGGCACCACATTGTACGAGAAGCATTAAAAGTCGCAAATGGCTTGCCCGATCAGAATCTAGTTGTAAGTCTTCCCAGATAGTTTCTTGCCACAGTTTTGTCCCGGTTGGATCCACTGCGAGCTCAAGAAGCTTTCCAATCACTAGCTCCTTGTTAGAGGGTATCATCCGGAATTCCTCCCAGATTATTTTGAATGTCGGGGCTCCAGACATGTGGGGGGTGAAGGATGATATTAAATCGATGGCTAAAGTCGACAGCTCTGCTTGAGCCAGTGAAGGGTTTGACCACTTCATGACTTGTATGATGTAGTCTGTGATATTCGGGTTACTAAGAGTCAACTGTATGATAAGCCAGTTTATAGTCTCGTGCATCTGAGGAGGTTCCGGCATATATTCGTATTGGTGACGCGGGTTAGACAGATATACATCGGCAACTTGAGCTATTATGCCGTGAAAGGTCGTAACCTCTAATAGCTCGTAAACGAAGAACCGGCCCGTCGAATTCCCATAGCCTAAAAGATCCTTCGGATTGTTCAAGGAGAAGCCAAGATGATTTAAGAATATCTGTGCCAGGGGAAGACTGTTGACAACTATTGCACGGACAGTTAATTCCCAGATGGAGTGAGTGAATCCTAGCTCTAGGAACAATTGCAGTTGCGTCGGGTCATCCGTCCACAATGGAATCACATTCAAGGGCCTAAAAGGAAACTGCTTGATGCAACCTTCAATTACGTTGCATGGGAGAGTCTTCCGATCCCAGAGTCGCAAGAACAATGCAATATCGCCCCGGGCGCGTTTACACGCGGCGAGAAGTATTAGTGCTTGTTTGCCGCATCCTGGACCTAAGACAATATTTGTCCTTTCTATCTCTTGAAGGATCGTTTCTATCCAATGGCCTCGGACGTTTTTAGAAAGACGTCCATGCCAATCCCAGAACATTTTGAGTATGTCGTATAGTTGCGGTTCAATCTGGGGGTGAGCTAGACGAAGACATTCGAGTAGTTCAAAATCTTCCCTGAGGTAAAAGAAAGGCTGAAGAACTTCACAGACGGCTGCGATGGAAAGTGATACATTCGACAATAGTTTCTTCATCAGCTCTCGTAAACCAAATTCATTTACCTGATCTAGCAGGTCCATAATTTCGGAATCAAGACTTGAGATTAGGTTGTTCGATATCCGGTAGATAATGAGTCTGAGAAGAGGGAGATGTGGGTTTGAGTGGTGAGATGTGACAGCAAAATTGCCACCGTTCCAAAAGCTGGTATATAGAAGCTTCATTTCCCCTAAAAGGCTACTGAATTGCCAAATAGGTAGAGTATACAGAACGGAAAGCGGAATGTGTCTGAGGACAATTGGTGTTGACGGCATGCCTAGATTAGTGGGCGGTGGGGTGCAAACTCGAACATATTCCGAGAGTGTGGGCATCGAAGCATGATCTATAACCCCTAAGTGCCAGATCATGGTGTCAGAATAAGCTTAGCAGCCAAAGGTAAAATGTAACCGACCTCTTGAAATGAGTTGCTGCTCGGAGAGTGTAAGGTTACGTGCGATTGATCTTTGAAGCTTCTTTCCCGCCAGAGTGATAATTCCGTTGAGAACAACTTCGGATTCTTTACCCATTCTCTCCCGCGCAACTATTTGTCGATATATTCCTTTGGTCTCCTGGGGGCATATCCGTTTTTTGTATCCCAGTTTGTTCAGCTTGTCGCGAACCTGACACTTGCTATGGTTTCCCATGACGTTAGAACAATTAGGGTATATTAAACCTAGTTCACCAAACTGTACACCAGTACTAAAGCAATTCCGTCCAGCGAGAGCGCTACGTCAATTTTCTTGAACAAGATTATGGATCGCGCGATTTATATTCACCCAAAAGATTGGAATGGAGGATGAAGCTGATGCAATGGCAGTTATAACTTACGTCACTGCTAAGTTATGATTTTTATTAATTTCAACCGCAATCTCTTCCGGTTTCCAACCCAGCACTTGATACAGCAGTCGCATTTCTTCCTTAACTGCATCATCATTGAGTGTGGGACACGGGCGAGCGCGTTTCCGTGGTTGAGACATTGAATCAAATGTTGTTAGCCAGGTCTCCAACTTGACGAATATGCACTTCGTGCGTTGCTGGAGAAGTTACAACGAAAGCCTTGGGTGGGGGTATTGATGCGTTGTATCCACTTGACGATACCAGGTCCAAGAGACTAGCTAGAGAAGGTATGTATTTTATATAAATCTTGCCCGGAGTTTGTAGAATTATGGAGAGTAATGCAACGGTTTATAAGAAATAGTGAAGTCCCACGCTGCTTGTGGAGCTGTGCCCAGCTGTGTAGGAATCGAATCAAAAGAGGGATGTCGGGATGCCTGCTGCTAACTACTGGTAAATCACAGTGCTTAATTAGCTTAAGATGGTGGAGATGGAATCAAAGGGAGGTTTGCCGTCCATTATATAGACAAGCAGGTTAGAAACAAGGTCTAGTACACAGAAATTGGCTCTGTGTACCACCGCGCTCGAATCTTGTCGCTTCGACACTTCGAATCTCCCGCATGCATGATCACAACATGCAACATATATCCAGCTCCAGATAGTACAGGGGTCCGGATTTCGATATGCAGTTAACGAGAATTGTTTTTGACCAATGAAATGCGCGAGAGGGATGACAGGGGTCCTCCGCCTAGGATTAATTCATATTGGTCAGGCTTTCTAGATCTGATATCCGTGCTGGAGACTGCGGCTGCAAGAACGCAAACATTTCCAGAAGCTAGCTGCAATATCCTCCAAACGCGTGTTCGCCCCTAGTAACTCAGCTGAGCCGATTCATCTCGTATGACCAGCAGGTCTCAATAGTCCGAGAGTTGTTCTTCGATTAACACCCTTATTACGAGTCTAGATCCATACATGATATATTAATTAAGTCGCAGAATATCACTAGTTATCCCGCTACTCTCCAGCCTATATATAGTGTGGTTCTTGACCGATGCGGCACTCTCACCTATACATAGGGAGTGGACTTTAAATTTACTTCAGTTTCCTTGATGAGGGAACTAGATTTGTCCTTATTATATCTTATCCCTCTACTCTTGGTCGCGATTCCGTCCCTTGGCCTTGATATTATCATATTAATCTATGTCAACGGTAGCAGCGCTAATTATAATCTACAACTTGCGCCAGGTAGCGAGAGATTTGTGTTATTGATCAAAACCTAGACTAAATTATGGAATGCTGCTTCACGGCTCTTAAACCTGCAGTCTGCCGGAAACAAAGCAGGTGCGAACACCACTACCGACCTCCAAAATGTCCGATATATAGGCTTCAAAAGAGAGAGGCTTTTGAGGGTGAATACTGGCTCAGAAACGGGTTATCGCCTCCCCGGAACTGGCGCGTATATACATATGCAACCTTTGATTAACATCGGAGGAGTTAGTGGTTATTTTCCCCATACGGACGAGTACGACGGCGGCTGACTGGAGCCTAGACTTAGTAGTACTTAGGTTAGCATTCGTCCCTGATTTTACAAGGTCCAAACTGGGAAGCTGAATATACCTTGCCTTGAAGAGGTCGAGGAGCTTGAATGTCGTTTAAAGCATAAACATCTCTTCCAAAAGGCGATTGCCGTCATGATTAAAGTTATAAACCCCGAAATAAGCCCCACTATCAAGCCCAAAAAGCTCAAATTTCGAGAGCGGTCCATCATCAGATGATGCGGCTTGTTGCGGTTGGGATAATCTCAGGAACTGGACTATTTGATCCGGAGCGTCCGTCGAAGTGCCTTCTTCACTACCTGTAGGTAAAAGACAGCTTTCCTTCCAAAATTCGGAAAGATATTCTTGAGCTGCTGTACGGTTTAGTTTGCAGTTGTCGACTAAACAGTGACTGAAGCCAATAAACCCCTGTTCAGTTATGCGGCAGAAACAATTCCTTTGTCGGTGAAGTGCTTCCCACGACTGTTGCATTACACCAGGACGGAATAATCGAATTTCGGATGCAGTCCCTTCCATACCTTGCGAATCTTGAAAACTCAACCGTTGGAACCTGCGGGCAGACTGTAGCGTACCAGTCTTCTAGGCCATACCAATCATTGCCAAGACAAGACGTATAGGCGCACTTAAGCGGTTGGAGGGAGCTACAAAAGCACGACCGGCTGAATCGAGGACACCCTATCGATGAGGAATGAAAAGGGAAGCATGTCGTGTTGGTGCAATCTGGAATGGCTCCAAAAGTAATAATATCCTCGCGCGGGAATATAGGCATATAGGCGGATAGGAAAAATCGAGCGTAAAATAGGAAGGGTAAATTTAATCCGAAAGAAACCATTCCGAAGCAAGCACGGAAAGCTTTATGGATTTTGTAATGTTGATAGTATGATTGAATAGTGGGCGCAAACTTCAATCAGCGTATATACACACATGGCCGGTGGCTCGCCGTTGTGGCTAGAGCTACAGATATATAGAACAGTAAGGGGGGCCTGGAGAAAATGAGATATGGAAGAGGGGGGTATTACTTCCCGCAACTTTTCAGCCTTTAAGCCTCATTTTGTCGGTGAGACTCCTAAAAGATTTTCATAGGCTCAAGGTGTATCTTCCACGTGGGGCGTGAGGGGTTGATATGCTCCCAATACCTGCCGGAGATTCACAAGGCATCGAGATTTTGGGGGGAAGACTGATAAAAAAAACACGGCTGTGTATTTTCATATGCACCCAACACCCATGTCGGCGTCTTTCCGGAGCCACAACTCGGCCGTATGTATATTTATAAGGCCAATCGAAAACGAGATAAAGGGACCACATTGAGAATAAGAGGTGGTTTAAAGGCCTCAATTTTGCATCATGCGTGAATCGGAAAAGTTGGAACAGTTGGCCAAGGTACATAAGGCGGGGTCTCCTCGCAAAGTCAATTGATCACGTTGACTCTCAATGGATAACTATGCAGACTTGCAAAGCTTGCGGAGCCGTAGGATCTGATAGCTTGCTATCTTATCGCGCGAGTACTCGGGTTGAAGCCAGGTCCGCAGCTAGCAAATAGATCCTACTTATTGCTCGTAATCGCATTGGCTTTTCCAATCGATGTAAACAAAACGTGAATCTCGGAAAAAAGAAGTTATTTTCTCGCATTCCCTTCCACTTCCTATCATAATAACTACAAATAGATCTTTTCTCGTACTTTACAGCTGATTTATCACGCCATATCAGAATTTCTGAGCACCAAAATATCTAAAGCCTATACACAACATGAACAGCGCTACAATGAATGCCCCAATTTTAAGAAAGGCGCCAGCCTCGTGGGAATTCTCACCATATATCATCCTCTGTCTTTCAGTATTTACCAATCCCTCGACATCAAAAAATCCAGGGTCTCTTGTAGTACCTCGACAGAACAATCAAAACGCTATTGTTAACATATCGAATGTTCCTGAATGCGCCGTTGTCAATTGCGTGACATCACAGGCATGGATACCTTCTCGCTTAGGTTGCCATACCGCGGATCTCACACGCGAATGCTTCTGCAAGACCGCCATTGCCCCATTGTCTTGCTCGCCAAAACCACCCAACGACGATGACAATTGCTTTTACGAGCTGCGGGGTTGGTTTGCAGGTATCTGTGGAACGGGAAATATTAGACTGGTAAACCTTGACGCGATTCCGAGTTGCGGTAGGGATTGCACGAGTGCAGTAATATCGGATCAAGGCTGCCCTGATAAGTCGTTAAACTGCGTTTGTCAAAGAGAAGAAATATACAACAAGACGGGGGTCTGCCTGAAAAAAGGTTGTGGAGGTGATTTATTTGACTACCTCGGAGACTCAGCCGAGAGTTTTGCCTTCTCATGGTACACTGTCATGTGTAACACTGGGGAGCAAGAGGCATTCGATGAACAAGGTTTTCAAAAGTGGGTCAGAGGTAGGAAAACTGCAGGAGAAAATAGGCGTATTGCTGGTTTGGTGGCCATTCCGTTTGGGTTAATATTTATTGCAGCCATCTGGTTTTGTATATATGAGCGTTACTATGTCTAATGCTCTCCGAGATATATCGATAGCGAGTAAGATAAACTCGGAAGATTCAACGGACTTCTCCATCATTTCCATAGATCTAGTATTGCTGAGACTTCTCAAAGGGCGTTAAATATTTGAGCCTCCACATTACCTTCGTGAATATTACACCCCTACTCTATATAGCTGTCATATTTTATTTGTGAAACACAAATCCTAACTCCCAACCTTACAGAAAATATATAGCTCCAATTACCATCGACATAAGCTTCACTGGAGTCTAAAGCACTTTATCCGAGCTCCATAATAGTATACTCTAGGGGACGTCACGTGCTCAGGGATACAGGCTTCGGTTTGTAGAAGCTTAGAAAATACCAGATTTGGAGGTCAATAATACACTCAATTTATATCGTACAAATGCGTCGACTCTGCGGTCGCGTCGGTAGACGGATTGCGTAGAGAATTTCGTCAAAATACGAATATGCTGTAAACCTGGAGATTCGCCGGAGAAAAATATTTTGAAAAGGCGGTATTAAATCGGATATCTATAGTTATAACTGGTTTTATTTAACACTGAATCCAGACATATCCGGATACGTGGAGGCTGATTTACGGGGCCAGGCAGATATATTGTGGGATTCCTTAAATTTCGTCGAAACCATGAAAAATAGGTTTGAAGACGGTCGTACAGCTCTAACCAATTCGGGCTGGATTCTAAGGCAGGGTTCTTCGCGGCCCACCAGACCAGGGTCTTTCGTATCCTCGTATTCGAATTCTCGGATCCACATCTCGGGAGGTTTCATGATCGTATGACCCCACCATGTATGGAAGTTTATAGGGGTGCGGATGTTTACTATTCCCTACCCAAAACTCCCCGGCGTTCATCTATCGCTATAGTCTTCAGCGAGAATATAGAAGCATTGGTCGGAACAGTTACATTGACTTCATGAATTCATCCATTTTTTCAGTGCCGCAATTGCAATCTGATATTTATGCGCATACAATACAAATCCCAGTATCCAAACCGAAACACCCATCCCTAGGCCCCCCAAAATTTACAAAACCTAAGGTATTCACTTCTTCAAATAATTCCCATACAACGATCCAGCCTTACTCTCCAATTCCATAATGTCGAACACAGGCTTTGCACTAAACCACCCGGCCATCTCCGTTCCAACCGTCCTATAAGTCTCCAAAGCGTCCTCCTCCTCAATCTTCACAGTCGCCCCTCCCCTGCCACCAGCAGCAGCATCTGCCAGTAGCTGTGCGTGACAACATTTTTCCAAACTCATAAACCAAAAGATTGTGCTTTCAATGGTCTTTCCGCATGTCAAAAGTCCGTGATTTTGTAGCAACGCAGCCTTTCTAGAACCTAGAGCGCTGGCGATCTGTCGCCCTTCTTCGACGGCGAGGACGGTGCCCTTGAATTGATTGTAGAGAGCAATGTCGTTGTAGAAAGCGCATGAATCTTGTGTTATGATATCGAGGTCCCTTCCTAGTGCGCAGAATGCGCGGCCGTAGAGTGAGTGGGAGTGGGCGACGCACATAACGTCCGGGCGGGCTTCATGGACGGCATGATGGATCATATATGCTAGTTTCCAGAAACTCGAGTGTCAGTCTACGTGCTAGGATTTTCAAGCACAAACGTCTTATCATACCTGCAGCGTTCAGAAGACGGACTTTTCCGCCATCAACGATTTTGCCATCCTTGTTGACCAGGATGAGATCCTCCGCCGTAAGGGTCGGCCATGCGACGCCGAAGGGATTCACCCAGAATGAGGTTGGGTCAACAGGGTCCTATATTAGAGTATCTTAGTTCCCGATATTTATGTTGCTACAATCCGGAGGATAGCCTACTCTAAAAGTAATATGTCCGGCGACTCCCTCGTCATATCCATATTTCGCAAAAATTCGGAATGCGAGAGTAAGTCGTCCTTTATAATATTCTCGTGCCTTGTACGGGTCATCAAACTTTGGAGGACCGATATCCGCAATTGTTGGCATCTTTACGGCCTGTCCTTGTTCCATCTTGGGTCGTTCCTCAACAGCGACAGAGGTCCCGTTGACCGGGGTGGGGAGAACAGCTGCGGATGCCATATTGCAAGTCGATTGGGTTGAAATTCAATTTTACAAAGTTTGGTTTACTATAACGACCTGGGATTTGAAGGATGGGAATTAAAGACCACCAGAGGAAAAGAATCAAGAAGGTAGACTATTTCCCCGGACTGCACCCCCAATTTAATACAAGAAGTGCGCGCCCCGATGTGGATCGATTTAAGCCGCCCCTCCACACTGATAGACGCCAATGTAAGGTGACAATGAACTTAGCTTCCACTTTTTTACCTTTTACAACATCCGAATGCCTCGGCACCGAAAACTTGGCTAGCACCTTAACTTTCTCCCCGCAAACCCCGCATTCTTTTTCATTCGCACAAGATGTGGAGCTTAAGCTTTTTGCAGCTGTGTCTTAGTAAACAACCACGGCTCATTCGGCAGCGGTGATGTTCGAGCTTTCTAGTTCCCTGTGGCGAGACAGGGGTCGGAGAAGGTTGGGACCCACACTTAAATCCTTCACTGAATTTGGACATCGGAGTGTTGCAAATATTAAAGTTGGGTCGTAGACGCCAAGCCTTCGCGATCCACCCCTGTCAGGCCGTCCGGATTGGGAAACATGCAACTCCACACACAACGCATTTTTGAAGGCAGGATTCGCAACACCGAGCGGCCGAGGACCTAGGTTCGATTCGCGTTCGCGAAACCGTCGTACCTGACGTTAAACTCCCGAATTTTTTGAGTCTTTGACTCGGGAAGAGTGAAGTCTTCCTCTTTTTTCCCGTCCTCTTTGGGTATAGGACCAGCACAGCCTATTTGATATTGCCGTGGGGGAAGCTAAGCTAAGGCTAAGAGGTCTATATCAATCCACGGCACGAGCAATATCTCCAAGCACTTACGAAATGAATAAGACTTACGAGGAATACATAGTCCAACTCGGGAAATCAGCTCTAATAGTAAGAGAAAAATGGGTTGAGTGTCTGTCTAGCAGTTTAACCCCCGAGTCGGTCTGACGATTAGGATTAAGGCACCCCGTGCGAAATATTGCGACACGAGGAGCCGCGTCAGCCAACCAAACGGCCCGAACCTCATCCTATTTCTCATAAAGGCTACTACAAAGAAGCTAGTATTGCGCCTCCAAAGACGTCATCGCATCGGAGCTCTCTCACAAACCCTCACTCTAGCAACGGGATGCCTGTGTGTTAGGACAGAGCTAAACAGTAGGACCACTGCGCACACAAAGCGCAGTCGGAAGTATTACAAAGTTCGAGTTTACCCATGCAACTTGAAAGACATTTTTTTTCGGGTCACCAGGGCACTTGCACAGGCTCGCGCGGCTTGTAGTACTATCTGCGATGCCTTGTAGAACCTTATGCCTGTCCTTCAATTTGCGTTTGGGGTATTATCGCGGAATAGAGAGGGTAGGAGTGCTTCCAGTTCGGGCCAGGGATCCCGGGATAGCTGCTGAAGGCAGCGAGCTTTCAAAATCGATATCGGGTATCTACGGCACAGTATTCATGCGTTAGAGCTAGCAGTGCTATGGGTTTGTTAAGCTAGGCTAGGCAGCTAAACTAGCCTACAAGAATCTCGCGATACTAACCGCTGAACTGGATCCTCCATCTTAAAAACTGAATCCTTTCAGGGTATGAATAGTAGTAGCGTAGGACAGAAGAAACACTACTTGAGTAGGAGATCCCTGGATCGAATACACAGCCCACATGGGCGTTGGAGTTACACACAGCGCGGGAAACAGCATCCTCTCGCCACAAATTTGGACAGGCCGGTGTATTGCTGGCGGTCGCATCAGGGACAGAGAAGTTAGGAGGAGATGCCTAGGAGGCTTAGAAGTTTGTCATTTCGTTCTTGTTTAACCATCCTAATACTATCGAGGCGCCCCCCCCCAACGTGATATTTTGTGTCTTGCGGCACAGGAACTCGGATGGCTACAACATGATGGAAGGGTGTCAACTTTTAGGGTAGCCTTGCTTTCAAAATGTGATCTACGGCGAACTTCCACATCTGAGAGATCGGAACCTATTCCGGGAATATCACTTATTTCCTAGTCTCGAGGTATTTCCTGGCTCACGGAACATAATCAGTTTCACACAACCCAAATCCTCGATATCTAGATTGACCTCGCTGATCACACAATGGCGAGCCTGAGAGGTCAGCGGCTAAGAACCATTAGCCGCCACAAAAAAAAAAAAGAAGGCCAGATATAATCCAATTTTCATTCGTTCCTCGTAAAGAACCACAATCATACCATCACAAAGGCCAGAAATGCTACAAGGAATAAATTGTTATAAAAGAAATTCGTAAAAAGTATGAGGTGGGTGTGATTGTATTACACATATATGCAGCAGAGAGATAATGTACCATGTAAATACAGCGTGTTCATACAGATTCATGATAACATGGACCCAAAAGAATTATGTACCTATATATAGGATACAGATAAAGAAAGGAAAAGAAAAGAAAATAAGGGAACATTCGAATGCATGACACGAACAGATTTCAATTTGAACAAGTGTATTAGGCAAATGCATGGATTTGTTGGATATGCAGGAAAGAAGATTCGTAGAAACATTAGAGAATATGTAAATGTGGCCACAAAAACGCAGGAGGTTGCATGCTTGATCAAATGCGGAGAAAATGTAATCGAATGATATTCCCATAAAAAGTGAATCAGAAAACGCCTTAATGATATCGTGTGTCCTTGGATATACGTAAGAAAGGAAAGGGAAACAGAACAGGAGATCAATCTATACAGTGATAGATGGTATGAAAAAAGGCAGGCGGAATGGTATCTAGCTCTATCAAAACTGGAATGAACAAAGGTATGCAAATGAAAACTAGTAAACCAAGCAAGGATATCAAACGCAACCCACAAAAACACACAATCATGAGTATACGCCAAGAGATAGAAAAGGAAATTCACAGGTCAACGTCCATATCGTCCCCAAGCACCACACCGAACATCTGACTCAGGCTACCTCGCCTGGGGTTTGCATGCTGTTGCTGCAGGTTGAAGGCCCCAGCGTTCAGCACAGAGTCAATGGTCATTCTACCCTTGACTCGCTTCGCTGGGCTAGCGCAGTTTTCTGCTTCGTCGCTTTCGTCGTCGCCCTCGCCATCCTTATCGTCGAAGAGGGAGTAGATGCGTCTTCTCTTCTTGGTGTTTGGGGTGTTGAGGCTGCGGCGTTTAAGAGTGCTGTTGGCGCTGCCGGTTGTAATGGGGTTCTCCAAGTTTTGGGTGAAGACGGAGGGAGTAGCAATTGTTGCATAGTGGCCTCTAGTCTTTCTTGGAGTAAAGGGTGTGGCAGGGCGAGCGGAAATATTGGTGTTGAAAGACCGATCCATTGCCTTTGGGAATCCCATACCAATTCCCATCATCGCGGCATTGCTGCCACCAGTGCTAAGACCAAGAAGACCTCCGAGTAGGAAATCGTCAGTCGGGTAGCTACTAGAACACACGTCGACGTTCCACTCAAAATCGTCGTCGTCCTCGGTTTGAGGGTCATCGGTTGTATCGTCCAATTCCGAATCAGAGGCACAGGAAGAATATTCTCCTTGGATAACCTCGATGCCAGCGTCTTGCCAGCTGACGTGGCCCGCTGTGACAGCGCTGATACTGGATGTAGTAGATTGGGAAGAGTATGTACGGCTCAGAGCAGGCGACATTGGAAGAGCTGGGAGTTCTTCGATTGTGATTATGGCAGATTTCTTCTGGCTAGACGGCGAGAAGATACGTTCTGAGAAAAGAGAAGTGGTATCGGATTTAAGATCTAGCGGGATAGTAGTGGGATCCATGAGGTCGATGTCTACGACGTCTATTTCTAGGCTATCATTTCCTTCATTTTCAGACTCTGATTCTGGATCTGGCAGGTGAACTTTGAGATTCTGTGCTGTGGGAGAGAAGACCTCCTCATCGGAACTTTCAGCTTCGCTCATGGATTTAACTGAAGAAACACCACTGCTAGGGGCTGGAGAGAGATGTCGCAGGTGCGGTGAAAAGGAAAGAGGCCTCGTTATGGGCGATGTTGGAGACATTGAAGTAGGAGAAGGGTAGCCAAATGGGGCTGTGAGGAAAGGTTCCTGCGGAGATTGTGGGCGCGGTTGACCGTTTGCTCTAGAGGGTCCCCAGGAGAGAATTTGAGGCTTTGGTTGGAAGAATCCCGGGGAGAGAGATGGCGAGGAGGGGAGCCGTCGCTTTTGAGTTGGAGGGGTGCCCGCAGACATCTGTGATGTTGGATCGTCCCTGTGCGTTGTTCTTGTTGGATTTGTCTCAGGCGATCAACAGGGTTTAGCTTGGATGCCAGCACAGCACGCTCTGATCTCGGGATATAAACCGGTTTTGCGGGAGGGAATTGAGATTGATGAGATGGCGATGAGGATATGAGAGTCAATTGCCGTTTGAAACTTGGTCTCTGAGGATTGAGGATATGGGGGGTGATTTAAACGAAATTGTATTAATTCTAGGCTGTGGATTGTGGAAAAATATTTATTATCTGCAAGAGCTCAAGCTAGAACTAGTAGTGTTAGCTCGAAGGTATCAAATCCAGTTTGATAGGCACTTTTCCGGCAGGTCGTTAAGATTCGTTGGCGTCTTAAGTTGGAAGCAACTGGGAAAGGTCGTTGGAGGTGGAGACGACGTTGGGGTATGCGCAGCCTATATAGATCTTAAACCTGCTCTATAAGGCTGTGTTTCAAGCCAAAAACCCCGCCGCCAGCAATGCTTGCTCTAGCATACATGCACGAGGGGAGGGAAAAAAAAAAAAAAGAAGGATCTAACAAACATGACACGCAATTCGAGACCAGTTCGCGCGGGTATAATCGGGAGAAAAAGAAAGAAGAGGGGAAAGGGCATGCGTTCTAGTCATTCAGCCTGGCCGTTAAACCATTCATTCGCTGTTCAATTGCTGGGTCAGCGAGGAAGAAGAAAAACAAACCAAAGTCGATTTTCTGGTTTTCGCGGCAAAGCTAACTAGCAACAGGCAAGCCTGAGCTATGCCACATGTCCGATTCATGCAACTAAAGCTCAAGCTTCAGGGAAGACTGTGATGAGGCCAGTCGAGAAAAGTCGAATCACCATTTCCACAAAACCCCGCTTTCCAATTCCAATTCTTCAATTCACAAAGAAACGAAAACAACTCGAATGTTTTGCCTCCCCAATTGTGGATAGTTGTCACGGCTTGACATGTTTCACGGTTTAACATATATCTGTAAAGGGAAAGGTGGTTGGGGTTCAGTTGTTGGTCGCCAGCGAATGCATTCTGTGTGTTGTATAGAGAGGCGGGCAGACCAGGGTTAGAAGCCCTCGAGGTCGAGTTCATGATGCAATGTCATCATGGTTTTTCACCCTGTGTGATAGCGAATGGTCGGCCGGAATGCCTCCATGATTGAAAACGGCCATGGCACTATTTCTTTTCCCGTTCTTTTCCCTAAAATTCCTTTACACAGTTTTCACTGGCTGCATTTTCCGTGTGGGACCTTTGTGGATGGGAACTTGAGGCCAGCGTGATCAATTGATCAATCACACTTCTAGTTTAGGAAGTCTACGGTCGTACACGTCGATTCGTGCCTCATCCCCATGAACGATTGAACGGAGTTGGTGGCAAAACGAGACAACTTCTGTGTTTGTTGGCGCCGGGCGGGCTTAGGTTCTAGCCTGTGCCGTTGATTACATGGTGATGGTTGTGTTGCCGCGACGTTGACCGTTTCACGACAAGTTTGCCCAATGGCCATAGCCTCGGAGGCCATTGAGGATCCCAATTCTAGGATTCTATGCAAAATGTCGGCACTCACGAATAGCCAGTTGATGATTATCCTTATCTTTGAGGATCCGGGCTTTTTTTTTTTTTTTTTTTTTTTATGAGCAAGCTTTTGGCGTCGGTAAAAAAGGGAAAACTTTTTTATCATGCATGCAAATTTTGGCATGTCACGAACGTCAGGCTGCATCTTAGGGCTTTGGTGCGCTGGCAGCTTCTGATTGTATCGCTTAACCAGCTAGGGTTCCGTGCATCCCTGCTCTGGGCGGACTACACAGATGTTTCAAATGGGTTTGAGAGTTAGATCTGGAAATATCGATATCAATATCGGGTATTGATATCGAGTGATTTAAAATCTAGTATTAAGACGTCAAGGTTCATACCTCGACGATGAAAATACTTTCAATTCATGAATCGGTTTGTAGGGCTCTATTGAATGTCTATATACGGTCGCCGATCAATTTCTTGATAAAGTTATACTACTATTTATCGTAGGACCCTGAAGAAATACCAATTGATGCCCCCTAGTTAAGAGTCCGCGTTACCCCGGAAATTTATTCCCATTTTACAAAACTCCCAAATTTCCGGGTGCCAGTAGCTTAACAACGCCAGCTTCTTCGGCGAAAGGTCGAAAGCGTGCGGCTTGGAGTGATCTCTGAAATAACTCCGGCACATCCACGAGCCCCCAACATAGCCATAGTGAGACGGGTCGACGGGTACTGTAACAGCTTGCAATTTCATTTCCGCTCGCTCACTGGGTATCAGGCCGTCTTGATCTATCTCTCGATAGGGGGATGTAAACCAGTCTAGCCAATCTTTCATGGTATCAGACACATTTGAAATGATATCCTCTGCTTCCAAGTACCTTTGATATCCCTGGTGCGTTTCTATCCGTGGTGCCAGTGACACACAGTTAGGCAAATATAAAGATTTCAGCGATGGGAACTAGATGTTAAGTGAAATATGTTAGCATTGGTTACTTTAAGAACGGTTATAGCATAAACACCATAACGAAACCTGTACGATGGAAATAGTCTCTTTAATAAGCGAAACAGTGTACATGCTCCCATACCACAATAACTTACAATTGGTGCCCATGAGGTCCATGAGTCCGGTTTGCTAATTGCGAGACCGAGATGCTCCAGTAAAGGGAACTCTGATATCGTTTTCAGGTCCAAATCGTCGTTTCCTTGACCGGTGACGAGGGGGGTCTCGAAACAAGTGGGAATATATCTCTGATTGACCAACCAAAGCTTTTTCAGCGTCTGGGAGTGCTTCTTGAAGGAGTTCTTTCCCGGAAAGGTATCCGTCCCCTCTTTTGAGATCCAGCTGACATGCAAAGACGACAGCCCTTGTGAAAGATTGGAAAGCAAATCTCCCAAATCTAGTAAAGAACCATCGTTCCAGATATGCAGCTGCGTAAGATTAGTCATACCACGCATCCACGGCACATCTAGTCGAGAACAAAAAGCGCACTCCAATAAACTAAAGCTTTTAATGTTTTTGAGAACGTAGAAAGCTGCGAGCTTCTCAAAAACACTCATTAATTCAAAATTAGCAGTTCTCCGGGAGTACCAGGTGAACTCCTCGAAAGATATGTGCTCAAGCGCTTCTAGTCGACGGCTTCCAGGGAGTATGAGCTGTAAGTTATCGATCCCGCTAGGCACTCCCCGGCTCCCGATTAGCCGTAGCGATTTCAAAGTCCGGCTATTCTTCTGGCAAACTTTCCAAGCTGGTGCGAGGTTGGCGAAGTCGCTATCAATTCGGTCTATTGTTAAGGCCTTAATAGATAAATCCTGGGTGTGAGATTCCAACGTTGCTGGCGACCGTATATATGAAGGGGTTAGTGATGGGCCACGGGTTGGGAACCGCCCTCCATCGTAATAGAGGCAGACCCCCAGCTTTCTGATTTTTTTTCTCAATGGAACCGAAAGATATTCCACAAAGTCTTCGAAGTCCAGGCTAATACTCGCAGGTTCAGTAAAGAAGACTATCAATACTTGCATCCCAAAATAGTCATAAACAAACACTAGTATAAGGAACACTAGTACTTACTAAATAGAATCCACATTGGCTTCGCCAACCGCTTCGATTATTTGATTTAAGAAAATTGACATCTGACGCACGATACCTTCGGAAGAAGGATATTTTCCAATTGGTTCGTGACGGGATCTAGGTGGGTGAAAAGCCCCTCTAGTTTCCACCGAGATTTTCCGTATATGTTGAAGCGATGAGTGGTCAGGAAGAAGTAAAGCCTCCTTAGCTTTTTTACTCGGCCCACAGTCACTGTAGCAGGCTAGGGTCACATGGTGATACAAGATGCGGCTTGCTATCGCATTGAACGTTTTGCTGACTAGACAGCAAGTTGTAATATTACCAGGTGAACCGTGAAACTTTAATTGTGTCAGTGGCATTCATTCAACTTGGCCATATTGGCCTTGACAGTGAGAGAGCAGGTGTACTGGCCAGGGATATTGATAACTCACTGGGATACAGCCGAGAATCTCGGAGAGGATTTCGGTTGGGAGGTTCGAAATAATGTCCATTGCGAATTGGTGATGTTTCAAGGAACTTGATATTACTTATCGTTTGGTGAAATGGCACGATGGTGAAGCCTCGAGGGACTGTTCGCACTCCGGCTGAAAGACCCAGAGCTGACTAGGAGGATCCAATTGCAATCTGTAGAGCCGCTCTGTTGGATTACGGGGCGCGAGTTGTGTTGTTGAGCCCACGTGATCGTTTTCGCTTTCGAAACGTGGGACTGATTAACGAGACCAGACTGATTGACGAAATTTAAGTCTCTAAAAATCATGCCATTTGATGAAGAATTGAGATTGCCGCTATGATAAATACTAAATTTAAATAGTGTGGGAACGAACGGCCATCGCGGTCGCGATGCGTGACGGGTATCCGTGTTGAAGAGATCGGCCCGATCTGTCTCGGCACTGGCCCGGTCACGAGACCAGCCGACAGTCGCGTCGCGTGTTTCACAGGCTGGTGACTTCAATTTCAATGCAACCCCAGCCGAGATAAAACTGCCAAACGACCCAAGCTACCTACCAGCTTCAGATATCACAAGATGGCAGGCGACATGGAAGGAAGCTCTACAATTGAAGCCGTTCCTCAGCGGAACTTTCATCACCCATACACTCCCTACCCGATTCAGCTCGACTTCATGAATGCATTGTACGACGTTCTTGAAGACGGTTCGGTCGGTATCTTTGAGTCGCCCACAGGTGCGGACCGGTTATATGGCCTATTCTCTGCTCAATTGTAGAGACTATTCTAACCGTGGTGCCTAGGAACGGTATAAAATGTCAATTGACAATCCGGTGCTGAACCGTGTGAGATCTGGAAGCTTATAAAAGTGGATACAAGGGCAAATCGTTAAGCTTAATATGTGGTTCTTTAACCTGGCTCCGAGAGCATAAACGGCGGAAGCTCAACGATGAGCTAAAAGAAGGGGTCGACGGTAGGACGTTAACTATGCCTTCTTCCGGCGACGATCTTGATTGCTGAATGATAGGGTGTAGACGGTAAAACACCTGCTTGGGTCTTAGCTCATGCCCGCAAAGAGAAGAGAGAAAACGCACTCCGTGCCCGGAGAGAGATGGAAGCGAGGCTACAGAAAGTCCGAGAGAAAGAAAAGCGAGAGCGAGAACAATATATGCGAAAAATGAATGAACAGCAGCAGATTCGAATGTTTGGTGTGAAGAGACAGGTACAAACGATCCTCGCCTTCTCGCTTCAATTTTAAGTACCGACAAAATATGCGTAGAAACCTGATGGGAATCGAAAAGCGGAAGACTCCGAGGCCATGGAAATAGAATTCGAGCTGGACGATTACAACAGCGATGATGGTGGCAGCGGTGATAGGAATGATCCAGCATTCGTTGGGCTTTCAAAAGAGACAATAGAGTTGATGAAGAAGTATGTTCGCATAGAATCCAAGAGTGAAAGAGCGAGTTCTAACTGTGACCAGGGCGGGATATGGTCCGCTTAGATCAAAGGAAGAGGAGGAGGAGGTACCAGATGAGATCAAGGTATCGATCACCTCGCTCAGCAATCCTAGTTTGAAGCATGCTCTAGTTCGCTAACGACATCAGATATTCTACTGCTCAAGAACCCACTCCCAACTGTCGCAATTTACTGCTGAACTACGACGGGTGCATCTCCCTCCAACTTATGAAGATGATCCGCTCGAAGGAAGTGAAGAGGGGCCCGAGGAGGTAGTGAAACATTTATCTCTAGGATCTCGCAAACTTCTTTGCATAAACGACAAAGTCAATACCCCGACGGCTTCTGCAAATACCGTCAACGAACGCTGTCTAGATTTACAGCAATCAAAGTCGGCAGAAAATAAGTGTACTTTTTTGCTATCTAAAGCGGATAACCAAAGAAACGTCCTACAACGAGAATTCCGGGACCTAGCACTAGCGGATATCAAAGATATCGAAGACCTTCGAGGCGTTGGCGAAAAGTTGAAAATATGCGGGTATTATGCATCCCGAGAGGCAATCAAGCCCACTGAAGTCAGTTTGCCGCATTAAGATCATAGTACCCCTGTTGAATGCTATCTAACCTGCGATTGCTACAGATAATAACCCTCCCGTATCCACTCCTGCTCCAAAAGTCATCTCGTGAAGCCCTGGGTATTAGTGTTAAGAATCACGTTATAATTATTGATGAGGCTCACAACCTCATGGACGCCGTTTCAAATATCCATTCGGTGTCGATATCACTATCCCAACTTACGAAGTGTGCAGATAACCTCACAGCGTACATTATGAAGTTTGGGAAGAAATTAAAAGGAGGGAATAGGGTTTACGTCGCTCAATGCCACCGACTAGTAAATTCACTGAAGTCATGGTTGGAGAAAAAGTACTCCGTTCCGTCCGACGGTACTGGCGCGAGGATACCATCAAAAATCATTGATGGTATTGTAACCCAAGGAGAATTGCTCCGGCTCAAGGGCATCGACCAAATCAATATCTTCAAACTGGGGAAGTACCTAGAGGAGAGCAAGCTCCCGCGGAAAGTTGAAGGCTACACCATGTTCCAAGAGAATGAGAAACTTGCGAATGAGGCCAAGAGGCAAAAGATCCCCGCCGCAAAAGCTAAGAAAGTCGCCACTTCTGGTGGACTTCCAGTCCTAAGCCATGTATACGCGTTCCTACTCGCACTCACGAACCCCGAGAAGGAAGGAAAGGTCTTCTACGGCCCAACCGACGACACAGGTGCTAAAGATCTTAGAGCCGCGGTGGGGCTGCGATACATGCTCTTGGATCCCACTCATCACTTTAAAGACCTCGTTGAGGATGCCCGGGCAGTGGTCCTGGCTGGCGGTACCATGGAGCCCATGTCGGATTACGTCAATCACTTATTTCCGTATTTACCTTCGGAGAGGCTTCGAATGGTCTCCTGCGGCCATGTTATACCGAAAGATAACATGCTAGCTATGACAGTACCGACCGGAGTTACGAATCAAGAATTTGAATTCACGTTTGAGAAACGGAAAGACCCAAAGTTGATAACGGAGCTCGGAAAGACTATATTCAACTTGTGCAAAGTTATCCCGCACGGGGTCGTCGTATTTTTCCCTAGCTACGCGTATTTGGAGACGGTCGTCCAAATTTGGGAGGAGAAGGGACAAGTGGGGACTTCGAGTGTCTACGAAAGCCTGCAATCAAGGAAGATGGTGTTCAGAGAAGAGAAAGGAAGTAGCAGCGTTGAAGACATCTTGAGAGATTATGCAAAAGCCGTGGATGAAGGGAAAGGCGCTTTACTGTTAAGCGTTGTTGGTGGTAAGATGTCAGAAGGTATCAATTTTTCGGACAATCTTGGTCGAGGGGTTATCATGGTCGGTCTGCCATTCCCTAACATTCACAGCGCAGAGTGGAAGGCAAAAATGGAGTTCGTGGAGCAATCTACAATCACACGTGGCGATATTGCTCTCGGGAGCACGAGCCAAGATACGGTCAAGCTAAGGCAGACAGCGAAGGTCGCAGCGCAAGATTACTACGAAAATGCATGCATGCGGGCCGTTAATCAGAGTATTGGGAGAGCGATACGCCACCGAAACGATTATGCAGTCATCCTGTTGTTGGATAAGAGGTTCGCTCGCGATAACATCTGGGGCAAGCTGCCAAAATGGATTAGAGATGGAACAAGCGGGGCGCCGCCAGGGAAGAGTGGGGATGTGAAGTTCGGGATGGTGATGACGGGTGTGGGGAAGTTCTTTCGAAACAAAGTGGCGTGAAACACTCTGCTCTCCATTGTCAGAACGGCAGTTGTTGAGAGGTGTCGAAACCAACTTGATAAAATCGTATGATCCAACGGCTCAATAGAAACCAAAAATAAACTGCCTGTCTGGTCGACCCTCCAAACTCTTCTGGATCGATTGAGCCCCATCAACCTGGACCGTGCCCGGGTAAACATCGTCAACAGCGTTTCAAAGGCTGACGTCGACAACCCATCCGCTTCTGCTGCATAAACGAAACAATCAGACTTGTTCCTGAATTCCCGTCCCGAAAATCAGTTGACAAGAAGTTTGATTAAACAAAACATCGAGCGCGGCGGTGCGTTACGATCTCAATCTACAAGCCAAATTTGAATATGATTCAATCGAATCTATATTAAGTTGATATGTCTGAATTTCGATCTGATGTTTAATAGATCTGGGTCCGTGATTTTGCACAGCCAATTTGGTTCCTGAGACCTGCATTACATGCAGTGCAATCTAACCTTAAAGTAAAGATAGCACGTCGAGTTTTTTTTTTTTGAAGACTTCTCAAAGGAGTACTAACCGTCATTTCGCATGGAACGACTAACCCAAGCGAAACCGGAGTATCCCATTTTCCTATTACCAATTCGATGAATCTGGAGTGTTTATTCTCCGTTTATTCGGGATTTATCTGCCGGTACCACTTATTGCCCAGAATCTTTAAATCCACATATGGATACGTACCATGGCCATCGATAAATTATCGTTTCTCGGTAAGCAGCCACATATGCCGTTCAACTACCGAGTAAAAGCTTTAAAAGTAATTGCTGATTGATCGAAGACATTCCCAATGCTACCTCTCCGAAGCTGCAAGCGTTTGGGCAGGGAAAGCTTCAGACACTGGCGCAAACACGTTTCGCTTCAGATCGAGACCCCTACCCTCGGCGCCATGCCTCGCTTGTGCTTCTGCCCGCCAGTTTGGGCCAATTGTGCACAGCCCAGTCCCAACCCCCTGTCTAGACAAGACACTAGGCGCCAAGAAACAAGTTCCAGTCGTGTTTCGACGAACCCTGCCAGCTGTGAAGAACAAATTAAAGATCTTCCAGGCTGATGGCAGAACCAGCCTCGCAGCGGGCGCGAAGAAACGGTAATTGGGCAACTTCGGATTTTATGGACGTTAATATCGAAAAGGAGGAATAAGCGAAGAAACCACCCGGCGTTCCCCTGACGGACTGATGGCACAGACAACGTCAGGATGACAGCCGTAGCTGCCGGGTTCCCTAGCAAGTCCTTGCCTGGAGCCTCCAACGTTTCACACTCTGAACATGAACCATTTCCCTCTGCACACTCTCGATAGCGAAATCGTAATGGTCCGCAGAAACATTTTGCAGCAGGATTCCAAACTCCGTCTCCACGGGATAAACAACCCTGACAGGGAATAGGGTGCGACGTAGCTAGCTGCCAGCTGCATGCGCAGCTAGTGGCGGTCGATTGAGATGCAAGGTACCCGTGCACCGCCCGGAAACCAAGAGACATATAAGGACCCGTCCTCTTGGACGTTTCGATATCTTTCTTCCTTCCCTTCTACTCTTTTCTTCTACCAAGCAATTCGCTCAGCGTAGACCGTTCCTTTCTTTGTAATCTCCCTTCGCCGGTCGAGATCACGTCGATCGTGATCCTTCTTTCCATTCTTTTCCTTCTTTCGACAAGAAGTTGCTGGCTTTCTTCCCCCTCCGAGTAGATCTCGTCCTTTCTTTTAATCTGCTTTTAGTTTTAACAGAGCTTTGATAGCTTTTTCGATATATTTCAAGTCAACATGTATGTCAAGGAAGTTTCATCTCTTCTAGTTCTAGCTGCTGGTTTCTCCAGTATCGCTCAGGCTAGCATATTACCTTCGGGCATCCACAACTATCTAGAGGCTCGCCATATTATCGAAGCTCGTCAAAACAACAACAGGAATGGTGGAAACAATGGTGGCAATAACGGCGGGAATAACGGTGGGAACAATGGAGGCAATAATGGTGGAAACAACGGTGGAAACAATGGCGGAAACAACGGTGGCAATAACGCTGCTTTGGCATTAAACCCTGCCAACGTCCAAACTGGCTCTCAATCTACCGGACAGCAGGGAACTATCACCCCGGGTCAAGTCGAATCCGCTACGTATGTCCAAAATATCATAACCATTCAACCCAACCTTACTGATAAATGAAATAGTGATCCAGCCAACTTTATCAACTTTTGCACAGGCAAGACATTAACCAATGGCCAGCAAAACCGAGGGGGTAGCTGTAACGGTATCGTGATGGGTGAAATCCCCAGCGCGGGAAACATGATCTCGTCTATCTTCATCTTCCCCAAGCACAACGATAACCTTCCCGCCAACCAAGACTTTAATGTCCAAGTCCAGGTTAACAACCTCCAAGCTGGTGCTTTCACTAATGCCCAGGAAACCTATTATTCCGCTCCACAAAAGTTGTCTGGAAATGGTAACATTATCGGTCATTGTCACATCACTTGCCAGAACTTGGGTGGTGATTTGAACCCAGGCGCACCGTAAGTGTCCAATACATTGAGAAATTTCGAATATGCCTCTAACGTAATGGCAATACAGACCAGACCCGAGTACCTTCGCCTTCTTCAAGGGTATCAATGACGCTGGCAACAACCAGGGCCGTCTCCAGGCTACTGTTACTGGCGGTCTTCCCGCTGGCAACTACAGATGCTGCACAATGAACTCTGCTTCCAACCATCAGCCCGTGCTTATGCCTGTCGCCCAGCGAGGTGCCCAGGATGACTGCGTCAAGTTTACCGTTGGTGGTAATGGCCAAAACAACGGAGGCAATAACGGAGGCAACAACGGCGGTAATGCCGGTGGCAACAATGGTGGCAATAACGGAGGTAACAACGGTGGAAACAATGGAGGAAACAACGGCCAAAACAACGGAGGCAACAATGGAGGCAACAACGGCCAGAACGGTGGCAATGCCGGAGGTAACAATGGCGGTAACAACGGCGGCAACAATGGAGGTAACAATGGTAATCCTCAACCTCAATCCAATCCCACCCCTACATCTACGAACGCAAGCACCCCCTCGCAGACAAGCGTCGCTTCACAGTCATCAAATGCTGCTGCCGCTCCCACGACCACTACCAAACCACAAACTGGTGGCACTCCCCCGTTCGGCGGGAATGGAGGTCGTGGAGGCCGCGGTGGTCGTGGTGGCCGAGGTGGCCGCATGAGAGGCCGCAAGACCTTCCGCAAGGGCCGCAACTAAGCCTTTCCGACCCACTAATCATATCCTTTTTTTTTTTCACTCTTCTTTCCGCTTTCACTCTCCCGAACTCTCCAACATTCTTCTTTTATCCCACCACCTATCGCCTTTTTCAAAAGATAAGTAACTTATTTCATTTGTTTTTTTCTTTCTTTTCTTTAGGTCGAACACCTGTAAGGAATCCAAATAACGGACAAAGACGCCCTGTTCAAGGAGGCACCCGAAACCCACGAACTGGTCGCAATGGCGGAAGGCGTCAGCGAGTCCAGGAAGTGGGCGCCTCTAACTCCACGATACCTGCGAATGTCTAGATTTCCACAGTCGAAATTTAATATCTCGAAAAGATATCTTTCCTTCAGTCTCTCTTTACGATAACATTGTATTTCTTTCGAATGTTTCTTTCGACAATTCTTTGGATTTCTTTGGTACATATTTTCTTTCCTAGCATGGATTTCGGAGTTTTGCTTTGCTTTATTTAGGACGGGATCCCTACGAACAACACCCCCTTCGACATTTTCTTCACACTTTTACACTTTTCTTTTGGTTGAGGGATCCTACCTGGGATATCTAGAGGTTCTACGAGGACGGGGGGAGTGCAGGCATTGGGAGAAGGTTACCATCTACATCACCATATACAGGCATATTCTTTGGATTGGACGACACGAAAAAACTACTTTGAAGAAAGCCAAACTCTTGTTTAATTAAAATTTCTTATTATTTGTGGATGGAACTGGTCTATTTTTGCATTCTCCATCTCGTTTCCTGTATATTTCTGAAGTCGAATGATACCAACTTTTTTTTGCTGACGGCTCTTAAGATCTTTTGCCCCTGAGTCCTAGATTGTCGAATTTTTAAAAAGGTGAACGGAAAGTAGCGAAGTTTCATGTTTCTGTCGAAAACGCGTTTGTGACAGTAGTAGTATCATTTAGTAACTCTACGTCATAGTTCGTTTCCTTTCGTTTCTTGTAAATTAAAAACTTTAAAAATCCAGCGGATATCAAGGCTACCTCTCGACCAGCCAACGTTCTTGCCTGTCCCAGTCTTGAATCAGACATGTTGCACAGAACGTCTTGTCATGAAGGTTTCTCCCTTTGCTTCTTTTTGGTCTGGAAAAGTTCGCCGCGTCTTGGCGGAAGCTTGATGTTGCAAGTGCGGTTTCAGGCGCAAGCTGTGGCAGAGCATTCGAGGCTTGGTGACACCACAGGAAATCTTTGCACCGTAGACTGACTCGTGCAGCTCCCTCATCCTACTTCAGTTCAGTGTAAGTTATTCTAATCTAAGGCCGGCTTATGAGATCGGTCGAGATGAAATTGGCCCGCAAGACCAGATCCTCTCGACGTGCTCGGATCGATTCTTGTGTTGTTTTTGTGTTATTTCATAGGAGCGAGTTGACAATACTAATAGCAGTAGGATTTGAAAACTCGAATCGACAGTGTCTAGGAAAAGAAGCTTGAAAAGAACTATACTTATCTATTAGGGTTTAGTTTTGTCCATTCATAACCGGTTTTAAATTTTGGAATTTCTATGTTATTTACAAAATTTACCCCGCTATAGACTTTGTATTTGACAGGTAAGCTCTATGGCTCCCGAGACGGTTAAGCTTTAACCTTTCCATAAGGCTTCCCTTTCTTTTGCTGGATAGTCTCAATCCGCTTGACGATTGCGGTAGCAGTTATAACACGGCTTGTTGTCGTATTTGGTGGACATGTGCAGAACAAACGGGTCGTAGTCGGTATAGGAGGTGGCGTTGTTCCGCTACAATAGCTCATACAACTGGTAGCCGTAATTCCGCAGCAGACTAAAATTACCGTAATTGCATGTGAGTAACAAATCGCGAATAGACATTGTTCACTAATTTCGTGGAGACTTACGAGGTACGTCGTAGCAACTGCTTGTTCGTGTGCAGGTGGTAGTGGGTGGGCAGGTGCAGGTAAATCTAGTATAAGGGATCGTGCCAGAGAAACTGCTTCCACAATAAGTTGCGCAAGCGGTTCCGGTCTTTCCACAGCATGCTGGAGATAGGTATCGAACTATTAGTTTAGAACTTCTAGGAAGAGGCCTTTCTGGGAAGGGGTATCCTAACCGGCGTATGTGGTGCAAGTCCTCGCAGGCGACGAACAGGCGCCTGACAATGAGGTTGGTGCCGTCGCGCAAGTTGTAAGGGTGCAACTCGATCTCGTGTACGGGACAGTCGTTGGAGGAGGTTGCCCAGCGCAATAACTGGCACATGCGGTTTGTGTAGTACTGCAGCAATCTGTTTCAGGGTATAAGCAACTGTACATCGACAAATCATGAGATATGTACAGCTACCTACCAAGGTATGGCGAACATGTTGATGTCGTTGTGCACTTGGTACTATACGCCGTTGTACATTCGCAAACTGGGAAACTAATACTAAGACTGCTTGGAGATCCCGTAGCGCAAGGATTGCGTGTAACGCAAGATGTGAGTGTCCTATCTTCACAGGGGCTACCGCAGCCTGTTGTATTCAAGTCTGTTAATGCGAACTCTGGCAAAATTTTTAGCGGTGAGACGAACGTGAGGTTGTGCATGACGGCATGGGAATGCAATCACTGAACGTAGTAGTCGAAGCCCGGGGTGTGGTTGTAATTGGCTTGCTGCCCGGTATACATTGTGCGTAGTAAGGATTGTAGGTGGTGCACGTTATTGGAGTAGTACTATAGTAAGGACTGCAGACTGTAGGCCCAGTCCAGCCGATACCGCCACACTATCACGCGCTCGAGGTTAGCATCAATCGACGGTACATTGGTAAATATTGGTTTATACCTGTCCCCAAAGAGCCTGCGACGGAGTCGGCGATGGGGCCGCAGTTGTTTGAGCTAACGCTACTTCGAGTATAGCCCCAGCTATGATTCCGAATCTCATCGCCATTTGAAATTTTTGGGGAAGTGATACCTCAATCTGCCTTGGAAATTGCACGTCAAGAATTAATTGTAAACTCTAGTACGTATGGAACTTTAAGTTTGACCGATTCAGATCGAGATCTCAAAATCTCATTACCAATGAGAACTGACCCGGATATATATACCATATTCTGTATTATATACCAGAGAATGGTCTATTCATCAGGTCATGTAGTCCGGGGTAGTCAGTTCAAGTCATGCAGGTTCGCTTAGTAGTCATGTTGGATCGGATTGTGGGCCTGTGTAACCCGTGTCGGCTAATTACTTTCGAACAAGGACGGGGATCGTCGAAACCCACCATTCGCCCAACGGATCGCATATCAACCGGTCCGATTAAATATATCCCGACTCCATGATACGATATCTTTATGTTTGTCATCTTAATAGTATAGATAGAATGTTACATAAAAGGAAAGCAAGGATAAATTACCCGACGATATGCAGACAACGGAAGAAATTTGGAAGGCACGTGGCTTCCAAGCCTGGCAGGGTTATACAAGGCAGCTTTTAGATCACTGGTATATACTAGGGTACTGGGAAGTCGTACCCAGGTCCTAAGGGGCTGTGCGGGAGTCTCCGCGCTATTAATTCGTTTGGCGGATAAAATATTTAACGTTATGTAAAAGCAGTAACCACTATTAGTCGGGTTGAATTCCCGTCTATTGCATGAACTAAGTAATAATACCTGGCCAAAGGCTACAGGCTGGTTTACGAGACAGAATACTACCATAGAAAAACTCGTAGAATCGCCGGGAGCGATACCGCCTAAACTACGAAGAATAAACGTATATAACGAAGGATATCCTCAACCCATCCCTGATCTTCAGTCAGCAGAAAAGGAAACGGCCGTTGTAGCTACGATCGTATACGAGACTGCGTTATGGAAGGAATGTGGTATTTTGCACCTCGGTGTGTTGTCTTTCTAAGCACGTCGCGAAATTGATATATGCAGATGTTATTCTACTTAAATACATTGTACTCCATTCATTCTGGCTACTGTGTTTCCTCTACAATAGCGCACCCGTATTTATTCTGGCGATAGGCTTGATGCTTTCCGCCCCTTCTTTGCCGGCGTTATTGAAAACTCAAAGGATCCCTCTCGTTTATTGGATCGTGCCATCCCAAATCCCCTGTTCGATGGTGCCCGACTTGGCGTTCTTACATAGAAAAGAAGGTGTTTGACATACGCAGCAGCCGTGGCAGCTGCATACTCTTGCCATATATCATTTTTACGAGAGTCCGAATAATCACAGATCCCTCGGACAACAAGGCAGTCGTGGGTGTTCATGACGCCCGCAGCTTCCATCTCAAAGCAGAGAACACCGTACTTTTGTGCTATCCGATCCCTAGTTTGTGAGTCTTTCATAACTTGGTTTCCGGAGGCTATCAGGCCATAATGAATTTTTGGACGTCGATTGCGCCGGGCGGCCCTTTGGGCCGGACCGCCGTCCTGGTCGTGCTCGTACCCAGGATATTTATATTCTGGGCATTGACTTTCGATATGCTTAAGGTATACTCCGAGAGGATCTTCCCGTAGATGAAGTTTGGACCTTAAAGCGCTTATTGCAGTTCGTATAAATCTTGGTGGAGGCTGGAGGGTCCCGATTTTCTCAGATTCTCCATTCTCCAGCGTCTTTACGAAGTCATATTGGATAACTCCTGGGTACCCCCCTGTAGGGTCACTAACGACAACGTCTCCGAGTCTTATATCGTGCTTTTCGGAAGGCACCCCACCCCCGATGCCAACTAATAGGCAAATATCAAGGTCTGTAAAACTTCTCCTCATATTAGTAAGGACATCAGCGGCTGCGCACGTGCCATATTCGCCTGATGGCAAACAGGCAGTAACGACGTTATGCTGCTCGATGGAGCCAAATGTGTAGTGGTTGGTATCCCCGGGCACATGCTCTAGGTTCTCGTGCGTCTGATCGAATAGAGCATGTACCGCTAACATTTCTTTCGGTAACGCGCATACTATTCCAACTTTATAATCTTCGTAGCTAAGGGGTACATCTAAACTCGATCCTATTCCGCTATCACCATGAGACAGTATTTCGGAGTCCCGGGGCGGAGGCGAAATAATATCACTTGTGGCAACACCGGAATCACCCCATTGCCATTTGGAGTTGAGGATGATAGCACCATCATCTTTTGACAGGTTATCGGGATGTAGGTCGCTCAACTCGAATAGGGAGAAATCCTGAAGGGGTTCCGCATACCCTACAGTTTCACTTCCCTGGTTGCATTTGCATTCTTCGAATCTTTTATTGGAGTTTGGGCAAATGAGGTGAGTAGCGAGCTTGACCGGTGTGTTGGAATAACAACCATTGATACCGACGGCCTTTTTTAGGTCTTTAACTGAAGCGGCAAGAAAATAATCACCTTTTGGTAGTCTGGCCCACTGGATGCATTCGTAGATACTACTTGGTTGGATGATTTCACCAAATCCACGGCCGAAAAGGGTTACCGCATGAATATCTTTCGTGAAGTCAATCCAACTTGCGCAGTCTTTACGAATTACACCAGCGCGGGGAAAAATAGGATCTCGAGTGGAACTACTGGCTATATCGATGAAGTCCCAACCTTCGACATATTTTCCTGCCGTAGCGATCGAGTTGGCCGCTTGCCAGTCCACGCTAGCTTGGTGGTCAATAATCTTTTCCAAAGTGTCGTATATATCTTCCAAGCGATCCTTGACGCGAACGTAATCTCCATTTTCAGGAAATATCTCTTGTTGCAAGTTTGTGTCGTTCAGCAATACAGAAATGGCGGAATACGGCTTATGGGTGTATTTTGCTTCTTGAAACTTAGTCTTGTCGAAGCAAAATTCGAAGTTGAAGTCGTCATTGCTGTCGTTCTCGAGTGATGTACGTAGAAGGTGTAGCAGGGTACTGGTCCCGTTGATTAACCATCCGCGTTTGTCTTCTTCATCCCAGAATACGAAGAAATTTTCGTGGATCCATTGCAGCTTTTTCAGGGAACTAATCCGCGTCAGATGATATGGTGTGTCCTTTTGACCAATAGCAAAGGGAAAACCGCCGGTTATGATACGTTTTCCAGATATACGGATCCCGTTAAACACGCAACCTTCAGGTGGTCTTGACAGTTGAGATGGCCGTATGTTATAGCTAGCGTCTGCTGCGCCTATTTAAACGAGTCAGTTTGTACATGTCTTTAGCTGACGAACTTGGTGACTCGGCGGCCTTGGACTTGGAATTTACTTACCAGCATAATATTTAAACTCTGGGCACCAGCCAAGGACATGCCGAGCAAGAGTAAGATCGGTACCATTGATCCCTTCAGGGTATGGCAACCCCGCTTTGAGTGCTGCGTAATAAGGTATGCGGTCGCCCTTAATGTTGCAAATGAGATGCCAAACTATTACATCTTCATCCTTTCTAGTTGGAACGAGAAGGGTAGAAAAGCCCTTAATGAGGAATTTTCCGTCCAACGAAGTTTGTAGATATTTTGTTCGAGCAAGTCCGACCATCATGTTTAATGGCATCTCGAGACCAGTACCCGGGTTGATCCTCCGTAAAATAGGGTATCCCTCGACAATAACGGGTTTGTTGAATAAATCTTTCCAGCATCGGGAGTCAGAGAGATGGTTATCCCGAAGCCCTTGAATAGCGAAAATAAGCCCATAAGACACATCATTCCGTCGTCGACCCTGATCCGGATCCAGAGGCTGGACAGGGTTCCGTATTCTATTATCCTCTAGCTCTGGATTAACTCTAGGACCAGGGAATGACGATAAAACTCGCCTTTTGCGCTGTAGATTTTCCAGTGGTACGGGGATTCCGTTGGGCTGGTTCGGTTTAACATGGTGGAAAAGCAGCGGCTGGCAGGTAATCACTCCCCCCTTATGGAGGCAAGACGTAAGAGCAGCCCCGAGCCACGCCAACTGCTGACCTATCTCTACCACGAAATACTTCGTCCCCGTGGCCGTAACGTGTAGCCCGGATGATGTCGCCGACGCTGCAATCAAGTATGGGCCCGCAGGGGCTGAGGTCGTTTCTAGGAGTGGCCAATTAGTACTAGAAATTAGGCTGACTTAGCATGAAAGCGTACTATAGCGATATCCTGAGCAATAACACATAGAGAGGATCTCTTTGATAGCGGTAATAAAATATTTACCCGTGACTGGCCAGGTTTGATGTATATATTGCGCACAAGTCAGTGCTTGAGCATCCCAAGCGGACCCTTTGGTTAACGGTTCGCTGGGTTCTGCATGCACAGGCCCGCCCGTGAGTGTAATAACCTCATCTAGGACGTTAGCTGGGCTATCTCCGTATCCTTGTTGCTGGAAAAAAACGTCCGGTTTCCATTCCGTCAAAAAGGTTGCGTTGAATATCTTTGGACTCCGGTATTTGCTGATTCCACGAGAAAGATGTCTCATGATCTTTGCCTTGATTTCTGCTTTACGATCGGCTGGCATCGAAACCAAAAGTACTTCGCTCCGCAACCTTGCAATAAGTCCTTTGAAGGCTTCGGATTCGATGGCGATGCACTCGCTTGGGGAGTCATCGGTATGATGGAGTCCCAGATGGTCGACTTCCTCATGCCCAGTGTTTGCAGCGTCCAAGTCTCTGTAAGCTAGCTCATCTTTAGTTTCGTTTTCATGAAGCTCGTGTAGATTGTAGGTTCCCTGGTTGGACCCGGAGGAACTTTCGGCAAGATGAACAACGGGAGCCTGTGCATCGCTCTCTGACTTTCCGTGCCAAAGGTCCATTTTTTCATCGACAGTCATTGCAGTCGTTTTTAGAGGTGAGGTGATCGAGGATTGACTTTCCGTCCTTGCCATTTCACGTTCGCATGTTTCTCGAAAACTGTCTGCTATCTTCCTAGTTAAATCATTTTGTTAGATTTAAATGCCTTTCTCTTCCTCCTGTGGGATTGAAGAGGATGGAAAAGTTACTTGAGGGTGGGTAGAGAGCAACGAAAGATTAAAAGGAAAATCTTACTTGCAGTTTTTGTAGACAAATAACGCTGCGTGACGTTCACGAAGGCTGGATTGGTGGACATGAAGTTTTTCGAGTACAAATATTTTCAACAATTCCGGCAGGGCTCGGCATGCTCTGTCGATGGTATTAATATCGCCAAAATCGATACTTTTACCAGCTTCTCTATACAATTTGTCGACGAGCTCTGGTGAACATCCTTCCTCAACTGATGCTGTGAAACTCCAATCCGAATAGACACTTTGCGTGTCGCTGAAATTGGCGCCACCCTCTGGATCCACTGGCAATAGGCCTGTCAAATTGACTAGGGGATCTACCGTATTGAGCTGATTTTGACTACCTTGTGGGGGCCGGTTGGCAAGGCCCAGTCGATGAAGGTTTTGAAGCTTCGTGATTTCTTCTATCTGGCTAAAGAAGGGCACACTCTCGATGGGGATAATTCTTGGGGATTGAGCTCGGGGCTCGGTGTCTTTCCCCGAATTGGCTGTCGAGGAGTCGGAAGGAGCGTGGTTAGGGGAAAGAGCCCTGTTAGTCGGCATACACCAGGTAAATCCATGTTCGGTCAATGAAGAGTCTGACTCGCTATCGGAGTCTTTTCCTCTCCCTTTGTTGACCGGGATCTCTATGTTCTCGGCCTCAATAATTTCCATTAAATACTCTCCACTGGGATAGAATGGAAGGGATGTAGGTTTTGGACGTTGGGTTACTGTTTCTTCAGGGGAGTCTTTCCGTTGTACTTCGAGGCCGCGTTGTTGCATAAAGGCCCCCAAACCACTGGCTCCAATCTCGTAACCAGGGCGGGCTCGAGGTTTAGTTTTAAGGCCCCATTTGAACAGCAGGTATTTCAAATGGTGATGGCTAAATGCATTTTTAGATTAGAGTAGAGTTAGGAGGTTAAAAATGGACTGTAGGTATATCCGAGAACGGCGATATCTTACTCGAGTACCAGATCAGGATTTTGCTGCTTCAATTTCTCTACAATTTGGTGGGAGGTCGATCCCTTCTTCCGAAGAGCTATGATAGACTCCTTCATATCTTCCCAGTCCCGTGTGCGGACGTATCGCCTATGGGGGCTTGCCATTCTGAAGCTAGTCTACAGCGAGCACGCTGGGAACCTTTGTTACAGCGCGAGAGATATATATTGTGATACAGGCTAGGTCCGGTTCGCACATATAAAGCTCAGAGTCCCAGAGGTGCAGGCGAGGAATATACGTTTGGGTTTAGGGGTGAAACTACAAGTCATCGGAAGAGGCTCTGGCTTACCGTTCAGAATATCTCAGCCTCCCATGCATAGTCAAATGCAATGTTTGATTTTGCACTTCTGCCTCAGCTCAGCTGGCCTCTCGAATCGATTTATACAACGATATATACCGTGAATTGACACACTTCACTAACAGATACATATATACGTATATACGGAAAGAAACCTCATGAATACACACGGATGCGTATGGTAATGGTCGTTCTATTAAACCTTTGAATTTTATAAACCTTTTTAGTTCTGCAGCGCGATAGAATACATCAAACCTGCTCGTCAAGTGCTCGCAACACACCGACGGCTCAGTTACTGTGTGTTTTGCAACATCTGTGTAACCTTGCGGCTCCGGGATAATGAGATCTGCGCACACTGCCGTTGCATTGGCGGGGATCCTCGAGACTATCGACAGAGTGGTGTTTAATTGGGCCTTCCTTGTTAAGCAGCACGTAACCTTACATGTCGACAACATGATTAGACCGAAGGCCGCCTACCACCATAGCGCCCGCTCCATCTATTATAAATATCATGAAGCGTTTAACCATTGCTTCATATCATTCGATTCAAGATGGTATTCAGCCAGAGGTGGTGTTTTTGGGCCACTGCTCTAATAGGAACAGCTAAATCCCAAACAATATTTACAGAGTTCAAGACGAGCTCGACTTCGATCACAATATATACGACAGTTCGGCCGACATCAACGATTGTCTCCAGCTGTGGGTCGAGCAACTACCAAAACCCCTGGCTTCCGTTATGCAATCAAGTAACATGGGCACCAATCGATACCGTTGGTTCGGGTGCTGACGGGTTCAATCACTCTTCGCCTGGTAGCACTAAGTCGCTGCAACCGATCGAGCAAGCCTCCGGAAACCAAAATCTCGGGAACCAGGGCGATGGGAATCAGGACATTGAAAGCATCGAGTCCTCTCTAAGCGGCGGGGATCCGGATCTTAGCTCAGCCTCATCAATAGCTAACCTAGCGCAACTTAGTACTTTAAACAAGCTCCACCACGGCACTACAATACCGACAGCGAGTGTCTCAGTAACGCCCTACCCATCTCCGTTTCCAATCGGTGGTCGGGACAGGCTCCGGAATATGGCTGTCCAGTTGTCGCCTGGGAATATGGTCATCTTTAGAGCGGCTCCCGACTCCCCTCAGAAGTTTATCAATGATGAAGCGGGATATATCAGACCGGTTAGCAATCCTGACCTCGTGTTATACATTCATTACAATAGCAGTGCCAATTCTAGCAGCCAAGTTGGAGGACCTGCGTCCAACAGCACCGTACTTCAAAATGTCCGTGCTAAGGCCCAAGGTTCAACTGATCCCTACGACATCGAGAATACGTTTACGGTGAGAGAGGGTGGTATTCAACTCCGAGGTACGAGTGGCCATGCGGAGTACCGATTTTATATTGGCGACTACGAGGAAGGCGATGAGGAATACAAAGATGGCGTCTTGAAACTGTTGGCAGCTCCTATTAGCGAGTTGGTCAACGTTGAAAAGTATCAAGTCGAAGAAGTTATATTACTGCCATTTATCGTTAGGAGTGCCGGGGCCCAAAACGGCGCCGCCGATAGCGAGTCTGATACTACTAACCAGTCCAATAATGGTAGCGATACTGCGGCCACCGATGCCATTGGGGCTGGTACTCTGGGCACCGGTACCAAGGCCGCTGCGGGTACACTGACCTCATCAATTCCCGACGTATACGAAGTCATAACCTCAAGCTCCCTCGTACCATTTTGCTCCGAATACCTCAGCCATATTACCATGATACATACAGAAACGCAAGCACATCATTTAGTGCACTCGGAATCGACACACGTATCGGTAGTCCCAGAAGCGTCGATCAAAACGGGAACAACCTCAACAACCACAAAAACAATTGAATCCGGCATAAGTACAAAGCCGTGGCCGACAATAAGTTCTGCCGTGGGTCACAATTCTCCTGAGCCAGGATTTCATGGAGGCTCGAATACCGCTATCGATTTCGAGGGTGGTATCACTAACCTACGAAAATATCCATTGCGTCGCCACTTAAAACGCGAATTTGATATCCCGGATGCCCTCAGCCTCTATAACCCCTCCCAAATCATGTCTGGCTGCAGCGAAGTAATTTACCAACTCCACCACTCAACTTCAACAGCCGAACGGTCTACTCATACATCCGATACGACGGTAACCATTACGTCAACTTCAATATTCACCGTTCATGTTAACCACATTGAAACGTCTACGACTACTATCCCGTCAACAACGATAACACCGACACCTATGTCAGGTAAAATCCTCATGTATAATCGAGGACACTATAGCACCAGCCCGGGAACCCTATCCGCACATTACCTTGCCCCAACTACCACCTACGCCTCCATGACGCCTGAAACTGCCGCGGCAGAACTTGTTAGAACGAGTAGCCAGAATAGCCTGTTTCACCTCGATGAATTCGGGCGACTATACTCCGTTCATCCGTATACAGGTGTTACCTTCTACTGGGCGGAGAAGGTTAGGTCAGGGGGTCATGGGGAAATTGCACAGCTTAAAATCGGTGACTACGCGTTAATCAAAGCTCAAGATATTGACGGTTATGTTCTAAATTTCGTTGCCTTCTGGATTGAAGAAGACGGAAGAGTTTATATTGACGAGCTCTACGCTAACGGAAACGCGGAAGAGGTCGAACATATGAATGGATGGGAGTTCATTTGGTGCTATGATCGTTCTGGAACTCTTTGGAACTATAATACTGCGTTAAGGCACAAAGATGAACCGAATTCCGAACTCACGGAGACTTTGTTGTCCCGTGATATTGATTTGGATGGGTGTACTCCGCAAACTTTAACCTTTGAGAAGCTGGACGGGGAAACGCCGGCTGATGATATTATATACATGGATATACTCAAACGGCAGAATCAGACTGAAGATATGGGATTGAGAGAAGAGAGTTAATTATCTGTATTAGTATTATCTAATAAACACACTAGTTCCTTGTAAATCGCCGCCTGTTTCTGATCCACTTAGGATTCAAGTACTGTCCTAATCGCTTTAAATACCTTTTGCAAATTCTGAAAATCTAGCGGCCATTCGACCCCATGAATTTATTCTCGAAGACGCCACCCGAGGTATGAATTTATAAATTTAGCAAAAGCGAGTTCTTGAATTAATTCTGAAATATCGCATTTGAATTTCATTACTTATATTCCTCTCATCAATCGTCTGGCCGTTCCCTAAAATGGTAAGTCATATGAATACTTGGATTTGCGTCAGATGTGTAAAATAATCTGCGAAGAATCCTCCATATAGTACGCCCGGAAACAACTGATCCGCCACCGCTATTACACCGAACCCCGTCTGGAGAATAGTGTCTTGCTACACTGCTTTCAGTACCAATGCGACTTAATTATCAGATTAATTTGCTGGCTATGGTGGTCCTGTGTTTAAATATTATTGTTTTCCCACAACTGCAGATGCATAAACGTCGGGGAGATTCGTCGGAAGGTTGTTCCATCTTTAAAAAGCGTGAGTAGGAACACTGATTCATGCACGCGGTTCCATAGTTTGGAGACAGTTATTTTTGGCCCGTGATAATGGAGCATATAGCAAATGATAGGGTTTTAGGTAAATATGGTCTTGTTCCAATAGGGTATCGGGAATTGACACCGAGTATTCACTGTTCGATAGGTAAAATAATGCTCGCGATTGAATTAGTCAACAACATCATAGGGTTTATGACTTTGGTTTTCTTGACTTCGATATTTTGGTTCCTCGACCTATCACAAAACCGGGTATAATGCCGTTTTTAGTCGCGATTCTCAGATGTCCTTACAATGCTTTAATTCTATTTTAAATAGTTTTTCGTACTGAGCTTCCGCTCCCCGAAGTTCATAGGCTTGCTATCGAAATACCGGTTTCCCTATTATTTTCTCATCCCTATCACATATGTTATATATCCGTCGTATTCGGTTGGGTAAAGTGATGCATTCCTCTGTCGGTACGCAGGTCTGAGGATATGTAGCCAGGTGGTTTCATCCTGGGGCCGGGGGAGCAGGGTTTTAGGGCTATAGTTCAGAAATCCACCTGCATGAGATCTTGAACAGAGCGGAGGGTATCCAAGTTTGTTCATCACTACGTTGAGTGCTCTGGTTTTATTGTCAACTGTTAATGTTATCATACCTGGTAATCTTCGGAGTTACGAGGCTATTCATGCCCTTGTTGTTTTTTAAAAGAAGATCATCAATGTTTCTTCTTCGGGAGTCCCAACTGTGGATAATATGCATATAGGACAAAGTGAACTCTTTGTAGATCCTAGTGACCATGACTTCCCTGTGTGTACTTAAAGATCTTCCTCGCTTATATCGCTGTAGACACTTCCTTTTGAAGTGGCGCACGGAGTTATTTTCCCAATATCTCTATCGCTTCTATGTCGAGATCGACCCTTATTTTTGGTGGAGTCTTAGGTATAATTATCCTTGAAGTTTTTTTCTGATTTTTCTCCCTCTATATATAGCCTGCGATGTTGTATAGGTCATACGAAAGGACTCTGGAATCTCTTTCTGTGGCTTCCATTAAAGTTCAAATTTTTTTTTTTTTTTTTCCCTTAAGTTATCGGTCATACGTCCGTTTAGAGGTAAATATTCATATTGGCGGCCCGACTTGGTTCAACAGTTCATCTTGTTTTTCGCAGCCCACCCTACTTTGGATAGGTAGCACTGGAGTATTGCCCTGATATGTCATATAATTTAGAGAGATCTTGCCCTCTATATCGTATTTTTCTTTCTTTTTCCTTTAAAGAAAAATATCCCTTGTATTCGTTGTAACTTTTTTAGCATCTAGCTGAATATTAATTTGTATACTCCCAAACATCCTCGACCCATTACTTCCCGGAGTCGAACTTGTTAAACTGAGGTTCCCACAGTTTCTTTCGTACATTAACGAAACATTAGACGTGGAAGATGTCAACGATCAAACTCAACATGGTTGGTATACTGGCGGTTTCGAATAACCCGGGTTAAGAGTAAGATTTCCATGGGTCTGTGGTTGAAAGAGCATCCAACACGAATGAGAGTAATTAATACGACCCAATTTCATGTTTTTTGCGACTTCTTTCTTTGTAATCACATTACAGTTCATATAAATTTAGATAGATATCAACTTACAATCTTCCGCAGGCTTTTTTGGGGTATATATGTGATATTCATCCATTGGTTGATGACGTGCCCTAATCTCTTTAGTACTTTGAAGAATTGGTAGATAGTTAAAATGGCACCCCGGTCGTATAAATATAGTACCGGCTTATCCAAGCACTATTTTAATCAGATAAGGTCTTGAGCGTTCTTTAGTTAAAGGTAAGTGTTTATTCATGGGCAGGCTGATTGGTAGTTTCTTATTGCCCATCGAGTGAATATTGTGGTAATTTGGCGCTATAGATGATGTTTCGAGTCATCTATCATCACTTCGTGTAGGTTCTTCACTTTCAGGTACTATTGCGTAGTCTCGACGTCTCTATATTTTTAAATGGTGCATATAATGCGGATCGTGCTCCGCCTTCTGCAACATGTGGTTTGCAGTCGAGAAGGGCAACTTAAGTATACTCAGATAATAGTTCCGAAACTGTCGGGTATATGCGCGTCTGCAGTGGCTCCCGGATTTTTCGGCTGTACGACAATTATAAACAAGCCATGAAGGTTCGGTTTATACGCGGAGCTTCCTTTCTAGAACTTTTATCGCTTACAGCTTGGTGATGTATCGATATACAGAACTGATGTCTAGGTGCATGGGTCTTCGGGCTCTCCATCTTTGATTTTTCGATGTCATAGATATATATGCGGACCATCTTCCGCGGAACCATGTTGTGGAATATTTTAGTTCTGATAATATCATGGCGGTTCGGTGCACTTTTTTTTGGTGTTCTATTTCCGCAGTCACTCGCCGTCACGGGAGGTATTGTGTGTCATGCTTAATCGTCAATCCAAGGGCAATCAACTTAGCACGTATACTATTTTGGAGATATATTTCCGTAGATCTGGATATCCGATTGATGGGTCGTTTAATACTGTTTTGTTTGTCGAAAGCCTGGAGTGTTAGTATTTGTAGATCAGAAGCTAGAGTATTTGTGGGGGCATTGTGGTCCCCTTCTGGCTCGATTTGCGGGCAGCACGGGAGGTGATACCTAGTGACACATATTTTGACGCCCTCAATCATTTTGTTAATTATAACCATTCGGATGAATAGTCTTGTCATATCGAAGAGCAAGTCGTAAATAAACATACGGCAATTTCATTTTGCAAACCTTGAGGTTGAAGCCGCAGGTTGTGATTCAGCCTTGCTTACTTTTCGGAGTCGATGCTTTTAGTCATAAGTTTCATTTCTCCCAAGTATCTACCCCATGAAGTTGAGACGACAGTCACCCCTGCTGCTCATTAAGCTGGGTCAGGTGTCATGACGTTAATGGTACCGTCGATAGAGACCTTTTCAAAGCAGCGGTCTAATCTGGCCTATCTTTTCGCGTAAGAGATATACTGCAAGGTGGCGTACTCAAGATGCGGGCGGGTATGGATGAAGACTTGTGTGGGTATAGACTGTTTCAGGCAGCTTCGTAGAATCAAATCGATCATGCGATGTGGGAGTATCATGGTTTCTCTGTTTTTAAGAAGTTTTATTCATATCACGTCGCTAATGTCTTCTGTACCCACCAGCTGTAGTCTTGTCCATGTTCTGTTTTTTTCCGCTCTTCTCTCGTGCATCGTGATATATTATTTTCTACGCTATAAATTTATAGCCTTTTGTATTGAGAGTGTATAGTTAGGTAAACCAGCTTCATACCAGAGGTAGATAGTGCCGGTCCTATGCAGTGTAACATATAAGAATGAAGAACAAGTGAAGCCGCTTCCATTCTTTTAAATGGTATGTTAGGTAATAAAGAGTCAAAATTGTTCCTCTTTTGCTGATAGATTTGATCGTAGATAAAATGTTGTAGGACGCACACCGCGCGCAGTATTATGTAATTATGGCTTTCGTAGTAACTCAGAGAGACTATAGTAGTTCTTCTGGAATGGTTCTTGTCTCGTTGTGCGGCACCAGTCGATCCACTTATAATGGTTCTCGTAATTTGTAACGTACGTAACTACCGTTACTACTTATAACGTTCGTGATAAGGCTAGTGTTGTAATCTTTTTTCTATCGTCCATAAGGAAGTCGGCCTCAATTTTTGCATATATTCGTCCGTGAGGTACCTTCAACAGACCTTTGAAATCGTGTCCGGGTGCTGATCTCTGAATTACCGACCATGTCATGGGAGTCGATTGGGACTCGATCCCCTATCAGGTTTTTTGTGCTCTCCAGCCAAATTAAAATCGTACTGAATTAATTGCCACTGGTATCAATGATTCACCCATATCCCGATGATGCGATAAGGGTTTTATCCGAATATTTACTAGTACTTTCATAGTGCAGAATAATGCGGTATTGTGATCGATTATCGGAAGGAGTGGATACCCCTGTCGCTATAACTCGAAAGCCTTCTCTCCCGTAGTCTTTCTTGGAAGTTCATTCTTAGGAAATATCCATCTCCAAGGTACTAGTCCTTAAATGCCGACTGAAAAAATCATATGATTAGGTAGGTCCATTACCATGATAACTTATTTAAACGGAACGGATTCGATACGAAATTCTTCGAGGCCATTAGATTCAAGCGTCGAATTCCGTGAATTCAATGTCCGCAGATCCCATGGAACTTGTGTAAGTAGCGAACTGAAGGCAATACATATCCCGTAATCATGTTTCATGTTAATTCGTCCGTTATATTTCTTTTTCTGTTCATAAAATTTAGGCGATCAGCCAGCGGTAGACTAGTGTCCACTTTTCTTTCGATGAAAGTGATAAATCTTCGTAATCTTTCTGGCTAGGTACATTTCACAGGACGCGCTCGAGAATTAATTTGATATCCCGCGTTATTTGGTGCAGTTGAAGTATGTATATGGTCTGTTTGATCTAGTTAGGATTGTACTCCACGAAAACATCAGCCATTTCGCAAAATTAGCAGCCCCACGCTATATTGCGGTTCATATCCAACAGCTAGCATCGAGTCGTCCGATCGCTATTTCGTATCTTGGATAGGATCATGATGTAGGTATCGATATCCTCTTTTCATGTGGAAAGCTTTAAAGCGTTCCTAAATGTTTTTCTACCGAAGCAAGCTCCATCCTGACTGCTTCATTTTCCCACGAAGTATGTTTGGTTTTGCGATCTCTTGATTGATTGCCGCATGTGACTTTTGTTTTTATAGTTCCGAAATCTAATATTTTCTCCAGACTCGATGATATAATGTACCATACTCTAGGGAATAGTTAAAGGTTCGGAACATGCAAGGTCCGCCATTTTCGCAGGGGCGACCCTTTGACACCGTAGTACGAACTGTCTCTTCTAGAACGGCATACTCTATGGGTTTTTCAGGTCGTAGTATCATCAAGAACTGGTTTGGGGGTTACCCTAGCTCTGGTACAAATTGAAATAGATTATGTGGTATTAATGGGAGTAAGGCTTAGGTAGATGGATTGCTGACCATAAATCTGAAAAGTTGTAGAGTTGCGGCGAGAGCGCTAGCACTATGGTATGGTCGTAGTAATTATTCTGTGCTCGGCACTGTGTGCGGGTGATTAGGCGCTCCAACATCAAATAATGATGTCATCAAAGCAGAGATATATATAGGTAGGTAATATTATTATTACAAGTGAAAGCAGTGAATATTAGTGCCGCGATCCTGAAAGCTGTAGGTAATAATTTTTCGGATCCAATAAAATCTCGGGATTGGGGTTAGTGGCCTCATGAATGACAAGGTTCGAGCCCCGTGATGTTGTTTGGACAGGTAGAAAATATCTTCCTGGCCATTATTTTTCTTGCGAAAGTAGGTGAGGTAGAGCAATACTGCGTCGAGTTTCTAAGATCAATATTTTAGGTATGGTCACGTCGCGACACATGATTTCTTGCGTGGCTTCTGGGGACCATCAGACTTCAACTTTCTCTTTTTAGTAAGTCTCGACCGCATCAAAGAGGCTTCTCTGCTAGATAGATCGCGTAGCAGCAGGGAATTCCTGCCCGCCCAAAGTACAAATGGATGGGAGAGATATGATTGTCGCATTCCAACCAGCTGCTTGTCGACGGTGAGGTGAGGGGGAGGTGAGATGTAAAGGAGATGGAGGAACTCGAGTCCGGAAGAGTAGGAGGGGGATCCTTTAATAGTCAGGTCTCGGCGGAAACCCCCTACGCAATCGGACGTCGAGGGTTTCTTTCACACGTTTCTAACAACGTCACAGGTGCACGAGTGCCCCGCGGGCCCGCCTTTTTTGGTCGCCTGGGGAGCGTGTCTAGACGTCTGTTTCAAAATATTGACAGAAGCCACGCCTAGTTAATATGGCTAGGCCTGCAGGGCCACTATTAAAACTCCCATAGGCTCCGAGAAAACCTTTGAGACTTTCTCGACGTAGCAGGGCTAAGGAAAAATGGCAGAGGAAATGATTGCACCCTGATAACTATGGTATATAATGTTCTAAAGCATGCCAAACCAAATTCTTAATGAATTTGGGCCGCATAGCCGTTCACAGCTCACGTCTTAATACGCAATATCACATAGAAGGGAACAGCTACTACGTATGTCCGGCGAATGGTTTAGGGTCAATTTACGCTTCACCGTCTAGTTATTTTCGACCTCGACGTTGTCACAGTTAATGCAAATTTAGCTATAAACGAACGCCCCGCCACAAGGGTATTTCGGTATTTTCTAAGAAGTCACCTATCGAAGTTGGCTCGATCGTTGAAACCAGTCGCCCCTTCACCAGTCATTAATCTCGACATTTCACGCAAGCCAAAAGAAAAATTTCAAAATTCCCAAGGACAAGTAATTCGAGCCTATAATACCAGCTACTTAATCGTGTTGAGATTGTGGTAATATGAGCACCTATGATTGGCCGGCCTCGTAATGTTAACTGACTCAAGATTTCTAGCTTTCTATCGTGATAAAACTTTGGTGCAAATGCACATGGCGCTATTTTAGTACGTTAGGGAATGTGTATTCACTGCCTCTAGCCCGGCCTTTTTTAGATATAGACTCCTCTAATACTCTTTATATCTCTTTGTGCTTGGATTATGCATTACGAATGCATGGCCAGGATAGCTTTTCGCCAAGCTCGTGCACCCGCGGCCTGGCAACCCTAACCTTAGGGAGCTCGGGACCATAAGTAAGTATATGCCATCCTGGATCTGGATCCTAGCTAAGTAGCATACCTATTAGATGATCAAATAGCAAGGGCTCTGGGGCGTGTACAAGGCTTCACGAGCTCACTCTCCAGAGCTTTTAACAAAGTGTCCAAGAAACTGATGCATAGCTATGCACGCACATGCACAAAATTAAGCCCGGGATGCCTCATACAATATCTACAATCCCTGTCGAGCTGCTTACGGAGATTCTGTCCCTCCTTCCACCAGGGAGTCTAAGGTACCTTCGACGTGCAATCCCCTGCCGCAAAATACTCACTGTCACTGCGCAACTTCTATTCCGAACCCTCACCATCCGTTTAGCTACCCGATCGGACAATGTCAAGGCCTTAGAGACACTTCTGCGCTGTAAGCCTCCATTATCGGAGCCAACGGAGCTAGAGAATGGGTACGCTGGAATCTTCGCAAATGTGAACAAATTCGTACTTGACACCCGATACGCAATTGTGTGCGACCCTTACGATCGTGGTCTCGAGGGTTTAACGCTTGGCAGGGACTTCCTAAAGCAAGATCTACCCAACTTCGCGGCGTCTACTGCCCATTACCAACTATATGCACTCGGAATCTTAGTCCAACTGGTTGAAAGGCTAGTCACCGAGGGTCGCCGGATCAACGAAGTGAGGTAAGGCCCCAGAGCGTAGGCAGCAGGGCACTGCCATATCGCTAACAATATTTCGATTTAGCTGGTTAACCAGTGGGTCTCTTAATCAGGAAATCCATGAAAACTTATCAACACTGTTATGCTCCGCAGCGGGAGAGGGAAAACTCCACTTGGACGTAACGCTGATTGTCAACAATGTCGCCCAGCTGCCACTTTATTGCCCGCAGCTATCGAATTTGCGTCGTGTAGTCATCAGACACATCACGGACGATGACGCTGTATTGGTCGTGGATCACGCCGATTCTCTCGCCCAGGTCGTCTTGCAATCCAAATATACAATACGTCATTTTATGTTGGACCTTGGGCATGTTCCAACCTCTCCTGCTATGATTAAGCCGCTCTGTACTGCTTTGGAGAAAGCTACGGAGCTACGGTCATTAGAAACGTATGCACATGGTGGCTTCACGCTGGACCTGGATTTCACAAACCTAAAGAAGCTAGTGCATGTTTCCTCTGTTCAAGACGGGATATGGTACCCTGAAACACATGGTACGAAAAGGGACACTAGTATTTGGCGCGCGAGTGACGAACAGTCATGTCAGAGGAAGTTGTTCCAAAGAATAGCCGACGCCGGTGTTCAGTTAAAACGGATAGGTGCCATGGATTATGGGAAGATAATCCACGAATTCCTAATGCAAAATGAGAGCGGACTGACACAGATAGATTTACTCGGCTCATCTAGCATGAATGAGGAATGGGCAGGACTCTTTTGGGAGGCGGTTGTCCCGAAATATGCCGGGACATTAAAACAAATCGGTGTTCGTTTTACGAACTGTCCAGGATGGATCTGGACAGATGATCCGGATAATCTGGCAAAGTTAGCCCTCCCTCAGTGTAAGAAGTTGGAAATATTGAAAATTTTCTTTGTCGGGGCGGAGGGGGAGCCAAATTATATAGTGCCCATGATCGAGTCCTTAGTCCCAGCCTGTCCAAAGCTGAGAGCAATTTACGTTGACTTTTGGGGAGAAGACACCTCGTATCAGGCTCGGGGGACCAGATGGTGCCTAGACGACTGGGAGTCAGAAGACAAAGTTTATGAGGGGAGGACTCTGGATGTCATCTTCGAGACTCAAGGCGGTCCCAGTTCCAACAATGCCAACAGCGTCACTAGAAAACTGAATAGCATTAGAAGATCCATGACAACCACATATGCCAGGGATAAGTTTGGAGAGTTTCCCGGGATGGCTCTGATATACGATACTCACCTTCTCACATGGAGCCTTAAGCCGGCGCTGTTCCACGAAGCGTTCCGCCAACGAGACAAATTGCAGCAGCCAGAAACCCAAAAATACATATTTGACAGTAGCGAGATGTATCGGTACAACGATGGCTCGGAGAAGGTATGGGGAGCTTATGAAGGGCTCGTGTACTACTAGTCAGCTTCGAGCCTTCGACAAATATTTAGTACGACAAATTAAATATATGAGGATGCCAATATACAATTCGCTAAACGTCACTAGCTGATATCATGCATGATCATTCGATCAGTGCTACAGTGTACTCGCCATCTAATGGCTGAAGGATAAAGGAAAAATTCATAGAAGGCGCTATCGACGAACCCATCTTCTTTTAAACTACTAGTTGCAGTGTTTCAAATATTAGCTTGCCGATGTGGATTTCACCCGGTCTTGTAGCTAGCTCATGTCCCACCCACAGCCTTCCTTCGAACTCGGAATTGATTGTTCTCTAAAATGTGTTGATTACGAAAAACTACCACAAAGTAGCCTCTAACCAAATCCATCTGAGGCTCTTTCCCATCTTAAACATCCCCACGATACTTCACCGTTTGCGGACCTGGAAAACGCTACCCTTCAGGGAAACCAAACGGTCTTCAAGATGCACGATCATACTGGTAAGATACTCCGTTTTATACCTTCAAAGAAGGATGCTAACCAACCTCGATCGCACAGCTCACAAACTCCTCGCTCAAATCCCCCTCACCGTCTCACCGTTCGCTGGCCTCCCCACCTCCATAACGCTCCCATATGACTACGTCTCCCTCCCGGCTTCCCTGCCACCTCCATCTTCTAGCCAAATAGTATCGCCATCAGGGCAATCCAGCATCTCTCCTGACCAACTGATCGTTGACTGTGGAAACCTGGCGGCACACTTGACAAATGAAGCCAAAACTGCAAGGGATGATATCGAGAAGTGGGTGAAGAGTATCGAGGAACGGGAATTAATGGAAAAGAGAAGAGTGGCACCCGGTTGGCTGGATACGGGGGTTATGATGTTGGAACCTACGAAGAAGGCTGGGACACCGGTTACTGGTGGAGCTGCTGCGCCGTTATCGATGCCTGAGCCTAAGGTGCTTGGTGTTCCCGTTCCAGATGGATACACAAAGCAAGCTACGAGTCCCGGCGAAGAGCTAGATCGAGCGTTCGGTAAGCTTGGGGTCTGAGGACCACTGGAGCGGAACGGCGGATTGTCGATGACGTCATCGGGGGTCGAAAGGAACTTTATATAGCCATCTCGACAGAGAATACCTCCAGAGAACGTCGAAGCAGTGCCAAACAGATGGTGCGGTACAGTCGGCCCCAAACCTATACGGTCTGCAACTTCTCATTCGACATCTCGAGTCGCTTAGAGACGCAAGGCCATGTTGAATATCGAGGCTTTTACAGGACTCTTTATTTCTCCCCGGTGCAGGGACTGCTTCAAAGTAATAGGAGCTACCACGCATACAAACTTCTGTAGGCTGGTTTGGAGGGTTATGTCTTGTTCCAAACCCTGAATGGGACTTATGGTGTTTTACATACGGGCCTATGATCTTTATTTGATTTAAATACCCAGGGATACCGATTTCAGTACTGATTTCTCTATACGAATGCCATCATGATTGTTATTCCCAGAACTATCTTAATATCTATTCGCGGAAAGAGAAATTTCGAATTGCTGTGTGAGGACCATTGCATTATATGGAGTAGCTCGCTTATATCCGCCTCCACAAGATATCTCCGACCTCAACTTCGCCTCTTCCAAACCACCATTCCAGGTCCACCATCTTCAAAACCACGATCTCGGGCTACAAACAGCTCCAGGTAGCCCAAGTTGCTGGCGACTAGCGGCCAATGCTACAATTGCCACAATGAATGACCCCACCGTGGAGGTCACCCCTCCGGACGACGGCAATGACCCCCTCACGAACAAGGCCACACCATCATATATCGACTTCGACATCTTCCTCGACCCCAAGTTCTCGCCCTATTCATTCGCAAATACCCTCATCCACGCTACAAACAATCCTTCCGATACTACGTTAGACCTAAGCACTCCGCTTTCCCGGGTGCTATTTGACCTCCAGGAGATCGATACACATATTCACACACTGACCACATCATCCGCCGAACCCCTCCTCACACACGCCAAGGTCTCACGGGATAACTCCAAACTCCTGGTCGAAAGTATCCGTGAGCAGCTTACAGCGCTGTCTGCATCGTATGCTCGTCTCTCCCGAGAGGTTCTGGATCGCCACGATGTCGCGAAGCCATTGAACACCGTGGTCGAGAACTTGGCGCGAACAACACGTTTATTGAGAGGGTGCACGCGATGTCTCCTACTCGGACGACAATTGGAAGTCCAAATATCAGAGGCTATATCCAGTGGGACGACAGATGACTCTCGAGGCCCACGTCGGCCGCGAAAGGAGGACCCAAAAGCGCTAATACGCGCAGCCTACACGATTGTCGAACTCCGACGGATGTACACCAATGCCACCGGTGAAGCGCCCGGTCTGGAAACTCTGGACGTCATGAAGACCCTCCTGAATACAGTCATAACCCCAGCCGACCGAACAATCAAATCCAGAGCCCAGCAAACCATCAAAGAGTTCAGCTTCGCCTCATCCTCTTCGTCATCCACACTCTCAACAAGCACCGACAAAGAACCCACAACATCAGAAACCCGCTCTCGTGCTACAGCAGCAATCTTAGTCCTCCACATACTCTCCCCGACGTCTTATACTCCAGGCACTAACACCGCCTCAGCATCAAATGCCAAATCCCCAGCGAGCCTGTTAACATCCACTATAACCTCATACCTCCAATCCCAATTAACCACCTCACTCGCCTCCTTAAGCCGAAGCTTGACAACCCTCTCCACTCTCGACAGAACATTAACTGAAGTCTCTACTAGAGCAGCAAATATCGTAGCTCTCGAGAAAATCCTACAAGCAATCCCCGCCAATATTTCCACAAATCCATCACAATTAACCTTCTCTACCCCTGCATTCGATCCAACGTCGGGGTTATCAGAGAATGCAAACAATGTAGACTCCTCGGACGAGGAATCAGAGGATGAAATAACAGAAGGAGGCGTACTTTCTTCAAAAAGCAAAAAGGAAGCCCAAGAAACCCTTCTAACCCCACTTCTTTCCACCCTCGACACTCCATCCCTCACAACCCACTTCTTCAGAACTCTAGCATCAAATCTAGACCCCAGAGTTAGGGAAATAATGTCCAAGGGTGGGCTTACAGCGAAGAACCTAAGAGATAGCAGAGATAAAGTCAGAAACGGACTAAGAGACTGTGTTATCCGTGGCGTCAATACAGGAAATGCTGTAGGAAGCTCCTCGAGCATCTCAAGCAGTACGACACAAGACGGGAAGGGACTCGAGGGACTTGTAGGAATTATGTTTGGTGCTGTGGCCAGTCTGGGCAGATGATACCCCGAAATCTACGATAGTGCATATAGAGGAGAAGACGCAATATTACAACATTTGAATCGCCAAAGCATCCAAAGAACGTATACCGTGAGGAGAGTAGCTCTCCGAAATATCTATTGCACCCTATGACCATAACATCAAGAGAAGCCCATCTCTTGTAGAACACGCAACAAAACGAGTATACAGTCCCTAAAACAAAAGCAGTACTACTACCTTCCTAGCCCCATAAAGCCCAAAACAAATGAAAACCCGGACACCGTACACCCTTATTGATCAACCTCAGCCTCCATAACCCCTTGCTCAGGCCTCATCCGTCTCCTATCGTCCCATCTCCCCCAATCCCCATATATCTCCCCTTCAATAACACCAACCTCCTTTCGGGCAGTCTCAACGATCCCAAACGCTGCTAGCAACCCGAAGGCTGAACATCCCACCCAAAACCACCACAGATATCGGAACGGTCTCCACCCCAATTTGAGAGTGATCAACTCATCCTCGTACTCCTCGGGGAACATAGCAAGTATACACTCTGCAGATACGATCCCAACGATAGCTCCAACGCCGCCAACGACATCCGCAATCATAAACCCCCAGACCCTATAAATCCGTGGGAAGGCCTCGGTAGCATAGATATACCCACAACCAAGCGGCCCAGCAACCAGCAACGTAAGCGCGAAAGTAATCAGTGGGACCCTTCCAGACGTAGGCATTTTCTCCCAAAGTGACCCGAGGATAATAAAAACAGGGATTAAAAGGGTATTAGCCAACAACAAGAGCCGTCTACGGCCCCAGACGTCAACCAGTAGGCAAAGAAGAAAATAGCCACTAATAACTCCGCCGGCTAAAAGGATTACAATCCCAACATTCATGCGATTGATATAGCCCGAGATAGCCCCGTTCCTCAAGCTAGACTCAATGAGTCCGGCTTCCCAAACGATGGATGGCAAATTGAGCAATACGGAGTAGAAACTTGCCCACGCAAAGAACTGAATGACGCAGATATATATCAATGGGTAGACGTATTTCCCACTACGATAAGTCTTGGCGAAGCGTCCGAACGATGGCGAAAACTTGAGAATAACACGGGAGGTATCGTCCGGGTGTGGAGACATCCGAGAAGAATTCCAGCAAGCAAAAATCGCCATGGCCGTAGACAACAAGAGAAAACCGGATACGAGACGCCTGCCAATGAATGTGAACATAAACATGAAACTTCTATACACCCTTTATATAAAAAAACCACTTACCAAATCTTATACAGACTCGATTTGCATTGCCACCCACATTCCCAATTTTCATCCCTTGCGGGTTTGAAAATCCAGACACCACTGACAGTAGCCAAAACTAAACTGCAATAGCCCAAAACGGAGTTCGCAGAGACATATCCCATTCGAGCGCCCCGCCATTTCGGAGTTGCAATGCTAGTTTGCGTCAGCCACTTCAACAGTGTGACTTTGAAAATCGGGCTGTTACTCACCGAGAAGACGTCAAGGCGTTTACAATCCGGCAGCCACCGATTCCAGTACCCACAAGGCATCTCCAGAAAGCGAGGGTACCATAAAGGCTAACTCCTGGTCCCCACCCTGACAATACGACCGCCAAATTCGCAATAAAAATAAGACCAAGGAACCCCAATGCGATATTTTTCTCGTCGAACTTCCTCGACAAGATTGCGGCCAAGACACTACCAACTGGCATACCAAGAAAGATCGAAAGTTTGAGGAGAATATTGGCATTGAGAGAGAGTTGGAACGGCTTTTTAGTCGAATAATTCCAATTTTCGATCATGCCCAGGAAGGTAGTGAGAAAAGTCGAAAGTAGGATGGCCTATTCAAATATCTTAAGTTAGAACTTGCACTCTACAAGGCGATACCGCGGGAGGTATACATACGTATCCCTCAACAGCAGTACTCATCGAGGCCGCCATGAAGACATAGTTCCGATACTTCTTAAACTTTTGATTCTCAATCATCTTCTCAGCGTCTCCGATAACTGGACTTGCCATAGCAGTACTAGGCTCTCCTAGTCCAACGCCACTATCAAGTTCACGCTCCTCGTTACCGTCGCCAGTAAACCGTGGACGACGGCCAGCAGTTAACGAGCCGACGATGGTCTCGTTGCTTCCATTTCTGGACTGTGATCTCATCTTCATCACGTTACTGATGAATGACCGGATCCGCTCCATTTCCAATGAATTCCCGCGGAGGGGAGAGTTCGTGGCGGACTTTGGACGGGTGGAGGCGGACGCACCGGAAATGGATTCTTCACGGACCGGAGTAAGTGGTTGGGACCGGCGGCGGTATTGCCACATAGTCTCTTGGGATAGGTTATACTCGGACATATATGTATGAAGGGAGGGAAGGAGGGCTGAAAGAAAAGGGGTTCGAAGTGAAGCTTCGGAGGGAGGGAAGAAGGATGGGGGAAGAGTGGATGCAAAACTCTGGCGACTCTACGAGATCTCTTCTTCTTCTTAGGAAAATTGATTAGTCGGCTATTCCAAGGGATAAATACTTGTATTTCCAGGTTTTACATTTAGTTATGAATATTATATTAGAGTATCATTCTGAATTTCGATCGTTACATGGTATTAACCCCACGACCTGGTCTCGTCCCACCACGACCCAATATAACCAATGAGCAACACGCTCTAATGTTGGATTTTCAACTGCAGTTGAGAATGCGTAGACGAAGGTTCGAAAAGTTCACCTCGAGATCGTATTTTGTGCGCATATAATATATCAGGGCGTGTATACGTGTCTGGCATTCATGCTATATTTAACTCGTGAAGAGCAATTCCTGGTATGCTTAGTCTAGGGGTAAAGGAACTTATTATATCTCAGAAACCGACATGCAGGACGAGTTCAGGGACGCGACGACCCGTTAGCCGCATCTCTACACCGCACCATCCAGAGATCCCCATATAATATATATTCAAACTTTCTAAGACCCATCAATTTATAGAGGATTCAAACCGCGACCGTTACAAAGAACAACAGGTCTTGTAGTTTAATTGGTAAAACACTGGGGCGCTCTCTTGCCTGATCAGTAAGATTGAGCACTAGTTGCACAGCTGCCGGCCCCTTTCACTAGGTCGCTACTTCTATGTACCCAGAGATGGCTGTTCGAATCAGTCCTCGACCGTTCCATAATTTTTTTTTTTTTCGTATCTTTTTGTAGCATTTTTTAAATTCGTGATTAGCTAGAAGAGCTTATGGGATAACTTAAGGCCCAGGAAACATGAGAGTGAGGGTAGGATACGAACTACAGCAGCTACAGTTCTAGACCGATAATTTCTAAAACCCCCACAGACATACATGCACCTAGCGTCTACTGAACCGTGTTCGAGACCAAAGCTCCTCCTCAATTCTAAGTCAATGTCCGAGAGGCCTCAACTTCAGCCTACCCGAATATCGGTCTACTATGCCCTACAGTAGTCTAGCACCGTGTCCATGTGCTAACTCGACTGCATCCTAGTTTCAAGACTCAACCTGCTACAATGTAACTATTTCCAAAATCGATCAAATTAACCAACCAGCACTTCAGTGGCACGGCCGGTTTGAGCTTATGAGGCTAGATAATGAGACCGAATTGATCAATTAGCCATTTCTTCCCTAAGGTGTGCTCTTTTGCTATACGCGTCTATATGCGCACGAGAAGGGGCAGAGAACAGATTTATTATTACATCCACTAGAAGTGATCTTCTTAAACTAGCTAAGTTTTACACATTCAATCCTATCAATCCCAAGATTCCAAAACCTAAACATAAATTTAACCCAGGATTCTGGTCAGTGTCTGAAAAAGTAGCCTGCGATCATGCGACGCCGTTGAACTGTGGTAAATTTTGCGTTGTGTCGCAGAACCCCAATTCGATCCCGACAGCTCACAATCGATTGCAATCTGCTTCACCACAATTGCACAACCAGAAAAACCAATATCACCACCTCATCGCGTATCAGTACCCACTGCTTCGCTTGGATCAAGTTATCATCACGTAATAATCCGTGCGCTCTCTCGAAGGCCCTTGCTTCTCGCATTAGCTCCCTGGCACCAACATCGATTGCCCTGTTGATAGACGAGAAGATGCCTCCCAAAAAGGCAGCAGACAAAAAGGAGGTCCCGAAAGCCAAGGGGGACGAAGGTGCGTACAATTTCCAACGGCTCTCATTTCAAGCTCACAATTTCGAGTATTTCTCGATCCCCAATTGAATCGAAGAATCATTTTGCACGCAATCTTCCTCCAGTTCTCTTTATTCGCCTCGATAAATGCAAAATGCTTGCACTTGAACTCGCTTGCTTGCCACCATGCATCCATCCACCACTATCGAGCCACCCCTGTCTCTCTCAGTGCGGGGTTGTTGGCTGCAAAGCATCTGTAAAGTTGCGTCTCAAAATCTGATTCGCCCGTCAGCGAGCTGCTTTTGCGAGCGGTTCCGTGCTCTTTCTATTTTTTGAAGCTTGGTCGTTGTCCGTTTCGCCTCCACCCATGGCCTGGCTGCCCGTATGATCCTTATTCCCTGCACGCTCAAGCATCGGGCCAGTCAGTATCTCCTCATTATCATGTATAAAAAAAAATGTTGGATCTTTCTCGCGGGATGCAGCCAAAAAATACTTCTGCCTCGATCATGATTTAGCTTTGGTCCACTGCATATGCACGTTCCTTTTTTTGGTTACTTCCTCTCTGCAAAGCATTTACATGGGTTTGCCTGCATACCAAATGACACACAAGAGCGAGCAAAGCAACAAATGTTGTTGTCGATATATCATATTTTGTCTTTGCCTAGGGATGTTTTTCTTTTTGGTGTGATGGATGCATGGGCATGGTAGGAGACGCATCGGCAGGAATAATCTCCGAGTGTTGGAGACGAAGCTGGGGCAGCCTACCGCCCGAGGTGAACGAGCTGAGAAGAGGGGAAATCCCAAAGGGCTGAAATTTTTCCAGGAAATGTGGCCTTCTTTTTTTGAAAAAATATTTCTTTTATTATTAACTCGCTTCTATTGAATGGCTAAACACCCAATGTGAATATACTGACCCAGACCTCTATTTCAGCCGTGGAGATGATTCTAGATTACCTACAAAAGCAGAACCGCCCATATTCGGCTACGGACATTAGTGCCAATTTGCATAACGCGGTTACGAAGGCGAATGCGGCAAAGCTACTTAAGGAGTTGAGTGATAGTGGGGATCTAGTGGTTTGCGTCTCCGGTAAGTAATAAGGAGCTTGACATTTTTCTAAACCCTCCGTTTTCGATCGACGGATATATGGTCGATGAGGACGAAAGGGTTGCTTTGGGCTCCCCGGACCAGCCGAATACGAGCGACTGACTGTTATTCATGGCGTCTTGCGGACTTGGCTGACCCGTTGGATGGTGTGTACGGATTAATAGGCAAGCAAATGGTCTATCATACTCCTCAGGTAAGAGTCTCGGAAGGATTATGATGATGACAGAGCTCTCGTCTGGTCTGTGCATGTTGCAGATGTTGCAGGTGTGCGTAGCTCAATTCGAGGTCGTGAGCAGCCAGGGCTTCCCATGGTTTAAAGAAGGCCAGGGCTAGTGGGAGATCCCTCGCCGAGGAGCCCAATACTTTAGCCAAAGTACCTCCGCCAGCAAGGGAACTTGTGAAGATGTACCCCCCTCGACAGTAGCCCTGGTCTCCAGATATCGGCTTGTGTCTCCACCTCCAGCTCCACATTCATCCCGAAGGAACATTTCGGAATCCGGCTCTAGCCTTACTGTTTTCCTATGAAGCCGAATCTTCGGACAAGAACGCTATTGATGGAATCATCAACGAGATTATTTGGTGTTTAATCATTTAGTAAGCATGTTCGGTTAACGGATGATCTTCTCGATCTACTCTTCTAGGACCCTGATGACTTCGCTTCACCGGAAGAAATCGCGGACATGAAGACATCGGTCGAGTCTATGAAGGAACGTACGTCGACACTAAAGGCTGAACTAAAAAACCTTCAGGTGACACTTCAAAACCTTCGCTCCATGCCAACTGCAGATGATCTCAAGTCCGAAGCGGACACCCTACGGCAAGAAATTACAGACCTACGCAGCCGTCTGGAACCTTTGCGCAGAGGCGATGTGAAACCGATATCAGCTGAGGAGAAGCAAAGGCTGCAGATGGAGGTGAAGAAGATGCAAGGGTTGTGGATCGCTAGGAAGAAGTGGTCGAAGGAGTTCTTCGAAGCTGTTGCAGATGGTATGGGCGGTGATGTCAATCTCAAGGATCTAAAGGTGAGCTATACCCACCCTTTCCCATAACATGACCACTTTAGCGATACCCTCGCACTTTGGATCTTCGATTGCGATTGCTTGCAAGGGGCTTCCCATTCCTCTACATTCGTCTAAGCGTTTGATGCGTATCGGCCTTGATATTGGACGAAATCCAGTTGGCATAATTTGCCCAGAGGATGCATCAAGTCTAGTGTGTACAACCCGAAACATTTCGACTATCGAGGTTTCACCGCATTTGATACATACACATAAGCCAGCTCATTCACCCACGGCCCGCCACCATCGTTCCCTTACTGTCGCTTTGATCAAGAGGGAGTCAACCCGTGGAGCTTTCCGGCGAGCTGGTTATTTTGTGCCACCCGAAGCACACCACCATCCCTTGTCCCGGATTTACGATTATCCCACCAACTTTCGACATCACCAATCATACTTCTTCCTACCTCATCGCTCATCGCCTCTCACCCTCCGTTTCCCCTCCATTATTCGATCGTGCTGCTGGATGCGTCAGCCCTTTCTTAAATCCCTCATTCCCTTACAAAACGAAATTAACGAGCCCTGGGTAACGCACCTCTGCCGTGGAATGCCTAAAAACAAAACATCTGCAGCCTTCCGTCGGTTGTGCTTCCCCAGTTTTTCGGGAGATATCTTACTCTTGTACCTTAGCTATGGTCTTGCAGAAAAGCCTACCCTTCTTTCTTTCTTTCTTTCATCCCGCATTGTCTTCAACAAAACAACTGTGGGTTGCGAAAGACTATGGGCTACTTCCATGCCGTTTCACTGTAACGTTGTACAAAAGTCGACAGCTTACATACACATTCCTCTTTCGATCACGAATTCCATCAACTCCAAAATCACACATTCCATATTGAGTTGCTTTATGGCGAGAAGCTGACGAGTGTTATTTTTTTTTGCCTTCGCCATAGGAAACCATGGGTATCGAAGAACCCACCGAAGTTGAACAAAGAATTAATGCTTTGAAGATCACTACCCGGGTCTAAATAATAATATCTTGCTTGTACCGGGGACACTATTGTGCTATCAACACCTGGCAGGTCGAAGACTTCTAGGGGCGGTCTGCAGGCTGCCTAACTGAGTGGGTAGCTGCAGATTCTCGTATTTATGCTTCGTCCCGTCTTACTTGCTACCTCGTTGACGTATTCATTATGCGCCATTGCTTTTTGATATCTTCAACATATATCGAGGTGGTGAGGTCGTTTCTTTTCTTTCCTATTTTCCTTTTTCTGGAGACAAGTTTAACGGCTTGTACTCAGCTTACCGCTAGTGCTCAGTCTGATCCAACATCCGCGGCCAGAGCAGACCCGATTAATCGATATTAATTATAACTACCTTCACGAACTAGGACTCCTTACGGATTTCAAGTTCGTGTTTCACATGGAACTTTCCCGCTAAAGCGTTTCTTTGCATCTATTTCAAGCTTGATATTCTTTCGGGCTTTTGCATGATACTCTGGAAGTATCCACCAATCGATATCATCTCCAGTATTAATACATCCACCTCAATTGTCGCTGCCTTCTGAGCGAGGTCTGCAAGTATACGTATTCCACCGATGATATCCGGCTATAAGCTATGACAAAATTCAGCCCTAGAAAAGCATTCAATCCAATGGCCTTCTGTCCTTCACAGTACACTTTTGTTTTCCCGTGACACGGCCGTTAAAAGTTAATCCACTAGTTCCAGCAAATGTAAGACATTCAGCTAAGAAGTAAAATATGATATGTTCAATCAATTGACGTGTCAATAATTTATGTCATTCACCCTAATCGCTCATGCCTTCGAAAATTAACATGTGACAAAAACCTTCTAACTAACCCCTCGCATCTTGTCGCATCAGCGACCCATGGATACACCATTGAAACCACATTTAGAGGGGCTCTTAAGTTCTTATCGATACCAATCCCTATAGTGGGGAAACAAAAGTCATATGATCCCACCGATATATTCCGATATTCGACGGTGTGTTTTGAGCAGATACGACGGCACTAGCTCGGGAAGGTAAATAACCCACGCGGCCAGCTCATCGGCACTAACATGTGCTAACTAGGGTCGCTCATTCGATCCGATCCACGATTTCCACAGCGTTACTGTTGGAAGTTTAGGAGATCGTAGGTGGAGTATACTAGTAGGTACTTACGGCTAGTCGGGGAGCTTGAGCTTAAGGTTTCGAACCAATGCACTTCGAAGAGCTCGATCGGATGAAAATTGACGGCTAGAGAAGAACTAGAGTTGAGCTCTCGATCTTGGGATGAAACACAACAAGTTGGAGATGAATTGTCGTGTCGAGGACCGAATGTCGTCGTACGTCAATTATCATTGGAATGCCAACATGTTGTGAGTACCTTAAACAAATTCAGCCGAATCAGCAATCAGCCGTCCTAAACCTCCATATTAACACGGAGTTAACGATAAGTCTGCATCAACTATTTCGCAATCCCCTTATCGATTTCGATCAGGTTAAGTTGCTAAGCTACCACATATGCATATCAATGCACGACCGCCAACGCCAAGCTTGGCTATAACTTCCCCCTCCCTTCCACACGTGCGACAAGCGCCTTCCACAGGGTGCGCTCAGAAGCGCCACCGACCTCCACAATCGGACTTTCAAGCCATAATCTTCAGCTCCCATGCCAGGTTGAGATTTTTATTGGACAACGGGATTATTCGTAAAGAATGTGAAGTGCGCAGTGTTTCTTTAAATTCCGTGCATTGAAAGTTTTCCACGTTTGGCATTCCTTACGGGCACGGACTTCGAGTCCACGAGTCAAGAATTTTAAGTTTCCTTGATTTGTTTCGGTTGAGGAGAGGGGTTGGGAAGCGCAGCGGCTGTGAGGTTCGGTTAGCCTGCACGGTGCCTCTTGAGATAATACGAACAGGTTGAAATTTCGAAATTTCAAGGGATACATATCAAACTTAATTGAAGGAAAAGAGGGGATCCGAGTGCCAGCCCGAGACGAGCCCGCATCGCGTGCGGAGTAGTCCAGGATCTTGATTATCTAGGGACCGTGATATGATCCGTTTACCGAACATATGCAGTATGCAATAAATCCCAAGCCTCAGCATCTTCCTTAGGTAAGAACTAGATGGGAAAAGATTTTAAAAAATCCAAATACCAAAGAAGACATCATGGGAATTTCCAAATTATCAATATTAAGCCGCTTTATCCTCCAATATCCGACGAATGAGCGGTAACCAAGCCTTGGTATTTCTGTACCGGCAGTTACCTCAACCCGCATTCACGAAGCTCTTGAGCCGCGTTTAGTGCATATAAGCACATGTGCACATGCACCAACCCTTGTCACTACTCCGCAGGTTTTGCGGATTCGAAAGGAGCCTCACCCGTGATATCTGATTTTACAAGGATTTTTAAATAGATTCTTCACAGCGTGTTTGATGTGTTAGTATAGACTTTAGGGGTAACAGGTCGTGATCAAGAATGTCACGGCTTGAATGAGAGACTATTTTTGTGAAGGTGTCGACGTCAGCGGTGAGGCTTGATGGTAGACTATACTTGTTTAGCTTGTAGACTGTATGTATTTCAGGAAACCGGAGAAATCCGTTTCTCACGCAAACTCCGCATGTATAAAAATTCTACTAGATGTTAATTTGAAGTATACAAAGACCTGATTCGATCGAACGGCTCTCAGGCGATATGCAAGATTTGTGTTGAAACCCCTGTCCATTCCCAAATACCACGAATGAAAGGAAAGGCGATTGGGCCTTAAATCGACGATATACCCCGCCTTACGAGATTGCGGGCAGGGAAAGGGTGATTGCTGGTAAGCTTTCTCAGCGAGCGCGCAGATACAGTCACCAAGATTGGTAGGGATGAACCCAAACTCCTGGTGAATGGACAGGGTTAGTGCATACAGAAGGCCCTTGCTTACACGAGTGATACCTCCCACAGTCCTGTCGATTTTTCAGATTCAAAATACGAAATTCGATGTCGAAATTCCCTATATTCCGCCGTTCAGATCGCACATGCTTTTGGAATTTCGCGGGTTTTTTTCTTGTGAGAGATGAGATAGATGTGGGGGTCCGGAGACACGGGAGTAATCAGGTTTTTGGACAAGAGAGCTCTGTAGGATACACTTACATACGAGGATATGAAAGGGATATGGGAAATACTGCGTATGCAGGTGAGATTTTTGATTTTCGATTCTATTTCTCCTCTTGACAATTGGTCCTTGATATCAATGAATTTCGCCACCATCCATCGGAGAAATGGAGAGATTGCGTGTCTCTGTGTCAAAAAACGTTTGTTTCGCAAAGTTGATATCGAACAGTTGCGATCTTCAATATCCGTGAAAAAGCGAACACGGGGAAATAAGTCAAGGTCTTATGGAGGGTGGCTTACAACTGTTCCGCCTGATATTCGCTGTGTATATGCTCCACTTGGCAGTAAACGGTTTATATCATCGAATTTGTGATAGAAGTGGCAATCGGTTCGCAATTTTTTGAGAGTCACGGCCCGACCTGATACACCGTGCACAAAGTATCCGCGAATCGTAACTCTAGAACCAACCTTCAACTTCGGCTTGAGAGTTCACGGATTCCTGTTTTCAACAGCCGTACCGTCTCTCGTACGACAAAAAAGAAATCCGGCGGCCTCCGCAATGCGATACTCATCGTCTCCAAAATCCCAAGAATACGGTCTCTGAGAATCTGTGGAGCCGGTGTGGCACACCAATCCTCTCGTGAAACATGCACACCGCAAAACCTGCCAACCTCGAGTGTTTTCTTGTAGACTGGATCAGACAAGGCGGGCTGGAAAACGTGGATGGCATAGTAATCGAAGAGGTTGATGATCAGCCCTAGCTGGGCTGTGTGATCCACAGGGTGCTGCAATCTATCAAGCTCAGACGCACGTTCAAATTAAACGGTTGTGCGTTGCGTGGAGGTTGCAGTTCTCAGATTATATGGATCACGACACTCCTTTGGATAGAGTTACAATACCGCCCACAGAACGTCAACGAATAACGTTACCTGATTTCCAAATTTCTCGAAGTGCCAAGTATTTTCAATAGAAACGCACCTGCGCCACCGAGAATGTGTGGCCGACTCCTTTGAGGACACCTTTTTCTCGAAGGTTGTGGTCCATGGTGGGCCGCTAAGTGCGAGAATCGCGTCATGTGGAACACTAGTTAGTAGCAGCTGTCGAGGTCCACTGTTCATGGCGAGGGCGATGCGATGCGATGCCGTCCCCATTGTCGGGATAAGATGAATCAATTCGAAATGGCTTCTCCCTTCCGGAACACGGAACGCGGCTTTTTGTCATTTCGTGGTGTCTTCCTTTCTTTCTGTTCAGACAATTCTTTAACCTTTTTTCCCTCTCGCCTCGCAAATGCCTAGGAGTGGTCCCGGGTTTCTAACGAGGAAACGTTGTCAACGAGAGCTGGGGAACCTGGCGCCTTTGCAGGAGGGTGTGCGAAGCATTCATGTGACTTGAATGCGGAAGCATGCGGGATTATGAAAGAATGCACTCATAGCATTGCATAATTTAAATCTTCGATTGACGGGGCAGCTCTGTCGACGTCGGTAAAGTTTGAGGCTGGGGGCACGCGCAATGAACGATTTTGAGTCCGTGAACTGCGATATTGCCGCTAATCATCGGAACCTCTAGGAGAACCAAAAGTTGGGATGAAAAGGTAGCTCTAGACTGTCTTCGTCTAGTTATCATTGTATAAGCAAAATTACAATGTGGAGGTCCTTGTGATAATAGCGAAGACTGGGTTTTGTATGCATAATAGCGGTTCTAATATAGCGAGCTGGAGGTATGACCTTTAGCTCAACCGCACCCCTGTTCATAAGCTCCAGTATTGACTGGCCAGCACGGGAGATGTGCTCTATCCGGAGAGCAAGGCAGCAAATAGGAAACCTTGAAGCAGCCGTCGACACGAACAGCGATGGGAAGCTACATGCATCAATGGCATGGCAAGTGCATTACGCCGCCGCGTACTCCGGACGCTTGCTGTGAGCCCCTACCTAGGCATGTATGTACTGCGGTTTGTAAGCGAAACGAAACGAGCCTAATATAATTTATCTTGCAGATGATGATGCGGAAACTGGAGAACAAGAACACCTCTGGTGCAGCTTCTGATATCAATTTGGAAGGAAAGGAAGGGCAAATGCGAATCAGCTTACCGTTGCATCCCCTCCGCCTCAAGTACTAGTATATGCTTAGCTGAGCACGGATGTAGCTGTTTGTATCCGTCGGCTGTTAACTTAGGCTTCGTAGATACCTACCAGGGAGATGTTCGGAGTACGGAACCGCAGTGGAGATGGATTATACATGTATTATTGTAATTAGCAGACTTCATCTGTGGGGTTCGTGATCATAGCCCCGAACTTGAAGCGGGTCAAGACAGGGGACAGACGGCAATAGTATATGTATTAAAGGGAAATGAGATCCGGCCTCGACAGCTAGTGAAGTTTAGAGATAGCCAATATCGAGTGGTTCGTTAGTTAACTTCCCTTGCAAGCAAGCATCCCGTTACGGCATACTTCGTGGAGTGGAGGTTGGAGATACGTTTGGGAGCTCAGCCCAAAGACGTCTATAAACCGCTGCAGCTGGTCCGAAGCAACACTACAAAAGTTGATATATCAAAAAAAGTAGCTGGCCCTCCCACCACCATCATCGAAACGAGGAAACCCAAACCCTCCGAGGAAGTACCCAATCTGCACGATGATCTAACCAGTCACGAAGACGAAGTTTTAGCCTCGATTTCAGAATCAAGTAAACCGGGCTGAGGCAGAAAGGAATAGTTCCCAGTTTGGGACGGTACTAAACTGTCGTTGAGAAGGCTTGCCCGAAGGCTCCAGCACCGTCGTCTATCGAGCAGCTGGGACTGGTAACCCAACGGTAGCTGTCACAGGCCCGCAAAAGCAAAATGCACAGTCGCTGCAGGAAAACAAACTAACGAGCTAATAGGAGCTTTTCGTTCTGTTGGACATTTGATCGTACCACTTTTACGTACTCTCACATACGTCCGCTGGATAGGACCCGCTGCACTGTCCGTTACAGGGCACGATTGCACAGAAATCTGGGGTCGCAAAAGGAACGATCTACTGCTGGTTCCCCTTAGATTGGACGTCACATACGAGTGTGGGCGGCCCTGTGAATGCTGTGGAAAAGGCAAAAAGACTGTGCAAACCGTGCATGAATCGCCCAACCTCAGAATTCTAGCTGCAGCTATTCCGCAGCATCGTGACCGGAACAGCAGGTGCACCTTCGTCGGTCTGCCAGGCCAGATCAGCGATCTAACATATCAAAGCACGGCCGGCTCCTTCACACCGAGAAGAAGGAGACGGCATTGCCTGGAGATACGTTCCAGGCGCGAAGCTCAGGGTTAGCGGTATAAGATCGGGATACCGCGTCGTATCCTTCAATCTCGCCTCGACCTTCTAGGTTTCCCTCGTCCTCATTGCGGTAATTATTGAACCGAGATTTACAGTGAGAGCTCGAGCTACGCTTTGCTCCAACTAGTGCAAGCAGAGGTATCCATAATTTTTTTCATTTTCTGGTGAGTGAGTGAAAGGCCCCCCACTCATGCTTAGCATACAGACCGAACGCTTGGGATTATTTCGCTATACGAAATAACTTATAGCAATAGCAATGCCCTCTTCGTCGGCAAGGTTAACGTGCTATGTACGAACGAACAGGGCCCGCTGCACATAGCTGCCGGGATACAGCTGCACGATCTACGCAACGCAGGACACACGAGACCAGGTCCGGCAAGAGCCCTCCTAATTGTAGCGGCTAACGAAGCTGAGAATAAAATCGCCATCGGTCTGGGAGAGACCTGTCTCAAAAGAAAACTCGAGTTGTTATCGTCCCCCTCTGGAATAACCGGTTGATAAAACGCCGGGCCGAACCTTCAAGCCCTTTAACCAAGTCCGTTGATATACCAGCCCCTTTGGATGGCCCTTTCATCCGTTATTTCATACATATCTGGGATTGAACATTCGAATTCAAAATCGCAGCCAACGGAACGGGATCCCTCGTCCACACAACTGCTCTTGCACAAAAATCTCGCGTATCACCCACCGCCTTGCGCAACATTCGCGAAATAGTTACCTGCAAGTCCGACCTAGAGCCTTGCAGAGCCAGATCTTGGCGACTGTCACTAGTACATAGCTTCCCTCCTCTTTCTTGTCGGACGACAGCAAGCCACCTTGAGCTCGAGGAAGAAGAAAATTGGTCGAAAATCTGCCCCGAATAGAGGAACGAAAGCTACAGGGAATGCTAAAGGTGGTTGCATCGAGAGGTGGAAAAGATACCCCGCTAGTTAGCACCCAGCTACCACTCACTCACTCCTGCAAGTATCCTTTATTGCTTGCCCATCCTCTCGCTCGCGTTCTGCAGTTTCCCCTCTCACGAACCGTGGAATAAGAAGGTTGCCTGCAAGATATAAGCAAGAGCGGAAGCTAGAATTCTGTCCTTCTTGAATCTGGAGTCCCTTCGTTTCCCGTTCCCGTCTTGACCAACCAGGTCGTTTTCCCACTTGCAATCCCGACTCTTGGGCCGGCCTGGCTGTCGTACAGCGCAGCTTGCAGTCATCCACCAATCCGCTCGTTATATATACAAATCCGAACCTGGATTCGATAACTGGAAAGGCAGATACTTGATATGAAAGTATATCGGGGTATCTTCTGAATTCTCGCCGCGGTCAATATTGTGAAACCCTTTGCATTTTGCACGATCTCTTTGCGAGATCCCTCGCATTATTAATTTAATTCTCTTGGTTTGGAAACATTTAAGATTTCGGTAACAGGAAATCTCTCGCTCAGGCTGCCGGATAACCCAAGGCCCTTTTCTTCCTGCCCAAAGAGAACAATACAGTCGAGAGAGCCAGTTTAGTCCAATCAGATCAAATCTTCCGAGAATGGCTCACCTCCACCAACACCACCACCTCATTCACCACCACTCCTCCCACGAGCTCATACATTCTCCTCCTTCCTCAGTCTCATCGTCAGCAATGGCGTCGACGGCAACTCTCCCACAGCAGCAAGCGGCACATGCGCATCAATTGCACCAACAAGCCTCAAACCCTCACCTTCAAAGACAGGAATCCACTTCGTCACTTCAGCAATTAACAATGCCAATCGGCTCCCCTCCCGATCACCTGCAATATTCCGCTCAACAGAACGGCCGTCCGGTAGACCACAGACGCCTTTCCAGCGGAAACCAGCATACTTTAAGCGGATTATCAGCACTCCAGAATGGAGAGACGAACGGACTCCAGATAAATGGGGCAAACGGTCAGAGCCAACAGTTTGGCGGCCAAGTGCCACTCTTCGATCCTGCTCGAAGCCCACCAAACAAGAGTACGATATCCCACTCACCTCTGCGTTGCCTTGTATCTTTTTTTACCTGTAAACATTGGAGAGACTTCCCCAGCTTCCAAGGATGTTATTCCGATCTGGTAGGACCGTTGGTTAATTTACAAACTGCGTTGATTCGTAGATCTTGCCCACGTTCCTTGCAAGTTCTTTCGGCAAAATCAATGTCAAGCCGGCAGATCCTGTCCTTTCTCCCATTCCATGGACCCGACGACGGAATCAGCTCCGTGCAAGTACTTCCAAAAGGTAAAGTGTATCCGAAGCGCCATTTTCCCCGGCAAAGCGCTGGCGTGTGAGCGTTCAAGGTCTAATGTCAAACGGGTTGAATAGGGTAACTGCAAGTTTGGAGCGAAATGCGCAAATGCTCACATTCTGCCTGACGGTCGACGGATAAACCGATCCAGCTTCAACAATGGCAACCAGATACCCCTTGGAGGCAGGATTGCGCCGGAATACAACAACCATGGTCCCCGTTCGTCTGCGCTATCGATGAGCATTGTCCAGCAGCATCCCTTTGCTGTCAGTCAAGGTTTCGGCCAGTATGACAGCTCGGTGGAACAGCCGAACGGGTACGACATTGGTTACGGCCCTGGTGTAACCTATGATTCGACTTTTGGCTCGCCACGAGAAGAAAACGGGCTGCCGTTGTCACCATTGGCAACATCTCACCGTACACTCGGACCCTTGGATGCAGGGCTGCCGGCTTCCCTAGATAGCAATGGGATCTCGTATTTCGCAAAATACGGGCCGATTGCGGCCTCTGTTCCATCAAAGTTTGGCATGGAATCCCCACCAGCTTCGCTGCCTCAAAACTCGGCACTTCAGTCTTTACGCCGATCGGCCTATGCCGACGACGCTGACAGCAATGAGCCCTCCCGTTCAAGACGCTCGCCACCCCTACAACCAGATGAGACTTCGTTCAGTCAACGGCTCCTGCAAAGGAATCTCGGGCGCACCAAGTTCCAAATGTCCTCCAGCCTCCCACGACCTATCGGTCACATGATCTCGGATGATAGCCCATTTGACAACTCGGAAGGTGAGGATCTGGTTCCAGCATCCTTACTCGCCGATGTATTGGGCGAGCGTGGCAAGGAAATCAAGAACCGCAGGATGTCAAGGCCAGACCATGATGATGCTATCGTAGGATCATGGCACCGAAGGAACAACACGGCGCCAAACACCCCTGGTGAACCAACAAGCGCCGTGGGTTCTCCTGGTTCCAGATTTGGTCCCTTATTTTCACGAAGAGGAAGGGATGAGGATTCGCCGATATCCGCGATTGGCCATGTCGGCTCCCCTCTCCGCAATTCATATGCACAAAAACCTAGCCCCCCATTCGGGCCTATCGGCCGGCCCCAGGAGCCTATGGATGGTGGATCCTTCATTGCTTCCCCCACCAGGCCTGGATTAAACCTACCCCACCGAAGTCTACTTTCGGCTACGACGCCTCGAACACCATCGACTCAGATTCCTGATCGACGTGGGCCTTCGAGCTCTTCTATCACTGAGGAAGACCTCTTCCAAATTGACGATGTTGTCGAAGCATCGTCTAAGAAAACAGGTCAGAATAACAACAAGCTCAACGGTCTCGGCCTCGACCTGCCGCCTCATGGCGATAGTCTGCATGGGCAATTTTTGCATTTCTAAATATATTAACGGTTGATATAGAGGACCAATATCTGATCCGTACCTGATGAAGGAGATGACAGAATATCTATCCTCCAGTCAGTGCTTTCGAAAGAACGGGTTATGCAAAGCGATCACGGAATATACCGCGGGTTTAGCCTACCAATTTTACGTCCATGCGTACGATTTTCCTTGGAGCCTTATTTTTCCAGCCTGCCAGTTATCACGATTCAGCCCTGCCTTTCGAGCACCTGAGCACCTGTTTCTGTTTCATCTCTCTATTTTTATTTAACGAATACTCATGAATAAGGAAAGACAAAAGTTTTATTTGGCTTCTCTTCTTCAAGGCTTTTCTGATATCTACCTTTTTTTTCTATTTCGGAACCTTCCCCTCAAAAAACAAAAATCTTTACCGGCCCTGGTGTTTTTGCGGATGCTCCTTCTTCGGAGAAGGACGGTTGCCTTCATACTTCTTCGTTATCTTTTTGCACCATACCCCCTTTACAAAAAGAATACATGCGCATTTTCAGTTTTCTTTTGGAACCCAAAAAATTGCACATTGAGGAGCGATATTGTGTTTTTGAACTTGTTGTTGTAGTTGCTTGCATCCTGTTGCGGAGGTGTCTCTTTCTTTGTTGAAGCCCGCGTCGGTTTTCATTTTTTTCTGTTAATTGGTGAATATAGATTTTATTCTGTATGTCCTTGTTTGCCTGTTGTTGTATGATTGATAGGAGATGATTTCCTTTTCCTACTACCTACCCCTGGGGATGTATAATGATGTCCATGTGATCTAGAAGTGCCCGTTTTTTTTCCCTTTGATGTATTCGCCCCTCTATTCCTCTCTTTCTCTATTTGTCTTCCTTGACCTGGTTCGAACTCAAACAAAAAATCAACTATCTGCTTTCGTCGTTTATATTCATCTCCTTTGTGCAGCAGCCTAGCCCACCTACTATCCTAAAAAAACCCACCTTAATCCGTTAATGTATTGACCACAACCCCGCATCCAGCAATGGGGGGGACTAACGACTCCCTCCCCTCTCGAGATCTCTCTTCGCCAGCTCGCGCAACTCCTCCGCTCAACTCCTTTGATTGCATTTTATAGTTCCGTTTTTTTATTTCATTGAAGGCCTCTCTAAGTACGCTTATCTTTTGAGTAATTAATCACTTTACTTATTTCATGTATATTGTGGCAGTTGGCTTTCTCTTTTCTATCCAAGGGGGCGCATTTGATACCATGTATGTAGAACTTTTTCGGGAGGGAGAGGGATAGTTAACCCCCTTCTGTTACTGTAAAAACTAACAAATAAGTAATGAGATAATGTCCACCGCCACTGAGGCTAGCCTTTCTTTTTCGTAGAATCGTCCTAGAGTGTATATTAGGACGCAGATGATATGAATGTCGCCGCCTAAAAAATTGGGCCATACTTAAGATTCCGTTTTTATTCATCTTTTCTTCTCGTTCGAATACCGATTAAGGTATTAAGGTTTATATACATTCATGCTTTTGAGAGACAGCATATTTTGCCTAAGTAAATGATATCGTGGTGGTGAAGGAAACAACAAACTCTCCAACATCCAATAGCTACGGATATCTAACCACCATTCTACAACTCATCCTTCGGCTTCTCAGCTTCGGGTGTCTTATCTTCTTTCTTCTCCTCAGTCTTCTCCTCCTTAGTTGCCTTCTCCTGTTCTCCCAAGGCTTCCTTCTGCACCAATGCCTCTCTCATATTCTCAACACCCTTAGCCTTTACCTTCTTCGCCAACGCTGCAACTTCATCATCGTACTCTGTCCACTCAGGAATTTGCCTCCTGGCTCGATCAAGCTTAGGCTCCTTAGTCATAGGGTTATTGCACAAATCGATCGTCTTGGCGGTCTTGAAGCTCTCATCGCTGCACCAGGTTTCACACCATAGCCAGTCCTGAGGAAGTGAGAAGATGGGAAGCTGGCGTTGCATGTTGTTTGGTAAGTCCTGGTCGAGATTGGACAGACTGTTGGGGTCAGCGGAGAGCTGGTGGTATTGCTGACGGAGTCGATCGCCGGCGGCGAGTTGGCGGAAGACCTTGAGGTCGACGACGAAGAGAGCGCTGGTAAGGCGTATAGCGTTAGTCTTCTGTGACTGCAAGTAATGTGTACTAGAGCGTTGCATACCTGATATGATACTTCAAATCACCCAACATTTGCTTCCAGTATCCTTGTTTCCAGAATCGGTATCCCTCGATCTCAGTCCTAGAATCGCACATAGGGGTAAATCCGTAGACGGCCCCTTCAAGGTCGAGATCGACGAGTTCCTTGAGATCAGTTCGTACGATCTGGTCTGCATCGACGAAGATGATCTTGTCAAGGTTAAGCGGGAAGAGAACATCCAAGAAGAGGATCTTGTAACCCCAGATTTCTCGCTGCTTCTCCTTTTGGTGACGTAGCCAGTGAGGCCACTTGTAGGTTACAAGCTCATAGTCGAAGTTATATTCCTTAGCCATGATCGGTAGGAAGTCCTGGTTGGATTGTTAGCTAATTCGATATAGCGAGGTAGGTAGATGGAGGGTTCGTACCTTAAACGCCGGAGACAAGAAGTTCTCGATGAACCAGAACTTGACAGTGTGCTTCGTGTGTCGCATAACGCTGATCATCATGATGTTTAAGAATCGTTCATATAAATGTCCGCTAGCAACTGAGAAGATGTTGATCTCGGCGGGGGCTTTCGTAACTGCGGCCTCCTTCTTGGCCTTACCAAGTCCTAATTTCGACAGCAGTCCTTCCGCAAAGCTCGCGGCCTTCTCAACAGTGCTTTCGGTTGAACCAAGCGGTGCGAGAACATCGACATTGTTGTAACCCTTGTTACGCTTAAGTCTCGGGAACAGTGTGACACCGTTGAAGCTCATAAGTGTGATATCCTTGACATCATCTTCAGCGTTATTCAAAGTGCTATATCCCGAGGTTCCAAGACTTTGGATCGAGAAGATATCAGATGAGCGACCGGGCTTAAGGCGGATCTGCCAGTGGCCAGGGTTGGATTTGAATTGGAAGTATCCAAGGTTTGACATAATGATGGTGTCTTGCATGACAGGGTTCTGTTGAGTTCCGAGCTCAAGCTGGGCCCCAGACGACGGTTCATTGCGAGTAGTGTCGCGGGAATGCCCCTCGATGAGGATGTTTTTCAGAACATAGGTGGCATTAAGGTCAGAAGTTCCGAAACGCTCCTTGAAAGTTTGAAGTTTGATATTGTCAAGATCGTGGATAGTTTCTGAGGGAGTAACAAGCCACGATGGTGGGACATCCATGCTTAGAGAGTAGAGAGTCTTGTCTGGGAGACCGATGAACTGGGCCTTGGGCTCGAGGATATCTCCATTATCATCGAACTTGGGTTGGGAAGATAGAACGGAACGGTAGTATCGTTTGATGGGGACCTCGCGGAGGTTATCCATAGGGTTCAAGAAAGTATAGATGCCCACTCCATCCATAGACATGAGCACGCGAAGAAGTGGTGCCCACCTTTGTCCAACTTCACTGACAGGATCAAGGGAAACGAAGAAGCGGAAAGTCGACCAAATTGGGTCGCCAGCCGTGAGGACGGTCTTGCCACGCTTCCATTTCATGTATTTGTTTGTTCTGACATTCATTCTACGATTGGTAAGGCCAGGAGTTTCACCGTCAAGGAGGTCGGTGACCGTGGAGGTAAGTTGTGCCTTGTAGTTCGCGGCTCTGAGTCTTTCAAGCACACCCAAGGTCTTTGCGGCGGTAAGGATGGGTGTAATTCTGGCCTTGAGTTCAACCCGGACGAGGGTTTCAAGATCGTCCTTAGTCCAGCTGACACCATTATCAAATGGGCCGAGTAGTCTACCGTTGACGAGGACGGCTCTCTGACCGGGCTTGACCCCAAATTTCCTTTCGACAACGGCGGCAGCCTCACGCCAGAATTTTTCCGCGGCAACCTTGTCTGGGATAGCCCAACCGGAGGTCTTTGCGTCGTCACCGAGAGCCTTTTGGCTATCGATCTTTGGGTCGACGAAATCCTTCTCTGGCTTGACTTCTTCGATAATCTTCTGGAGGAGGCCGGGTCTTCTGATGACATCAAGGTCTCTACTGAGAGAATGAAGCAGAGCAGAAACCGTTTGGAGGTTCGTCTTCTCGCCTGTGTTTGAGATAGCTGTGATGGAGATTCCGGGTCTAGAGTCCTGGAACTTAGATGCTTCGGCTAGAAGGTTGTACCCGCTCTCTGTATCAAAGTCCCCAATGATCCAAACGTCAGCCGAGGAAGTTTCCTCCTCTTCAACGAATTTCGCTGGGAAATGTGGTAGATTGTCAAAGATCTCGGGGTTCGAATGGAAAACGTCCGCTAGGTTGAACAGGTTAATTTTTCTGTCCTCAGGGAAGATGGCAGGGTTTCTCTTGATGAGCGGGTTGTCGAGAAGAAAGTCTTGGATGTTGTTCTCATCAGTAAGTTCCCCCTTTTCAACAGCTTTCTGCATGCGTTCAACATCGGCTGGGAAGGCGTTGGATAGGGTCCGGATCCAATCGTCCCCGAAATAATCGACTATACCGTTGACAACGAAGGGGTATGGTCGGGTGGTGACACCGAACCTAGCCTCCCAAGCACCGGCCGATTGGGCTCTACGTTGGAATTCCTTCGACTCCATAACACCGGAGAGGGAAACATCGGGCGCGCCTTCAACGAGAGTCCGGCCCTTGATTACGTGATGAATATATTCTGGGGATGGGTATCTGACACCGTGCTTGTCCGCATTAAGGCCATCCTTAAGGTAGTCCAAAGCGGTTTCTATGTCATAAGATTCCAATAGGGCGCGGAAAATCCTGGAGTTCGCAGAACCGAGGTTGTTCCGTACAACTGGCACGATACCGACGGTCAGGGCAAGGTCCCGTGATACTAGCATGCCTAGTCTCTCCGTGATTACAGTCAAGTCCTCGCGGTTGGAGAAGTCAAGAGGTATGACAAGAGTATGGATGTTCTTTCTGATGGTCGCGAGCTGGCCGCCATATTGAGGAACCAAAATCCTCTGGATGCTAGTGGGCCAGTCGCTGTATCTCTCGTCGGTCTCTATGTCGTTAAGCCAGATAATAGCATCTTCTTCGCCTTCTTGTTCTCGAAAGTCAAATCGAGGCCTGTCAGGCATGTGCTTTGCCTCAGTTATATTTTCGTGAGCGATGAGGTCAAGGGTTTCCTGCTGGTTCAATCCAAGGCCTCGAATTTGGATTCCATGGTGACGTTCGCGTCGCATTAATTCAAGAAGATTAGTTGCGGTGACTTCATCGGCGTCTAAGGCAATACCGTTGAGGAACATGATGTTGTAACCGGCGGGTACAAAAGTTTCTCGATTGTCACCGTGCTCGTCTACCCACTCGTTCAAAACGCCTCCCATCGTGCCGATCGTATGAGCGTACTTTGGGTAGTCGGACAGGATCTTCAGCAGCATGTCGGGAGGGAAAATGCCGCTCTTGGTAATGAAATTTGCTGTCTTGAAGCCAATGTCGCCGATGTTCGCCTGTGAGAGAGGGAGGAGATCCCTAAGATCTCGTACGGGATCATCTATATCTTCTAAGTCCCAGAGAGGAAACCTCTTTTCACCAGGTTTCAGGTTTTCCGGCGCTCTGAATTTGTAGGTTGGTGAGGGAGTCGCCGACGATTCGGTAGCGGAAGAGGCACCGGATGCAGCTGAGGCACCATCTTTTGCATCTCTATCGTCGATAACTAGGTAATCCGTCTTTTTCAAGGAAAGGCCCACACCGTACCCACTCAGTCCGACGGGTTTTGGGTTCTTCAAGGAAGGAGATGGTTTGTATCGGATCTTATAAGCAATCCCGGCTTTGTCAGCGGCTTTAGTCATTTCTGAGTAGGCCTTGGGAAATCCCTTCTCAATTATGTCGATGTAGAGCGTAGCTAATCCTTTCCTAGTGTCTTCCTTATTTAATCTGTCGAATGCAATCGACTTTGCGCTGGCAGCGGAACTAGGCTTGATCTTGGAGATATCGTCGGGGTCGCAGCTCTGTCGTTCTCCGTCATCGAACCATACCGGGCAGTTCTTTCCTTTGGGGGGGTTGACATTGTCCAGGTAGTATTGGTATTGTGCTTGAATTCGAGGAGCTGTTTCTCGGAGAGATATGCAGAACTTCCAAGTGGGAATAAATCGATGATCTAACAGTTGGTGTTTTTCGACATGTTCAACCACGCTCTCGTACATCTGCTTGTCTGATTCGGAAACTTTGATTGTCTCAGAAGCAATGAGATCAAGGACTGTGAAGTAGAATTCCGGCTCTTCTAAGCCCGCACATTCTCTAAGCAACGTTAGCAGCTATGGATGTAGTACTTGTGGTCAGCTAGTCACGACTTACAAAATCTCCAAAATGTATGGTCCTGCATTCCATGGCGTCTTCAGACTCAAATTGAGGCCCTCCCACTGCTTCACCGTGCCAGGCTCTTCGATATCTTGAGGTTGGCTGCGAGCGCACACCTGCTGCAGAGATGCCAATGCGAGGACACTGCTCAGCAGTGCCCTCCGGCTGGATTGCTGGGTCCGGAGTGTGGAGAACCACATTCTGCCCACCTGGTGTCTTGAGCTTTACAGCACAGACGCGGCCTCGTGGTGAATTGGTGTAAGCGAGATATGACCTGTTATCGATAGCTTCAGACGATGTCGCCCGTCACCATGTCAGCTTCGGAAATGCCAATTGAATCAGATAGATAGATAGAGGAAGAGTCGGCAGACCGAGCATACTTATTTGCAGCTAGAGGCTCCCATTGACGTCAATTGGAGGCCACCGTGGTCGTGTTTCGACAATCTGGCAACTTTGGCTGGGGATCGCGGAAAGTCTGGTAGCGGAGTGTGTCTACCCCAGATGCGGGCAGACGTGGTAATTCCTTTTTCAGCCGGGGCCAATCAGCACCAATTTTCCGCAGCAGCGGGCAGAAGAGCCCCTCGCCCAGGTTTTGGGTGCCCTGCGATAAGGGCCTCGTGGCAGGTTGGGCGCGAAACGGGCCAGATTTCACCGCGTGGAATGCCACCAGTCGGGTTTGGTCCGGTTATTTACAGCCTGGAACTAGTTAGTGCTGAGAACTGCGCGCCTTTTGACAGACCCAAGCAGATCTGGTACCGCATATCTTGGCAGTCTTGGCTATCTTATCAGATCCCACGTGACAATGACAACACCTCAACACATCTTAGTTTGGTAGAGCTCGACGCCAAGAAAAGGCCAACCGAAGCTCGCGGCCACCAAACTGGCCGTTTTGTGTGGGAAAGCTGCAAAGTGTCCTCCTGAGCCCTGGACGCACGTCAAAGCAAGCTATTACCGACGACAGCGACGCCGACGACGACGACCGGATCCAGCTGGCCACAACTGCATCCATTCGCATCTTCTCCAATACCAATTACTCGATCCCGAGACGCCATATCCTCTCTGCTGGTTCCGTCTTGAATTGGGTTCGATTCGCTTCACTGTGTTGTGGGGATAGTTAGGAGGAGGATAGAGCTACCAATAGCGACAAGTCTCCCGAGGGAGGGAGCTGTACCATATCGACTTCATCTCCATCCGCCGCTCCCTGCTTCTCCAACATGCAGAGGTTAACCAAGGTTCGTCGGATAATCAATTGCTTCCTAGGGATGGTTTTCGTAGTGGGACGGCATGCTGACCGTTGGTCGTGACGTGTTTTGGCGGATATATAGTTCGAGTCTAAGTCCTCACGGGCGAAGGGTATCGCCTTCCATCCCAAGCGGTCAGTCATTATCTCCGGCGTCATCCTTATATTCCACAGAAATGGGCGCTGACGATACATATACTACAGACCATGGATCCTTGTCTCTCTGCATTCCTCGACTATCCAGCTCTGGGACTACCGAATGGGAACCCTTATCGACCGTTTCGAGGAACACGACGGCCCTGTCCGAGGTGTCGACTTTCATAAAACTCAGCCGTTGTTTGTGTCTGGTGGTGACGACTACAAGATCAAGGTGTGGAGCTACCAAACCAGAAGGTGCTTGTTCACGTTGAACGGACATCTTGATTATGTTCGTACCGTCTTTTTCCATCACGAGCTGCCTTGGATTGTCAGCAGCAGTGATGATCAGACTATCAGAATATGGAATTGGCAGAATCGTAGCTTGAGTACGTTAACGAAGTAAATGGCGCGTCGTACGTGATCGAAGTGCTGACTATCAATAGTTTGCACTATGACGGGGCATAATCATTATACTATGTGCGCCCAGTTCCATCCCAAGGAAGACTTGATCGTCTCCGCCTCTCTCGACCAGTCGGTGAGGGTTTGGGATATCTCCGGCCTTCGCAAGAAGCACTCGGCCCCGACTTCCATGAGCTTCGAAGACCAAATGTCTAGGAACCAACAACAACAGGCCGACATGTTTGGTAATACCGATGCGGTGGTCAAGTTCGTTCTCGAAGGCCACGATAGGGGTGTTAATTGGGTCGCTTTCCACCCTACTCTGCCGCTGATTGTCAGCGCGGGTGACGATAGACTCGTTAAGTTGTGGAGGATGAGCGGTACGTGGTTAAAGTATAGCCTTGTGATGTGATATAACTAACTTTTATAATAGACACAAAGGCGTGGGAGGTTGATACATGTAGAGGTCACTTCCAGAACGCATCTGCCTGCCTTTTCCACCCTCACCAGGATCTCATCCTTTCCGTTGGCGAGGACAAAACCATCAGAGTTTGGGACTTGAACAAGAGGTCTTTGGTTCAGACTTTCAAGCGCGAAAACGACAGATACTGGGTTATTGCCGCCCATCCAGAAATCAATTTGTTCGCTGCAGGTCACGACAATGGCGTTATGGTTTTTAAGCTCGAACGTGAACGGCCGGCCTACAATCTACATCAAAACAACCTGTTTTTCATTAATAAGGAGAAGCACGTTCGAAGTTTTGATTTCACAAAAAATACGGAAAGCTTGTCGATGGTGAGCTTGAAGAAACTTGGCAGCCCTTGGATCCCACCAAGGACATTGAGCTACAACCCTGCCGAACGCGCAGTTTTAGTCACGTCTGCTGCTGATGGTGGTACCTACGAATTGATTCCTTTGCCGAAAGATGCTACTGGTGCCGTCGAACCCACAGACTCAAAGCGCGGGACTGGAAATAGCGCCGTCTTTGTCGCCAGGAATAGATTTGCCGTCTTTAGCAGCCAAAACCAACAGATCGATATCAAGGATCTTTCCAACAGCACAACGAAAACCATCAAGCCTCCCGTCTCAGTGAATGATATCTACTTCGGTGGAACTGGGTGCTTGCTTCTTTGTGCAGCTTCTTCCGTTATTTTATACGATATTCAGCAGAAGAAGACGCTGGCAGAATTGCCTATTAGTGGCGTCAAGTATGTTGTCTGGACCGCTGATGGAACACAAGCCGCCCTGTTGAGCAAACACAACATCGTCATCGTCAACAAGAACCTTGAACAGCTTAGCTCGCTGCATGAAACTATCAGAATCAAGAGTGCTGCTTGGGATGACTCTGGGGTTCTTCTCTACTCCACCCTCAACCACATCAAATATACACTTCCTAATGGGTAAGTCTCCAGCTAACCTCTACTTAGCTACAGAGATTCTAACCATTTACTAGCGATAATGGCATCATAAAAACCCTCGACCAAACTGTCTATCTTGTTAAAGTCAAGGGTAAATCCGTCTACTGCTTGGATAGAGCTGCGAAACCCCGACAAATTCCCATCGACCCCACAGAATACCGCTTCAAGCTCGCTTTAGTTAAGAGGAATTATGAAGAAATGCTGCATATCATCCGAAACTCCAACCTTGTTGGTCAGGCCATCATCTCTTACCTCCAGAAGAAAGGATACCCCGAAATCGCATTGCAATTCGTTCAGGATCCGGCTACCAAATTCGAACTCGCTCTTGAATGTGGGAACCTTGAGGTCGCCGTGGAAATGTGCAAGGAACTCGACCGACCACAACTTTGGCAGAGATTGGGAACTGAAGCCCTTAACCAGGGAAACCACCAAGTTGTTGAGATGACATACCAGAAGCTAAGAAACTTCGACAAACTCAGCTTCTTGTACTTGATCACCGGAGACTCCGAAAAGCTCAAGCGTATGGGCAAGATCGCTGCGCACCGAGGAGACTATATGTCGCGTTTCCAGAACTCTCTGTATCTTGGCGATGTGGCTGAGAGGATAGAGCTTTTCAAGGAGATTGATTTGTATCCTCTTGCCTACGTTGCTGCCAAGGCTGCTGGTCTCCACGACGAGGCTCAGGAGATTCTTGATGCCACAGGGGTGACTGAAGATCAAGTCAAACTTCCCTCGTCCGGCGCCGCCCTTGCTCCTCTCCGTGCCGTTACCGAAACCTACAAGGCGAATTGGCCCCTCAAGGCTACTTCTCTTTCGTTCTTTGAGAAGGCACTCCTTGGCCAACTTGAGGATCTTAAAATTGAAGATGAACCTGCCCCGGCAACCAACGGTTTCGGCTTCGAAGAGGAAGACGCACCAGGTGAAGTTCGGAGACCTAATGGTAATCTCATGGAAATCGACGATGAGGAAGTTGACGCTGGCGGTTGGGACATGGGAGATGACGATCTCAATATTGAGGATGCTCCAGAAAGTTTCGTTGACGTCCAGGGCGGTGATGCTAGTGGCACAGGCGCCTCGGAAGCTGACAGCTGGGTCCGAAATAGTGGGATTGCTGCTGACCATGTTGCCGCTGGTTCTTTTGAAACAGCTATGCAGCTTCTCAACCGCCAAGTTGGTGCAGTCAACTTTGCCCCTCTAAAGCCAAGGTTCATGGAAATTTATCAGGCTAGCAGGACATATTTGCCCGCTACTGAGGGCCTAGAACCGTTGGTTAACTACATTAGGAGAAACCCCGATGTTACCGACGGCAGGAAAGTTTTGCCATTTATCCCGAAGGACATTGAGGCCATCCGCACTGGTGATCTGCAAAGGGGCTACGCTTCGATGAAGGCGAATAATTTGGCTGAGGGAGTCATCGCCTTCAGGAACGTTCTGCACTCTGTCTTGGTTACTGCCGTTACAAACAAGGACGAGGTTGAAGACGTGAGTATCTCTTAAAATCTGTTAAAATGTGAATGGGGTCTAATTTTGCATACTACAGGCCAAACAAATGATCCAATCCGCCACAGAGTATATCACCGGCATGTCGATAGAATTGGAGCGACGAGAGCTGCCAGATACCCCCGAGAATATCAAGCGTAATCTCGAGTTGGCCGCTTATTTCACCAAACCACAACTGGAGGGTACACACAAAACTCTGGCGCTGTTGGCCGCCATGAAGGCAGCGTATACCAAAAAGAACGTCCTCTTGGCCGGACACTTCGCAAATAAGGTTCTAGAGATTGGAGGATCTGCTAAGATGCTTGAACAGGTTCGTTTTGTATAAACGCTCTGTTGACTCGAATATGCTAACGTTATCAACAAATTAGGCCCGCAAGATCAAAACCGCCAGTGAACGTAACGCCAGTGACGCCATTGAAATCGAGTACGACCAATACGCCGAATTCGATATTTGCGCTGGCAGCCACACACCCATCTACTCTGGTTCGCCGCTGGAGCAGTGTCCCTTCGATGGAAGCAAGTACCATAGCTCGTGGAAGGGCAAAGTTTGCGCGGTTTGCGAGGTTTGCCAGATTGGTGCGCCGGCTAGTGGATTACGGCTTTTGGCCGCTTAGTTAGAAGGGCATGTATATGAATGGAATGATGGCGGAGGTGCTAGTTGGTGGTGAGAATTATTTAGCAGGTATCCCTTTTTTGAGTGTAATCTTCTCTTTTTCCCCTTCTATTTTTATTACAAAATTTCTCATTTTGTGACCTTCCCCCCTCCCCTTCTTCTTCTTATAATCCGCCGGCTTCTTTGGTGGGGTTTTGTAAGTCTTTGGCGTCAATGCCGCTGTTAACTTAACGTTTCTTGGGGGTGGTAAGAAGAGAGTTTGTGTGTTCGTGCGGCTCTGTAGGGACGCGGAAAATTAAAAGTAGGAGCAGTAAAAAGAAATATACTTTTGAATCATGATATATTGTGGAGGCCAGTTGTAGTTCCAGTATTCTGACTGTAGAAAAGCAATACGGCCAGCTGTGCATGTGAGGTCGATTCTTGAAGTGGGAAGATAATAATGCGGGATCTTGAGATCATTTCTATACCACTGTAGAATGTTCATGTACGGAATGATAGCACGCTATAAAAACTACCGACATAGTTTTGCAAGTTCATAAACAACGTCCCAGTAAAATATCATAAGGTTGTCGTCTGCACCCTCGTCTTCCTCAGTAGCGATTTCGAAACACTTTTCGACAATATCGCAATACTTATCTCCAACGTGAAATGGCAAATCTTTGCGCGCATGATTCCTGATCTTTTCTACTTCATCCAAGAATCCAATTTGGTATGCGTCGGCTGCAGACTCAAAGTACTCTGGCCTGGAAGCCTTTGATCCAACGCGATCTATCGGGAGCCAGAATCCAATTTCTATCAATAAAATCGCGAGGCTCCAGATATCGAATTTCCGGCAGTATCGAGGCCGGTCTCCATACGAAGTGGAACCACGATCTTGCAATGCCGGGTGGATGTGTAAATCTCCGGGGGCGTAGTCACTGTCTTCGGAAAGGTGTGAAAGGGTACCCGGGCGGGACATTGACAGCCCGACGATATAAGGCGACGAAATTATGATATCGCCAGTATTGTTCGATGAATAGAAAAATATGACGTTCTTCGCGTTCAAATCTTTATGAAACCAACGGATAAGGCCGTAAGCAAAAACTGCACTTGCAAGCTGACGCGCAAGGTTTAAACGCTTTTCTAATGATGGACGATGCGGTAAGTCGTTATCCTCGGCTTTGAGAATGTAGTCTAGAGAGACTGGGGGCTTTGCAGGGGTTGCATTCGGCGGGACCGTATAGACTAAGCTGATTTTGTCACTCCTAGCTCTAGAAGTTCTAGATCCATTCACTTTTATGAAAGCGAGGGGTTTGAGCATAAGAAGTGACCGTGGTATTGACGGGTTGGAACCAAGGTGGACCAGTAGAGCCAGCCTACTAGCCATTAGATGCGAGACAGGCGCGTTATACCTCTCCATAACGGCAGGAACTGGAGGTTCTGTATGTATAGAATTATATTTCAATTTTAGCATCACGTAAAGGAACAAAGTAGCATCTCGAATCAAAAATCTGGGTTCATACGTGCTTACCAGTATCAGTTTGTTCAAACATGCACATATTGAATTTTTGATCGGTATCCTGAACCCGCTTCCGAAGGTCTTCGATCCCCAACACTGCGGACGCTGGTTTTTCATATTTGGCTATCGCTTCAAGAGTGTCGATGTTCGCGTCTTGACTATCTGCATTCTCGAACTTCCTTTTCTCTTGCCAAAGTAGGGCAGCAATTCGTACTGCTTCGTTATCAGTTTCTGCCGCCTTCATTAAGATAGCGAGGATTTCTTGATTATCGTCAGCCTGTAGCATTCTTCCCGGAACCGCCTGCTGATTAATTGACGACCGCACTGTTGTGGGGAGCAAGCCCTGAAGTCGGTTATTCCAATATCTTAAGTCCTTTATCTTTGCCTCTAGAGAATCTTTGTCTGCTACACCCCAAGCCTTTGAAGCATATGTCAACCGTTTTCTAAGAGAAGTATCATTCTGAAGCTTGTCTTCGACCTTCTTCCTTTCACGCAGGAAGGACGATATGCTACTCCAGCTAAAAGTCGAGGCAGTGTTATTCGGGGTGTTCTCTGGCGGCGCTGGTTCAGCCGGAGGAGTGTCTATAGGCGGCTCTAGCTCTGTAGACGCAGCATCCGGATTCAATTTATACTGCTGAAGAATTTTTTCCACCTCAGCTAGAGCCGTGAGGATACTTGTAATCGCATCTTCAATAGGTGCTCCGACTGGTAAACACTCCTCGCTTTGCTCGCTACCGTCGGCCGAACTCAGAACTACTCTGACCCAGGAGTCGAATCGATAGAATTCCATGGTAAACTTGGCCACGGTTTCGGCGATATCGGAGCCAAACGGCTTCATTTCTGCAAGGCCTTTCCAGATATCGATAGCCTTACCCACTAAGGGAAGGATCCCTGGCGCCCCGAACGCTACTCCCACGACCTCCAGACCAGACATCCTTGCGACTATGGATAATTATTCTGGATCGCCGCTTTAACTATACACATATTTCAGTAATAGGGTAACCTGTCTTGGGAGTCGATGATGGCTACTAACGTTGGAAGCGGATGCGAAATGCAATCGAGGTATATATCTCAAGCGCTATAGAAGATTCGCATGAGAGGGGTGCAGTTTGTCGGCGCTGGCGCAGAGGCCCCGGTGACTAGCTGCTGGATATGGAGCCGGTAGCAAAACGCTTTCGATCTGCTAGATATAAAAACGGCATGGAAGGTAAAAAAATATGATCCAAGCCCACAATTTCGGAATAAATATTGAACGTGGAGGCGTTACTGATGGATATGAGAGATATAAAAACAAGATGAAGTCGACAACATGTGGAATCAACTGATTGCGAACGACTAGCGAAGCCCCACGAGTCCGCCGACTTGCCCCGCATATGCATGGCATCAGCTGATAAGCCTTTTTCTATATTATTCTGCATCTTTTCTAGCAGGATTCGGCTAGCGAGTCCAACACTGATAAATCTAAGCCTTCTTCGGCTTGATCAAGTGTTCTTCGCATTCTACATTTGGGGTTCTATAGAGGTTGACGGGTACGCTGTATATCATACAAATCGATCGTCTTTTGGGTTATGCATGTGAAACGAGACTAGTGGAACTAAAGATTTACAGCCCTAATTTGTGGACAAGGTTCTTGATGACCTTCAATTTAAGAACCTAAACCGCGCTAATGGACGTTCCTGCGTTTCATCAGTAGCATATATCATACGACTCCTAGATGCCGGGATTATGGAGAAAACTTCAGAAAAGTTTGGATTTTGTGCTGTAGTTTTGGATATATGAGATCGATATCGGGTCTTTTGATAGTATCGGACCTTATCGGTTCGGGTTGTTTACGAGTTTCTAATTCCCTCAACTGCTTAGATGCAGACTGCCTTCGTGCGGAGACAGTCATATTTCCAGTGTCGATACGGCGACAACGCAAAAAATACAACGTCCAGAAAGCCCTTGAGATCTTGAGAAGGAAGAAAGCAGGGCGTTTTACACAGGTTTGCAGCGTAGGAAGTGTCTTTTTGTTGAATTTGGAGACTCTTTTGTAATAGTGAAGCAATAGTAGAATACCCGAATACTTCAACTTCTAGTGTGCGACGTTATAAAAGCCCTAGCCTTATCAATTGTCAAGATTAAGAGATGACCTAGCTCGTAAATATATCTTGTACATATTCGCGTTAAAATAGTATGGTAGTAAAGAAATAGAAAAGTGTAGACATTCAAAGATGAATCAGACAAGTAGAAGCCTAAGCGCTCGTAGAGTGGGTTTTTGTATCCATGTGCCATGCCGGAACCTTTGGAGATCAAATATACGTTCCGGCCACAAAAGGTTCAGCGTTACCTGAAATTGCGGTCGCAAACTCCCCCGTGGACGAAACAACCTTTCCATATCTAACCTCGCTGTCCACAGATCCTGTTCTCTCAAGTTGTGCAGCGAGCCGACGGAATGCATGTGCCTTTGGTAGTGAATTTCCGTCCGGTATGAGCTTTTTATACGCAAGGCTTCCAGCGCAGACAACCCACATCACTACTACCATGCCAAAGGAAGCCCAGAGCAGTGAAATTGCCGCTATATTCCAATACCCTTTATCTCTTTCGGGTACGAGTCCCCCTTCTCCATTTTTAATAACCACATCGTAATAATTCGTCAAAGCTGCCCATCCAACCGCAGTTACCATAGCTCTCGTCGCGAAGGTGCTGGTTAACATGGAAGCAAATCCCCTCCGCGCTCCAGGCGAGAAAAAGCGAAAACTCCGAAGATTCCACCAGTTATTTCCGGCCAAAAGGGATTCCACAAAGGTGATCTTAGTTTTATTGCTAGATACGCAAGCCCAGCGAACGATATGTAGTAGTGCTTCCGCGAATGCCCCAAGAAATAGCGAGTATATCTGGAGCATGATGGAAAGACCGAGCTTATTGTTGAATGTACCGAGCCCAGCCGCGCTGCTCTCTTGGGCAATATCCTTAACACCATTAATATTACTATTCAGCAGAAGCCGATCGGTTCCCACAGCCATGGTGAGAGCTAAGAGGCAGAGCCATAGTGGGTTGGTTAAAAAGTTGAGCGACGCGTACCACAGCGAGGTCTTTCTCTCCAGCCTTCGCAACCTATGTGCGGTTAGAGTTACGTCCTGGTCCTCAGATACCAAAACGAACCTAGCAGTAGAGGCTCCTTGAATAGTCGTGATTCGTAAAGAATATTTGGGATCGTCTTCCTCCAAGGCTTCGAGAATTTTTGTTGTGTCGGCGAGACTCCCCGAGTCACCCAAGGGTTCTAAACAAGGTCGTAGAGCTATAGATAGACCAAGCGCCGTGTTTGGAGGGATAATGCTACCGTTGGTGATGAATCGAATCGAAAGGACTGCAATAAGTAACTGAAACCCCACGAGCAACCCGAATCCTCCACAGAGGTAGCCCCAACTAACTTCTGATGCGTAAGCCACCTTGGATGAAGTTCGGTCTATGGCTAGTTTTATCTGGTAGGAAGACGCCAGAAAAGCGAGTCCCACACGAGATCCAGCACGAGTAAGCAGAAGGTAGAGCGAAAGGACCCTTGCTCTTCCGGATCCCACAAAAATATTCTTGACAGATTGAAACCCTCCATCGCCATCGAGTATCGTTTGGATTTCTCTCAATGTAAATGGACGTCCATTTAGAAGAGACCACTTGGCAATCCAAAGAACTTCTCCATCGGTCGCATTGATAGTCGTCCCTACGCCCACCGAAATGAACATTGTCACCCACGTGACTATCTGTAGCCCCACGAAGCTGACCTTGCCATCATTGAGGAAGCCCGCTATGACTGCCAACCCGATGAGGTACATAAAAACACATGTATGCCCCAGACCGAAGCCTAGCGGCCATGTGACAATCCATTTATATTTAGACTGATCTGGAACTTCGATATAAGGAATCCACCAACGAAGATCATCAGTGGAAGCGCGGTAGCCCCACCATAGCAAGGCAATGTTGGGAGGGTAGTCGTGTCCTCGAGTATCCCCTTTATTGCGTCGGAAGTATTTAGAGAAAAACATTTTGCATGGTAGATATGAGACGGCTGGGTCCAACAAGGCAGGGTAGGAGGATTTACCGACCTGACCGTGGTAATGCCAAAATTGCGATAAATTATGGGTGATGGAGAGAGGTTAAACTGTAAAAGAGGTGGGAGTGCACCAGGACACCATTAATATAGTTTACTGGACGTCCTAGGTCCTGCCCCATTCTTGTATTACTTTGCCGTCCAAGGGCATCGATACCATAATATATTAATAAATCTAAGGCCCTCTGTATTTGGATGTATGGGACGAGTGGCCCGTGTAACGGCATGAGTAGATTAGGGAAGAAGCATCCTCCCGTATGCAAGTAACCCGGGGCATATCGATAACTAAGTAGCTTATTCGCTGTGATTATATCCCAGCCTGCCTGTGGGGAGTACAAAGATGATAAAGCAAGCCAGAATGTATCCTGTTGACTCCAGGTGACCTGGTACCTCGGGACCCCATGACGCTGGCGGCGCTCACTGGAGATAGGTAGTCTTTCTGTTGTTTTTGGCCCTTTAGAGTGTCTTTCCACGGGATTTTGAAACGTCGAAACCCAGGGTTGGGCTAAGCCGTCTATTCGGCTCTGTTACACAAAGTACTTAAGTGGCGCGGAATTCTGGGCATACAACGATCTTCACCATTCAGAAGCTTCTTGTTTGCATAAGCGCCGAGGCCGCGAGGGAACAATAGACTCTGATAACTTGGCAGAACAAACCGTCAAATTAAACAAACTGAGCTCAGCTGATCAGTGCATGCATCGATAATGATATTTAGATCACAACGGCTAAGCCCCGATCCCATGCATCCCCAGATTCGCGGACCGGCTGCACAGACGCTCGCCGCTAAATTTATAAATGATGGGATGCAATTTAGAAATTGAGGGGGTTGGGGTTCACAGCGAGCCAGCTGGATCGATTTAAATTCTTAAAAATGGTTCTACATTTGATGATACTACCTTAATTGGTAACTGGAAGAAGAAAACAGACAGGATAGGGCTAGTCAGCACAGATAAACTTTTAATCGAGGCACTTCGACGTAGCCACAGACCGGTGAGATACCACCGATTAATTAAGCCGCGACGACTTTCTAAACATAAATTGATGTCTAATTATATAGCTAAGCGTTCTATTGTAACTCTCATATTAACTTCTTAAGATCTTGCGCCAAACGTTAATTACCTACATGTTGAAGCTTCAACAGTCTTAACTCCGCCCACTAGGAAAAATCCATTGCTGCTACACAGATGAGACAACCCACCCATACGTTGCTGGGCCTCTCTTAAACACCTAGACGTTTGAACATTTATTTATACCCTAATGAAGAACAACATGTGTTTTGTTTCTGGCCTTCGTAGTATCCGTATGGTGCTCCTTTAGACGTCAACCCTACAGAGACGAGAATACGTCTCGCGGGGTGTCAAGGTTTTCTTTGCTTCTTAGATAGGTTATATATAGTTGAAGACCCATCCGAATGATCACTGAAACTCTCTTTCGCTCGATATACGGGTTTGTGTATAAATATATATAGTAATATGTCATAATGTAGGGTGATCTATATTAGAACGATCGATTGGAATCCATACCAGGTGTCTGGTTCTCCACGAGGTTCGAATTTGTACCATGATTACTGTCTCGATCTCCAGCCTCGTACATTCGGGCTAGTCGATCCAGTATATACGCCTTTATTGTAGTTTTAATGTCCTTGCAGTCCAACCTTTGCGGTTTATCATCTCGACTGCATTGGTATGGAGTTTAAATCCTCGCAATTTAAGAACGTATGTGAGGCATATTTCAGGGCCACGAGAGTATCGCTCCTCATAGGAAGTTTCGCGCGATATTTAATATATAGTTTCTGTTTGATATATGTACCTGAATGTTACACTTCGCCTCCGCCGCACCGGGTAAATCTGTAATATTGTCGATTCAACCAATTTCACATATTAGATGTCTCGGCCAATACGCGATTATATTTAGAATTCATCCACGGTCGGCCCCGCCTTGACTAATTGTCAATTATAAGTAACATCGGTCAGTAAATTTGATATCCGATCATGCAAGTGGCGGCGGATTACTCCGTATATGGATATAACGCCCTCCCTTAAGCAGCATGTCTCAATGGTTGACTATATGTCTAGATATCGATTGATACGATATCATTTGGTTTGGTTATTGCTTCCGTTGGATGTAAATCCTCTTGCATGCATACATCTTTGATCATACTAAAACTGCGAAAACGATGTTATATACTGATGCTGGATATTCATTTTTAACGTCTTGGCGAATTTCAATGTTTCGCTTTTAGATGAATTCAAGAGGTTTTGATACATATATATTCATATATTCGATGAATAGCTGAACGGCTAGGCTAGGCCTGTTAGCTCGAGCGCACTAGTATTAAGGTAATATAAATCAGTATAGCTTTTAAGGACATTCATGCCCATCGAAATGCCATAGGAAGTACTGCACAAGGTGCTCGGAGCTAGCGGATCAGAGTCATTGAGTTCTTCAGCTAGTTCGAACTTCGATAGAAAACAACTTGGCTACGTCCCTAGACCCGAATCCGGCGCCAAGCTCCATAAGTGGTCTCCTAGTCGTGTTTTAATCAGACCTTGTTGGCTACATACACTCCCCTTGTATTTCCAGTTTCCCTTTTTGATAGAGCAATATGTATATATTGCCCCTATGATATGACGCGTCGTGGGGTAATCGGATGTAGGTGTATATATCTCCCGGTCATTTGTTCATCGTAGAATGATTGCCTAGCCTTAGTACAGTAGCGTCGTATATATTCGTTGTAAAGACTGATTTTCGGAAGCCTTAAAATCATCTTGTGGGTTTTGATGCCGTAGAAAAAAAGGTGTCGATAGCTCATGGCAGCAGTATTTAAATGGTTTATCTCGCCAGTGCTATTTGATCTTCCAATACTCATGTAGCTGGCGGGGATAACGTATATAACTTCAAACTAATAGAACCTTTTTATTTTATCTCGCCCTTCAGTATTCACTTCCTCATTCGATTGTGATCTGTCCTTTGTTCTGTATAGCACATCTGCAGGTTGCCCTGCGATGTTGAATAATCAGATATATACACGCCTTCGGAATCCAGAAGGTGATTTGACCTGTGAATATCGATTTTGTAAGATTGGTAAAGTATATATAGAAACTTAGCAATGAGAGTAAGGTCTATAGTGATGTCTTTGCCAGAGCCAACCTCGGGAGTTGTGATGGTAGCCATAGGCGACGAATATATGGTGCTTGTATTTAAGAGGGATTATAATCGATACATTGGTTGGTGCCATCTGGGCAGGGTCTAGAATCATTTATACTATAGTTCTGAGCGTCGAAAGGTCCCGCGTGGCCTATCGTTTATGCGACTACTTTTTTTGTAGTGTAGGAAGTGTCCATAATATATATACAGCCTTTCTGGCGATTGTAGGAGTATAGTTATTGGAAGTGGATGAGGTGGATAAGTGGGTGAGATGTAGAGAAGAAGGAGTTCAGGTTAGAGTGTCTGGGAAGAGGGGCTCTTTAAATAAGGTTATCTATGTACATGATAGGGAGGTCTAGAATGCTCTAGGTATATACAAAGATACAAAGATTCCGGAGGCTACCAAGGTATCCGTCACAAGCTGGCACGGTTACCCCGGAAGTGTGGAGATAATTACAGCTATAGCTTTGTGAGTATGAGATAGACACCTCAATCACACCTTCCATCCTTCCACCCATCCTTCCACCGTTCCTTCCAGAAATTACAATCAAACTCTTTCTTCCCCAGTTTTCTATTGACTTCATTATGCGCCTTACACATCCACCGCCCAAAATCCTCTTGAGTATCTAGCTTGGGAGAATTCTCCGGCTGCTTCATCCATGCTGTAAAATCGTCTGCACAAACCCAGCAGGGGTATACGCGTCCCAATATCGATAAAAAGGTTTTCATATCAGACTTTTGGGATTGGCTGGGTGTTTCAGGGTAAGTGGCTGTTATGGAGTGAAGGAGTGTCCATGTGGAACGGCCAAGTTGCTCTACGTCTGGAGGACAGTCGGAGCGGTCTGGAGGTGGTGGAGCAATTGCAGCGGCAAACGGGGATTTTCCTTTGCCGCTGGTGAGCATGCGGGACATGTTGGTCATGTCACGGGCTGAATTGCATGTACGACATCTAGATATGATTACCAAGCTGTTAGACCTAATCACACTCGAAATGGTTTGGTTGAAATGTGGTATTTTGTGCGTTGTGGTGACTTACGGCTTCCCGTCCGGCCCGAGGACGATGCCGGATTTTGAGATTGTTCCCTTGTGCGCCGGGGGCTGCGGAAGATGGGAGGTCTCTGAAGACGGCTGGGTATTGTCGGAGTCGGCAGCCGTCATCTTGACCAACGGAATATACCAAATACAGCCCTGTTACGTGACTCTAGTGAGAAAAGAGTGAAAAGTACCCGCGTCGTTCCAAGTTTCGTAGGCAGAATTTGTAGGCTTAGAAATCAGAGGTTTTTATGTCAGCGACCGCCAAAATTTGCAACAGGGAGTTTTGCGTTGTCACGCGTGTCAGTTGGCTGAACACCTACGAGATCACTCCCAGTCTTTGCCAGAGATAGAATATCAAATGGGTTCTTTAGTCATTGTCTATGCCCTCTTTAGCCTCAAACATCCTACAATAGTAACAGCTCACCGGATCGTCGACTTGCTAATGTCTCCGTCGTCACGTGCTCGACAGTTGTTGCTGCCGTCAGAATGCCGCTGGTCGTAGTGACAGGGGTCCTGCGGGGTCGTACAAAAGTGCGGCACGTGGGGGGTATTCTATTTTACAAAGTAGAAACCTAGACTGGATACCTAGAGTACTCTCCACTGCAGCCCTCAGCCGCTCTATGGCTCCTTCATAGCGTCTTCAGGGCTAGTTTAACTCTGGAATGGGATCGATGCTGCACCCTGCTTACAACCTGGTCAGTGTTGCCGGCCGCCGGCGGTTTAGCTAGACCTTCAATGACATTTGTATGACACCAAGTGCAGCGTGCAGGGCAGGGATATGGATATAAATTGCATTGGTTACCTTGTATTTGATTTCACTACAATTATACACAGTCTACAGTACTTTTCTATAGGGTCTTTAAGCCAATTGTCGTCCGATCAGTGTTTTCCAAGCTAGAACCTATAAATTTGTAACTCCCGGCCGACTTGACGTACTTGAAGCCCACTTCTAGCAGCAAAAAAATGGCCGCGGCAGCAACTATGACCCCTTCGGCTGTTGAGCCTCCCACAGCTGATACTGGACCATGGGTCGCTCTCAAGGGGAAAATCAAGACGCATTACGACCTCCTATCCGAGTATTATTATTCCCTTTGGTATGTGTCACAATTTGACCTGAAATCCCCTTGGATCAACATCTAGACAATGCAATGAGGCCTCAAAAAGACTAACCAATTGCTCCAAAATCGCGATGTTGCTACCACAGGGGTGAACACATCCACCACGGGTACTTCCTTGATGACCCCTCAGATACCAAGGAGGCCGCCCAGCGTCGTCTCATTTCCCTGTTGCTCGAGCGCTCAAATGTGCCAGCTGGATCAAGAGTCCTGGACGTGGGATGCGGGGTCGGAGGTACCTCGCGCCATTTGGCACGTGAGCACTCATGCAGCGTTACGGGGGTAACGATCAGCAGCAAGCAAGTTGAGATTGCAAAGCGGCTATCAAACGATGAAGCTGCCAAGCTATCAAAGGAAACCCCAGCCTCCGAAATAACTGAGGGGGATGAATGGACCTCGCTCCCGCCCGGGAAAGTTCGGTTCATCGAATTGGATGCGGAGAAGATGGGTGAATATTTTGATGGGACGGCGGGTAAGGAAGGCGATTATGATGCGGTTTGGATATCGGAGGCCATGAGCCATCTACCGCATAAGCAATTGTTTTTCAACAATGCCTTCAAGTTGTTGAAGAGCGGCGGAGGTGGGAAGTTAGTCGTCGCGGATTGGTTTAAGGCGGAAGATCTGACTGAGAAGCAGATGGAGGATGATATCAAACCTATCGAAGGTACGCCCAGAACAGTTAGCTAGGTCCCGTAAACGCGAATGCTGACTACCTTTTAATATAGCTGGCATGCTGCTCCCTCCATTGTGCACGATGTCCGAGTATGTCGAGCATGCCAAAAATGCGGGCTTCAAAGTCTATTCAGAACCTCTTGACATTAGTGAGAACGTGAAGAAAACTTGGTATGTTGGTACTTACTTCCCCTCAACTCGATCATTCGGAAATATTAACTTTGCTATACGAATCCAGGGATATTTCACTATCTCTGATCCAGAACCCATCACTCTGGATGTTGGCTATTGCTGCAGGAAGAGAGATAATTGCTTTCCTAAGAGCTTTCCAAGCAATGCGGCGCGGATACGGTAACAAGACCTTCAAGTATGCTGTTATCGCTTTTGAGAAGGCCTGATATATATAATAGACGTTGGACCGATCGCATGGCATCGAGGTATCCAATTTTGTGTACTATTATAGATATACTCGGAAATTCTCTCCCGTCATTTGTGGTGGAATTCATGAGGTATAAGCTTGCTTGGGGCCACATACAAATATTACGAACATTAATATTATACCGTTGCACGACGCCCTAGATGGTGGTCTCGAGAAAGAGTGTTTTCTTTTGCTGCGTAAAATGTTAACGTCCTCGTCATTACGTTTGATCCCCACCGCAATCCCACTAACTACAAAAGGGCCCGCACTTCCTTCTCTTCCTCTTCTTCCTTTCATCCCATAATCTTCTGCACCTCTTAGTCAATCATCTCCTACACGTCTTACTCATCATAAGTACCGAAATTATTCCCCTCACCGCTATTTACGACGCGTCAATCGCATATTTCAGCTATTAGGCATCTACAAAGCCGTGATGACAAAGTTTCCGGGCACGGAGCTTTGCCACATTAGGTAGCTATGTGGTAAGAACAATAGGTACATATTCTTGCATAGCCAGAGCTACCAATATTACCTATACTATTACACAGCGAACAACAGTATCGGGAAAAAGAAAAAAAAAGCCCTCGGCGTCAGGCGGAACGGAAGGATCCCGTCGAGCTATGGACTAAAGACTGAGCTCGGCCTACTCCTGATGTTAAAACAAAGAAATACAATCAAGGTCTTTAAGAGTACGGTCTTCATCATCCACTTCGCCACTACTACCATTACTACAAATACTATACTGCACAAAACGACTATCGGCCCTAAGCTTATGCTCAGGAGTCCTTATTACCTAAATTCGGGACCCACAAGCTACCGAATAACCGACCAGGTTGACATGAAATAATTTCAGACCCTCGGGGATTAAACTAACGGGCGCAACGAGGCAAATTACCTATTCTATTCCATTCTAACAACAACGCGCGACGACGTCTAGATAGCCCCATACAGGAGTTTCCTATCCTCCATGAAAGGTGGATAGGAACCTCTTCTATCCCCTTTCATGATTATTGAAATCTAATTTACCTATTTTATAAAGCACCATATTGACTAACCCACAGCTATATCAAAAGCGGCCGACTCATATATCCAGCTAAACAACGAAGGATATTATCATTACCTATTTAAACCAAAATTTCAATAATCAGAATAAAAGCTAAATAATACGCAGGGATGGGCATGTACCTACCTAATCGATTACACGTTTCCGAAAACGTGAACAAACATCTAGTCTACAAAGCACAAAAGCCGACAGGACTGCAGCATGCTCAAAGACGGGAGGGAGGTATGATACCTACAAGCCATCCCAGCTCCACCGGAATGTTAAAGCAGTGATAAACCTAAAAAGGACTTCTATAATATCTAAATATCTCGCACTAATATTTATCGGACAATAACAACGGCATATACGTGTACGCGGCTTCTTTTAAGACGATCCACAATTCTCAGAGGATGTCGAATAGTCACCAGGAGATCCAAAGGGATGGCACGAGGGGCCCAACCAGACGACAACCCTCGCTATATGTGCTATACACCCTCTTACTAGGGGTTTACCTAAGCTTAAGCTACCCAAACTTACCTGCGGAACCCTAGCAACCGATACGTACCTCCATGATATGATATCAAGGAGACTACAGCAAAAAGTTTGGACCTACAAAGAGATTGCGGCCGTATTTAATCAAATCGTCATAAAATAGTTGCTACTGTAGGCATGCATATTCTGCATACTCATCATCACTATATATCTATAAAGAGCTTACAAGATCACCACTGAGGACCTTATGGCACCAGGTTCGTCATGAGAATTTAGTGTGATATCACGATACCGCGCAAAAATAGAAATATGACATTGGGGGAACCTCAAAAAATGGTTACAAAGACCGATATCCCGGCCAACTACCCAACTATTTTCATATGTTACATTACGAGAAAAGTTCTATCACCTACCTTAAGCCTTGCCGGCTCTCTTTACCGGATGGAAGTTTAATTGAAAATACTCCAGGGCTCGGTCCCGCAGTCCATGACTGCTACTATGGAGCTGCGGCAGATACGGAAACTAAGCGGGATGTCCAGATTCTCAATATCGCCCTATATTCGTAGGAGCGTTTACTTACATTCATATATTATTTGCTGTACAACATTCTACAACCTAAGGTTCGGATAAATCTAGCCTCACTAGATATCTCGTGTCATGCACTACAATACTAAAAATCGAGCAAAGAGAGCATTTATGGCTGAAACATCGACTATCTCACCTCCCACGGATGAGGAACGAAAATATTAGACACAGGAGACGAAACTCATTGATGACAGAAACAACAATACGAACGATTATATGACAAAGGAAAGAAACACACACAGCGGGGTGGCATGATGGTCGACCCGTCGTGTCCTAAACAGGAACAAAACACACTGTTGTCTACCCTCCTATGCACAATCTTATAATCGACAAAAGAAATAATTACCGATCTTAATGGGGCAAAGTATAGCAATATCAAGGCCAAAGCAGCTCTAAACCAGAAGACATACAATCAGTTGATGGATTATTTAATTACCCATTATCATAACCTAAAAACACCGGGGCTATACAAATATCTAGCAAGCCTAAAAATGGAAATATATGAAGAGTGAGTTAACTCTGTTGGCGTTTTAATGGTGGTTCGTGTTACCATCTATCCTACGTGGCTAGCCCTGGAACTTGCTTCGTTCCATCTATGCTATGAAAGCCCCTAGGCCCTGGAAGACACAGTTCGTGTGCCAACATATAATACGCTTTCTACACATTTAAGAATGTTGCACGTTGGAGGCCCTGACAATATACGCGTCAAGATATCGGAGCCTAGATGCTACATGCCCACTGGGATGGAGACTACTACATGTCTATACGAGTACTTAGTATCTACTAGCTAAATACAAAGACATCAATGTCAGGATATTTACCCAGATCGATGTAACAACTTACGGGCTGGCTCCCTACCATGATTATGAGAAATCCGGCTTAAATTATTCAATATACAAAACGAAACTATGCTTGAGAACCAGTTACAACATTCAATGGTTGGGAGCTTCTATTCCCGAAAACATGTAGCTACAATAAAATAGCACGGGGAGGTATATTCTAAGAGAATCACGTTCACCAACCACCCCGAAACATGTCTCTCCTTCATTCGCCATACAGTCAACATGAGACATATACTTGTTAGAGCCGACGATGAAAAATGTGCTAAAGGTTTTACCATAATTACCTCTTTGGACCCTAGACCTAGCGGGCTACCAAAGACGGATGAACATCTCCGCAGAACTTGATAACATTGGTAGCGGCTCTCGAACGTCCAACTTGTGATGAATTTGCCTCAAAATCAATCTCGAAACGAGACCAAAACCTCAAAATGATAAAAAGAAGCGATATCGAGATAAAGGCGGAACGCTTTGTCGCAAAGCAGAACGGCAAAGCTGCAGAGTCGACTTCACCGACATGAGGTCCTCGCTCTTTCAACTTCATTCATATGATTATTACCTATCCACCCTTAATATTCAAAACAATTTCTAGATTGTCAAGAAGGAGAATCGCGCAAGCGGGAGGATAACAAATATCCTGGGCAGTACTCTGGGGGGAAATCGAAGCACCGGCTGCAGGGGGGAAAAGTCTTTGGAAAAGATAGGTCATGATACCAACATATTGACATCCTGATATATACCGTCCGGGATAACAAAACCTGAACCTATCTACAGTTCCTGGTCCACCAAAGCCGACGAGTATGTGGAAACCAGGCCATTGAGCGTAGACGCCATGTACGACCAATCGTTTTGACTCACGAATAGAAACTACAACATGATCAATCCAGCGAAGCGACATCCACGGGGCTTAGACCTTCCTCCTCATGAGCTCAGCGGAACCCGAACCAGTTAAAACTTGTCGATCGACTATAATCATTTACCAAAGAAATCCAGTACCTACCATCACGCCGTATAGAGAATTGTACAAGTATTATGACTAGGAGCATATTACGGACTCCGAGCTCGGGCCGAAGAAGAGGCCGGAAGGAAAGGATGATAATCAATATAGTGACGACAACGATGCCTACTTCAGGCATGATCACACATACCTAACTTCTAATCAACTGCGCTATGCGAGGGACCTTCAAAGCCAAGATACCCTCGAAACTTTCTGATGTTGATACAATTAAAACTGATTCAATCAAGTATCCAAAGCCATGAACGCGTTAACACTACTAGATTATCCCCAATAAAATGACGATTATCCAATTATCATAAACACCAGGAGTATCAAACGGCGCCACAGTTCACAAAATATCGATGAAGGGCATATGGCTCAAATTTCAAAACTGATGTAGTGCTCACTGCGGTGTCCAGGGCAGCTATTTTAGTTTCTAGAAAAAATCCGTACCGCTCATGCACAAACGTCTTGATATCTACATCGCCAAAACCCGATCAAAGCGATATTTTCTAGTGGCTAGTGGACTGGCCAACAAGCATGTACAGGCAAAAATATTAGGTATCAACATGAACCCTATGCAGATTTTGTAGGATCCATATTATACATCATGGCAATCCACAGGGCCATGCATCATGATAACGGCGGAGTTTATAATATAACTTGCAAGTCGATGTTGAAAAAACCTTAAAGCATGAATGCCGACTTACCGGCTCCCAGGAATGCTGATACCAACTCCAAGAGCAAGAACGACATAAAGCGTTATCTAATTGTCCGTACTCGCAATACCCAGGTCTGCACAGTATATATGAGCCGGTTAACGACCAACACGTCTTTGATACCTCCCATCTCTAAAATTTATCGAACATGAGAACCAGAAATTCCAAACTAAATTTGATGCCAATTTACGAAAACAAGATATATTCTACATTTTTACTAGGATACAGTTGGCTTAAAATCACAACTTACTGGGCGATTTAGAGGACATGTGCGACAGATGGCCCATTCGGTCGACCAAAATTTGACTGACCAGCCATAACTACATAACCGCCTTGCATACACGCAGAACATTGCAAGCACATTTTATACTTTCCTAGGCTCACCAAACAAAGGTTGGATCCCGGATCCATGACCACCCACTAGGCCGAAACAAACAAATATACGGGTCATCTCTAGCTCGAATACACAAGATCAATATTGCCAGAAAAGCCATCTACATGGATAATAGTACTAAAAATAGGATGGCTGCGAACAGCAACATCAAAACAACGTTCATGAATTAAACACGAGCAACTACGCCCGATAACATGATATGCTTAGCCAGGTCACCATTGAAACGACTAAGAAACGCAGTGAGAGACCAGGGCCATGAAACAGAACTCTATGCATTCGATTCTAGATATTATGGATTTTACATTTTACCTTGATACCTATGCCGGAGTTACCTCGCTCCCAGATATGTATTCCCAGATTGATTCAGCGACAGATTCGGCGTGGGCCGTGGAAACATTCATATTTTATAGTTGTTTCGTTCCTACTTAAGGAGCCCTGGACACCCACCCGATTTTCAATTTACGAATGTGCGGTTTAAATCTTTGGGGCGGAAAATATAAAATATCTTGAAACCTCAAATGCTGACCGTAAACGTTATGACAAAGCTTTCCTACATCTTCATCCCTAAACACTTGAATAACTAAATTCTCCAGTATATCCTGAGCCTCCCATGGCCACGCATCACAGGGTTTCCCGATACAGCCTCCATTAGGGCGGGTATACCACTCCAACATGGACCAGATGGAGCAGGCTGAAACTAGAAATATTCCTCTATTTTCTCAAATTCCCAGAAAATCGATTTCACACATTAAGTAGAGGTATATGGCATGTTACCACTCGAGGGCACCCTTTATACTCACCGCGTCATGACTTAACGGCGATAACTAAATACCGGGATAAAAAAGATATACTCCACGGCTTATGCATGCCAAAAATCAGCAAAACTAAATGGAACTCCTGAGTCATGTGAATACAGGATCGACTAGAAAAAGATAAAAATCACCACTGGCAAAGCCAGAATATCTATTAATACAGCATTTCATAGACTGTGGGGCGAAGACCTAGTCAACACGAATCTCTCATACAAAAACAAGTTCCGAATTTTTTATTTACTCGGATTACTTCAGTCAGGAGGTAACCAAATACATATTGAATTTGTCAAAAAATAATGGAGTGTCCTCTTTACGTCGGAGGCCGTCCTCATAAGAACATAAATACCGGAGCCGGGCAAAATAACGCTATCGAACAAGGAACACCTTCAACCACTACCAGAGCAGTTGGCATATGCTATACTTCGTCCAGGGTCTTACAAACTAGGCTATAAAATGAGCTACAGAGCGACTTTGATGAAGCATCGCCCTCACTATCTATATATCGCCAAATCAGACATAGGGCTTTACGTCAAGTTGGGATAGGTTCGAACCTACTACTAAACCCACTAACATACCTATCAACATTACACTCGGATTCAGAAGCACCCTGCCAAGCTGCCTTTATCCCAACTGTTGTCGTTCTGTTTATGCAACAGAGGAAAGACACTGGAACCATAACACCCCCTAACCAAAGCGACGTATAACTAAAGACAAAATCCATCAAAAGTTATTCTCCTTGCAGAAAATGTCATGACAGTTCGGATATTAAAAATACGAACTAGCCACTGAATGTATGCACCATCAAAGAAATTACGCTAGATTGTAAAGAATACCTACTGCCGTTCACAAATTGATTGCAATTGAAAAGCTGAATATCACCGAAGTATTGGCCCCACACACGACAGCATGCAGTTAGCCAATGCAACGGATGACACGGATCTGGCAAATATTCGATGTCCACCAACTAGAAATATCACTACAGGATGACGCTATCTTTATCAACATGTGTGGCTTATCTATTCAAGATGTATACTGCGACCGGAAGATGATGAAACTAAGTATTTACAATCCGTACACGCGTACCATGGTACCAACATAATACATCGATGTTCAATAAAGATCACAGCTCACAATCTTCAAATAAAAGCCCCAGTTAATCACACCATTATTATGGTAGCCCAAACTCACGACCTATGAGGTGCTATATATTATCGAATCCAGGATATCCATTTTACTTTCGGCGGCGGTATCCCTGTATCCCAAACATCTCTACCAACAATTGTACAAGGGACCACTGTCCTCCGATGAGGAGATTATTGGATCGACCATTATGGTCAACCTGATGAGCTATATTTAAATATTCATAGCGAATCCCCCGAATACGATCTTCATTTCCATGACAGTATCATATCTACACGCGGCTACATATTCTATAGATCTACAATGGCGGCTTCATTTGGTACTCCTTAGCAGAATTGAATATCACGAGATATCGAAACAGCCAATGCCGTAATAGAAATGACTTAGATCCTAAAATGCTCGGGAAAAGTATTGGAGACTTGAGCCGTCGTGGAAATCATAAGGGATATCGGATATACCCAGCCTAGATGAGTCCAAATCTGATGACCAGACACTACAGGCCTTCAATAGACGAACACACGTACACACATTCGTGGACTGTATCTCCTTGCCACCATGGGAATGATGAAAAGCATTTTCGGTCCACTATTTATATTCGATACTTAACTAAAATCACTAAGAGCATTGAAATCAACATGTTGCTGAACCCTCGATATCGACGTTTCAATTAAATACAACATATGATATAATATTTACCGAAGCCGAAACTTAAAGGATGACGGCATATTCTGAGAACGAATTTACTGGACCATCATACGTATGATTTGGGTGATGAGAATGGATAGATACATTCGGCGCTGTCAGTTACAAACATCAGCCTTGATACCATAAACATGTTACAATATTACCCCTTAACCGTTACGACCAACGATCGAAGCTCTCGTATCAAAAGAAGAGCAAAATGTCATTTATATCTATTTGCGGCGGCAGCAGCAGTATATACGTATAGCCACCTATCTATCACAATGACCCCTAAATCGACTCAATAGGGTGTGTAGAACCCTTGCCTCGATGACAGCTTCATGTCACGCAGAAGATAAATATTGATAGATTTGGTATTAGAGTTAGAAGAGGTAAGTCTCAAATTTTTTATGCGAGGTTCGTATGTTTTAATCCACAATAGCTAATACGATGTCCGATAGCCTTAAGGGACCAAATTAGGCGTCGTCCTGACTGATCAGCTCATCATATGAACTGCATTACTGGTCCCACCGATTCTAGATTCAACAAGATGGTTATGCCCTTCCAGCACAAATAACCCCGAAACCATGGAGTATTGGCTCCTCCAAAAATACGGTGTAACCTTTTCAGAAGGTGGTATCTATATGCTCGAACTTTCAGAACCTCGTCTTGGACTGGATGTGCCCGAGAAGCAAACTTTTATGTTCGGATCATGCGATTTTCAACAGTTAACCAAACCTATTCTCACTACACCTGAGCAGAATATGAGAATATTTGCTGTGTATATACGTATGAACGAACGCGACGATGGGAAAGGAGTCAAAAGTATCGTGAAAGCGAGGGAATGGATACACATCTATAGTGCTAGTATGTACACAGTCCAAATTGATAGGGACTTGAACAAAACCCATACAGTATGGACCATGGCGACTAGAGATCGGAGAACATGACCTAAAGGGCATGATAGCGTCAAGGAGCTTACGATGTTTTCGACAAGCTTGTCATGAGCCTTGAGGAAAACCAGAAAGTGTCTTGGGGCGACACGAAAGAGCGTACGTAGTGTTTTACAGACCTGAAATTTAACTTGCAGCGAGGATACAACAGATTTTACGATTATATTTGGCGCTTCTGGCAGAGATATCGTGGCCGCAGATGGTCCGGAAGTCAATTAATCAACCTACATTGCTATCGAACGTGATGCAATGCCCACGTCAATTTAATTTATTGTCGCCCACAATTATACGCCACGGGGCCAGATATTCATGAAGGAGGTATGAGGTGAGGTTTTAGTGCTGTTAGGAGCCGCCATATATTTTTGACAATGCGTTTCTAGATGGATACACGGGAAATCATGGACTCGACATAAAATCGGTATTTCCATAGTTTCGATGTAGATAGAAGAATAGGCAATAGATTTCCTCTTTAATCCTTCGGACAAAATCAACATTCCCGAAGCTCGTACCATCCGTTCTTTGTAACGGATCCCCAGATTAATAATGGGATGCCCCCCTGCGCTGTGTAATCTACCTTTGGAAAGCAATTTAAAGGCGCGTCGCCCTTGACGCGAACTACTTCGCGGAAAATTCTAAAAAAAAAAAAAAAAAAAAGATAACCATCTAGATGAACTAAAAAGGTAATAGAACTATCACCAGAATAGTCCGTCGAAAGCGCAGAGTTAAGGCGGGAGACTGGATCCTGACAGTGACGTGAGAAGCGTGCGCCACCGACATTTCACCATCGGATTGGGTGCGTTGTTTGTTTTTGTTTTCCCCAGATATTCGAAACTCCCACCTTCCTCCCATCCGCTTCTTCCTCCAACGTCATTTCACCATCTCATCGACTTCCATCCACCTCCACCTCGACATCAGCGACATCATCCCGAGCTCATCACGACGAAGTCAGCATCCGGCCTGACAGTTTACGAACCCATTCCAGCTTTCCTTTCGCTGTGCGACAAGATAGATCTCGAGATTGTGCCCTGCAACGGGTTGCTCACATCTAGGTATCCCGCCAACGCTCTGCAACGGTCACCAACATCCATCCCATCTCGACCACCTCACTCTCTTCCCTAAATACTAGCCTAGTCACAAGGTCTAGTAACCTATTTGGACACGCACAAGCTCTCCTTCACCACCAATTGGTTACATCTAGCACAAGATGGCCAAAACTCGCACGTCGGGTACCAGCACCCGCTCCCAAGCAAAACCGGACTACACATCACACATCCGCAAGCGAAAGACCACAGAAGGGTCTGGAGACGGTGTCTCCAAGAGCAAGCCAAAGCCCAAAACGCCGACCAAGCCAACTACCGGAACTGGACGGCGTGGCCGTCCCCCAAAGGACGCTACCGATGCACCAGAACCCAAGGCTGCTGCAGCTACAACCAAAGCCAAGTCATCTAGAGCAACGGCTTCGACAATCGCCTCCTCAGCTAAGAAGCGCGGCCGCCCACCAAAGGTCACCCAGAGTGACATCATCGCCAATGCTGTGAAGGCTGCCGAAGCAGATGCCGCCAACCAAGGTGGGCCTGCGACCTCAGCTAGTAAACGAGGTCCAAAGCCAAAGAAGATCTTTGAAGAGGCGCCGCCACCACCGAAGCGTGGTAGGCAAACTAAGGCAGCAGAGGAAGTTCCCGCTCCAGCCCCCAAGAGAGGGCGACAACCGAAGGCGGCTGAGCCAGAAGAGCCAGCACCGAAGAGAGGGCGACAGCCAAAGAAGACCGAAGAGGCCCCGGCCCCGGCACCAAAGAAGGGGCGCCCAGCCAAGGCAGTTGAGACAGCTCCCGCTCCTCCTCCTGCTAAGAGAGGCCGACAGGCCAAGGCTGCCGAGGAGGCGCCAGCCCTTCCTACAAAGAGGGGCAGGCAGCCAAAGCAAGTGGAAGAGGCTCCGGCCGAGTCGTCGACGACCGCTGCCGCTCGCGGCAAGCGAGGGGCCAAGAAGGCCGAGGAGAAACCAGAGGAGAAACCAGAGGAGCCGGCCGAGCAGCCGAAGAATCCACGCAAGAGGAAGGCTCCAGAGCCAGAAGAGGAGCGTGCCCCAGAGGCACCAGCGGAGAAAACTCCGCGTAAACGTCAGTCCAGAGCGAAGGACGACGTTGAACAACCTGCCGCTGAGCCCGAGAAGACAGAGAAGACGCCTCGCAAGCGTCAGGCCAAGGCCGCAGAGGAGGAAGCAGAGGAGGAGGCCCCAGAGCCACCTCAGACTGGGAGAACCCCACGAGCCAAGGCGACTCCGAAGACCGAGACGAAAGCAAAAGCCACCCCCAAGTCGGCAATCAAGGCCACCCCAAAGAGCAAGGCCAAGACCGTTACGGTCGAAGAACCGGAGCCAGCCGAGGATGAAATGGACGTCGACGAGTCAGAGCAGGAAGAAGAACCGGAGCCCGTTCAAACCCCTGCCAAAACTCCCGCTAGGAGTACGGCAAAGACTCCAGCAAAGACTCCAGCCAAAACTCCAGCAAAGGCCGCTGCGAAGACCCCTGCGAAGACCCCTGCTAAGTCGACGGCTAAGACTCCGGCTAAGACTCCAGCTAAGTCGACCGCGAAAACCCCAGCCAAGTCAACAGCGAAGACTCCAGCCAAGGCAACCACAAAGACACCTGCTAAGGCCCTTCAGACAGCCGAAACTGCTACTATCAGCGGCAAGCGTAAGGTCCCAGATCTTGACCTTGATGTTAAGGAACCAGAACCAAAGGTTGAGCCAGAGCCAACCCCAATTACTTCCCGTCCACCTCCACCTCCTACTCCTCCTCCAAAGCCTCAGACCCCTAAACAGACACCCAAGTCTGCCAAACACCCTGCCACAGTCCCAAAGCCCGCTACTCCAAAGCAAAAGACCACACCATCCAAACGTGCCCGAACCGAAGAGCGTGATCTTTCAGCCAAAGGCCCATCCCCATCCAAACGCGCCAGAACGGAGGAGCGTCAGCTGGAACCAGGGCCATCAGGAACTGCTTCAGACTCCACCCCAATTCTGGAAAAGGGCCTCCTTTGGTTCTTCACCCGCCCTAAAGTCACACTTGACGCCCCAGCTCAGTCAATCGATGACATGCAACGCAGTTATATGGTCTTGAAGCCTATTACTTCCCACCTTACCAATGGCTCCTCTTCGTCAACTGCTATCACCCAAGACGGAAATCTTCGCGTTATTGACATCCCCAAGAAGAAATTCCTCGGAAAAGGCGGCAGACTCCTAACTTTTATCCAGTCTTCCAACGCCTCTCTCGACTCAGTCAAGGATCTTCTTTCTTCTGAGACCTATTCTACTAAGACAATGGGCGAGCGTACCAATCCACCAGCTCAACCAATTGCCTCTGCTGTGTACGCTATCAGCCAAACTAAGGGAAATACTCCCACCCAAGACACAACTCATTTCAGCTATATTACGACCAAGGCTAAGGGAGACGCTGAAGGGTTAACCGATATCCAAAAAGAGTTCGGCTTGGCCGACAAGGGTGGATTTGTCGTCAATGTCCGAAACCCAAAGTTTAAGGGACCTGCCGGAGCTAGTATTGGCAGTGATCCGAAGTTCAGTGAAGAGTTAGTTTTTATCCTACCCCAAGCTAAATAGTCCTTCAATCACTGACATGGGTAACACAGAATCAACGCGTCGTTCGGCGATTACCGCTGGCTTGCCATGAACCCTCAACATTTGGAATACCCAGGTGCCGAGTTGCTGTTCATCGGAGATAAGGGTGATACCACCCCAGAGGAGCTTTTTGAACTCGCTGAGGAAGATGAGAAGCGCATTACTGAGATTAGCGGCGGCAAGCGTGATGACGACGGCATTTTCGCCGATTTGGAACTAAAGAAAGAAGAATGGGGCGACAAGATGTTGGTTAGCTGGGATTAAGGGAGGCGAGGTGTATGATTTGTGCTGGAGGATGGATATGCGATTTCTGCTCGAGGAGGATATACTACAGGAAACACCCGGTAGTATGGCACAAGAAGGGGTTCGTATGGATTGTTTTTATTATTGCTTTTTACTATGGGAGGACATTCATGGGCTGTATTGTTTTCTTTCATCTGCGACACTGCGACTGCTTTTTTTTTTCCATTTTACCAGATGCGACCCAACGGCCAAAAAAACTGCATTTGTTAGCCTTTTTTTTTTTTTTCCAATCGTTGATTGTTTTTACATAACTGCATACATGCACGGCATTCTGTTACCTTTTATGTACTTTTATCCGACGATGTGTCTTGTACATACGTCGTACGATATTTGAAGGTGGTGGATACTAGCTAGTGATTAGCTACAGCATGAATATTACGATGTGCATATTACTCCACTTTCCTCGTCGAATAGCTAGCTGTGAACGATTTGACCAAGAAATTATATTTCCGCTCACAAAATCAAGATATTCTAGGCTCTACGATAGAGGTGTCCTCAAAAGGTGAAAGAATGCCGCACTATCCGTCGTTCAAAAAGGACCAAATGACGAATTTCCAGACTAAATACATGACCCTCTCCATCCACCCGAAGAAAATCTAAAATACTAGCGGAAGGATAACTTAAACAATCTGCTCCAATTCATTCGCATATCCGATGGTATTTTCAATAATCGCCCCGCTGTGAATTGCACTCTTCACTGCAGCTACAGAAGCCGTATCAGGAATATCTGCACCGTCGTATTCTTCGTCTGGTGGGAAGTATATTCTTCCATCGCGGATTTCCCAGTCCCTCTATGATTTTGATAAAATAATTAGTATGATAGTTTAGACTAGGTTGTTAGAAGGGGAAAGTTTACCTCTCTAGCAAACTGTAAAACTTCCTTCTCAGTGTCCAAGAAGAGCAGGTTCTTTGCATTAGAGATCGGAAGAGATGGATATGCTCGCTGTGCCGATGTAGCAATTTCCAGGCGAAGAGTCTGAACGAGAATCTTGGTGAAGACATCAAATTCATCGGCAGGTGTCTTGCCCTTCCTTGTCGCCTCCCATACCTTATCATAGCTTCCTTCCATCAACCATCTTTCCAAGGTAACCGGATATCGAACGTAATCACCCCACTGCCAGCCCTTCTCGCTATCACCCGATCCTTCTTGATTCAACACTTCCAACGCGGTGTGGAATCCAGCTGCATCGCCTTGAGATAGTAGGAATAACAGGTATAATCCCAAAATCTTTCCTTCCTGTTGGCTAGCTGGTAGCACCGTGGTTGGGAGTTTATAGAATGGTTGGAGATAAGCGTAGTATCTTGAGAAGGATTCGGTGTCTGATAGGTAGATTGAAGTTAAGGCGCCGATTTCAAGGATATCGCGAGCTTGGGAAAGGAGGTGTGGGTTTGTGGCGACGGTGTTAGCGGAGGGGACTAAAGCTGATGCTTTTAGGAGGGTGATTTTGGCGGTGGAGAGGAGTGGGAGGGTGGAAGTGTGGGTTCGGGCGGTAAAGGAGGAGATGAGCTTCGTGTGAAGGGTTGGGAGGTCGGACATTTTGGATTGTATGGGTGGAAGAGGTGGGAGATGAGATAGATATGGTTGGCGATGGATTTGCGATGGTTGTGATGGTTGTGGTGGTGGTCCTTGTCGTGGTTCCGGGGTTGCTGGAGGGGTAGGGAGTTGAAGTGGGATTGGAGCTGTGGAAGTTGGGAGAGCTATCGGGGGAGATGAAGCTGAAGCTGTAATCGATAGAGGAGATGGAGATTGTGATGACGATACGGCTTCGGGAGCTAGAGGTGGCGTACTGGGAGCAGGGACCGATGGAATCTCTGATGACGAAGCTTGGTCTTGTGCTTCTACTTCTTCGGCTGGCTTAGCTGGCGGTATCGGCGGGGGAGGTAGTGCTGGACGGAAGTATTTGAAGGTGAACAGACGTCCGAACGGCCAGTATGACGGCGACGAAGCTTTAGACGGAGGTGGCGATGGTGGAGATGGCTGAGGAGGAGGAGGAGACGTTGATGATGATGTTGAAGCTGAGGTTGAGGTTGAAGGTGAAGTTGAGGTTGGAGCTGGCTGGAAGGACGAGAAGACGCGTTTGGCCAGCCACCGCCACTTCAACACTTTGAACAACGCCTCCGCCATACTATTTCTTTGCACCTTCGAGGAAGTCGATGTTGAACCAGAACCTCACGATACGGGAAATAAAATAAAATAAAAGTAAGTTGGATGTTGTTACAGCATTATACAGAAGTCTACAGAATATACAGTCCGATAAGATAGATATGATAGGATGTTAAAAAGCTAACACGGAAGGCATTTGTAGAGATGACCAGGGCTGTCTCGAGCATATATACATCCTTCCTGGATGCTCCGCCGGCCGCATGCGTTTCCGTGCCTTTCCACCCATCTGACGGTAGCGATCCTCAGGCTCCTGGTGGTGTAGAAATCAATAGCACTCCTAGTGCTGGTAATAGTAGCGGTGGTGGGAGAGATCAGGGCGATGGAGGATCAGCTGCCAGAGCCCGAAGCCTCCTCGTGACAGGCACATACACCCTCGACAAAGAAACCTCGCTCCGCCATGGCTCTTTGATCCTCCACGAGGCGGCCCTTGAGGGCAAACAAGACGGTACTAATGAACAAATAGAAGTGTTCGTCTGACCCAGTTGCCGCTCTTTTCCTCTTTTTTATCTCCATTTTATGTCAAGTTTTTTTATTCTATTGGCTTGAGAGGGTGTAAGGCTGCAGATGACCCGGCTGGTTTCGTCTGATCTTTCAATCCCGTCTCTTTGCATTAGCATTATTTGAAAGATGATCTAGCTTCTATTTGAGAGAGATGAGATGAGCTGAGATCCTTTCTTCTTTTTATTCTTTTTCTTTTAGAAAGCTTGTTCAGACTGTCCCTTTACCGTCCGGTTCTGTTCTTGATATTCGACTACTCAAGCTCTCCGCAACTCGATCCTTCCCAGATGGCTCAAAACTCGCTGTCGCAACTTCAACCGGGCAGGTATCAGTTTACTCTATCTCCTCAGAATCGGCACCGTCGCTACAACTAGTTTCAAATCATATTGTCACAGATGATACCACCCTGATCTTAAGTCTAGCGATATCCCCCGATGGACTCCTCCTAGCAGCAACAACAAGTCAAAGCGCAATCGTCATCCTGAAATTCACTGACAATACTTTCACCTCACTCCAACCTGTCGCAGAGATCTCAGATGCCCATACTTCATTAGAAGCATGGACTTCAGTGTTTAGTACTGATGGAACTATTTTATACTCCGGGGGCGACGACGCAAGCTTTGCAGCCTGGGATGTCGGGAGTATTGAGACTACTTCAGATGAGGATCAAGTAGTCCAGCAGGTATACAGAAACCGCAAAGTACACACCGCGGGAGTTACATCGATACTTCCCGTCACAATATCAGGCATGGAATACATATTCACTGGCTCGTACGATCAGCACATCCGAGTATACTCTCCATCTACAAAGCGTTGGCTGGACGGAGAAGTTGATCTTGACGGCGGCGTATGGAGACTAGAAAGGCTCACCGATCACCAATATTTCAGACTCCAAGATCACACCGAGAAATCTTCAGATGAGAATATTGAAACGGTTTGGATACTCGCAAGTTGTATGCACGCCGGGTGCTGTGTTTTGAAAACGGAGTTTATCATTGGCGAAGACCGAGTTGTGGTCACGCCTGTCGCTACAATGAAAGAGCACGAAAGCATGAACTACGCCTCGGCTTGTGTTTGGCACGGAAGCGACGGTAGGAAGGAGCCGACATTCATCAGCACCAGTTTCTATGATCAAAGATTTTGCTGCTGGAAGTTGTGAACAGATTTCTGTTATGTCAACTGGAATGCGAAGGCAAGCAACGGACATGAAGTTTAGGTTTTCGGCCCGTGCCATGGGCCTGGCCTATCGAAACCGGTAACACCAACCACATTCAGGTCGCCGTCCATACCTCAGAGCGCAGCGGAAAAAAAAAACCTAGGGCTTCCCCCGCGTCGGCCAGTTCCTGAACAGCTTTGATGAAAATGGTGAACAACGGAGACCTGCCGAGTACTCCTCACCAGAATATCACGATATCCACAATATTGAACCCCCAACCTTTTCTCATGGTGTTCGCATGCTGTCCTACGTGAAAAAAAAACTTCTTGAAGCCTATACATAGTGTCCTCAAAACTCCGGCGAATAGGATCCAATCGCAGCCCTGCAGGAGGTGCCCGTGACTATGGAGACCACACCCATCTATTCCCTTCCTAGCTGTCACGAGATAGCTAGGAGCCAAAGAAAAAAACGTGCATGAGCCGTACTCCGCAATTCGAGTTTATCCCCTCGACTGGGAACGCCAATTAAAGCTACCCACTTGCCCCCTGGCAGGCTAATATTGGGCCAAGGCCGATCATGATGACAATTGCGGAGAAGCTGGTCCATTTTGTCCAGGTTTTCTACGCAGTAATAGCGAATAGCAAAGGAATGGGAAGTGGGGGACAATGAGGATCTTTCCGTAACGCCGAAATGTAATATAAAGAAGTCTCTCTCTGCGCTGTTCCTTTTGGTGTTTCTTCCTTTTCCTTCCTCCCAGCTTATATTCTATTCCACTTGGCCTGATTTCTTTGTGTCTTTTTTTCCCCTCCCAAAAAGCACCACCTCCGAGTTCTGTGCGACACTCCGACGACATGTCGTCAATCATCAACACATCCGAATACGTCCTGCTCGACAACGCAGAAAATGCAACACTTACCCCCCTCCAACGGACACCATGTCTTACACCCTCAGAGTGCTCCCAACAAAGCCCTGTTTTGATCCCCGTATCTAATATCCCCGCTACATCCAATGCATCCACACAATCTACCTCCATTCTTTCATCTTCCCCCGCCGTTCCACCACAATCCTACGAATCCTTCGCCCGAGAACTTTCGATCAATCGGTCGAATTACTACCTCGAATCCATCGTCCTTGCAAAATGCATGGGAGATGAACAAGCAGAAAAAATAAGTTCTGAGAAAGCGAAGGAGTTGCTGGGACAACTGTACCCAGGAGAGAACGCGGATTCGATATTCTTCGTTCGTTTGGCAAGATATCTCAGGAAACATTCCAAAGTAGACTGGGCTGTTAGCGCATTAGACGAGGTCGCCACCGGATCCAACGGGAAAGAATTACCGGGACTGGTGGAGAAAGAGGATAGAATTTCCTATTGGTATTATAGAGCTCTATCAAATCTTGAGCTTGAAACCGGGAATAATGTAGAAGAAGCGATTAAGAACGGAATGGTCGAGGCGGTGGGGAATAGTAATGAAGAGCAGAGGAAGTTGTGGATTCACGTTGGATACTTTTCAATGAGTGTTTACTTCATCCTCAAGGGTGATGAAGTCGACGCCCGATTTTGGAAGAACCAGTTACCCACCGGGTGGGCGCCCCCCGCCGGAATCTTCAGCAGACACGAAGAACTGTTCAACAGACTTACCACCGGTCACTCAGCGTCTACAGCGAATACACCGCGACCAACAGATCAGATCGCTTCAAGGGATATTTCGCAACTAGAGGGCCTGACGACGCAGGATATTCTGATGAGAGATGTGGCGAGGATGAAGAGGGATATTAACGAGGTTTTTGATGTTGTTTATGTGAATTACAAGGAGATGAGTGAGAGGATTAAATCTATCCATAGCATTTTGGATGGGAGGGAGAAGGTTGATGGTGGGGAGTTAGAGGAGCTAAAGAAACGGTTGGATTATTTAGAGAGGATGACGTTGAGGGGGTGATCTTATGGTAATACTACCAGGTTTGAATGGGATCTAAGGGGAGAATTTGTACGGATACCTATGATAGTGGGGATGGATTGGCGTTATGGCTTTAAAATTCGGTTGTTTTATTGTTTATCAGAGCTGGCCTGCACTCAAAAGGACGTGTTATTGCTTGATATGAAAAGTGAAAGGTTATGTTGCTTCTTGGTTCTCTTCTTCGGATTGCGGATGCAGAATATTTATCCATTGGTACTAGTTATTATAATGCGATGGGACTTTTAGCATGGGATGTCATTCTATGGTGGTCCGCCGTGATATGGATCAGACGCAGGTACAATTTCGTTATACATCTGTATCATCGTTTTGGGAGTAAGGTGGCGAGGCCAGAGTGAAGGTCGAGGGGACATTTATAATAAAGTACATATATATTCTATTCGGCAAACTCACTTAATCGACTCCCACAGCTCTTTAAAATGGAACGGTAGCGCCTGCTCGAAAAGTTCAAACAAGCGTTCAACACCCTTATCCAGCGTCGCTGGGACTGGGGGCACTAGCGACTTGTAAAACTCGGCCTCTAACATATCCCCCTTCTTCGCCATTATTATCGCCAGATTTCTATGCGCATGGTATTCAAAAGAACCCATTATCCCAAGGTGTTTTGAACTCGGACTTTCCGGGCCCGAACTAAGCTCAAGAAGTTCACGAGCTTGAGACATGGCTTCCTCTAGGTTGTTCTCGCCTAATAGTGCTATTGAAGCCATGAAAGCGCAAAATCCAGCACGCCGCCACTCCCTCTTACCAAATGGGGGAGACGGCCGAAGAAGCACGATAGCTGCTAATGCTTCTACCCGTTTCTCTAACTGACATCTCAACCCGATTAAAAGCGTCAATCAAGAATTTTTTTCTCCGATATCTCGGGGATTGAGGGCTGTTCGTAGATCAGATCTACCGCGCGCGTACAGCATTCCTCAGCGTTCACGTAGTCCTTTGCGTCTGTAAAACTCCTAGCGCGGGAGCTATAGTAGTTATATCTTTTCACCACCAAATCTCGCTCCGCTAATGAGATTTGTGGGGGCGCTGCTGTTGTACTTAGAGGTACCACAGTATACGAGTTCGTGGTATTTGCTGGGTTGAAAGGCGTGGAGGGAGGCGGCGTTGGTACGGATGAATGTCCAGTACTGGCCGTGGATACGGAACTCGGGGGGGTAAATGGAGCTTCATACGATGTGTCGAAAGACATCTCAGAACCGTCGTCGTTGTATAGGGATCTAGTGTCGCCTATGATACTCCGTGGGGGCGGTCTCGGCTGGTATCCCCCATCATCGCGTGGTGAATATCTTGTGTCATTTGTCGCACCCCTAGAAAGATGTGGTATTCGGTCTGTGGTATATTGACTGGCGGGATTGTAGGGGGCATAATTCATAGGCTGGGCGGGGTGTTGGTAGTCAAAGGGGTTGTATGACATTGATAGATTTTAACGGAGGAATCGGTAGATTTCAGGGACCTCTTCTGTGCTGATGCTAGTTTCGATTTTGATATTTGGAAAGGTATATTCTTAGATGTGTTCGCGGGAGTACTCGTAGCTAGCTAACAGTTCGTGCTGATTTCGGTGCGCTTGATCTGGAACTTGAGGAAGACTTAACGTTGCAAATTGTAATTCTAAAAGCGGAGACAAATTGCGATGCGATGAAAAGCTGCGACTGTTCGGCTTCGAAATCGAACAGCCTTGCTCGCGTGCGATCGACCCTGCGGGCTCATTGGTCGGAAACAGGCTAGTTCTCGACAAGCGTTGCATTTCGAGAGGCATTCTCATGGCTCATGGGCGCGTTAGCGCCCGCTATTGAAGTCGATATCTTTGGTCAAATTTGGCATTCGGGTTAACTTGATGAAATATCGAATTCGCGAACTCGAACAACAACAGCAGTAGAGTTACATATATATAGGGAGAGGGCTAGGGTTAGGTACAAGTTATATGGTTCGGTTTTTAGAACAAATTAGTAGATCCATAGAACTTCAGCTGACGGGACTAAGACCGTTACTTCACATTTATGGTGAGTGTTATAATCCTTCGATGGATAGATACTAGTACTCGTGAATACGTGCAGTGCTAGTATACTGCAGTGGCAAGAAAGGTTATAAAGACAGAGTCTTCTCTCAGCCTCGCGCCTAATCTTGTCGGTTTACACCTTTACATAGCTCCAGCCTCCTATAATTAGATATTGATATATCCCACGCAATCCCCATGGCTGCGGTTGGACATTTGAATGCATTCATATGCTTCAATAAATTTATATATAAAGTTGAGATTAGAGCTGACAGTTAATATTTCACGAATTTAAGGGCTGGGATTTTCGGAAGGTTGGCTTACAAGAACATCGGAGCTGGAGAGCGTCTATTGGCGATATATCAGACGTCAAATCGAAAGAAGATCGCTTTCCCTAGAGCAGTTTTAAAGATGGCCATAGATGGTCCAGAGGACCCGTAACCGACAATATCCGACCTTGGTACTACATCGATCGCAAAATAATAGAAGTAGACTAATTCCGGCGGCAGCTGCAGGGTATAGAGTTCTACCTAAACTCCATCGATGCATCCACTCACAGTCAGAGTGGCCCCCCAACCCTCTTACTCTAGCTGAGTCTCGGGCAAATTGATGGTACTGAAGAAGCTAGTACAAAGACACTGGAGGTCACCCGCGATATAATGGGGTCAAACGGGGAGAGTGGTAGGAATACTCGTAATGCTACTTCGTCACGGCAATTATTATCTACGGCGCGGCCGTGCGGGAAGATGGTATACCGGTAGGATCGAGGACGCGTTTTACAAGTCTTTGGCGAAAGAATTCGGTGCACCGGATACACAGATTCTAGGGAAACAGCGGAAAGTCAACTAGTGAATCGACTAGCGCTGCGCAACGGGATAAGCGGAGCCTTTGACACCATTTACGGGGACTTCGAGGCTGGCACGTCGAGATCGCGTCGAAAAGGATTGCTAATCCCTCCGCAAACACGGAAGGATCGACTACGCCAATTGATCATGAGGCCCCAGTCTCTAAGTTTACAAACGATACTGGAAAAAAGTAACAATACGCACGAGGCAAAGCGGCCATATATGCATAAGGGAGAGTAGCTACGGTTCCGTGGCACAGAGCCTGCAGGGGCGTTTCGAATCGCCCATATCGATTATCATCATATTCACCACCAATTGTGTGTAACTTAGGATCATCCGTATGCAGCTGGTGGGGAAAGTAGTATTTTGATGTGGGTCTCAGCTATGGCATATATATCCCCCGCTACTTACCAATGCACGACGATAAACATTGTATTTAGTCAGGCCGCGACGCCGACACTTGTGCACATATATAAGATACCATCAACTGAGGCTTAAGCCACTTGCTATCACTATTATGAACATCCAAAATTCGACTAGACCGTAACGTACGCAGGGCCGTGATATATGTACATACGCGCCGATATCTTAACGTAAGACATTTAATTAACAGAAGATGTGGAAGCTTCTCTCGACCTCTGCACTCGAATAATAATTCTTCAATTCATATGAAGAATACATCCTCTCGGCATAGAAGTGAACAGAGCCGCCCTATGCGAATCCATCAGAATATAAAACATAGGGCAACTAGTAACGCATTATATATCCTGTATATAACCCGTACAGGTTTTTAGTAACAAGCAAGGTGAGTCCGGACCGCAACGAGACATTTCCGGACTACGCGTGATCTTTCAGCCAGGTAGACTCAACTCAATTCACTACACGTATACACACCTACAGTCCTACCACAAAAACTTTGCGACAGAATCTACATTATCCGTTGGGCTTTCATCAACCATGGACCGCATTTAAATCGATAAAATAAACTAGACTAAACATTCAAATCATAAAGCTGACGTGAATGTCTGTATCACCAAACTAACTAGTCTGACAAATTATAAAGTTTTTGTAAAACCCCAGTCAAGTTTAGTCCTACTATAGACCTCAGGGATCCACCAAACTACAATTGACTTGAAGAGGGCAAACGCCATTCCAGGAACAGTACAGCTTGACTTGCGGAGCTCCTCAGCTAGCTCTAGAGTCAAAATACCACATGTCTACAACACAGAATATGCAACACGGGACGAAAAGTAAGAATCGAGAAAGAGATTCGCGTCTAGGATATGACAACAAAGATGACGCAAAACAGCGCAAGGGCTACTACATTAGCTGGTCAGGCTGGTGTCACGATGAGCTCCTTACTAGAACAAATTTCGACAGGCTTTCAGACGATTAAAGTCCGAATCGGTTTAGCATCGAGATCACAAATGTGAGATGGATTGTGAGGCGCAAGCCAAGAATCTTTAAAATTGAAAAGACTCACAGACAGCCAATCGAATACGTACTACATGCCAATGCTACTGGGAGGCTTTCCGGGAACATTTCCAAATATTGTTCCATATTTCCGAGATCAGGATCGATCGAGGGATTTTCTTTGTATTTTCTATTCCCCGGGCCCCGTAATTGGATCTTGTCCCGTGTCTCAAAAGCAAGTGGTCAGATTTTGGGGCCATGAACGAGGAAAAGCGTGGGGGTCTTCCAAGGGGGAAGCGGGTTTTCCTTCGAGTTCCGAAACAAAGGAACCTGGTAGCTGTTACTTTCCGAACGGGTATAAAATCGGCTTCTGAATACACTGTTACTTCGGATAGATGGAGTCGTATGTACAGATTCAATTCGATTTTTGCACAGCCAAGCTCAGGTATCGGTACCCGATATGGCAAGTCTGACTGCCCAGCCCGAGAATAACAGCCGAGATCCGAAACCGCGCCCCTTTGCAACACAGACAGCGAAGTCCTTGCTTGAAGTGCATAGATATATTCCGTTTGCCGGCGATACTCAGAAGTTAGGCACGCAATCCACCGAAGGCTTTCTGTTGGTCGGGATCCACACTCTTACTAACCTGCCGACAGTTCCCGGCTATTAGCCAACGTAATACTGTCTTAATCCTGCCGCTATTAAGTTTCGTTTCAGGAGGGCTTTTTGTGATGTGATACCGAAGGGTGCTCTGAAGCGAGCTGCTGGTTGCCAGCAAGATGCATTACCCCAAACCAGGGTTGGTGAGACGGCACGAGGAAAGTGCCGGATAGTTACGCTGATTCCATCAAAAAGAGCTTGCCCCCGGATACGCCGACATGATACCTTCGCAATTATTCAATGCTTGGGTTCTGTGAAAAGGCAAGGGTCTAAGATGATTTCGGGCTTCCTGCACATGCAGTGGACGACGCGATGCATGCAGACTGGACAAGCTGAGGCGAGCGGAGTCTTCGTCCGTCGAACAACTATTCGCTTATCAATTTGGAGGTATATGTAAAGGTGGTCAGTACAGACCTTGAAAACTAAAAAAAAATGTGATACATCGAGAAACTAAATGTGGAGCTTCGAGTGTGCCGCACCAACTTACTGGAATAGGAGGCTGAGATGTGTACCAACGTCTTGGTCAAAGAAAGGTAATGACTCGTATCGTACGACAAGAGAGATCGGCATGAAAGAATCCAAATCCGAGAAAGCCTCAAAGCCTCAACCGGGAGCTAGAGGTCCGGTTAACGGCTAGATGGAAAGGATAATGGCCTGATCTTGAATTCATGGAACATATCGTTCTGGAAATTCATGATTGCACGTGCATGCTTGGACAAGTTCATGGCAAAAAGGCGGACCCTGAAGGGAAAGCAATAGCCCCGGCTCACACGCCTCGTCCTGCAGGCAAGGATTTGCAAGAGGAAGCGATTTTCGATCGAAACTCCCCACAATCGTGTCAAACTTGGATGTGGTAAGTTATTGGCCCCTGTGCAAAGTGAAAAGTGTGTTGTCATATTAGATGTCGGTGTAGTGGAGCGAGATAACTGGCCAGGTAAAGCCCTAATACATGGGTCTAGTCAAGTGATTGACGGTGCAGGATGTATGTATTAGTGACTCTATGCGCATTGACCAGGTATCGCGAATGTGCGTGTAGCCTCGAATCCAATGGATATGTAACCTCGAGATTTTCAAAACTCATAGACCCATTGACATCATGATAATTTGCCAGGACGAAAATAGATGATGTTGATACACTGTATGCGAGTATTTGACGGGATGTACTTATTCCTTAAAAAAGTAAAGGAACTCGCATTTACGCAAGAATGAGAACTAGGGATCCTTGGTTGGAATACGTGGATTACTAGGGATCGGCGGCGTTCCTTTCATGAAATCACATAATAGGAACGTACAAGTCTCAAATTTGCAAAGATTTCCAACTTGGACATGGAGCTCTAGTTTATTCCGTTCGTATCCACATATACCCTTCCGTCTACGTAGTTTCTTTTGAACTGAGCGTATAAAGTTTCCCCGACTCTGTGTTATAAACCCTTGTGGCACGGACTTAGCATTTTACATACATCGCATTTGAGCGACGTTGCAAGACATTAAACCCTCACAAAAGCTCGTTAACAATAGTATCACAGGGATTGTGCTTGTAATGTCGGGAATTTTTTCATCTGGTCAATTTGGTAAGGTTTCAGCCAAAATCTTTAGCTCAGCCATTGCCCGCCTAAACCAAGCCCAAGTAGATCTGAACTGTCAAGCCTCGCAACTGGAGTTGGTGTAACATCGAAGGTGAAGGGACGAGGATCCTGGAGTAAGCTCGGACCCCCTGCGAGCTCGTTTGCTCAACATTATCGTGCTGCATGTTATATGTCGCCGTCGATGTCCTAGGTATTGGAATTGTGGATATCGTTGGCCGAAGCGCATCTCAAAAGGTCTTATATTCTTCCTCTTTGGGTTAAATTGAACCACGGCTTATATAGCCATGGGACCCGCTAAACCGTTACGAGGTGGGTGGATGTCAGAGCTCCACAGTCCATGGGTCGGAAACGAGGAACATCAACGTTCTCGAAAATGTGATACAAAATCTGAAAGTGCAATGGTAAAAATGCATTGACGATTGACGAGCGCAAAAGTGACAGGAGATGCTGCAGCCAAGAGAGCCTGCCAAAAAGATTAGACAAGGGGTGTCGGATTCTAGCCCCAATCGTGAAGTCATCTATTCTTGCAGGATTGCTGTGCTCTAATAGGTCGGAGTATAGCCGCTCGCATTAGCGCCCCTTTCCCATGATACGCAAGGCTCGAATATATACTTCCAACACGTTATGAGTGTGTGAAATTGGTCTTATATGCAACACCATAAAAACTATCGCGGAGTGCAAGGAGAGCGCTTCAGCAGCAAAGCTGCACGTTGGAGCTGAGGTGATATAATGGGAAAGTTAATTGGTACATTCCGTAAATATGCCGGCAGCGAGTTGGAGCATGAAGCAAGGTGGTCGTGGCCGGCCACCTAGCCAGACTACTTAGGTCTGGATAGTTGGCAAGGTGTAGATACAAACTAGGGAGTTCGCAATACTCAACGCCATGTCCCAGGTACTTGTTATCGTAGTATCTTTAATGTGACGTGACAACTAGTTACGTCGGAGGGCACGTAAGCAAACACCTGTTATCTTGATTGTCTTTTCTGGTACAGAGGAAACACGGAAACTTCAACTGAAGCATTTGCACACTGCATAGCTATACGGTCCAGCCGCGAAAATCCGGTGGCCATAGCCATATGAGCGTATAATGTGTGGTGGATGCTCCCGAAGTGAACATTTGAACGCTCTGCGCCCCCACCGCAGCTAATGGTCACCATGTTCTCAGACCGTGACCACTCGCAATGATTTTTATTTTTGGGCATGAACATCATAAATATCCATTCAATATAATCTTCGGTTCAAACCGACAGTTCGCATATTGCATGAATACTCAAGTAGTATGGTTTAATTTAAGCAGCAAAACTCATACGGCAAAACGAGCCGTGGGGACACTTTCCGGCACTAAATCGAAGAGTACTAGCCAATTGCACGTAACATGACCGGGTACAATAGCCACTTGCATGAAAGATGGTTAGCTAGTTAGCCATCTAGGAGGACCAGTTAGACGTCGTTCCGTAACGACATAAGGCACCCACGGCATCGATTTGTCACATACCAGCGGAATAGAATTCTATTTGAAGGTTACACAAATTGAGACACGGCACGAAGATTTTGACGGTCGACATGGCCTCTGTGAGCGAGGTCTGTAGTCGTGGTTCGAAGATCGAGAGCGCAGCTAAGAAGGGCTCCCCACTGCACCTCAGATCTGATGAAATCCTGGAGATCTAGAATCGGACCCACTTCGTGACTTTATGGTACATGTACATGCATGGTAGTTAAGGAGCGCCCGCGGTGGCAAGTATTTCTACATAATCTCAGTTACATTCTCTCATCTGCAGCAAAGTCCACTTAAGGATATGCCGATGAAAAAAAGAGTTGACTGCAATTCTCGTTGGTCAGATTGGAGGAGATGTGGAAAATTAACCGACGGCAGATGCACATTTTGTGATATATGACACAAACTACAAGGAAAAATCCTCATTCCTGTTGTACCTCCCTGCTGTGCGCCGGGGGTATGAAGTAGCCCACTAGTAGACTTGAGATGCACACACTACGCAGAGTCATGTTGCACAAGAGGCAAGGAGAAACAATTCTCCTTTGATAGTGGGGTCTTGCGAACTGAAAGTCAGGACATGTCAAATTTTTTGATAGGTTATTCCATCTGAAAGCTTGGGGATATTCGAAAAAAGAAGGCTGCGTGGAATCGATCAAGCAAATCTGATCGGATGCTCGAGCGTCCTTGCACATGGCGAGCGCCCTGTTCCCAGGACCCTGGGCGAGAGATATTATATCTACCACACCAATACCATAATACACTGTATTATAAAAACAAAAACTTTTTGGCGACTATAGCACTGTTTGTAAGAATCTCTTTTGTCGAATACAGAGTACTGGTACCTGTATTTGATAATCAATAATGATATGTTGTTGATTTCAGGCAACTTACCACATTTGCCTAGCACCTGGGATATACGGAAGATTAGGAACCTGCATGCTCATTAGGTTAGTCAAACGCCTTGTCGCAAATTCCAAAGCCGCGAAATCAACCCGTCCAATTAACCCTATGCTTTTCTCTCCGAAGAGTACGCACATTCTGCAAAAAGCACGGCTTTGAAGGTGTCCGTAAGCAACCTCCTTTCTATAATGTGGAAAGTTTTGTATTATTGCTTTTGGGGACTGAAGGCCTGCTCTAGTTATCCACTTGCAGCAAAGTTGCAGGAACGGAGCAAGAACGTTACACTCCTTCCCCAGTCTTTGAATTCGGTAACGCAGAATTCATGCTGATCATATGCAAAATGCAATAGTTTCCATTGTTAACGACTTCAGCCTCAATCGCTAAAATGAAGATGTGGAGGACGAGCCATTGGAACTGATTACGTTTTCAACGACTGGGTGGGAGGTCGGGCCACCATATTGGTTTGTATTCTCAGAACAGATGCCACACAAATGTTCGATCACGGCGAAGTAAAGTATCCGTACTTGATTCGTCGCCCAGGGTCCCCACATCTTTGCATAGTAAGGCGAGACCCTTGTCGAAAGGTTATCAGGCCGGGGCATGCAGATCGAAAGGGTATGGTAGGTTGGGATTGGAATGTTAGGTAGCCAGAATAGAAGGCCGCGGCTCGAAACAAGCTGCACTATGCATGCTACGTGATAGACGGAACTATAATCCTGAAGGAGATTTGTATTGCCATTGCCACTACTGATTCTGTATTTCAGAGCCGTTGTTAAATCGAGCGAGTGAATATGGTAGGTCCAGCGGGAGCTTATCTGTGTTGTAGCTAGCTAGAGTGGTTGCAAGGGCCTCACCAGATCTCTTGCATTTGGTACCCCGGATTTCTGCTAGCTCAGCCGCATGAGTGTTCGCTTGCCCTTGTGTAGCACGGGTAAGGGTTTCGAAGGGCTAGACTTCAACTTTGCACTCTATCATCAATTTCTTTGGGGTTTTCATAATCACATTGCGAGTAAATACCATGAGGAGTCATTAGGGTGTGAAGTTTGGAGGAAAGGGCCGTGCGTCTCCCGTTTCTTCAGCTGCAGCACGATCTCATCGCCCAGGCACCGAGCAAGAGCATATACCTCTGCGACCAATTGGCTGGATCGTATTCCGTTCCAGCATATTTGTTCGGGTGGAGACGAGTTGCCTCGTTATGCCCGTTGGGTGGTTTTCCTTGCCTGAACAAAAGCAGGGTCCCAATAGGGTGGTGATTGGCCAGCTCAGTGGCTTGTAATTGTTTTTCTCGTAGCTGATGCCGTATACGGTGGATAATTTTGCATTGATCCTGGAGCTAGTCATCATCCTTCGATGGGTATATCAATCCCAGCCGAAAACGTTGCGAATAGTTGGCGATTTGTGATATCGAGCAGCTATCGAAAACGTGAATCTCTAATCCAATTTCATGCATGACCACTTCACACCCACACCTCGACTATATAACTTTATACAGCCAAATTTTTGAGGGTGTTCGGATAGGAATGAGGTAAAAGTTCCGACTAGGCATGTTTATCCCGAAAATTTTCGATCTTGGAGAACATATTTTTTCGTTTTGGCATCGACGATATGCAATGCGATGGCTGGCCTCAGCGGGATATGTCCATCATTGGACCAGCTCTGGTGGTTTCATCCACACCAGCAGGTCAAGAATCTCAGCAAAAGAGAATTAAGCCGCGCAGGGCTGTTCGTGTCGTGTGATTCGCTGGACCCAAGCTTTATGTGGGGGTTGACAGGCCAATAATGATCCATGGCCTGATCCTGCCCTCTTCGCATGCTCGGGGAAGGCGGATCGGTATCAGATGTGGAGCCGTCGGTAATCAAGATGCCTGTCAACGAATAAGAAAAGAAGATGCTGTTGATGTCTCAAGGCAGAGCATGGGAGAAACCTTACCTAGACGTCCTGGGCGAGAAACGACAGGTTCGATATCTCATATCTGGGGCAAAAGCCGGCAGCAAACGGGCATATATTTGGTAACGTATATACTGTTGTCAATTAGTTGGTCCGGCTCAATCTTGAGCTAGCAGACCAAGCGTCCGCCCGCGAAGGAATGCCCCTAGTCCACCGACCGGGCCGGACCCGTGCTTGAGCCGGAAACCTCGTGCGAGTAAGCGAGAGAGTCCTCCAGCTTGCGAGCTAATTGAGTGCTCACATCGCACTAGCTATGCCGTCTTAAATTCCAAGATATGTAGATACTAGTATCTGGGTATAGCAATTGCGGAATTTAGAAATAAAGACATCCAACGAATAGGCGTCCGTTCGTCATACCCAGATACGTCGAGCACCAATAGTAGCGTGGATTGTGGATGCATGATGGACGAGAGCTGGGGATCGAGGCGTTGGGAAGAAGGGATGCTTACGGAAGCCCGAAGGCTTGCTCCGGCCCAAACAACCTCGCTCGCCGCTTAGCCTTCACACCATCTCTTCAACACCTTCCCCACAGCCAAAGTCATCATTCCATCTCTCCCAAAGTAAAGGCCACACACCCTTTCATGCGTATCATGGCTGCACTAGTCCTCGATGATTCGAGCTCAGGGTTTCGGTGTGCAGAAACGTATGTGCGTACATACATGCATACCTACTACAGGATATACATGACATGGTTGGACTGCAGCCCAGCACCAACATCTCAATGGCCTGTTACGACTGCAACTAGTCATCGGATGCCTCATTCGCTCGCTGGCCTCGTATCCCGACGCTAGCTCCTGCGAGCGATGTAATTGCTCGACACGGAATTCGGAAAGGCCCCAAAATCAAGTTCAGATGAAATCAATCACTCGATCCCCAAAAAACTAGCTTGCTAACTAAGCCTTCGCCGTACTGGCTCGAATCTGAGCTGGTAAATTAGCCGGATTAGCAGGTAATTGTCTCGTCTCTATCCGTCCGTCACTTAAGCGCCCAGTGCCAGCATGTTCAGTGGGGGCGCTTTGCGGGTCTGCCTTTCAAAACTTGACGCTAAAGGAGAAGCAGCCAACATGTCTTCTGAACTCTAGTTCCATACTAACGGATCCTGATCTGTAGACCTTGCTTGAGAAGCAAAAGCTGGTGGTGTTGCGCAGGAACCTACCTGACCTGCCAGGAACGGACTTAATAAGGTAAAGGCATTGTTCAAGACCAGTCGGCGGACTAAAACGGAGGCTTCTGGTGCCAATACTGGCACCCTCAAGAAAACGTCCCACACGTGTCTAGGAATCATGGGCACCCGTATTATGGGACCTAACAAGGGAGTATTAATTTGGATCTGATATAGGACTCTAATAAATGGCCGAGACGTTGAATCCTTCTATGTAGGACACTTGGTGTGAAACACTCTGCCATCTTGTGTTCGAGGCCATGACGCAAATTGAAGGAGATCACTCTTGAGCAACAGTCGCGACTACAGGTCTCAGGATAGCTACAAAGAGCACTGTATCCTCTCTTGAAGTTCAGACTACCCCTTTGATTTACGGAGGTGGAACGAGCGAGGGTGACGGTTTAGTTAGGCTCTAGTGACAAATTGCCATCGGTTTGAGCTTTGACGACCAGGGGAAAGACCTGAACCTACATATCTTGTCTTCTTGTCGTCTTGGTCGCTGTGTCTAGCTCCAACAAAAGGCTCGCCGGCAATTCCGAATGGGTCGCTTCGATGTGATTGTCCCTGGATTCCACTGGCTGTTGCCATTCCAGAACCATTGGGTCGCTAAACCAGTTTTACAGGATGAAAATCCGGGGCGGTTACACCATGTTGACAGGAAGAACCCGCCCGTCAGTTGGCTACGGGCCTGAAATTTGGAGCCCGATCTTTATATGGCTGGTTCGTAAAAGAGGACCCTAACCAGAAAAAAAAAAAAAAAAAACTGCAGCCCTTCGACCGCAGAGATGCTAGCTCGCGCTTTGCACCAAATTTGGAGAGAAAGAGATGCAAGACGTTGAGGAATAGCAACGACACCAAATTTAGGTACCTCGTACCTGTTGCCGACGTTTCCCAATGCTGCATCAGATGGGTTCAATTCGAGCGGCCGCATATTTTAGAATTCGACATGTCATGATAACAAAAGCTAGGCGCAGGCCTTTTGGGTAAGCAAAAGACACCGACAGGGGCTATCCCTGGCCGAAGCAACTCGATCACTGGTCGGCACCGTCACTGGCACTAACTGTTTTCATGATCGAGTTCTGAAGCGGTGCCCAACTCATTTTAGTTTACCGTCCAGGCGGGAGGACAAGCAGGATACGATAACAGGAGGTACCGCGATATTTGTACAAGGTACAATCGAATTTGTCCTCGTGTCAGTGAGAGGCTGCGGTATTCTCACACTACCTCTTCGATCCTCCGCCTCCTTTGCCAGCCTGGCTGTCCTGTCCTTGCATACTACCCAAACACCGCCAGCGGACCCAAAGCCCTCTAGTTCCTCAGCCCGCGAATTGGTCCTTCTTTTTTTTTTGTGATCGAACCTCAGAACAGCGTTTTTTTTCTGCGACTCCACGATGTCAAAAAACGGACTAGCTCGGCCTATATCTCGACATTCTTAAATTACCATGCCCCGGCCAGAGGACCCCAAGACCACGCCCGTAAGATAATCAGCGCGGCCGGCTGGTGAACTAGCTTTCGAAACCTGCCTGACTGGAAGAAGTCGAAGACGCATGCTTTGGTCCCCTCTAGCCGGACGCTACTGCTGCCGTCCACGAAGCGGTCCTTCCTATAATATGTCCCTCTCGTCGCCCACCACGTTTAGATGATCTCCTCTTCCCAAACCCCACAAGAGAGAGACTATCACGGTTTTCCTCCCTCCCCAAGCCTTGAGCGCAGCAATCCACCCACCACACACCGACGATCCATCAACCTCCCCTCGCACTCAAGCCTCTACCCTAGCTCCCATTTACCCGCATATCCAAGCTGGATGTTATATTTTAGTGGCCGAAAACTCTTCTGCTCTCTCTGCGACTTCCGCTAGTCGTCGTGGTCACTGGTTTTTCTTTTCTTTTTCCCGTTGATATAATTTTTTCCTTTTGATCTTCCTCGTGCAGGAGGGTCTCGCACAGAACCTGAATCCCAGAGCCTACCGGCAACCATCATCCGTTATGCAGGAAGACGACAGCACCAACAGTTCGCAGCTTCAGTTGAAGAAGCACGATAGTCACTAGCCAAGGGGCCTCTGCATAGAGGTCATTAACAAATATTCAAGCATCATCACCTTGCGGGCTCTCAAATATTGAAGAACCTTTGAACACTTTCGATCCCAACAACACAATACCCTAGCTCATATCCATTCATCGGTACGTTGAAGCTGCGTATCATACCTCAAAATGTAAGTTCGAATTAGAAATACCACCAATTGGATTGATGAAATTATTTCTTGGGTCAAACTAATGCTTGACCTTGGTCCCCCGCTCAAGATATAACAACCTTCCCGCCCCTCGAAGCTTTTAAACCGCACATATCCGGCTTGTGCCCGTCTTGGACTGATCCATCAGCCTGCCTGCCGACTCTAACTACCAGCAACACTTCGCTTTAACTCCCAAACCCTCACCAAACAACTATATATCTAAACTATCGACCTTCACACTCACCACTGCAAGTGACCAACTGACTTGCTTACGCGGCTGTTGGTCGATAAATCCAATAACTATTCATGCTTCGTTATTGACGAGCTGAATCTTAACTCAGGGAAACAAGAGGATATCTTTGGGGATACAACAATGTCACCGAGCTCTAAACCCCGCGGATTGAGATTATCCATATGCTCAACAACATGTTCTTCGAATGGAGATTACTCTGCTGGATCGGTGACTCCCTCGTCTGCCACCACCTTTTCCATATCACCTACCTCGTCATTGAATGTTAATCCACCTTTCTCAACATACACTGGCTCGACATACGCTCATTCAAGCTATGCTGCGTCGAGTGCCAGCTCTGTGAAGGAGGAGCCCTTTACACCTGCCTTTCTAACATCCAGTGATGAAAATGAGGATAATGGTGACATAGCTGACACTGAGGCTTCTCCTCCTCATGAAATCAAGGCGGAAACGACGGTGGAGCCCAAACTTGAACTTGAACTCAAGACTGAGGATATAACCCCGACATCGCTCGTGCCACAGCAGCCAATTAAACGCCCTCGTGGACGACCACGAAAGAATCCTCCAAACCCCCCTGAGCCCAAAAGCAAGGTCGCTAAAGGAAGATCTAAGACGGGATGCTTGACATGTAGAAAGCGAAAGAAGAAATGCGATGAAGGCAAGCCGGAGTGTAAGCAAACCTCTGTCCTACGAGCTCGTAGTTGTCATCCTAATAAAGTCTTCAGGTAATAACTGCGGGAAGAATGGGTACGTGTGTGAGGGATATAGTCCCAAGACCTACTGGAGGTCAGGGAGAGGTTCGTGGTTTAGTTTCTCTCCATTACTTCGCTATTCTAATTAGCCATGGTGTCTAGACTCCACCCATAGAATCCCTTTCCAGCCGACTCTGCCTGCTCTGATCGAAGGTGTTGAGTCGGACCTTGACCGAAAACTCCTCAACCACTTCGTCGTGACTGTTAGCTCGGTCTTCTCTCATCTCGGCGAAGAGAAAAATCCTTTTAAGGAGATCCTACTACCCCTTGCCATCGACAACAGTGGTCTAATGCATTCTATGCTTTGCTTAGCCGCCTCTCACCTAGCGAAAACGGACCCATCCGTTAGAAACGCTCAGTACCACCACAAGGATCTCGCTATCAGGATCCTAACGCAGGGTATCAATAGCCTGACCCTCCAAGAGGGGTCTGTTATTGATGATTCGACGGTGGCTACTACTATTGTATTATGCCTCGAGGCTATCGGCGAAGGAGACAATAGTGGTGCTCATCGTACCCACATGGATTACCTGAACTCTGTAGCTGATAAGATGAATGAAAGAGCTAAGGCTAAAGACACAGAGCCTCACGAGCTCAAGTTCGCAGCATTCTTTATCGAGTTCTTCCATTATCATCTCGTCCTCGATGGAATGACAAACATGACGAGGAGACCTACACTGGACCTCGGCACTTTTGGCCGTGCTCCAGCCGGTCCAGCACCGCCGGCGCCCTTCATGCCAGAAGCCTCAACTCAAGTTACCACACAGGAACATGTTGAACGGAGTAGTGAGGCAGGGACGCTGATTGGAACCCTCAACCAGCTCTTTGAAAACATCTCGCGAATCACCGCCCTTCGGGACCTTATCCGGAAACGTAAGGCGGAGGGAGTATATCCCACAATAGACGAGGTGATGCTCAGCAAGGCCGTCGAAATCGACGAGCAAGTCCGAACCTGGAAGCCGACACAAAATCCTTCGCAGCCTTATCGGGGCTTTTACGCCATGCTCTACCAGCAAGTAACATGGATCTATCTCTACAGAACCGTACAACGTTCTGTCCCAGATCCCAAGATCAGGAATGCGGTAGACGAAGGCTTGAAGTGCCTTGCTGCTCTTCCGCCTGGCTTGTACAGCTATAGTGTCTTGCTAATGCCGGTTTTCTTGCTCGGCTGCGCTGCGTTTGATGTCGAACAACGCCCTGAGATCAACAGGCGGTTAGACGAAATGAAGACCGCGGGTCTACAGAATGCGGTTCATGCCCAGAAAGTTGTTGAGAAGATCTGGGAGCTCATGGATGCGGAGGACGAGACTAGTTGGGATTGGGAGAAAATCATCCAGGACTTTGGTTACAATTTCCTTCTTTCCTAGTTCTCTTAGCGGCTGGGAGCCTTGAAGGGCCCAACATGTTCGCCGCGCCCCGTCTAACACAACGCAGCCAACAGACCCTCCCAAGTGCGAAGCCAGTGCGTCTTCGATTCCACATGTAACATTCTTTGTGCGAGTATTCTTTTTAGTTTCTCATCCTGTTTATTGTTTGTTCAGCATCGATCCCCCAAAATATCAGAGCAGAGGTGGCGTTTGTGGATGTTTTGTCATACATTATACTCTGAGTACCCCCACTTGCAAGTCGTCTTGATGATATATGTTTATGAGCCACCTGTAATACCGTTTGCGTTTTTCATTTTCAGTATTTTTTTGGTCGTTATTGTTCGTTTAGTCGACATTGTTTTCAATTGTATCCTTTTGTTTTCACAGTATATTAGCCCATCCTTTTCTTTATCTTCTACCTTTCATTTTAAAATATCATTCTGGAGTTGGTGGTTTGGAGCATCGCATGTCTTTCGGTTTCATCTCCCCTTTACAGCATAGCAAAGCAAAGCAAATAAAAACACAATTCTGACGGCCGTCTGAATACGAATTCCTTTTCTTCATATCTCCTTTGTCGAATCCTTTGGTTTCATTCATTCGTTTTGTTGGATCTACGGAGTCTAGGAAAGTATGTTTGGAAAAGAACTCTCATCGGTGTGGAGCTACTTTGGTTTGGTGAAGGTTTGGTTCTCATTTGCCATTTTCGACGCTCTCATTTACCCTCATCATATAGTGATATTCTATTTTTTATTTATTTTCCTTCTGTCAATCAAGACGGTATTGCCTCTTGGTTTTTTATTTGTGTACCTGCATACATTTTTGCATCTTGTTTGGAAGACAACAACTGCATCGATACATAGACGCCCCATATTATTCAGCATATATATACAGTGGTATAAAATCCATCGAAGATGCATGTATACAATGTACAAAAGATATCGTTTTCCCAGTCACTTTCCGAAACCTTTTTTTTTTTTTTTTCCATCATTCCTATAAACAATCAAAGTTCCAGTTCCTTCTGGTGTTTTGGGGTTAGGAGTTGCAATATCCGCTACACCGTGCTGGCCACGCCAATTGGATTATAGCACGGAATTTCAGCAATAGGTCTAGTAGAACTGAACTCTAACTTAAGTGGTAACCATCTATTCGTTGATCGGGTGCGCAATATTAATCATATCAGCCACGACTTTTCAGGCCCGTTAGGACAATAGTTTTCCCGATCTCACACTACTTTCTTCGTTGGTAGTACATGTACAGCTGCAGCCTGGCTGAGACAGCCTCGCTTGTTTGCACTGAATCCCAGGCGAGTGAAATGGATCAGTGACAAGGTTCTCCGCACGGGTTCTGCTTCCCGCCTTGTGATGTCATTGCTCAATGTTGTATCGATACGTAGGTACATTGGCAATAACTTGGGTATATTTGGATTTATGCACGTGAAATCCCGCCGGCGGCTTGAGAGCTGGAACAGTTTTCGAATGTTCTGCACGAAAAGCAGCTGGCAGTCGCCGGAATGTGATTCAATGCACGTGTATTTTCTTGTCCCCACGCTGCATGTCCAACGAACCAGATGCTATAGAACCGATAGTATGGTGACTGTTCAGTTTCTTAGAGTCGCATCGTTATATTCCCACCCGTCCTCAGCCGTCTTGGATTTCTTACATACTAATATTGTGGGCGTGCGAAGGAGCATTTCATATTTTTCCAAGCAGATATTATGCATAGATACGAGGACTACTTTTATCCTCAGTATGCCGGTATATTTCGTTCAATGCGTTCTGATTCTATTTCGGAGCCTTCATTCCCCGCCTCCCATGACCACCCATCCTCTTTTCCTTTCGATTCGACCCCACCAATGCCGCACAGAATTGGTATCCGTTTTGAATTCGACACGAAAGGCTGAAGTTGACTAGGATAGCCCTCAATCTCAAAAGTAAAAGTCAAAAGTTTCATAAGCTCGTTTCATTGAACAGGGTCTGCCCTCGCTAGCATCATTGAACAACCCGTCTTGTCATTATGGCGTTATCAGCCCGTTTTACATTACGTCTAGAAAATTCGCCAGTTATCTAAGTTCCACGTAACAGGAAAACGAAAAATAGTTACGCTCTGCCTGTTGTTCCTGCCCTTTACCCCCCTTGTATTTTTTTCTTTTGGTTCTCTGAAGTTGCAAGTTGAACCTTTTTTCGTCGGTCGATTTTCTTGAGCCTGAACCCTCAGGGATTAGTGCGGGGAAGCACAACCACTAGCCGGGAGGCGAGCTCTTTCTTTTCGTTCTTTTCCGTTTCTGCGTGGTTTAAGCTTTGGTGTCCCGTGTGGCGGTTGCTTTCTCTCCTTAAGGAGATTTGCTGCCACAGTTTGGAATGTTGGTGCGAGAATGCAATGCTCTGCAGAGTACATGAGTCTAGTGCGAGGCTAAGCTAAAGTTTTGATCAACTTCGCGATAACAGATGGCTCGGACGTACATTCGACATGGAAGACCAAGTAGTTATAGCGCAGGACCCGGAATGTGTAGTACTAAGCAAGACGGAAGTTGCCCCCAAAACCTTTTCAGCTTTGGGCTCTTGGTTGCCACAGACCTCCTGGATTTGAGGATATCAGGGTATATTAAGTTGGGGGTCACAGTGGCGAGATCTGAGAGGCTTGAGCATACATTGTTGCAGCTATTAACACAGCCGATTATGCCAAGCTGGGACCCTGATCCCCGATCGACACTCCCAGACGGTTAATTGCGAATGCAACATTCGATCGAGTTCTGACCTTCTCGTATTTAAGCAGGCGACGGTTATCCTACAATTTCGATATCTATGACACGATATCATGTAAATCGATTTTCACAATCTCTAAAGCTCATAGCCTCGGATTTCACCTGATGTTTACGCACTGACCCAGCAGGCCGTTTTTTGCGGCCCTGACTAACGCAGTATGGCAAGTCCAGCCGACGAGGCAGGGACTTTTAAACCGCCGATAGGCGAATATGCCTGATAAAACGACGTCGTATCAAGGTTGCATCCAGTCGCTCTGTACCCCTCTATCACGTTTTGAGTAACCACGTCCGAGCTGGCAGGTCCGTCCTTCAGGCGTTCGACGTTATCGAATAACACCCTCGAGATTTGGGTAGTTTCTAAGCTTTCAAAACGGTGCGACGCCGCATAATCTTGGACCTGCGGTCGATATCGGCTTCCCGCAAAAGAACGGCCGACGTGAAGCCAGATTCGTCTGGTCTCTTAGGCCGGTTTTAACCTCAAGATTAGGGTTCCGAAGATATCTTAATATCTGTCCGTTCAACCGTTCCGTGATCGGATGAACCTTTGGAGTATATAGCTTTAGTATCAGGCCAATATTTTCATCCGAAGTTATTCTATTGTCTCCACTATCGTAGCACAGACACCTTCCCTGCAAGTATCACAATTTTCTTGCCACTCAAGAAAAGAATTTGTGGACCGCGGTCGAAAGGATTATCGTTAATCCGAGGTTTTTTGTCGATATCGATAGGATTCCCTGCATCATCTGTCACAGCACTGCCCAGGAGCTGCACAGCAGGCATCCTTCTCGTCACATCACACACCGCGCGGCACAGCCTAATTGACCGCAACCGCAAATACCGCCTTTTACCCACTATCAACCCTAGACAAATATAAAATATAACCCCCCACCATCTTGTCAAACTACCAAAAAACCATGCCGGCGTCCAATACCCTTCCTGCGCGAGTGGAGCAAGTGTTCAATATCAAGGCGGAGCGGGTTTTACATCCGTTCTCCCCGTTGACCGTCCAGGAAATCACGCAAGCTGCTGGGTTGGTGAGAAATGAGCATCCAGATGTGGAGCTTAACTTTAAATGTGTTACATTGCGGGAGCCCGAGAAGGAGATTATGAAGCAATGGTTGAAAGCGGAAGAAGGGTCGAAGCCGCAGATTGATCGGAAGGCGTTCGTCGTTTACTATATTAGGAGGACGGTAAGCAGGGTTTTTTTTTGCGATATTGTATCCGTGGATGATACCCATGTAGCAGTTGAAAGAGGCGTTCACTAACGTTAGTGTGATCTTGGACAATATAATAGCCGGATATTTTCGAGGCCGCTATCAATTTGGCAACCGGAACATTTGAGTACAAAACAAAGCTCGAGGGCTTGCACTCATGCGCAGATGGAGAGGAGGTCATGGAAATGGAGAGGGTCTGCCTGGCAGACGAGGGTGTTCAGGCTGAAATCGCAAAACTTCAGCTACCTGAAGGCACTGTCGTAGTGTAGGTCTCTCATTAACCCGTCGTATATGGCCTTTTACACGAGATCTGATATACTAATGGCACTCCGTCCCTAGTGCGGATCCTTGGATCTATGGTATGGGGAATGATAAAATTAATCCTAAGGTGTGAATGCGGTTTCTGATTGTCATGATTGGTTTTAGGATCCGATGGTGTCGACGACGAACGAAAGCAGTGGCAATGCTATCTCTATGCCCGATCGAAAGACAATGCGGATGGAAACCACTACGCCAATCCAATACCAATTTCCCCGGTCGTCGATGTTGCTCTTATGAAAGTCATTAGAATTGACCGACTCCCAACTGGTATTGACAACAAGATCGAAGACTACAAGCCACATGACTTAATTCCAAACGAATACACGCCCGAGCACCAAAAACTTCGAACGGATCTTAAGCCTTTGAACATCATTCAGCCGGAGGGCGTATCCTTCAAGTTCTCGAAGAATGGCGAGGAACTCGAGTGGCAGAAATGGAAGCTGAGGGTTGGGTTCAATCATCGTGAGGGTATGGTAATCTACAATGTTAGCTACGATGGGCGCGATCTTTTCTATCGGTTGTCGCTATCGGATATGGCTATTCCGTATGCGGATCCTAGGAAACCGTATCACAGGAAACAAGCTTTCGATCTTGGTGATGCGGGCGCTGGGTAATCTCCCCCTTTTTAATCTTCGTGGGCATCAGTTCCGGGTACTAACTATCGTTCCTTTGCAGTTTGATGGCCAACAATCTCAAACTAGGCTGTGATTGTCTCGGAACGATTGCATACCTTAGCTTCCCTATCGCCGACGACAAGGGCGAGCCAGTAGTCATGGAAAACTGCATCTGCGTCCACGAGCAAGACGCGGGTATCCAATTCAAGCACATGAACTACCGAACCGGCAACTCCGTTATCTCTCGTATGCGCGAGCTAGTCCTCCAAAGTATCATCACCGTCGCGAACTACGAGTACATATTTGCATTCATCTTCAATACTGCCGGCGAGCTGTCATATGAAGTCAGGGCGACTGGTATTCTATCCACTGCGCCGCTCGATCCTGAAATTAAGGATTGTCCAAACTTCGGTACCATCGTCCATCCAGGTGTTTTGGCGCAACATCATCAGCATATCTTCTCTTTGAGAATTGATCCCGCTATTGACGGCTTCGGGAATAAGGTTATCTACGAAGAAGCGAAGGCAATGGACCGCGATGATCCCTTCAACCCCTTCGGAACCGGCTACTATATTACCGAAACTAAGGTTGAGAGCGAGGGCGGCTTCCTCGAAGCACCGGAGAACAATCGTATCTTCAAGATCCAAAACCCCAAGCACCGCAACCCAGTCAACAATAAGCCGGTGGGTTACAAGATCCAAGCTCCGCCTTTTCAGAAACTGTTGGCAGCTCCGGATAGCTACCATTTCAAACGTGCAGAGTTTGCGGACAAGGCTGTGTATGTGACCAAATATAACGACTGGGAATTTTACGCGGCGGGTCAATATACAAATCAGAGTCGGGGTGGGCATGGAGTTAGGGAGTGGGTTAAGAGGGGGACGAAGTTCGATACTGAAGAGGGAGATGATGTCGTTGTTTGGGTGCAGTTTGGGATCAACCACATTCCGAGGATTGAAGATTTGTAAGTTGTCTTTTCGTGATGTATTTGTTGTGGCAGCCCTAGAAGAGTGGGCTAACGGATTCAAATGGAACAGCCCTGTGATGCCGGTCGAGACGCTCAAGGTGCACCTGAAGCCTGTCAACTTCTTCGACAAGAATCCAGCATTGGATTTACCTCCTTCAACGTATGTATACTCTGACTGGGAAGGTAGTGGGTGGAATGATGTGCTAATGTATCTGCTAGTCAATCCATTAACAAGTCGGTCTTGTTGAGCGTGGATGGGAACAACCACCACCAGGGAGGAGTTGAAGCAGATATTGGCAGCAGTGGCCAAGTGGCCGCAGTTCACCCTGGTAATGGGAGTAATGCCTGCTGTCAGTAGTTGAGGCGGGGCGCTCGTATCGTATGCTGCCACGGTGTAGACGCATGTTTTTCATAAAATAGTTAGAGGCACATATATAGTATATATGATATCCCAGCATACACGCAATATCAGCACCGAATTGGAGAACCATTTATCCCGCACTCTTGTGCGATCTGACGATTTTTGATCAATGATGTTAATTGTGTTGGTGTGTGGTATTTTTGCTAGCGTGGCGTGACGTCCGTGTGGCTGGTGAATCGCCAAAAGGTGGCGGTGCTCCTGTGTAGATGCCACAGCGGCGAGTTGTGTGGAGCTACGGTGGCCCAAATTTTAGCTGCATCCAATTACCATTACCATTCCGACTTCGTCCTTCTAATCCGCTTCTTAGCATCGCCATTCCTTCATAGCATCTCTGCGTCCTCCTTCTGGCCCGGTAAGACTTCTATTCGGTGCAGTGGTTGGTGGATTCTGTACTGTTGTTCTTAGCTAACAAGACCCCACTGGAGGGATACAAGTATACCGTCAATTCGCCCCTCGTCAGGGCATATATTCACCGTCACAATGTATAACTACTCTAATGCGCATAACCCGAACGACCCCAATGCCTCGAACAGACCTCCCATGCCGCCTCCGCCAGGTGGACAATACCAACATAGTGGACCGCCACATGGTTCTTCCCCTTATCAGCAACCTGGCGCCCCGCAGCAGCAGCAATATGGGTATGGCGTAAACCAATCCCCATATGGCCAACCTAGTCCACCGATGCAACCGCCAGATACACCGGGTCTGCTCTACGGTTCGGGTACATCAGGTGGGCAGGACGTTGGAGGACTTGCAGCAGGCATGGGTGGAATGAACCTAGGTGGAGGCACGGAACAGCACGTAGCGGCCCATGGGAGGAAGAAGAAGGCAAGGGCGTATCATACTGTGGATTCTGCGTCGACAATGGGTACCATGGATGTTCCTCCGGCAGCTGGATTTGCTGCTGCGCCGCCTATGATGCCTCATGATGCCGGTTCGGGGTTCGTGACGCCTGGTTTACAAGGACAGACGACACCAGGGTTCGGACAACCACAGTTTAGCGCGCCTGCACCGTCTCCATATGCACCTCCGAGCGGATTCCAGGCGCCGACGGGCCTCAGTGCGCCTCCTGGCGGCCAATTGGGAGAGTACAGCGCTGCGATCCATCCTCCTACTGGTTCGGGGCCTGGCGCACAACATAGAGTCGACCCAGACGCGATTCCATCCGTGCCTGAGGCCCGTGAAAGCGCTCAAAAGTATGCCGACTCGCAAGTATACCCGACTTTGGAACGCCATCACCCTCCTCCTGCGACCACGGACTTTCTAGCTCACGACCAAGGCAACTCATCACCAAAATTCGCCCGTATGACACTAAACAACGTTCCCGCGACTGCCGAACTCCTGGCCCAAACAGGTCTACCTCTATCGTTGATCCTTACTCCACTTGCTTCTCAGAAACCTGAAGAAGGCCCTGTGCCGGTGTTGGATTTTGGGGATACCGGTCCGCCACGTTGCCGTAGGTGTAGGACGTATATCAACCCGTTTATGCAATTCACTGGCTCCGGTGCCAAATTCGCTTGCAATATGTGTCTCTTCCCTAATAACGAAGTTTCGCAAGAGTATTACCAGCCAATAGACGCCCAGGGACGGAGGATAGACCGTGATTCGAGACCAGAGCTATCGAGAGGGACAGTGGAGTTCGTGGTACCTAAGGAGTACTGGGCTAAGCCACCGACACCTTTGCGATATCTCTTTCTCATCGAGACCGGCAAAGAGGCGATAGACAAAGGGTGGACGCATGTGATTTCGAAAGCGATCAAAGCGGCGCTATATGAGGGTGTTGAAGAGGAGGAAGGCGAGCCTGATGAGAATGGAGAGCCGACGACGCAAATTAAGGGTAGGAAGCTGCCTAAGGGATGCAAGATTGGGATTGTGACGTTTGATAAGGATATTGGGTTTTATAATCTAAGTGTAAGGATAAATTTTCGCCTTTGGTTGAATACGACTAACAGGAATGCAGCCGAAACTGGACACCGCACAACTCATGATGATGACGGATTTGGAAGAACCCTTTGTCCCTTTGGAAGATGGCCTTTTTGTTGACCCATACGAATCGAGGTATGTCTCATAGAATCAAGGGTGGCCGCTCGTGCTAACATCAAGTAGAACTCAAATCGAAGCTCTTCTTGATCTTCTTCCAACTCTTCACGAACATACCCGTGTTCACGAGACTGCCATCCTTCCCGTCCTGACAGCTGCTATATCTGCCCTTGAAGCCTCTGGTGGTCGAATACTATGCTGCATGACTACCCTTCCAACGTTGAAGGTCCATGGTAGCTTGGTTATGCGTGACGACCCGAATACACACACGGGTGAAAAAGAACGCCAGCTCTTCAAGACGGATAATCCTACATATATCGCTCTCGCCAAGAAACTCGTAGATTCCGGAATCGGTATCGACATGATGCTTGGTCCTTCAACGTATATTGACGTTGCCACGCTTGGCCACTTATCAGCAACCTCAGGCGGCGACACGTTCTTCTTCCCTAACTTTGTAGCTACCCGCGATGGACCTAAGGTTGAAAAGGAGATCGCCCACGCGATAGCCCGTGAAAGTGGTTTCCAAGCGCTGATGAAAGTCCGGTGTTCAAACGGCCTCCAAGTCAACTCTTACCATGGGAACTTCATGCAAAAGACCTTCCAAGGGGATTTGGAGATGGGCACTATTGATGCCGATAAGAGTATATCGGTGATGTTTACCTACGATGGCAAGCTGGATCCAAAATTGGATGCGCATTTCCAGAGCGCACTGTTGTATACAACGGCTAGTGGGGAGAGGAGAGTTCGAGTGCAAAATATCGTTGCAGCGGTAACAGAAGTTGGGAGGGAGGTTCTGCGGTTTGTGGACCAGGAGGCAGTTGTTTCGATAATTGCGAAAGAAGGTATTAACTATACTCCTGCACTGATCATCGGGAGGGGATGCTAACCGAACTTGGTGTAGCGGCCAACAAGATGATAGACCGAAACTTAAAGGATATCCGCCAAAGTATTACTGACAAGTGTATTGATATCCTTGCCAACTATCGGAAACACTTTTCGACAGGCACGCCTCCGGGGCAGCTAGTTCTGCCGGAGGGTATGAAGGAACTCGCAATGTATATGCTCTCCCTTGTGAAGTGCAGAGCTTTCAGAGGTACGTTCCCTAGTGCAGGCTACCTTTATCGGGTACTTCTAACGAAGCTGTCTTGTAGCCGGCCCAATTTCTAGCGACATGCGAACACACGCCATGCGCCTCATCAAACAAATGCCGCCATCGGAACTCCTCTCTTACCTCTACCCGAGAATCCTTCCAATTCACACCCTTGAACCCGAACAGGGCTTCGCAGACCCGAACACAGGTCTCCTCTCCATCCCCTCCCAAATCCGTGCCTCGTTCTCCAGGATCGAAGAGGGCGGTGCCTACCTCGTCGACAACGGCCAAACCTGTCTCCTATGGCTTCATGCCCACGTTTCTCCCAATCTCCTCGAAGACTTATTCGGCGAAGGAAAACAGAGCTTACAAGCCCTCGACCCCTTCGCACCTGAAATCATCCCTGTGCTGGAAACACATCTTAACGCTCAAACCAGGAATTTAGTACGCTGGATGGAAGAGCGGAGAGCCGGTAGAAAGATAACGGTCACGCTCGCAAGACAAGGATTGGACGGAAGCGAATTCGAGTTTGCAGGCCTCCTTGTCGAGGATCGAAATAATGAGGCGCAGAGCTATGTCGATTGGTTGGTTGGGATCCATCGGAATGTGCAGCTTGAGGTGAGTAAAGTTGCTTTAGAGAAGGAGGGGAAGGGTTTTGCGATTTTTTAATGTCGAACTTTTTTCCATTGTAGTTCAATCGTTTTTTTACACTCTGATCTCGAATTCTTTTGAGACGGGGTTGTTTCTTTTGTGGAAGGGTGGGTATACACTAGATAATGTGGATGAGCTCGGGCTCGACGATAGAATTGTTGCATCTGCATTAGCATATTTTGGCAAAAAAAATGGAACATTTGGTTAAACCGCTTTTCCTTTCTCCTGTTAATCATGTATTTTTGTACATGTCTTCGGCCCTAAAGATTTTATTCTTATTTATTTTGCTTTAAATTTCTGCCACAGAGACGGACGAATACTAATATTATGCTTGTTACATAGATCACTGGCCAGCGCAAAAAGGACGACCATGATGACTTGAGTGGCTTGACAGGACTACGCCCCGCTTACTGGTAGAAATAGGCCACGGGAGTCGAAGGAATGTCTCCTGGCGGTGGCGCTAGACCTAATCTACGCGCTGCTCCTGCAGGAGCTTCAAGTATTTATATTCTCGCCGATGTGGGAATGGAGATTGTGGCAGAAGTTTTAGGAGGTGGTGGTGGTGGGATGTATGGACTGTGAGTTCGAATCCTGACTTAAAAGACTGGGGGTTTTCGGCTTCGATGACTTAGTATATTAGTTATTTATTTCCGCTTGTGACTATTTCCTTGTCTTTTACATTCTCAAGGGAAACGATTGGGGTTCTGTATGTAAAAAGAAAAGCGGTTTCTTGATTCATATCACCATATTTTTATTAGTGTAATTCGGTTCCGGGGCGTACATAAATCGAAGAAGTAGTTGAATTCGAGGCTAGAATGAGTCTATAGGCTCCGTGACTATGCATATGATATCTATTAGGCCGTGCGGATTGGAATCATAGTTTCTCGAGTTGGAGAGTACGAACACTCCCCACGTTGTTCTTTACCAGGAAGTATCAACCCCTCCGTCCTCATTATCAGTACCCCATCCTTTTGCGTCCCCACCACCTTCTCCCTCCTCGACACCCCACCCAATGACCGGGACAGGATCTTGGCGACTACTGCCGCTCGTACCTGCCGCAGCGCTTGTTCCGCTAGCTCCAGCTTCTGTCGTTTCTAACTTGCGCTTCCTAAGGTTCAAAGTTTGTGTGCGACTCTCGCTAGGCCGGGCGGCACGCTGAACGGAATATCCCTCCATGTCCTCGTCAGAGTCGGAGTCGGAGTCGGAGTCGTCGGAGCCCTCATCATCATCATCGGAGCCACCACTTCCATAGTCATGGTCGTAATCCTCTTCGTCATAATCATCATCGTCGGCATACCGAATTCGTCTAAACCCTCCACCGTCCGAATCATAGTCATCACTATCGTCATCATCATCGTCTTCATAATCCTCATCCCCGTCATCGTCCGTCTCCCAACTATCACTGTCACTACTGCTATCAGAATCCGTCGGTATATACCGCCGACCTAGTCTACTCTCTAGTTCCTTAACTGCCCTTTTACCTTCGTCGGTTTGTTCGAAATCGAAATTTGCGCCTTTTAGGAGTAAGCGGGCTTCACCGTTAGGGATAAACATGACTCTCTTTAAAAGTTCGTGTTCATAGTTCGGGTTGGAGCGTGTTAGGGTCTTATGGTTTGGGTCGACGATGATGTCGCGGTACTGTACCCAGATTCCGTTACATGCGACATCAGCCACTCTCGAGAGGCCGTATCCTTGTAATCCGTTGGCTATTCGCAATAGAATGTCAGCCCGAATTCTGAACATATGAAACCTTAATAGAGGGGCTTACACTGCCCGTCGAAGTAGTAAATCACCCCTTTTGAATCCCCTAACCAAAGGTCCCACACAACAAGTGTATACTTCGACGAAACCGCTAAGAACCTCCCATCCCGACTCAAACTCAAAAATCGATCCCTCTGCCACCATCTATATCCGTTGAACCCAATCCCCAACCTCCCTGTCGGCAAGATCTTCCTTTGCTCAGGTGGTAATGATAAGTTCTGATCAGGAACGTCCAAAGGCCAAATGAAGACCTCTTCTCGCCCATATCTATTACCACGAACCCACGTCCTAGCAACATGATCATCTTCATGTTCTGCACCTTGACTATCATGAACATTTCCACCCACGGTAGCCATCAAGTGCGTATCACTGATAACAAAACTCGCCCAACCGTACCAGCCTTCGAAGATGCCGAGCGTGCGGGTTTCATGTTCTAGATCAAGAATATTGATTGTTTGGCCATTTTCGATGGCGATGATATGAAATTCCATGCATGTGAGGGCCTGTGCTGACACGTCTCCGACGGCGACGTTGTTTGCATCAAGAAGGAAAAATACTTTCTTCCGGGCCGCATAGACGATAACTTTGGAGTTTAACGAGAGTCCGTCGTTGTCAAGGAAGTAGGACGGACGGGTTGATGGAAAGTCGGGATGTTGGAGCGAGTAGACTGGAGATGAGCTGGCTTCGTCTAGAATGTAGCCACCGTGTTTCAAGGACTTTTGCCAAATGAGGTCAGAGGCTGGGCCTGCGGCCAGGTAGTTTCGGAGAGCTGCTCCGCGAAGGTATGTCTTTGGGTCGACTGTGGACTTTTCGGTATGATACCCGGCTTTGAAGCAGCTGATAGTGCAGGGTCCAGACATCCCAATGTCGTCGGATATAATAAGGTAGTCGCCGCAACTTCGGTATTCCCATTTGTGGGCACTCTCCCAAATATTCGGAGGCTCGTCACTATCTGCCTTAAACCGGGTTTCATGAATCCACCAAGGTTCCGAAGCCGAATTTGTAGTGCAAGCCGAGCCTTCTATCTCTAACACATCGGCCTCGCTAATGAAGGGTACAGAATTTAAACTCCATCTTGCACCGCCGAAAAGATGCCATGTTTGGTTGACTACAGGGACAGGTTCTATGGGGTTGCTTGCATCCTTTTGTATCGATTGAGAAGGCGGTAGAGCTAGCCGATCGACTATTGTAGCCATAATGTCGGGGAAAGTTCCTTTCAGACGCCTGTAGGATATCCTTAGGTTGGGATCCGAGTGGGCCTGGCTCTGCATCTCGCCATACAGCGTGTTTATGATACTCTCCACAACGAAGGGACTTTGACACTCGGAGTTATTTTCACGGGTGAGATTGAAAGCATTTCGGTAGGAACTGAAGACTGTGTGGTTTTCGTCCCAGCGGCGAGAGTGGGGTAATGTATTGGCACTATCGATAGGAGCTGCCCACTTTACGTGTGCTGGTGGCGGTGGTACAGATGGAGTTGGCTTCTTGTAAATTGGGGCAATCTCCGTAGCGGATAGCATTGCGATTTCTTCTGCGACGGATGCTTTGGTTTCTTTTGGGCGGTCGCCATCCTGGGGGTTGGAACTGTTAGCGGCACTGTTGATCGTCTGGTTGATATCACCAGAAGGTACGGGTGGGCCCGAGGATGCATTGGATCTTGCTTTCGTGGTAAATACCTTCCAGGGTCGCTTCTGTTCACTTGAAGACGGTTTTGTTGTGTCGTTTGCTGCCGATGGAATGGCTAACTCCTCCTCTAGCTCTTTGCTCGGTTTTGCTTCCGGCCATGGCCAAGTTCCCTCGTCGAAAACCCCCTTTGTTCCTGCCCTGATGACGCCTTTCTGCACAGTCGCATGAATCTTCGCTGCAGGCGGTGTCTCGAATACTATATTACTGTGGGGTCGGGGCCATCCGATGAGTTGGTCCGCAAAGTAAACCCACGATGTCTCATCGAACGAAGTTTCACCAGGACAGAGGGAATCGGTGAACGGTGGCGTTTTAGATATTACCAATGGACGAGGTTGCAGTCTCATCCCTTCTACAGCTGATGAAGCGAAGTCAATCCTGCGAGTAACGTAGGCATCTTTGCTTCCGGCGTAGTCGTCTGGTAGCTCTGAAAGCTCAGGCATAGATGAGATGACTTGGGTGATTTGTGGACCGTAGTCCATAAACACGACTCCTGGATTGTCATTGCTCTGTTTGAGAAGGGACTTGTGATAGTTGATATTTGGAATACGGTTGAAGGAGTGGATGTTTCGAACAAGGTCTCTGTAGAGATAGTTCCAACGACCGCCTTCGCTGTCAACAATGTACCGGCCAGTGATCAGACTGCCTTTACCTAGCTCATTAAACCTTTCAGGCAGGATTCGTGCACTCGATAACTTGGTAGCGAGGTTTCGCCAGAGAGCTTGGCTGTCGATGATGGAACGCCACCGGTGGCATGTTCTTTCGGCACGACAAAGCGTTTGAGGGTCGTCAATGGTTGTGAAAATGCGGTAGAGAAGTTCGGCAGGGAGTAGGTTTATGAAACATGGCTCCTCTAGGGAATCCATATTGATGGCAGAGCGCCGAATGATATCGAGGAAGAAGTTCGGATGGTGTATGCACGTATGCAAGCTGTCGCTGGGATGTTGATATCGATAGGTTGACAGATGGCTTGGCGCTGGGGGAAACGCCAAGAGAAGGATCCGCAGCTAGCGTGTTGGGGCGACGTTGGAAAATGTAGCTCGCAACACATAACACTCTAGACCCATTATCTATTAGCTTCAGGGCGACGAGCACTGGATCCAGTTGTTAGGACGTCTGACGGTACGCATACTCTGGTGGGGACTGTTACGGGTAATAGTACGGTATGTGCTTATGCTTTGAAGGCGCAGATATCTTAGTTGGACACTCGGCGTGTGCGCATGTTCGTGTCTACCTCGTACATAGCCTCGTAGCCTACCTGATCTGAGGGGTACTGCGTATTCGTAACATCAGTTTACAAGGCAGCGAGGTTTGCACGAGTTATTCCATTAGTCGATTACAACCTCATACAAATACTCTGCGACATGACTTCATTGTTGACTTTATCCCTGGCGCCCGAGCTTCTGGACGATATTCTCTTGTACCTCTCCCAGAAGGACGTTTGTGCCCTGATCCGGACCTGCAAATCGCTCTATCCAGCCTGCTACCGTCATCTGTGGTCGGTTTTGGTTTTTCATCGTGATGGGCGACCTTGGTATCCAGAACATAGATTAAACGAAAACAAATTTGGTTCACTCTTCAGGGCTCTTAGAACTCGGTCTAGTGGCAATCCGGGGTTCAAATACACGAGGGTACTATGGCTAGGCGAGCTGATCCTCGACCAGTCGGATCCGACGACACAGAATATACGTAAAATTTTGAAGGGGCTTCTTGATAGCGGAGAATTGAACCTTCGGCATGCGGTTGTCACCTTCGGCCCCGAATGTAGGTCAAACTTTTCCTCTCGTTCGGCGGGGCTGATTTCTGGGACTTGTTCTCTGAGGCAGGGCAGAACTGGTCTCGTTCTACAGAACCCGTAATTGACTTTACTTCTTAGACTCCGATGAAGTGAATTTCGGCGTCCAACCTGAAGGATCTGATATTCTCCTTAGCCTCAAGCGGCACGCAGAATCAAAGTCAAGACGAGCTCTATCTATGAAGCTACAGACAGACGATCGGCTACTAGACAACAAACTACTGACCAAATACTTTTGCCTTTCGATAATTACGGATTTTGCGCTATATGTGGGACACAACCTGTGGTCATTTGCGAGCCAAGATTTTACTTTGGCTATTCGAGCAACATCAAACATTAAGGACCTTGCGAGAGCAATCACTAGCATGGTGAATCTTCAACGGTTTTATTGGAGTTCGTCTCCCTCTCAACATCAACAGCAATTAGCCCCGCTTTTGGGCCAAGTGGGAGTATCAATCTGGGAACCTCTGATGTATTTACAGGCGGCCTTTTCTGGATTACAGCATTTAACTTTTATGCAGCTCGATGGCTACGTATTCCACCCGCATTTCTTCCTAGATCCGCCAGACAGTGTTACGGAGGTTATGGTTCTTCGGAATATGATGCCGGGATGGTGGCAAAAATTCGCGGTGCTCCCTTTATCCAACGTCAAAAGTCTCGTCATACACACTCAAGCAGGGGCACCATTCCCCAGGCTCTGCACCATAGATCAGGTACAGGCGGTCGCAGCAGACGACTTTGTCATTGAAGATATAGCGGTACGCGGATTAAGACATTTTATGGTCTTCGGCGAGGGGTACATACCCCCCGGTTTATACGAATGTATTTTGCGAAATAACGCCGGGCTTGATAATGAGTCTATTCAACAACTTCAAGCCCGACGAGGGCTTCTTATGGCTACCGGTTGTCATCAAAGGCTTGAATCGCGAGCGCAAGCGGCTGCCAAGGTGTTATCAGGCCGTCTCCCAAGCCAATTTTCCGAAGCCACGAGGTCGGAGGCTTCCCTTAGACAAGAGGTCATGCAGGAGTACACCCGAATATTTCACGCAGCTCCTAGAGCCCCTAAAGATACGAGACAGACGGATGAAGCTTGGCTAGCCGTTAAAAATAGAGTTAAAAGGGAACTCTTGAGAAGGGTCGATATCTGCACCAGTCTGATGCTAGACCAGTATGCTTTGAGGTATCCGAGTGTTGCGGCCGCAAGAAATCTGCAGGAACCGTTTTTAAGCGACTGTCTACACAGCATGAGAGACCCTTCAGATGCGGAATATTGGATCTCTGCGAAAGGCCAGATTCGGGACTTTGCTGACGAATCCTTAGTGGGAATGCAGAAACAAATTAACGGGTGGGAGCCGGCACTAAGGTATGAATTAACGGAATCCCTCTTAGCTGGGAAAGAGGCGGATATGGAGAGTACTGTTGAAGACTGGATTCCGACACTTATTGAGGCGTTTGAGGAAGAGCAGGCAATAAAGAGGAGATGAACGCGTTAACGGCCCGGGCCGTTTCACGCATTCGTTTTCGGGCTGGTTTCGCTATGGGATTAGGGAAGTACGGGCCGCTGTGGGAATATACAGATTGCATATATACAACATATTTCATAATGTATCTAGGGCACGAGTCGCCAAATTAGGACGTTTAAGATTTAATATATCGTGACGGGCTCGACGTGATGCGAGCCTCGAGGATACCTGATTGCAACACAATCCAATTCTCATATCTACTCTGATATCAAAGTATCCAGATTATGTTTAGGCCCATCAATAGAACTTCGTTGCTATGATGCTCCGAATGACCGAAGACCCCCAGCTTTTAACAGTGTCAAGAGTTACGTTCGGAAATTGCAATTCAGAGGCACGGATAATCTTTGACGTACTGTCGCTTGGTTTGCCGCTGGGCGCCGCACTAACCCGCACATCCGATGCACGTTGAGTTGGCAAAACCGATATTTTATGGAAAATGAAGAGAAGAAGTCGATTCTTATCGAACGGGGGAATTTTAACTTTAGTCACAGGCCAGGGGGATCGGATATTTTGTTCTTTTTCGAAATTTCCCCAGAAATACTGATGCAGGGTAGGCTATAGTATGCATTGTGATATTGACACGTAACGACAACGTAACGGCGCATGCATACGCGCATAACTGACAGCCGTTCTCGTTGAAGAGGATATTGAATATATCTAGCTCAAGTCACTAATAGCTGCAACCGAAGGCTTTCTCATTTGGTTCGGAATGTATTGGGCCACGTAGGTACACTTGGTTAAGCCCTGAACTCTAACCACTTTGCATGTCGGTTTCGCAGTTAAGGATCCGGGCGCAAGACAAGAGTCCACATGGGGCCATGTATATGGTCGAATTTATTCACACACTATCTTTCATGTCGGCAGCAGGGCGTATTAGGTTGTAGCAGGGCTGCTTGCACTTCAGTCATTAGAAAAATGAGGGCCAGGTCTCGTCTCGTGCCAACTTGCCCAGACAAGCTCAGTCTAGAGAGTTCTAGCATAGCAACTGCAAGTCCCATCACGAACTACGACGCAGCATCCAATACCTCACAAATTTGTCAACGTTCCAGAGCGCAGCATGGGAATGAAAAAGTATGGTACCCAAACTGCTAGCTTTCCAGTAGGTATAGCACAACCCGAATCGCTAATCTTTATCGCCAATCAGAAAGTTAGACTACAAAGATTATACGGTCGGCTGGGCCGCTGGCCCCTCCTCAGAACTCACTGCGGCAAGACTACTATTAGATGAAGAACATGAAGACCTTTTGCCTAGGGAGAAGGATGATAACAAATACCTGCTCGGTCGAATGGGGGAGCATAATGTTGTTATTAGCTCCGCTGGCGCAGGCGTCTATGGGGCTGATGCTGCAGCGCAAATGGTGATAAATATGTTGCGCACGTTCCCGAAGATTAGGTTTGGGCTATTTGTTGGAGTCGGCAGTGGCGTTCCTAGGGTGCCAGATTGTATGGATGCGGATAAGGATATTAGGCTGGGTGATATTGTGGTTGGTGAGACCAGTGGAGGCCGAGGTAAGCACGCTTTAGTTTAGATATTCTACCCCTAGGGCCCTTCGCGTCTCCGGTTGCCTGTTGTGTAAGAATTTGTGTGTACGTGCTAATAATGAGTAGGTGGTGTTATTCAATACAATATGGAAAAATGGGAGACTGATGGAGAGTTTAGTATCGAATCATATCTGGACGAGCCTCCAGGACTGCTGCTGAAAGCCGTCCAACGAATAGTATTGGATCAAGACGCCGGACTGGGAGAAATAGAAACGTATATTGGCGAGGCAATCACAAAAGCTGCGAATCTACCGGCGCTGAAAGGCTACAAGTTCCCAGGACCAAGACAAGACCAATTATTCCGGACTGATTACCCTCATTCGGGTGGCGAAGACTGCTTGGCATGCAATTCGGAAATGGCTATGAGGCGCCTCAAACGGGGTTCAGACGCGCCAGTAGTGCACTACGGCCTTATCGCGTCTGCAAATAACCTTGTGAAATCGGCCCGTCAGCGTGACAAGGTGCGGGATAGGTGGAACGTTTCCTGTTTTGAAACGGGCGCCGCAGGACTTATGAACTACTTTCCATGCTTGGTAATCAGGGGTATATGTGGCTACTCTGATGGCCATAAGAACGAAATATGGCGGCCCTATGCCGCAATAACTGCGGCGTCGTATGCAAAAGATCTTCTGGGAGTTATCCGCGCCAAAGAAGTGAAGGCTATGCCCACTGCCGCCGAAATTATCGACCCATCGGGAACAATAGTGGTTGAAGCGGCGAATATTGGGGCCGGATCCGTCTCTTTACAAGAATTTAATCAGCTACGGGAAGCCCTGGCGAGGATCGAAGGTCAACTCCAAGCCCTGATAAGCCAAACCGGCGGGCAGCGAGGTCCGAGTCAGCAAAATCCCAGTTCACAAAATCCAGGCCTCCAGAATCCACGTCCCCAATACCAACCTCCGCAAAATTCGAATCAGCAACCACCGGACTCCGGGATAATCGCCTACCAGGAAAGAATAGGCCACTTCCTAAAGAGTGAGGTAGACGATGCTATCCGCCGTGACAGAGTCGCCTTTGAAAGAGGGATAAGGGCCCTCGCAAGCAGAATCGGTCAAACCGATAACTACTGGGTTCCATGGATTACCGAAATAAATGTCTTCAAGGACGCATGGCACATCACCGAGCCAAAGATGTACAACAAATGGATGAGCGGGAGCCTTCATCGCAACCAATGGCAGCTTCGGAGGCTGGACCGTACTTTGAGTGGGCAGCAGAGATATTTTGCTCTCTGTAATGAATTCACAGGCTGGCTGAACCACCAGTCCCCATGGGGCGGGGAGACTGGGGAGTGTTCGGTGGAACATCATCTCTGGAGTTTATGGAGGGTAATGGAGTATATGGGGATTGCTGAGACGGAGGCTGTTGAGGTTAATTGAACTTATAAACTGCGTGTACCTACCACTAGTCGGCGGCAAAGGTATTCAAGAGCTGGCAATAATAATGACTCCATTCAAGTTGTAGGCAAAATGAAATAAGTATCTAATGGTACAGGGTATCTTCTGATAGTATGTAGTATGTAATATTGTACACCCAACGACGCCTGGTACCCAAGAAGGGTGTCTCGTGCCAAATATGAAATGTGCATGATGGCAAGTAGGATACATGTAATGTTACAGGGAGCTAGGGAAGCACTAAAACCAAAAACATCGAAACAATGATCTTTTTTGTTTGGTTTTTAATTTTTCATTTTTTTCATTTTTTTTTTGGAGATTTTGTGCGATGGCGTGCAAGGAAATTTAAAAACTGAGAAGAAGAAGAAGAAGAAGAAGAAGAAGAAGAAGAAGAAGAAGAAGAAGAAGAAGAAGAAGAAGAAGAAGACGAAATAGTATGGAAAGAAAGAAAGTGAAAAGAAACCAATATAACTTATGACTCCATATATCTATGGTCCTTGGATTGGGGCTAGACTCAGGCCCATGAAGCCCCCATGGCCCCTTAGCTTGTTTATCCACCCCGACATCTTATCTTTTTATTGTTGACTGCCGAGCCCCCATCGTTCTCATCATCCGCAGGGTAATACGAATCTTCGCCATCATTTTGCCGCGTGTCCAGACCTCTGGTCTAATGTTGTGACCCGTTATCGCTCTCGGACTCATCGAGCAGAAAACACAAAACGAAGTCGTCCAAGATGTAAGTTTCAAGATCCCGGTCCTTCTCATCTAGCTGTTCCTGGGTCATACCAAAGTCGGAGCTTCTTCTTGTGGCTTGGGAACTGCTTGCTTGGTGGCTGGGACCGGAGTATACCATACTCGGTTGTACATTGGATGGCGGGCCTGACCCTAGAGCTGGTCCTGAGGCTTGAGCCGCTGTAGGAAAGAAGGGAAAAGATGGAAGCTGTAATGGAGGACTAAAGTCGGGTTGGCTGGTCGTTTGGGGGAGCGGGACACCAGGATTGGGCGATCCCGTATGGCTGGATCGTCGGCTGGGCCCCATAACGGTATTCCACCAGGCTTCCCTTGACACTCTGTTCGGTGTTGGGGCCCTCACAATTAACACGGACAGAGAATCAGATCTCGATAAGTTCGAAGGATCTTCCACTGGGGCTAAAACTGGTGTTGGTGGTGCCTGAGTCGGGGTTTGATAACCAGATGGAGCCGATGATCCACTGCATGGACTTCGGGACGGAGACATAAGATCATCAAGATTATCACTGCAGAGTGATGCAGGATACTTCTTTCTCGGCTTGGTAGCACGGGCGTAGACGACTGGTGGTTGCCAGGCTCGATTGCTCAAAGCCATGAAAGCGAACTGTCTAGGACTCAATCTAGTGTATGGATAAGGGTCCTGAACTCGCTTTCTATGTTCCCGAGGGTCACGTGGAGGCGGCCGTTCAGAAGCAAGGCCAGGTAAAACGGCTGGCGGCTGAAATTCAGGCTCGCTCGGGGTAGCTAGCGTTCTATGCTCTGGGGAAGCAGAGCCAGGACGCTCCCCATCCGAGTGTTCTTCGGGTTCTGGACTTGCTACGACAGTTGCATCATCCCAGGAGTCAGACGAAGTACCAGTTTGAGTCTGCTGATTGGGCTCTTTGTCTGATTGAGAGTCCGAGATGGCTATGGTCGCCATCTTCTCAGTAATCTTTGAAGCCATATCTTTGTGAACGTTAATAATGTGGCTTTGATAATTCGAAATCTTTAAATGTGTATATGTAAAGGTTTGAAAGCTTGGAAGAGGTATGTTGTTGATACCTAGGTCGTTGTTCTGTTGACAAGTGCTTATCCTTGTAGGTCTGTTGAGTCGTATTTGTGAATGTTCTGTTGGTTGTAGGAGGAAGGAATTAGGGAAAGCTTTTTGGGCACTTCGAACGGAATTTTGTATTTTGTGACGATCGAAAATTAAATACATAAAAAGAACTATCGTCGGGCATCCATATGATTCGACTCATAGATTGACCTAGACGATCAATTGGAAATTCCACGATACAAAAAACTTCCTTTTACGGTAGACGCTCTGTTAGCCACGACCTGTGGGAGTCGGATAGGTCCCCACACGGCTAGCGTAGTCAATGTTGATACTGCCAATCGTTTGGAAAATGCAATTTAAGAAGAAATGTAACTGTATCGTAGCACGGGTTTCCACCCACGTGAATGCAATTGATGTCTGGTTCCTCCATCTCGATGGTTATGTACACGAAAAAAGCGGGAAAAGTTTATACACGAAGTTGAGAAAAAGTCTTGAAGTTGGTGATATCGATGATGAGACGTCGAAAATTCCCCAAAATGGATATGTACAAGAAGAATCGGACGAAAATATCCGTAACGCCGAATGATAGTGGCAAAAACGTGCAGGGAAGAAAACGTGGAAAATAGTAAAGATAGAAAAGAATAGTGGAAACTCAGCTTATGCTGAGAGATCGGGGTCAATCACCTTATCCTTGACAATCGCACACTTCTCAGCCACACCGCCACACCAGAAGCCTTTCTGCCCAAAGTCGTTCCTTTTCTTCGCCCTGCAGTCTTCGCAGACCCAACCAAAGCATCCCTTGCAGCACCAGTTCTCTTCCCATCTGCAACTTGTACACGCCTCCGTCCATCCTTCCCAACGGCATCCTTGGTTCACACATTTCTCCCATCTTCTTTCGCAAACACCCCACCACCTGTCGTTGCTCTCCTGGAAATCGAGTTTGAACTTTCTATGGCCTTCTTCGTTTTTACAAAACCCGACGTCGATCTCTAGTCCGATCTTTTCTGCGAACTTCATGGCTCGGTGTATTTCTGCAGCATTCGACTGGTCTGATCTCCTCAGCGGTAGAGGAATATAGGATTCCTGATAGGTTTTATACCTGAGAGTTCCATTCTCATCGGCTTCCTGGTCGCATGGCAAGCTGAGGTAGCTTGGCACAGCAACTGGGATCGTTCTGAAGTTCCTCGGTCGTGAGAAACCCAAAACACCCTTGAGTAATCTTGGACCAGCGAATCTGAAAACCTCTAACGTCCATCCTCGTTTTTTAGACCACTCCTCCTTGTCCACGACTTTTCCGGCCCGATCGAGAACCTGAACTCCACCATCATCGGTATCGACAAACCGCCACCCATACAATTTTCGAAATTCTCCACGGATGCCGACTTCCCAATCCCTAAGGTACCCTGATATCTGTGCGATGCTTAAATCCCAGAAACCGCGAATAGATAGTAACCGGAGATTCGCCCACAAACACTGGTTTGTAAAAATGTTGAACAACAAATCTTCCATAATCCGGTGATGAGTTGACGTGAATTTGTAATTATCGAGGATCAGAACCCGAGTATGGTAATATGGCGAAATCGGAGTATTCGGAACATGATTGTTTAGAATTTTGCAAAGATACTGCAACGGATCAATAACAACTTTAGATCTGTACGTGAAAGGGATATTTGGCGCTGTGGTTGTGCGTGGACAAGATAGGTTGATAGTCCGCCAAAGTCGGTGTTGTCGGTCAATGTTTGCCCGAAGAAAACGAGACGTTTGACGAAGTGCGATTAGATCGCGAGTTGTGAGAGAAGAAAGGAGAATCGGCTCCATTATTGGATTTGTCAGAAGGTCGAAAATGGAACTTTCCGCATGGCTTGGTTGCTTCTCCTTTGCTAAACTTCCGTGCCTACTAAAGGCTTTTGTCGGTTCGCTGGTGCCATGGTGAATGCCCTGAAGTCGGCTTGCCTTTAGAGAACCGAGGATGGCGATACGGGTGCAGGCCAGGGTGGTCGGTCTGGAGCGCTTGTGGGAATCATCGGGGGAGAGAAATGGAAATTTTGTTTCCAGCGGGAATACATTGAGATAAGGTATCTTGTCAAAGGCGTCGGTTGTGGTAGCCATTTTGAGGGCAGTCCCTATTTCGAGAGCTGTATAGGCATATATTTCCCATACAGATGGAAGAAGAAAGAAGGGAGGGAGATGTATATGAAAGCTGATATAGCTGTTGTCTGAAGATAAGAAGGGATGAAGAGAAGTTGTGATGTTTAAATCGGCTGAAAGAGGGCAGCGCTCCTATCAGTGATGTCCCGCAATGTAATCTAATGCTCATCGACCCCAAGCGATGCCCTTTACCAGATCGCAGGAAATCCTGCATGCTCCTACGACCGATCAGGACACCAAGTCCCCAAAGTCGCCCCAAAGTCACCCCAAAAGGGGCGCCACCAAGGATCAAATTTTGGATGAGTCTAACCCGGAATCAAATGAGGCCACCAAATGCGCAACTTCTTGCAAAGCATTTAGGCGATATTGCCTTTCCAGTCGCAGCCAATCAGGTAAGATGTGGTATTTTGTGCAACACAACGCAGTTTTCAGGTTTTAAGCAAGGATCTTGCCAAGACCTGTCGTTGACGGTCGGTTGCACAGGCTTGGCGACGAAAAGGGTAATGGTAACCCATGTTCGTTGGCTTTCGTGAAGGAATGTTCCACCAGCCGACGGAGGTTATGGGAGATTTCGAGATTGGGGACTGGCTGAGGTCTTTGTTTTTATCTGACATGCGGGTAGGAATCCAAGGCTGTGGGATGCCGTCGCACAACCTTAATTCGACCTCATTGTTTATGCGGCTTTCGTTGAAGGATCTGATGACTGCGTCGAATTTCACGACTATTTAGACGGGCGGTACATGCCGCGGAAGATTCCTTGAACTTTCCACCTGTCATGCATGTATGTGCTAAGTGTGATCGAAAACTGTGGCAAATTCGGCCCCGAAAGCTAGCTGCTTTCAGCTGTCGAATCCCCATCCTATGCATTTGCAAATTTCAATATTCTAGCGGATCGAAGGACTCATGTTCGTCCCGGGCCTACTGGAACGAACACTATCTTCCCTTGGCTAATCAAGCCATCTATCTATGAGAAATTTATTACTATTATAGGGGTTTAATATGATGGTAATATTGAGACGGCTGCTCCAATCAGAGGTATGCATACGAAGTACTATAAACTGAAGCTAGCTTGGGAGCTGGACTTATAAGAACAATGGAAAAGTTCATTATCAGCCACACATACTCGCTGCTGTGGGGTCCAGTGTTTGAATACAGTCAGATTCAGCGTCGTCGAGAATGAGGGCTGAAAAGATAATCTGTAAGAGTCACACGTTGCCCTTTAGGATGCCAAGAAACGGCTATGTGTTGTCAGGAACTCGACGAAGGCTGGGAGATCAACATCTGCCGATGCGTCTGACTGCAGCTACAAGTTCAAATTTATGGCGATAGTCTCGCGATAATGCGTTTATGGTGGTGGGACGCGGGCATATATATATTGGGATTCAATTGTCGTGGTTGCGCAGTTGCGGCTCTGGTTGTCAATACCCCCATCCTCCGCCTAGCTACTTATACAGCTTTCGATTCGGAGAATAATTATTTCCACGACGGAGTCTTCCTTAGACAGAATATGTATGCTCCCCGAGCCTTTCGGATTAAAATTAATGAGATCCTTAAGTCTAATTCAATGATAGGAAACAGCGCATAGATAAACCCGTAAATTAATTCATCGTGCCCGACAACGAGAAGATGGACGTCGAATCCAACACCCAACCCACCGCTAAGGATCACAAATCTCGAGTTTCCGAAATGCGAGAAATTTACAAAGATTACCCCTGGAGCCTCTACTGGAAAAACTTCTACTTCCTCTTCTCAAAATTCAAACGAGCTCGAATAGCAAACAACTACCTTGAAATCATCCGCCTCGCGGACGAGTTAATCTTGCTACTCACGGCAGGCACCAAAATCTTTGGAAAACCATCAATCAAAAGTTCTGAAAATTTTATTCGGAAACCCACTTGGATGTGGAATTTGAAGTGGGCTATCGTATTTGCCCATCTCGAGACTACTTGGTCGCGGGATGCTTTGGTTGAGGATACGCTACAAAGGATTTCTGATCAACTTGCTGCTCGCCCTGATAGAGAAGATGTGATCGAGAGAGCGCTTGCAGCGATCAGTAAGGTAACTAACAAGGAGCAATCGGATAGGGAGAGAAACAATGGTGGGATAATCGCCCCGGAACTAGTCAACATCCTCCTCCTGCTTGAGCAGAAGCAGTACCTACGAGCAGAGGAAAAGTGCCTCAAAGGCTTGCAGATGATCAGTGGGAGTCTGGAATGGTACGACGGCAAAGTAGAAAAGCAATTTGAAGGGGACGATCCTCTATGTCGATACACGCCGATTTGCAACTTTAATGAGGATTCGAAGAAAGAAAGTGGGTTTCTGGGGGGTTGTTCAGAACAGGATCTGCAGGAGGAAATGGCGGCGGTGCAATGTTTATTCAAAATCACGGCTGTTATTAAAAAGCACTTGGGGAAGGAGGCTGAAGCCGCGCTATTCCGATCTTTGGTCAATGAAGAACACGATGCGGCACCAACGTTCCTGCCAAAGGAGATGATGGGGATTTGGGAAAATATCGAAGTACCGGAGCCTTGGGCGCCTGAAGATGAGGAAGGGGCATGGAAGGAGCCACTAAACGTGTTTTCTCCCGTCTATTGTAGAGACTTCGATGCTTATAAAGCAGAAAGACTTAAAGAGAAGTCGGAGGAAGAAGATGAGGAGAATACTAGGGGACCTGAAATAGGGGAAGAAACTAAAGAAAGGGATATGGAAGTAGAACTAGATCTGGAGTGGGTAACAACTACCATGGAAAGCGAGACTACGCCTTTGTTATAAATTAATAGCATCCGGAGACGATATTTGAGGAGGTGGTAAAGGGAGTTTCGGCGTCACGTATGGCAGAGGAGAAGAATTTTGGAAGGGTGAATTCGCTAGTATTGTTGTATGTACTATTGGGCCTCATATTTAATTGTTTTTGCATTAATAATAGTGGGTTTGTATCTATTCCTTATCGTTGTCTAAAGAACCCACGACTCATGGGTTATAGCTCAAGTAGTTTGCGGCAAGCTCCTGATCGGTAGCTTTATGATGAATGTAGTCAGTCCTGTAGTTAAAAATCACATCTTTGATAACTCTGGACTGTGCTTGTCAAGCTACAGTATTCTACAACAAGGAACGAGAGACTGATAGGTATCTGGGCCGAATCTAGACCGGAATATCCGTGATGTCAATAAACTAGTAGGCTGTAGGTCCTCCCCTTAAGAAGCTGCACGAACTTTGTTTCCGCATGAATCCGACTATATAAAAGCTCAAAGCCCTCCAGCTCTCGACCATTTCTTCTCCTTTTCATGTCACTCCTCCAGTTGCATCTAGATATCTCCAGCAGCAAACAGATTCTTCACATCGTCTACCGGCTACCAATTATGGCAATGGACACTTTAAAAGCCTACTTACCGGTCCACCAGCAGGGAACACCAAAATAATGCATCCCTCTAGGAGGGTTATATAATTATATACCCTCGAAAACATCGCGATTCTCAGGGGTAGAGCCTCCTGCTCTTCTTTCGTCAGTACATTCATCCAATTTAGCAGCTGGTACTATGACAGTTCTTCCAAACCGCATATTTCCTGGCAGGTGATGCTCCAATTACTCACCATACCTTTGGGCGCCCATGGTATGCTCAACAAACACGCCGGGACACCTATATATCTATTCTACGATTAAGTAAGTGCCAGCTGCTAAATGGGATCAATGCAATACTATATTCAAAATATCCGGTGTACCGATCCTTATTCCTGGATGGCGCGATTGGTCCGAAGGAAGGTAAGTCGAAGACGCGTTTCCAGATTCCCATAGATCTATAGATCAAAACTTACTGACGTCATGGCTAGTCCAGAAACCACTTTATGATATAATCGTGATGGAAGTTGTTAGGTTATGACCTCACTCTCATTCACACGTCTATGGCGGGGAGTCGACCGGAAATATTTCGAACGCTGTGGTGTGGTGGGGTTGAGCGGTAAAAAGCTAAGCGTCAATATGATGTCGCTACCAACAGATCCCCCCTATTGCATGGGCTTAGTCTCGTACCCGAGACTAGCATGGACTAGCCTCAAATCAGCATGGACCTAGAATCAGTTAGTATTTTCTGTGCAAATTATTCTTGAAATACTAACAGGTAACCAAGAAAAAAATCTGGTTACGAGGGCCCTCTTTTTGCCGACTGGATCGAGGCCATGCGGTTGGAGGACGGAGATTAAGCGACGATACCATCACAAAGATTTATGTCCTCAATATATATATCTCGTTCTTTCTAAGCCCGTTACTTTTATGGAATATATGGCAACCGACGCAAGGATGGAGGCTTTCAACTCAGGTCTAGATAAACTAAAACGGCTACCTAGAAAGATTGATGAGTAAAATATACCGGACAATATATAGGAGCCGTGGTAATAAATTGCTTAGAAGGATGTATGTCTATAATTAGCCAGTGCGTAGTTAGGTGTCGTATTTCGTATAGGAGTAATAATATAAGCAACAGATTGGCGGCTCAGAATGAGAGATCGAATAGAATAATAAAATTGCGTGTTTAGGATTCTGAGATGTTCGAAACTCTACATGCTACAATCGTCAGAAGGCAGTTCTTGATACACGATGTATACATCTCGGGTATCAGTTGTTTTACATAGGGTCACCAATGGCAAATCAATGGGGCAAGCATGATCCAACCAGGGGCTTCTGCAGATCTAGTCATGGCGTAAGACGTTTCTCGATCCTTTCCACTGAAAAACGTAGAAAGTGACTGTACCTTGTAGAAATTACAAATTTAGGTGAATCAATATATTGACGCCAATATACCCACACGGTGAGCTCATGAGGACAGTAACCCTGCTGGCGTTCCCAATACACACCACCTCACATTAAGTAATCTCGAACCTCGGTTGCCCTCGTTAGCTTCGCTAAATCTAATAATCTTTATGATCTGGACGCGTACCAAGATGCCATATCTTCCCGGTATTTTATTTGACATGGAGGGGAATATCCTTGAGGTAGTAAACCCTTCGAGCCCCCAAGACTAATCCTGAGGGGTTTATAAAGATATATAAGGTCATATGGTTAACATAGCCGCATGATTAGAATGTGATCGATCAGAAGACTTTGGATGGCGAAGCAAAAATTCCAAAACCAGGAACTCCATCAGTAGGAGATACGTCAGCCGGGTACTTCACACCAGCGTCTGGTAACACTAGTTCCAAAACCCCAGCGGCACCGAAAGCTCTAGCGGCGCAGAAAGCTCCAACAGTTCCCAAAGTTCCAGTAGCTCCCAAAGCTACGATGGCGCCTAAGGTTCCAGTGGCAGCGCATAGTACACCTCGCCCTGCCCAACCCAAGAAAGAGAACAACAAGCAGCAAAACAAACCCGCCGATTCCGACAAAGAAAACCAAGGATCTGAAGATTACATCATCATTCACTCCGACCAAAGCAGCCGCGACCCCCGCTTCGCAAGATGGGAAAACTCCGTGATGCTCCCAAACCACACCATAAAGAAGATTGCCAACGACAAAATAGCCCCCACGATAAAAATGTTATTCGAAAGCGGCGAAAAATACCCTTGCAAAATTTATTTTCGGGATCTCCTCAGATTGTTTAAATCGGTTCCAAAGGACGATAGACGTGTTGAAGAATTAAAGCTATTGCTTTGTAAGGGGTACGCTACCTACTTTAGCTGTGAGATGAGGGAATACATTATACCAAGGATGCCGCGTGATGATCCTGATTTTGTTGTAATGTATAGCACTTTGGCCGTGTGTCTCTTACATGGAAGGAACGTTGTTAAGGGGGTTGTGGGCGGGAAAGGTGGCTATTTATTTGATTCAGACTGAATTCTGGGCGGACACAACTCCAAGGTGCTCATGGCTTGATATATTCTTTGATCATGTAGGCTCAAGCTTGTTATTACTGGATTATTGGGTCAATGGCCATCATCAGCTCGTAAGAAGGCCGGTGATCTATCAAGTTCAAAAGCATTTTCTCGCAGGAGCTGTTAGAATTATACTATCATTTAGGGAGGGTCTGGGTCTACGGCGCGAGAGATATTAGAGGCAAGAACAATGTCGAATTGAATGTAGTATTTATTGATTGATGGGTAAGACTAATCTTCGATCTTCGAGGGTAAGAACTAGAAAGTCAGTCTTGGTTTCCGAGAGAAAAAGACTCCCATCATCCTTCCTAACAATCATGTATCCGGCCCGAAAGAAGATGTAGATCAAGTGTAAAGCAACAGAAGTAATAGAGGAAAGTCAAGACATAATAGCACCATAATGTGATGCAGTGTCCCGAGGGAACAGAAACCACAGGAAAAATCAGAGAAGCCGAGGTAAGGAAATGACCACAAGAGAGATTCCAGGCAGGGTAATGCAACAACGCGAGGAGGTCCCTTAACGACGAATATTACACCCGCAGTTAACACAGGTCGGACGGTCGATGCCAAACCCTGTAAGCGCGCAGTTCCTACAGAAGATACCCGTCAAGTCGCGGAAGACGATGCCTGCAAGGCGATGGTAGAAGCTGTTGGTCTTCTCCAGGCGGATACCGTCCCACCAACGATGGACCGGGATAGTCTTAACGGCGACATTAATTATGTCCGAAATGGTGTCTTGGTCGCTCGACCCAGCAAGGGCATAGATCCTGGTCATCATTTGGATGAAATCTTTTGGCTTCGTGATCCTCTTCTCGTGGACGAGGTCTGAGGTGGTTGACAAAATCTCCGTCTTGAGGGTGGTTATTTGCCATTTCGTGGCGGCTTCCCACATTTGAGCGACGCGGACCTCCAGGTTATGGGTGCTCGGGACGTCCATGCACTCGATGATCGATTTCCCATGAAGATAGTTGATGACTTCAGTACCACCATCGGGGCTAATGTCCTCAAATTTAAGGGTCACGGTAGAGCCAGTGGGAGCTCCGTAACGAAGTGCAGCCAATCTGGAACGGAAGTATGGCCACTTTGAGAGAACTCCCTCGCTCACGCGGATGATGCAAGGCTTTGAACCACTACCAAGTTCGACGTTGACATGAGCTTGTGCGTGTTCAAAACTAACAGATTTTTTTTGTTATGTCAGAGAGCTACCTTGTTAAGGTGTCGTGAGAGTAGAACTTACGTAGGAGGAGGATGTGGAACTTGGTTCGTATGAGTGAAGTCGAAAGAGTACTTTGATTTGCGTTTACCCCAGCCAGACATCGTTGCTGTTAAGCAGAGGATCATTAGCAGGCGATAGTCATCTCATGCCGACGCTGGACGTCCACTCCGGCATCTCAGAAGGAACGATACAGGAGAACCTACCGGTATTCCAGGAGTGAAACAGACTATTGAGAATTCGTAAGGTATGTAGATGGCGATGGAGAGGTTCGCTGAAGATGGTTTGATAAAGAGGAGGTAGGTGGAAGGTATCGTGTATTTTTATAAAAAAAGAATTGTGGACGAGATGGAGGGGATGAAAAGGGATAGAGTAGGGTTTGAAGCATTGGACGTATTCTAGAGCGTTAATCTTGTAGGGAGCGCCGCGTCGTCGTGCGTCAAGATGACCCGCCTCCCTCGCACAGGGTGATGCCGAGAAGGATACTGGGCGGGAGACCCAGAAGGTGAAAGATAGGAGTGTAAATAGTCGGTTACGCGGCTGGCCATTATGGTCAAAGCTAGGGCTCTACGATGTTGTGGTTTACAATTTATGTGGGGCGGTTAATACGAGTGCTGAATATATCTTAGTTCTACAAGTTCGCGGAGGGCTAATGCATAGTTTCTTAGTAGAGGAGATTGTATTGTTTTTGAAGTAACGGTAGAATGTTTTTTTTCGAACTAGCGAGTAGAAGTACACTCAAGGTAGCCCGTTAAAATTGTAGTTGTAGCGTCGAGTAAGCTAAGTATCGAAATCCCAAAGGTGCATGAGATATCGCTCTGTAACACAGATGTATATCTAAACACTTTGAGAACCCGAGTTTAAGTCCACCCTTCACCAGTGTTCCTTTTTTCAAAAACTTCGAGCTCTTTGCGGGACAACTTGAGCTTGGATTCCAGCCTTGTGCAATCGCATTCGACGTCCTCGCATATTTTGCACCAAGTGGTAGAACGAAGGTCCTGACCGGCAATGAGCATCGCAGCGAGAAAGCGGTTGTTGAGCTTGCCTTCCTCCAGAAGTTGAAGCATATACCCGGCACCAAGTTGGAGGTAGGTGACGAAGGACTCAGCACACTTGCTTAGCTGGTGGATCTGCGATGGGTGGCTGATATCGCAGAGAAGGAGGAAGAATTGGAAGGTATCTTCTTTGTCTTTCGGGTGAAAATTGTGGGCTTTCTTCTGGCAAAACCTAGCGAAGCCGCTTAGGATAGCCTCACGAAAGGTAGGGACCTGGAGAAAGTCGGCAGCTTGGTAGACTTCAATGGTTTCGTTACCGTAGTATTCATCTCCGAGACCTCCGTCATACATCCAAGTGGCAATCTTCTGGAAGACATCGGGATTGATTTCGGGAAGATGAAACTCTCGGGTGAGTCCTTCCTTGAATTGGGACTTGCAAGCAGTGGCAAAGAATCCGGATTCAAGACAGACGATAGAGCGGTGAAGATGGAAGGCTTGCTTTTCTTCTCCGGCAAAGACAGTCAAGTCCGAGAATTGTGGATCATTCAAGAGTCTAATCATATATACACGTTAGCTATAAGGCTTCGATAAGGTATCTCCATTGCTTGACTGACTGAATGATTTTACTCTTCTCCTTTTTAACAGAAGTATCGGCGTCACTGCGTGGAGGGATTTTGATACGCCCAGGCCTGCACAACCCGTGGACCTTTGGCAGATGGCGAGGGGCTTCATCACTGTCTGATTGGCCCGATTGACCCGAGCGAAGCCAGTCCATAAAGCCAGGCGAGGGCCATGCAGGAGTGTTACCAGTGGTCGACGTCCTGGCGCGTTTTCCTAAATTGTGGCTGCCGCCGGAAACCATGTTGGGGTTCGGGGTGATTGTTAGATTGCGTCGGTGATGATTCATTGATGGTTGATGAAGGTTCGATGGAAGAATCCGTTGGATGTTCTTCTTGGTGTTTGTAGGGTGGTGGGTTTTACGTAGTTGATGAACTAGCCGTCGCAGCTTATATTTGACGTATGTCAACACTACACTGGAACGCGTCTTGAGCTTGATGGCATCTAGACCTATATGCCAGGGAGTCTAGATTACGGTTCCCACTACCTGCCCCTCATTCCAACAAGGAAAGAAAAGGGTTGATTCTTTCGCTTTGCTTCAAAAAGATAATTTAAAACCTTTCTACTCATATGATCAAATGCATCTTTACCAAGCAAAGTAGAGGCCAAATTGAATCGTTTCTTGTTGCTGTTCTAGTCTATCCTATACAACTTGTAAGCAAAAGTCTGACCATGGTGGTCCTCCTTCGATATACGTTGATTACAACTTGAACAACCGTGCCCACAAAATGCACTAGATATTATGCGAATTTCAATTTCCAGCATGAGATCATGCTGTTCTACTAACGATCGAGATGGCGGTGGTGCCGCAGATCCGGATTCCATTATCTTTCCTCCATCGGCCATGCAGACCTAGTTTCATGTATACAATTATGAATTTGACGTAATGGACATCAATACCGCCGATGTTGAAAAGATTCGCCCGTGGCAGCGCTCCATAATTCAGGCGGAAAGTGGTAGGGGATCCGAACGGGTGTCTTGGATTCCTGTATTTGACTCTGATACTTTTCAAGCAGAACAGCAGCTATACGTCCCATTTCTGATTCAGCAGCAAGGTCGTCAAGCCAGGCAGCGGACACCCGAATATCTGGGATAGCCCGTTGAACGAATTCTGTCAACAGCGACCGATCTCGAGCCAGAGCACGCTCACATGTATCCTCAAGGATTTTCCACCTCGTTTCGGGGAGCCTGTTGAGGAATGGCAATTGGGCTTCTACCTCGCGCTCCTTTAGGACGATGAGTCGTTTGAGGAGAGCTACACGAAAGTCTTCCATTTCAGAATCTAGAGCGTCGTTCAGGGCAATGTGAATAACATTCACATCGTCGCATATATCAAAGGTTCGATCTCCATAAACCCAGCGAGCCATCAGCTCGAAAGCTGCCGGGGTTGTCGAGAATGATATAAGTTTGCGACCCTGTTTATCAGCTGTTGCGGCGGAACAAAGGCTCTTGAACTGTTCTGATTCTGTACAGACGATGAACTGGTGCATGTAATATTGAACAGATGTGTCGTCGGCTATATTATCGACGGTAGCTATGATATCAGCGTAGTCTGGGTTGTTGAAGTGCCTATAGTTGAGACGATAGTCAGAAAACCATATCCAAGGGATCTTTGAAGCTGAAGGTGCAATTTAGGAGAAATGAACTTACTTCGCAAATCCATTTCCACCCTGAACTCCTGACATGGTAACTTTTCGGGGTGCCTTGAAGCTCCGTGAGGATTTCTAATCTAGTAAATTAGACCCAAAATTTGTTCTTGATACGATCAGTAAACCGATTTTACTGAACAGTGAGAATGATTTCTGGCAATAGCTTGGTCCAGCAAGTTGAGTTTGTGGCGGCTATAGCGCTGCAAATCAATACTTTTCACACTTTCATTCATGGTGCTAGAATGGTAACAAAGTAACTTGACTTGTCCCGAAGGTTCTAGAGGTCGGAGGAATTCGAAAGGCAGAGGCCTGTGCCTTCGATTGACGCTGCACAATGATAGCTCGAGACAACCTCTGCACGTGAAATCTGAGGATAGTATATATGTCAGTTTGTTTATTTTGGGTGTGGCCGATTTATTGTCTCGGAACCTAGATTAGAGCTTAAGAGAACAACAGGTACTGCGCCCATGAGACGCCCGTAGAGTTTTACCTTGATCAATTGAGTTTTCGTACTGCGCGGTTTCCCTCTATACCATCCTCTCTGTGTTATTCGTAGAATTGAGGAATAGAAAGGTTTCATCGGCGTCATTGGTCAAATGTGGAAGCCATTTTAGATTTTATTAGTATGAATGAAAAATGATAACTCAATACAAAACTTGTGGAGTAAGGAACATGCGAATAACATTAACCAACGAAACCAAACACCCATCTGGAAAATTTCAATTGTCGACGACCTTCTCAAGCCCCGGAAACCTTTTTATCTCTACTTTACTATTTTCATAAGGCCTTTTGTTATTGGCTATTAACCTTGTTCAATCTATATTTCTCCCACTTGCGAAGCTTTTCTACAGCTATAGGAGACTCATGATGGTCAGATATGCATTTCATATGCCCGTCGGAAACTATGTTTACGCCCTGGAATGCTCGTCTCGCCTATTGCTGTTTCTCTAGTAGTGCTTGGGCCAGAAATTGGCCCGAGCCAACAATCATGGCCACAAAAACGTTGCCTACTATCCCTCGTTCAAGTTTGCCATAAACGCTTTCGCCTGTCAATTCAAAATGACTCAATAGTCTCTTTCCACAGCTGACCAGATGGGGGATGTGAGACATGTTACAATATTCGCAAAAGTCGACAAAAAAATCGAAAAACATTGGCTTTGATGCAGGTGCTAGGCGCGCGGCCTCGATATTGGTCCAGTTAATAACTCGCTGAATAACGTGATTCGTTAGTTCCTCAGTCTTGAGATATTTGCTCGCCAAAAGTACGTCGAGAACTAGAACGCCGTAGTCGGAGCTGATCTCTAATTCACCGTCATATAGCCAGCGAGCGATCACTGAGAAAGCGGTAGGCATGAGATATGGAAGATGAATCTCAGTAATCGGTTTGGCCTCGAGGGATTCCTCGAAGAATGGAGAGTTGAGGCAGAGAACTTCTCGGTGTAGGTAAAAGGCCTGTTTTTCGTACCCACAATAGATAGTGATATTAGATCTCCTGGGGTCGTTGAAGATTCTAAGCTTCCTCGTGTTAATAGTACGCACGCAAAATATTACCAAAACCTGCGCGACCGTAGGTAGTTCGAGGTTTGCCAGACGTCCTGCCTTGGTAGGAGCTGCGTACGAAAGTAGGAAAGTAGGGGTGATAGTACTTACTGGGTCGGTTTGCCTTTGACCTTTCCTTCGGGTTTTGCCTCGACCATCTTTAAATTTTCCGGTTTATGATGGGGAATATGAAATCGAGCAGGGAAGGGCTTTCTGGCGTTGGACTTTGCCTTTGATAGGTGGAACAACTATGTGGGAACGTGTGGTTTGTTTCACAGTCCTGTAAATATCAAGCGTCGCATACTACGAGACTAGTAAATATCATGCTGTATTTCCCGTCTGGATCTATCGATCTATAGAGTTTCTAGGTGGGCTGGGCTTGTTCGCCGAGGGGCCTGACAGAAGTTTCGTATCTTCCACGAACTTTAGCATATATATGCCAAGCTCTTTCTAGAAACACCTATAAATATCTAGGATAGCGCTGCTGGGGTCTAATACTTCCGAACAGCTGTTATGAGTATCGCCCCTTGCCGATGCTACGAGCATACCGTTCTTCGTTTGATAGTCGATCCTGATTCCATACTTCTTGGCGACTAGCTCGACGGACCTCTCCGCGAAAGTGGTGATAGTTGCTAATGGATTAACTCCAACAGCAGCTGGGAGGGCGGAACTGTCACAAACAATCAAGCCAGAATGAGTTTCTGAAGCATCACCTGTGAACACCTCTCCCATGTAGTTTATCACGTCGCACGCTCCAGTGCCGTCTGAACTCACTCGAGCTCCACCACTATCTATTTGTTAATAAACCGGAGAAAAGTGCGAGTTTTAAAGTGGACGTACATAGGATGTACAGTGATTTCTTGGGCACCGAGAAGAGTCCAAGCTGGATTGGCTATGAAATTTCCGCCGACAGTCTGAGTCATCTTCTCGAGGAAGCTATGAATACGAGACACAGAGTCCGATCGACCGACAGCAGGATAAGTCAGGACTGGCTGGTCCTTCTTCAGAACAATTCTGCCTTGGCTGCCTATGGGGAACATGAGTACTTGTGAGCTAAGTGGCAAGGATAACGTATAAACGTTATAAACTTACTGTTATGGGACATAATAAGGTAGGCTGGCGTCCTCTCAAGACTCCCGTCTCGATCATAAGGTCCCAGGTATTTTTTTCCTAGCCGTGCGGCGGCCTTAGCAGCCCGACGAACCGGATCATAAGAAGTTTCGATATCGTCAGGCAAGCATTCCATCATGGGATACATCAATGGTGCTAGCGCCATGGGAATAGCGCAGTCTTCCACTACGAATCCCTCCAGGATTTCCGCCTCTCACAGGCTTCCCAGGAACGCTTCTTCGATCTCCTGGCGCAAATTCTCCGGTAATATGAATCTCCTTTGACGCGTTCGGGAGTGTCTCTGGGAACTCGCCAGGTAGCGCTCCTTTCCGCGTTCTAGGACGCAGACCTGCTGCCTGCCTCTCGCCATACGGTTGGCAGCCACTCCGCCTCCGTATCCGGTGCCGATGACGACAACATCATATGAATCCCGCATGAGTTCGACAGGTAGCGAGATTCGAGGGAATCGGGGCTCGTTGGGCTTCCCGCCGTCAAGAATTTCCGTGTTCGGTTGTTCGGTTACGCTCTCGCCGCGCTGACGGTCTTGCTTAGAGGTACAATTTCCTGAGCGAGGATCTGTGTTATATGTGGCGTTATTCAAATTGGTCTTGAGGCTGGCCATGATCACTTGGCTGGGTGTCCAGCCGAGTTAAAGGGAGATATGGCTAACAATAGCTAAGTACGTGACCCAAAGATCTCTTGATTATTGACGCGGCAAGAACAACCAAGATGCCGTCTGCTATCGTCACGGTACGGCTGCATTAAATCTCCTCGAGCTTTATTGATTTCCAATCGTATACGTTACAACAAAAAAATCTAGAGTGGGTTCGTGACGGTTTAACTATGAGCTTCGAGCGGACAGAACATGAAACGTAAGCAGTCATGATCCTGTTAGTAAGAGAAAGAAACACGATTGGTGTAATGTCCGCCAATTTTACGAAAACGTATCAAGCAAGAGTGCATTGGCATGAATTGGTACAGCAATGCTCATACCGCTCGCAATAGTTCAACGGTTTCAAATTCCGCGGGATTATTAATATATTATTCAGCTATTTGTATGTATGATGAATAATCTCTGAGACTTTTGATTATTTGAAACCACCGCTCTCTCAGCAAACCATTTATGCTGCCAAACGCTCGCACTCAGATTAGGATGTCCTGTACCGAATCAGAATTGACTTATATATTATTAAATAAAAAGAGAGCAAGTATTTTTTTTATTTAAAGAGTTTATTATGGGTTCTAGCAAATTATAAAAATGCAATCACAACAATGATCGAAGCTTCGCTGAGGCTTGTGTTGAAAGTTCGCTGAGATAACGCAGGGGCTAAGCTAGTTTCGGCGCGGACAACATGGGTCACCGCGGACATATAAAACACCCGCAGTCGTCACAGGATTTTAAAAGCTGCGCTTAGCTATGGCAAGGAGTCAAAGCCCCCAGCACTGTGATTCCTTCTAGACACGGGCGTATCATCGTGCGGCACCGCCTATACCTCTTTAGCCAGCCCGTCAATAGCCCGCAAAAGAACTAGTTTAGCACCGGCGGAAAAAATTTCCGTCTCGGTGACAGGGAAACTATGACAGTAGTAGAGCGGTCTCGAGAGATATACGAAATTATATCTACGAGGCAAGATTTAAACACGTTAACACAAGTTTCTTCGGATGATATATCTGATGTGACTTTTCCATTAGATCTACATGCTGGATTAGTTCTAAACAATTTTATTGTTTGTTAATATATATCCAGAATAATACCTTCTACCAGTTATAAATAAGGTTTTGTTCGGGGCACTATCGGCTCCTCCTTCAGAAATCCGTCCGTTATCAAGATTATATGCCTGTAAAAACAGAACTATGGTTCGGAAAGATCCGGTTTTGAAAGCAGACGTTTTCAACGGTTGACGAGACAGCGTTTATTGTCATATTGTCATTAGGACACAAATGACAAGTTTGGAATAACGCCTAGCATAGTTTGTCGCATCCAAGTGGTTGTATGCAAATTTCTTTCGACGTTCCACTTTTAATTTTGGCAGACCTTCGACAGTAAATGTGATGTTACACAGTATGCATATTGATGTTGGTAAAGAGCCGGATACGAGCAGGGTGGAGAGTCAATGCTACGCTGATATAAGCTTATTACCTAAGACTTGAGCCTTTTTTGTTGCCCTTTAGTCAGTGCCGAGACTGGTATGTCTTAGCTACAAACTTATATGAAATGTAGTAAGTAGCGTCTGCATCATCATTATTTTACAAGCGCTGAAAGCGGGATGTCACACATCCTAATCCTTGAATAGCCAAGAAAATAGCAATCTGAAAACGGGTGTCAACATACATATCAGGTGGGATATCTATGTAGGAGAATTTAGGAGAATATGCTGCGTACTATGAAACATGAGGAGAGCTTAGACCTCAAAACCGTCCCCAAAAGTCACCCTTTATCACATGGAACGAGGGTACTGAAAGTTTAGAAGTTAGTGAACTATACCTCTCGAGGCGGCTAAAAGAGTCGAAGTTCCAACCCTACAACATCTGTGAAACTTGACTAGCAGCGTGGCCGTCAGATGCATCCAACCATTCTCGACGGCTGCCCCGGCCGTTCTAGTGCCCCAATTCACTAATCAGCTTATGGTTTGAATTGGCCCTTACGATACAGCTAAGTTGGTGGGTGGTCAATCTGATATTAGTTCTATCGACATCTATAAAAGTGGCAGAGGAATGACATGTAAGTCGATTGTAAGGAGAGATATTAGCCGTTATATCTTACTCAACAGCAAGCAAGCAATAATCAGTCAATTTTTGGCTCTAATTAAAATCCATTTCTCTTGGTTTCATAACGACGACCAGCTAAATCATGTTTTTACCGCTATGGCTAGAGTTACTGCTCCTAGGCATGTCCTCCTTCTGCAATGCAGACCAGTTCACTCCCTTCTCCGAGTTTCTCCGTCACATTCGCGGTGCCACCTACCGGAATCATGTCTCAACACTCGTCGCGGACGAACGCGCCTTTCTTGAGATCCAGAAGCACATCCTGAACATGTACGGTGGTGTTGTCTCCCCGGCAAAAGTCCATTCCTACTTCTCTAGCTACGGATATACCGACTGTATCCCCTTCTCCGAGCAACCAACGTTTTATCTTCTTAACCTGACCGACGAGGAAAAGACCCCACCCCCAGTTGACGAGGATGCCGACCTCCCCGACCTTGGTAGTAGGACCGATGGTGTTAAAGGACAACCTGTCGCCGTCTCTCTTCTCCGCGACCCCCAGGCCGTCGACATCTTCGGTAACGCACAGCACTGCCCCGAGGGCACTGTCCCCCAATCCAGACTCACGCTAGAGCGTATCAATCGCTACGGCACGCTATCCAACTTCTTTCGCAAGATCCCTTTATTCAACTCCACCCTCAGGGATGCGACAGATATTCATAATGGTACATCGACTCGGAAAAGGGAAGTCACTCGGGAAGCCACTCGGCACGAGGACGGATTTAAGCATCTCCACGAGGTCGGGCGCATCGTGCAGGGAGCAGGCTTCGTCGGCGCCGGATCTGCTATGAACGTCTGGAACCCCAATGCAGGATTCTCGATTTCACAGATGTGGTTGGTTAATAAGGATGGCAAACAGACGATCGAGGCAGGATGGTACGTCTGGGGGCATGGCAAACCGAAGCCTTTTGTGTACTACACGACAAGCGGTGAGGGAACAGGTTGCTACAACGAGGATTGCCCAGGGTTCGCTCGGCCACCCATGGGCGGATACCCTCTAGACTGGGAGCAGGAGTTAACTCCTAGCAGGCTTGGGGGTTGGCAATCCGAGTTGAGGCTAGCGTGGAAACTCGTCGAATCAAAGTGGTGTCTGTACTACCAGACCTCAAATCCCTTCAGAAATCATCTGGTGGGGTGGTATCCTGTCTCACTGTTCGGGACGGCTGAAGGGAAGCTTGGAAAGAATGCCTTCCGCGTTGATTTCGGAGGCGAAGTCGCAGACAATGAGGCCCGGGACCGGTACGGAGAAATGGGTAGCGGAATAAAAGTGCCGGGGAGGGGTCGTGCCGGGTACCGCCAGACGGCGTACCAGCGGAACATACAAATAAAGCGGGACCTACAAAGGGACGCCAGCGAGATCTGGGCGCCGCCGTTCCTCTTCTCGCCGGAAGACGAGACGGCGGAGCGGTGCTACAACCAGTTTATTGACCCCGGAATCACCGTGCCGACAGCTGGGTGGGGCAGGTACATGTTCTTCGGCGGCCCAGGAGGGCGTCATTGCGACAGAGAAACGTTTACATGTCCTCCTGAGTGTCCAACTTCTTGTATAATTCTACATCTGTGCCCTAATGACCCTCGGTGTCTGGGCCCAAGAATAGATCTCGAACCAGCTTGCTGTCCTTCGCGGGCTGCGGAAGAGAACGCCTTCTGCCGAAGACAGCGGGAGTTCTGTAGAGAGCGGGACTGCGACTGACGTTATCCGGGGGGCGACTTGCTGTATGAGAGAACTCGAATATGCCCGCTAGCTACGCGCTGGACTACCGAACACGTTTAGAGTACCTACAGATGTTAGAATATGCTCTTCCATAGGCCAAGCCGTGCATGCGAGTCGGAGGTAGCGAGTCTTGACATCTCTCTAGCTCCCTTAATGCTGACCCTCAATCAATGCTGTTCTATTCGCTCGAGCTACAAAAACTACTGTAAAACATTTGAGTAGTTTAAATTGACTAATTCTCCCTGATACTATTGGCCTGCTCCCCCTCTGGCTATGGTATCAATACACCGATTAGTCTAGCGCAATGTCCTAAGCATCGTTCAAACAAACGCTGCAAACCCGACGGTCTTTAGTTTCCGACCAAAATTTGTCCCCCACGCTATCCCGACAGCGATTGCATATACATATGCTGGTAGATCCCGAAGTTTTATATCTGTCGAGTAGTAAAGTAGCCAGCAGCCCTTCCTTCGATTGTTGGGCGAGGGTTGGAATCCAAGTTTTTTTTTTTTTTTTTTTTTTGGGGGGGGGGGGGGGGGGTCAAGCTTCGACGAAATGTCGGAACCGTTGATAAATTTCTTTAGGATGTCCCAGTCCTTTACGGTTGAACTCAGGGAAAGTCCATTCGCGAGATTCCAAATTTCCCTCCGAATCTCTTGTTGTATCCCACGTCTTCAGAACTGCAGTTGTCCAATTTAGAAAAGCCTCCAGGGTCGTGGTTCGTAGATCTTCTATATCGAGATAGGTTGCCGCGTATAAAAGGTTAAGAATTCGTTCAAGCCCAGATCAGTGCTAACCACCGCTTTTTCTCCATATATCCATCGTGCAGCTATCTCAAAGGTAGTTGGTGTCACCCCTGAGACAGAGAGTGTTATAGTGCCCTTGGTGCTCGCACTCGCCTCACAGAGGCCATCAAAGTAGTTCGATGCCGTACAAACTATCGCTCGATGAAGATGGTACTTTTGTTTCTCCTCGCCATCATCAATAATGACAACGAGGTCTGCGTATTTAGGACTATTGAAAAGCCTATGTCAAAGTATTTAGTTAGAGATATTCGAAATGGATGTAGGATGGGGTTAGATATGATGGGGAAGTGTAGAAAATACTTCAGTAGCGTATCTTGGTGACTGCCTTCTGACATCTTGCAAGCTTGACGTTCTCGATATCGATATCAATGCGGTGAAGGACAGGTAATATCGGCTTTTGCGTCGGTGCTAGCTTCCTAAAAGTGGGAGCCTAGCGGGCCGATATAGCGAGACTATTTGGTTTGATATTGATGTGAGAGTTGATAGTAGACTTGAAGAGCGTTCGTTGTCGCGCTGGAGAGTGCTGGTCTCGTTAGAGGCAGAGGGTGTTAGTCTTGAGAAGGTACTGGTGGCGTCTAAGGACCCCAACGCATTGCGCTCTCAGTGGTATGTTATACGTTGAACCCCCCCCCCCCCCTTTTTTTTTTTTGGCACCAAAGAGCTCTAGAGAGCGGCGACTATATAGACTAAAGTCATCTATCGAGTTCTCGGGGCGTAGGCGGCCGATAAATAAGCTCGATGAAAATCTCTGGTATTGTGATTTATTGACTAGAGTACAATATTATGACGCGGTATCGCCCGTCGGACAAATCTGGTTACAAGACCGCCGTTAAACTAGGAGAAAAATAGGATAGTAGGAGGAACATTCCGTTATAATGAACAGGCCGAAGCAGTACACTCAAAATGACATGCAACAATATCCACCAGACGCTCCCCCACCTCAAAACTGTACTACTAGTGAGCACATTTAGCCTAGCTCTCTTCCTGCAACATGATTTTCGGCGACACTATCCTAGCCAATACTTAAGCGTGTATGGCTTCCTTGCGTCTATATCGGCTTGGACTGTTCGCCCCCCGCAGCCACACATACCCTCTGCAGCGTCTCTATCAGAATTAATATGACAATTAATACATAAACTCGTGAGTCGCAAAGTTTGTGCGGCCCCAATAACAGCGGCTGTGAATAAATGCCCGGCGGAATTATCTATGATCTGTTGAAAAAGCTCTTCTGGTTTCGGTCGCAACCTCAAAATGATGAATTCAGCACACTTGGTCAACTTTCCAAGGTCAGACGTGGAGCAGCTATTACAGAATCGAATGAAGAAACAGAACAAATCCTTTCTCTGGCTGTATAGAAGAGCTAATGATTTATTTCTCGTGAATTTTAGAAGGTGATCTAAAAGCTCTTCTTTCAATGTAGGCATCTGGAGGTAGTCTGCGGCATCGTAGACGTTTTGAACGTGAGCACCGTATGCGGGTTCCAATGCCAAGCCCCCATCGTACATCCAGCGAGATATTACTTTGAAAGCTTCGGATTTGATCTCGGGCAGGTGTATTTCGTTGGTAATGCCTTCTTTGAACGTATTTGGCTTTAAGGCTGCCTTGAAGAAACCAGATGTAAGACATATGACTAAACGGTGCAAGTAAAAAACGGTGCCTTTTGAGCCAACGGTAACGGTAACGTCAGAAGCGTCGCGGTCGTCGAAGATTCTATGTCCTAAATCCATTAGCATTTTTTCGCTGATTAATACCTCAATGAGGGGTGTGAGACCCTACCGCATCAATTTACATTGCTCTAGAATGAAAATATCGGATTCTTTGCCTGAATTCATGATTTCGGGTTGACCACTGTTAGTCTTCCGACGTTTTTGCAAAGAATTCCGATCCGCAGTGGCCTTGGACGGCATTAGGTGAACCCTGACTCCTGGAGACAATGTTCTTGTTCCCGCTGAATAACGATCTAGGAGGATATAATTGCTAGTTAGTTACTGGTGGGACGTATATTGGCGGTTATCTAGGTCTGTAAATATTAAGCAAACGTACTAGGATAAAATATATGCTGGTTTCCCCCCAAGTCATATCCTAGCGCCCACATCGCCCTAGTCTGGCCTGGAAGACTCTAGAAAGAACCAAAAGACTATTTTTGGCCTAGATTTAGCAAAGGAAACTAGTCATGCTCGCGTTCGGGTCATTGAACTTGCCACGAAATTGCAAAACCCGTATTACGAAGTACCCTAATTATCGGATCGGAGCGGCGTATAGGTTAAAGTGAAGTTACTTGAAATTGGATGTTTAATTGTGTTAGTTATAACGTTACATGTACGCGGAAAATACGGAACAGTCCTCAGACCCCTATTATCCCGTACCAAGGCCCAAATCCAGGCACTCTATCATTCCTTGCGTTAAACTTTTCCACTATGAGATAAATCTAGGAATCCAACCATTGAATGCGAAGTATTTGCTGACTACCAAGAATAAAATATAAAATACCAACGAGTAAACCGACAAACGAAGACCCAGAGCGTTTAATGGTAATTGTACTAGTAGAAACCATAAACTTCAATCCCCGTGAGCGGGAGTCGGAACCGGCAGAGCATTACAACAAGCCATGCATTCATGTCGTCCTGTTTCCATTGCGGCTTTCTCTGCTATTTTTTGACAAGGAGAACACAGTGTGCGATCGATGACCCGTTGGCACCTTTCAAAAGGAAGACGGACTAATCGCTCCCATACAGGATCGTTTGGCTCCTCGGGGAGCCAGGCCGGTGAATGGAAGACCTTAAAATGCGGTATTTCTTCGGCAAGCTGCCTAAAAAGTGGCATATCCTCAAGACTTAACATGCTGCACATGCTGTTGATCTTGTTCCAAACCTCGTTAAGTTCGTCATATATTTCTTTCGGACGGCCAGCTTTTTCCTTCAATGAATCAATCACGAATTGCATCGCAACTAATTGCAGTTCTTCGATACCGAGATCATGAGCCATAAAAAATACATCCACGAGGAGATCTGAGCCTCGGCTAGCATTTAGTATTTTTTTGTCTCCATAGACCCAGCATATGACTATGTCGAACGGCTTCGGCTCGAAAGCCGGGATTAAAACGGTCTTGCGTCCGTCTTTCATCGGCAATTCGCCGCAGAGGTAGTCAAGGCGTGTTGATGCAGTCCGGATGATGGCTTGGTGGAGGTAATACTCTTTCTGGCTTGTACCTGTGCCGACTTTTAGAATGACGTCTGCGAATTCTGGATCGTTGAAGATTCTACCCGCGTTTTTGTTGTTAGAAAAAGTAGTGGTAATCAGAGAGCACAGTTTGCCGCTATGAGAAATGGGTGGGAGTAATACTTTAAGAGACGCGTCTGGTTTTTGGGTCCACCCATCTCTTTAAAAATATTTGCCATTATTTCGCGTGTCGTGCTCTTTACCGTAATGACTAATCGGCCCTCGTATTTGGATTTTTTGACAGTTGTGGGAATTATACTGCGGCAGCTAGCCTGGTAAGATTGTATATTCTCAAGAGTGATATCGAAGATAGTGCAGTGAGGGAACGGTGTGTCTAGCAACAAATGCAAATTTGTTCTGGACGACGAGAATTTTATTTTGCCGTGTGAATTATCTTTACGTTTCTAGAAAGTTTCCGCCCTAATTCTAGGGAAATTTCTAGGTTAGGCACAAAAAAAGACTATACTACCCTGGAACATAGGCGAATAGCGTGATATTCTACGATCTTTAGTTCCGCCGATTGTGGCAATCTAGAAGTGGATAGAACTATAATTCTAGCTAATGTTAATCGGCTATACCAATGGAATGATATAGAAATGTGTTCACGATAGCAATCACGTCGGGGTTCCACACCTTTCACGATTCTGAACACTCTGAATCTTATAACGAGTGGGAACCATACATTGCGAATAGGCGCACCAGGCAAGGAAAGAGAAATAAATCAGGTGGGAAGGAAGAAAGGAAGGTAAAACTGAAGATTCTATTGCCTTTGAACGCCACTCAAGTGTGAAGGTTAGACATGGCTTCACTGTGTGGAGGGTGATTTACGAGACTAGAGATTATCGATTCTAACACATGGCGCTGGCGTTGGCAGGATGGCTAGGCAACCCGTGCACTCTCGATGCATCGACGGTGGCCTGACGTTAAGTTCTCCTCAATTTCCAATTTCTGGCAATCCTGCAGCGTGGCAGGGACTAAGATCAAGAACTCCGTGGTGCCTTCCGAGGAGTGCGGTCGCCAACAACTCGGATTGTTACCCTCTTGCAAACCCCACTAGCCAGTCAGGGTCTCGAGGGTTCCTAAGTCCTATAGTGTGAACAAATTTGCTGATGTTAGCCGAGCGGCTCGCAGACGGCATCAAATAATGCCCAAGAGCCTATGGTACCCGGTGGTCTGGGGCATCTCGTTCTCCTGCTCCAATAAACTTCAGTGAGTATATGCGGTCGTGGCTAGTAATATTCACGCGAGGGTCGCTGGTCAGTACTGTGAACTCCTCACATCTCGGAGGTATAGTATAGATAAGGTTCCTATGGCGAAATAAAGGTCTGATCGCTTCATAAAACTACCTTTCGGCTGTAGGTGAACTATAATATATATAGTATATTGCAAACAAAGACTCCTAAAGAATGTACTAAGAAATTCGAAACACGAAAATAAGCACAAACGACACATTCTTTGCAAATACATACAAATGAAATAGCATCACTTTGGTCTCAGAAGCCATCTAGCTAGTCCATGACCAGTGATTTGCGAGCCGTGGTTGATAGTAAAAAGGTAAGCCGCAATAGCGGCGCTGTACCACATTAGTCTGACAGGTCATCACTCTCATCAACAAAGTCCCACTCGGTTTCATCCGCTGCTCTACTCAAGCTTTCCGGTACCATGGTGATAACAACACCATCGTCCCACCGCTTCCACTTTGGGTCTTTCTCTTTCGCCGCATTTTCCTTGTAAGAAGGAAAGAGGTTGATCTTCAGCTCCCTATTTTGCGCCCAGTTTCGAGTCTCCACCATACTGAGTAGGAAGCTTGCCTCTGTTAGGTGCATGAGGACAATGCCGTTACTCGATCTTGGAATGAGATCAATAAACATGAACTCCTTTGAATATCTGGTGAAGATATTAAACCGTAGGTTTGATAGCATTGTCGGTGGCTCTGGATCGTAGTCTTCGCTCAACAACGGCCAGGGTCCCGACTTGGGGTCTCCGGCTCCTCTTCGGATTGCGATAGTGAGTTTTAACAAAACGTTTTTTGCGGTTCCTGGCCACCATTCCTGGCCTCTGATGCTAAATACGAGATCAGGAGGTAGTTTTGTCCCTGTAGGAATGACGTTGGGTATACGCGGAGCATCAAGAGTGTACACCTGGAAGTTGAATATAGGACGGTCCAGGGGTTGAACGGGGTCCGATATGGCCATCGGGCGTAGTACAGCTCTAGGAGGCTCCGGTGTAGGTCTATACAGTTTCGTAGGATATAAACGGGGTTTCTGAAGAGGTAGTGGCAGTGGTGGGGGTTTGCATTGATGAGACGGGAACGGGGGCACGAGGAATTGGAATGGCTCGTCAGGAAGTATCTTTTTCGACTCCATTATTATCATACCGATATCGAGGGTATAGATAGGCTCGTTCAGTTGGAGTGCCAACATCGCGGAAGTCGGCTTCGGCTCTGTGAAATCGGGCCCCATACCCTTGGGTTCCGTGAGAATCCTATGGATCTCTTTGGCGTAGGCAGCCGTCTTCATGGTGCGCGATTCCCAGTCAAATATTTTAGACACTGAGCGTTCGTATGGGACATCCGGACGAAGCGCTTGCCCGTCCCTTGGCTTTATAGCCTCTTTCGGTTCGACGGTATACATTTTTTTGATATCCAATGTAAGTGTATCCTTGTCAAATTTAGCGCCTGCTGTATACATCTGTTGGTGGGCCGGGAGCGTGAACTTTAAGCTTTTCAGCTTGGGAGGCGTACAGTCGAAAAGGCAGAGCATGATGTCGGATGACAGCTTCCTCTGCACTAGAATTGGAGCCTTCGGTTTCTCGTCGCTTAGTTTCGAGATTTCGTGGAACGTGGCGCTTACAGTAAGGTCTGGAAACTGGACTAAGACCTGAGACCGTAGAAGGAAGCCATACTTTGGCATCTGCGGTTGATACCCAAACTGAGGGCTCCTTTCTTTGAAAAAGTCGCTAAGTGCATTTTTCAGAGCGCTACGGCAATAGTCCTTATCCGGCTCATTAGTCCACTGATTTGCGAGACTGAGCGCTCCATCAATCAAGGCATCGGTCCAGTTCTCGTCGATGAAGAAGAACCGTAGTGTTTCCTCTGGCAAGTATGATTTATCCGGAATTAAGTAGTGCGCGGGAATAGATGCGAGGTGTAGTTTGTCATGAACCCAGCTCTGAACTTGAGCGTAATCGGTGTTGGTGGGGACCTTATGGTAATTGTATTTGCCTCCATCAGGAGATGATGCCATCTCGAGAGCCACGGGAACGGCATTCTCATATATCTGCGAAAATATATGCGGCGACTTAAGGGTAATATCGACCCGCTCCACAGACGTTCTTTGCCACCGGTTCGTACTCACGATATTGGTATTGTTGATATGGAGACTTGAGTTGAGATCTCCCAAGCCTTTAACCAATGCCGGCATGCTTTTAACGAGATCCGGACGAGATACATAATCTCCTAGCTGTTTGTGGATATTCACTTGAGAAACTTTCAGAGCCTCCATATGCATATATCGTCTTACTCTCGAGAGTGCGGCCGTAAAGGCCTGGTCACCCATTGCTAGAGTTTTGCCAAGTTGCCAAGCGGTTGCATAGGAAATATCCATCAAGGACAAGTCAGGATCCAGGATCTGAAGATCCGTCCCAAAGTTCGATTGGATAGTCATGTGCTGCATACCAGTATCTTTGCCGTGTGGTACTGATTTAGGGACTAGAGGTCCCCTGTAAATGGCTGCTGTTTCCTCTCCAGTGGCGGTTCGATGACGAACGAGAGTATAGCCATCGTCCTGGCGTTTACTGATTATTTCTTCTAAGGATAGTTTAGATCCATTTTGCTTCGGCTTATCCGCTGGTTGAGTTCGAAAATCGGTTCTTAAGACTGTTAGGGTGTCGCCTAACTTCTGCAGGGCATCCCTAACGTCGAAAGAACCTGGTGGAAGGGATGTGTACGTCCAACTATACAAGCTGGTCATAAGAATATTTTCTTTCCAGGTGGAGATATCTTTGCCTTCAATGCCTTCGAGAGAAACCAAGTGCGCGATCAGTGGAGTCGGTTTCTCCGTATCGAACGGGCCGACCCTATGTGACACGATGACACTGTATGTTTCATCAGTGCCATTCATCGCAGACATCATACCCGCGGTCGCTATTTTGCGGACATGGCTAAGGTAACGATACTGAGATATATCTCCCTTTTTACCATCCTCAGAGAAAAGTTTCTCAAATAACTTCCTCTTAATGCTTATGAATGATGCTGTCTGCCCCTTTTCTCGAGAGTCGGGTCTACCAATTAGACTCGTTGTCTTCTCGGTTCCAAGTTTCATGTTGTCGTAGGCCATCCCAACATTGGCGTCGATGGCAAGATTCTCATTCACTTGGGCCTTCGGATCCCCAGTTACCTTTGGGATAATGGCGGGATCCTCGATTCCGAGTTCGTCCGGGGTAAACGTGATAAGCGCAACCCAAGGGATCCTGGTCTTGGCGATACAATCGTCTGGAGACCCCGCTGGGCACTGGTCTTCATCTTGCTTTGCGGAACTGGAAAAATTTCTAGCCCAAGGAAAATGCGGATCCTTTAGAACCAAATGCGGTAAAGTCTTGGGTAGCGCCGTATGCCCCCTCGGTGGGGAAAATGAATCCACTGCTTCTTCCGCCAAACTGAAGCGAGGCGCGATGACTGTGAAATCTTGAGTAACAGGGACGGCTTTCCGCTCAATCGGCTTTTTCGGGTCACTTGTAGGTACAGTGACCGTTTGCTCAACTTTTATCGTGTGCAAACCGCCTTCAAGAGAAGGGAGATAGTAGGAGCGGAAGGCTGCCTCCCCAGGTTGTAAATCTGGCATGGTGTTGTTGAGCAGACGCTCTTCGTGCCATAATGTTAGGTACCGATAAGGTATAGGGGCCATGGTCGCGGGGCCAAAAAATGGTAATTTGGTTAGAAGGGCTTTATAAGACTTAAATTGTGGAGTAGTGAGTAAAAAGGGATTTGTAAAGACGATAGGTGATTTTTGTAGGTTTGCGCTACCGAGTCTTCCTGAGAGCACTCTGTGAGAGAGTGGGCGGGACCTCCCCTTTAAATAGACAATCGGACAGCTAATGCGACCGTCTCTTGAATGCAGAAGTGGGGTTCCACGGCTGAATGATTCCTTCTTCAGCTGGCCAATGCCGCGCAACGGAGAATGGGCTTGCGAGAGGGGGGTGCGGAGCCTGGATGGCTACTGGGTCATGGTCATACGAGCAGCACCGTGCTGTTTCGTGTGATGCAATGTAATTACTGGGGAAGACATACTTAGAAGTATTTCGTCTTGTATAGCTTCTCATGTGTGTAGACGTGCGATTCACTGATAAGAGTCTGTCATGAGATATCATATCGCAGTTCTGGTATTGTGGCTGTTACTTGGATCGCAATATATTTATTATACAGAGAAATATGGCAGTAAAATCGAATATGAGAATAAAATGAATGAAGTAAAGGTACGCCCAGTGTTTGCTCACCCTATTTATCGACTTTGTCTCGCGGAGGCGGATCAGCGAGCTGGAGGTATCCTTCGATGGCAGTATATGGGCCTTCTTCAACTCTCGACTGTTGATCCATTGCATCAATGGTGAGAGCCATATACTTTTCCATGATTTCTGGTTTGGTTTTACCAGGCTCATTGGTTGGCTGACTTGAGTCGGGCACAGGATCCATCATATATGGCTGAAGCCAGGCCCATTGATTACCCGAAACTGATGGCAATTGGACGCTCATATCACTTTTACCATCTTTCCCAACTTTTGTAACAGGTTTATCGGCTGTTAGTTCTTTATCGGGGTTGAAGTTTGGGACATCTTTCACTACAAGAACCGGACCCGCGTGGAAGAATGCCTTCATCTTCTCTATTGCGGTCTGCCACGTCCAATTTGGAAGCGTGATCTCTTTTACCGGTAGGATTCCGCTATAAGCGTGAATCGGAGAAAAAGGGTCCATAAGAGCCCCAAAGGCATGCTGAGAGATCTCGTCATCGAAACGCGTCTCGTATTGTTCCGCATCCACAGAAGACGGGTCAATGTAAAAACTTTCCAGAGACGGGTAGTTTTTCTGTTCAATAAGCCGTAGAAATTCAAACTCAGCCTGTTTATTTTCTTTTGGAGGAACAAGATCGTTCGGGTTGTAGTGGGAGTAGAATTTTTCCAAATTTAGCGCATCGCCTAACTTGCAGTCACTCGGGTCCTTTCCATTGAAGTACCCTACGAGTCCATCAAACCCGCGCTCTTTGTCTCCGAGCTTGAAATTGAACTTATAGGTATTCCGTTTTGGTTTTTTGGGGATTTCGTTGGGAGGATTTGGCAGCAAATACTGCTCCGGCTCCCTGTCATCCGTGAGCTGGCTGGATAGTTCATTCGATGCTAGCTCTAACGACCAACCCATATTGACGAGAGCAAGTGGTCGTCCGATCAAGGAGCTTGTAAATTCGGCGTAAGCGCTGGGAGGCGACTGCAGCTGAACAGTCGCGGCATTTATCATACCAACGAACTCCTTGAGGTAGGCGTTATTACCCAACTTCTCAACTAGAAGTCCCAACTGACGAACTTTAGGGTTAAGCACAAGCTTTGGGTTTTCTGGCTTCTTGAATGGAATCCATTCTGGTGATGTGACTGATCTGTTTTGGCCCCCTAGCCGGATCTCTCGGTAGAATGTGCCATCTGGTAGGAAAATTTGGATTCCGTTGTTTGCGTAATTGACAACGACCCAACCCCATATCGGCTCATCCCACTCGTTCATAGGGCGCCAAAACGGCGATTTAGTATCGTAAGAAGATATTCTGTTCTTGTTGGTAAAGGTTTCCGGGGACTCCTCTCGCGGTACGATGTAGGCGCCGTTCAGCCTCGCTGGTTGATTGATCGAAGGTGGTACTTGAACATATTCACACCTCAGTGGGTTTTCATCTTCCCGTTCAATGATATTAGGAAGGCCCTCCTTCCCTTTGATACCCTCAACGGTATGTGGCTTATACCAGTCGCTAATGCATGGCCAAACCTTTTGGGGAGTAAGTGATGGACGTTGGTCGATAACGGTAATAGCTTGCCCGAACTTGTCGATGATGTTGAGTTTTGAGAATTTGAATTGACCGTGCGTAACCGGTTTGAAAGTTGGGTACTGCGTGCTGGGTGTCCTTTTGCTCGTACCATAAGGAGTTACATCGGACTCAATACCGATGCGGCCTAAGGCTGCGGCTGTGAGACCTGCTTGATTTCGCGTAGCTTCTGGGATGACTCTCAGCTCTCCGGTTTCCGGTACTTTCAAGATTGGCTTGACGTGGTTTCCTTGTTCAAGCGTAAGGAGGTGGCTCGTGAAGCCAGCCAGTGGAGCAGAAATAAACCCTAGCTGGCGCAGTTTATTCTTAATGAAGTTCTCGTCACCTTCATTAAGGCCACAGTCGGGCACTAATGGAGTGTCATCAAAGAACTGCTTGACTTTTGCCTCGAGAGAAAAACTGGGTTGAGGAAGAATCAAAACTCTACCAGAGAGGGATCTATCATCCCTTTTTTCGAGTGGTATATCTTTGAAATAACCGGCCAGATCTTCACCATCTTTAATTTTGTAGTGAAGCTTTGTGGCTACCCCGTGACTAAGTTTATGTTCTTCCAAGGTCCAATATTTATCGTAGTGTAGATGGACGTATTCAGCTTCCCACTCCAGAAAGAGTGGAAACCACGGTTGAGTATCATTCCAAAGATCTCGCCATGGACCTAAGATTATTTTATCGTCGTCGTCCTTATCTACCTCTAGCTGATCATGGAAAAGAGGCGGTTGCTTCTCGATTAAGTTACCAGGAGCCTCGGTTCGCCGACGATTCAAAAGAGCAAATTCATTGACCAAAGCTTTCATTGACTTGCTGACCTGTGGAATTCTTTTTTCGACTAGGTTTAGTAGTTCAAGCCAGTCCCCATCTTCGGATATAGGTGTTGTCCGGTCATCCTCGAGGATCTGGCTGTCGAGACGGAACTGTAAAGTTTCCAAAAAATCCGGTTGCCAACCAGATTTTACACCCCCAACGAGAAGAGTAGGATCTCGTTGTTGGTAGTAGGTTGGACGTGTTCCAGGTAAGAATGACTTGTTAGACTCTTTGGATTTCGTGATCGTTTCATTAACCTCGATTGCTTTCTCTTCGAGGTTTTGGATGAGCTGGTCTATTCTTATCACTTCTTGTTCCGTTTTTTTCTTGACGTCGGCCATCGGGTTCGCCAGAATACAGTATTTCCACCATTCGGAAAACATCTTCCAACGGAGTTGTTTGATTCTGCGTGTAATTGCGTCTAGGAACGCTTGGGAGCTATTGAGTTTTGCGAGTGCTGTGCGGGTTGCGGGCGAAATATCCGCCCCCGATTCTGTGTTCCCCCCTCCAGATATATAATATCGTTGACCACCTTCTAACCGTAAATAGTTCCAATTGTATAGCAGATCTGCGGCTTCGAATTGTGTTTCGACGCCATCATCCCGCGCAAGGAGGTACCTCTCCAGCTTGCTGATGATGGTTTCAAGCCTTTTAGGGGTTTTCTCTTTTTCGATGTCTTTATGTGCATCGGCGTATGTCGTAAGTGCGTCTAATGGTGTGGTGCCAACTGCAACTGGGAGAGTTCCATTCAGAAGCGCGGCATATTTATCCCCTGGTATGTTCTTAGGTGGATTTACCGAACTCCATTTGACTTGATAGATCGCCCCGTGGCAAACGGTTCGTGTCGACTCTGTGGACTTAAGCCACTCTTTCATTTGTTCCGTGACATCCTTATTCCCTTTATAACCCTTTATCTCCATATTCATCTGAGATAATCTGTCAAGTCGCGGGGTTTTGTTGTCTTCTTCAACGTGAAATATATCCTTGGCCTCCCTCCAGTTCCAGCCCATAACGTAGTAGCTTGCTTGCGCCTGCTCAAGATAGTGGGGGACTTCATCCACGAGGTACTCAAAGTTATCTACCATGGAGAATACATTTGAGCAATGTGGCTGGTAGTCAGCAAAAAGCTGATTTGAAGAGCCCATAAGCTTGAGGTCGATGCGATCCCTTTGGAAGCCTATTTCCTCCCAGTCTTCCAAAGGAATCCTTTGTCCGATAAAAACCTCAGCTTGCTCGTCCAAGCTGATAGGTTTTTTACCAGGGCCATCTTCATCGGATTTGGCGTATATGAATGGCGAAACATCAACCTGAAGGTCGACATCTTCTCTGAGTTCTTCGAGCTGCCACTTCCTATCACTTTCGACGACCCAGGCGGTCACTTTTTTAAAGTACTTAGCCGCCTCTGCTGGCTGGATACTTCCCATGTCGTCGATCTTTCTAATGACCAGCCATCTAGCTGGGGCATCCGGAAATATTGGTGTCGTCGGGTCGCTATCCGCCGATGTGACGCCCGGTAATTCAGAGGACGGCGGCTGAGAGGGAGGACTTGATTTTGGAATGCCGCTGCGATATACGAGAGGCATCGTCCAATGCAAATAGACGCCTTGCCGGTTGCGAAACTGCTTGAATGACCCGAGGTCGGTGAAGCGTGAATTGCGATCCGATGGCCACGCATTGTGAAGATCAACGTGGTGCATAATATCGCTCTGTAGATATCCCGCACCAAGGCGTAGGAAACTGTAATTTGGTTGTGTGATTGGGGCGATTTTTGCTTTGTCGATGCCGCTATCGCACACCGGTTTGTTGAAAACAAAAGCATCCAGTTTAACTGGAATAAGGACATTCTGGTCCGCCATCTCTCAGGGCTCTGAGGTCCCAGCTTGAAAGAGTTGGTCTGAGTTAGAGATATTCCCTGCAGGAAGGAGCAGATTGTTGAATGGGGAGACTCGTTTGGGCTTGTGGGATATCATACAGGCTCTATATGCATTGAACCACCAGACATCGATACCATGTTGGATATTGACGTTTCTGTGTGTTGCCGACTACGAAGAAAAAAAATTCGGTGGAGTGGGGTTGCGGAGTATGCCGGAGTCACAGTTTTCCGGTGAGAGGTTTATCCCGCCACTTCGAAGATGCGGCTGGCTAGATGCGGTGAATGAAAAGCTGAAAAGCCATGATGCATAACCTCAATTGGATATCGCAGGCTTGGGTAACTTTTTGCGAACCGTTTGCCACCTGACATGTCGCCGGATCCCCAAAGCACAATCCCAGCCGCTTTGCCGTTTTGGGCGCACTTCCACTTTAGGAATAGTCGGACGCCGCACAGCGCCATGTCGCCAAGGCAGGGGTTCCTATTGGTACGCACTCAGGAATATGCGGGCGTTCGCTGACAAAACATCTCGTCCCAACTGCCTTCAGCTCAGCTTCGGGGAACTCCCTGTCGGAGCACAATATCTTTGTGCGCAGTTGGTGGTCGCAATCGGGCGCCGCAGCGCACTGCGGGGTTGCTGCATGCTGAACCATTGCCCCACCCTCGCATGCGTGCGACAATCGATGACCTGCGCGATGCGACCTATTCGACGCAATGCCCTCTGGATGCAGGTTCGAGGACAAAGCGGGATATTGCACATGCTTGGCACCGACTGCGGGGCAATAGCCAGAACAAGACATTTTGATAGACCTGAGAAAAAAATGTTCGGAATCAACCAATTCTCGCCGTCTCCGACTCGATTGCGAAATCATATACCTCACACCCTCTCAGCGCGCCTTCAAGCCACCACTTAAAATATTGTGGACCTCAATGCTTCCTGACCCGTACAGACTCTGAGAAATTGATCAGCTGAGGCATATGCAGCGTTGAAGTTGGCTATATTCCACAAGAAAGATAGCAGGGCTGACAGCTGTCGACATCGGGACTCCAAGGCTGCCAATCGAGTGAGTGTAGTCCATGGTCCAGGCAGCAAATCTTCTACGGATTGGCTTCAAGCGAACCGAAATTTTAGAGCTCACTAGAGCTCGTGATAGCGGCAATGCAAAGATGGCGTTTCTCAGCTGAATTTTTGGTGGGGTTTAATAGCACTACCTCATTCAGCTCGGCATCGCGGTCGTCGATATCGATTCCAGTTGAGTGGCTATTCAATCCAGAAGCTTCTAAGACCACGATTTCTAGTTTCCCGGGGCTGCATGAGATATAGATCAGCTGGACAGTATTTCTCGGGCTGTCGTCGTATCTGAGTTCCATTGCGGCGCGCCATCGGTGGGGGACCGATGGCCATATTGGCTAATGAATAAGAACAATATACCGAATCTTTAAAGGTAACCTGTCCGCGCACCTCTGGACTCTACCTTTCGAACTTATGGCCGTGTCAATCATGTCTGCTCAGACCTCATAAATATAGATCACCCGCCTGAAGTTCAGCACTTGAGAGGACTAACAGTCTTTAAAATCTCATCTCCTTTTAAAACCTCCTGTCAGAGATGACTACACCAGCTGGTATCAAGCCTTCTATAAGTGAAACACCCACGTCAAGGCCCCCACAAACGTTGCAAACATCTCTTGCGAACGGCATCGGATCTTCCACCTCAAATACATCTAGTTCTAGTATTACAAAAAAGCCAAACAAAGTTAAAAAAATGTCTGCAGTTGCAGCAATCATCAATCCTCTCACCTCCTTGAAAGGTGCAAAGACCAAAGTCGCCATCTATTCAAGTCTTGACAACTCCACGCTGGGATTCGAACAACGATTCCTCGGCGACATCATCAACAAAGCGAAAGGAGATTTAGGAAAAATCACACTCAGGAATCCCTCCACCTTGGTGTCTGTGTTGCTAGAGGATATTGTACGTATCTCGTCCTTACTTTTAGCTGCGAGTGCGCATACTAAATCTGGCCTTTGGGTTAGATCCACGTCTATGGAGTAAACAACGAGGATAATCTTTGTCTCCTCCATCCAGTATATGAGCCAGTACCGGACGCCGTAATTTCGAACGGTAAAATTACTGGCTGCAGCGACGGCGATTCGGAAGGGTGGCTATTCTACCAAGCGTGAGTCTAGACGTCTACTCTAGAATATATATAAAGATAAATAAATCCATGACGCCCAGGCTAACCGAAGAATAGCAAGGAAACTAATGGTACTGAAATATTTATATACGAGCAATTGCTCACGGGTACCGGAGCAGGAGCCTCAAAACTAGAGGATATCTCCGGTACTATTGAGGATACTAGTCTCGCTGCCTGCTACGACGGGGAGCACCGATGGCTGGCGTATCAAAACAAGGACGGCTGTGTTGTGCTGCGAAATGTTGACAGAAAAAAAGGTATACTTCATATACTCCAGCAGTATGACATCTTGTGGTGTCTAAGACGGAAAAGTCGCTAACAAAATTCCAACTGCAATAGAGGCCATTCTCGAGAATACGCAGTACACCGCACATACTCAAACGCCTCTCGGCGTCGTCTACGTTCCTGGAAGTGGAAAGATCCGTGGACGCGTGTTCGTCTACTACCTCCATAAGGACCTCAGTATGAGGCGAGCGTTTGTCGAAATCGACGACGTCGTTGATTTCAGAGGCTATGGACAAGAAGCCGTTGTTGAGAAGTCCGGGGCAGTCGCCGATTGGACACAGCTATCTGTAATTGCGGAGCCTGGTTCTAACACGATCCACATCTACGCTGTGAAAGAAGCGAAAGTTGATGCCGGCAAACAAGTCAGCGCAATTATAGATAGCTGGGGTGCCTCCATTCAAAAGTTGGAGGAATATCATCATAGCCATCATCGCCACTATCGAGATGTCAACGGCGGAATTGACGAACCACACCACGCTCCTGGGCATGGAAAGCACGAGCACCGCCCAGTACCTGGAAAGCGGTTTGACGGCCACTACCATTTCCCAGGGGCGGGGTTCGAAGGCCACATTCATCCACATAAAGTGGGGCGAGAGGATTATCATTACCATCACCCTCAAGAAAGGCGGCCACCACCACATTCCCATCACCATAATTTCCCGCATGGTGTAGACAAGCACATGTTTGCTGGGATGACTGATATGGAAGTCGAACTCGGGAAAGTGAATATGAACGCCCTGCTCAAGCTATGTTTCGGCGAGCCCCGCGTCGAGTATAGTAATCCGTACTACGGGCATGCTTGAATGACCTTGAAATCGGGATACATTACTCGAGCCCATTTCCATGGCTAAAACATGGCTTAGTTAATTTTGCAACAAGTACTTTTTCGCGCGTTGAACATCTTCTTTGAGGCTATTCGATTTTTGGGATTTGCTTCGCTCCTACTCGCATGAGATTATTGTTTTGCTTTTCTGAGGTTACTACGCTCTTGGTTGTTCGGGTTTTGTCATAATTTGAATTTTGTCGTTATCGCGTGTCTATCAATATATCCGTATAATCTTTCCGCCGTGACCTAGTAATATAATGAGGAGAATCACAACTTATAATTTATTTTTCCTGAATGAACTGAGGGGCACGGTCACCCATAAATGAACCGCTTGCAAGTTTCCACAAGCATTCATTTTGAAAACTTTATCGACTCACTTTCCTGCCCGGGTAGCCCACCCGCCCCCCCTAATGAGAAGCGGTTCACACGATACGAAAATGACCCACCATGGCGTATTTTCCGCCCCCGCCCTTAAACACGGATCGCACTCGTAGCTGCTGAAGCCCGCCAATGAGAAATCTTGGGGGGAGGGTTTTGTTCAGCCGGAGCTGAAGAATTCAGGTAGCTGCAGACCGGCCACATGGCCCTATCTCAGGTATTTAAGCGGCCATTCGTACCGTAGATTCCTACTATCAACATCCTTTGCATTTCTACTTTCTCAAACTCTGCCCATTTAACATATACTTATGTTACTCCTACGTATATACATCCCCCAAAACACAACATAGTGGAACCGAGATATATCAACACTGTAGTCGTCCCGGCGTTACGATGCCCAACAACTACATTGTAGAATCTTTCCATATTAATATTGGCGCTGGAGATGCGGCCATTCACGTTTTGTCATCCGGCGACCCCAGTCTCGGGGATTTTCGCAATGGTTATCGCCGGAAGGCCGAGAGGGTTGTATTCGTTGACGGCGGGCCAGCGGGGTTTAACAGCGCTAAATATACCATCAGCATTGCGATCAGAGAAATAGAAGGTCGATATGAGTTTCGGGACGGCTTATTGAAGTTCGACGTCTTCATGGTAACGCATTGGGATCGAGATCACTTCAATGGGCTCGTCCAGTTTCTAGTGAACGATGTCTATGAAGAACTCAACGCACGCCCTACCTCAGGTATAAGAAGAGCCTACTATAATGGCCAAGGTAAACCGCTGTCCTACTTCTGCGCCCCTTACCTCTATGACCTTCCGGCGAAGCAGGATGATAAGTGGGGCCACGAGAATTTAAAGGAAAAAATTGATACGCTCGAGGACAAGCTAAAAGGCATGATCCGAAAAAATGCAGACAACGTATCTATTGATATCAAAGGTCAGGGGCGGAGGTTATGGTCAACAAATGTGCTGAAGCTAAAGGTTGGAATTTCTCTACTCCGCAAGGACTTTTTTGGTGATCTCGAGAAAAACCTCCAAAATTTGCGCATCGACAGCCTCGACGATTTGCTCAAATATAACGGCCCGGTATTGCTTAGGGACGACCTCCCAGTTGATCATCAACTAAACCTAGCGCCGGCGATGTATTGCATTGCTGTAAACCAAACGGTTATTTCAGGGCAATTACGATATAACACGGCGACGAGTCTCACAAATGAATCTTCAATCTGTTGTATCATCCTATGGAGTAACGGGCACCGGTCACACTATTTCGGTGGCGACGCGGATAGTGGGCTAGAGGAGCGAATCGTGAAGTTTGTAACACCGGCATATAATAAGGACGAAGTAGGAGACAAACCCGGGGAGGTACAAGAAAAGCAGCAAGTCTCTTGCATGAAGTTGAGCCATCATGGGGCTAGATCATCGAATCCCATTAATATGTTAATCGCCTTCAATCCAATCCATATCGTGGCATCTGCGGGAGGTGGGAATTATGGGCACCCTCGTGAGTCAAAATGATGCGTTCAATAGTTTTAGTTTATAGAGGGTTAAGTGGTCTGACTTGTTATGCTTACTAGGGTGGGAGGTGGTTTCACTAATCGATGCTTTAAGCCGGGGAAGAAAACACTACACAGGCGAGAGAAATGAGCTTCTACGGTACTTCCTTTTCACAACGTGCTATCCAAGATGGCTCATAAGAGGAGTTGCGGATCACTACTCCTTGGACATCACAAATGTTAAAGAACTATCGCAACAATCCCTTAGAGATGACTTCGAGCTAGCTCGAAAAGCTGCAGGCTCAATCATTCACAGCGACCTTCTAGCTAAGCGAGACATTGCGCACCTGCTAGGCAAATTGCAAACTCAGTGGGAGGAGAGAGACCTTATTTGCAATACGATAGTCAACATTCTCACAACCCTCTCCAATACCAATATGTCGCACTGCCAACCGCCTTTATCCCAGGTCACGACGGACAATAGAAGGCTTACCCAGGGGGGAGACGCTATATTATTCCTTAAAGTGACCTCTACAGGCGGGAGACGCGAGGAAGAGGGTGTAACTGAGGTTTTTACGTCAAGAGAAGGACCGACCTCAACAAGGCGTAGCGTTCGAAAGCAAACCAAACCAAAAAAGAAGCTGCCTAAACCGAGAGGGAACAGGAAAAAGAAAGAGGACAAGAAAAAGAAAGAGGACAAAAAAGATAAAGAGGAGAAGAAGAAGAAAAGCCTCAAGATCCCGAAAGTTCTACGGATTAGGAAGCGCAAGCCAGTCCCCGATGGGGGAAAGAAACGTGGTGGGGGTAAGAATAATCTGTCATGCAACAGTACCGTCTCGGAAATCCCTTTCGAATGGGAATGGGTAGAATCAGAGGAACAAGAAGATTCTAGTTCTACTCTCTCGACGCTTTCATTCCAACTAGACCGGGGGGTGGGGCCGCCGCAGCCTCGTAATCAGGATATTGGGCCACTCCTACTAGATAAGGGTCCTTGTTACTTCATCCCAGAGACGTCGACCATGGATGAGCTACCCGCGGAGGCAGTCGTCGTGCGCGTCCCTGAGACCCACCATATGTTCGACTTTATTGAGGCCTTGGAATGGCAAGGATTTGCCTTACAGCGAGCGCCAGAGCCTGGAACTTCTCTAGGCATCTTGGACAACGATGACCTGTTCCTGTGGTTAGCGACAATCAATGGCGATATCCAAAGCAACCTCAAGGTAACTTTCGCTTCATGGCCGCCCTCAGACGCTACTGTCAATATACCGGAACATGATATAACTTTGGGAAGCACCGCGTCCCCAGAGTTTTCAATGGACTTCCTGTTTGCGAAGAAGCACCGTATAGTGATGGATACGGGATCGGCAACAGTCGTTTTACATGGAACGGATACATCGAGTTTACGGGAAATGCTTACTTACCGATGTACGTTGGTTTTGGGGCTTAATCCTACGTGCACCAACATCAAGGCATCCTTGAGCGAAGTCGCAGAGTTTTTTGGCTTCTCGACGGAAGACTATAGAGTTCTTTCACCCACTTTACTCGGGAGCATGGGCCTGGTATTAGATACGGATACGCCAGAGAATAAGTCTAAGAGCCGCAATGCCCTATGGTTCCGACCAACTCAACAAAATGAAACGGTTGTTCGGCTTCAATTTACACCGGAGGACCCTGATATAGTGGGCCGCTGGCTAAGGGAAAGAATCAAAGGATTCAATGTTTCGAATATCAAGGTAATCGGAAAAAAGACCGCCTATTTGGAGGAAAGAGTAGACGGCGATCGTGCTTCGATAGAAGGCGTCTTAACATTTGTCGCGGATGTGGAGATCGCAAAACTACAGCTGAAATTGTCGATACAAATCCTGAAGGATAGTATATCCCTAAGCATTCAGAACAATACACTAACCAAGGACACTGTAACGCGAATACTATCATGGCTCGAATCTGAACTTGGAGTCTCCGGTCTAAGCCTTAGCAGCTGGTTACGGTCAGCTGGGGTTGATGCTCTTGATTTGGATTCGGTGACGCTTCGGAGGTTGGAAATCAAGATTGGGCTTGATGCGGCCGGAAAGCTAAAAAAGGTGGAGAACGTTCTTCTATCGTTCCAGGTTTTGATGAAGATTGGTAAATCCGGAGAAGGTCAACAGAGCCCTATAGTCTTTCTGTTCGATTTTTGGTGGTCACCGGCGCAAGGACCAAGTCTTAAGGGTGCACTATGGCCTAGTGAGTTTTACTTCCAAATTCTTTCATAACGATACACCCTCCCGGTTGCGCATCACACTAGTGTATATCATATAACTAACTAATGTTGTAGGTTTACCTGAACTACCTGGCGACGCGTTTCTCAAGGCCGTGCCCGATTGGGAGGAGTACTTGGTTTTTGAGCCCCTTACCGGAGGCCCTGAACCGGCAGAGACTTTAAATCTTAAAAAGATTATACCCGGCGATTGGATCACAAATATCCCCAACGGTATTCCCACTGACATTACGGAAGCTGTTATTGAGATTGATGGGAGTCACATCTCATTCCAAGGAGCAATTGAGTGTGACCCCCCACCAGAAGATAGCGATGTCCCCACGTTGTCCCTGGACCGCCTTTCGCTAAACGCCAGCTATACCTGGGACAAAAATAATCGAGACTTCAGTCTATCACTCGGGATAGACATTTCGCTCTATCTACCTAGCGAAAAACCAGATCCAGAAGGGGAGATACTCCCTGGCATCGAGCCAGCTACCCTTCAAGGTGAACTAGAGTATTCTAGCTCGTCAAAGTCATGGGCGATTAAAGCCACAGTTGAAGATCTCACGGTCGCACATATCGCTTCCTTTTGGACACCAAGGTCTAGGGATGGCGCCATGGCCTTTCTGGAGAAAATACGGATAGAATATCTCGACCTCGAGTACAAGTACGATCCAACTAGCGGCGATGGGAAGTATTTCAAGTTTGACGGCCTCCTTACGATAGGCAAGATGAACTTTGGGTTTCTCTATGAACACACAGGTCAGGACTGGAAATTCGGAGCAGGACTCAGAATTCTCTCTAGCGGAGGATCTGATAGCAGCGGGGGCTTCAGCGTAACAGTTCGCGAAATTCTCGAAGGCATTCTTAACAAAGCGCCACCGGAACTACCAGACGCGGTATTGAACATTAAGATTAGCACGCCACCTACTAGTAAAGATCTTTTCCGGTTCGATTGCTTTGAAAAGCAGGAACATATAGTTTTCATCTTTACCCTTAATGTCGGCCCGGTCTCCCTCTCGTTTACACAGTTCCGACATATCAATTCTCCAAAAACAGTACCGTCAAAGAGAATAATCAAAGCTGCAATCACAAAGATACCCACCATCGATGCGGGGATCGTGGGTAAACTACCACAGCCATTTGATCAACTTTATTTCCTCTGGGTGAGTGGGAGCAGTAAAGACAAGTCCGACACCACACCACGAGGAATCACAAAGGCAGAATTTCAACTTCTTAACGACATAGCGGGATTGGAAAATGGGGGTGGGAAACTATATTTCAAGCCGACGAAAGATTTCGATAATTACGAAGATACTGAAGTTGTCATCACCTCTGGTTCTCATATCTTCGTGATTATGAAAAAGTCGTCCGGCGAATCACAGGTGTTGCTCGATTATATGTTCAAACGCAAACCGGAGTCGAAACTATTATCTACGGGTAAAGAAGTATCAAGATGGGCAGCCGACGATACCGATTCAAAAGGCGCGAAGGCTCCTTTGAAAAAGTCTTTCGGACCACTTTCCATCGAGAACGTCGGCCTCATATTCAAAGACGGTCATCTTGGTGTCATGTTTGATGCCACTTTCCTCATGGGCCCTATCGGTCTCTCCCTACTTGGCTTCGGGGTTAAAGTCCCGTTTAATGACAAGTTCAGCCTGAGCAATCCTCCAGGGCTCGAGGATGTGAAATTCTCGTTGGACGGGATGCTGGTTTCCTTTGACAGAGCACCTTTGACTGTCACTGGAGGTTTCATGAGAACCGAGAAAGACGGTATAACATCTTATGCTGGCGGATTAATTATCAAATTTGATCCCTGGCAGTTCCAGGCGGCTGGAGTTTACGCTACTATTCCGAGAGTACAAAAGAAACAGAACGGGGCCGTTACGCCTAATGATCAGAAGTTCACGATGGTATTTATCTACTTCAAGCTTAATGGACCTTTATTCACGGTCGGTTTCGCCGATATCTCAGGTCTTACAGGGGGGTTTGGGGTCAACTCAGACATTAACGTTCCAACTATCGAGCAAGTTGTCAGCTTCCCGTTTATCAAACCTGGCGGGACCGGAGGGCCAGAAGATTCACCTCTGGCAACGATAAAGAATCTACTCTCCGGTGTCTGGTTTACCCCGTCTGAAGGGAAATACTGGGTTGCCGCAGGCTTGAAGGTTAACGCCTTCCAAATGCTCAGCGTGGACGCCGTTATGGTGCTCCAGTTTAACCCATCGGTCAAGATCGGTATATACGGGGTCGCTACCTGTGACATCCCATCCTCCAAGTCACCGGTCAAGTTCGCCTACGTCGAGCTTGGAATAGCCTGTTGCCTTGACGTTGAAGCCGGCACATTCAAAGTCGAAGCGCAGCTATCTCCCAAATCATACGTACTTCACCCCAGCTGTCATTTAACAGGCGGGTTCGCGCTATTTTCTTGGTTCAAGGATGGTCCGAACTCTGTTGCTGGAGACTGGGTAATGACTATTGGAGGGTATCACCAAGCCTTCGTTGCTCCGCCCCAATACCCTCGACCGCCCCGTTTGAGAATTAGCTGGTCGCTCGGTAGGTACCTAAAAGTAACGGGCGAGGCCTACTTCGCCGTTACACCGAAGGTATGCATGGGTGGTGGGAGGTTACATGCATCACTTTCTATTGGTCCCTTGTCTGCATACTTTGATGCTTATGTCGACTTCTTGATCAATTACAAGCCGTTCAACTTCAAAGCTCAGGGTGGTGTATCGGTCGGTGTACGGTTCACTCTCGATCTGTGGATTGTGACTATCCGTATCAGTGTGGAGATAGGTGCTACCTTGAAACTGGCGGGCCCGCCGTTTGGAGGAACCGTTCACGTTGACTTCTGGGTCTTTGGCTTCGATATTGACTTTGGAGCCTCGTCGAAGCCTGCGCCAAAGCTAACCCTTGAAGAGTTCTGGCAAACGGCGTTGAAGGATTCGAAGTCTACATCCGCGAAGATGATCACTTCCGGGCGAGAAGCTGAGGAGGACGCCCAAGCTACCGAAACAGAGAAAGCTTTCTTGATAACATGCGAATCTGGGCTGGTACCAGAAGACAAGAAGGAAACCAAAGAAAACGACCCGTGGTTCGTCAGACCCGACAACTTTGGTTTCATGGCGACTCTCAAATTTGCAGCCAACGATATAACCTTCACCAAAGCCTTGGAAGTCGAGAGTAATATGCATTTATCCCAGAGTTACAGCCAAACCGTGAAAGTCGAGGATAGATGCAAAAATATCTATGCTAGACCAATGGAAGTTTCAACTTCACTAAAGTCTACCCTAACCGTCACGGTGTCTCAAAAGTCTGGTTCGGTCCGTTCCTTACGCCACACCGAACCAGGTCAACTCTTAGCTTTTATAATCAAACAACGGACTTGGCAGATTACTCCCGTTGTTAAAGCTATGCCACAATCTATTTGGGGTTCATGTAGGTTTTCATATTGTTCGGTTATTACGGCTCCGAGTATACGCTAACGTGTTATCAATTGTCCACTAGATGATAAAGCATCCGATCCTACAGTAAGCGGCAATCGTGCTTCCAAACTCTTAGACGGAAAGAATGTCTCTATACCGCTCGTCATGGGCCTCTCTATCAAGCCACCAGAACCCGAGATGGCCAACGACCAGATCAAAAAGTTTAATATCGTCAAAGACATGAAGCAATCGGTTTACAGCGATAGTACGGTTAAAAAATTTCCAGAGGAGGAAGTTTCATCCAAGAACTGGTACCCGAGACCTGAGCGTCTTACGTCTAAACAGGTGGTAGCATTGTGGGAGAATGAGAAAAACGACCCCGCTAAAGTCGTCGAGCTTTGGGCGGCAAGATTGAGGTTCGCGGCTGGGACTAAGATAACGGGTGCAAGGCCTAAGTCGTTGTTGAAGAGATACGAACAAATGGTTCCGGCGATGCCTCTGGTTGCTGTCGGCAGCGGTACATGATTGTTATTTTTGGCGGTATTTTGGGTTTAGGATTATGAGGTTGGTTGATGTTAGCGTGGTTCTAGTGATTGGGGACAAATTGGGATTCGGAATGAGGACTTGAGCTTTCGAGTTTTATACGTTGCATCTATTTTATACGCGTACGAATACATATCTTGTTTTGCAATATGGTAACAAAGCACCGTAGGAAGGAAATAGTATTTGCTGTTAGACACTCGAAAGTCGGTTGGGAAAGACTCTAAAGCGAATATCAAAGCGGACTTAGTGCTTGTAAATTGGAGTACCAGTCTAGGACGCCTATATTAAGATACGTGATGTCGCCGCCTAACTACGATGAAACTACGGTGCCAGAATTGGAATATTTTGAAAGAATTGTATTTGTAGAATTCCATACCCCGAAGGTCTTCATTAGAACCATCCCATTAAAACATTAATGTTATAAACCAGAAACAGTACCATAACCATTCAGCTAAGAAAAAACAGCAAAAGACCTTTTCCGTTATCAGTGTCTTTGTGTGCCGATGAAGTAAAAGTAAAGTAAACTTAAGAAACATTGTAAAGACCCATTCCATCATTGGTCTCCTCGCCGCAGTCGACAGTCGCATACCGAAGTAATCATAAGAAAAGTAAACGATGTTTCAAGCTGTTCAGTCAGCTTGGTAATAGGTATGTGGATGGCACTTTATGGTAGTGGTGGGTCATGTTCGAGCGCCTCGATTCCCTTTGTTTCAATAACCTTCTCAGCATGTCGTAGCCCAAACTCACTAGAGGTTATTCAATGTACGTTAGATAATTGTAAATCTGCGGTTGAATGAAACGGGTATGAAGTTGTTGGTACATACCGAGCTCTACCAAACGGAGTCCCACAGGAGACGCAATTCTTCTGGTTCTGAATGACGTGAAGACATGGTCGACAATTCGAGCTCTTGATGAGGCCGTTCTGTGCCTTCTTCCACATGGTGGCCAGAGTCTCATTCCAACCGTCTAACTTAGACAACTCTTCAGTAGTGGTGTGGACACTAACGATCAAGAGCTCAATGCAGCGAGTTACGGCATCCATTTCCGAGAAGTGGCAGAATTCGTAGCTCAAGAGGAGGATATCAAGAGCGTCGCCTGGACTCATCTCCGGACCGATACCCTTCTCCAAGCCGTACGGGTTGTTCAAACGGTTCCAAACGCACTGGGTCACATGGTCCAGGATAGAGGTCTTGTAGGGGGTCAAGAGCAAATAATCGGCAGCTTCGAAAGTATCGACAATGGTGTTTTTACCTTTCAAATAGATGGTTCCGAAGACTTCGCCGCCGTAGACCCAGAGAAGGATGTTTTCAAACGCTTTAGGCTGGATTTCGGGGAGTCTGATGATACGCTCCTGACCTTCGATGAATGTACCCCTTTTCAAAGCGGTCTTGAAGAAGTCAGATTTGCTGCTGAGGGCGGCTTCTTGGAGGCAGTATTTTTCCCCTGTTTCACCGACAATGACGGTAACATCGCTCCAGGTATTGGGATCCAAGATGCTGAATCAGGGTGTTAGTTCAGATACTTTACCTATCTATAATTTGATGAGATAATAAGATACCTAGCGAGGAGCTTCTCCTTTTCCGGGTTCTCTTCGACCTCACTATCTTCATCATCGTCTTCAGGAACCTCCTCAATCTATAGCTCAAATCAGCTGAGAGTTCATCGCCAGTCCCGGAGGTAGAGAGGGACCTCGTAGCTTACCTTACGCTTTCTAGACGTTTTCGCTAGGACCTCCATTGTTTATAGGTGAATTTTGAACGTTGGATATGCTGATGGATACGGTGGGTGAGGTACGTTGTGAGGTGACGACGGTGGAGGTGACGTTGATGGTGGATGTTGTGGCCCTGCGCAACTCTTTGGAGGTGGTCGAATAAATATTTCCACCACACAACCAAGTCGACATCTTAACCTTCAATACAAAATCAAGCGCAAGGCTACAGACAATGGACGAAGACGAAGAATCCATTGGCCCTCCACGGGGTAGAATCCCGAATGAGAACAACGGCCTCGTCCCTCATGATCCTGGACCTGGCGAGAGCTCCAGGTCTCAGCATCGTTCAGGAACAGACCGTCCACAAAGACCTCCACCTGTTGCAAAGCTTCCGATTACACCTCCAGATTCATTGCTCAAGTAAGTGCAAATCATTTTAAATCTATCGTACGACTCGAAGTGGTATGTTGACATGTCAATAGGCTTCTCCAATCTCAAGAATACTCAGATGTTACCGTTGTCGTCGGTACTGGTGCAGAAAGACGTGTCTATCAACTACACAAGAATATTCTGACCTCGAGGTCTGAATACTTCAACGGAGCTTTCAAGCACATAGCCGATCGGAACCAATCTATTCTCCTCAGGGACATGCTACCTCCAATATTCGACATCGTCTTGGAATGGATATATGGCGGTTATCTGATCCTTGAACATCACCAACCACTCATATTAGCCCTCTATCGCGCTGCCACCTTCCTCCGCCTGCACACTCTCAAAATCAGCATTGCCAAGCAAGTCTCAAAGATGCTTAAACGGAAACGCAAGTACGGAACGCCAATCCAATTCGACGGCTTCGACATCGTCCGTGGACTATTCGAATTCTCGCAGTTTCCAGCATACTTTATCAGCTTACGCAAGTGTACCGATGAACTTGCTTTGTCGACCAATATTCCAATCGATCTGATATCAGCCGAGATGTTGAATACTGGTACTAGCACCGACGCTAATACGAAGTTTTGGATGTCGTTGGCGATTAGCTACCAGAAGGCATTGCATGCTACCGTCTGTTCTGAGTGTAGGATTATCGTGTCTACCAGGACTGGAACTGGGTTGGATAGGATGTGCTGCCACTGTTCGAGCGACGAGGAGGTTGAGGCTCCCAAACCTGATCATAAAGGGAAGGGACGTGCTGATGGGAAGCAGAGGCCAGTTTGAAATACTAACTGCCAAGCTGCGGTCTAGATAGCAAGACTACAAACGAGAGCGTCTTAGATTCATCTTGTATTTAGTTCAGCTACCAGTAGCCCACGCTATACTACCACACGAGTTTAAGCGTTCGGGGTCATAATTTCTTCCATAACATCACAACTACAAAAGTTTTGAATCTAAGTTTCCATGTTCCAGGGCTATAGCCTCCTAGGGTAGATGTTCCGGACGAAAATGTTTAACGACGTTAACGAAGATCTCGAGCTAGTGTAACCCGACGATCGCGATCCTGATCGTCCATCCGATTACCGCAACGATTCCCTAGGAAAGCTTAAATAAATCCGCTATTTATTCTTTACTTTTCCACTATCGCCAAGACCGACGATCTTCAGTTAATGGAAGCTTCGGTGTCTCCACGCCGGCACCACGACAACCTACAATTTGAATCCGTATATGTATTACTCAATATATTAATCGTATACACGTACCAAAGCCACAAGCGGTATTATATAGTGTAGTTTAGTTTTCCCGATAGGCAGTAGCTATTGAGTTAATGTACCATGGTCACTTCCGAGTTTTCAATTTGAACCTTTGATAGGATCTATATATACCTATACCCAGAGAAGCCTACCAAAACCCACTTGAAGATCGCGCTCCGGGGTTTAAAAAGCCGTCAATTCCGAATCTTCACATCATTTTCCAAAACATCATCAAGATTGGCGGAGATATGCATGATATAGTGCTTAATACTTCCTTTATATATCTACTAGTTGTGATACTATATATGGCCGAATCTCCCCTCGTCGAAGCCATCTGGTTACCCAAAACCGTCAAAGATCTTCAAGGATCTCGGTTACATTACTACCATGTGGAATTAAAGATTCAAACAATCATCGTGAATTTATTCCATTTCGTAGGAGAATTCTGCCGATTACTTGAATAATTATCTGGTGCTTGGCTCCTTCCACTATTTAAAAGGTCCTCTGCCCACCCTTCCCTCCATCTCCTGGATTCATTCTCTCCACAGTATACCAACTTCCAGTGTTGCTTAGTATTTTACAAAGTATACATTGAACGTTCGGAATACTTCAGCCATCCCCACAGCATTGTGACAAAAGACAACCTCTAAAGTCTTTACAAGTTTAAGATAAAGAATAAGAATTTCAATCTTTATCCAAAAAAGCATTCACAATGTCGTCTCTCAGACTCGCGTCGTCTGCCATCCAGGTCTCTATGGGGGCCTATACCTACGTTCCTCCATCTAAGACGTACCCATTCAAACTCACCTTCGTTCAAGAGGTATCTGAATCTCGTACGACCGTGCAAGTCAACAAAGCGATCAAGACGCATAAAGATGGGTCAGCGGTTTATGGGGGTGTCTTAGGGAGAATGTTACCAGTTGTCATCAAATACTGGCCTGCCGACCGTCCCTACGCTAGAGTATTGTACGTATCTTAACAGTCTTTTCAACGAACACTACGTCTTCAAGAGGTTAAAAACCAAGATGCTAATTCGAGATATACACGTTTTCAGATATCAAGCAGAAATGAACGCCTACTCTATTTTCGCCGGAGAACCGTTTATGCCCCAATTCATGGGCTACGGCCAAGTCATCTCCGGTCTCAAACTCGGGCTTGTCATCGTTATGGAAAAGCGAGGCGGACTACCCATCGGTCCACATCTAAAGAACTGCGATTTCCCAGCGTATGAATATCAAACCGCAAGAAGGGATCTAGAATACGCTTGCTCCAGGATGAGAATTGAAGGTGTGATCCATGTCTCGATTTTGGACGATAACATCCTTTGGGATTCGGGGACGAAGAATATGACTATTGTGGGTTGGCAGTGGTTGAGGAGGATTGAGGCGTGGGATAATATTGATTTTACGGAGGTGGAGATTCCGAGGTTTGATAATGTGTGGGGTGGGACGTGGTTGGAGGTTGCGCCGCCGGAAGGAGGGGTGGAAGCTGGTCTACGTGAACCGGTCAAACCTGTGGCTTCGGCAGAAAACTGTCGTCCTCGGAAGCTACCGAGATAAGGGGTGAATGGGGTATTTTATGAAATCGATTGGATATTTATTTGGCGGATTGTGTGCTGTATAATAGCTTTAATAATTTGACATTTTTCTATTGACAACGAAGTGGTATATGTCACGCCGGGTATACATATACCCGACGTAGCACGCTGGAACGAAGAACAGTACGACGGGAGTTGATTCCCTCCTCAGAAGTAGCTTAGGGTGGATAGTTAGAGCATCAGCCCTCGTCGTTATCGTATATCATGACTCTTTCCTTCTTCTATTCCCTATCCGTCGTTCCATCTTCCTAATTACAATATTAAATTTAACTTATAATCGATCCGTAACGCCCCGTAGCTTACGTGAATGCACGAAATCTCAGAACAACTACCTTCAACTAACCACTTGAAGGGTACCCCCATAGACGCGACAGAACTCCCCTCCTAGTCCTTAGGGTAGTGAGTTTGATCATTAACTATCAGCTCTTTTCAATGCCAGACCTCGTAATACCGCCGTACTCCGCCGGATTGTCAGCAATCCCCGGCTCCATACCACCAACTTCAGTCATTCCCGAATTCCCCCACGCAGAACTGGGCCCCGCAGCCCCTGTATTCTTCCGAGTGAGACGGTATATAAGGAACGCAATAATTCCGATCACTGGAACGGCTACACCGACCGCAATACCAGCGATAGCCCCAGTTGACAACCCTGATTTCCCACCACTCTGATCCTGGCTAGGTGGCGACGTGGCGCCCGGAGCTCCAGAGGAAGTCACACTTCCAGGAGTTGCCGTCGAAGATGTCGATCCCGCACTTGAAGTCGCGCTCGTTTCTAACGGAACCGTTTGTGTAGCGTCTCCATCAAAAATATATAACGCATTCGCGAGATATTCATAAAATACCGAAGAAGTCGTACCGGACACGGTGTATGTCTCATAATTATCGTATTGAATATAAGCGCAGCGTACCGTGGTGTAAATAGACCCGCTTGATGGGGTTACGGTTACTGTTTGCATTATCCTTGGTATCAAAACGCCCGATGTCGAACCTCTAGAGTGTGAAAACGATACACTGTAATTCCGGTTAAGATTAGCGGTTTAGTCTCCGGCTAGTTCGCTCCAGGGCTTCGCAGCAGAACACCCTGGGGAAGAGAATGGGCCAACGAGTGTGACTTACGTGGGACAACATGGTAAGGCTTCCGCATCCCCCGAACGCAACGAAATAACTCCACCAAAGTATATCGACCCAGAAGTTTGAAGATCGGCAGTCAGACTAGGCATGCGCATATACCCAGGAGGACAACTTCCGCCCGTACTAGTATAATACCCAGTAGGCTGCCAATTCGAAGGACAGCAAGATCTAGGAGCATCATCATGACATCCTACGCTATAATATGACCGTACGTATTGTCTGGTCGTGCCGCCGGTAGGAATTGTAATTTCTGAAAACTTGCTGAAGAATTCGCCGGTGGTGCATTCGGGCGGTGGGTTGAAATTTGATAGTGTTCCTGCGAAGGTGTAGGTTGCTAGTGGGGTTGTTTCCCATGATGTGAATGAGAATGCGGTGGCTAATTGAGCGTTGGCGATGTTGGATAATTGAGCCAAGACTAGCAGGACGGCAGGGGTCGAAAAGTGCGGCATCTTGAATGTATTGTCGTTAAACCTGATTCTACTCGGCACTGAAGCTTCGACAGTCGCGGCTTCGAGCGCTCAATATCCCGTCGCACTTGAAAGAAAACTAACAAAACGGATTCCATCGCACCAAGGGGCTTGTTTAAGTATCTTTCCACACATGCACATCATTGCCCTCAAAAAGAGGCGAAGAAGCAGGAAGCAAGCGGCTGAAATCCCTGGTGGCGTCCTTGGAAGTGGAGACAAAATCCCGCCTAGACTTAACCCGAGTTTGTTATGCGTCTGGACCGGGTATCAGCAGGCAATTTTCTTGCGAACAAGCTTAATCTCCGCGTCGAGATGATTGACAGTCGGCATGCGCCAAGGAGGTCCTAGGCGCGCTAGGCCGTCTGCAGGTAACGCCAAGTATGTTGGTTTGTGAACTCGTGGAGGGCTTCGGAAGTCCACATGGTGTTTTCCACCGAAAGAGATGTCGAGGTCGTTCGAGCTTGTCGGCCTGCACTGCCCGGCAGTGTCGCCGTCTAGCAGGGGAGTTCAGCATATGCAGGAAGCAGTGGCACCTATGACCTGACAACTGCAACGATGGATTTCAGAGGGAGAGAATTGGTGGCGTTTTAAACAATTGCCGAAATTTCTATGTCACACTTTATCGCACTCGCTAGAATTCCGTTGATTCGAAAGGGTAAGATCAAGTTGTCGTTGGCGAGCACGCGCATGAAGCTCGAAGCCGCTCTTGCAACTTGTCGCAGCGACTCGGGACAACACAAAAACTGCAACAAGTGGAGACCAAGGTGTAGCGGGCCACAGGTGACGCAGTAGCTACTACGCTTCAAACGAACCTATTACCAGCAAGCGCTTCAATTTTCGTTTCCCAGGAGGGCGGCGATAAGTGTTTCAAGGAACAAAACCCCGATACCACCTACCCGAGGCTGGCCTCATTAATTTCGGAAGGCACCTTTACGGTCAAATCTTTGGCACGACTGTTGTAATTGAGGTCACCGAGGGGCTATTAGCATCTAGACAATGAGATATTATCTATCGGGGAACAAAGCATCGGCGCCTCGATCCGAAGTCGTCAGTCGGGTGATATAAGGCATTATATATATCCTTTGCATTCGTGTCATTGACATTTTAGAAGCGGATTATTGAAGCGTTGGGGAAGCGTAATTAGTGGCCCCGATTATGACCCAAAAAACCTGTCCGCGATCCCCGACGAAAGATTGGGGAAAGGCGGCATGACTAGGTTCCGAGAGAGCTATCTAGGATCCTTGGTCGGAAATGAACACTATAAATAATGACTTTGCGGATTTTTGGAGCCCTTTTCAGCTATACCGAGGCGACCTATGACAGTTGGCCAAGGTGATCGTGATATATATATATGGACCCTTCGCGGTAAACAGGCGGCTCCGTTCTATGGCCCCTTTCGATAGCAACTTCGGGGCGAGGGAAAAACTATGCGTATAGTTTTGACTAGGTTAGCCGAACAGGCGTGCTGCGGAATTGATTTTTAAAACCTAAATTTAAGGGTGTTCTAGCGGTAGCACCAATCACCGATCATGCGGGCGACTACCACTAACGAGATTGAAGAGATTGCCCGGCCCGGTGGGGCTTAGGGTCGACGAAGAAGATGAGGGCTCCAGTTTACATATTTAAATGTAACGTGCGATGCAATGCAACACCAAACCCCGAGGCTTCACAAATCCGATTTACCATGGTCTCGCCTTGGGAATGTATCGCTACGAGTATATTTATATTTACGACAAGCGACTAAACGGTTCTGGTGAAGAGGAATTCCGTTTCTGGTAGTCGGCTCGAGCACTCTAGTCAAGACGAAGAAACTAGCCGATTTAGCTAGTTATATATTATCGCAGCAGCGTTATGACGTCAACGTAGCCGTGGTGGCTTTCAGCCTCACGCACTTGATTTGTGTTCGCCCATACGAGGCTGTAGTTATCTACGGCCCATCGCAATATATATTGCCTCGAATTTCCACGATTGATACAATGGGCTATTTGAAGGTTCCTCGTGTCCTCCAGGCTACATGTTGTTAGAGTGCTTGCACCTACCGGCCTTTGATCAATTGACTAAACCTAACCTCCAAGCAACCTCAGTCCCAAACTACAAACTACAATGCCTCTTGAATTCGACCTCACCCGAGCCGCGAAAGCTGGAGTTCGCTGGGGAGATAGAACGCCGCTAGCCGTCTCCCTGCAAGAAAATACAATCCTAATCGACGGCCGGCTGGAAATTACATTCCGCCGAACCGTCAAAGTCCCTGATAATGACCAAACCTCCCATCTTCCACCCGATCTGGGCGAAATGGAACTCGTCAATGTGAATAAATTCGCTTCTACGCTTCCAGATGCTATGGCCGCTAAAGGTGGATTGCTGATGTCCATGCATGGTTTGTCATAGCACCCATCTTGCATCATAATTATTTATTGTACATGTACGATAGAATATATTAAATTTTCCTTGCGGCGGAATAGACAACGAAGCGACGTGGATTAAATTCGGGATCAAAGATCGCCCCGACCCAATGCCCTTTCCAAGCCAAAGAAGATATGCCATAAAAGTCCTCATAGGCGGTGTCAACGCCATCAGCGGTGAACCTGAGGTCGAAAATACAGCAACGAGTCTTCGACGGAGCAATCTACTCGCGAGCGGAGGTTCCGTTCAAGACTATCTAGTCGTTCCGGACCAGCCATGGATTGATGGCATCGCCATCGGCTGCGGTAAAGTTCGTCAGTTCGTGGCAAAGCCGCTAGGGCAGGGGTATACAGTTGAAGGGCAAGTGACAGGTCGCGAGGACGTTGGGGGCTTACAGTTCGAGGTTATTCGGACTAAAGGTCCAGAGGTAAAGCATCCCATTTGTTAAACGTGTTGGTTTAAGGTCTCCAGCTGATTTGCTATAGCCTAAAATCATTGACCCTGGCTGTATACGGGTCAAACAGGCAACTTCTGATACATTATATATGTTCAATATCGGATGGGAGTGGCCTGTACATATCCTAAAAACAGTAATCGGGGATGAATTCGGTTATCCAGCTATAGATCAGAGGCTAACGATGGGGGGTTACAATGGACAATTGCTCGGAGACTTTCAGAGTCAGTTCCCCTTCCCTCATTCGTGTTGAAAACTGTATGATATTAACTGTACAACCTTAACAGCTTTGAGGGATTGTGGGTTGAATAATATGGTACGCATTCAATTGTAGTGCCGATAGCATCCGCATATACGGAAGAATAGTTGACTAAAAGGTGCTGAGGGATTAGGATATCTTAACTTGGCGCCCCTGGCTTCGCGGGGGCGGTTCTAGCCCACCGTACCCGTGGGAGCAAGAGCTCGGTATCGCCGCCGGAGGCAAAATCCACCAAGTGATAGTTAAGGACTACATCGAACCCAAATTTTGGGATAAAGAGGATGTACTGTCCTTCAATGTGCAAATCCTGAACGCGAAAGATTACGCACGGGTAACCGGACCTTCAAAACCTGGGCCGCCGCTGCCAGTCGACCCATCCACGTACGCTGGGATGAGTGGATGCTTTTACGAATATCCCGAGTCTGAGACTAATGTCCACGGCGACTTCGGAGGGGTTAAGAGCGTTGCTCAGATAACTGGGAAGCCCGATAAGCGTGTAGGGCTGGTAGCTCGGCTTCTTGAGAAGAGGCGTAAGAAAGAGCCCGCGAACTCTACTATTGTTTCCCTTCAGCAGAGCGACAGTCCGAGCTATTCTGGACCTGGAGCCAGTAGCTCGCGTCCCTATAGTAGCGAACCCGCTCGCCCCATTGTTTCTGGCAGCCGCCCGACAAGCAGTTTTGAGAACGCTGAAAAAAAGCCACGCATGTTGGAGGAGTACCTTGCAGCGAACCCTGTCGCGAGCCAGAACACGAGTATCCTATGTCAATGTAGGACGGGGAAAGTTTTCCGGACGAAAGATGAAGTGGAGGCGTCAGCTCGTCGACGCAAATATGCTAGCTTTGATTAAACGGAACGGAAACTTCCAAACCGCCTGTTATTCGGATACCTTCCTGTTAGTTACAAGATGTATTTACACGCCAAGGCCGCAATGCACATGGAAAAAGACGAACTAGCGCGGTTATAACTGAATGTAACTATGCTAGTTGCTACAACGGCTATAAGTAAAGCTCTATGATCGGAAATGTGGGTCGGTAGGTATTAGTTAGCGCCCCAGCATAACGTAATCGAAAGCGCGAATACTATGCATGCACCGCTTGCATGTACTGGCAGAGCGCTCCTGATCCTACGATATACAAGTGCGCGTGCGGATAGTACTATGGGGACTTCAACGGTTGTGTGTGTTGATTTCCACCGCGGTGTCGAAGTTTCGATTTCCGTGTCTGGACTAATAGATAATCAAGTAAGAAATGCATAGGGCCAAGTGAACGAACTTGTAAAGGCGAGAAATGTTACGTTTGAGCTTGGTCCTTCCTACGTCGTTCCACTACGGGGTAACTATGGTTGAAAGCACGCTAAGCCAGTGGCACCAGAGGATTTGGATCCGGATCTGAGCCCGAGCTATTTAGCTTAATGATGGGAAGGATGATTGTTGGGCTAAGCCCTGCCTTGTATTGCTCACTACTAATACGGAAACTATAGAGCTACATACGGGACTACACAACGGAGCTTGGGTCTGCGTCGGATGGGTTGAGGGTGTTTGAGTCTGGCTGACCCGCAGTGCCATCCATAGCATTCGCCATAACTCGTGCCAGAATTTGCCAGATGGTAGCTTGACCACGGTCCCCTAGTCGCTTTTTCAAAACCTCGGACTCTGTGGAAACTTTGACGTAGCGCTTGGCGCGCGAAACATCGAGTTGGTTGATGGCCATATTGATGACCTTATCGTGGATATCTCGACATTCGTCGGTGTGGACGTATCGAGCCAAGACGGCGGCTGCCATGAAACAGCTATCAAAGAGACGAGGCGTCTTGTCCTCGCAATCCCTTAAGACGAACTTGAAGATTTTGAGGGTCAAGTTTTCAAGCCCAAGCCACTTGGTAGCTCTCAGGTACGAGAGGACATCCCCACCACTGGTTTCCTTAGTCAAGTCGATACAACATCCCTTGACGTACTTCTCGATGAACGTGGCAGCCACGGAGGGCATCCATGGGACATAGTGGATGCCATTCTCTTCGTAGGTCCCATCATGGAGCTTGGCGTCAATGAGAGGACTGAGAGCTCTGAGTTCGGTCTCGTCATATTTGAAGGTATCGCCTTCATGAGTACAAACTCTGAAGAGAGGCCTGCTGGTAGTTCGGAGGTTGGGTCTAATCCATTCACATAAACCATCAACACAACTTAGAATATTCTTGATGAAACAATTCATAGAATCTAATCACATACGGTGAGATGGGCTCGGTGTCAATGTCCATTGGTTCGTAACTACCTTCAGAGGTACCATCAGAGGAAGAGTTGGGTGGTGAGTCGCCATTTTTGTGGTTTGGGTTCTACCAGAGCGTCTATCAAATGTTAGTCAACCCAAAAAGCGAAACACCTGAAGATGCGGCATACCTTCGATTTTCGACGATGAGGTGAGTTATGGAGAGATAGATAGACAGTGGTAATATGAGATATGAGCTTGCTAGGGGAGAGAAACGAACTTTAGGCCATTGTTATATTTGTAAATCTAACCGTTACCGAGCGTCTTCTAAACACACGATATTTTCAGCGATAAGATAGATAATTCGGTAGCATTCCACTATATAAAGTCGCAAAATGGAGGCTATTAGGCAGGTTCATAGGGTGGCAACATGGGCGCGCCTTAACATAATTAGTACCTGTGTATATAGCTGTTACTAGCCACCTCGGCATGGATGTATATATAATCTAACGACAATTAAGTATTATAATGTTGTCGTGATAATAGCAGTCGCATCTGTGAAGTTGCTTGCTTGTATGAACGTTTTCGTATGCCTGCTGAAAGACAGCTACCCGATGGTTAGAACTGGTCGGTTCATGGTTTGGTTGTAGTTTAATGAATACCCCCTATAGTATGGGGGACCAGGATATCACGAAAGGAGGGTCAAGATCGTATTATTCCTCTCGAGCGCTCCAGCCATAGCCGGCTTATAAAATATTTTCATCGACATCATAGCTTCGCAGCGGTGGAGAATATAGACGAACACTTGGAAAACATGAATTCCAAGAATAGATATCTCTATGCATCTTCGACTTCTCTTATTGCATCTTCTTCAGCTCTTCTTTCAATCCAATCTATCGACAGAAACATCACTATCTCCCGTCAGTTTGTAAATCTCTGCATCTCAATAGTATTATTCACTCGTTGCAAGGCGTCCCTCGGATATATATAGGTCTGGACGAGATAGCTAATCGGTCTGGTGGGGATAAAACTTTTAGAAACAACCTTGAACGCGTCACCAAAGTATCAAAACCCCTATCAAACCATACGAAATGTCTGGAAACATGTCTACCTTCAGCTATGTTCCAGGTGACGGTGGGGATGGTGACACAGGGACCGAAATCTCCTTCCCACACGCTGATTACGAGCGCATCGTCCTTGCCGAGGATGTTGATGGTCGTAAGCCTGAGCCAACCGGTCAAATCTGTAGGTTTATTCTGTCGGTCGAAATTTCCGTGCCTATAAGCCACGAACTGATGTTGGCAACGATAGGGATGGGCGAAAGCACCTGCAGCTTCGTCATGGATATCACCTTCTCGGACTTGCTTCTAGAAAGTGCCACAACCTTGGACCAAACCTGGTCCTTCAAACTCCACAGCGCCATCGTCTGCGCCAAATCCGGTTACATCCGTGCCCAATGCGAGCTTAGTAACCAGCAAGGTGATCATGAAGTCCGTGGAATCGATATTGCTAGAAATGTCATGAAAACAGTCATCCGTTTCATGTACTCTGGCGTCTACCAAATCATAGGATATGAAGTCGATAACCTCCAATACCCCAAGATCGAGCCCCAAGGCACCGACGGATCAATGATTGTCGCCTCCAAGGTTTTCCGCGATATGGAGGCTGCCATCGACCTCGAGATCCCCGGTATGGTCCAAGCCATCATGGATGCCGTCGGTGCTGATCTCAAGGAAGTTCGAAACATGAGGTCACTCTTGGGCAACTACGCCATCCGCCTGCTTTGCAAAATCTTCGCCATTAGAGGAACTCGCGGACACTGGAACCGTGAGAAAATGGCAGAAATCATCATGAGGAATTTTTCAGTCGATCACATTAAAGCGGAACTCATGGTAGTTGCCGACCACGACCCAGATGGTCTCGACACCATCTTTTATACCGGGGGGTTCTCCGGCACCCTTGATGATTGTTTGAAAGAGTTGAAGCGCAAGATTAAATTGAAACGTCGTTTGCCAGACTTTTATAGAGAGGATAACCTCGAGAACTTGCCACCCCGTATCTACCGCGAGGGATGCGAACCAGCTTGGTGTCCTGAATGCGACTCGATGGAGCCCGAGATCCCTTCTCTAAGGTTCCGTGACGTTGACGCTAGGCACTTTGACAACGATGCCTACTTTAGGCATATTGATAGTGGGTATGGGTATCATTGAGTTATTGACGCTGCTATTCATCTTTGAAGAGTCTATCGTTCAGGATATGCATTTTCTGTCTGGGTCGTACTCAGGCTTCCTACCTCATATCACAGCCCTTTAACTTTTATGCCCATTTCATTCTATCAAAATGAGGCGTGTGTTCAATTTTGTACCGCTAACGATATTTAACAATCGGGATGCATCTTTCATGTTTTTGTGTCTTTATCACGGATATTCGTTGGCCAAGACATTACACCTGACGTTTAACTGCCCACGTAGTAGCAGAAAACTAGACCTAATTGGTGGTATGTTGCCACTACGGTACAACGGCCAGCGCGCGGCGTGTGAGAATATCATATTATTTCCACTACTTGGTAGATTTAGCAGGCTGCTCCGGCATTGGTTTAATCCCTACCTTGCGGAGACACAAAACGGCCCACCTGTACCAACTATGAATAGATAGACCAGCCTTAATCTGCGACTGATAGAATTTTGCCTCGACTGATTTCCCAGTTGCTTTCAATACCTCTGCCATAAGCCAAAATCCCAAACTCTGATCTGCCATATCTACTCTTGGATCCGTATTTTTGATAAACCCCGGGTGTAAAAAGTCACTACACTTCGCCCTCGCTGTATCCCAATTCCCAAGCCGTATGTGTAGCACAATTTCCGCCACGAAAAATCCGCCAGCGTTCCCGTCGTCTTCTCTGCGTTGGTTTTTCACAGGCTCCATGAGTTTGACGAGTTCTAGGGCTTCTTGGTCTTGATCATAAAGAATTAAGGACATGATCTTGGGGGTCATGAAACCGCTTATATACTCCTTTGGGGCGTTTTGGATGCTGCCCCACCTTTCGACTATCATGTTCTCGACTACTGCCAGGTTGTCAGCTGCGGCGGCCCAGTCGCCCTTGTCGGTTTCGTCTAACCACTCTTGTAAGTGAAATTCCGCACGCTGTGTGAAGAACGGATCGTCTTTGACGGGTACCGGCTTTGGGTTAGCACTCTGTGGAGGTCGAGTTACAGGGTCGGATTTTCTCTCGGCTACTTTAGGAGGTTTCGGAGGGCGTGGGTCTGGGAAGGGCTGAGTCTTTCCTGTCTGCTCACGCGACGGGTTGATTAGCCGGGTCGCTTCCAGCGCCGCGGTTATCCCCTGCACGGTTTTCAGTTTTCCGATGATATCTAGTGATTCCTGGCTCAGCTGTGAAGTGCGCGGCGGCGTCTGTTGATATGCCGGAAGCTCGTGCGCTGTCCGCTCTGGTGGTACCGTAGAAGGGCGAGGCGGCCGTGGGGGAGGTTGCGGGGACTGTCGAGCTTGGTGTTCCATCGGTGAATACCTCTGCGACGCACTATGTTCGGGACCCGAAGCTGTGAGCTGTGTAGGAGGTACACTGGCGCTATGTTCATAGCTCGGCCTTTGTCCACTCTTAATTGAAGATCTATGGTCTTTTGCCTCTCGCTCGTGAGCGCTCCTTCTCTCCAATACTCCAGTCTCTTGTGATCGAGGTATCCTTCTCTCTTCATTGAACAGTCTCGACGACCACCCCGGGCTCTGCGACGACGATGTTTCGTGATTTATCGTTTGCGCACGTTGTCCGTGTCGCTGTAGGTCGGCTTTATCTACATTTTCGAAGTAATATCTTGACGCCAAACCACCTATGTTCTGCCCCGCTCTACTTCGGGATGTCGGCGACTCGGATGTCATGGCGTCCGCCCAGCCATACGCGTATAGCGCCGCGATGCGGTCGCCCTGCGAGTTATGTGGGCTAGACATTCGATTGATTTTAAGAAACAATAGAAAAATGGGTATCACTTGAAAACCGCGGACAATGTCCTAACATTCATGGTTATAAACCGGCCGATTCTCTTCGATGGGCTGAAATCAAAATCCTGGAGCCTCGCGCACTAATGCCGATCAAACCGTGCATTGAGATCACAACACCAAGCCGGTCGACAAGGCTGAGATATTTAGACGACTTGGCGGGATCAAGGAATTAGCAAGGCCAATATTCAGGACTCTAGGGGTGTCCCAATCCGGCTAGCGCCTAACCACGCGGCGAGCGGGAATTGCAGCGTGGGAAGCTGGTGACCTTGTTGCATTTTTTGTGTTGCGTGTTCAGTGGAAAAGCTTGGCACTGTCCACATCGAGCCGCTGGAGGAGGACTGGATGTCAACTCGACAAACAGAAGTAAAGTCGCTCCATCGCTCGAGGGGATTCAATATCCTAGCTCAAAAAGCATCGAACCTTAGATTCCGACCCTCGAATCAGGATGGCTGTATTCGTGGCGAGGTCAAGAATCGCAGCTTTCATCAATTCCTGGACAAAACCGCCTCCCAAAAGGGATCTAGATGTGGACATCTATGGCGCCGATGAAGCATTAGCCACCACCTCAATAAACATGTAAGTTTCGATGCCCCAAACTGCTTAAAAACGCCATGTCTAACCAACCTAGCGCTTCCTACACGAATGTCAATCCAGATCTCATCATCATTGTCGGCGAGGTCCAAAAAAAGTTTCGAGTCCATAAAGATTTACTTATCGCAAAATCAAAGTTCTTCAAAGCTGCATGCTCGACATCGCATTTTCGCGAAGGCGTGGAAAATATAGTAAGATTGCCGGAAATAGATCCGGAGAGCATGGTACGGTTGGTACGCTGGTTTTATAACGTTGAATTGGGTCTTCCTGAGGATATTACAGTGGAAGATGGATATGAAATCACTTTGAATCTTCTGAATGCTGCGGATTTTTTGGAGGTTCCGGCGGTGGTAACGATAATCACGAGGGCAACGCAAAACTATATCTGGAAATGCAACAGTTGGAAAGGAGATGCCGAGGAAGCGGCGGAGGACGAACAGAAAAAGGTGGATCTAATGTGTAGGTTGTACGAGTGTGGTGGTAAAATCGACAGAGAGTGCTTGCATTCTTATTTCGAAAACTTGAAGGAGTCGCACAAAATGGGGTTGTTTGTTAATGCATTGAAGGAAGTCGAGGACTGCCATCCCGATTTCTTTAACGATACTATGGTAGCTGTCTACTCGACCGTTGAAGATGTCGGTCGTCTTTAAATCAAGTTTACCATTCCTGCACATATTTACTTGTTATCTTTTCGACCCTTCTGCTCCGCCGATACCACGTCATATCCAGTCACTAAGAAGTTGGGCATTCCAAAACGATTAATGGCTAGCGGCGAGTTTCTGTGATTTTAGGTTCTAGACGATTTTATGATGGAACTTGGCGCAAGTAATATCTCTTAACATCGTAAAGCCATTGCCGAAATACCTCCAAGTCCTCCCCAGAAATCTATCCACATTATCATCTCAGACATCATCGATTAAACTAGATTTAATCTTTACAAGGCTCACAGCGTGGTCCTCAGACGGTGCTGATGGATATCTCTATCCCAGAAGTTATAGCGTAAGTTTTAGCACCGTACTAGAGTGTATTAATGACAATGGATAACAACCCCCATCTAACTACTCTCCACAATCAAGTGAATACAGCTTACAACACGGAAAACGACCAGATCTCGTAATCATCGGGAGGCGAGATAACGATTGCAGAATCGAGGTCCATAGGGATGTCGTTTCCCGATACTCCGTCTTCTTCGCGAGGGCACTTCCAAGAGTTCCACAACGCACACGGAACCCCGAGAAGAGACTCGCTGAAATTACCGTACCCTGTGCCTCAACGGGTTCCTTCTACACCGCGATTGGATGGATGTACTATAAAGAAATGCGTCAGACATTCCCTTGGCCTGAGACTCGACCTCAACTCGCTAACTGGCCGGCAAGTCTCGGGATATATGAAGCGGCTGATAATCTAGGTATGGAAAGGCTGACAGTCGAGCTTAATGAGCAATTGAACAAGTCACTTGGTCACCACGCTCGAGTTCTCCCATTTAAGGAGGCCACTGAGCAGGGTATCGATACGAGTCCCGCGACTATATGCAAATATATCAACGAAGTATACAAGTATAACGGGAGGATTAAGTTGCATGGGTTGATACATGTCATGCTCGCGACGAGGGATGGAAGAGAAGTAGAAGATATAGTAAATAGTATACGGAATAGCAAAAGTAGTAACGCGAAGTTTGTGAAACTTATAGAATATGCGGCGGATGAGATTGGATTCATGGCGAGAGAAAGGTGTTCTTGTTTGTGGATTGATAGACACGTGAGAAGGTCCTAGAGTGGCTTCTGAAAGGTCATGATTGTAGCTTGCAGTTTTTATAGATGTAATTGATAGGTTCAGTCTAGCCGAGTTGATAAGAAATGAAACGCCGACACAGGAGCACAATTACCCTCGTCCTAATCAGTGTAGTCTCTAGCTCCTAAGTTTTCTTCTTCATAGAGATCCTACGTTCAACACTCGCAAGGCCGATTATTCCCTCTTCATTGCACCCCCGCCAGCAACGGATCCGGTTCATCACAAGGAACAAACGAAGGAATCAATTTCGTGGTCCCAGTACAGAACTTTTGCAACTTCTCAAGCTTCGCTACCCCCAAACTACTACCTCACTATTACCTTATTACCCCGGAGAATGGCTCAGCTGTACTCAGAGGTAGTAGAACCGGCGGGTGATGCCAATGGACCGCCCGGAAAGTACGCGGAATGGATAAGTTCGAGCATCAGTACTCGCAAGGCCAAGCTAGACAGGTAGGCCCACTCATAGTCCCTACGAGTGCCAAAACCTAAAGTCATACCGGATATACTAACGCTTAGTACGGAGGCAGGCTCCTTCAGGACAAATCATTCAGAGACCTCATAGTCGTCGCCGGCAAACCTGATGCTGCCCAATCCTTCATGCTCCACAAATTGGTCGTCAACCAATATTCCCAAGCTTTCGAGAACTTTTGTCGACCAGGAGGCGGATTTCCCGGCGACAAGGAAGGAATTGTTTATTTACAAGACATCCAACCACAAACTTTCCAGATAGTCCAGGACTGGATGTATCAAAGAGTTAGTCTTTTTGATAAACCGTCTCTCGAAGTTGGATTTGACGTTCTACTCGCTGCGAATATGCTGGTGATGCCGGAACTCAAAACAGAAGCTATTTCCGTCATCCTTCTCGTCATTATGTCTGAGGAAAAGCCCGACAAGTTGTTCAAGAACACCGCGATGAACGTGATTGATCGTGCCCACGGAATGCCATGGGATGTCTCCGGTAAAGGTGCTTTGGAGATGTGCCTGTGCCAGCTAATTGAAAGGTGTTCGATCGAGGAGCTTTTCATGTTCTGGGGCGCTCGGGAGGCGATGGGAGAAAAGATGAAAGAAGCCTTCCAAAAGATTTTACGCGGGGGTAGACTCTTCACCCGTAAACCTCCCGGGATCTTGGGTCGGCTGGTTCCCCACCCGGGATAGATAGATATCCACCAAAAAAAGTCTTACATTCCGAGTTCTAACGGAGACAAGATATTCTCGATGGCCTCTCTACATGTATGAGGTTATGCACAACATAATATCTTCAGTCCCTATGCCGCGTTTTGATATAATCAACTTGTACGTATATCATACCACATACAATCCCTATGCAATTTTAGAAGGGGGTAGATTGCTCACAACCTTTTATCGCCAGGATACTTCGCCGTTTCTCGACTGGGTTTCGCCATAGGAAAGAGACTTACGCAGTTGTGATAGTTATATCTGTTGGCACCTGGTGCATAAAGCCAGAAATGTGTACTTTCCCGAACTCAAAGATAGAAATCGAAGAATTTTACACCAACCTATAGAGTGAAAAGCCTAAACAGAGCCGTTTCAGTCTCATAGTATGGATCCGCAGATAAACTAGATATAAGGTCTTTTGAATTAGTTCCTTCTCATGAGGCGATATACGCCGGGAAGTACTCTGTGTGATCACCAACACTCGAAGGTAACGTAGTAAGGGTACATCTCGCCAACCACCTTTATAAACTAGGGTGTTTAATCTTTCCCCGACGCTAATCTGTGTAACTGTTTTCTTTTTTACTAAGCCAAAAAGTAGAACTATCGGCGAAGTATCGGATCTCTTTGAAATATCCTGAGTGTATTGGGATATTCATAAAGTACCAGTTATAAAGGCAGTCGACGTCAGAGAATCCTTCACTCGAAATTATACCCCATTTTGCGCAAATCCGACTCTGAGACGAACCCCATATACCAATTGAGCGCCACCGATATCAAGAGGGGCAACAAAATATGTCGTAGAAGTGTTTTGGTATAGTGGTAAAGAGTAGTAAAGCCACCTGCCGCGAGGTGTCTAAACAAGTCCCGAATTCTCAGAAGAGGGGTACCACTCTCGATATCCTCCAAAAAAAGAACAGGTACCGGATGTATGCCATCAGCGCCAACAGCGTAGAGAACCAGAAGTACAGGAAAAAATATTAAGAAGCCGAGAGAGCGAAGGAATATCCGATCAGTAAAATCCTTCTTCCTATAGACTGCATACCACTTGAATCTATACTCGTCGGAATAGGTAACGGTGCTACCTCGCAGCCACGGACGCGATGGGTAGGATATCCTGCGACTACCTAGTACCATAGAAGGAATTTGATCCACTTCATCCCGTTTTACCAGATCCTCAGTCACAGGGTTATACACACCTACGACTGATTCCATGTAATAAATGCTTTTGTCGGCCAGGGAGGCCAGAAAGACGACTCGTTCGGGATCAATGGCGGAATCTGCGTACAAAATAGTGAATTCTAGGGTTTTGGACCCGTTTTCGGTGACCAGATTCGTAAAGCCCTTGGGATCGGCTCGACGAGATAAGTATAACCGGAAGCTTTTAGTGTCCGCACGGGATATCTTTGCTGGGCCGTGCCTATTCGCCAGTGGTTAGACTTGGGGTTGAATGTTGATATCAGCCCTGGGGTAGACAGGTAGGCGTCTGACGGTTCTTTTCAGTTTCCGGGCCTGTGTATACGGAGTGGTTAAGGGTTGGCGTCAATTCAGTTACTCAGGACGCAATATTAAGATACAAAAACTAAGTAGAAGTGGCAGGTTGCATTCGATCGGCATTTGCAATAATCTTGATCTTCGGTGATCCCCGGAGGTGATCGACGATTCTTATTCCGACATTAACAACTGAAGAAGATCGCTACTGGTACCCCACATATATCTACCGGCTAGCCGTTGTCACGCCAACATCTATCGGAAACCGGGGGCGGTCTACTTTGGAAATTAATCAAGTAGATAGTTTGGTGGGAAATTTGGCAGGGGGGTACCAGCGTGCAAGCTCCATTTCGCCTGCGAGGTATTCCGTAGCATACTAGCATCGAGTTTCCCTCGGGCCCTCCAAATTCCTAAATTATCCGGTATAAAATCGATTAAACCCCCTTTGGAGGGGTTAATTTCTGTACCACGGAGACTCTAATACGACAAATCTATCATAGGCGCCTCTTGGGTATACGACATCTAATCCGCACCGTCAGAGACGTGCATAGTTTCCGTCTGCGGATGCACCTGTGGTAGCGTTAGATTACAAAACCCGTTCGAGGCTGGCAAAACCTGGTCTCGCGATACCAGCAAAACTTTGGTTCCGAGGAAGTCATGTCCCCTATGCTATATAGCAAACGATACTCAGAGCGCTCCTTTTTGACCATGAATCCGGATACAGTTAAGAGACAGAATTTCCGGAGCCTGTTTCCACCTCCGATATGGCAAGAAGCAAACTTGTATAGCACAGATGGTACATAAGATACAGCGCCTGCCAGTTGAATAGACTGTCCGCTGCAGCTGTTTATGAGACCGCCCGCACCCTTTATCAAATCAGTCCCTCCTACAATCTTCGCGAAGACTACTCTGAACACGCAAAGGTCACTACTAAATTTTCATATCGAAACTACTCCAACATCATCGAAAGTACTTCATTGATACCGCAGGTTTGTGACCTAGACTTTGATTCTCGTGTTCGTATGGACTAACATTCTAGAAACGAATAGACCCGGGAGGAAATTGATCGTAGCTGCTGTGAGATGGAAGTCCCGAGAGAACGATCTGAAGATCCAGGATCTGGCGCGAGCAAAGCATCGTTGGTCGTTAAGATCCCTCAGTCCAATATGACTCCAGAACAAGCTCGTTGGTCGGATCTTGCGAAGTACGCTCTATGAAACTAAATATTCAGAATTGATCGGCATATACTAATATAGTTCTAGAATTATGCCGAATGACCGATTCGCAGATCTAGGAGTGACGGTTGGTAGCTCTGGTTCAGCACTGAAGTCATATAAACTGCACCGTGCTGTGGTCTGCCCTCAGTCAAAGTTCTTCAACAGTAGCAGCGACCACATCGATCAAGCTGGTGACACTGTTCGTTTTACCTTTAGATCAGTTGAAACGTTTGATCGAGTTCTTTCCTGGCTCTATCGTGGAAATGGTGCAAATGATTCCGACGATTTGCAGGAATTACAGCATCTCTATCGGTGTGCCCGTCTTTTGGGTATCCTGCCTCTCAGACTCCAAATCCTCACAACCATTGCTTCGCCAGAATACCAAGCAAAGCTCTCCGGGGAGACCCCTGAGACTGTCGTCGGTTTCTTAAACGAGGTTTACGGCTCCATCGACTCAGCTGATTTTTCGAAGTCTTGGGGTATCATGGACGCCTTGTGCACCAAATTTATGGAGAAAACTTCTGCTGGACTCCTGATCGACCTCCTGGAGCGGGGGAACATCTCCAAGCAATTTAAAAAGCACATCCGAGACAAACTTCAATCGGCTAGGGTTCTTCTCCTCGGCTTCCCTGACACTTAGTCACCCGCGGCCAAACGAGTCAGAAACTCCAGCTGAACTCTTGGTATGACTGGTGGGCAGGACGGAAACACACCCACCGCAAGAAACACCCTTTTTTTCCAAACACATATTAGATTTCATTCTCTTCACAGCGATACTCTACCACACCCCTTACTCTGCTCAAGCATATCATGGCAAATATCTACAAGATAATGTCAAGGCGCGAAGATAACAAATCGAAAATCGAATGAACAACAAACGAGACACAAGAATAGTAGCACGTGACCGAAAATATTTTTTAATTCCCTGAATTCCCCGATAATATCGAAAGAAAGAAAGAAAGAAAGAAAGGAAGAAGAAGAGAATGAAAGGAAAGAAAAATAGATTAAAAGCCAGATTTATCTTCACTATCTTATTAGATTGGAAGATAATCGGTCACTTCACTGTTTTCATCACTTGAAGAAAAACGCCCAAAGACATAGGGTAACAAACGGTCGTATCTGGCTCAAAAAGCGGTAGAGTGGCGGTAGGCCGAGCCTCTAGTGGAACCCTTTGGAGATTCGTTGCTCTCAGGATTTTGGGGGGGCGGGTTGAAAAGATCCTTGGCTTCTGCGAGAGATGGCATGGCTCCAGGGTCTCTGGGGTAGGGAACCGCAGTGATGTGGGTAGCACCGAAAGGATGGCTGATCATGCTGGTACGTATTGGTTGTGAAGCAGCTCGGTCACGGCCACGAATGCCAGTCTTGGCTCGGTTCAAGAAGGAGGAGGAAAAGGTCGGAGTTGAGGTGCTTTCCTTCTCTTTGCCGGTGTCCTTGTGAATCGAAACTTTCTCCATGACACCTTTGAAGAACTCTTTTGTTTTAGACTCGTGGCGGTGTGTGGAAACCGTACCTTCTGTGTTGCTCCTGGCAAGGGATGGGGTGAAACTAGACGGGACAGTGTCCTTTTGCGGAGCATTGAAAGAGCTTCTGTTTCCTGGCCCTTGGGGTTGAGGAGGCGGCTTGACCAGCATCTCATCAAGAATGGAGACACCTCCCTTCTCCTCCTTCTGTTTCTCGCGTTGAAGGATCTCCTGCAAGGTGTCCAAGGTCTTGCTTTCCAATTCCTTGATCTTCAAGTTTGTAGCAACTTCGTAGATCTTGGCAAGAACGGCCATATCCTCGGTCTTATCCGTCAGCTTTGCCTTGTAAAGCCACTTGACGATGTGATCGAAGATATATGGTTGGACATCTGGCAAATCGACCGTTTCGTTTGGGGCAGCTTGAACACAAAGAGCGTAAAGATAGGTAGATTGACCAGCCAATACAAGCTTATGCAATTTGTAAACCTTGAATGGACCAATCGTGGAATTGCCAACTCTGAAAGTGACGTCCGAGAAGGTATCCATTCGGTAACATCTGCAACCAAAGGTTTAGTTTTAACCGCGGATGCAATTGTCACAGTGTTTTCAAGATTATCCTTACAGCTCAATGCACTCTTCTCGAGTAGTCAAATTGGCGTTTTCCGCGAGGAGAAGAGAAGTATCCGGTGTGGTCGGATTGCTTCGTTGAGGAGGGTCCATGCAAATTCGTCGTTGTTTGGGACTCATTGTGATGGATTGTTTCGAAGAAGCTTTTGAAAAACCGTGTAGCTTGATATCTTCGACGGGAGGAGCGATTCGAGACCCTAGTAGATCTTTAGAAACTTACTTATAGTTAGTCGATAAGACGAAATGATAGTTCGATAGGTTCCCGTGATGGGACCCGATGAACTCACTGGTGATGAAGGATCTGGTTGAATACCGATGTCTCGTTCGCGAGGTAGGTGATGTTGAATGTAAAATATATAATAAGAATGGCAAGTTTATAAAAAATATATATATATATATATTTTTCGAAAGAACGTAGGTTTGTGGTCGCGGAGTATATTCGAATGGAGATGCGGTGTAAATGCGGTGTAGATAGGTGTAGATAGGTGTAGATGCGTGGGGAGTGAGATCATATCTCAACGTTCACTTATCAGGAATCAACAACACTCTACTGCATAGGGGCTGGCTGCCCGAAAGTTCTTACCCACCACGACTAAATGGCCTTAAGGTTTATTACAAGTGCCGCTACTGCAACCTTTTCCATTTTGCTCTATACTCTGAAACCCTTTATCGTAATGCCAGGGACAAAGCTTCAGCCATTCTTGAATGATATCTACCAGTGTATTGAAGTTCGAGTTTCTTTTCGGGTTGGAGTGTAAGAAACTAGATGTGGTGGATATAATACACTAGGAATAATATGTACATCGAGGGAGACACAGAGACTATGTATGTTGAAAGATACTTGGTGACTGTCTTAGCTAGCTATCACTGCCCTCATCCATCTCATTGGTCGTAAGTTCTATAGACATGACGCCCGCTCTGATTCCCACGACCTGCTCGAATAGTTCGTCGGCATCCTCCATACAAAAATCGTCGTTGGGTCCATCACTATCTTCAAAATCAGTGACCTCGTCTTCATTCTCGGTTTCGGCGTCGGTATCTGCTTCCGCGGACCGTAGGGTATCGAAATTGGTACCGTCTGGCATTAGACCTTCGACGCCAGCGAAATTTATCGTAACTTCACCTACCTCAGTCAGCTGCCTCTTTTGCAAGATTTGGCTCTTGAATTTGTCGTCCCAGTATTCCTCGATTTCCGCCTTAGCAAGCTTCATTTTGTTCCATCCATATCCTCCCAAGGCCTTCTCGACCAGATCCCAAAGTTTGTATTCTTCAACCTCTTTCTCGCTCGAGCATTCATAGAAGCAATTGACCCACTCCATGATCTCGGAATCCAAGAGATAACCCCTTTCCGTAGCCATATGTTCGAGTTGCTTCAACAGGTCGTGCATGTTCCGAGTCATGTACCTGATAAGCCCGACTTTCAATAAACCGCAACCGAGCAAGTCTGCGAAGCTGTATAGAAACAATAGGGTATCCGGCTCCTGTACGTTCTCGTAGCGAGGGCTAATTATATTCCCTTCATTTAGAAAGTGCGCAAACGCTTCTAGAAGCGGCTTCTTCTCTGGCTCGAGTGCGAGATACAGCTCGGAGAGTTCTCTGCCTAGGGTCTTTTCTTCACGTTCAAGCTCTAGCTCGATCTTGGTGGAAAGGGCTATAGAGACGTCACGATTGACGATGTAGGAACAGAATATTGTGCCATCGGCCGCTTTGATGCCGATTGTGAAATCGAGAGGGCCGAAGATGCACCTGTGAGAGTTTGGGAGACTTCATTAGCTGATGCTTTTGTAAACCTTATAAGGATGGCGATTTATCTTACCTCACTCCTTCCTTTTGATACATTGCTAAATTTCGCTCGGGTTCAGTCAAGGCTGGGTCGTAACTAGGCAAACGAATGGACAGATGCCGCTTGACGGACTGCAAGCGAAGGTTCTTTATGCTCAGTGTACTATATTTGTGAACACTGTTTTGGAAGATCGAAGAACTGGGTTGCTAGTACTGGGAACTGACTAGCCAAAGCCAGGTTGATACAGTCCAGATGATAATTGCTTAGTATCTTGAGGCAGAAGCGATGAGAAGGTGATGGAGGGCAGAAGATGAGGGACATAAAGGTGAAATCAAACCCAGCTGATATGCTTATGAAGTTTGTGCCTTCAATGGGACGCTAATTAAATTGCCATGTTCGTCACGCTCTCTGTGGTTTAAGCCCTCATCGTGCATCGCGACGTGCCACAATCGATTGCAATCTGAGGCTACAATAATTCATAATTCTTGTTACACAGAATCGCCTGGTCACATGATGTGCAAGGGCGTGAGTAACCGACGCACGATGCATATCGGCCCGCTAACGTTATAACCGGCTCGGGCCCCTGCCTGCCTGCCCGAAGTCACATGTTTCGACCCCGTTCTGCAGGTCCGGGTATTCGAGATCCGGTGGTTTCTAGGTATCAGTGGCAGTAACTGAGACTGTACAAAATACTCCAAAGACAAAATATTCATAAATATATTTCTTTTACGAAAAAAGCGTGAAGACGGCTAGGGCATACATGTATGGGTACTTTTTTAAGAGAACCTTGGCTTAGTACGCGTCTGTGATTCGTTGCTCCATTACTATGAGATATATTTCACCAAAAAGGCATACTTCACATCAACAACCTCGCAATCTTTACGGCATGCCAAGTTTCCTTGGAAAATCAATTTGATAAGCTTCTTGTTGGTCACCAAGTTTCGGGACGGGGTGACCATTCGGTATTCCAAAGAATTCTAGAAGCGTTACTTCTACAGGGTTATAAACATCCTCTAGATATCTCGACTCCGGAGGCAGTGATAATATACACCGTACTAAAAATGACCGGCGATACCAACGACCCAGAGTACCCGAAGGAGCCAGATGGGGTGATACTGGCCCAATCCATCGATCGACGGAGGCTAGTCGACTTTCGATTTCATGTGCCGCTTGAAGATAATATGGATGTAGTGCTGACCAAGATGTACAGTTTCGGCGTCGTATCTGCCTTAGCAATTCATATATTGCTCTTTTTTTTCAGTATGTGAACATTTTCTTCAAAGATTGCACCCGAAGATTCACTCACAAACTGTGCATGATTCTGTTGATATGAAGCGCGCTTTGTCCAACCCTGGGACAACGCAAGGTCGTGTTGCATTTTTTGCCACGCCTTTTCCGCAGCCGCAAAACGAGAGTGGCTTCGAAACCTCAAAACTCTAGGCTGCAAAGTTTCCCGTACTTAGTAATGTGCATTTACGGCATATAAATAAGGCTCTTGTGGAAATAGTAAGCAGCTAGGCTAAGCCAGGCTATCCATAGGTCAGCCAAGTACTTGAATCTCTATGGCCTACCTAAATCTGACGTCTTTCGTGGAGCCTGTGAGAGCCTGAGGAGTGCTGTTCGCTTTCCGTCTGCAGTATTCCGACGGAAATGTTTCTGCCCAATTCCCGTTCCGAAAGGCGATGTACCCTGCTCGCTTGAATCAGCCTCAATACCAAGGCTTACCGCCAAGAGATTTATTTCAAGGCGGCCCCTTTCCGGGGTTAGTGTGCCCAGATGCCAAGGCGCTTAACCCAAAAGTTCTCCGTCGGCGTCATAATCTTATCAAGATCTTGCTTATATTCCCCGGCCGTGGAGCACTTAACGTGACACCCAGGACCCTGGGTGAGGCTTGGATTACCGTATGTCGGCGAAAATTCATCTGCATCTCCGACTTCCAGAACCAGCTTCGGCAGGTAGTTTAGCCTACGTCAATCGTTGTACATTCTGCCCAACGAATGGGCTATGTGTCTCCACGTTTGTGTAATCATTTGCTGGGCACAAGATTATACTTTCGATGATCCCAGGAATACCACGTCAAAAGGCAGATTCAACATGGCAGCGGCTCCCAAAGCGTCATCACGGTGGAACCGTTTCCTGCGCTTTGAAATTATATATAAAACGCGGGTTACTTCCCATAGAGTACCGTCATCTTCCAAGCAATTCGACATCGATTGATAGCTAGTAGGACCAGCTATAAGGAGGTCCAGGGGTCGGCGCATTCACTTTTTTTTTTCCGCCTTCGATTTCTGAGATATAATTGTATAAGTACAGCGTACGATCGCTCTTAATACCTAAAACTTATTGGATATTCGCTATCCCCCCGACATGATTGCGACTACAGCAGCCCTCTTGGCGCTGCTCGCCAGCGCGGACGCTTTTTACACCGTAAAACGACAAGTCGCTCGCGAGTTACTATTTGAAGGAGTACGTCTCCATAATTCTCTAACTCAAGGATGCGATGTCACTCGCCTCGGATAATATGGCTAACTGAGAATAGATCCGCCCATCAAAAGAGATTGAATGGAGCCCGTGTAACGAAACACAAGAAGTCTACTTCGAGTGCGCGCGCTTAATCGTAAGTTCGGTTCTCATCGTCGGTCTATTCTGATTTCAATATTAACATGGACTAGGTGCCGCTGGACTACCAAGATCCTGACAACGGCCTCGAGGCTATTATTCCAATTGTCAAATACCCAACGAATGCAACGGGCAGCAATTACAAAGGCGCCGTCCTTACAAACCCAGGAGGCCCAGGCTACTTGGGTACCGAGTTCATATACAACGCTGGAGTCGCTAGAGAGATCGCGGTAAACATCACAGGCCCCGGATACGATATTCTTGGCTTCGACATTCGAGGTGTTGGATATAGCGTTCCATATGGATCGTGCAATATCACCGCTGATGAGCTGTTCGACCCTCTGCGACAAAACGCTACTCAAGGAAACAACTTTAAGAGGAATACGAGACGGTTAAAGTCCGGCATCACGATCCCCAGGGGCGCCAAGGACACCGAGAAATCACCATACGGCTTCTTTCTACCAGAAATCTCGCTCACATCCATTAATCAGACCATAGTGACGGCTGCTGGACTCTCACAGGCATGCGAGGCCTATGTTGGCGCCGACAACCAGGCTGGACCACATATGAACACAGTCGTCACCGCTACGGATATGCTTTGGATCGCTAGGGCTCTCGCACGTGCCCGTGGTCAAAACGATACAAACGCTTTGGTCGACTATTACGGCATCAGTTACGGTTCCGTTCTTGGGCAGACGTTCGCGACACTTTACCCCAAACATGTTGGTAGATTCGTTATGGATGGCATCGTCAACATGGATGGCTGGCAAACTCGTACCGAAGTCGACATCGTTCGCAACGCTGATCAAGGATTCTTTGAGTTCTTCAAGCGATGCTTCGCAGCGGGACCGAAGAAGTGCGCCTTTGCAACCGGTATGTGCTATCAGGATACTATCAACCGTTTCAACAGAATGTCATCACGCTTCAACGTCACCGAGGCCGAAGCCCAAGGTAGCCCAGTTGCAGAACCACTCGGAATTCTCATTACTCGGTTGAAAGCCATCATTCTCGACTCCCTGTATGCCTCCTACTCCTCTTGGGAAGGTCTCGCTGTCATTTTCGACGCTTTGGACAAGGCTACTACCCGCCCAATGCTTCAATGGAATGTTACCCAGATAGCCGAGATTATTAGCTTGCCGCTTTCGCCACCATCTGGACGCCCTCCAGCACCTCTTCAGTTGCGATCATACTCCTTCTTCCAGACCGCCTGTGGTGATGCACCATCCCTTGCCAATACTACCATCTCACCTGTGGAAGAATATACCTATCTTAAGAGTAGTGCTATCGCAGGGCATGCGAGATTGCTTGGCAGAGTCATTTGCCAAGGATACTCTATTCGCCCCAAGTGGGAGTGGTTCGAGAGGATCGGTGCCAAGACAAAGACACCGATCTTGTTTGTCGGAAATACCTTGGATCCAGTGACTCCATGGGACGAGTAAGTTGGGCCTACATATCAAATGATCACGCTAACGGTATGCTAACATTTTGCGATTTACTAGTGCTGTCAAGGCTGCTCTAAAGTTCCCAGGCGCTCAAGCCGTCATCGTTGAGCTCATTGCTGTAAGTTAGCATCCAAACATCCTTATATAATGGGACCCTCACTGAATGATTATTATAGCATGCTATCCTAGGTCAAGAGAACAGCTGCGCCCAAAACAAGGTTAAAGCATATTTCCAGCAAGGAAAGCTGCCAGGGGCCAACTTCAAGTGTGCCGAAGAAAGAAAGCCATTCACCTAAATGTCGGCTTCTAGGACGCGAGGCGCATATTTAACATCCGAAAAACAATATCTGATTTTGAATCCATCAAAACTTCTAAATGTGTTAACTTTTTTTTTATTTTTATTTTTCATTATATATTCAGCGACGAAAGCATCAACAAGGGTAGATCAGCGTGGGAGCATTTGTATATGTACGATATGGCGCGAGTTAGTCTAATGATAATGTTGGTACTCCGATAAAACAGTAATAGCAGGAGATTAGTACACGCGAATTCGCTTCACTTTCGAAAGTACAATTTTGTACAGAACTTCATACGTCCCCGTTCTTTAACAGTCTCGTGGCTTAGTTGCAAGTTCATTGAACGAATACCGCCACGCTATTTACTCCTACGATAGAATGATTGACTACTAGCTACTTATGTGTCGAATGATTTAGGTATTCCTTATGGATACCCCTGTTCTTAATATGAGCCGAAGAAGCCTTTCGATAATCTCGAGTAGACAATTAATTCATGCGGCTACAGGCATCGTCGCGGTGTACTGAACCTTAGACTTTATAGTCATGCGAGGTACTGCGGGGGCTAGTTGCGTACCCGGTGTAGAGGCCATATATGGAAGGCGAGGTGATACCCAAGCGTAAGGTTCTCAACGTCAAGGGGGTATAGGGGGCGGTCTCGGCCACATAGGCTCCTCCTCTTCTGAACCAACTTTCCTTCATCAGTCACGGTACCAATTCTACTCAGGGCTACTCATACCTCCATTGCTCCTTTTACTTCTTCACTTCACCTCCAGAGTTCTCTCGTACACACTAGCCTCCTCAACCAACTTTACCATACTAAAGAAGCGAGCCAACCATGTCGTCCGGTGGCGGCACTGACAAGAAACGAGGCAACCAGGCTGGTGGCCCTAAGCATCCCTGGAATAAGAAACCTCCAGGAAATCAGCCCTACAATGTAGCTCAAGGGAAACAGCTCGGATCCCCAAGACCTTCGGTTGGGTCTCCAAGAGCTTCTCCCGGTGGGAAGCTTAGCTCGTTCATGCAGCCAACCGCAGCCTCTTCGTCCAAGGCGAAGGCAACTGCTGACGCCTATATGAATAATCATTTGACTGGGTACGCTAAATTGCCTCTTGGTATTCCACCGTGAGTTCTCATACGCTTGATTAGCTAACATTATAATGCTATACAGGGTGTCACGCTCCCCGGCTGCGGCAATGTCTCGCTCCCCAGCTGTCACGGCCACTACAAAGGCTGAAGGACATCCCAGTGCTGTCCCGGCTCAGAAATCTGGGAATCCCTCACACCCACAGCCCAGGGAGAGACAATCAGGCCAAGAACTGCACACAAAACCATCTAATATTGGCATAGAGGATGTCAAGTATGTTCGATGATTTTATAGTCTGTTGTATATTTTGGGTGTTGAATACTAAGAAACTACCCTTAGAAACACTCAGAAGTTTGTAGAATACACTCTTATGCAACCAAGCAGCCAGAGTGTTCGGGAGCAACCTTCACGCCCATCAACTTCCAGCAGCTATGGTCTTCTTCCAGGGCTAGGACTCAACTTTGGGCATCTGGTTACACCACCCGAATTCTATAATCGACCACCATCATCCGTTGGGGTCCATATCCCCGACAACCAAGAAGAACATTTCGACCCGGAATGGCTCGGGGATTTGAAACGCATGGTCTTGGAGTTGGGTCTTCGGGTTAGAAATGAAAGTATCGACAATGGGTCCATGTATGGTGGCAGCCAGTACCCTAGTCGTACGACAACCATGCTCGACTCCGACAATGGACAGTCTCTCAGAATTGAAGGGCATAACTACCAGGAATAGTACGTCACGGTTCTCGCTATACACCAATATACTAACCTGACGACATATTAGCCTCCACGGGGAATTCCAGGACTACAAATCTCATCCTGACCCGACGCACAACCTGGTCATTATCGTCGGTCCACACAATATCGGATTCTCGCTTAATGGCGACGTTATTTTGGATCACTCACCAGTCATTGCCGATCTTGTCGATAAGCTAGAAACGCCGGCCGAGGGCGAAATCCGGGAACTACTTTTCCCCGATCTCGATCCCTACGGGTTCTTCTACATCCTCAAGGCCCTCTTCACCAGCACCTTCCCTACGGTCGAGACTGCGGGCCGTCGCGCCGAGGCCTTGATGTTAGATGCGGCTCTCGCTTTGGGGATGAATCACATCGTCATCGCTCTCCGCCATAATATTTGCGACAGACTTAGAGCCGAAACATTGGATATCGAGGTTGGTCTTCGTTTCGCTAACTCAATGTTCAAATACAGCACTCAAGAAGACATGCGTGATTTTTGGCATGAAGATGCTTTTGTTCGCTGCGCACTTCGCCAAACCACTATTGCCGACCTCATTGAAAGGAGCCCTAGCCTTTTCGATGATCGAACTTGGATAGTACCGGGTTTTAAGCATGAATTGATCAGGATTTTGGAAAGGACTCATTTGCGTATTTAAAACGAGTTCGCATTGGTATTCTGGATTTACTTAATGAGTAACATGTTACACTTTGGGCGAATATTTGCTTTGTGGTACGAAAGTATAACGACCACGCGCACGATGAACGGAAGTATAAAATGTGTAGGCTCGGAGATAGCGAGTCGATAGGATCTCGAATTATGAATATGACGAAGCCCGATTTTACCATGACCTGTTTTGTTCCTAATTTAATTCTCTCCAAGATCTGTAAAATCTCTATTAATAGGGCTAAAATTGTGATGTCCCGTAGACACTCATATATGACAATCATCGAGCAGTGACCCAACACATATTCGTGAAGATTTTCCAACATCCTTCTCGATCCAGGTATCCCCCGTCATATACGTCGGATCAGTTTCCAAATCCATGGCATTGACGCTATAAATGGTAAGTAGCACGTGTAAGAAGCTTTTATCGCTCTGTGCAAAGATGCCATTTTACAGCATGGAGGAACTTCACACTGCTGCTACGTATACTATGTTGGCGCATTTCTAAGCCCTGGAGCCTCGAGAGCTCGAGAGGATATCATGGCTTAAAACCATGAGGCCTTATTTCTTACACTCAATGCTTCTGTCCTTATTCTTGGGGGCCCATGTCTCGACGCTAGTGGTTACGGAAACTTCCTACGTTACAATTAATCCGACTGTCACATCAACTCACGACCACCCGGAACAACTGCCGTATTGCTACTACGCCGATTTTCTTCTCGGAGATAGCATATTCGGTCCCAACTTTACCATTGATCGGATGGCACAGCCTTCGACATCGACAATTGTTGAAATTGTAACTGGGGAGGCGGTGACCCAAACAAAAACCATTTCGACAACATCGACAGTCAGGAGGACCGTTTACAAGACGAATACGGTGACACAGACGGCGCCTATTACTCTGACGGAGGTTTCTGGGGCGATATAATCGCCGTTTCGACTATTCGAGGAATTTAGGTAGAACGGTGATATCCTCGCCCTTCAGACCTCCGAACAATCTAAGATTAGGCTCTCATGTTAGCAAATATCGGATTATGGTGTGAGATACTCGGACTATTTCTTTCATATGGAGGAGAGCTGGTCTCGTACCCAGTGTATAGCCCTATTCTTGTGCCACATTAACATGCTGGAAAGTTGGTTACTCCTTAGTTAATTAAAGGGCAACTCTTAATCGATCCCCGAGTTCTGATCGCGTTATCAGCCATTGCTCCGGTATTTTCACCCTATGGTCCGCTCCGTATCGCCATTCTCGGGCCAGTAGGTGGCTGCCATGGCTTCGCGGGTACTTGATCGGGATTCACGAAGAACTGCTAATAGAATGTTAGCGATGGGTTCATTAAAGGGAGCCCCGCAGACGATTTCTCCGGCGCCCGTTCGTAGAGATCTCGCCCGCCGAATTGTGAACTACTCTGAGGGAGGGCAGATAGGGGAGCGCTTACCGGGGAGCTTTGGGGGTACCGTGGTGAAGTTCTTTCGCTATGATACTCTAAATCGGGGCCCGCCGTGTACTAGAACGAGAGTTACGAGGCTCTGCAGCCAACCGGAGTATCATTGCTGGAACTTACGTTGCTAATATATATATCCAGTCGCCGTGTACAGTATCTAGTAAACAAACTTCAAACCTCCTAAGAACACCCTCTTACTCTCTTATCCCGACCTCACCTCCCTACTGTACCTGTTATCCTAAGACTCCTGTTCTACAATTATCACCTTCATCTATCCTTCGGTACTATCGCACAGTACCTCGCTTCGATATTGTCCGCTTTTCTACCACATTTCATACTCTCAGATTTGCATAGCCACCATGATTTACTACTCAGATTGGCCTCTCGACCGCTTTCCTAGCGAACGAGACCTCCTTGGGGCTCCATGGCCAACGGCTATGGAGTCACTAACTGAGACGTTTTCCGCTGGGATCCGTCGTAACATCGCCCTCTCGAAGCTTCACGAGCAACTCGTTGCACTTGAAACTGATTTTGAACTGGTTGAGATCGAACGTTCACCTGAGGGTCAGCGCCTCGAGATTCTCAACAAGTATGTATCAAAGAGTTTATCGACTTTCAGCTCTAGCCCTATTCCAATCCTGATATATAATATACACTTCATGCTGGTATGCAACTAACAGTTCAATGTAGTCTTACCTCCGATTCTCAGTACATGGATCTCATCTGCATCGTTGGAGGCTACAGTCGTCGTCAGGGTATTCTCTGTCACCGCCTCTTCGTTGCCAAACAGTCCCCATTCATCGCTGCTAGCTTGGAAAACCACACCTTTGGTGTTCAACTGCCGGCCGAAATTGAACTTCCATGGAGGGTCACCGCCGACAGTTTCAACAAGGTCTTGGAATGGTGCTACAGAGCCACCCGTCCCACCATCAAAGATTCTTTCGAGCAATTGGCCCAATTGTTCGTCGCCGCTAGGGTCCTTGAAATGCCCGCCCTCGAGAAAATCACCATGGAGCTTCTAAAGAAGAAGGACTTCGCTCCCGAATTCACCTTCGACATGACCCGTGTTGACGGAAACGACTCTACCGATCGGGCCAAACATTTGGTCGAGCAGAAGGCTTTGAGGCATTTCCAAGGTTTGAACGTCATCTACTCTGAGATGCGTACTGGTGGAAACGACAAAGAGGACTTCGCTCTCCTGGTCGTCAAATCGATTGATGCTGTCGGGAAGGGTGTCTACGCTAATCTCTACTCTGGGTGGCTCGCTTCTGGTTTCGTCAACCGTGATCTCCAGCGCGCCATAGGGTTCGGTTTGGCTCTCGAGTCGGATTGATCATTGAGCTAACCAACTACATGTACCAACACTCGAACACCAGCTACTCTGTCCTACCATAGGGCCTGCGATAGCTACTGATAGGGATTCTGGGGTTCGGCACAAAGACAATTCCGATACTACTTCTTTTGGTTTAAATCTATCATGTTATTTTTTCCATTTTTTTTTTTTCTTTCTCGATCTTCAATTGCGCATTAGAGACCGCCTCTTCGGATTCGATCCCTACCAGCCTTGAACACGAATACTGGATTACCTGTTCATTCCTACCCACATACGATTGTTCCTTAATTACCGCTTGTCATGAAATTAATAAAGCACTCTAGCTGAGACTAAAACAATCAATCTCAACCTAAGTTTGGAAAACTTCTGTTCTATTTTAGTCTGATCAAATTCAAACGGGCACTATGCGCATATGCGTAGTGAGCCTCATCCATGCGCATGAGCTTTCCCATTGTCAAGCGGCTCCCTCCCGCCGCCGTAAAAGTCACAACGCAAAAACTAACACACATCCAGCAGATGCAGTTATATTGCACAGCTGCACAGGACCGAACAGCTTAGCAGGTTGAACAGAATGTAATGTAGCCGCGTAGCTACTTCATATCCTACCGCATTATTAGTGGCAAAACAACCGAGTTGGCTTTGGGGAGCAAAGATCTGAAGAGTGAGGCACAGATGTTGGTAACGTTACAAGGGTCTTGTGTCCTAGTTGTTAGATATGTCGGACTCCTAATATCACCAATATTGTTGGAGGGCCACTTCCCAGCTACAAAATAGCTAATCCGGTTCTCGCATAGCCACCTAAGGCACAAAGCTAGTTAACTTGAAACCGAAGGATGACGGCTTCCGAAACCTTTGCGCGATATACTTGCGTTCCTGGGCCGTAGAATATACTCGCGGGGTTTTCACTGGGTATGGCGGTACGGTTTGTGTAGCCCCTTGCATAACGTCCTTCGCCGATAGTAGTTACTTTTAAGGCAACCGTTTAGTAGTTATTCCCAACTTCGAAGCTTCCTGGATGCCACTTCGGCACTTTCCTGCACTAATACCGCGCCAGAAAACCGAAATCGTCGTGTTGCAACTTGACATTGCGTAGGAGAATGTTGGCACATTCGAGCGCCTAGAGGAGGCAGTGCCTTATCGTCTCGAGGAAGCGGCACACGCAACAAAAAGTTTGAAATGGCAGATATGCTTATATATCTGCGAATGGTTTCATCAGTATTAGAAGAAATACTAACAGCTGGGGATCCACTTGTGTTATAGAAAAATTGGAACTATTTCCAAATTTCTCGCCAATCTACGAGACCGCCATCCTATCTCGCTATCGCGGGGCATCATGCCCATAACATCCAGTACATCCGAACCCAAACAAAATGAGCTATATTCAAAGGCTTGTTTTAATTCTGGCGTGCTTTTTACTTCGTCTGCAGCTGGTTGCTTCCATAGATGAAGTTGATAGAGTACGAAAGTTCCATCAAGGTCTGAAAACAGGGACCTTGCACCAAATTCTCGAGAAGCATATCTGTATAATCAGAGCGGGCTATAGGTATGACCCTAAATTGAAAGAACACTTTCAAAATGACCTAGAATCACTCGCAGCGCCGCCAAAAGAGTTGAATATATATTGGATGGAGAGCCCCTACCTTGGTATATTCGCGTTTACGTTCGAAGTCCCAGCTGGAGCGGCAGTGAATATATTCAGCGACTGGAGAAAAGAAGAGGGTGGGAAGAAGGTATTCTATAACGACAACCCAACCCCACCATATTTATTGCTGTATAAAGATCTAACTATTTATAATTATTTAATTAAAGTTACGTAGCTGTAATAGAATACGGTCGGACGTAATAATGTTTGAGCCGCGAGAAGTTCAAAGCGGCATAACCTACGAAAGAAACGGTACAAGAAGGGCGGCTCCTGCACAACTAGATGAGGACAATACAGCTCAAGATTATAAGAGTTTCCGACGCCGATTAACTAGTTTCCTGCGGTCGCCATCTAAAACGTCAAGTTCACGTATTCTAGCCGAGGCTCCGGTGGAAGAACGTATACTAGACCCGGCACAACTTGATATCCAGGTCCTATCTCAACCCCCAGGCACTACTGTACAAGAACTGGACAACAGTTTTTGGAACTTCAAGTATCCAGGGCGAGGTGAAGTAGTGTACGCATTAGATGCGGGCTTCGATATAAACCACGAGGTCCGTATAAGATAATTCCTCATTATATTTCACATTCGGGCCCGGCCCTATCTTCAGGAAAGATGAGCCAATTTAATATTTACGGGCTAACTTTGGTACTCTCTTACGCTTAGGAAACTCACAATATTGCTGTCGACCGAATATTAATGACTGGGTCTTTTCCAGGGGACGACGGGTTTACTGCGGTCGCCCCTAGAGCCGTTGACCACGGTACAGCGTTTGCTGCTAAAATTGCCGGTCCAACTATAGGTATAGCAACAAACGCAACGCTCGTGCTAGGAAGAGTAGTGGATGGCGCTGGGTACTGGGGTATCGATACATTTTTGGATCTTCTGCTCAAAGTGCACGCCGATATACGCGAACAAGACCCAAAGAAAGGCTACATCGTCACCACATCTCTCAATATACAGCTAGAATGGCCCGGGTTTACTAAATCATACGAGTATCTTGTTGGGATCGGTAACGAAGCGGCAAAAAGGTTCTACTTAACGGCTGCTAAGGAAGCCGTAGAGGATGTTATAGATTCTATCGTGGGACTACCTAACACGTTTTTTGTTTGCAGTGGCGGCGATTCGACGCCGGTAGGGTACCAGAAACTTTGGCAAGATGGTGAGTCTATCCGAGTATTGCTGCATTAGGACTCGTATATATGCACGCTGCTAATAGGATGAACTTATCACCGATCACCCGGCAGTTCTCGCTAGAAAGTACGGGCGAAACTCAAGATTTATCGTTACTGGAGGCTATAACCAGTATAACGGGAGCAGTATTTTCGAGACTAGTGATTCCCTCGCAATTTCGGCCCCCGCTGCATATATCAATGTTCCGGCAAGGTGGAAAAACGGGTATGTGGAGGAGAGAAAGCAGGGTGATGACCAGATACCACCCACAAGTTTTCATAGAGACCACCAATTAGAATTTGATTCAGGACTATCTTTCAGTGAGTTTAGTCTCTCAAATCTCTTGTGACGGGATATTTGAACTCCACATACTCTCGGGCGTACTAGAATACTAATCGTGGGTTGAAATACTGTAGCCGCCCCCGCCGTCTCCGGAATAATTGCTACATGGCTGTCGATAGGATTGACACCTCAAGATATCGTTCCACTAATGCACAATTTGGCGCATCGACGAATAAAAAACGGTCCTAAGGTCCTTTATAACGGCGTACCTATCCGTAGGTGGCCGAAGAGTCGGTGGCCGGCGTGGTATGTTGATAGACGAGACGATAAGCAAAACCTGCCACCGCTGCCTGAAGTGTTAGACAACAGACTACCAGAGTCTTTACCTGTCCCTTCACTTCCAGATCGACCGAGTCGCCAACGTCGGGGTTTTCTCACATCTAGCCACAAAGACTCTGGGTACAGGAATATATCTGACGGGCTGGGGTTGTAGAGGAGTCTTCCGTAAGGCGAATGGTTTTTGCATTGCCGGTGGAACTCTGTACTATCTAAAGGCAAAATTTGTCACTTTTCTAGCCATGAAGTATATCTAAGAGCTCGGGACTGCCCTCGAGACTTGCGAGTGCGCCGGGGTGTACTCTGCACGAACAATACTCGAATATCGCCAAAAATATATATATATTCATCCGCTCAAACTTTAAAATAACCAGGGAAATAAACAGTTCCTAATCGGAATATCCGTAAACATGGCAACTAAGAAACCTTAAGACTCGACCTCAAGGTCTAGGTGTATACCACCTTCCCTTTTGCCTCCGGCCCATGCATTAACGCCGACAACACAAAAAATACCACGTCGATATGCCGACATTCCCCGTCTCCAACGGCAGCGAAACAACATTGAGCCGACATCTTTCCGAAATTCCTGAATATACTGCATAATCCATAAAGACTACAGACCCACTTGCCCCGCAATGTCTCAGATATCCATCATAGCTAGTAGAACGAAACCGGAGCTTTTGTTTGCGGGGAATCTCGGTCTAAGCTCTATTCCCGGGTTAAGTTCATGCATGAGTACGCATGAATATTCTAGTGCGATCTGTAGTGCTTCCACAATATAAGGTCTTCAGTGGTGGATTTATAACGTTATCGGCGTTTATATGTAAATTCCGTTCAATTCCGCTAAAACGTGTGATATTAAGAAATGGGGTTTCCTAAAAATTTCTATAAATAGCTGCTATCTGTCTGGCCTCTTCACAGAACTTCTCAAATTCGCAAAGGTGTCAAGTAGTCGACCCATCGATCGCTAACATTCGCTCCCCAGCGGTCATGGACGTTACAACGCCAGAATCTCTCAGGGTTTTTAAGGCATTAGGGGAGCGGTACGAAGATGGCAGTTACTTTAACGAAAACCTCGAGGTAGCATGCCATTGCGGTGCCAACACTTACAAGTTTCCGGTCAATTGGCCGGTTGATAAAAAGTTCACGGATATCCGGCTTTGCCAGTGTTCCGACTGTCGTTTACAAACCGGCAACCTTGCAAGCTGGCTTGTTCGAGCTCCCGGTCGGCCGTTCGATCCTGAATCTACTCCGGAGACTTTGACGGCTTATAAGATCTCTACTTCTACGACGCGGTACTTTTGTCGGGTTTGTTCGTCGCAGTTGTTTCATCGGCATATTAAAGCTGGAAGCTCGCTATCGAGTTCGGAGGGGGATACGGCGGATAGTGATGGTTTTTGGATTTTTACGGGGTGTCTAAAGTTGCCGAATAAGACGCAGTTTAGGCTTGGTCTTGTCGGTTTCGTCGACAAAACGCCCGATGGGGGGTTAGCAAGTTGGTTACCCGATGCCGAATACACCGACTCCTGTGGGATCAAGATTACCGGTGAGCATATAAAACGGCTACACAGCTCTAGAAGCACTTCGAGTGGTACGGAAAAGCTACAAGGCGGCTGCCATTGTTCGAATATTAGACTTCGACTCTCTCGACAGACTGGGAAGGAAGAAGAACGCCCGCCGTTTACGTTTAGCGACAATACAGACCTCGTAATACCACACTGGACGTCGGCAGAACAGCAGCCACCGATTGATTGGGAGAACCCGTGGTGGATTAGAGATCAGCTACCTTCTTTAGAAGGGAAGAGGTTCCTAGGCGGACACTGTACGTGCGTTTCATGTAGGACTATCGCGGGTACGGAGGTTCAAAGCTGGATATTTGTAGCCACTAGCTGCATTGAACTTATTCTCCCAGACGGGGAAGTTATCCAGTGGCCTTCTCGGGAGACCTTAGTTCGAGGTCTGGATAAGAGGCTGACGAATATTATGGGAATCTACCAGTCTACTCCCGGCGATCCGGGTGTGGTTAGAGGATTCTGCAAGGAATGTGGCGCAAATATCTTTTGGGACGGGTTTACGAGGAAGAACTTAATCGACTTATCAGCGGGGCTTTTCAGCATCGAGGGTACGAAGGAGCGGGAATGGATTGAATGGTGGACCGAAAGAGTTAGTTTTGTGGAGGATACGAAGGGGAGGCATGATATCGGTACGCTGATGGAGAGGGGACTAAGGGAATGGAGAGTAACAGTCGGTATAGCGTAGAACTAGAATCTGGATATATACTCCCTCATGGAAGCAAAAAATCTATTTTATTTTTTCAGATAGCGAAACGGTTAACTCTCTGAGTAATTATTAGCTCTAACTACTACTCTATCATTAACAATCGGTGTATACGTATACATGTACTTCAAGGTGGTGCACTTTTATCAGTAAACTAAATTTCAAGCTATTTACGTTTTGAACCTAACGACCGTAATTGGTTTACTATTCCCGCCACTTTCATATTGCTAATTCGCCTTCCCGTCTTCTCCTTCTCTTCTCCTTCACTATTCTCTTCTCTCGCTTTGACCCCACTTGCTTCTTCTCGATTCTTCCTCTTTGCTCCCTCGGGTTCCACCTCCACATCTTCCATCAGTTCCCACCTACGGTATCTACTCTTCTTCTCTTTAAAAATTTTCCAATACCCAGACGCCGGGATCGGGTCCTTCGAACTAAACCAGCACCCTGCCGCAGAAATCCTGAAACGAACCTCTTTCCGACAGCCAGAATTCGGCATATCCTCGTCGTACCAGCCGAGAGATTTAATCCTAGACGGGAGATGCTCCATATCCTCATACCAACGCCCTATCGACGTCCCACACCAACCGCTGAATCTCGGCGGAGCAATATCTCCCGGTACCTCGAACTCCACAATCCGCATAGATGGTAGATTAACAATAACGGGAACTAGATTTTTAAAACATGCATCCTCGCCTCTTAGAGCTAGGAAGGTTAACACCTTACACCGTTTAATAGTATCCGCTGCTGCTTCACAGAACGTAAAGTGTCCGAGGAACGTTAAACTCTTTAAACTTCCAGCGTGTGCTGAAATGGCGAATTTCCATAGCTGCGATTTGAATTCATCTAATTCTCTTTGTGGTGGGGGGTAATACGATTCGGGACCCCTTCTATCGCCGTATCTCCACACGTCCATCTCATCTTCGGAAATCACTATTTTTAAAGACCGGAGTTTGTTGGTGTACGATGTGAGATAGGTTATTATATCGAGGTTGTACCCGTCGATGGTTAGACTGGTTACGTAGGTCTTGTTCTCTGTCAAAGCCTGAAGGATGTTGTGCGATCCGTTAGGCTTGAGACCTAGAAGATTGAGGGTTTGTAGATTTGAAAGGAAAGGTTGTGTGAGAGTGAGCGTTTCGGTGGGCTGGGTGGTTTCTAGGCATTTCTTCAGGGTGATCCTTTGTAGATTGAGAGGTACGATAGTCCCAGCTAGAAATAATATAAAGTCGGCACTTGGAGGGTTGTGATCACCAGGTAGTGGGGGTTGACTAAGCGTATCGGCTTTGAATTCCAGCGTTGAGAATTGTGGAATGCGGGACGACGTATCATGTTGTTGAATATCAGAGTAGTTTATGCGTAAAAAATCACCATTGAGAACCGCGTCCAAGGGCTCCTTGGTGGGGGTAGTACTAGTTAATTTCAGAGATGCAGAGGTTGGAGGGATAGAAGATAAGTCGGTCAGGTGCCTGATTCCCGAGCAAGGTAGCCGCCAACTGAAGTATTTATTAGTACCTAAACATTCTAGTATTAAATGTGGTGAGATCAGGGACGAACCTGAGTATTTGTATCTTCTCCAGTCCAGCGTTCTCTTCGCATTCGAGAACGCCACTCTCCGCACCCTGTGAATCAACAGGCGGTTCAAATACATCGTAGTATCTGATCTCTACACCCTGTACATTGTCGACTAATAGCCAAAACCTTTCTTGGTGAAGAATCAGAGGCGAATTGCAGGTAGACAAATTGTCAGCGTCGACGTCGCCAATAATTGTTCTCCCATCCCCGGAAATGCCATTTTCCCTGTAGTGGTAGATTTTGATAATTATTTTGCTAAAAAGAAGAGGGTCGGTGGTGGAGTGGAATCCACGGTGGACCAGGCGGAGAGATTTCAAATCTCCCCGTTCAACCTATGACATATTTTTCGGTTGGCAAAGGGTTTAAATGGTTATATCGATTACTCTTAAAGAATCGTTTGGCTTACATTCTGATAAAGTATCGACCTAAGAAGATCCTCAGAAAGATCGAGCAATTTGAGGGGCTGCTTGCTAGAATTCGCCGGGGGAATCATTCTATCGATCGTGTATTCTTTGATTAATTAAACGGGCGTATAGACGGTGAGGAAGAGGTTGGTGTATGGTATATATACGACAACTACAGGGATTGCACTTATGGCCTGGGGGACAACCATTTGTACCCCCAAGGCAGAATATTCTGGCGTGCATAGGCCATGGCAAACAGGAGTTACTCAAAATATCGATAGTCCCGCTTTATCGCGGGGACATTTCAACAGTCTCTGTATCAACGCAACTACGGAATGATGTTCATTGTCCCAGAATGACTATAGAGATAAGCCCACAGGACTAGGAGGCTCAGCTTGTTCTGTATATAATAAGTATACGTGACCAATGATTGCTTCGTGGTGATCACAGTCAACTGGTTGCCCACAAATCTATCTATCGATATATCTGCGACGAGCTGAATTATAACATGGCTATGAAGTAGAAACCAAATAATAGTACAGAATGGTAGGGACTTATAACAACCAAAAGGGGCATGCAGTTGCAGTATGCGGAAGGGGATAGATTCTTTGTAAAACAAGAGTCGGCTGCAAGCTAATCGAGCGTAGCGAAATCGTCGAAATCGTTGATTTCCTCTACCCACCCCTGGTTTTCCACGGACGGCACATCTTGATGCCATAACCAGGACTCCAACCCCTGGGAAAACATGAAATCCTGCAAATCTGGGGTCCTAGATCTGTTTCGGGTGGACATGAGTGCCAACGTGTCAACGTATTCTTCAGTATTAAACCCACCACGCTTCCTGGCTTCACACAATTCCTGATATGTGGGGCCGTTAGCTTTCCCTCTTGCCTCGAGTGAGGCGAGCAGCTTGTCGAAAGTAGAGTCGAGATAATTGTACAAGACGGGGCCTCGTAGATCCATGACGCGGGTGATTTCCCCTATTTGGTCGCGTGAGTAGGGGTGGTTGATGTCAATGCGGTCGCGATATCCGTTGAAACAAGCGAAGAGCGCGTGAAGGGCTTCCTTGTGTCTCCCGACGTCGGCGTAGGCCAATCCGACGATGTGCTTGCAGGACCATGCTGGCCCGAGAGGAAGTGAAACACCAGGTTGGCCCTCCCAGCACGACGGCTCTGCTAAAAGGCTGGTCACCAAATCGGATCTCCCACAACGCAGCAATGCATACCCTAAATTCCTAAGGCAGGACATCATCCTATCTTTTAGAGAGTCGGGGTATATTTGATACGTCTCCTTGACGGTCTGGAGGATGCCATAAGCCATCAATTCGCCCTGTTGTTGCCGATGTATACCGTCCTCTTGCGACGAGTCAATCATCTCCCAGGCGAATATAGAATATAAGTGCAGGGTTTTTGGATGACTCCGCCCATACTTTTGAAGAACCGCCTTCCGGATGTTATCCGTGGCTCTATCACAGGCCAGGGCCAATTCGGGTTCCGTGGTAAGCTCCCAGCCAAGGCAATCCAACGCCAGCCGATGGAAGCCCATACCAATGCTATCGTAGGCGCATAACGCGGAAGCACGCAGAATCCCATACTGTTCATCCACCACACCAAGCCCGTCCAACACATGACTAGCTATGTGTAATGTGTAGGCGGTGAAGAAATGATTCAAGCCGTACTTGGATAAAACAAAAGGCAGATGAACCACATAAAAGTTAAAGAGCTTCCGATCGTTGTTGTCAAAAGGCAATTGCCTTGCCGCATTTTCAAGCGTAGTAAAGTTACCTTGAACAATCTGACATACAAGAGCGCCATTCACACTGTCCGGTACCGCCCGGCAGTCAATATCTGCGTCTTCACCCATGATTTGTTTGTAGATGTGATATGGGAGCATTTCCATGAGCCCGCTGCGCTCCCGTTGCGAAACGATATCCTCTGCCTTTTGCAACGACACCCCCCGTTTCTCTGAAGTCGATTCTACCTCTTCAATAAATTCCTTCGCCTCATATTCCCATAAACGAACTTCAGCCCAGAAATAGTGCCTGTGCTGGCGGGCGTATCTGCTTAACGGAGTCTCATGCTCAACGTCGCTCGTGACGTCGAGGCCCCTCTCAATCCCATCATCCCGTTGACTCCCACGAACTTCGTCGTTAAGATCGCTGCTATCTACGGCCCCACTCTCAGGACACGGTTTCGGCTCTTCCGCCGGGTGCATTTTACTAAACTCTGCTGATATTATCTCTTGAAGCTCTTCATCTGTGCACTCTATATTGCGCGACGAAGCGAGATAATTGTCTTCCCCAGCAATGATTGCGTTTTTGTTATCCCGACCTAGTCTAATATAGGCCTTTGCCCTAATAATGTACCACCTTTAGTATAAGCCTTCCAAAGTTAGTTAAAATATCTATGTGTGGTTTTTAGCTTACACTAGATCCAGAGGTTCATTATCTTCCTCAGAACTGGACGTACCCTCTTCCTCTAACTCCGAGGAGTAGCCAACTGAGAGAGAGGTGGGGTCAGGGCGATGGTATGGATCACCATCAATGTCCATCTCGTCAAAGTCTTGTAGACTGTTGTCGTCGATTTCATCGTCTATCTCGTCTTGGAGTTCTTCAGGCGGCGGGGAAAGTTCGGGTGGGACATCGCCCGGAATATCATTCGCCGTATCCATACCAGAAAGCTCGACTTCATTCTCTCCGCCAGCTTCGTACTCGCTTCCCGGAGTAGGAGTAGATAAAACGACGACGTCCTCAGAGTTCGGTTTAATATCTAATAAATAGAATGCAACAGATTAGCAGCGTTTCTCCCGTGAATAAATGCCATCTATCAAGATCTCATAACTAACTTTTGAAATACCCAGGACTGGCGCCCGTAATAGCATCCATTTGTTCTTTCGTTATATTCTTCCTCGAACGTTTCAGTGCTACCTTATGAGTCTCCTTTCCAAGCCGTTGTCGCTTTGTAATCGCATCGCGAATATTCAACTTGCGCTTTTTCGTAAGGTTCTTATGAGATTGCTCCCATTTATCGAGCATTCGCTTCAACTTGTGGATTCTGGAGTATCGCGCATTGTCTTATTAGTCACTACACTCTTATCACCTTTCGATTGAGATTTCGAGGGCGATAACTTACGGTAATGTAACACCCCTCTCTGTTTTGAGAACATTTAGTATGGCCTTTTGTTTCATACCAGCTCTACGTTCGGAGAGGATGAAGTCTTTGTGGTCCTCCATTTCTTCGAGCCTGAGGTATGAACGTGTGGGCTTCTCGGGCCGGGATTGAATTATTCTGTTCTCCATGTTTCGAGATGTCTCGCGGTATTTGGTAACGTCGAAGTGTGGTACGTACTGGACTGACCAGGCGACGTGAAAGTATGCCACTATAGGCTAGGGCCTTCTTACAGAGCAAGAATGGGTATGAGTCTGACGAGGAAGTTGTTGATGAATAGTTGTGATCAATATTGCATCATTGCTGAAGCTCGATGGTGGGAAATGGTCGTATTTATATCTTTTTTCGAACGGGTTAGGGAAGAGATGTAAGTCGTTGATATCATCTCGCGATCAAAACCCGGGCCAATGGCCTGTCAAGATCTGTAACCAAGCAGCCTTGCTCCATCCTCGCTTTGAGGCTGGTTCAATTCATAGCTGTCATGCATGTGCGGCTCACCATTCACCTTCACCTCGGGTATAGTTGCCATCACTTGAAAATGGACTTTGTTAACGAATGATAGAGCGAGGAAAAGTTCATTCCATCGCTAAGCAACGAATGAGAAGAGGAGAAAAAGTTGACTCTAGCTGAGGTGGCAGGAATAGCCATCAGTTGTCTTGTCCATTGCTGTTCATGCAGGATCCCTGTTATCTCTCGTCTCGTTGGCAGGAATTCCGGAAATGCAAATGAGTGACCATATCGCGTCGCACATGCATGACCATAGTCGGGCCCTTTTCTTGGATATCGGCTGGACTGAGGGAACGGATTTGTCTCAGGCTCAGGTTCTAGCAGATAAGTACTTAAGTTTTGGTACTGTGACTTTGTTGGTTGGCCTCTCGCCTTTCGTGTGGGCCGTCACGTGAGCCGGCACCTCACAGCGATGTTGCATTTTGGGTGTTGTCCCCAATAGTTCCACATGGTAGGACCTTGTCTCGTTGGTAGGACCTCATTAGGGGGCAGAATTACTAGATTTAGTGCCCAGATGATGCTGGGGAGCTTCCAATACTAGACTATCTAGTGCATGCTATAGGTATATACAACAGTCGTTCAACTCTACCAGAGAATTCCCACTCGCGACAATCCAAATCTCAAAATACTAGGGCCTATTCGAGGATCGAGGGCCCATAGCCGTACAAAAACAATTGAGGAGATATACTCCCAATCCCACGACCCAAACACCCCAAAACTTAGCACCCTCCGATTCCAACTTCATGGAACTACACACCTAGCAGCCTGCTCCTCGTTCCAATAATCAGTCTCAAAGGGCGTATACTGTCCCCACTTAAAATCCCAATCCTCCCAACAATGTATAACCGTTTCATCAACGGGACTTCTAAAACACAATGTAACAAGTCCAAGTTTCGAATTCCCTCGTTCTCGCATTTCCTTTTCGGTACTTTCTGGTGTGATGGCGATGTTTCTGGTGCCGAATGGTGTAGTTAGGTTATTCGTCGCTAGTTGGAATTCTTTCAAGTCTTTTATACACCATTTCATTTCTGGTCGCCAAACCCAGATAAATTTTTTACATCGAAGTGCATCAAATCTGGGGTCTAAGGCCGCTGCAAGCTCTGAGAATTCCCAGCGGATAGGGTTGTCGCTGTGCCAAAAGCGGTAGCGGTGGAGATCTAATCCACATAGAGTGGGTATTAATTTTCAGAATATTCATTTTGAGTAGAATTTCTTCGAGGTTGTAGGATTTCCCGTACCCGATAGCATACTATGGTACCAGAAATACCAATCCGGATCCGGGAATCCACTCTTGCCGCCCGTTTTGTCCAACCACGCCAAAAGATACCTGTTCATGACCTTCGGGACATAGATCACTGCCTGCTTCATCAAGTTTTCCTAGATCCCCACAAAAAAGTCATTATTCCACCAATCTCCATAATAATATGACTTCGCCTTAGGGAATAACCTACATCACACCTGGCCGGCCAAAGGAACTTCGCGTCGGATATGATTTCATTCCCTTGGGTGTTTGCTCGTATACCGCGTATGCAATATGGGGCTGGTCCGTACGCCCGTTGTGGGTTATCCGGAAGTATGGGAGGGTATTGTTGAATAGTCGTGTAATCTTGAACGTAAGGGTCAAGAACAGATGGCATCTTCGGCAGTTTATCTGTTAAGATCCTTTCCTGGATCGAGAGATTGGACAGCTGGTAGCTACTTGGAAGTGTAAGGGTGTTTAAAAACGAATGTATGTAGTCGGGTTTATCTGGTTCGAAGCTTAAGTCTAAGGAGAGAGAGTCAAGACGATGCGTGAGAACCGCCGGAGTATGGAAACAATCGATGGTGGGGTAGGGCTGGTGTTCTAAGGTATTAATAGGTTTGCCGAACACGTTTTACGGATCTTCGGCCATGCGAGGTGATCACGGTTGGGTAGATAAATAGAGATAAATTTAGACTCTAGGTGATAAACAGTACGGACTGATGGTTTATGTCCCAATCTAGAATTTCCTGGAAGGAAAGCCGGAATTTCAATGGGAGAGAGAAGCTCAGAACAGCGCCGGTAGTCTATAAGAATACGCTCCGTATAGGAAAGGGCTAGAAGTTATTTGTGACAGGGAATATATAGATGGGATTTTCGTAAACGAGCAAACAAGCTGGGTTGCTGAAGACTGGACAGGGTTTGAACAAGGTATAGACTGGATATCGAGCCGGGGACGATTTGGGGCTAATGGCGGCTGCCGAAGGCCTGTGAGCCGCTTCTGCGAACATGCCACTAGCCTTCCGCCACCGTAAGCCCCTCCAATGTCTTGACCATATCCACAATATTCGCCTCCTTCTTCTTCTTCTTCCACATCAAGCTAGTCTGTGTCTTCTCCAACTCCTCAATCCATTTACCTCTATCTTTATTTTCCCACTGGAATAATCGCCTAAGATTCTCCACATTAGCAGGAGACAACTCTATCCCGAGTCTCTGGGCCTCAAGTTGCATCAACCGCACGAAAATCTTGATCGTGACAAAGCTGCTGCTAGCATGACATGCCCATTGCAGAGTATTTTCAAATGTTTGAACGACATGGTCCTCATCATAAGGACCACGCGCGAGTATCGGCCGCACACTTTCAGTGTCATCCTTCTCTTCCCCTTCCGGAACCGGAGTCGGAGTCTCTAAATCCTTAACCTTTACGAGGCTACCCATGGCGTTTTGGGAGACAATCAACATTGGGAATGTCAACGGCTGGGACATCGTAAACATGCTGTTCTTACGGTTATAAACGTCCAGCAAAACGTAAATACCGGTCTTCGAACGCTCGAAACGAGCTTCGGATTCATCTTTGAAGAGTCCAAGCTCTGTCGGCTCTTCGTTATCTTCATCTTTGATCCTAGTTTGGTGTATATCCATAACGACTATGTGGTATAGAGCGCTAGGGGTTATGTTAGACTGGGCAGATTCGCGGCAGTGTCGATAGAGGAACTTACTTCATGAAGGTAGGTCCTGGGGACACATTTTTCCAATCCCGGATTTCTTCGGGTATGCTGTCCCTCCAGTCATCGAGAAGCTTGTAAAAGCGTTTCTTATCTGCCACCGAGAGATATTTATCGCCGTTGATTTCGCCGCGTTGTACGTCGGCTAGTTCGTACACAATTATGTGAAGAGTGGCGTGGCATTGGAAGGCAGTTCTTGTGAGGTTGGGCTCTGGGTCCCTGACGTAGGGGTATGGTCGCCATTCATCCGCCATCTTGGGGTCCCTAAATGCACCGCCTTCGACGTGTTGAACAGGGAGGGGTAGTATGTCATCTTTGGATATAGGGTATCCTGGAGGGAGGTGACACTCGAGATAAGGTAGTGGAAGGTCCGGTGGCGGCATCGTATGAGCGCCTCGTACGACCCAATCATACATGCTAACCACGTTGTTAGCATTGACCTAGCTACGCACTGCAGACCATGGTTACAGGCAGCCACCAGCAGAGTGCGCGTACCTTTGAAAACTAAACGCCGCCCAGATCGTAACCTGTTTTGCGCATTCAAATTTCTTCTCGGCATCGGTTTGTGGTCCGGCCACACCCTTTCCCTTTGCCGTGCCCTCAGCGTCGGGCTGCAGGAATAGCTCTTTACAGAGCCGAATTCCGTTATTCAGGAACATCCCTCCAAGACGATCCATTCCATCGGCGGAGAGAGTGACGCCGAGCATGAATGCGCTTTGAACAGTCAGGAGGGTGGGTATTTGTGTCGTTTCTTCGTTCCATAATCGCATTGCTTCTTGGAAAAACCGATATCCAATGAAGTTCGGGTTGTGCGGATCCGCACGGAAGGATATTCTATTGGAATAATGCTGACAGCTCGTTAGCAAGGCTTGGTCTAGTATTTGTGGAGGGTTGTCTTCCGCACTGGTAGTTTGTGATTTTGCTACACAGACCTTGGATGTCAAGGGGCGGACAGACATAAAATGATAGACGAATTTTTTATACAAAGCTGTAAGGGAGCGTTGAATCCTACAGCTGGTGCGTATTTTTTTTTTTTTATTTTTCATGTTTTTTCTGTATCTTTTGTCTCTCGCGACATGTTGAGGCGGTGGAACGGGTGGTGGAATCTTCGCCACCAAACATGGATCTTGATAACAAATGATTCTAAGGTATCTCGACGCGCGAAGGTACCGATTGTGACTCGGTGTTTCATACGCCAAAATACCTAAGTTCTGATTTTCGAAGATCGTGTGTTTTCGGAATCATGCCTTCATGTTTGGCGGCGAGGATGCAACCACCCTGTTCATCGCAGCTGCGGGCCGGTACGGTGTAGAGCTAACTTACACATGCTTCCGCAAGCGTCGCGTTGACAAGAAGTGGTGAACAATAGTTGGTGTCTCCGGATTTCATCGCGTCGATGAAGATATCCCAATCGAAAAGATGCCAGACGGGGTGGTCCCAAGTCATATATAATGACATAAGGTGTGAAACGAGCTCGTCGTCGTCCGTTACCGTAGTCCAAGGATGAGCGCTTAAGTTAAGGATAGGTCGGTCATCAAGAACATTGAGGTCTATGCCATCAACGGGCTCCATTCCCTGGTACCACTCCTCATTCATAAGCAAGCTCAATGGCGTTGTCGCAGGTGCGGGCGATATGACGTCTGTAGGGAGGAACGGGGTTTGGTCGTTTCGAATAAACATCATGATCTCTTCCAGGGACGCCTGGCCTCGAATGACTTCTAAAACGCGTTGCAAGGAGGACACACTTGAGCCCTTGATATGGTCGAGGATTCTCTCGTACTTCTGGATGTCCGATTCATAGTCTTTGATCTTGTTCCTGATGAGATTCCGCTTATGTCGCGCGGTGTCGTCGAGGCTATACACGCATTCCAGATCGGATTCGACGCATGAGCTACATTTTGGAGAGTCCTCATCACACTAATAGCTGAGTTTTAGTACGTCATGCTACCTGGAGGGTCGACAAAGAATTTCTATTGGAGCAATTCTAGAACAGACAGACACTGGAAGCTAGGATAACTCGAACTCTCGTCGACAAACCCTTGCTCGTCTTTGGCAGCATTTATGTGTTGTAGACTTGCCAGGGTCCCGAAATATAGTGTCGAATTACACAGGTATGCATAAAGAGGGACGAAGGCAAATGCAGAGGGGTATTTGACGCCGTACCTTCTTCTTTGACTGCTGGCAGGCTATACAAGCGCTTTTTGCCCGAGTTTTCTTGCTGGTTTTTGCCACCATCGCGGGCCGCGGTTGAAGCGCTGGCGCGGGACGTAGCTTCCTTAGAGGGGCTTTGGAACTGCTCGGTCTTCCTGACATTGTTATCGATAAGCCGGAATCCTCGAATTCTTTGCTATTGGTTTAATTCTGTGGAGGATAAGTGTGATTCCCCGTGAAGTCGAGAGTGTGGCGGTCGGTCGTGATATAGCCTGGATTGAATGAGGGATCCAACAGAAAGGGTGTCAGAAAGAATTCGATCTGTCCGAGATGGAGGGTAGTGGCAATGGCAGCGGCCACATTTTGAAGCTAGCTCGGGCAAGTTCCACTACCCGTCGTGCCGTCATCAGACAAGGCGGGCGGGGGTCCACATGTACCTTTTCCTAGTGCTCAACGGCTTGCCTCATGGACTTGGCGCGGGGACGGGCTCACGGGACCCAGCTGGACACTGCATCGAAGTGGCAAAGCTTCAAAGCTAAGCAGGCCAGACCGACGGTCTCCGTTTGCTGTCGTGTTGCACAAATCTTAGATCGATGCTGGTCCACGGTTTGGCACCGGCTATGCTTCCCGGCCAATCAAAAGCCGTTGGGTCCGGTTCAGTGGGTACGAGAGGGTTGGGATTGGCTAGGGTGGACCCACTCTCCCAGACTAGCGTCAAAGGCTAGATGGGGATTTCACCCTGGAAAATGGGATTTTGATTCCACCAGATCTTTCTTGGGACCCATAGCTGTCGCCCTAGAGGCTCAACAATAGCTGCACGCAGTGAGGACGTCAAATCACCAATTCGACACCTTAAGACGATCCCTGTAGGCCCATTCGGTGACCAGGAGACATTATCTGCGACAGACTTGCCCCCCAGGCCCGGAGGTCGGAAGAGTCGTGTCGCGACATCTGGGAGGTCCACAGGACTGAAATGCAGTGGCCCTCAGGTTGCTTAGTACTCAGAATTCAAGTCTGTGAAGACATATATGTCCGGCGTAGGGTCGAGGGCACTCTCTAAAAGAGTCAGTACTGCGTGCGGTAGCTGTAAGAAAGGGAAGTGCAAGGTAAAATACTTTAATTCCATTTTTTCTAATTTTATTGGATGAGAGCTCGTCTAACTTGTTGGCCCCAGTGCTCTGGTCCGCCTGCGCCGTGCGAGTCGTGCGCGAGGAAGGGGCGCGAATGCGTGTTTGAAGCTGCCCTTGATGGCAGACGAAAGGAGTCTGCCAGGGCCGCCTTGGACGCCGTAAAAGCGAAACATAACGCTCTGGAATCGCTGTTCAGTTGCCTGCAATCTGGTGATGACGATGTGGTTTTTTCTCTGGTAGACGCCATTCGGAAGGGGTCTGCGCTGCCGGAGTTAGAGAAGGTTATGGAGGAGCACGGCCAAGGGAACGTGAGGGACACGGAAGAGGAAGTGGTCGCTGGCCCGAGTGGACAGGCGGCCAACGCCCAGCAATAACAGCAGGAGATGCTGCGATAGCAGTATACGTACGACACATTACCCTTTGAAACGGCGATGCATATTTTAATGAGCGGTGGAGTTTCTACATATTGTTCTAGGTTGCATAGCCTTAGCATATTTTTGTCATCATCTTTTTTTTTATGTCCGACCTTAGGCTTCGGTTATCGCACCGCATATATGTCACAGTTCCGCCCATGCGCCTACTCGCGGTCCGATTTCGACGACGCACCTCCAAACGGGAGTTTACAATTAGCTATTCACGGTATTTTAATTCTATATTCTCGGGTTTCTTCACTCTTCGACTAATACAGAGTTAGACGGGTATATTTTAGCTACAGTAGTTATCTGGATCTATGCATGACTTGGAACTAGGCCCGATTATACTAACAAATTATACGAGACCACTCTGTGTACCATACAAGGCGTGTCCGTGATATAACTTGAGAGCGAACTATCTAACAGCGTAGGGTACGCTCATAGCTGTCGAACCCCCGAGGCCGAATTCGCACAGGCGGATTCCACGAGGAGACCAGTTCCTAGATATCGTGTGCTACACACCGCATACTACGGTTACACATGTTCTAATAATGAGACCCAAGTTCATCAAAGGCCTCCGCAACCCTCACGACCCGACTTCGGGCGGCCGCTATAAGCGCCCTCCAGCTAGAATGGTCTATTCGTCCGGCTCGGTATCGGTAACAAGAATCACATAGATCATGAACGATTTTTTCGTCGTCGGAATTTAGGCAAATCGGCGGTGCATCTGCGTAGTAAGAGCTATAACGGTACCTATGGCGATTTGCGTAGTTAATAGATGCGGCTCGAGGTTGTAGGAAACGACAGCCGTGTGGATGGGGTTTGGCGTCTTCGTGGCCGCACTACCGGTGTAGGTATGGTTCATTAGCCATATTACGATTTCTAGTAGCGAGACTGTGATTTTTGGATTACCCACCACCCGGAAGTAGTATACTTTATAACACATAATTGGGCTATAGCTTATTTTCCGTTCGATAGACCGTGTATAATCCGCTTTGATGTTTCAGGGTATTCTAGGGTGAGAACAGGATACGAGAGGTTTCGAAACGCTGAATGGCGTTATTTGACCGTAGTTTGAACTAGGAAACATGAACCCGGTTCTAGGGAAAGCAAATTCGGCTTAAGCGGTTACTAGAGTCTTAACGAAAGACACCCTCGACCGAAAGAAAGGTGGCCGGAGGCTGATATATGGGGTTTTATTCTTTCACGGTTTGAGATCGTCGAGAATAGCATCCCTGAAACCGCCCGTTCGAAAGCATAAATGCTCTTTAGAATATATATAAGTCTTAACCCAGCTACCTGCGCGCGAATTTCGACGTTCGAAGTCAAGGGATCTAGGTGGAAGTTCCCTTAAGGTCCCTATTGAGGGTTTTGATTCCTGTTGACGAATAACAAAGTATCAAAAGCTTTAGCATAAGAGGACCGTTGACTCGACGTATGCTCAAACGGCCGATGGAAACCGTTCAGTGTTATTGGGTCCCTTTGACGGGTACCTCTTACCCAATGGCTCTTTCGGGACCCCCGGCCACGTTCGATATTTGTGCCGATGGGTCATAGAGCCATCGGGCCTCGCCGAGTAGTCTTCTCTCATTTGGTCGTTTAGGAGGCTATATATCAAGCGAAGGCGACTTCGGTTTAGTGGCTCGGGGTTCGAGATCCCCATTAGCTGCTCTAACCCAAGACGTAACCTAGCAATTCGAGTATGTCACGTAGGTGGACAGATTTGGTATCCGTTCTGTGTAATTGCATGACAAAGTGCGCCAGATGTGTTAAAGTCATTATATGTTATTAAACATTTGTATGTTTGTATGATAAGTTAGGTTTAGATACAACTTATAAAATCTATAAGATCTTTTGTATGTTGTTATATTTATTGTATTTATGATGTTAAATTACTAGTATTTTAGCAAGTACCTCAAAATTTGTAGGTCTTATGTATGGGTAGGAGTAAAATTTTAATTAAAATTACTGAATTCAATAATTAACTAATGAAATTAAGTTCTAACTACTAAGTAAATAAAATAAAACGCATTTTGCTTGCTTACCCGCCTGCCCACCTACCTGCTTATGATGCCAGTTCCAATACCAATGCCAGTTCCAGTTCCAATACCAGTATAGTTATAATGCCCGTGTAGTTCCAGTACCAGTGTAATTCCGGTGTTAGTATGGTTTCAGGACCAATACTAATAATAGCTCCAATTCCAGTAGTAGTTCCAGTACCAGTAGTAGTTCCAGTGCCAGTAGTAGTTCCAGTGCCAGTAATAGTTCCAGTACCAGTAATAATAGTGGTGATAGTGGTAGTGGTAGTAGTAATGGTGATAAAGTAAAAATCTCTAAATTAAATTGTGAAATTTGTATAAAGATATAAGTTTCCAACCATTAATAAAGGTATCACTAACATAAATTATATATTATAAAAACTAACCAAATTTAACATACTTGCACAAATTATATAACTTATACATAACTTATGTTTTAATTTGGGTTCTTAAATATATTGAATGTACCCGGCGCACTTTGTTGTGTGCTTCAAGAACAATGTTCGTACGTTATTTTCTACTAACGATCCTGGAAACAACTAGATCCAGGAACAGAGTACGAGATTTTCTAAAGAATAGAAGTATATTCAATCCAACATTCGTATACGGACCTACCCAAATTAACCGGTAATGTGGGCTTGAAATAGTCTGCATTGTTTGAACTTTGTTGTATTTTGGAATCGGCGAGCAGATATTGCGTCGACAATTTTTGGTGTGCGCAGCAAATTAATATCGATATTCTCAGAGCCGAATATAAACTGGGGGCAGCATAAATAGGAGTCATCGTATAGATTGTATCCGAAAATGGAGGAGGAGGGGAGTGTGGGGAAGGATGTCCGGAGGAGAGGTCCACAAAAAAGAGATAAGGGGGCCTGCGCTGTCAGGACCTCGGCAAGCAGCGATTTGGTGGAACCTCTGAGGTATATGTATCTCGCGCTGTCGGGACTTGGCAAGCGGCGTCGATGAAGATCTAAAGGTCGATCTCGGCAGCAACCGCCCAGCGTACATGTCAAACCTTCGTCGAAACCGCTGGACCTTGCTATTCTACCTTACTTTCGAGCGGCCTCGCCTGGGACAACGTAGGCGCTACTATTTGGCCGCGATAGGTGAGACGAAGACAGAAAGAGATGCGGAGTGAAGAAGGAAGAGGTCATCTCTCGGCTGCATTACTGAAAAGGAATTTATTCAACTAAATACACCAGGCATCTTTTCAACATGCAATACGATGATCAGAATGATCGTATATTTGTATATATATTAGCACAGTGCTTGCACCCCTGTTGCTCGATTTCTGGGAAGAATGAGGGACGTTTAGTGTCGCAAAGACGGCTTTTATTAGTACTCCGGTAGCCGTCGTTTAAAACAAACTTAACCGTCCCTCTGCACAGATCCGTCCCAAAATGTGTTGATTATCGGGCTCTTTCGAATTCTAATACAGAAGTCTGGTTACGAGATTGCAATCTTCGAGGGAGGCCGAGGCCCGAAATTATCAGCGTAGATCGTGATATCACAATGTTTTCTCTTCTCCGATTTTCACTTTTTTCACTTACATCGTTCTGTCAACAGTCTGGACTGACATTGTAGTCTCCCTCGCTTAGAAATCCCACGTTCTATGTGAATATGAGAAACGTTCGAAATACTCGTGTATATTCATACTTTTTACGCTTAGATATGAAATGGATATATACCTCTACCCTAGTATTCTGAACTATAGCGTACGGGCAACATATTTCTGTCAAGGGTTTTGTGGAATAACGTAACCCGATCGTACGAGCCGACTGATAGACGGTTCGGTATCCATATTTAAACGACATCTTCGACACGTTCTTGTCCTTGCCAATCATGGAATACCTTCTGAAAGTAACCCTACCTGCCCTAAATATTTATATATTGATAGACAGTAAATCTCCAGCCGATAAAAATGATAAATATGCCCGAAGTTATCTGGGAAACTACGTATCGTACTAACCACATCTTATCATTGCAAACCTAAGCCAAACATTCAGTTTCCACGATTCTACTATCCACACTATCCTTTGGGATATTTCTAAGCTTGAATTTGGATGCGACTCAGCCTACTCCGATATATTCACACTCCCTTTTAGATATTTAGTCAGGTGCGCTGAATCCAAACAACCGACGTGAGCAACGATAAGGCCGACGATGGATATGAAGATAGAATTCCGGTCCCCGGGGCGCGGAAAACTCGATTCGGGGATCAACCAGGCTTCACAGAATCGCAATCGAATCAGCAAAGTACCCATTTATTCCAGCCAGAGCATAACTGTTCGCAAACTCCGCAAAAGAATTACCATGGGCTCTAGAGAAATCGCTGAGACGCTCTTTTTACCGGAAAGGACACCCTCGGAAACACAGACGAATATCCGTAGGATCTCCTTGAAATCTGCTGACGGCAGCAACGATGGCGATGAGGGCCAGGGCGCACCATTTTACAGCAGAGAAGCTGCGCGGGTGGTCTTGGATCCAGGAACGTATCGATCCGGGACCGAACCGGAGCCGTATCATCGATGGGAGCCAATTCGTTCGACTACCCCTGCTGCGCATATCTGGAACCAAAATCTGGATTCAGCCATGAGATACCTAACCTGTGAGAAAGGTATTCCATGGACTGTCTTGCATCTGGGACTATTGGATAAAAAGGTTACAGTCGTCATTTTATATGATAAGGGTGCGGTTTGGGATCAAAGAGCAACCGAACGGGAGCTTAGGGAACTTTATTTTCCGCAGGAGACTTTCACAGACATAATATTTGCTCACTCTAAGGTAAATAAGGGGGCCGCATTGGAGGGTTCTGAGTATGGCGGTACGCAATCTTGTGGGGCTGGTATCGGCGTAAAGGGCGTGTCTTGGTCTGCCGGGACGGTCGGCGGATATTTCGAATCAGAGACAGGGGAGATATATGGCCTAAGCTGTCACCACGTACTCCTACCCACAAAAGGGCCTCTGAGGGAACCTCCGAACCTAAACAACGACGAAGCTAGCGCAAGAAAAGGTTAGTCGAACAATTCCAGCCAGACCTCCAACGCCACTACCGAATTGTAACCGTCATCGACTCCTAACAAAGTCATTTCGTAGGCTATCCGGAATACCTTGATACTATTGGCGTTTACCATTCCGCATTCGAACAGCGGGATGGTGCTATCGAAGTCGTCCAACCGCCCTGTGGGGATCATATAGACACTATTTTGGAGCTGCAGGCGCTGAAGAAAGAGGCTGAAAAAGGGTTAGAGGCTCTCACAGCGAAATATAATGTTCTGAATATCCAAGCACCGAAAGGGAAGTTCGACAATTGGCAAGCCACAATTGAAGAATCCTGCAAGAGACTTGCAGAGATCGAGAAATACGACCGAACATTCGGTGTCGTCGTTGCAAGCTCCGGGTATAAGATCGACCCAATGACCAAACACTCAATCGACTGGGCGCTGTTTCGAATCTCTGAAAATCGAACAGTCTGGAATATGGTAAGTAGTAGCCCCAGAGTCCAAATAGCCCAGAAATCTCAGAGGCGGCGCTATTCAATGCTGTGTAGCAATTCTGCAGGTTTGCCATACAGAGGATGGATGGATATTCCAAACGAACTCTAGGCTAACCTAATTTTGACGGACCGGCCATAGATTCCGGGTGTTGATGCTGAGAAGAGACGAGGGTCCTGGAACGGTTTATCGACTAGTCAGAGGGTCTGTAACGGCATCGCTGACCCCGTTGAGGACGAAAGCGTCTTCAAAATAGGCCGAAAAACAGGTCCAACTTTCGGCATTATCAGCGGTGTCAGAGACGGAGTAAATTTGAAGGAGAACCTGGGGAAGACGAAAGAGTGGTGTGTGGTCGGTAGGAACGGCACCGAATTCGCCGCAGCTGGCGATTCTGGAAGTTTGGTTTTTAATGAGAAATTTCAAGTGGTCGGAATCCTTACGGCGGGCTGCGATAACCAAGGACGGCTTACCTATATAACACCGATAAAGTTAGTCCTCGCGGATATCGAAAAGGCTACTGGCGAGAAGCTCGAATTCTACGACGGTTTGTGAAGAGACGAATGCGTATGGAAAGTGAATGCCTTGGGTCCCCCTACCGTTTTTGGATACTACTTGACTTTGCAATAGAGAGTGGGTAGGAATGGTTGTGTAGGCGCCTTTTTTGTACTAGTATACTCTGTTGCACTCTTCAAATGGAAGTGACTTCCATGGTCCACGTCGTTTTTGAAGAGTAGCATACTCTCCTACCAGGTCCATTTAATCACCACTTATGCCTGACTGTAAGTCAGGTCGAATCCGTAGCAGATAACTTCGCACTCGGGCCCGACATCCTAAACATTTGAATTTTCCTCCTGTCCTGGGATCCCGCTAAAGTATTGCGGTGCAGCGTTCTAGTACATTGTCAAGTCGCCAAACTCAGAAACAAGCTATTGATAGCGTTCGGCACAAGCTTCAACGGGGCCCAATTAGTGTATTTTACCGGGAATTGAAGTGACTCCCGAGCGTATTCGACAATGTGGACCTGGTTATACTCATGATTGCACGCGCCGGGTCAACCGGTAACCGGGTCGGAGCCGAATCGGGGCGGAGAGATGCGTTGCAGTCACATAATGCAACAGGGTTTAAAATACAACGCTCTACAACGCAACTCGATCAACAAGATCATAGTCCCATCAGCGTAATGATACATCGAAAAGAGGACATAATGAGAATTACCACCAAAATAAAGACTTTTGGACGAAACGCCATTATATCCACTCCTCTTCTCCTTCTTCCCTTCTCCTTCTTCCCTTCCTTCTTCATCTTCACCTCATTCCCTGTGTCAGGTTTGGATATCTCTATTCTCGCCAACCTTCTCCTTCTATATCTTCATATTCCCCTTGTACGATTCTACAAAGCTTTATCTTACCGATATGCCATCACTTATCTCGTCCCTCACGGGTGCGGGGGTCTTGAGTCTCTGGCTCGGATCCTTTACTCCCGTAGTTCCCGCACTTGCCGCCGTTGCGGTCGGACATCAACAGCCAGTCATCCGTGATCGAATCTCTTCATACAATGTTTCCTTCGACACTGAAGATTTCGACACCCTCGGTGATCTTGACTGGCGCCCTCTCGATGACCCTTACGAAGGCCTTCTCTGGAAGAACTTCCGCGTTGGGGCTAACAAGCATTTCGTCCAGTATTCCGCTGGTAAGGATGCATTTGCCCTGATTCCTTTGGACAAGGCGAATCAAATCATGCATGACAATGATCCTTCCCTGTCTTGTCTTTACAAAGACTCGGATATCGTTTCATTTGGCGTTGAGTCCCTCATGTACGGCTGCGCTCTTCGTAGCGGTGTCCCAGTCGAATGCAACGTCGACTTCAAGGCTTTCGACGAATCTGGAAAGCAAGTTGGTTCCCAATCCGGCAAATTCTCTCCTCCTTACGCTCGCATGAACACTGTCGGACGTCTTGAAGCTGGCAAAGCGAATCTTCAGCAAATTCACTTCAAACCCGGCTTTGGCAAGATTAAGGATCTACGCTTCAGCGTCAGCAACTTCTCAGTTCTATACGCCGCCCCACCAGCCATGGAAACTCAGACGCCTCTCGATGTCGCTTATAGTGGCTCTTTGATGTTTATCCTTAACGCAGTCAAATATACAACCAATGCTACTGCAGTTATCGAACAGGCTCCACAACAACCTTCTGCGGCTCCCGCCCTTGAGGAGCGTGATAAGCACGTCACTGACTGTTTCGATATGAACGGTGACACCACTTTCAATAGCATCTCGGTCCCTTGGAAAGACCTCCAGTATGACGGCTTCTACAACGTTAAGCATCTTCTTGGAAACTACGATGAGAAGTGCGATGCGAAGAACATGAATGCATCAACTGGTCACCTATATGCCCCTGGTTTGGTCCCATATACCGACCAATCCGCTGCTATTTTCCCATCCATTGGCATCGACTACTTTGGCTCGAAGAGAAAAGACATGTCAATCAAGAGCTTCTACATCGGGTGCGAACAATTCTTGGATCCAACAAGCGTCCTTGACACTTCGACTCCATGTGTAGTCGGAATCGTCAGCGTTCTTCGTCAAAAGAAGGGCGACCAGCCACAGGAGGTTCGATACCAACAAGTCAGCATTGCCAAACCAGCAGGTGTTGCTCCCGAAGATGTCGGCTTCGCTTTCGTCGACCTCATTGATGGTCACCATCTCACTAAAGTCTACTTTGTTCTGATATCAGCTGATCCGCAGGCTACGAGCGCCGCTATTATTATTGACAATCTTACCTACTTCACACGAAAGGGCAAAGGCCCACAGACTGGTAACAAGGCTATTTCAGCATCTACGGATTCGAAAGTCAACAATATTCTTCAAGCCATAAGTGCGGGCCATGGTCGCGCAATGTTGGGCCAACCAGAGGATGCCTCAAGTTTGCAACCTAGACAAGCTTCGCAAACTGGTATATTAAGACCCGGCATGGGTCCTTCTCATAGTTCTCACCCTCAACCATGTAAAGTTAGCCGACGTGGGAAGGTTTGGCCGAGAGGTAACTCTACTTTCACCTTTGAGGATGCTTCGAACGCCGACCCGAAAACGGGACTTTTCAAGATTTCCGAAGAATCGACCGCCCCTTTTCAATTCAGCCCTGAATGGAAAGGTCGTCATCAAGACGCGGATGGCAACCCGAAGAACGATGTCGTCTTTGGCAATGCAACATGGGGATTTGGGCCCGTTAATGCTACTCGCCTCAACTTCGCTTTCGTCGAGATACCATGGGCCAATCGCGGTACCAAAGAATGGAATAACACCAAAATTCAGATCAGGATTCCTTCTGGCCCAGGACACCCAATTTACCAGATTAGAGAGCTTATGACGTCTTGTTATCCTGCTTTCCTAACAGAGGCAGATAGATCCAGGCTTAGCATGCTAGGTGGTGGTTTTGAATGTCACTACACCGTCTTTGGATACAAGGATAACAGCAAAGAAGATCCAGCCGAGCATGCAATTGACTTCCCCGATGGTGCTTGGAAGGACTGGCGGTGGGATACATTTCCCGCCAACTTCAAAGGTGTGAATACGTTGGAGTTTCACCCTACTTACGCTGGTACACGGAACGTCCGCATTTTCATTGATGACATCAAATTTGAGGCGTTTTAGATGGACCATTGGCTGTTTTTTTCTTCAATTATGAGGGTTTATTGGGATATGGTTTTATTGGTATGGAAGGTTTGCACTTTGGGGAATATTGAGCTTTCCTTAATGGCTTTGAGGCTTCTGGCCTTGTATTCGTATTCTACATATGGTAGCTTTTAGGTAGCTAGGGAATACGGAAAATACATGCATACTCTATCAACTGGTCGTCAGTACTCTCGTGAGTACGTCAAGAAGAATTACCTTCCTAGGACCATCACGCGGCGGTGGGCGTAGTATATTAACGTCGCCACTCTATCTCGCTCTAAATTTCGTGTGCAAGTCTATACCCCCTTTGCGGCCTTCGTCTCGCCTATGAAAATGAATTTGATTTTCAGTTAGTCTTGTATGTGTAAAATGTAAGTTATCGCGATGTCGCAACGGAGTTTGATGACGACGACCGGTCGACCACCTACCGCACCAAGATCTAAGATGATAACTGAAGAATCCCCAAGCCGCCGAGGCAGCGCCGATGCTAACCATTCCGCTCCTATCACTAAGTATATTACTCCATGGTGTATTTAGCGTACCTGTAGCTTCCAACATATCCAATCTCCTAGCTCTACCACCTCCACCAATCTGCAGATTTGCACTACCCATCCTATCCATCAACCATCCAGTACCTTTATTCCCTATATTCCTGCAAGTTCTAATTGCCGGATTACCCTTATACCTTCTCGTGGTAGACCAAATATGCCTTTGAATCCGATCAGCCATCACGCCTATATTCTCCCTGGTGGAGAAAAGGTGTTCACCTACAGCAACTCTCGCATTCTTGAGAGGATTACCAAGACTAAAGGGAACCTTCTTAGGAAGGCTGAGAGGAATCAATATAAAGAGAAGCTGGCTATGAAGTTGTATGACAAGTGGGCGAAAGAGTTAGTATGTTGCAGTTCTTTTTTGCTGACAGTTAGTTCGAGGGAATAGAACCGCTAATCCCCTATTTGGATAGAGAGAAACATCTACAAAGTACTACCAATGCGTTTTACACATCAAAGACCTGTTTCGTTTGCAAACTACTGGTCAACCTCTACCGAATCAAACTACCGACCTTGTCAAGAGGCTATTGATAAAGAGGAGTAGTTCAAGACCCCGCGTTGCTACACCTCCAGAAGCCGAAGCTCCAAGGGTCAAAACCCCACGACCACCCAAGAGATCCAGGATCCCCGTCAGTACTCAAAAGACTACTCAGTATGACTATTCTTCTGGTAAACATACCAACCAAAAGAAGATCCCAAAGTTCTTGAAGCATGAGAAGCCTTCCCCTCTTCCATCTCCTATTAAAGGACCAGTTACTCCAACCCGTCAGTCTATTTGGAGCCCAAGAGGAGGTTCGGTTTCTGGAAGGATTAGTAGGGCTGGAACTACTACTACTCCGAGGAGACGACCGAGAACTGCGCCGAATGAAAAGGTCATTTTGATGGATATGAAAGATGTTATTAGGAGGAAGATTAATTTTCAGGCTGTTTGACTTTTTCATGCAGGTGGGATTGTTGTTTCGGTGTAGGCAGAGTATGCTTCCTTTGTTTGGGTGTGGGTTGAAGCCTTTGCGTGTATCTGGCGGAGGACCTGACTACTGCTTTACCAGACTTCTGTACACGGGTTCTCTTGCCTGTTTAACAGCTAGAATATTGATTTTAACGCCCTAAATGAAACTAGTCTCCGATGCCCTTTCCTCTAGTCTATAGATATAGTACCCGTACGCTAATCGGCCGTAGTTTCTTACCACACGAAGTGTGATCTCCTCCCCAAACGGCTGCAATAGCTACTACTCAAGTACTTAATACTGTTTACATACCTGCAAGGCGCCGCTACTGGTAATTATAGGTTTTCCCCATCCTTGCAGCCACATGAACGGAAACAGTCCCAAAGTACGCCAAAGAAATCATGGCGGCCGGGACCATAGCGTTCTGCAAATCACCTGGATGATTCACCAACCACCACGGCGCAAACCCAACTACAGGAATAACATTTACCACAATTGCCCAAACCAATATTTTGGCAGGGCAAATCGCCTCGGCCGCATGTAAGCCCCACGCTTCACATTTTCCATTCGGTAGTTCGTTAAGTCGCTTTGGCATGGCGAATCGGATGCAGTCTGACGTGTTTATGGAGTCGTCTGGGCTGGAGTAGTGGTCCATTATGTCAGGGCGGCACATGGGACGTATGATGGGGATTGGTGGTTCACGGTGTGGGATGTCGTAGTTGTCGTCTTTGATGTCTGGGAGGCTTTGTCTGCTTTTATCAACGTGGCAGAGGCCGTCACCGCGAGAGATAGATTTGGAAGAATAGCGATCGAACTAGTTTAACCGCCGACAGGTCAGTATCCGTTTATCATCAATCGATGCGCATGCACAAAGATCGGAAATGAGCGAAATAGGCGAATAGTACAATACTTACCCTGACATATTGGATATCGTGAATATGAGTAAATGAAAACCAAAGCTTCCAGCTCCGGATAGCAGTGTAAGCCTTGCGAAATTCCCAGAAGAGATCCTTATCATTATTTGCCTTTGAGAAATTTAGTATCTTCATGACATCGCGCCCGCGGCTCCCTTCAGCGCAAAAGAATATTCGGAATTCATCCGGTATCGTTAGCGGTTTAGGATCGGGGTTTGTTGTAGACTGCCCAGTGTTTAAGTTTTCGGGCCTTGATTTTCTAATCTTCTTGATCGGTCCCGACCCTTTATGCGTAGGGTCTGTTTTGCGGGAGATCGCTCCTCGAGGCGCGGCTTTCGAGGCCCGAAGCTTACTTCCACTCGTGGCCGTGGCGTCGTCGGGCTCTATTGTTGCAATGTCTCTTATGGGATCAAACTCCCTTACTAGAGAGCCCCTGGGGGTGTGGGTGTTTGTTTCGTACTCGTAGGGTCGGGATGCTCTTTTGGGTGCTGTCCAGAGGGCGAAAGCCGACACAGCCACGACTAAAATAGAGAATATATACGGAGGCCAAAGTTCAGATGTAGCCGGATCGAATAAATACATTCGATCTTTATTTACATCCGTCTGTAGGCTGCAGCCCTCCGATGGCTCTGTTTCTCCCAGAAAGGGTAGAAGAGGCAGTCCTAGGTAACTACGCAATGCTTTGAGGAGCGCGAACTTGCGGACGACTGCTATCATAGCTAGTACGCTTAGGAGGAGGAGGAAACTGGAGAGGGACGCTGAAATAAATCTCTGGCGCCAACTAGGTCGATATTGCAGAGCTCCCAGGCTTCGTAACATTTCACTCAGGTCGGCTGCCTGGTACTGATTATCCACATCGGTGGGACAAAATTGGCAAGTCATTCCCGTCTCGCAGTACGGCGTACCGATGTTTACACCGTACTTGTAGATGATCTAAGTACGAGACAAATCCCACCTCCTTTTTAGCTATCAACTCTTGCAGTAAAGCGACCTCACGGGGTGATTATTGTTAACATACATGTTCCCAGGAGTATGCGTAGCGGCTCCAATCTTCCCGCCAAACCCCGCGGGGCTGTCGCAAGGGCCAAAACGATATCGGCTGCCGCAGACTTCGTTCGAGGTAAAGTTTAAGCGTATTGAGAGGGCCGCGAAGAACAGCAAGATTCGAGGAATGCCGGCTCCTAGTCACGTATGGGCGTGTACGTAACTCGTCGCCGGGGAAAGGTGGATGCAGCTCAACCTTATCAGAAGTGCTAGTAGCTAAAAGTTCGGGCGTCGTTCGCAACACCAGCTGTGGAGCTTGGTATTAAAGATCATATTCATACCGATATATATACCGATAGTTAGACGAACCTGTGCATTGGACTGAGGTAGACTGGAACTTGGGAGGTCTGGCGGCTTATACACCATACTGTGGTAATTAAAGTGGTTCGATCGATCGACCTGTATAACCCTATAGTCAGCGTCGTTCGATATAACCAGAAAGGAGCGGAATATGTACCGTACGCCAAGTTGTGACGTAGATTTTCTCTAAAGAAATACTTTGATAAGTTAAGGTTAACTGCTGAACTAGATCTCGAGGAAACTGCATACTTTTAAATGGCGATTATCTGGATCCTGGGCCCGGCCTTGTCACTCAGCCTCGGCGGCTGGAGACGCAAGGCTGGTTTCCCACGGCTGAGTATTTTCAGAAATCTCAAACTTAACAGCAGCCGCAAGTCCTTACAACGTAGAGTAGCTATCCGTAGCAGGATAGGTTCAAGTTAAAGAAAATCCCGTCCCGCTTCACCGCCGTCCGATAGAGGTAATTACCGAATGAGGTATCAGCCTTCCCTGCGGCTCTAATTCTGTTTAAGAGACGTCCCCAATTTGATAGACGCGGAACTTCACAACTCCACCAATTAATAATACAGAACAGAAGAGACACAACCTTAACCATGATTACAAAGTGTATCTATTATGTTTTGGAGCTTCCCATCTTACACGCGATGTAAATTCCCACGACCCAAAAGTAAAAGGTTGTTACCGCCACACTTGGGATAAATGCGTTCTGAAGGTCTCCAGGATGGCTTACCAGCCACCAAGGAGCAAAAGCCAGTATGGGTATTGAATTTACAACCAGGCCCAGGATAATTATTTTAAATATCGATACGCCCTCTACCGCATACAATCCCCATTTCTCTGGAGTCTCGTCTGACTGGGCACCCACCCATTTCGGCACCGAGTACTTGAGGGAGTCGGAGCAGCTTAACTCCTCAGGCCTTCGAAAGCAATCCATAACATGCTGACGGTCGAGGGGACGGATTATCGGGATTGGCGGCTCTCGATGGACGGTTTCATAATTTTTGTTGGACTGGTCGGGAAGGCTTTCCGATATGTAACTACAAACTCCATCGCTGTTTGCGACTAGTTTACCTTCATAGCGTTTAAACTGTTGTAAGGAAGGGATGTTAGATAAAACCACACAATGGTTTATGGCATCTATTCGTGCCAGCTCCCCGCTGCTCAGCGACATACTACAGAAGGGGACACCCTACCTTAACCCACTGAATATCGCAAATACTCGTGAATGACAACCAACGACGCCATCCTCGTACCAAAATATAGGCGTGACAAAGTTTTTCGAACAGTATCTTGTCGTTTTGGGACTTGTTCATTGGAATAACCTTCATTACCGTCCGTCCGTCGATGCACCGAACGACGAAGAAAATTTCAAAGTTTTCTGAGATTCCAGTCCCTCCCGGTGAAGTTGGCGGAGCTATAGTACCCATAGTGATAGAGTCATCCCCACCCGCTTTACTTGTGCTGACTTTCGAATGCTGACGCGAGCCACTAGGAGGTCGGAGATTGGCCGAATTGTTTAGCCGAACGGCCTCGCGAGTGTGCGATAGCTGGGCCCTATTGAGGCCTAATGGAAGGCTTTTAATATTGCTTTCTGGGTTTTCTGAAGGGCCCGCCGCGCCGTAGTCATGGAGTCTCCCTTTTACTCCGCTCAATAGAGGGCTGCTCGTCGTTGGAGAACTCGGATGCGATACAAGTTGGTTCGCTAGCGTTGGCTGATCTTTGTCTTCAGATCGATGGACGCTCCCTGCAGCCGGCTGGAATAATGGAAGGTCTACAGATATTTCCTTCCCACAAGCCTAGTCTTTGTCAGTAAATGTGAGGCCGTTAGGAGCATGAGTAAAGAGCGCCACATACGCAATCCCAATAAAAGCGAGAACGAGCACCCGCGCATCGCTGTTGCGGCTCTGAAAAAGGCCAAAACGATATTGGTTGCTTCAAACTTTCTTCGAGAAATAGTTTCCCATCATTGGCAAAGTTCGTCCACGGCCGCTGTAACCGAGAGGCACTACGTAGACGATAATGCATGTTCCACGGTGTTGAGGATTGGGGTGGATATACGGGGCTGACTTTGCCCAGCTGTGGCTGATCATGCGCGCTTGGAAAAGGTCGGTCTAAAGTCTCGGGCGCATAGTCTTTTAGAGGTTTTGAAATGGAAGTGTCGTCTTCCGGAATGTGGATTACGAAATCTCCTCGGCTATTCATGGAAGGGATCTTTCCTACTATAACTTGACCTCCATGTACCGTACTACCAGTGTCAAAAGACCTCGGACTAGTAGAGCTTGGAACTCCAGCCTCTACTTCTGTGTCAAGCGATTCTTCCCCTACCGGGATTTCCGTGCCAGGTTTTTTTTGAGTATCCGCCTTAGCTAAGGCGGAATTGCCATCGATACCAAGAGCAAGCCTGCTATTCCCTACGGTTTCAATTTCCTGCGGCGCCGTTCTGGGAATTCCAGAGTGTTTCCTAGGATATAATTTCGGCTCTGCATGGTCTAGTAGATCCAACCGATTATGGCATTAATACCAGGTCATCATACCTCGCGAACGATCTAGTGGTTAGGGTACGGATCAGGCGGTTGACTTACCATGGTAAATATCCCCGTGCAGGCGCCTTGGAAACCCACTAATCAGTTGTTTCCTGTCCTTATCAAGAGACATGGTGATTTGGATATCCCCTTCGCACGATACCGAATCTATCTCTATAGCATTTAGGCGGAAAATTCCGGACTTTTGCATCTCTCTTATATTTGTAAGTTTTATCGGGATACTTTTTAATGGCGTTGTTGAGCCAATACGCATGATATCAAACCTCGGGTAGTATGCTTTGGCGGAGTGTACTGAATGGTGCTGCAATGAGCTCTGGAGAAGAGCTCCAAGTTTCTTCAGATCGTCGGAGCCTTCTCGAAGACGACATTTCATTCTACCTGTTTTTTATGGTTACCAATCTCATCAGTACACATGCAAAGTTATAATTGAATCTGAATACCCCATTACAATCAAAGAAAGAAAGGATCTATACCTATATAGTTATGGGGCTTAGTCGAATCTAAACAGCCCCTGGGGCTAGATCTCGCTCTTTCGAAATAAAAGAGGCTGCAGATCAAGCGATCAGCAATATGTCGTAGCCGGGCACTCTCGCTACCCTGCTGCAAACGCTTCTCTGCGAATTGACGGATATCTTCTACTCCGACTCTTGATAATTTGTCCGATTCTCTGAACTCATTTATGAGACTTAAATCAATATCGAGTCGAATATAACGCTCCTCAGCCCTTTGTTTTGCGGATAGTTTTGAGGCAAATGTCCACCAAGCCTTTTTTGAAGCTATGCAGGACTGAACATTTTCCGACAACGAGAGTAGCGTATCGGAGCAAGCATTACTTCCAAGGGTACTTAAAAGCTCAAGTTCGTTGGTAGGGAAGTCTCCAGTTCCGATTGATAGGAATATATCTGGTAAATTATCTTGAGGATATGGCCATAACTTCCGGCGCTCTAACTCCGTAACAGCTGCAGTTGTACAGTTTTCTGCTCTCGAAGCGTGGAAGGAGGCTGTATTTCCAGGTAGAGAGAGGGGTTCGAAGAGCCGATGGTCGGCTAGGGTCGCATACGCACTATTTTCCAGGTTGTAAGCACAATATACTATAATTCGTTGAGACGCCTGCCGTTTATTTGTGATGGCGGGACAGGGTTCCTTACGCTTGCCATACTTTAATATCGAGCGACTCGTCTAGGTGATAGAATGTACCGGCTACTTATTAGAAATAGATCAGTACAGATATCAATAGAGAAGTCATCATCAGGATGTCAAGGAAATTCAATTCCGAGATGCATCTGTATGATCATGTACAATAACGGAGCAGCAAAATTGATGAGGGGTTATTTACCGCCGTCGTGAACGTTTTCATGTCTCACGTAGTTAGTAAACAGAGCCGACCTTGTTGATGAATCAACAGTCGCTTTGCAGATAGCAATGGTCTTCCGATCCTGATAGCGGCCCACTAGCGACCCCGTTGAACATACTTCCCGGAGCGTGTCTTGAAGCCTTTCACTTCTAATCTTCTTCGGCTTGGATTTTCCGCCGCTATCGACCACTCTTTCATGATTTGAAGCCCCCCCTCCACAGTCTCGACGGCAATCCTCTTCCGATTCTGTACCACCGGATGAAAAGACTGGGGATATCCTGCTTTCTAAATCCTGTATGGATAGGTCTTGACCTTGTACTGTCAGTGCGAGCACCCCTCCGACGCTTTCCACACCTGTTAGCCTAGTTTAAATATGTAAAATAAACAAAACAGCAACTTACCCTGCTCCCACTACGAGGTCAAAGAAGCTCCATATCCGGAGACCATGCCCTATTGTGCGTTCTAAAGCTGAGAGAAGCGCCAATTGGACGGCACCTCGGAAACCACCGCTTTAAGAATCAAGTTAAACATTAGCTTTCGGCCTAGTGATAAATTATATTTAAGAATGCTGGGAGATTTGGTACTTACGCTTCGAGCGAAAGAGTTCTAGTTCCCGCCGTCATTGGCTTAATTGGAAAAAAGGCAGTCTTTTCCAAGATTTCACCCCCCAAAGGACATACGTCAATGTATAAGAAGCCGTCTTCTCGCCACCCAAAAGCCTGAAGACAAAGAGCGCACAAATAGTGGCCGCATGGCAGCCTTTGGCTTTGCTGTGTTAGGTCAGCGAGGCAGGCCAAGCAAATTCGATTGCTAGCGGGGCCCAGAACCATCCCTTGATAGAAATTCTGGATAACTTTGGCATAGGCCTTCACTAAAGTTGTACGGGTTATGCCTTCTGACTCTTCTTCCAAACCGCTAGTTAGACTGTTTTGTGTACGGAAATTCGCCATATCTGACATGCTATCAAAAGAACTTTCGGCTATATCTTGAAAGGTGTCTCTAGCTTCGGGGCTTACTACAGCCTGGTAGGTTCCAACCCCGATAAATTCACCTAGAGACCCTATGTGGTGCTGTCCATGTGTGGATCGTGTTCTGCAACAACGCCCAATTGAGCACCCCGGGGACACAAACTCGCACTGCCAACCGTCTTCAATAACTCGCTCGTAAATATTGCGATAGGCCGAGTCGTATATCTGACGTGACGAATTGTATAGCCCTGAAGATCAACGAAACCGATTAGAATTTTACAACGTTACAACATTATTAACGAGAATCGAATCAACACTAACCTAGACCCACATTATTACGAACAAAGTTAAAGTATGCGCAGCATCCAATGAAATGGCCATATTTTGCTAGTAGGGGCTGCAGTGAAACGCCATCTTCGGCATGGCTAATAGCATCCTGGATTAATCGGAACGAATTTTGCTCAAATCTGGACAGTGCATCTTGCTGGGATATTGCGTTTGCGCTGTCGGAACCGTATATATATGACGGCGGAGACTGTCGAGACAACTCCTCGTCCCTCGAAGCGACCTCCTGTTGAATAATCGGTCCGGTTGTAGAATCTGCGTTCGCTTGAATTGATGACGTCGGTTTAGACTTGAGTCTAGCTTCGGGGCTCGTCAGCCTATTGTCGAAACTAAATCGGATTACAGGCTTATGAGTATGCATGTTATATGCTGACGCAGTCGGCCGTTAATTGGGGCGAGGATCTGTGAACCAGTGAAGGGATATCTGGGGCATGGGAACTAATACATTTGGGACTCAAGAGAAAGCTTCTCCTTAGCAACTCAAGGGATTTGACCATTTAAGAATCAGTTCGGGCTTCGCAGTAGGATGTGCGTCTTGAATTCGATTGAGCCGTTTACCACAAAATTTTAAAAAAAGAACTGTGCTCCAGCGTCTGCAATCGCGCTGAAGCAGATTTAAGATTCCTTTGAACCCCAGCGCCAATTCCGATGTCAATTGCAATGTTAGAAATATTAATGTTCAATGAGCGACCAAATCTGACTGCTGTGCCCCATTGTTGCAGGTTGCAAACCAATGTGAAAGCCACATCCGATTTGGCCAAGGGCGCTAACTATATATGGTTGGCGCCGTTTGATCTCCACCAATAGAGGGCGCGATAAAAAAAAGCATCCACCCATTTCCTTCCTCTCCAAACATTACCGCGACCGTTCCCGAGCTGTTTTCATCTATCATCCCGCTATAATTCGTGTCCTCAACTGGCATCATATACTTCAGGTTCTTTGCAAATTCGCGGCATTGAATCCCGGTTAATTTCCCGAGTATTAATCGTAACTCGAAGGCTTTCGAAATTTCTGGTATCGACAATGCAATGTAAGGCGACGCGACATCTAGCATGGCTTAAATTTCTGTGTTGCATCGCAGCACTCGTTACCGTCTAAGCTCCAAATATTTCAAATGACTATTTAATTGACGTTAAGGGATTTCTGTTCTTATGCTAGGGCGGGTGCCCAACTGATAACCCGTCTGCGGCTTCCACGAAGTTCGATGGTAAAATTTAGAATAGTTTGATCTCTATGGCTCATAAGTACAGGAAAACTGAAAAAATCCTAGCTGGCTATAACATCAGGCGAACAGTTCGAATTCTAGACTTGTAGGGCTTGGTCTTGCGTACGCGCGCCGCATTGCCAGGACCCCTTTCACTTTATGATGTACAATCCGACTCGACCCCACTACGTATACTTTCCATTACATTAGAAACCTCTAGGTCCCGGTACTATGGTTAAGGTTGGCTACCTCCCTTACGTTAACTGGCAAGTACCCGGGTATAATCGTAGCGATACCCATACCTACGGGTTTTACCGACTCGCGATAAAACGTTCACAAAAACGGTTCCGAGATATAAAAGCCAAACCACCCACCAGGGTAGCAATATGGTTAGGCAGATAGTATACACCGCCAACCCCCACAGAAGAACTTTTGTCGGGCAAACTGCCTCTTCGGCATACAAGCCCCAAGCTTCACAGATGCCACTAGGCAGCGAGAATTTTACTTTCTTTGGCATGGCGTATCTGAGGCAATCCGAAGCCCCGGTGGCCCCAGCACCCGGGCTAAGGAAATGGTCCATGATCGCTTGCCGGGTCATAGGACGGATGATATAGGACGGAGGTTGGCGGGGAGAAATTTCGTACTCATCATCATCAATATCCGGAAGACTTTCTCCTTTGATGTCGCAAAGAGCGTCGCCGTATGATATCAACTGCTTCGTACTCTTAAAGTTACGGTAGAACTGAGTTGCGAGACATATCGTTAGTACGGATCAGCAGCCCACCCGGAAGCGGATACCGCTGGCACCATGGCACTTACTCGTACAAATCGGATATCATGAACGTAAGTAAACGAAAACCACAACCTCCAACCTCGAATTTTAACATAGGCATTGCGAAGCTCTCGAAATAAATCTTGATCGGTATGCGAGTCGCGGAACTTGATAATCTTCATGACATCGCGGTTGGAGCTTCCTAGAGCGCACAGAAATATTTCAAAATTTTCTGGGAGTGCTAAGTCATCCGGTTGCAACTCCAGTGAAGATTCGGTTTTTTCGATGAACTGAAAATCCCAGTATCCGGATTTACCTATTGGTACATCGGCGTGCATCTCCATCCCACAGGCCTATTATTAGCCAAAAAGTCAGCATAACCCCGTAATGCACCCCTGGTCACACCCTCCAATCAAGTGGATCGAAACATACATACACAATCCCAGAAAAAGCGACGAAACATTGCTGAGGTGCTAGTGGACCGCGGTTGGCATAATGGCCAGAAGGATAGAGGTTGTTGTAAAATCTCCTCCAACCAAATCTTGGCTTCATTGAAACAGTTATGAAGGCTGAACCCACTAAGCATCGGTTCTTCCCTCGACTCTAAACGGATTTGGTAGTTAGAGAAGAGTCTTCTTGTCCCGGAGTAGTCAGTGAAGTGAAGCTCCATATCTCAACCCTGGTTTGGCGGTAACTGGTCCGTCCACAGCTGATATCGGATGGCTGGATTATATCCAAACTGGGTCTCAGCTCTAGTGAGTATCCTGCGAGGATGAAAACCAGAGACCATGTAATCGGCTCTACACAAACTATGTGCTTAAGTATTTGGACGGAACGAACAGAAAATTGTTTCTCGGCAAAGTAACATACGCTTATCGCAGCTTGGATACACTTTTGCAGTTTGCAATTTTGGCAGGAAAGCTCCTGACAGCCAAGCCACTCGTTCAGCCTTACGGCTTCGTGCTGGCCTTGGCAAAGTCGAAACGTTGACGGTGGAAGCTCGTACCACTATCTTACACATTGCGAACCCTTCAATGCCGTAGCTACTCCAGAGTATCGGTTCAAATCCCGTGGATCCACTCCGACCTTCTTCGGCATCGATCCATCAAGTAGCCCTATCAATCAGTCGAATCCTGTAGGTTCTTATAAAGGCTGCATTATGCGCTGCCTGAGAAGTAGGCAGGTACATGACTGGTCTGGGCGCTTCATAACGCGAAGTTTGGTAATTGTTGGCGGAACAGGAATGGACCAAGTGTTAAGGTGAAGGATTCGGGAAACGAAGCTACAAAGTACTTACACGTGCCGGGTGCTAATTGCTAATAGGAGGGGGGCCACCGTAGTGATAGATTACTGCCACCTCCCTGCACATTCTTGATATCAGCTGGTGCGCAAGTTACACTGCGTAAACCCCGGGTCGATAATGCGTCTGCCTGCCGTTATATGAGCAGCCAGCAACATCGAGAGATGTGTTGTTTTTGGTGGAGAGTTCCCACGATATCCTTTAAAGCACTCTCAGCACCTAAGCAAGTATCGCGGTTAAAGTATTTTAGAAATGCCTGCTATATTCTTGAATTTCAGTTCGAACGAGACCCGTGCACGATTCGGAAGGGTCCCCAAAGGCCTGGCAAGCAGCTATCAAAGTTTCAATTCCCCCTAGGCATCGTCAGCTTGTGTTGTTCACTGTGTTGTTGGTCACACCTCCAGAAATTCGGCCGGCGAGCCTCGAGGCAATTGATGACAAGTTGAACTGTGATTCGCAGGACCGTTGCTCCGGAGAAGTACAATGGCCTAATCACTCAAGAGCCCTCGTGAATTAATTTCGGCGACCCAGGACAATTCTTCCAGGGACACTTGAAGAAGATATAGGACGTTCTGGGGCACATAACAACCCAGGGGCGCTTAAAACATACGCATTCAGCAGACATCATGAGTCGGCGAAACATCCAGCCGGCGGTCCAAAAGTACTAGTGAGGGGAGCGTGAAAGTCCGACGATTTAAGCTTAATCTTGGAACTTTTCCCTGTTTAGAATGGTGTGTGCGGATGATTGGAGTATTAAGCCTGCGTAACGTTATCGTGAATTATGTATTCCTCGGTTCTTTGGCCCATGCATGCACGATATCAGCCACCAGACACCAGGATCGAGAGATCGTGACTTCGCCAGATATTACGTGTAACTGATACGAAAAGATCTTGGGATTAAGATCGGACCAACCAGAGGTTAGTATACTGCAGACGCTTGTGACCGGGATATCTTGTGCCTTGTGGGTGCACCAATATCGGTATTAACGTGAAGCTTAAACCGGGTTATGCAATCCTGCAGCGAGTATTGCGAGCAGTGACGCGGCAACCGCAGAACAAAGAGCCAAACGATCAGTCCGCACGGGGTAATGGCAGGACAAGTGCCCGAATGCCGAACTGTCCTTTGAGGTTTCATTTTGTTTTGGAGAATAGTATTCGAGTTCTATAGCGCGGTCTAGATGCTCTTCTGCGCTGCTGTGTGCTGAAGGACAGGTGTTGGAAGGGAGTGTACAGTATACAATTCCACTCCAGACGTTGCAGTTTCCTATATAACAACTTCCCATCTCGCAATCTTGTTCACCTTCCTCTTCTTCTCTTCACCATCACCAACATCATCAATTCACCATCAGCTCCTCTACATCTTCACCCATCGGGCTCAAACCCTTCAATTGCAAGCAGAACCTTCAACTCAGATCTTATTTCCGAATTCGTCTTGCAAGGGTGCCAATTCTCGCTTAAGCGCCCTCTTTCGGTAATTCCAACATAGTCCAACACATCCTCCACACACCTTCATCTTCACTACCAACCATGTCTGCCGCTCCAACCGCCAACAAGAAGGGCGACAAGACCGTCACCCTTTTCGCCTTCGAAAAGCACGAGGGTATCCCGACTGCTTCCGGCTTCTGCCAAAAGATAGAGTGTTATCTCCGATTTGCCAGTGTCAAGTACACCCAGCAGGACACTCTTCCATTCAAGGCTCCAAAGAAGAAGCTTCCCTACGTCAACATTGATGGTGTCATCATCCCGGACTCTCAATTCATTGTTCGCTATATCAAGGAGAAAGGTCTAGCCGACTTGGATAAGTCTGCTGGTCTCACCCAACTCCAGATCGCTGAGAGTCTCGCCTATCGTGGCTTCTGGGAAGAAGGTATCTACCCAGCCATTGTCAGGAGCCGTTGGTTCGACAAGGAGAATGAAGCCGTCATCGCTCACGAGGTAACTATTAACTGCATTAAAAACCCTACTATTTGTTGGAAGTAGTTCGTATTAACGCGTCTTTTATTAGGTCTTTGGGGATCTTCCATTCTTCATTCGCATCCCACTTCACTGGTGGTTCCGCAGGTCCCTCGTCAATAGTCTCGTCGCACAGGGAGTCGGCCGCCACAGTGATGCTGAGACCGACACCATCCTCCGTGAGGCTCTCGAATCTCTCGAGACCCGTCTCACTCCTACCGGCGCCACCACCGAATGGTTCCACAAGACCGCTACCCCGGCCGACATCGACGCTATCATGTCTGCCATGCTCATTAACATCTGTGGAACCAATTCCAACCCATTCTGCAAGAACATTGTTTTGAAGAGCAAGGTTCTTCGTGGGTACATGAAGCGTGCCGTTGAAGCTTACTTCCCGGAGTATGTTACCCTTCTTGAGGAGATCAAGGAGGCTGAGAGTAAGGATCCAGTTGTTTTGGAAGTCCTTTAAGGGACTTGACTATCCACTCGCATTTCTATGGCGTTTGATGGTTGCGTTCCTTGTAGTGTTTCCGTTACCTGTTCCATTTCCGTATCCTTTCTTTGTCCGACTTTGTCTTTCACGGGTTCCCTTCATCGGGGGCAACGGGTTTGGCTTTTCTCTTCTTGCTCTTCTTGACTATACATTCCCCCCTCGTCTCACTTACACCAACGATATTGGCTAGGCTTTGCTCACTAGCGGACTAGACTGCATGTATCGACGTATCAAGGCTGACTCCCGACTGAAAAATACACAATTCTAATGGTATCTCCGCTATCTTCTGTTCCTGTGTTGCTGTCTTCCTTGCCGGTTCTAAATTGCTTGGTCTTTCTACTTCATCTTGCCTCTCCTACCTCTTCATCGGCGTTTCGCATTCCGGCGTTTTTGGCTTTTCCTCACGTACAATCACGTAGATACTACACAAATGGTCTTTAAAGGTGTATTCGTAATGCGAATAATATTTGATGCTTTCAAAATCGCTAAAAATAACAGGAGAGTACAGAAGGAAATTGAGAAGCCACAACACAAAATTCGTAACACATAATGATCCCCTTGAGAAAGTCCCCGTATGACTGATCCGTGCTGTTCGGTTTCTTCGCCGTGATCGTAGGTCAAAAGGCTGTCTTTGTGGGTAGATGATGAAGGTCCATAGAAGGGTTTGGAGACCGTCCTAGGTAGGTATTCGAGCGCGAGAGAGGAGAGATAGAGAGATAGTGAGGGAGGGTGGTAAGGAACTAGCTAGTTAGGCATCAAAAAAGCTGATTACATTAAACTAAAGACACAAGTATACTAAGGAGATAGTTTAATCCTTGGGGACGTTGGTTCTATCTTCGGCAGCTAAATTCAATTAAAAAGTTTGCCGGTCATCAGCTCATGCGTGCAAATAAAAAAAACCTTGCACATTTAACGATGGCTGCATTGTTTCAACAACGAGTGGCACTTACCCGCGCCTACGTCGCTTCTTGCAGAGATAATCTTGCAAGATCATATCAGCACCCTTCTCAGCGATTGCGTAAACGGTTCCTTGAGGATGCGAGCTGATCTGTAGTGGCATGATGCTGGCATCGACAACTCGGAGTTTCTTGACGCCGTAGACTCTTAGTCTTTCATCAACCACACCCTTGGCGATACCACCGCTACCACCCATGGCGCAAGTTCCCATTGGATGCCAGTCCGAGACGGTGCCGCTCTTGACGAATGAGAGCCAGTCCATTGTGGTACCTGGAGCTGGTTCTGGGGGATAAGCACGCTTGATGATGATGCTATTGAGGGGACCTTCGCGGGCAATCTTGTCTGCGAAGACCTGGCCTGCGACCATGGTGTGAAGGTCGACAATACCGTCACCTTCGTAGTACTTGGGATTGATGATTGGGTGGTTATCGGAAGTTGGGGAAACGCCTCCGACGGCTGGGGGGATGTGGATGCTACCGGTGGAGAACGGATACTGCAACATCTGGAAGACAGTAGCATACTTCTTTGCGGGGTCAAAATCAGGGATATCGACGGCAAACAAAATATTGGGGTCAAACACGAATTCCATGCTTCCAAGATCAACTGTAGAGGTGAGTTTGGACTTGATGTTATTTGTTCTTGCATCTGTACCTGTGACCATACCGGCGAGGGTCGTGATGTTGGATGGGGTGAGGTAGTATCTGAGTGGGACATAGGCAAAGTCGTTGGGGAGGACGGTGAGGAGACCGGTGTGGTTTGCGTAGTACTCGGCTTCGGCCGCCGCTAGTTGGGTTGGGTCGCTCAATGGGCTTTGGTTGTCCACGGAGTTGTCGATTTCGTACATCATGACCGTCACTGTTTTCTCGTTAGTTTTCATGTATTTCGGGGATACATTTTACACGCGTATGGGATGGCTTTAAACATACTGATACGATCTTGCAAGTTCTCTCCGACATTGGGGCTGTTAACCTTAAGTGTGATATTCGCAGCGCTGAGAACCGATGGCTTTCCGACACCAGACAGCTCCAAAATCTGGGGAGATTGGACGGAACCAGCGGAAATGATGACTTCTGCGGCAGCATTGACGGTGTAGTCAACTCCACCATAGGTGAACTTAACACCGGTGGCGGTTTGATGGCCTCCGACATTCTGGATAATGACCTTGCGCACCATTGCACCGCAAAGAACCTTGAGGTTACTCCTACCGGCGAATGGGCGGTAGTATTCGGAGGCAGCGTAACTTCGGGTGCGGTTATTTGGGTTCACGGAAGTAAGACCGGTCCATACACCCCAGTTGGAACCTCCAAAGGTATCCCGTCTCGGTACTCCGAGGTTGTTGAGGGTATCGTGCCAATATTGGTGAGAACCGCTATACTGGTTGGAGTAGACGGTGTTGATTGGACCAGTGGGGCCATGATCAGAGGTGACGAAGTCTAGCTTGAAGTGGTTGGCATCCGTTGTACTCGGTGGGTGGAAGTGCTCTGGCTTCTTAAAGTATGGACTATATCGATGTTAGTATCAATACATTGACGCGTGTATGTGAATGGAGATATCTAGAGGTACTTACACCATGCTATCATAATCCCAACCAGCGTTTCCAAGATTTGCCCAGGCATCGTAATCCTGCCTGTTTCCTCTCATCCAGACATAAAAGTTGATAGCACTGCTGCCACCCAGTGCCTTGCCTCTCGACCAAGGGATCACTCGATTACCAAGCTCGGGCTGCGGAGTTGTCTGGAAGCTCCAATCGTAAGAGGTGCCCACTGCCCATCCTACCTTTCCTGGTGTGAAGATGATCGGATCATCGAGACCGTCAGCTCCGGCCTCGAGCACACCGACTTTGATATGGGGATTAGCAGTGAGTCGGTTCGCGACGACGAGACCTGCAGTACCACCGCCAACGATAACATAATCGAATGCAGTAGCCGCGAATGCGGAGGCTGTAATAGCTTGTACACCGTTCCCTTCTCCTAGATATAGGAAAAGGGTAACGATAGGCAGGTACAATCTACTGATATACATTATGCGCAAGCGGACCCAGATACTTGGGACAATCGGGTGTGGAGGGGGAGGAAGGGGGAGGGTAGAAGAGAAACTAGAACCTGACGTTCCCAGGAATTTGGGAATGCGTACGGGTACGTACCTTAAATAGACCTCATTTTTCCTCCCATAAGCAAGTTCATGTTGTTCAGCACTGAAGCATGGTTTCTCAATATTTTTGCTGGTGATTTTTCTGGAAAAGCTAGCTTCCGCCGGGGAGACATTGCCGGACGCGTTCTGGGGGTCTAACTTGTTTTAGAAAAGTTGGGATTTAACTTGCAAGCTTGCCCAGCTGGTGGGGCAGCTTATTAGAGGCTGATAAGAAGCAGGAAGTCTTATGTGGGGACTGCAGTACTGGGCTGACAAAAAAGAAGCGAGCGATTTGGCCACCCCTTTCTCCTTTTCCCTGATCTACCGAAACAGCCGGTAAAGCAGGAAAGGATGCATCGATCTCAATGCAATAACACACGCTCACGAGAAAAATCTTAACGACGCCAGCCAGGTATTTCCACTGTTTTGGATTTCTATCGAGACATACTCCGTAATGGCTACCAGTTACCAGTTACCAGTACCTCGGTACAGAGTTATGTCGAGAGGGACAATGCATTGTTAGATACGAAGTCTATAATGCCATGCCTCAGTACGACTTGACACGTGGGGTCCACTATTCCCCACGCAGGGCCCGAGCGGTGGCGGAAACCATTGGTCGGCAGGGCTCATCACATCCCATCACATCACATATGCACATCACATCACGAAATTATGCACATTACCCACCATCCGGTGCCCCGGGACCCGCCGTTTTCCCAACATTCCAACCTCCTCAACTTTTAGCTCGATTTTGTGGTTGTTTCTGTTAGCAAATGTTGTTGGAATGTACCATTTCAACCTGCGCTGGGCGGTGAGGGAACTCATTCGTAACATTGTCTGACAACCTGTCAAAAAAAATCTGATAAGCGAAACCCAGGCGTAAGCTTCCCGCTGTCTGTCTCATGGGAAGGTGTGTAGATCAACCGCACTGCGTTACATCTGAGAATGTTTCTTGTAAAGTGATTGAGTGCTAGTGGTGTCATCGAAAAGTGATATTATGCACTCCGCAGGCTTCTTGCTTGCAAGCAAGCTTGATCTTGCACGTGTAGGGATGAGTGGAGTACTGCAGCGATATGCACGGCGCAGCCAGCCAGCAAGCTTGTGGTCACCACTTTCCTCCTCAATTGCCTCCACGTTTGGGCACAAAGTAGCAACTAATCAAGCTTAAGCCTAATCATTATCGTATTTCATTTATGTAAGGAAGGAGGAAAAGATGCCGTTAACCTTCTTGTGAAAAGCACAAGAGGGAGCTGAGAAGCTAGAGGAGACGAGGATGTATACAGCTCATTTCATTATTGCATGGACCACCTTGCCAAAGGCTTGAAAGGGGATAGTACCAAATCGGTGGGAGACCTTGGCCGGTGTGATTGGCTCGATACGGAGGGCTGCTGGATTTCGTTTTTTTTCACAATTGCCCAAAGCTTGGTTTAACTGCGAACGTGCAAGCGCAGGTATGCCCGGGTTCGTATATCTATAGGGAGGCATTTGATATAGTCACTTCTCAGAGAGGTTATTACGTCCGCATACAATATACTGTCGGAGATGACGTTCATTTAAATTTACGAACTGCTTCAACGGGAATAAGAACACGAAGACCCAGAAATTCGAGGGAAAGCGTGAAGCCCTGGCAGCCAAGGGTGTGGAAAACCTTAAATTTTTCCAACACGCCGCCGTTACACAGGCTGATTTGGGCGCCAGGTTTCAACACATTATCCTCCCCATCCTGGCGGTGGCAATCCCTAGTCGACTCTCGACATGCAATCGGTCGCAATCGATCACATTTTCGATAGGACTCCATGAACACCAAGGCTGAACGAAATCCATCTACGAAAATCAAAGGGTGTATGTAGTTGCAAGGTTACATTCTCATCTCGTAAAAGACAAACAATAATGGCGCAAAAAGCTCGACAGCCCAGTGATTAAAGGTCGGTCATTTTTCCCGACCCAATCACGCCGAAGTCGCCGGTATCCGCGGTAACTTTTAGTATAATCGATACTATATATATAATTGACAGGACGTTTCTTTCGGATCCTTTAAGCAATCGAAACATGAAACCCCACCATCTGCAGTCGTTGTCACCGCATACGCATACGAAGCGTTCGCCGTCTCCATTGCCACCGTGCCGCCCTTCGAGTCAACTTGGCGCCTATCTTCCGCTCGGCTGACCTCGGTAGCTGCAAGGATTCGAGCGGGGTACATACTTGTGCACGCTGGTGCCTTGAGATACGATCTGTGATTGATTTTCGACGGTGCAGCTGCAGCTGGCATTAGCATACATAATATCTCCACCTTGATTATCAATTAGGACAACAACTTTTTACAAACCTGCTCGAACCAAGCGAAATGCTGACTGCACTTCTGTAGATGTCTAACTGCTTTCAGAAGTTTTTACGTCGTTTTAGGATACTGAGGTCATGCATTTCCATCATCTTTTGGAAGGATGCATATATGCATATGCCGCGCGTATGTCGGTCCGGCTTTTAAATCCCCGTTCGAAGGACCTCTCGGAACGAATCCATGAACTTTTGTGTTGTCGTCGGTTTTCGTAGGTGGGTCCGTTCACGTTGCAACGCCTTTTTTCCAACGATATTCTTTTTCTTTGCGAGGGTTTTTTTGGTCGGGAAGGCCCGGCACCCAGTACCTAGTTTCAACTCCACTCTGACACGGCTTCTAACGATTCCTGGCTGAGTTTGAGGGCATAAATCTTATATTTTTGTAACCCCGCATGGATCAACGTTGTCTTTTTAGTTTATGGAGTAAGCAGGGTAGGTGCGGGTACTAGCTAGTCAGATGTATCACTTCCTACTCTATGTGGTTTCTGTGTGATAATAGTCGTGACAGTGATGGGGTAGGTTTCCATCGCCGTGGACTACGATGTGCCGTACATCTATCCTTTCGCAGTTAGATATGTGGGTTAAAGTTCGGATCGAAGTTCGGAGGTCCACCGGTTTGACCCTGCATGATATCCTTGATGTGATAGTGGGATCATTATGTTTTTTTTTTTTCTCAGGTAAACTCCGTATCCCTTGTAGTTGATATTTTTTTTGGTGTTTGAAAGAACAAGGCGTACATACGTATGGGTATTAAACGATATATGGATAACAAGACATGCAAAAACGCCTCTGAGCTCATGGGACGGCTGGCTAATTTTGTCCTAATAGCATATTTGGTGGTATGATAATTACTCTATTGGGAATGGTTTGGTTATTTAGGGATTGATTGTCGTAGTAAATGGCTTGCATATGTGCCTCGTGGAGTTCCACTGTGAGCTCATTGATATGGTATGGATCTTCGTCTGGTCATAGAGTGGCATCTGCTTTTGGGTGTTGTGCAATTGTGCGAGTGGCCAAGCAGACGGATGTGAAGCTTTTGCGGTGGGTCCACATGAACCTCCTTAGGTTTCGAGTCTTGGATATATACCCGAGGCTATCTAGTATGCCATGCCATGAGTAGTGTCTTCACAATATCCTCCGCATACCCGGGTGTACGTCTATCCGCGTGAGACACTAGGATCCTTGTGCGTTGTCTTTTCAGACATGTCATTGAATCACTTGAGGTTGATCAATTCCATCCTGCAGTGGTTAGGATCAACTATCCAGCCCAATTCGCTAAGATTTGTGGTTTATGGGGCCAGTCGAGAAGCCATTGGAAACCTGTTTCTCCGAAAACAATCCTGTACGAAATAACACTTTCTCTTTTTTATGTGCTTTGCGCCGCCAATGAAGGTGACGAAAGCTGTCACGGGACTTCTTGAGTTGCGTGTGATATATCGTGCAGTTATATCCATCAAATGATATAATAATACGTCAATTAACTATACTTTGTATGACGGTTAGCCGTGGTTCTGTTTCTTGGCAAGAGTTTGGACCATATGCAGTGAGACGCAGTGCTGTCTGGGGACGCCGACGGACCTGCATAGTAGCACCTAAGAACCCTGCAGCTGAGTGCCCATTGTTTTTGTGCCAACACTTGAGCACTCGCAGTGGCTCATTATCCCCATATCGCACACCGTAGACCGATTGCGAGGTCCTAACAGCTGGGGAATATCGGGCACGATTCAACTATATTTCTCAGACGTTTGCATTTTGGTGTTTGTTGGTACCACGGTTTCAAAATTAATGGTCAAGGCTGTAGTGACCGTTGAGATATTGTAATTATTGGGGGGTTGAGCGTCTCAGCTGACCAGGCCTAATATTATATTTCGGAAATCTCCATCAAATGTTGAACTCATCGAAGTTCGCATTCAGGGTCCATGACGTCCAAGGGAGTGCTTTGGCTTCTCATAAGCCAACGTAGTGCCTTGTGTCAAAAGCCCACCACTGGTTGATAACGTTTATGATTCGTGTACATGTTAGGGAACACTCAAATTTCATGATTATGGCACAGCTGCGCAGCTGCACCTATTGCAACGTTGACGCGAGTTTAATTCACAACCTCGACGAAGTATATCCGGGCTCTCTTTGAGCTCTAAGCTGCGAGTATCTCTCTGGCCTTTTTTTTTTTTTTTTTTCACATATACTGATGCTGCAACTAGGTCCGAACGTTCATCAGCCTGTATATTCGAATATGTTCTTGCAGTTGCAGGTATGGACATTCTACTGGTCTTTGGTTTTTAGCAAGGCGTTATAGTCGCTGATGTGGCCATAGGTTTCTTGCTAACAAGCTGATGTTCTTGTACTAACTAGCCCCTATTCGTGATATAAGTGTCGAATTTCGCTTCATCTCATAAATTCGTCGTACCTTCGGTAACAGGTTCATCAAGCGCTTCCAAACAGTCGCAATCCGGCAACAGAGGGACGAACTACTACCCGATCCCCAGAATCTGGTGGAATTATGTTGTTGTGCCATAGAAAGCGCTCTTTCGGGGTCCGGACGAAGACTAATTGAGATCGTGGTCTTGGTCATCATCCTGGTGTAGTATACTGCATCCTTTCGCTTGCTTTCCCCGCATCGTGACAAAAAGTCGATACCTAAATAACTAGCTGCGCTAATAGCATATACCTGGTATTGGTTTGGTGCAGTCATATGATCATGCAGCTCTCGAAGTATGCGTCTCTGTAGCTCTTAACACATTCAGACGGTGTTAAATACCCAGGGTAATATCATATTGTTTTATAGCCGGATAGGCTTGATAGTCAATGGTGAATAACTTTTTTAGCGATCTCATATACTGGTAGTAACTTTTTTGACCCATGGGCTTGCAAGAAGAAGTCGAATACTAAGGACCTGTCGACGGTCCGGTATGCGATAAATCTTGGGACAGGGTCTTAGGAACCATAACAAATTGTAGAGAATGAGTATAATCTAGTCATACTTCGGCAGGTAGGGATAGACTTGAAATTTCATGCACATAGGTAATTCTTGTCTTGAGTTTGGTGTGATTTTCATGCATCGATGGTGGAATAGTGTAGGTAATAATTTCTTCTAATACTTTTCTCATTTTTATCTTGCGGGCATAACCTTTCGGTATCGGTTTAGGTAATAGTTCGTATATATGCTTATTTTGCTTCCGTGGGCTCATAGCTCGGTCAGATGGGTTTCGGACCATTGTAGTTTTGCAAACGATAGATATTATGTTATCTTTTGAATCGAGTCTGCTGTTTGGTTAGAGTCTATACGCACGGAGTCCCGCTCACGGTCGGGGCCGTCCGGATATTTTGTTTTGTGGTGATTCCGATAGCAAGAATAAAATGCGGTCATCCTAATCCTGCGATTTAGGTATGTATTGGTGACGTGTTAGCCTGTATTTTAACTGATTCTTGTGTCATTGCTCCATCGAGCTGTGAATGTGGTCTATTGCACTGCTCATGTCTCGTCTCAAGCTTCTCATCTAGCTTTCTTGATACGCCAGTTATTGTTCCGTCGTGGAATGAATTCATGAATTTTGTATGTATCAATATGTAGGGTAACTTGTGGCTCTGACTAGTTCTGAGGTAGAGTCGAATAGGGGTAGTTTGGAAACTGTGTACTAATACCCAAGCGGTAGACACCTTCGTGGTGGCGAAGCGCAATGAGAATAGGTACGCACTCCCTTCGGTAAAGATAACCTCAATGGTCATCAGTTTACATCCGAAATTAGGGTACCTTCTGGCAACAGGATCGGGATATAGGTGATAGGAGGCCCTGTGGTCTCAGTAGCACGTCCCGGGTACGTGTATGGAGGCCCAATCGTTCTGTGATCTGAAACTACTGAAATACTCAGACCTGTGGTACGGTTTTGGGAGCTTTGGCCCGGCGTCATTTACCCTTTTCAAGGCTAGTAGGTAGATTTCAGACAGCTGTCTAAGCATCCAGACGAGGGCAGCCGGCTCTAAGGATATAGGCTGGGTATAGGTGTAGGCCATCTCGGGAGTGCTCTATCAGACGGTGCCTGGTTGCTTTAGGTATTCCCCATGAGGTGTATAGGTGAATTGCGACGTGGCGAATCTACCTAGTGCCGACCGTCTCACATCTATTCAGACATGTGGCACGGTCTTTCAGAGCCCAAGCGTGCTTGGTGACACGGAGGATGGGTTTTAAGAGCGGTTGATAGCTCCACATATCCTTTTTGCAACTGTAGTTCCTCCGGCATTTAGGAAATCATCTTCTCTAATAGGTCTCGCAAGATGGGGGCTTTGTGTAATATCTGTGCATGAGGATAGTAGGGCACGGGCAGTCGGTCCTTATGAATCGTCAGCGTGTGCGTATTTAAATGAAAGAGGGATATTTAGTACCACTTGGTATCGATTGCTTGACACTTAAGAAGACTAGAAGGACGTCTTTCTCCTAGAGTAGGTGGCAAGGGCTTATGCCTCATGACTGTGCTGTGGAACCTGAGATGTTTCTCGTAGCCATCTTCAACGTAGTTTTAACGTCGATGGTCTTGGTTTTGAACATTCAACCGCATTTTAGTATACCAGGCTCCGTTATTTTGTTGACCCATGTCCTAGAGAGAGTTTGTCCCGTTGTTAGGCTTCCGCCTTGAAAGATTGCTCTCCGGTGAAGCGACGAACGGATTTGTTGTATTCCCACAAGATCAAACGGCTCGATCAATTGATCAAATGGTAGATGTTTATTGGACCTCTCGTAGGAGGAGATACTGGTATAAAAATTGTTTAGCGGATAGTCAAATTTGACAAATTCATATTGCTGTAGCGATATCGCTTCGTATAACGGCGTCTTTAGAGGGATAGGCCGGCCATAGAACGTAAGTCTGGAGAACGTACCGACTAGAGTGTTGGGGTAAGTTGTGTGAGAATCCTATAGCTTGTCCTTTTGAAGACTATATTTCTAACTGAGGAAGTCGATTTCCTGGGTCGGAACGCTTCCTTTGAGGCAGCCGTATATCGCGCTGAAGAGGATTCGAGGGCGAAGGTGAATAGTGAGCCAAACGGCCGCTAACGGCATAGCCGTCGAGTAACCCCCAGCATCTGATACGAGAGAGCGAATATCGACATGCAAGAAGCAGGTTTCCGCTGGGGCGGGGACTCCTGTTGCTTGTTGGTAATAAAGCATTGCGATCGGACGTTGCCCGGGGGCGCGTGCGAGAGTAATTGGATGCAGAAGTGAATGAGACTGGCCGAGAGTGAGTTCTTGTTTGCCGCTAGCCATAGCAACCCCGCCGTATAATAAGCTGCGATGCGGGCGGCCGTAAATCCGGGCGGCGGACGCGTAATTTAGGAGGCAAGAACCAAAAGGAGGCACATGCATCTGCATATCTAACACCTAGAGGACGATTTCAGGCTAAGGCACCCTTAAGCAGTACATACTTATCCGTTTTTCAGGCTAGAATCGTAAAGATACTGTTGGAATTCTCGGCATTCTGTCCGAGGTCGATCAACGTGGCATAACGTTGCCTCCAAATTCGAAGAGCGACTTTCACGAACCTAGCTATCTAAGTTCTCGATCTTTAGGATTTGTGTTCTCGGGACTGGTTTGCACCGGTAGCCGGTAGCCGGTACTCGGTGCGTGTGTATTGTTATACATTGCGAATATACATTGCCCCCGGAAAGACGGTATATGCATGGAACATGAAAGTTCTGCCTTCGCAAGGAGTGATCGGTAATCGGTGAACGGTCTCGAGGTTAGGTAGATTGTCTCACAGTCAAAGTGCCAAGGTCCGAAGCACTAGGCTAGTTCGAATTAAGTTTTCTGACGTATAACTGCAGGGGGCGCTTCCGGAAAAAGGACTAAACCGTCCTATAATAAAGTCGTACAATGCCCCAGGTATATGTAAGTTGTGTCGAGTAATCACAGGCCCGCTGATAACCATATGCGAGTGGGTACGAGCGATAGGCTTCTAGCTTCCAGGAAAAACCAGGTGTGGACTTCAATTCTGCGCCTTCAACTTTCTCAACTTCCTTAATAGCCGGTACCGCGGTGGTTCTCCGATACCCGCATTGGAAATTCGATTTTGAGACAATTTCGAATCAAAGGAAACGATAAATTCGATGCGGAAGGCCTCAATTTCGACTAGGGTTCTACCTACGTCCCGACGGGTGGCTGAAGTGCAGCTGAATATGCACTCTTAGCGAGAAACCACGGTTAAGCATCGTATCACAATGGTACAAGGTATGGGGTATACCCCACAAGCAAGCTGGCGATAGGCTTTGAGGGGGCTTTGGTAGGACCTTTGAAGGATAATTCATTATTATCAGGCGGTTGGTCAATTGGTGGAGTATATTTCATGGGCCGTTGGCGAAACTTTAGTGGTTGAAAGATTAAGTGTTCGTATTCGGATGATCATTAATCAAGTTGTTCGATAGGATGTCAGTTAAGGGTAGGGAGTAACCAGACGTTTGGTTCTTTCTTAATTTTTTCGTAGGTCGTAATAATTGTAAAATGCATCTACGGTGGGGGAAGAACTACGTGCCGCTGCATCTGGATGTAGTCGACCCTGGATTAAACCCAATCTAGCAGTTGTACGGACTAGATAATCGAGTCGTGTCAGTACACCCCGGGCTTCTCCGCCAGGCTGACCCTGCTTCCAAGTTTTTGCCAGGCCACTTATATATATCTACATAGCAGGTACTTTTGTTAAACCTTGCACAAGAGGTACGTGCGTTGACCAAATCGCTTCCATGCATGGTTATCGTCTTTCTATATCCCGCTTCTGCATACTTGCGGCTTCCCCGCGCAGGCTTGATCGGAATATTCTCTAAGTAGGCTCCATTAAGGTGCGCCGGGCCGCCAAGTTTAAATCATCTTGGCTTTCCGTTTAACCACGTGGGCCGGAGATGGCGTTCCGGTCGCAATTCTATGCTGGACAAAACGAAACTTAAAAACTGAGCTCCGACTCGACTTGCGTATGCATACGTATGCTAAAAAATGATTTCCAAACAACTGTACAACTTCTTCGGTTGCACTACATGAATGTCTTGAAGCTTGTCATGGAGAGCCAGGGCCTGACCAAAGCTTGGTTCGCTCTCACCTAAAACTCAATCTATAGTTGAAACCAACAGCGAACGTGGGAGCCAGCCGGCTAGGAGAATATTAATGCGGAGCCCCGAGCTCCTTGGCATGATTCTCAGCTCACCGGTGGGCATCTAGGTGCCTCTTTAGGCGAGCTTACTGTTGTTGCGACTCCGACGGATCGATTACTCACCATGTACCGCGCCCACCTTCCCGACAACACGGGCTCGTGTGGTATTTTTTTTTCACAATCGCAAGGGGCTCGTATGTGACCCGAGAGTTTGGATGCCAATGCTTGGGGAGACATTTCCATGCAAGATGGCCAGCGTCGAAATTGTGATACCAAGATCTGTACGTATATAGCCTGTAGCCTTTACATGAGCGATATCTTGTTCGGCTTGCTGTAAGATTCGCATTAAGAAATTGCGAAAGTGACAGTCGGCTGCATCCTAGTTGCATATACGGTCCGCATTAACGAAAAGCTTGGCTTATATGGGCGGCTCAAAATCGGAGTAGAGAATGAATATAATTTGTTGTAGCGATCTTCTATGCGGTTATTTGTGGATGCCTGAGCTCCCCTAGGCTCGGATTCGGGTTATGGGGAGGCGATATATCGATAGATGGGAGAGAACGATACTTCGATGCGAGTTTGAGATCTGGTATGGCTGGTAGAATGCTGTAGTTCAACAGTTAAAAATCCTTCCGTAGAGAGAGCCAAGTGTAGATATCGATACATTCAAGCATTCTGAATCTATTGCTATGATACCCCGGTTTGAGCTGAGAGGCAAAGGAACCATATGCTTCGCCCATAAACTTCCATCTGACATTACTACCCATGCAGCTAGCCCTTGAAATAACCCGTGTTCTGATGTTGGTAGAAGTATTCTGCTCGTATCGAATCATGATAGAGCTACACCCTAGGCAAGTGCAAAAGCGATATTGACCTGAGAAAGACGTCCGTGGAGCAGTTCCCTTCATTTCCGTCTCGTCGAAAAATTATTTAAAGGCCCTCAAACCCCTCTGTTCTACCTTCTCTCTTCACTCACTCATCACAGCAAAGCAGCATCACCAGCAAGCCTTATACTCACTCTCACATATTACTTTCTTGCCGAGTAACATCTTTTTTCAGAACGGAACAATCTTCCCTGAACAAAATGGTTGGCTTCATCAAATCTACCATCACTTTCACCGCTGTCCTCAGCCTCCTTGTTGGCGCTCTCGCCGCTCCGGCCCCGGAACCAAAGGTTGACTATACTACCATCATTGAAACCGGACCCGGCCTCCCAACTGTCAAGGAATTGAAGCTTACCAACGCCGATTTGACGAAGCCTGTCCCAGGTATGTGAACATAACTTTTCTAAAGAACATTAGCAGAACTGGTTTAACGATGGAATCTCACAAAATAAAAGAGCTCGCAAGACTTATGGTCCGCGATGTTCTCGACAAGCGTTACACTCCACAATGCTGGGGAGAGCCAAAGTGCAACTACAACGATGCCATTGCCTGCTACAACTACTTGAACAGCCTTGGAAGCACCACCTGCGCCGCTAGCGGTGTTGTTCGTATGTGCTACGCCAATGGCTGCGCTTGGTATGCCAGGTCCCTCAACGGCTATTCCGCATCTCCTTGGTAAGTTTGAAACGCCTTCGAATACCCCACGATAATACCTCAGAGCTTTGGTGCTAATTTCCTCCATAGCTACAAGGCCGCTCTTGGTGGCGCGTGGGTCCTTAACAACTGCAACAGCGGTGGTCGCCTCTCTGGTACGTAAAATCCTAGTCGTTTCAGAAAAACTTTAAAAATTAACGACTGTTCTAACGTGCGATAGGTTCCAACGCTGCTTATGACAACGGAAACCTCGCTGTCGATATCTTGAACGGTTAAATTACCCGCTTATTTCGGGATTATTAGCTCCTAGAGTTCGAAGCTGTATGCAAAGCTGGAGATAACCTGACTCCGCATTTAGTCTCTAAGATTCCAACGTCTTGAGATTCCCGAGGATGAAGAAACCTCTTCACCCTAACCCCTTTCTCCTGTTAATGTCACTCACTCATTCCTGTCATATACTTAAGGCCTAAGTCGACTTTGTTTTAAAATAATGCAAATACGAATCCGGATTTACGTACTAAAATACTTCCCAGTCCTCTTCTAGATCTTCATATCTATATATACAATTACAGGTTTTGAAGATTACCCCGCGCAACGAGACAAAGATTACCCGTGACACACAACTCCAGCAACGCTGGCAGACTTCTAGCTTTGAGAAGCGCCAAGACTTTGCCTGAATCTGCAGGTAACCCTGTACACGCCGGCCATGTCGGGAATTTGCCTTTCTAAAATAAAATTTCCTACCATGGCCGCGCTAATATATAATTTGATCTAACGAGGAATTCGCACACGGCTACCTGGGATGAGGTCCGTGGTAACTTTGTGCGAGCTAACGTAATCCCAGATGTATACGAACGTAGTCTCGTTGTATTCCAAGGTGTGTGTGGGTATTTGCTCTACAAAGTTATGCGTTGTGTGTTATTTTTGAAGCCGGCTAACCTGCATGCGTTCGCCTGCCGAGACTGGCATTCGCCAGATGTCCGCTCCGTGGATCAGGTTTTCGTATAATATGACGTATACCTCAGTGCGTATATAATTTCTGAACTTTTCGATATTCGCTCGTGCCGACCGGAATGACTTCCGTCGAAAATTTCGACGATAAATCAATTCAGTTTTGCCTGATGTAAATATAAAGTACGGGGTTGCGGGGAATATTTAAAAAAGCCCAGGGATCCTCGTATACGCCGGCTACCTGATCCGTAAGGACTAAAATGTGCGCACGACACACATGAAACGATCACTTATCGACTGCAAATTTCGACATCTCGAGGGCACTATATCTGGTGAAAGGCGGGGTAAGTGAGCCCATCTATGTACCCGATATCCGCGAAAGTCCGAAGTTTTGCTGACACTATGGCCAATGTTAAAGCTATAGAACTGAGGAGACCGCGGACTATAAATTGTCCTTCTTTTTCTTGTCGTATTTTGCTTTGGTATCGGCACCTCATTCTTCTTGAGCACACTTGCGCTGGTGGATATACATACTCTACACAATGCACTCGAAAACCCTCTCGATTCTTGTTGTCCTTGCTGTAGCGTGCAATCCAGCAGCTGCGGACCAAACATATACAGTTAGCTCCTCAACATCGTGGGGAGTATGGCAAGGATGGGGAGTATCTCTAGCCTGGTGGGCGAAGAAATTTGGAACACGGACAGATCTCTCGCAGCTATTCTTTAGCACCGCGTCCACAACCTACAATGGTCAATCCGTGCCCGGATTAGGGTTTAACATTGTTCGCTACAATGCTGGGGCCTGCAGTACCAATACCTATGGAGGCGTCAAGATGGTGCTATCGCCCAATATTAAAGCATCCCGCCAAATCGATGGCTTTTGGTTGGATTGGGGCAGTACTGATCCAACGTCATCCAGTTGGAACTGGAACGTGGATCAAAATCAACGTACTGCTATGCAAAACGCAAAGAACAGCGGTGCCAATCGGTTCCAGCTGTTTTCAAACTCTCCAATGTGGTGGATGCTCAAGAATAAAAACCCGAGCGGTTCCAGCGACGGCAGCGAAAACATCCAGTCATGGAATCTACAAGATCATGCAACATATCTTGCCACTGTTGCCAAATATGCGAAGACAAATTGGGGTATAAACTTCGAATCTGTGGAGCCGTTCAATGAGCCATCCGCTTCATGGTGGAAGGCTGATGGCACGCAGGAAGGGTGTCGCATCAATGTTGCGACACAATCGCAGATTATCGGCTACCTACGAACTGCCCTAAATAACCAGGGGTTGTCGTCTGTGCAAATTGCCGCTTCGGATGAGAATAGCTACGACGTCGCTAAATCAACCTGGAGTGGGCTGACTTCGACTGCCAAGAGTCAAGTCAACCAGCTCCACGTTCATGGGTATCAACAAGCTAGCGGCGACCGAGTCGGTGTTTACAACTATGCCATCGGTGCTGGGAAAACGCTTTGGAATAGCGAATACGGAGAATCCGATGCATCAGGGGCAAGTCTTGCGAGCAATCTCATTCTAGACTTTCGCTGGCTTCGTCCTGTTGCATGGGTTTATTGGCAAGCAATCGATGGTGGGGGATGGGGCCTGATCGATGGTAACAACGACGCTGGAACGCTTGGAGCGGTTTCACAAAAATACTATATTCTTGCTCATTTTACACGCCATATCCGGGAAGGGATGACGATTCTGGATGGCGGCAGCGATAGTGTAGTTGCGGCATATGATGCTAACAGGAGGAAGTTGGTGATTGTCGCTGTCAACTGGAGTAGTGCTGGCCAGTACCTGAACTTTGATTTGTCAAGATTCACTGGTGTAACGAATGGAGCGACAGTACCGCGGTGGTCTTCACAGCTTACTTCGGGTGGTACTCGATATGCTTCCTTTCCATCCGACACCACCATAAGTGGAACGAAATTTTGGTCGTATTTCGGTTCGCGCGAGATACAAACTTTTGAAATAAGTGGGATCTCACGATAGTTTGCTTTTCCCTGGATCTAGATAGTTGTCCTTTCTAATATAGACATATATGTAAATATTGCTAGCACTTACTTAGTCGATATAATGTTTGTGGTTTGATTCTAACACTCTTCAACCCCGTTGACATTCGTTCTTGCTAATGTATGAACTTTGGGGCAAGTTTAGCCGTATATTTCCGATCTGGATGAAGAACGCTTACCAATATTGGTAAGTAGAGATGAGCAAACATGCTCAAGCTCGCAACACAGGGACCGGGATCCAGTTTCGGGTAGCTTGTGTCACCCACAGTTGGGACGAAGACGCGACTTCGTGGACTTCGTGGACTTAGCCAGCTAGCTTAGCTTAGATGCTCTCGGGTCTCTGTAGCTTTGTAAGTACCTCAGATCTCACAGCACCGAGAAAACCGCCGTTCTTCCGAGCTTAATCATAGCGGGAAGACGTGCGCACTCTCACAGGTCCGGTATCGCCGTGCGCGCTGCAAGTCCTGTGGTCGGGAAAACCTCCATCGGCCATCTTTCGACATATCTTTCGAATTCGTCACTCCACCAACTCGCGAATTCGGTTCGATTGCCGTAAAACGAAAGTCCATTGGTACGCAGAGTAGATATCGATATCCGAAGAAATTACAGCCCCGGAAACAAGGTTATTCAATTCAATTCTACCGTCGAGACGAGGGGTGGACCTGGCGGATGGCTTCTGTTATCCAAGCCCTCTCCGCTGCAATTAAGCTTTCGCGATCAATATTTTCTCAACACATTTCGATACCACTAGAACTGACGGAGAAATTATTCCCCATCGGCTATAGAACCCGGGAACCACAAAAGCTTGACGGCGATACCCGTAGAGATCTCCACGCCATTTCTCCACACTTTATTCGGAATTCGCTCTGTAGGTACTGGGATCTGGGGTGGTAATCTGACAAATTGGGTAAACGATACGAAAGAGGGGATGCATTGCCATGCAATGTCGTCTCGATACGAGATTGCGTACCTGGCTAGATGGATTAAACTTCGAGGCCTTCGCTATGATTGTTTCGCGCGGGGAAAAACCTGGGGTAAATGAGATACCGGTGAATGACGCTCTATGGTGGACCGGTGTGGGTGTTGTGCGAATGGCAATATCAAGATAATTTTGAAGTCGAATTGGCGAATCCTGGGAGCTTCGCGCTGGGTTCGTGGTGGACGTATATAAACCAGGGACGATGCCTTGAGGAGTCGATTAAACAAGGACAGCGAGTGCCTTTTGTTACCTGCAAGCAGCTTAATATATAATTTCGTACAAATCTCTCTATATAGACAGCCACCATGAGATCCTCTTTATCGTGGGGTCGTCGGTATATTGCCGTTATCGCGGCCGTCGTGGCATTTTTTGAAACAGCATCCGCCGCAGTCAATGCTGTAGAAACGTCTACCAATATCACCATTTCGAACGGTCTTCTCAGTTTATATTTGGACAAAACAAAGGGTTCAATTACTAAACTTAATCTTGGTACCCAAGACCTTCTGGGGACAGGTCAAGGCCTATACCTCGATTGTTACTGCATTCCTACTGGATTTTGGAGTCCTGGAGGCTCTGGAGCTACTTATGAGCTTTTCCAAGGATTCGACAAGCTGCAGGTTCCGTTCGCAGGAATTCGCATGAGCCACAATTACAACAATTCCGGTCAAATTCTTTCCCAATACTGGTTTCTCCGCGATGGCGAGACTGGTCTCCATGCATTTAGCCGAATCACCTATAATCCGGTCTCAAACCCATCTGCGACGCAGAATTTACAAGAGTTCCGCACACTCTTCCGCCCGAACAACAAACTTTGGACCCATTTGATTTCAAGTGAGGAGCAATGGGCACCGTTACCTGGTGCTGAAGCCATTTCAAAACAGGTCGTGGTGCAAGATGCAACATGGTCGTATAACAAGACACCCAATGATCCATATGTGGTCCAGATGTCGGACTACTTCACCAAATACATGTTCAGTGAGGAATGGCGAGGAGATGGAGTTTGGGGAATGTATTCCAATGGATCTACAAGTGTTGACGGGAATACCTATGGGGCTTGGTTAATCATGAACACGAGGGACACGTATTTCAACGGTCCAATTCATTCTGATTTGACTGTAGATGGGATTGTTTACAACTACCTTGTGAGCAATCACCATGGTGACGGTATTCCTGTTATGAGCGCTGGATTTGAACGCACTTTTGGACCGGTACGATAACATTTGTCAAGATTATGGAATGGCTAGGACTAATCGTACACTTATAGCAATACTATTACTTCAACAAAGGTAAACCTACCGACAATATTCATACTCTGAGAGCCGACGCTATGAAATACAACGACCCACTCTGGAACACCCAGTTCTACGATTCTATAGCTCGCTTTGTCCAAGGTTACGTTACCTCGCCGAACCGAGGTCGTTGGCATGCCAAGGTCTCTATTCCGGCTGGGGCCTCAAACACTATTGCTGTTCTTTCGGCCCCCGGTGTCGACTTCCAAGATAACAATCTCGACTACAAGGCGTATCAATACTGGGCTGAGGTCGATGCCGCCACTGGCGAAGTCGAGATTGAGAATATTGTAGCAGGAACTTATCGCTTGACGGTGTATGCGGACGGTCTATTCGGGCAATACGTCAAAGATGGTATCGAGGTCGCAGCTAGCAGAACAGCACATTCTCATGTTACACTAAAGGAAGAGAAGGCAGGGGACGAGATCTTCAGGATCGGCGTCCCAGATAAGTCGTCTGGAGAGTACCTGCATGGTTACGCAAAGGACCTGACGAAACCCCTGCAACCGGCGCAACACAGACTGTACTGGGCCCTCCACGATTTTCCAACAGACTTTCCCAATGGCGTCAACTACGAGGTCGGAAAGAGTGACTATAGCAAAGACTTCAATTACGTCCATTGGAGTGTGTTTGGTGGATATGCGAACTCTTTGAGGACGCAGCCTGTTTATGATTTTAATAACTGGACGGTGTCATTTGATATCAATCAAGCGCAGGTTAAGAGGAAGAAGAAGGCAACTTTTACCGTCCAACTCGCCGGTGTGAAGACGGCCGCTGGAAACACCGATGTCACTGGCCAGGAATACTCAGATCTGCCATTTACGGTGGCTGTGAATGGGAAGGACCTGGATGCGTGGATCATCCCGTAAGTTGGATCCGTACACTGTAATGTAGCCTTAACATTGCTAACGACCGTTTAAATAGCGCCAATCAATCATCATCTTGCGCTGTACGATCTGCCGTTCGATGCTACAATACAGCTCATAAATTTGTCTTCGGAACCGAGCTCTTGAAGATTGGGAAGAACGTCCTGACGCTATCATTGCCGTATAACGCGACGGACATCGAAACCGCGATTCTACCTACAACAGTCTATCTACAATACGACGCTTTAAGGCTGGAAGTTGATTAAGTATGGGATTATAACTATAGGGGCGGACCATACTACACTATAGATGTATTCTTGATGGTAGTAGAAGAATCAAATTCAATGTAGTAGCTTGCTGAAAGTGTAATAGTAGTGAAGACACAAGAATACGCCAGAAAGCTCTTGATAGTTGGTATCAAAAGCTGATGATTCTGTCAGAAGGTGTCGTAACAAGAATAAACTGAACAAGAAGTAATAGTTCTATGGTTCTCGAACAGACTGTTCACTCGTTGGATTGAACAATATTTCCGGAACCTTCCATGACCGAGACAACGGCGACTGAACCCTCACTGGAAACGGGATCCTCTTTTTGTTTGAGGAACTGTTCAAGAGAATGAGGCATGTGCGATGTGGCGCCAAAGGTGTCGTGTCCAGTGACTGACTCGTCATCGGTATCCAGACCCTGGACAGATCCCGCGTCCGTGGCGGATTCCTGAATGACATTGAGAGCAGTATCTCCGCCAATGCCGTCAGCAGCAGCAGCAATCTCCTCGTCTTCAAGGGCATCCAAAATGCTTTCCTCAGTGAAGTCGTCAAGAACGAGACCCCTTTTCTTGTCCGGCCAGTCTTTCGCCAGGTTGACTCCCAGACCAACAATTTTTTTCCACTCAGGAACATAAGTCCACCTTTGGGTCGGGGTCAGTTTCAACTTTCTGAAACGTAGGAATTGGAACTCAACAGCCCTTTTGTGGTCGAGGGCGAAGTTGGGGGACGAGTAACGGATGCAGGCGTTGCAGGCGCGATTTAGGTAGCAGGTACCTGTGATCCTCCTGCAAATGCAAGGTGGGAAATGTTTGTCATCGTCAGAAACGTCGATGTGAAAGCACTATAGACGGTGGCACAAGGTTAACCAGTTGCTGCGGCACTACAACCTAGAAGTTTCGATATGTACTTTGCTGAAAGTGTAGATTTTATGGCACATGTTGGACGGTTTGTGTGGCGTATGGTAAGCCTTGATGTTCTGATTATGACACTAGAACGGCTGCGTTAGCTTCTACAAAGGAAATATTCGGAATGGAAGAGTTACAAAAATACTACCTCAGAGTTGATATGAAAACAGAGCTTGTGGCTTAAGCAGGTTGGATGTTGATGTTATCGTTGGGTCGAGGCGAAGTGGTCCAAAAATGATGTTGGTGTTCGTTGTTTCTTAGAAAAGCTTGGTTCAAGTTGTGGGCTAGGTCGAAGTATCTACGACCAAGCAATTTCATACTGCAGGAATGGGAACCCATAAAAGGGATTCAACGGCTTAGGGCGCTGCTGTACTAGTATACAACCACTACAGTAGAGCTCGTCATTGCATGCCCATCACCGAGTTATACAACGAGACTACGCCGAGCTTCCCTCAGCAAAGCACTCTTAACAGCTACAACACCTATATAAGCCGGTTCCTGACTTTCTCTTGGCTTATAGCTACACAATTGTATACACCAAGAGCCCGTTTTGGATGGAATGAAACTCAATGTGCCAAGGTCGCAAATTTCATAGGTGTTAGAAAACTGCTTGATCGATTGATGGATGGAATCCGAGGCCCTGACTAGAAGTATCCTGCGGGCGAAGTGTTAGGCGTGGATTTCAGGAAGCGTTTAAACAACCAGCCGTGCCGTTATGTAAATATATTTTCCCCAATCAGATCAAGGGAGGAAGGAAGAAACGTCTTTTAAAAACTGCTTAGTTTTTGAAACGTCGAAACGAATGCGCATCGACGGCACTAAGCTAGAGAAAACACAACCAACCAACTAATAGTCCCTGAAACTAACCTGTTCGGGAATATGATGTTCTTGCATCGCATAGGAATCTAAAACAAGAATTAATATGGCATATATATAAACATATTGTAACGGTGTCAAGTTGGTGGGCTAATGTCGGGGCGCAGTGATACAATAACTCTCAAATAAAACGCATCGTCTGTGCCAGATTTGTAGCACCAGTTCTCGTGGCATAGATATCCATCATGGAGAGCAATGAGGAACGCCTCCGGCGTTCGTACATCCCTACCTCGTATGGTCTTCCCGACCGACCAATTCACCAATAACCAGAAACCCCCCAAATCACGAAACTCTAGATATCGTAGCCGGCTCGTTTTGGGAATACTTTGGCGGTATTTGAGGAATGTAGTCGCTGTGAAAGTTACACATAGTTCAACATGATGCCATTACCGATCCTACTTATACATGCCTTTCAATTCTTATTTATCTTCCATCCAAGGATATCGGGGGCTCTCCCAACGCAAGCGCTAGGTGACACACCGTTTTGGTATCTACTTCTCAAGCCCGACTATCGCAATGATACCGCCTTGAATAATGATATCGTCGCCGAAATTGCTATGGTGGAGGAGAATAAGGCATTTCGATATAACGCGGTTGCGCAGGGATTCGGGACCTTCTTTCACGTTTTCCAAGCGGGGGAGAAGGACGTTGGGCCGATAAAACAAAAATTTGAAAAATATGTAAGAAGAAGCGGTCCATTCTCTACTGGTTTAAGCATACCGGTACTACATACTAACTGGTTATTGTTCTGATATTTTTGGTAGTATGATGTGCTTGAAAAATATTCCGAGGAGTTGGAAGTGTCTGACGGGAAGGCCGAAATCGAATCGTTCAAAGCCGACTCAACACCCCCAAGCGACGGGAAAACCACGTCTCTGGATGGTTCAGATAGGGCTAGGCTTCTCGGGGAGGGATTCGTTCATCAGCCATCAAGGTGGGACTTGGAAGTGCTCTCAACGCCGCCTGGAAACCAAACGGGGGGATACGGGTACTACTATCATGGTAGCTCGGGTACGGGCGTCACTATATATGTGGTGGACACGGGTGCAAATATAGATCATAAGGTAATGTGACGCCCTATAGCTAACCGTCTATAAATTTGTGAAGCTTACTCGTGCCTGAAAGGAATTCGACGACTTGCGGAAGAGTAATCTTATTGAGGAGTGGAGATGGGCGGGCCCGTTTGCTGCGAGGGGGCAATATAGAGATCTGGACCCTGAGGCACGCGGCACTGGTATCCTATCATCGATTGCGGGGAAGAATCTTGGAGCGGTCAAGAACTCGAAGATCGTTATCGTTCGCTACCAAGATATCGGAGGCAGTTTCACAATCTTAAACGCAATCTCTGCTTTAACGGAGACTTATTCGTCCATAAAAACGAAAAGTGTATCGGAAAAGATTGTGGTCAATCTTTCGTGGACAATCGTAGTTTCGCCGGAACGGAGAGAAACCAATTTTATGAGGCGATTAATTGCTGCATTTCAAGATATGGCGAAGGCGTTACACGATCTGCCAAACGTGGTAATTGTCTACGCGGCTATTAATGAGAGCGAGGTATGTACCGGCGCCCCGGCCAGTTAGGTTTTATCATGGAGGCTAATTGTTCGCACTTATCATGCCAGGATGCCTCGAGTTCTCTTTTTTCTTCTTTAACGGAAAAGCTGCCCAACTTGGTCTCTGTCGGTGGGGTTAACACCTTAGGACGAAAAACGTTTAATTGTGGTGGGGAGATTCGAATATTCGCACCATCTACCAATATCATGGCCCCAGTAGGCTGGTCTAGGACACAATACGAAGTCGTAGGTGGAATCGGACATGGTATGGATCGCTTTTCTCGATTGGTCTTGACCTAGTGGAACATAAACTGATTTTGACATTTGATAGCATCTGCAAGGGTGTCTGGAATACTTGCGTACCTTATGGGTAAAGGGACGACTCCCGCCGCTGCCAGATCTGAGCTATTCCGACTAGCTTATCCGAGAGGGGAAGAAAGTGCACCTGTGGCATGGAATGGAGAACTCGGAGGGTCATCAAAGTGCCAATCTCAAGGGGCGCCTTCCGTTGTTACTGAGACGTTGACTAGAACCCTGACGAGAGTGTCAGGTGGTTTGGACCCTACCGAGTTCACGATGGATGGTAAGTCCTTTCTCACCCCACATAACATGAAATCACCATATAAAGGTGCTAATGTAATTCACCATATCGATAGGTTGCCCGACAGCTGGATTTCCCAGCCAGGATACGACATCGCGATCAGCTGGAAGCCCTCCGCTGCAATCAGGGGGCGCTACAGTAATTCGCGGTTTTGGTGCTTTTGGATGGCCTGAGGTTGAGAGCTCATCTCCAGAAGCTACTAGTAGCGGATCATCGAGCTCCAGTCGCTCCGTCTCAGTGACGGTCTGGGTCAGTAAAATGATTTTACGCACTACGACCGAGGTCCATGGCTCTCAAACTACTGTTACATATACCTCAGTCAAACAAATTACGAGTAAGATCGGTGAGTCAACCGCAGCATCTAAATCTTCTACAGTGAGCACCGGGAGCGAGAAGGACCATGGGACGCAGAAAAGCGAGAGAGGCTCTAAAGGACATGGATCAACTTCTAGCTCTAAAGATGATGGTACCGGGAATTCAAAGCATGGGGCCACTAGCCATCCCGAGTCTTCTAGCACCAGCGGGACCTCGAAGAAATCTGGCACTTCCACGAAGGACAAGGATGACCAGTCCCATTCGCATAGCGCAACGAACACTAAGACATCGGATCAGGGGAGTCACTCTAAAACAAGTCGAGGCAGAACCACAGAACCAAGCGCTATAAAGGGCTCGGGCACAATGAGTGGTAATACTACTACTGCGGACGCCGATTTGACCTTTCCTACTCTCGATCCGAGCAAAATCAGAAATGGAACAGTCCCGATTTTAACGAGTAACTTGTCGAAATTTTCGACGTTGGAGCCTCCGTTAAATACAACTAGTCAAAAGTCGGGCAAAGGCATAAAAGGCTCAATGCTTACAGGTATAAGAAACCCGGCGACTACTACCAGTTATAAGAACTCGACGATGACTTCGCGTCCGCCATCTGCCCGCCCTAGTCATACAACTATTTCAGCTACTAGCAACCAAGGTTGGAGAAACGCCACAAGGACCTCAGCAAGCACAAAAAGTCTTTCTCAATCGTCCATTCATAGGAACAATAGTACAACTACTGGTGGAATGCAATCGATTAGCAGTGATTTAGAGGTCACGACAAAGCATAGGAATAATTCGACTACGACCAGGAGTATGGAAGAAACCGAAGAGTCAACGGAAATTGCTACTTCTCCACGGGGGCCCCGAACGAGCGGCTTCGCAAATATGACGGCGATCACGAACTCGTCGGTTAGTGGATGTAAAACGGTATACAAAACAGTGACGGCAGAAAAATTGATTGTGGTTCCGCCCTTCCACGGCCGACAAGAGGTGACAACTACCTCTACCCTCAATCTTACGCAGCCTGCCGCGGTAACGCTGCCTACAAACTGGTGGGCCAAAATAGCGGAAACCAAGACCTATCCGAATGTGACAGCCTGCTTCGCGTTCACAGAAAACGGGACATCCGCAACGCTGACGATGACTCAGACCGGGGAGACGATATTAATTCCGCCACCCAATTGGGAAGAGAAAGTAGAAATCCTAATAGATGAATTTATAAAGGATAAAATAAAGATAGACGTGGACTTCGATGTTCCGCCTGGTGCCGTGGTTCCCGAGTTCAAGAAGGAGCCGTTACCTCCTATACCAGTACCACCGCCGGTACTATCGGGTAGTGGTGCGGGCTGCTTTCTACCGATCTTTTGTAACAAGCTTCCAGGCATAATCCCTCCCCCAATCCCCCCCGGAATCCCCCCAATCCCGCCCATACCACCTATCCCGCCCATACCTCCACCTCTCCCAGTGCCATTCCCAGTGCCCGTGCCTCTACCGGTACCAGTACCAGCACCGCCACCGGTGCCACCACCCGGACCGCCTGGGCCGCCTGGGCCACCAGGAGGACCCGGAGGACCCGGAGGGAACGGAAATTGTGGGCCTGGGGGACCTGGTGGACCACAGCAGCCATACGCCACCATATACGTAACCGTAACTGCGCCGTGTCCGAAAAGCCCAAACCCCACAACCAACCCGGATAATCCCAATGATCCGGAAGACCCAGAGGATCCTGAAGACCCTGAGGAGCCTGAAGAGCCGACTCCAACTACTACCCCAGAGGAGACGGCAACGACTCCATCGACGCGGACGAAGCCCAGAACGACCAGACCAACTTCAACGTCGAGAACCAATACCAGAACAAGATCGTTCACTTCGACATCATCAGACCGCTCCACTTCCACACCTACCAGCACTGAAGAGGATACTAGGACAAGTACTACGGAAGAGGAGACTGGGACAAGTACCTCAGAAGAAGAAACCGGGACGAGTACGAGCGAGCGAACAAGCAAAAGAACGTCAACTACGTCTAACGAGACGTCGTCGAGAACGACATCTGAGGCGTCAAGCAGCTCATCAGAAACGTCGAGTAGTTCTTCGAGTAGTTCTTCGAGTAGTTCTTCGAGTAGTTCTTCGAGCAGTTCTAGCTCTTCCTCAAGCTCCTCATCCAGTTCATCAAGCTCGTCGAGCGCAAGAAATGCGACTAAAACCGTAACTCACACATCAACTGACTATGACAGACCGAGCTATATCACGGTTACTTTGACGGCGAGTCTTCTGCCTACAACGACGGGAAGAGGAGGCGCAACCTTCACGGAGACGGTGACCTCGACGGACTACAACAATGTCCTCATCAGTACTTACACAATTACTAGAAGTGGATCAACATATATTGAGACGGTTACTTCAACGGATTATGAAAACGCGCTGACTAGTACCGTTACAATTGATCGAGGGGGTAAAACTCTCATAAAAACCTTGACTTCAACCGACTACGACGACGTGTCCATAAGCACCGTCACTATAGGGCAGACGTTGATAAAAACTTTGACCTCGACAGACTATGACAACGTGTTGACTAGTACTCTGACTATTGGAAAAACACTTACATCAACCTTCACTTCAACGGATTACGAGAACGTCATTACAAGGTATAGTACCAGGAAAATTCAGGGTACTACTTACGTTGATGTTGTCGTCACTACGACAGATTGGAACTTCAAGCCAACAATCCGTACAACATTATTTGCGACCCCGGTGTACATCACGAAAACTGAAACTGAGAAATGCGATGTTCAACGTCGAGATACAGCGCTAGTTCCAAGGGACGGGGGTGCTGGATCTTGGGGGCGGACGGGAGATACGGCCCAGGTAACCGCCCGAGCTATTGCGCCCGACATACCAATGGGTATACCGACCATTCGAACTTTGTGGAAAACCTTGGTAGAAACAATTACTACTAGGGGGGCTATAACGGGAGCCATGGCCGTTCCTCCCCCAAGAATTGGGGTGGGAACGAAACAGGGGAATTGTTATGGCCTCGCGTATAATCGATATTTAAACCCACACACTATCCGAAATCTTATAGAAAACCAGTTTTGTCCACAACTTGAACTCCAATCACCCTACGGTGAGTTCTGGATGGAAAGCCACTGTGACACTCTCAACGAAGTTGAAATCAGTGTTGTTTGGGGACAAGGCAAGCGTCCGAATAAGGCTTCGTGTATCAAATATCTCCGGGGTATCTTGGTAGATGGCTGTGATCGGAATAAATACAACAATCCTCTAGAATGGAAGGGCGGCGGCCGTACAACTGGGGATGGTGCTTTATGGACAATCCGCCCTCGTACGAACCGTGTCAAAGCCAGAAGGGAAAAAGTCGCACAGTGTAACTTTACAAACGCCGCGGATGGCCGTGATTTCACATTCACGATGGCAGGATACGGTTTCTTGGATGCCGACAATGGGGTACAGCTTTATAGGACGATTGAAGAGGAGTGTCACCAGTCTAACCTAACGGACTGGCGCTTTAACTACGAATCAAATGCGAAAGGTGAAGGCGTTATAGAATGGAAAGCACAGCACAGGACTCAAGACGATCGCAGTCTTTGCGTAGCGAAAGCGATTCAAAAGGTTAGCGGCGTTGATGGAGTCGGCTGTAACCGTGGGATGTAATCACGAAGTATTTTAAAATGACTCTTAGATTTTGGCGTTTCTTAAATGTAATCTGATTTCGGACTTCTGAGCCAGCGTGGGTTGGCTATCAAATGGATAATTTTTATACCAGTACCACGTGGAACCGCGAGTTAGGTACGCGTACTTATCTACGTCGAGTATTCCGAGGCGTTTCTAAGGCTCAGACTCGCTGGACTCGAATATTCTCGCACCATGCTAGACGTATTGGCCCTATGCCATCGCACTCATTTGATCGTTGTCCAGCGGTTAACGCTACCCCTCGAACTCGAAATAAAGTGTGGTGCATTTGTGAAAGAGGATGAGACTTACCATCACTAAACGTGTGTGAGCTCCGCCGAAGCAACGATATTTTTGTCCATTCGGGGTAGAATATAGTCCAGGTTGGCGGCGAATGAACCTGGTTCTGATGTTGGTGCCGGCGCATCGCCTCAGAGTGAGTATTTCGGTGGCGTGTGCACCAACTGCACCGGAGTTGCGTTAGATCTATTTTGCGGCAAAACAATTGGTTGGTTGGTCTAATAGCAGCTGTGGACTCACCGAGAGGGCGCTGCAACGCCATGTACCAATGATCATTAATGAGATATGTTGGGGCACCGTAATTGCGCGAGGAGTTAGGTGGCATTTTCAGATCTCCATTTTCTCCAGGGGCACTTTGTAGGCCGAATGTATACGTATACTCACGCCAGAAATTTCGTAACCCAAGTGCAATGGAGTGGCGTAAATTGATTGCTCCTGTCGGTATGTGAGTGGCGAAGTACCGTAGCATCAGTTCGAATAGCTATCGGTGTCCACTCCGATATTCCAGTCAATTCTGAAAAGTTAAGATTTCTGCCAAACCTGGCAATTATAATCAAGAGGTAATATACGGGCCGTAGAGATAAAGTTTACGCTATCTCGGAAGTCGACGCGGGTCATAGAACATCACATAGTTGTAGTCAGTGTCTCTGAGAAAAGGTGCGATAAAGGAGCTGGTTTCATATCCCTTGTTCGCTCCATCCGCTCACATTTTGGGCAGCCACATATCACCAACTGACGGCTGGCCATACTTAACAAAAAAAGATATATGTACGTATCCGACGCTCAATGGTCTACGTAGTAGAGTTATAACCTAGATATTCTGATAGGTATGAAATATATAGGCCCTTCTGTCTATCGAGATTACGGGCAGGCGGACTACTTGAGAATCACCGTCCGGGAACTCGTATGCTCATAAGTGTTCGATCGCGGTACCACAGCTTTCGGTTATCATGATGCAGCGATTGAGGGACTATAAACCTGCAAATGGCTATAAGGCTCTTATTATGAGAGCGTGTCTTATCTTGCAATCGTTTACACTCATCGAATATAGCGTAGCCGGCCCAGAACATACTATCTACGAGAGGAGCCTCAAAATTGGCACCAACGATCGCGATAGCGAGGAGTATTCGCTTTATCTCGATAGAAGCTATAGATTTGATAGCGGGTTCAAAATTAACCTTCTGAAGTGTGCCAGTAGATTTGCTTTATCCCCAAAGCAGCACCATATATCACCGATTGAAAGTCCATACCTAGGTTTAATTGCCGTCCGTGTGGAAACACCGCCTGGCTTGGAGGTTGAAAAGTTATGGGATAGTTGTAAACATGGTGTAAGTAGATTCCTCTCTATAAGGTAAATGAAGAGGCAGCCCGTGCATGTTAGAATGGTTATTGTTGGGTATGTTTAACATGTTACTACCGTTTAGTTAACCGCCATCCAAAAAACCCATTCGGCTCAACGGGAGGTGCTTTGGGCAGAAGTTAACGAGGACCCCGCATGGTTGAAAGAAAAGAAAGTATCGGTACACTCTCAAAAAAGATCCGGGCCCGGTACCACTTGGGGGCATCAAATAGCTCATAATGGGAGCGGACGACATCCTTTCGACATCAAACTACAGGGGAGGGCAGATTACATCGGCTTTGACGTCGAAGGTATAGACGTCGATCTAAGTGAAATAGATCGTAAAGTTCTATCTCAACCCCCTGGGGCCACTATAGACGATCTAGGCAGGAAATTCTGGAACTTCCCCACTCCAGGCTTGGGCCAAGTAGTGTACGTCTGGGACGAGGGATGTGATATGTCTCATAACGTAAGAGCCCGTACCTCTGCTATGCCACTTACGTCGCATCCGTAGCGGGCTCCCAGACCAAAATCCGATATCGCGATCTGGCTACGCATACTCCATAACTGAGTTGAAAGCAATACTGATAGATTATTTATAGGAGCTCAAGAACGTAGAGTTTCAAGATTGGATATTTCTTGGGCTATTTCCCTCAGACGAGCGTACCGATAGCCATCTGTACCATGGTACCCCAATGGTCGGGAAAGTAGCGGGCCAATATACTGGATCCTCGCAATTTACGGAAATTGTAATTGTCAAGTCTCGTGACGGGCGGGGCGCGTCCTCGAGCGACACCTTGATTGAGGGAGTAGTCAAAATATATGACCACATTAGGTCAACGAACAAACACAGAAACTGTGTTATCAATACTTCCTTTGTTGGCTTAGGACCTGCTGCACTGGCGGCTTTTGAAGAGCTAAACCGGGGGGTTAACGTTGAGTCATTCATGAAGCCATTCACGGCGCTGCTCGAAGATCTTTTCCAAGAATTGACGGATCTGGGGAACGTAATCTTGGTAACTGGGGCAGGAAACGGAAGTCCGGTAAGTACTTAGGCGCGAATACGTAGACCCGATTCTAGAGAGGTAGAAAGTGACCACCGGGCTTTGTAGATTGGTTTCTTACATGATTTTCAATCCCCTTAGGAAACTCCGATCGATACCTATCCTCAGAGGCTTGCCCTCCACACTTCCATTGGAAAGCGGGTGGTGGTTGTCGGTGGCTATGATATCACGACAGGGCACAATATATATCAAACTGCCGATTACGTTAAAGTTTGGGCGCCTGCGTTATACGTCAATAGCGCTGCAAGAAGGCCACATGATATCCTGGATAATCTATTTGCGGCGCCCCCGATCTTGCCTCCAACAGCTCGACAGATGGAAAGGCGCGTAGAATTCGCTGCTGGGACCTCTCTTGGTAGGCAACTTTTCTATATGCACGCGCGCGTTTTACGCCCGACACTAACATACGGGATCACATTTCTAGCGTCTGCCATCGTGTCAGGAATGATTGCGAGTTGGCTATCTACAGGTATAGGTATCGACGATGTTATATCCCATATGTATAAATTGGCATACCCACGGGTCTCCTCTGGGCCGCCTGTTCTCTACAGCGGTATTTCTATCAGTAAGTGGCCAGAAACCTTGCGGCCACAATGGTACAAAGACGGAAAGTCCCCCCCGCTTCCACCAAAACTCCTTCCTGCCATCCATATCCCAGGCCTATCGCTAGACAAAGAAAATCCGACCGACTTAATTCGACAGACGAGCACAATGTCGAGGGATGCAACGGCACTGAAAACGTATGTGGTTACATTGTCATCTACAAGGCACCTTGTATATACCAGGGTTATATCTCACAATGGAATGCCACTAAAGACAATTGTGGTCACATCTATATCTATGGAACTCCTCCAAACAACGAAAACCATATCTCGCAGCGGGGCAGCGACAGGAACGCTAGTAATCACGTTAACACCCACTAAAACAATCTCAATACATGGGAAACCGTACAAGACGCAGTGGGCGAGGGTTGTAGAGGCGCGAGATTAGATGTGTCTTGACCAAGTATAGACGCAATATACACTTAAATTGAAGTAAAATACCTTAATGGAAATCTAACACGAGTATATTGGGGGGCTGGGTAAATAGTATTTCCGTGGATATTAGAGCTGGTGAAGGATTACCCGCATCTCTGAAATGTGCACTCATATCATATGCGTGATCACCGTAACTAGCACAATATATCGAATTTATCTCTCTCTCACCACTACTAGCCTCCTGTGGATCGAAAGCTCGTATATAGCAAATGAGCCTATGGCTATTTCTGTGGATAGTTTCACGGCGCAGTATCTTATTATGCCGTTTGGGTGTGCGTGGTATATATACACTCTAAGTCCGCCGACCCACGAGGTGGTGACCCGAATATAGCGCGAGGAAGGAGGGGCGGGGCCGCGGGGAGTTTCGCAAAAGACCTCCGTGGTGCTAGTATAACAACCACATCCCCGCTTAATTCTATGTATGGATCTGGTTCCAATTCGCGAATTCGATTGCTTGTTTCTAGTAATTCTATCTGCTTCCTTTACATGTTGTAGGTCAACCAACCTAGTTTCATGTAATGGCCATGCACGTACGGGGTCACTACCAAAATTGTGTCAAGAAGCGCCGCAACAATATGCGCCCGTAGTTTGGAAATAATTTTACAGCATGATCAAGGCTGATTGAAAAATAGGTAGGATGTAAGGTGGCTGAATTGCTCTCAAGGTTAAACATCGCGTCGATTAAACCCGCACGAGTCGACATAACCGAGACCATCGTAATTGAGGTTTTGGATTGCGAGGCTTGCGTAGGCTCAAGGGTTTAGTTGTAAGACTGGAATTTAAACGGGAGCCGGTACGACCGTCCTACGCGAAGGCGGCGTTTATAGGCCGGCGACGATCAATCGGTGACGGGATGTAGGCAGCACTCACCGAATTCTGGAGTAGCACGAAGCGCCTTTCAGGCGATGAGACTGGTATGCATGAAGCGGCTAGCAGCCTTTAGAATTGGGCACAATTCGTGTTAGATTCGTAACCCTATAGCTATGTTGCGGGCGCGGAGTATGTACCAACGGTTTGATTCCTCGCTCACCATCCAACAACGTCGCCTCTGGGAGCTCAGGATCGCAATGGGTCTGTAGATCTCTAGTCTGTCCCTAAACCCTAGAATCCCCTGACCCTATAATAGTATTCCCAACGTGCAACGGAAGCTTAGAGCTAGCGCCGACATGAGTATTTGGGAACCGAGCACAGGGAGGATGTTCGAGACCCGACGGCCAACTGGCGGGTGATGTCTTTCCGTCGAGCTTCGAAACACTTTTAAAGCCAGTTCCCCCCAAAATAAACTTACAAATACAGGATGGCAAGTATTTCCGTCGTATAGTCGCGGATTATTGGCATATTCATACAGAAGATTGCAAACTCGTCAGATTCGCTAAAGCCTGCATATACATGTGTGCGGGGCTCGAAGTTATTCTGCCTAACGGAGTTGAACTATGAAGAGGCATCTGTTTCTTCAGCTCGCAACGTCGGCATTGCTCGGTTTTATCCTAGTAGGCACCGCCCCCGCGAAGTCTTCTCAGTTCTACCCCAAGGTTGGAACTATAGCGCATAGAGAAATATATTTCGCGTTATCTATCAAATCGTCTGCGTCCAAATTGGACAGTTCCTGGTGGACCCTCTGGACCCAGCCGTGGAACGTTAAATTACGAAGGGCAGTAATGCCGTACCTCGCTGCACCTAAAAGTCTCAGCTTTCACGAGGGCACAGATCCTGAACTTGGTCGACTTTGGATCGTAATCCGCGCGTTTGAGAGCGACGGGGCTCTATGAAATGATCTCGTTGTTAACACTATCAATAAAAACTTCAAAGACAAGGTTGGTAAATATCTATCTAGTCTTACGTAAATTCGGCCAAAATAAATGGCATTGTAACAGGATATAAAATTATTGATTCACAGCAATAGCTAATTTAGCCTGTACTGTGCTCTTAGATAGAATACACGTGGGTAGAGTTTAACGCTACAACTGAGAACGATGTGCAGTTGAGCATGTTCCCATGGCGGGAGGAGACACCGAAAGATTCAAACTATCAAAAAGACGATAGCGTAGGCACAAGTGCGAAGCAGTCAGAGGCGGCTGTAAATAATGAACCTGCTCTACGTAGTTCCAATCGCGAGTCCCTCCCTTTCAGACGTGCTTATAGCCATCAGCGGAAACTACGCGGGAGCGCTGATCTTGATCTCGAACAGGGGGTGGAGAGTCAGATTGCTTTCAGAGACCTTCAAGTACTCTCGCAGCCGGTATCAGTTGCTCGGGCGCGCAAACAGCTACCGGCGAAAGGGGATTACTGGCATTATTCGAGCCGTGGGGCCGGGCAAGTTATTTATATGATCGATACTGGCTTCGACACCTCACACCCAGTAGGTCTTGTGTTTTTTCCCTTCTGATGTCATTACGGTCAAGCTTTCGTGCTTGAGGTACTAGTAATGATACCCCGTAGTCCAGACGAAGGAAATCTCGTCTGCGAAAAGCGGTGGTGCCGTTTGAGAAGTACTAATTGGGCGCATTATTGGATAGGAAGTAGATCATATCAATATCCAAGATTGGATATTTCCCGGATACTTCCCTTGGGACGACAAAGACGATACATATTTGTATCATGGCACTATGGCCGCAAGCAAGATAACCGGGAAATACACTGGAGTGGCCCGAGATATCGAAATGATCGTCGTGAACATGTCTAATGCGCTAGGATTAGTCACAGGTCTACAGATGTCCGATGCCTATCTCAAAATTCGACGCCATATCCAAAAATATAACAGTCGGAAGGACTGTATTATCCAAATGTCCATTGGCTACCCTATAGACAGCCAGGAAATCAAAAATCTTGATACGAAAGCTTTCTTCGGACTTTTCCGACTCAAAAACGTTATCGTTGTTGCCAGCGCTGGCAATAAAAACCCAGTAAGCTCACCCCGATCGTTCATTTGCAATCTTTGCAACCATTTTGCATTCGCCTTTGTAGGTCTCTATGCCTGACCTTTTAAAGGGTATCGGAACCCTGTGTGTTGCAAAAGCCCAGCCCAGTGAAATAAATTATTTATAACGTAATTCCTCTAGGACAAGGTAATCACCTCGGTCCCACAAAGATATCTTCACAATGCGGGGGTTCTACGCAGTCTTAGCAAACGGTTCGTCGTCGTCGGGGCCTATAACCAAGAGGGAAACGGCAATGCGATATTCCAAACGGCCCCTTTTGTGAAGGTATCTGGGCCTGATCCGTCTCTGGTCGCGAGTGCTCTCCAGGCACAGTATGGATATCTTGGAGCAGGAGATCCTGATCCCCTCGGGTTGAGAAGTGGAACATCTTTTAGTAAGTGCGCTCTAAGTTTTCATGCTTTTTGAGTAGATATAATGATACCTTCAGTGGGCTGTTGCAAACAAAGTTTACAGCCTATAGCTAATATTGAGAAACTCAAAAGCTTCGCCAGCCGTGACTGGAACGATGGCGATGTGGTTGGCAGCCGGAATATTTACTATCGACAATATCGTTGAAGGAATGTACAAACTTGCATATAATAGGACAGAGAAGGGGCCAAACGTCTTATACAACGGAATAACGGAGGATGATTGGGCTCGGACTCTAAATAAAGGTCCCTAGATGATACTGCATCTGAGCTTAGCTGGCTGACCGTACATCCAAATTCGACAGCGTGCGTGCGTGCCCGTTTGTAGTAGGTAAGCTTACACAACTTTGTTCGAGAGTGGTGGAGACTCAGGACTGGATATGCGTTCATCCAATATAGGCGTAGATAAATGGGAATTAAACGCAGAGGACTTTCAGAAATAGATACCTAGTCTCTTTTTACTATCACTACTGTATGTATCACAGGCCCCTAGTGGAAATAACACGTATAACATATGAATTCGATTTGATCGATCAAGTGGCTCAATTTAGTTGGTTCGCGCCATTGCATTGGTGTTACTGTTATTTCAACAAATTCTCGTAGGAATGCGCTAGCGTGTTGGGCCCTTATGGGCAGTACACTTAAAATGCACAGAGTATACGCCTACATGCACTTTTACAACTATAGCACGAGGTTCATGTGATTCCACCTTGTTATTATGCTGTCCACGATATATCGGCCGAGTTTGTCGAACCTGCTAACCGGTGATCCGCAAACAATAGCAAGATAGATATAGAAAATCGCACAGGAGAATCGAATTATGGTTGTTAGAATAATTAACACGCCTTCTTACACCCATAAATTCGCAACCTGTGCAATTGTTCGTTTTCGCCTGTAATTTGCGTAGTACATGTCGTGCCGTAACCACCCCCGTTGTGCGTTATCGTCATGCGTGAAGTTGTTCATGCACCGGCAGTCTCGTAACCAGACAATTTATGCACCGGGGCGTTTGGAAGCGCCAGCAGCAATATATCCACGCTAAATTTCTTGATTTCTCCGTTGGTATTGTTGGGTATTGTTTAGATGCTATCGGGGAACATGGGATAGCTTTAAATTACGACTGTAACTAGATTTTACCATGAGGCCGCGTAACAGACGTGGATCCTTCGTCTCAAGTGAAAGCAATCGGTGGCATAAACTTCGACGAGTATAATCAAATTTGAAGCGGAAATATAACTCGACCCCTTGTAGACAACCGAAGAGTTGGAATTTGAATGAAGGGCTGGTACCGGTATACCCAGCGGCTCTTCGTGCATCTAAAACGCTTTTATAGGTTAGCGGTAGCACAACATGCTCACAAAACGTAGATTGCGCCCAACCTCCAAACCGCATCTCAAAGTGCCATATAAGAGGTGCAGCTTCTCGGTTATATAATACGAAGTTATTTTCCTACAGATTTCTTTGGCTAAATATATACTACAAAGCCAACACAAACTTCTATTCTAGCCATTGGCTAAGGTTTAGATTGCACGGTTGGCATACGGGTGGGAACTAGCTCTATGTACCGAGCTCGAGGCTAGGCTTTTTTCAAGGCTGCGTAGAACGATCGAATTCTGGGGCTGAAGAACAAACATCCAGTTTGTCCTACCGGTATACCCCGGCCACGGTGGTAGCTATAGTCTACAGTGACTATTCTTGGACACATATCTCGCATAGCATATAAAATATTGCATGCAGATGGTGAAGTAACTAAGTTTTGAAACGTTCGAAAGACTCTCCCTAACTTGCAACGAAAGTTTGGCCTTGGCTGGTCTCGTGAACCAGCCTTCACGAAGCATACAAGCCTTGGCCTTTTCCACCCGTCATTGACATCCAGCAGTTAGATGCAAAATTTATATTCTAGGCTCAACCAACCGTCTTCCCACCGGCACTGCCACCTAACTCCAGCTTATCCATATAGTTAAGGCCACGACGTATTTATGAATATGTTCGAATATAAACTCTGCTTCATCATCTATCCGCTAGTTTATGTCCAATCTCGCAATTTAGAATGAGCACCGATGAAATACATCAGGATATCAATACCAAGGCCTATATCTGAAGGACATTAACAACATACCTATCGAACCGGTTAATCGCGTTCAGCGATGAGGTCATACTCGGTTCTTCGAGCTACCTTAGCGGTGCTAGTTGCCGTCGCGATCCTGGTAGCCACCGTTGTAGCGGACCCGCCTCGTATCTACGCCAAAATCGGGACTTTAGCGCATAGGGAAGTCCATATTATGGCAGTGGTCAGAGAAGAATTGGCCAAGTCAGATAGTTCCTGGACCAAAGAGCTACAAACAGAAGTAATGCCGTATCTCGCCCCGCCGAAAAGTGCTAGCTTCGACGTACGCACGGACCACCAATTTGGCCTACTTTGGGTTGTAGTCCGTGTATTTGAAGGCCATGAGAGGGTATGGAACGACGTAGGCTATCGTATTATTACAAAACGGTTTAGGCGCAAGGTTAGTCGGCATTGTTATATGTCCCTACACGTATATTTCTGCCTCTTAGAGTTTAATTCCGGCGTATATGTATACGCGTATTAGCACTACGGTGATTAATTGACGGGAATACCTAAATTATCCCCATCTACACTACTAGGTGGAACACGCCTACCTAATACATGATGCCTTAAAACCGGGGGCGATAGATTTAGCCACTGCGCCGTGGCTAAAGGAGCCAGACCCGCCTAAACCGCCCGGCGGCCCGAAGCGTCAAGGGGACAATCCTCCAGCCAGGACAGAAAAGCGGTCAACGGCGGCCAGGTATAACGACTCCTTCGCAATCGTGCCAGATGGTAAACTTCATCCTTCTGGAAATTCTCATCGACGAAATCTTCGAAGGGGTGACGATCCGGAACCCAACCCCAAACAAAGAGTGGTAGGCAGGACGGGACACGCAGATCTTCAAGTTTTATCGCAGCCGAGGTCTCACGTTGGGCCAACGTACAAACAACTACCAGATGAAGGAACATACTGGTCTTACGCAAGCCAGGGAGCCGGACAGGTTGTTTACGTGATGGATAGTGGCTTCGACATCACGCACCCTGTATGTCTTCAGTTTAACCTTTTACACTGTATGCCATTAATAGAGCTCTCTCCGTCGAACCATGAGCGTACTAACAGAACGCACCTGGATACTGCATAGGACGTATCTGGCATTAATCTCCAGGATGTGATATTCCCTGGTTATTTCCCTTGGGACGAGCTAGACGACGACTTCGGCTATCATGGTACCGCTGTGGCTAGCAAGATCGCCGGAAGGATTGCCGGAGTCGCCCGTAATGTGGAAATGGTCATCGTCCGCATGAACAACGGACTCGGACTCATGAACTTACCGCAGTCTTCTGATGCCTTTCTTCAAATTCGAGATCACATACAGATGTATAATAGCGACAAAAATTGCATCATAAACTTATCTACTAGTTATCTTGTAGATGATTACGGATCTAGGAACCTTGATACCAAGGTCATCTGGCCACTCTGGGAACTCGAAAATGTTATTCTTGTCGTCTCTGCAGGCAACGGAGAAAAGGTAGGCTCCTTCCAACTATTCATTTATATCATATATGCGTTGGTATTCAGGATATCGGGAGCTTGCAAATAGCCAGGGCCGAGCACAGAAGCCTGGTTACTAGACTGGGGCCGAGCCCGAACGAGACGATATATTGTGCCACAGTACCTAACACGGTTCTTTTAGGACCAAAAAATCGATACATCCCCTGCACAATACTTAGGCAGTCCAGGCATGGAAAATATGTTCGGCAAGAAGTTTGTCGTTGTAGGAGCTTATAACCAAACCAACGGCGATGCTGTTTATCAGACAGCCCCATTCGTTAAGGTAACAGGACCCGATCCGTCTCAAGTGGCGGGCCCGATTGATATTCAACACGGATATCATGGAAACCCTGGTGCTGGCGGTCTCCTGATAGATTCTGGAACATCGTTCGGTAAGTACGCTCCGAAATTCCAACCCCGTATACTAGAGAGATATCTGTTCAGTTGAATATGCGGATGATATCTAGCATTTCAGCGGGGCGATAAAATTTTAACCCGTACTAACACTCTAAAACACGGAAGCTGTGCCAGCGGTTACTGGGACGCTTGCGATGTGGCTTGGGGCGGAGATATTTACTATCGACAATGTGGTTGAGGAGATGTATAAGCTGGCGTATAAGAGGAAACATAATGGACCAAACGTATTATACAACGGCATAAAGGAGGAACAATGGCCTAAAGATAAGTCTTGCTGCATAGTTAAGCGCGAGGTTCAAGCAATCGGGAAGAAACCAACTTTCAAGAGAAATCGTTGGGCGCAGAGAGGGACCTCGACGTAGGGCATTCGATATTCTCGGCCAAGCGCACAGAACTCAAAAATATTTCCTACACAAATAGATATCTAGAAACATTTATATACCTGTATGTAATCGATTAATGCTTTAGAGTTGGCCATATTGTTACCGTGCTCAGTCAGTCTTGGGTACTATCTCTACAAGTTGTCGTCCCCTACTGCGTCCGCTGAAACATGGTTGTATGTGGAAGAAAGAAGAAAGCACAAACCCTATAATTATAAATTTACGGAAGCGGTATCAAACTATTTCTCAGGTGAAGATGTCCCACCGAGTATATGGTGATTTCCCGATTGGAAATTCAAAGTGTACTTTAGCTATCGGAAGATCGTGAGAAGCTCTTGTCTAGGGAGGCAGGGACGCAAGCTAACGCCGACCTTCACAGCTATAGCTATAGGAGACACAGTCACCACGGGAGAGCGTAGCGGTGGCCGCTTCGGCCCGCCAGTGTACCATTTACAGATCTAAACGATACCGCAACTAGTCTTCCTAGTTTAGTAGTGATTTTTCGATTTTCGTTGTGTCTCTCTTCAAGACTTCTTGAGCTAGTCCTAGAACCGAACCGTGTTCTTTTAATACACATTCGCTGAACCCCGCCAATGTTACGTCAGCACTAACCTACGCGGCTGAACTTTAGTTATCCCCCCTAGGTGGATGTTTGGTATTTGAGACTATCGCCAGTCGTCATCACGGAAACGGTCGAAGCCTAGACCTTCAACAGCATCTCTAGCCGCGAGCTGAGTTTAAGGGTTACTAAAGGGGCCTGATCGAAGCGGGGTAACCGGCGGGGTACAGAATGCACCCCAACCGATTTATTAATTATTGATTTTTCTCCGGATTCAAAGCGAATAAATCAAGCGAATATAGTCCCCATCGGCCGCGGAAGGACGCCTCTGGTCTCAAGGTCCCCCAAATCTGTTAATGGGGGTCATACCCTCTCAAATTCTCCGAACTTCTTCACTATGCATACGACAACGCAAACCAAGGATGGGACGATACCAGATGGGCCTAACGTCGCCAAACGGAAAACACTGGAGTATTGTTTCGACGTTGCCCGTGAAAGATTGCGAGATGGAGTCAGCGGGAAGAAAGAGAAAAAGGCGCTCGGTCTGGAGGAGTTCCTGAAAAGCGCTATGAAGATAGCTGATCTCCAAAAGACGTGTCAAAATGCAGCCGAACAAGAAGGCCGATTTGAGAAGTTCGACCAGCTAATGACAACGCTGTCGCGAGTGCAGTCTGCTGTTGACAGTCTAATATCTGCAGCACCGGAAAGTGTTTCTATGGTCTGGTTTGGGATAAGCACACTGCTATCGGTAGGTTACATCCGCCCGCATTTCGATCCCAAGCCTCACGATTCCCATATTGTGCAGGCAGCAACATCATGATGCGTTACGCTAAACGTAGGACAAATCCAATCGAAAATGTGAACAAAGGGGATTCATTCTTTGGCATACTGACAGAAGAGTAAAATTACTAGATGGGGACCATGACAGTCGCAGTCCGACAGCGAATTTACAGCACCTGCAACTCTATCGCGACCATGGTAGAGCTCTGCCTAAGGTTAGAGCAGCGTTCACCAATATACGAATCCTCGTCGAAAGCCTTCGACGGGGTAACAGATCCCAACATCTGGGACTTTGATATCCCAGAGCTCGTATTCCTGATGTTGGATTTTCTGTGGCATGTCAAACCCCACGATGCGTCGCGAAGTCTGAAAAGTAATTAGGCCACTATGACATACCATAACAATACAAAGTATTCGTTCACTAAATTAATTTCCACCAGTCTACGGGAGAGCAATCAAAGAGACCTTTACCGGTACTTTGGAACAAAAGGGTAACGCATTGCTTGGTCACTACCAAACCGTAGTGGAGAAAGCGCAGATAATCTATGAAGGCTTCCTTGTCCGCGAAAATATAAGTATGTATTTCTTGGCTTCAAGGATGCGAACAGTCCAAGGTATACTAACTCAGTATTAGTGACACGGTTGAAAAGCAAAGATATCCAAAATGACTTGAAAGGTGAGTGGCCGGGCGCTATGTTGGGTCGGAAACCTGGGCTAATGCTTAAGCCTATGGAAATAGGGATCTCTAGTATCGCGAAGGATTTGGTCGATATCGCATATTGCGAATCTCTGAAGGCCGAACTAGATCGCCAAAAGAATCGGATCGAACCTTCAAAACCCCAAGAAAACCATTTCAAGGCTCTCGAAAGCCGTTTGGACGATATCACGAGCCGGCGTGAAATCATAAAGTGGCTCCTTGATCACAACACTTACCTGGGTTGGAAAACTGGATCCAGCGGCGTCAATCTCCTCTGCCTTGAGGCGCCAAGAGGTCACGGCAAATCGATCGCGATGACGCGCCTATACAGAGATCTACGAAGTACTAGCAACGGAATCTTACTTCGTTTCTTTTTCAAGAAAGGTGATAATGATATCCAGAGGACGCAAACGGCGCTGGAGTCTCTCCTATTCCAACTGTTGGACCACGATAGCATCCGCAAAAGCTGGGAGACTCTCGAAAGTATTGTAGAGGTTCTGAATCCAGGATTCGGGTCCGAAAAGGAAGTGGAAAATGCTAGGTTCTTGGAAACTCCAGATATGATATGTAAAACGATCCAAAGAATTGCATCTGCGGTACCGAATAACGTCTTCCTGATGATCGACGCACTCGACGAATGCCAGGATCGGAGGGAGAAGGCTATCCTCAGTTGTCTGAAGTCAATGGTGGCTGAAAATCTTCGGGTCATCATCTCCGCACGCGACACTATCAAAATAAGCAGTGAACTGCAATACTCCGGCTTCACCATCCAAGACGCTCTAGGGGACCCCAAAAACACACGGCCCCCTATTGCCAGTTTGATAACAATTGGGAAAGAGAACAACGCTCACGACGTTCGAGAGTATTTACAATACGAAGTCTATCAGGTTTTAAGCCGGTTAATCGATCCTTCAAAAAGCTATTTCACTTCGAAGGTGGCAAAGAGTGTCTCAAACATCTACAACAAAGCAAACGGTGATTTCACGAGAGCACGGCTAATTATAGCCCATCTACAGCAACCTTCGAAATTACCACTGGAAAAGAAAATTGATCAACTGCCAGATTCGATTGGAGATATATACATGTCAAGCTTGGAGGCTCTGACGCCTAGCCAGCAAGAACTCGTCGTAACAGCGCTTAAGTGGATCGTCTGGGGTGTTTCAGGTATACACGTCACCGAAATTTCAGACCACTACAGAGAGCTCTACCGAGTCGGCCAAAGTATCGAGGCTCTAGAAGTAGGTGAAAATGTTGCAGTACTTGGAGCTGATAATTCCGAGGTTGAAAGTACAGTGACTCCGGAAGATGTCAGCGACCTTCTCCCCTTCAACGAGGGGAACCTAGGACCAGAAGTTAAAGAAGTTATCTACCATCTGGGAGATGCAGGGCGGGACTTCTTCCGATACGACTCCGTCACGGGTCTTGTTACTGTCGATATTTCTATCAGGGAGTGGATAACAAGGGATACGGGAGGTAGAGGGTCAATAAAGATGTCATCTGCTACCCATGGCTTCAATCGGTACCGCGACAACGACGGCCACACGGTCTTTAAATTTACCCTAACGCGTATGTTATCTTCCAAGCAAATCGCTTTCCTATCATGTCCATGACGCGCCGGTTCAAGGGGTTTCAGAACTCATACTAAAACATTTGGTACAGCCTCTTTCGTTAAGTATGGCGACATCCTTTCTCCGCTATTTAGTGAGCGTGATGCCCAGGTGTCATTGGCTGTAGATATACGTAAGTAGCTTATATGGTTCTCAATACCTAAGAAACTGAAAACGGCACGGGCACTAATTTGCGTATTTCACCGTTAGTCCGAACGTTAAACAACAAAGATTTCCAAGAAAGATATATGCCTTGGACCCCGCATTGGATGTCAGAGACCATGAAAAGTCCAGGGCCCAAATATCGGTCCAGATATGAAATCAAGCACTGGCACGACCATCTCGCTACTGTGCAGAAGTGGTGGACGGAGGACAGCGTCGAAGACCCTCGATGGTCTGAGTTGCTTAAGGAGCTCGACTGTTTTATGGAGCCTGAAAATTGGTTCCGTTGGAATATCCAGCGTAGACCGGAAAACGATTTGCGCTGGCCGAATTTTATTAACGCTACCTCGAATGCCGCATGCTGGTACAACTTCTCAAACCCTGGAAGATATAGGTCGTCAACAAGGGCCAAGGCTGTAGAGTTGTTCTTGCGATACTTCCAGAGGCCCGTACACTTCGCTTCGGAACACGGGTTGCATCTGATGCTCGAGTATCTTCTGACTTCAAAGGCAAACAAATCGCGACTCGGGACAGAGCAGCCGAATCCGAGCCAAAATTACTCACAGTATCTAGAATCCAAGTTCAATTCTATCCGTCAGCTTTACTCATCAGGCTGGGATTTCACCCGCTGGAGGCAGGAGGGTTTCCTCGTACTACCAACTATGGAATTAGATGAAGGCTATCAACTTCTGAACTCAATATTCGAAAGAAAATATCACAACGGGAAGAAGCTTAAATACCTCATGGAGGATATAGTCTGGGGGTGGGAAAGTGAGATTCGAGTAACTTGGTTTGCGAGCCAGACGGCAGTCAGCCAGGACGAAATCCAAAGCGCTCTGAAAGAAGGCGATCGTGAAAGAGTTAAAGAGTTCTCCAAGGCGTATGGAAACGATCCGCAAAGAACCGCGGCGGCTTGGGATGAGATACTTGCCATGAAACGGGAGAGGCTATCGAACAGTTCGGTTATCGCGAATGCACCTGACGGACTGAATAGGGTACCACTATATATAGGGGCCCTCGACACAAGGGTTCGAAAATGCCTGATGAAGCATGGCGCCAATATAAATGCTACAATATACAAAGGAAACTCCGTTCCCGTTCTCATCCATCTATTCCAAGCCATGGATCCCGCGAATTCTGTCGGCGAGACCGAGAGGCCTCTATTGCTGCAAGCTATCCGAGACCTCTTAGCCGAAGGAGCTAACGTGGATGGGAAGTATTACGACTCAGCCAGCGCCATCCATTACGCGGCAAGGATTCAGGATATAGGTCTATTCCGACAAGTGTGTCAACTGAAGGCATGGGATATCCTCGCCGCCGCCCAGGACGGACGAACGCCCATGCACTATTTCTTTTCCCGCCGGCCACAGAAGTCAAAGATGGACGAAGTCTTTGACATGTTTATGATGTTAATTCGTATGAGCCCTAATAGTTCACAGGTTGTAAATGCGCAAGATAGAAATAGCGAGAGTCCGCTTGCCCAAGCTGTTCGACAGGGCTTTGTCGAAGGTATCCAATGGCTAGCAGATCAGAAAGTAAACATTCACGACGAAAGTGGCCGCGGGAAGAACTGTTTTCACCATCTCGTCTACTACCAGAGAAGCGACGAAATTGTCAAGGCAATGGCCAGTTCTCTCTTGGCGTTAGGTATCGACTGGAAAAAACGGGAGAAAAAGGGCCGAACAGCCTTCTACTTGGCGCTCGAAAGAGGCAACGTTCCACTTGCTAATTTTCTTCTTGACCTTTACAACATGGAAGGGCCAACGACACAGAATCAAGATCAACTCAAATCTCACAATAGCCAGGGAGAAAATATACTGCATCTGCTAGCTTACCTGCCATATTCCCAAAATCTATTCGAATCAGTTTTGAGGATGGCGGGAGGGACCATCGATAAATACCACAGGGCGGACCGCCCTCCTTGTCGAAGACCACTAGACACTGCAATTGACACGGTTAATGTGGAAGTCGCTCGGTATCTTGTCAGTTCAGGACCATATACCTGCGATGCCGGAAAGTCTGGGTACAACGAGGTTGATAGATGCTGCCAAGCGCTCATGGCCTTCGACGGCAAAAACCCTGAGGCCACCAAGAAAATGAAGACGATACTCGGCCTTCTTTTCCAATATTGTCCAACTGATGCAATATCTGCTCTCAGGTACTATATATTCGAACCCGGAAATCCCTTCTTAAGTGAGAGTGAGCAGTTGGATATGCTTTCCATTATGGACTTTTCGGCCTCGGACGCTCATGGCTGGGGTCCTGTCGATATTATGCACGCGGTCAGCGACGATAGGAAGTATCTTCTTTCTTTACGACCTGATGGTTATAAAGCATCAGTGGGGGAGCAAAAAGCACCTAGCAGATTTGTTCTTAGAGCATCGGCAGAGGAGGAGCAGATCCAGATTTCTGAGGACGGCCTTGTATTCACACTTGGTAAGAACTCCGACTGGGTATCATTTGAAATAGTCTTGGCCAACTTTGGCCTTCATATGGATATCTTCCCTAAGGTATTTCACCGGCTTGCGGCACACATACTGATTATATAACACAGGTCAACGAAAGGCTGGAGAAAGCTCGGGGAGTCCCTTGATATATTTTGCGGACAACCCCATCCAACTTACTAAGAAGACAACGTACTTTGAAGTAACCTTCGAGTTCGCGGAGAGCGAAAGTACAACGAAAAGGCGAGCGAAGAAGGAACGCTACATTTCTGCTGGATTTAGGTCGAAACTACACGCTCCTATCCATGGGCAAGGAAAGCACCTTGGCGTCGAATATAACTGTCAGGGAATGGTCAGAACTTTGTTCGAGCAAAGAGGTAATATAACGGCTACAGATAGCGGCTGGAAGGAAAAGGGTTACGCCTCATTCGAGAAAAGATACGCATTTGAAACGCCGCCAGAAAGCGGTCGATGCCATGTAATTGGCTGTGGGATCAATCCCTTGGATGGCAGAATATTCTTTACGATGAATGGGCATATGTTACCACACCACTTTCCAACGCTACCGGCACAGCAATTCCCAGTTATTTGTCTACAAAACTGCCACGGCTGGCTTGAGAATTTCAAAATCAACTTTGGAGGAACACAATTTGCATTCGAGGACGCGAATACATCGACATGGGAATGGAACGGAAGTGTACCAGAGGGAGATAAACTTGAGTTCACAAGATCCGAATCCCACCGTGGTTATACAGTGTGGGAAGCATTTCACCAGTCAGGCTGAAATTTAGTCATTGTCAATATTAGTAGTCATGCGTTCGGCACAAGTATTGAGGCTTCAAGCACGCTGTATATATATATGTACAAATCAATATCGAAGCATAGATGGTAAGACGAAACTTAAGGATCGTAAAGTAACATAGTCTCCAGGCCTCTGGACTAATAATATTACATACTTATCATGATTTTATTAATTTAGTTTCTTGAATCATCTAGATGCTAGATTGATTCCACCTGCCGAGTGACTGGTACCCTAACCCCTCAGACCACTGGGAGAAGCTCTCCAGGTGTCTCCAAGGCCCCCTAGAGTTTACCCTATCACCATGCCACCGGTTAAATAGTCCTGTTTGTCTCAAAGAGGGTATGATTTGCAGCGTGATATCCTCCCCTCAACACGCATAGACATCGATCGTCTAGCGGTACTTACAGTGGAAATAAAGTATCTTTACAAGAGTGCCTCTGCCTTCCAACCCTTCCAACCCTTCCAATTATCTCCATCTCCTCTTCCACTATTTCTTTAGGCTTCACAGCCACCTCCCCACTTCCTCTTCCAGCCGCTTCCTTATATCCCAGCTTTCCTGAGTTCGGTTGCGTCTTCGCCATCATACACTTCGTTCTACGTATAGTGCATCCCTTTCTACTGGGAAAAGAGGGATAGAGAGATATTCTCGCCATTTCGATCTATAGTGTGGTTATAGGTTCCTAGGTAAGGTATCGACAGTGTAGTCGACCAATTCCTCGTTTCGAGTGCTTCACATTACGTTAACGCCCAGTTGATGGCTATACAGATTGCTGCAGCGTGTTGCCTGTCAGGCTGGTGTCGTCGTCAGCCCGGTCTGTCCACGGCATCACCGCCTAAAACGACGTCATAAACGCCCAGAAGGCACTTCTTCTAGAAGGATATCTCCTTTCCCGTCATCCAACTCCGTACAACCGACATCTCCTCAAGACTGATCTTCTATCATCGATCATCATCACAATCTCTCTCCGTCTTTCGTATCCGCAAACAAGCATACTTCCCACACCAATTCCGAAAATGTGCAAGTCAATTTACACATTCCAGGTACGCCCTTTCCGCTAAGCTGACGCACTTTGTTATGGAGTTGTGCTTACAAAGTTATAGTGCCATCACACCTCTGTTGCAGAGCCTCAAACCGGGTTGATTGCTTCTCCTGGAGAGTGTCGCTGCGGCAGGTTCGATGGCAGGAAAATCGTCACCTTCCTCTGCCCGGGCTGCAACTTGTTCAACAAAGCTGTCGTCAACCCTCCTCAACTGTCTTGGTTGATTGAACAGCAGGAGAACACTGCAGAGTCAGTCATACCTCACACTCAGCGTTTCCTCCTTGTCGCTAACCTGGTAAATTATAGGATCATTCTCACAAGCTCCTTCTCGGACCGTGGCAAGAAGCTTGCCTCTGGGTCTGGTGACCCAAAAGTTGGGAAATCGGGTGCCCCATTCTCTCAAGCGGAGTCAGTTGAGCAAAAGTTCCGCCCTACCACGTACGCTGCTGCTGTCCGAGGGAAGCCTGGTACTCAGAAGCCAAACAACCAAAAGGGCTCTGGTACTGAGGATCAGAAAAACCAACAACAGCAAAACTACCGTCAGCAACATGGCGGTCGTTACTCGGGGAAACGGGGGTAAATCACTCTATTCGTCTTACTTCTTGGAATTCTGCACTCTCCGGTCGACTGACACCGAGTGAATTTATGCTGGTTTACACATATGGGACTCTCTTCCACTGACAGGGACGATTCAATAGGTTTCCACCACCATCACAGTATTTCTAATATTTTCTCTGGCCGTATTCTTGGCCTCTGACTGGGGCTTGATTTCATTAATCGTCTGCATGGGACGCGGGATGTGGTCATCATTACTTGATTCATATCTCCATCCACGAGAGAATATCCCTCTCCCTACTGCGATGCATGTATCCATTCATGACCTCTTCCTCACACACAACCCTCCCATGGGAGGTTTTGAAATTCCCTCTGAACTACATCATCCGAACGTCTTACTTCCATCTCTGCCTTCGATTAGGATATCCCAATCCCCCGCCTGTATATAGTACATTTTCCTTTCCCTCGAGTTTCATCCCTCTTTAGTGATCTAGTTCAATTCACCCTGCCCGTTTCACTCAAATGTTTCCTCTAGTGCTTGCCTACATCCAACTGTCATATAATTTCCATGATTTTTATCCGTCCCTTCCTCATTTGAGACCTCGCAGCCCTGGTACGATTCGGACTAGGGGACTACTAGCCCCCGACGTGTTGCTTGATGTCTGCCAGAACCCGATTGCTACCTACGGTCGTGGTAAGGTAAGTCTTTGTGCTGCTGCGCCGAAGTCCCATTGCTGATAACGTCTATGGAAGCTCCCAACACCCCCTTGGCATCGAACTACAACCGCCAGTAGCCAGATTTCTAAATTGCAGCACCACCAAATGTTACCAATCCCCAGAATTCCGCAGAACATATTCCCACACTCTTCCACAACCTTGGAAAAACGGTTCGACGCTCTAGCAACGCCATCAGCCAGAATAACTACCAGATCATGTCCTTTTCGCAATGGGACCGTGATATCTATATTCCAGGCTTCAACACTACAACCTCGATATCTTCTATTATCTACGTTGTCTGTATCTCCTACTTTGTCTCCATTGCGCTTGCTCTTATGTATTTGATGCGACCTAGCCTTACTAGTCGTATCGCGTGATTCACAAAATCCTGAATCACCTACAAGAGCTCTCAAGGCGACTACTCTCTTCTAGTGCGCTTCCATCCTTCCAGAGATTACCCACATCCGATACGGCAGTCTTTCAACTTTAGGTGAGCGTTGATACCTTCCACGCAGCTTATTCCATCCGATCTTACCTGGTAGCCTCAACCCTAGTATCAATAGACCTACCCACAATCTCAGGTCTCCACCATCAATCACGAAGCAAAAATATTTACCAACCTTCATTCACAATGTCCGACGAAAACGTTCCCCCAAAAGTTGCTGGAACCCCAGTTGCTCCACAGCAGCAAGCTACCTCCTCCTTCGAAGTCATCAAGGAATCCGTCAGCTCCGTCCACCCCAGCGCCGCCGGCGAAAACACCCAGGCCAAAATCCGTACCCAAGTTCTCCGTGGCGCGGATCACCGCACCGGCCTCGCCCGTCACGAGTTCAAACGCGACGGTGAATTCGGAGCTCCTCTTCCAAACCCTCCAGGGTTCGAACATACCGCCCCTCCAACCACCGGTCCAGCCAATACCAAAGCTTCGGAGCTTGACAACAACATCTGCAAAGCCGAATGGTACAAATCCATCATCAACTGGCCATTCCCCTACCTCTTCGAAAAATTCCACCAAGGGTTTCTCGACGCCAAGATCGATACCGTTGACAACAACCTAATTGCCGTCACGAAGGGTATCAACTTCATCGAAGACTGCGGAATCTCTCAAAAGGCCTGGGAAGCCCACGCGTACAACGAAGGCGTCAAGTTTGGGAAACAATACATGGCCGACAGGCTAGATCCCAGAGCCCGCGTTGTCACCGAACAATTCGACTACGCGAATATTCCAGGAGTTGTACGATCGATGGAGTACCCCCGTGGTGGAATGGAACAGTTCTTGAAGCGAAAGGAAGCGCAGGAACGTGAACAGAAGAGGAAGAATATGAATTTTGTTGAGAAAGGGTGGGATAGCACTAAATTTGGTGCTAAGAAGGCGTGGAGGAATCGTAAGCAGATTACTGAGTGTAAGGTTACCTGAGTGAGTGTTCAGCGACGGCGGAGTACGTTTACGGTACTCTAATTGTGACTGAATATCAACCTCCGTGTACACTTTTGCTGATCATTGTCTTATGATTCGATACATCTTCCTCTTAGTATTATTTCTCCTTTGTCGTTTTTTCTTAACCTTGATACGATTTCGACACTTGGAAGACCCCACGGCGACATATCTGTCCTGGGTCTCTTAGCTTGTGTCTTCTACCACCTTCTCATGACTTCGCTTCACCCAGACTAGTTGTGGTTCTATAACCCACCACAGTAACTATCTACTCTCTATTCTCGCTGTTTCTCTTGACATAGTTGTTGCTTCAGTGTTCCATACAAAACGCGTTGATTCCTTGTACCCATATATTCTCTTCTTGTAATCCCCCGCCGTTACATACCTTCACTGTATCCTCATTCGCATTTTTTGCACTTACTCTGCAAGTCCCAGTCAACATATAGCCTCCTCGCCGCACGTCTATATATACCCATATCCCAAACCTCACCGGCAAATCTACGATTTAACCGTTCTAGAGCACTATATACCGATGTATACCGACACCTGAGTCTCATCTTCGTTTTTAGGACGATAAAATATTATGTCGGGTTCTTGCGGAAGAAAGACGAAAGAGACTATGCCCCCACCGTACATCTCGTCATCTATTCTGAATTCACTTATAGTTATCTTACGTATCTCCTCTGGCTATCGTCGTTACGTCAACTCCATTACAACCCCGCCACAAGACGCTGCGGCAACTCTATCCATATTTTCCACAGAATCCATAATCATGAGCCCTAACCTTATAAACGACAACAATACGTTTAAGAACAGATAAAATGGCGGATATATTGTGGCATCATATTTTATATACATAAACGGAAAAGCGGGGTCCGGCTATGATCCCAACGACGAAAAGAATATATTAGCTCTCTGACACTGCGAAAACTACTGACCTGGGCGCATGCAGCGTCGAGAGTTATCTCGTTACTTTATTCGGCAAAGTAAATCCGTTATCCGCACCTTACGATGTCGGCTTTGGCGTGCTGTTGATGTCGCGCGTTAACCTATAAATATACTCGCCCCTATCAACTTCTAGCATGTTTATACCACAAAACATCCGATCTCCATTACAGATGGACTAAGAGGGCAGGCATATATATCCCCTCAAAATCACGGCTTCGCAACTGTTTATGTCTATTTCCAATTATACAACTTCGCCTTAGCTAAGGAGCTCTTCCTCCATGGGGTATATAACCAACATATGCATGTATAATTACTCTATATACTGATGTGACTATTCTCAGGGTCATAAGAATACACCATCAAAAGTGAGCGACAGTATGCTCCATTTATATCTATTCAGTACAGACATGTTCTAGCCACGGAACATAGGCTTTCTGAAGGCCGTGCTCTAAATCATGCATTCCGGGACAGACGAGGAGAATATGTGGGTTCTCCAGTTTCACGCCACAACGCAGTTTACCACGATTTCCCTGTTGGATTTCCGTTTTTGGATTCTTCAATGACAGGAACGGATTAGAGTCGCCCAGACTCGGAAAAGAGTATCGGTTACACAAGGCTGGGCACGGGAAGCGAGGTGTCGCCAAGACCTGGGGTTTTGGGCCGTGGTTCGGGATTCCTGTGAAGCAAGCAGTTGTCGAGAAGTTACCCATGATCAAGAGTCTGATCGATGGTATAGGAAGGAGCTATGGATATAGGGGTCGATACAAATCTATAGCACTAGTATGCTCCCAGGAAGCTCAAGAGTAGCTCAAAAGAATACATAGCCTGCTAAAAATGTTACAAGTTGTGGCAAGGACCTTTGGGGACACCATTAGATGAGAATGGGTCGGGATACAAAGTTTAATAACGGCGACAGAACCGCAGAAATGGAAGGAGCTGACGATAGGGTTATATGGAAGGATAATGTGTTTATATTTTATCGTTTTTTTGTCGGTAGAATGGGTATCAATCTTCGATGTAATTATTAATAGATTACTCCCTTGCTGTTTTGTCATGATAAAACTCAAATGATCACCTACTCGATCGTATAAATACAAGACGTGGAAGAATAGATATGTCGCACAGTACGTTCGTGACAAACTCGGATTAACTAGCGCGTTCAAACGTTCATGCATGCTTATTAACAGAAATAACTAGAGGCACCCAAAACGTGCATAAGGATACGAGCTGGTGTACTAATATTCCAGTAGAATATAATCCGATCTTTTCAAGGTCTACAACAAGAAACCAGCGGCTCCAAAGACGGCTACGACGACCTTGGTGATATCGCCGGTGAGTGAAATGGCGTCATTTCCCGTCGGCTTAGGCTGGGATGAGCTAGTCGAAGTTGCAGCGCCGCCAGATGTGGCAGCGCGAGTGGTGGATCCGCCTCCACTTTGAACAGCGCCTGGGGCAGTTGATACAGCACCACCCTGGACCGAGATGACACCGCCGAATGGGGATGATGGGGTGGATTGTGTACGCGCGTTGGCTGCAGCGCTCTTGTAGGCTGCAAGGGTATTACCGGACCTGTAGATGCGTTAGTATGGAGGATACCGCATACGTTTTCTCAATAGGACTACTAACGATGGGGGGTTTATGGCGCCGACCATTCCCAGTTGACAGTGTGTAATCTGCGAGCAGTAGAAGTATATGGGGTCGCTATTGGCCAAGATTATGGAAAAGCTTTCCGACTATATCGTAGCCCATACGTCAATGGAAGTTTTGACAGAGCAATATCTAGATACAAAAACTTACCGTGGAACCGGTGAAGCCACTGAAGAATCCCTTAGAAGCAGGGTTGCAAGGGTTACTGAATGTACCCTGGGTAACAGTGTGATTTCCACCCTTGAACACAAACTTGACGGTGTCCCCTGTGTTCGCGGTGATGCTTTCAGGAGCAAACGTGAGTCCCCCTACGCCGACGTTCACGGTGTGAACGGTCTGGGCGACAGCCGCAGACGCGAATGTAGCGAGTGTAAGAAGAGAACGCATTGTGACAATAATCGAAAGGGTTTAAAGATTCTAGATGGTCTTTGTGAAGTAAAGAATGTCAATTGGGAATATCCCTCGAACTTCGGCTTCTCCGTGTTCGTGAAAGGGCTGAGCTTTTAAACAAACGGCTTTTCCAATCGACCATTGCCAGGAATTCCCGGTGCACGAGTACACTGCCCCCGTCGTTCTCTAAGTCCGTTCTTCGGAGGGCATGTTCCAGGCACGCCGACAGTTTGGTTAGTCAGATTATTAATAACCACTCCGGAAAATCGTAAGGCAATACATGCGGGTGGCTGACTGGTCCTGATGGCCCCCAACCAGTGAGAATCCACCAACTGGCAAGGATCCTTTCGATCGGCAGCGAGGCTAGAGTGGAACGGGTTAGTTTACGGGGCACCCAAGACGCAGAAATGGATCGCGAATTCAAACAAGCTTTTCCCACCATGGGTTGGCATTCATTACCCCAGCCGGCTTGCATTTTTGTTTTGTTTCTTTTCCCAACCTCTTTTGGCTGTGCTGGGTTGCAACGTTGCAGCTGGCGGTCTTGAGCGGCTGAATCCGATACCCAAGTCACACAGAAAATAACCATGCGGGGCTTCAGAGAAAGGCTACCGAAATTTACTTGTCAAAGATTGCCTGTGCTTTCTTCACCGGTTCAGATTCGTAATTCTCAAAGATCGCAGGATTAGCTCTAGAATGAATTGCAGGCTCACAAACGCGAACTATCTTCGTCGCTCCAAGGGCTTCATCAAATGCGTACATTCCATCCCCTTTCAGAGGGATATTAATACATTGCGTTATGGACGAAGCTCCAGATCAAGCGGGTAGTACCTCGACACTAAGACAGGAAGACGCGTAAGCTAGCTCCGGCATTTGTCTCCTAGCTGCCCAGAAATGCGAATTACAATCTGTAAATGCCGGCGCGATTGGTTCAATACTCAAGCGGGTGGGCGAGCGCTAAACGATTTGCACCGCCTGGAAAAATCCTGGCGTGAAGCTCGAAGCTCCCAATCAGATCACAAGCCCACGCATTCCCGAGATCGATTGACGGTTTCGTCTCGTGTATGAAACTTATAATGCTATGTTGTCAAATTTGTGCGTTGTCGCGCTGCCGCTCCATGTCGAATCCGCGTCGTTAGTTATAAAGTAGACACTGTGCACTGCGCAGCTGCATCTATAGTATTTAAACTTGCGAAAACTGATACATAGGCAAGGTACATAATCAAAAGCCACATCTAGATATAGAAATATGATGAGGATCAATTTTCGCAATCGGAATAATTAGAGCAGTATTTCATGACCTTCAGACCTAGTGACTATATCGTCTAAGCATGACGCTAAAACCCCTTTGAAGTAACTAGTTGGAGGCTCTATAACGAACGCTTAAATGTAAAGTACGTCATTTGGACGGGTATTTCGTTGAGAATGTTTTGTAAGACTAAGCCGGTATTTTCCTGGGTCTATCGTGGTGCCTATTGAGTGACACAAAGAAGGGATCATACTTTATGGTAAACTGACGGTGATCATGACCGACTGCCTGACTTCCTAGTGTAGCTTCAATTGGCCGTCTTGGTCTAATTCCATCTTCTCACCGGCGGTGGCAAGCAGCATGACGTCCGTCGCAAAGTCTGGGAATGCGTGATGTGCAGCGACGAATGCTGCCTGCTCGCGCAATCTGGAAAGGTAAACGCTGGCGAAACGGGCGAGAAGAACCCGGAAACCATCTCTGCTACGCTCGCCCTCCTTGTCCGAAACATTTCCCTTATCCACGACGGTCGTCGTTCTATACCTCCTCTTCCCGTTCCCTTTCCTAAACTTCTTCACAGTAACCACTGCACTAGAAGGTTCGCCTGCGGCATCCGCTTTGCTGTCGCTAGTCGCTTTAGGGGGTTTCCCGCTATAAATATCGTAGGTATTCTCGTATACCATCGCGACGACGGTTGACATCGCTATCAAGATCTCATCAGGTTCGTTTGAATATGCCGCGCCGCAAATCGCATTTGTTTTTCGAAGTGCAAGGTCCTTGAGACCCTGACAGCTAAGCCTGTCCGCTAGCAGATAAACCCCAGCATGTCTTGTGAAGTTATCGGCGCGATCTGTACCGCATGTGTAGTCGTCAAAATAACAGTATTGCACAAACTTTTCGAATGCGTCTGCGCTATCGACCTCGCTATTCAGATACACTGTTTTATCGTGTGCTTCTACCATGTCGGATGCCATAAGGCTTCGGAAATAGTCCGAACACTCCATTGCGGTTGCGTGGACGTTAAACCTCTCATTAGTTTCGCCGACGAGAACGGTATATATTTCTGAGTTGAAGAAACTAAACGTAAAAGTATATGTTAGCTGGAACACTCCCGGCGCGGATAAGCGTCTTGATCTTTGGGTTAGGCTCATACCGACTGAAAGCTAAAACATTCTCTGTTTGAAATGCCTTCGCTCCCTCCTCTGTCTCTGCACCCACGACTGTTAGTTCAGATGAGGCGCTACTAAGATTCGGAGGCGGTACTGGTCCATCTTTGATGAATAGCAACATGTCTGTATTAAAATCGGGAAAGTCATTATGGATTTCCGGGAAACCATCGGCTGCCTGCAAGTTTGTGAGATATGCCGCCGCAAGATGCGCTAGCAGAAGTCGAAACCTGTCTCTTGTAATTGCCTCTCCGCCGTTGCTTTCGGATTTGGCGGCTGACGGTAGCACTCCCGATTCTGAGTCTACCGTATATCTGTAGACTATGCGCACCGCATCCAGGATGTCGGGAAATATATCCCGGAATGTATCTCCCGGAGCTAATCTCTGGATACTGTTGCCGTAGCACCAGTCTGTCGCTTTCCGCAAAGCAAGTGCCTTCAACTGAGAGCATTGGAACCTTTCCGCTAGTGCATATACACGAGCATGAAGGAGGAGTAGGCCGGGGCTTTCGGCTCCAGTTTCGAAGTAAGTACCGAAGTATGTGCCCAGATGACAGTACTCTAGGAAAACTCCAAAGGCGTCGGCGTTGTGGACTTCCTCTTCAAGAAATATAGTCTCCCCTTTCGTTGCGAATATCTCGACTGGCAGGTTCTCGAGGAAATAAATCGACGCTTCGCGGATTACATCGACATAGACGGTAAAACCCTTGCGTTCCGGACCAACTCGGAATGTGACCGTTTTGGAACCGAAAACCCTACAACGATACCCACAAGTCAATATAGAGCATGTTCATAAATGGGGCCTCCTGAATTTTGATCTGGCTGATGTACGTACCTTGTGAACTTCTGAAGGGAAAGCCTGTCTGCGCTGACCTTTAGTCTTTCTGACTCGAGTCTGTTATTTTCCAAGTTGAGTTCACGGTTTTGTGATTCTAGGTTTTCGTTATTCAATTTGAGTTCGCGAATTTTGGTTTCGAGGTCACGAATCTCCGCCCGCTTTGCTTTCTTTTCTGATTCAAATTCTTTCTGCTCCGACTCGTATGTGGAGCATGAGTGAATATACCGACTAGGATTATAATAACTATAATTGCGGCTGCAATTGCAGGTGTGGCACGATCTGCAATTAGAGCACACACAGTCTTTCCTACATGAAGTACAGATATCTCCACACCTAGAATCAGATCGTAAGCCCGAGTTAAGAATAGTTCGAGAACAGTGATATCGGAGTAGCTAGGAAAGAGGGATAATTGGGGGTACATTAAGGTGTAAAGATTCACGTACTTAGAATGGCCCAAAACCATCTTCAAGGAGTTGCCTCGTAGGGGGCTTTCGGGTTGTCTGCGAATTGACTTTAGGAACGAGACCGCGAGTAAGTTGTTTGTTTGGTGGAAGATAAAAGGAAGAAGTTTATCAGTCTCGTAACCAGACCCTCTTGAAGTTTATGTGAAAACGTTAAGTACGGGGGATTCTTCGAGACTAACCCAGGGCTGAACCCAGGGCAGTTTGGTCTCGTTGGAACCAGACAACACAGGAGCAGTTGCAGTCTCGTAACAAGACCTTTTTGTGTTGTGCAGGGCAGTTGATGGTCTCCTGCCTTACCACGAGACTACTCCTGCCTGACGGACCGATCCTCCGTTCAATATATTGGCTAAAGCTAGACGATGGCGGACTCGAGCTTATGAAAGACAGTTGGTACTAGAGTAGTAGCGAAGCAGTCATTGACAGTAACGGTTATAAGACAGTATTTGTCTTCTCGCAGAACCGAATCCCGAAAGCCTTTTATGATGGCTAAGGTTTGCGAGGCACAACACTGCGGGGTATACATGCACTTCACTTCAGGCAACTTTCGAGCTTCTCGCCAATCACCTTTGCCGGCAAACAGGCACACATCCACTAGCTAGCGTGGCACAGCGAGACCTTTGATCAAAGGTACATAACTACTATAGTTACACGTTGGAGGAATAAACCTCGCCCTTGATTCAGTTCGTCGAGTGAATCTGGCCACATAACCATAGATTCACGATACATATATCTGTTCCGGACTATATACTATTCCGGGACCGCTTCAATCTAGCTGTATTTCCGGTCGCCATACTAAAGAACTTTAGAAAACTACTGAATGCGAACGAACGTGGAGCTTTGACGTCGGAATTACCACAGCTACGAGAATGGATAAAATTCAGAGCCTGGAGGCAAAAACGTCCTTTCGGGTCTGAAGTAGACATCTAATTATAATCGGCTGAATAGTGGACCTTATATCGCCGTTTGGCGCGGTAATGAATAAACCTCATCATAAGAAGGATAGCACTCCCCGTAGCCTTCTCCGCCCTCTATAACAACGTATAGGTAAAACATAACGCCGTCGCATAACAGACAGAAAGAATAAAACAGCTAGGTACTTTCCAATAGTAAATTTAAATTAAAAGAATCGCTAGTCATCAGGTCCAAACACCCAGCACTTCGTCCTCACGTCGTCTCCATAACGCCTCGACGGACACCATATTCTATACCCGTAGTTCTTCGATCCTCTCCTCCAACGTTCTTTCTACTCCCCTTCTATTCAACTCCTTCAGCCCCACAGCCGCCGCCAACCACCCAAAACTACTCCCACCTTCATCATCCTCCCTAGCCGTAAACGACATCATAACACAAGCCAGAGCCCTCTCCAACGCACACCCATCATAAGTCCCATCTTTCCCGGTGTTTCCTTCGCTACCGTATTTAATACTTCCGGCTACATGGGTAATCAACCTATTAACTTCACCGCGCATATTTTCCGAGCAGTCGCGTTGATAGCGAGATTGGCGGTGACTTTCGGTACCGATTATGTAACCTATGAAGACTTCTACTTCTTCGAGAGCTTCGTCGTTGCGGTTTATGACGTAGTTGAGTGAGATGTCGCGCATGTTTGTTTCATAGCTAATTTTTTTTACTATTTGTTAGTAAATTTCCTTCGTGTAGTAATATTGGGCGGGCGGGGGGTAGAGTGGAAGGGTTACCTGATCCGTAGATGTTGTGCAAACTCATACCAGACGAATACGCTCTCGATATTTACGTGATGTAGCATATGCTCCTGAACCTTTCGTAACAGGTCATTAGGCCCCCGTTCGAATTCAGCCGCCGTATCCTCCCAAGCTTTGATAAATTTGTCTTCATCGATCTCACGGAACAAGCGACCGAGCGCTTTCTGTGATTTGTAGTATAAGAAACTTGGACCGGTGGAGAATGGATCGTCGGCGTCGGGGGCGTTTGTGTAGTTTGGAGTACTTTGGAAGTCGCTGTCGTCTGGTTCGAAGTCGAAGTCGTCGTCTTCGAAATCGTCGGAGAGTAGTTTGGGGTTTCCGTCGATGAATCGGACGCCCGGGCCTGGAGCGAGGAAGTCGGGGCGGATATTTGATGTTCTGGGGAGGTCACTCATTTTTACCTAGATAACAGAGGGCGTTAGTATTCGTGACGAAGTGGTTTTGTTCGCGTATGTAGTTACTCACCGGAACACCTGACTTCGGAAAGTCTACAGCCTGCGACGCCATCCGTGCACAAGTTATACATTCATTGCTGTTCACACCAAGCGGTTGCTGATCTGCGTGAACCATATGCGCAACACTGATAACACCCAATTTATCGTTCTCCATAAAATCCAGAAAGAACTTCCCAATATCCGCCTGCGTAACATCTCTATCAAAATGCAGTGCCGGGGCGGCGTTGAAATCCGCAGGCGCTACATGAGTCTTCGGCATAAGCCTAGGGTCCCACCAGATATGATAAAGGTCGCCATCAAGATCACCGCCGGAGAGCATACTGGGTAAATCTCTTGCCCCTTGTTGCGAAAACACGATACAGTTCTGCAGATCCCGCAGTGGTGAATCGTACGGTACCGGTACTGCTCTTACTATCTGGATATCGCCGGCGTATAACGCAGGATTCCTGCAGATAGCAACAACGCCCATATGTACCTCTCGCTTTCCATCTTCCTTCTGTATTGGACAGTATATCTCTCCTTCTCTTAGCCAGCCTGTTTCATCGAGGATACCGACTAGCGTGTACCCGCTGTCGATTTGTATTCTTGCTTTATACTTCATATCGCGAAGTGTGCTTAGCATAACAAATTCAACGACTTGTCGTAAAAAGTTGTCCGCTTTGTAATCCCAACCCAGGTGGAATAATTCACGGATAAGGAATGGAATACTCGCTTGAGTACATCTATTTTGGTAATCCAGAAAATATGCTGCGTTGCTGGGGGTGAAAGTCCTTTCTCGAAGTATTTTCAGGGCTTCTCTTTGGATGTTCATAAAGTTTTCGATAGGTACTCCACGATCTTCGAGGATTTTGATGATGTTGCGATTTAGGTAGAAAGGTAATGGTTTGGTAAAACTCCGGCCGATTTCGAATACATTGTTTTTGAGGCCGTCGAATTTGACCATCGAATTGTAGAGCCAGATTTGGGGTTCTCGTAGGCGGGTATCGAGCGAAACAACGCCCTTGGCTCCTTCACGCCATCTGTTAGCGGGTTGCTCTCTGTATCATATAATATCGTTGTCTATCCCCTTTAACCCTCGGGACCAACGAATTTAAAATTCTGCGAGTGGGTCAACTAACCTTTGAAACGGATCTGGAAAACGGTTGGCTTAGGTTCTGTGATAAATCCGCCTTTCTTCCAGATCCTTTCGATCAGCGGCAGAGAGATCGTTCCGCAACCATCACTGAAAGTATATTTCTTGCCATCTGGGCCTATTCTCACAATATCATCTCGATAAACCGTCATGGGGTCCTCAATCGTTATGTTTGCAACAGTATCCGTGAAAGCCTGGCCGATTCTCGCTGCACATTTGCCTGGAATTTTGATGTCCTTGAAGTTTCCAAGTTCATTAATCACGGAATCAACTGTGATAAGGCGCCTCATGGTCGAGACTGGTGCCATGAACCATGCCGTATGGGTTCTCAAGGAACTTTGACTGAAACCCAAGAATGTAAACGTTCGGCCCGCGATTCGTAGTTGTCTGCTGTCCGGCATCAGACATGGAAGAAATCTTTTATCGTAAATAAATTTCCCGTCTACACCCCTTTCAAATCGGAGGTCTCCACCGTCTTCATCTACTAACGAGACCCGAAGGAAGTGATTGAGATATTGGTGATACTGCCTCAACACTCGGTTCTTCGGTTCCAAGTTTGGCCCCGACGAGTACATCCCTGTAGGCGTGATAGCCATCCGGTGGATCATTACTTGGTTTTCCTTTCTATAAAATTTCATTTGAAGCATGTACTCTTGGCTTCGTTCTTTCTTTTCCAAGGCTTCGCGGAAGTCTTTGATGATATTCTCGGTTAACCATTCTTCTGGATCATCCGACGGTAACTGCGGTTGCCAATCTACGGCCCATGATTTAAGAACAGAGGACACGATCTGAGCGGCATCGATGAGAGGATTTATTGGCTTAGTACCAAAATCATCCTCCATTAATGCAAGCGCCATTGCTCTGTCGCTGCTACTTTGAATAGCCTGCCGAACAACCCCTAACAGTTCTTTGACGCGGTGGGGTAGAAGAATACCATTAAAAACCAAAGTTTGCATTTGGAACGCGACATCGAACGGTAGGGTAGCGAGCTGCTCATCGAGACCTGCCATCGACCTTTGGAAATCATAGCTTGCATGTTGGTGGAAGACACCCAGGTTCTGGATATCCTGAAAACCAGGGATAGATCCTATGGTATTAAGGCGGATAGCTTCATGGGCTTCCTTGAGTTTGAATCTGTAAACGAAGCAGTATGACACAATCTTGGCGTGGCTTTCATCAAGCGAAGAGACTCTGGCTTTGTTCAACCGTGGCGGCGGTGGCGCAAAAGGGTTTATGAAGCCAAGGGGACTTGTCGGAGTGGAATTCGATTCTACCCTTTGGTATAGTTTGGGAGACCAATTCAATGAGACGATAAAGTAAGTCCCCGACTTCTCTTGAGAGATAATTGCGGATCTGATACTGCTGCTTTGGCAGAGCATATACTGTCCAAGTTGAGTTGGTGTATGCTTCAAGATCTCAACTTGGATAGCTTGGCGCGTTAATCGAAAGTTCCCGGGTCGTGGATTGTAGTAGAACGATGAAAATGTCGCGAGTTTGGAGTTTCTGGGATCCGTAACCCATACTCCACATTCAAAGCCCTCGAAGGGGAAAGGCTTCCGGTAAGGTTTCTGGTCCGCTGACCGTCGATTCATCCAATCCTTCGCCCGTTTTTCGTTTTGATCTCGTAACGCACGGATAACGTGGTCAGGTATATCATGCTTATTATTGCTCCTCTTAATCGTTATGACAGATCCGGCGATAAGAATCGGGTTCGCGGCTTTCCCTTGCATTGTAACCAGTCGAGTACCACGATAGAACGATCGCGGTTCAGGTCTGCTATGCTTTCTGAATATCTCTTCGCCAACCGCCCGGTCGTGGATGATCACACAGGCTTCCTGTAGGGCTTTACCCTTCCTGTTACGCCAACTCCGAAGGTCGAAGGCGTAGATAAAGTATCTTCGGAAAACCTCTCCAAGTGCGGCATTAATTTGCTTCGTACTCGCGGCTGCGGGTATATCTGGTATGTAGAACTCCATCGGTAATGGTATCCAAGGTAAAAAGGCTCAAGTTTGATGGTTTCGCACTGTAGACCCCAGTCGTATTAGCGCTCTATCCCAATCGACTTACTATCGGAGATCGAGGTATCCATTGAGGTATGAAAAGCCCCAATGAAGGTAGTTTCTTGAGCATATGAGAGAATAGTTCTGAATTCAAATAAAAACGGCTTTGTCATGTTATCATACAGCCAAGAAACGAAACAGAACGGAAAGGAGCAGCTTGAACAGAGGGCATTGGATAGGCGGAACATAGGCCACGGACGGTATTGTTAGCAAACGAACGTTGCATGTGATTGGTCAGCTGGCGTGTTGCTTCCAACTTCCAACAAGGCTTACCTATTTGGATCTGGGGCCAGAGAAACCGCCTCTCCTGCCGCCCACAACTTGATGCCCGGGCGCCGAAGATGCAGTGCCGATGTGGTAAGAGTCGATGTAGATGGGGTAGAAAAATGAGGATGATGGAGGAAGAGGAGGATGATGAGGGAACATTGGTAAAATCTAGGAGGAGGACACCTTTAAGAACCAGCGAGAGCAATCACACAAGACCGCAAGGCTCCAAAGACGACCTTGTCAATTCGCGGCAGCGTGCATATGATGCCTGAAGGTGAGAGAGCAGTTGGTTCCAACAAACCAATCTACCAGAAGCGGATATATGCAGAGAGTTTTGGAGGGGATGAGGATGCCCCCCCGCCTGCCCCACTATTGGCCAAGGCTCAACACAGAGCCTAACATCCCAGCTTCTGAGCGTGAAGTCTTGTATGAATTGAATTTCTCGTACAAACCCTTCAGGCCCTCAAAACTAGTCAGTTGTATAGTCTTGAGGGCCCACAAGACTGCAATTTCTCTGGTTCGAGTCTGAACACTTGAATGGTTTCCTAGCCATCGAAATTGTGAGGATGTGACACGGATCACGTGGTTTGGTGACTGCCCAAGTCGTGTTGCACAACGCGCCCCGTTTGGTAGATCCTGCGCAAGCCTGTGGCACAGAACTTTGCCGAATACGAGACCCAGACAATCCAACGGTTTGCAATTGACGTAGAACAATGGGTTCGAGGAAATGGAAACTTGACACTGCGGGTAGAAAAAACCGGGCAAACACCATGAAATCATGACGTTGGTACCATATTAGCCATACATCTTCAGCGCGATAGCTTCGCGAGTTACGGTGGTGCACCGGTATTCTGAGCGTTATGGATATCGATATATCTAGCTATAAATTCTACCTCTGGTCCGGATACTGTTCGTCGAGGGGCTGGCTACATCTTCAAAACACCAAAGAAAAGCGAACCGAGAACACAACTCTTCATAAAACGATACCGAGAAGTAGCGAGGAACTAGAGCCAAAAAATGTCTCTAGATAAACCCCCAAAAATGTGCCAGATTCCATGGACCAGTTATCCCGACCACTCCGTATCTTGCGCCGCAAACATCTCTCCATACCAACTCACAGGAAACAGCACCGCGGCTGTTAAAAAGTGTTGTAAAGATAAAGGAGGTAAGTACTTATACTCCAGTTCTCTAAAGGCACGCATCTGTTAATCTCTTTTGAATGGTTGTATAGGGAGACTAGAAGTTGACACCGGCTGTAGCTGGCAATGCCAGCTTGGCTACTTCAGCGAAAATCTTAGAAGCCTTGTACTCGAAGACTTAACGGAGTGGTGGCTATGGTGTGCGCAGGAGAGCATTTCGGAAGGTGGACCGGCTATGGCGTATAATGATACCCATAAGGACGTTGTGTGTCGGCAGGTTTTCAACTCTCTCGGTGGGGTTTCTTACCCAAATCCTGGGGCGGGGAAGGTAGTGGTGTATCTGAGTCTGGTGCTCTCTGTGGTGCTTAGCTGGTATATTTAGATGCAGATTACGAGTTTCTTTAGTTTCCACACGCTTTTCTTTTGATATTCCCTATTAGTTGGACAGTGTCGATGTATATGAGTAGACAATTGCAATGATGAAAAAAAGTAATATTCCCTGATTATGATCCGTAAAAATGTAAAGTCTAAGGGGATTTAGTATCAGGCTAGATGATCAAGAATAGAGAGTAATAAAGTCAACGGGATGCTAGCGGACTGCCAAAGGCCTCGTGATGTTGAATCTGCAGGCGGTCTTGCAAAGCTTTGACTTTATTGCGACATGGTTTCCAAAAATAACGGAGAAAATTGCGAATATTTGGGTGTAGAGCAGGACGGGGGGTTCAAGGTGATGAAGGGGAGAAGATGCTTCAAGGAGATAAAGGGGAGAAAATGCTGCGGGTGATGATCAAATCGATAGAAGACAAGAACAGAGACTCCGAAGATAATAGTTCAAGGTACCGGGCAAAACGGCGAGCTTGTACTGCAACTCCACGGAGACGGGGTGTCAGACGCCTCTAGGGGACGTGACATCAAAAATAGACAACTGTGTGAAATTTGTAGGAGGCACGTGGTCATAGACCACAACAGTCGATTTTTGCGACGGATTCGCTTGAACATGCGGCATTGGCGTAGTTCCTTCAGGTCGACCTCTTCGCTCATTTCGTGATAGAATTGATAGACGAATTTATCGAAGCGATGTTGACGGCTCTTGACGTTTCGAATCGGGCAGATAAGAAGTGGTACGACTTCCTGCATGTTCGAAAAGTCTACCATGTTCCTCCACCGGTGGAGGATGGTCTCCCGAAGATTTCCAGTAGGGATAGCTAATTTATCGGTAAGATCGTATACTTCTCGTAGGGTTGCGAAATCAATGATATCGTTGTCTGCCGTAACCGCTCCAGTCAAGAGATATCGGGTAAAGATATCGAGAGCATCATAGGAAAACTCTAGGAGGTAGTAACGGAACGTGCTTATATTTTCAGAGTCGCTTTGAAGTTGGAGTTTGGTGAATTCGGCGAGAATGACAGCCGACGAAGCGAGTAGGCGTTCTTCATCGTCGAAAATTATAGTATTTCCCGCGTAGAGAACTTGCAAAATGGTGGCTGGAGGGATACTCGTCGGTCCGGGTCCTGGCTGCTCGACAGGTTGAAGGCTCATATTGGCTGTGAAGTTGGGTAGATCTTGGACGTGGTCGATCGTCTTTGTTCGTTGATATCGGCGTCACGTATCACGATGCGTGAATTCGAAGTCCGATGCTCGCGGTATCAAGTCGCTGGTGAACTCCGACAACAATTCGAAGGTAGGTGGTTACTGTAATCAGGTTTGGCGACTTCGCGGTACCTTGATAATATAGAACTAGAGATAATTAGCCAGTAGGTACATAGGGCGGTATGAAGCTGTGTAGAACGTATACAGCCAAACAACCCATCATTCGACATATAACCGGCTAGCTATACTGGGATTGGAAGTGGCGGCACATAGCCCTGGAAGCGGGTACATAGGGTGATGTATCGACATCTCAGTATCTTCGGATATATGAATTTGAAGGCGCCTTAGCAAATGCCCAGAACTCCAACTAGAGCGATGCAGCATTTCGGTCATCCATCACGGTATCAGCGGTAATCGTCTCTATTATTACAGATATACTACCGATAACATGAGTAGTCTAAGTCCTAGTGATATCCTGGCGAAATGAGCACCGATTATTGTTTATACTGCCTGAGTATCGAATTCCGCAATGCTGTACTAAAGTACATATTGTAGCCTCCTGTGCGTTTGCGGTACGCGCATGACCCCAAGCCCATTTGCGAACTCCCAATCGTTTAAATTTACTTGGACCTGTATATTACTTGTCTCGAGAGTACGTATAGTACCGTGGTGAGGCTAGGGCAGATATGCTTATCCACTACGACCACACAAACTCATAAAAAGTGAAATTAATTAACTAGAGCTTCACCCAGCAAAACCGCTGGATCATTATATTAAGTACTTAGATACAAAACGATAGATCAATGAGCTAGGTAAAAAAACAAAATACTAAATATCTTAGGAACATAAAAAAGTATATCTCTTAAATAGTTAGCGGTTGTGAAGATCTTACAACGGCACTATCTAACGTAGCATACTTGATCGAAGAGAAGAGAAGAAAAAGACGAAAAATAAAGAGCTTTACGATGAAAAGAAATGAAGAAAAGGTAGGAGCTGACACCTAGTGCCCCCAAAGTAAGTTCCTTCTCTTAGTTGTTGTGAATGTAAGAAGCTGGAAGGTGTAAGAGACACAGTCTGCACCATTAGTAGGCGTAGTGCTCTCAGCAGGAGCGAAGGCAAGATGGGCTCCGCTTAAACCGGTGAACGAACACATCTTGAAGATATGTTCACCGGAGGCTGTGCCACCGGCGCTGGTCGGATTGTTTCGCTGCGGGTCAATATAAAAGGATTTGGTAGCACCCGTCCCAGACCAGTAGAAACTGAGCCAGTAACCAGATCCCAAGTTCGCACTTCCACCTAGAGACATAAGTGCAGCCCCGGAACCCGGCGAACCTGCAGTCGGGTCCTTGAGGAAGTAGGTGCCTGCAGTACCACCTGTTGGAGTAAACGGTGCTTGAATACGACCGTATTGGTCGATAGAAAATATAGTTGCAGCATTCTTGTCGGTAGTGAACATAAGGGGATACGTGGGACCAGAACCGGAGTTGTCGATAACAAGATAGGCGGGGTTGCCACCAGATGTTGCCGCAATCCAAGCGGAAGTTGTAGTGGCGGCCGCAATAGTCTGGGTACCCGCAGTCCAGATCGAAGAGCCCGAAGTATACGAGGTAGTGAGGTAGGTGGTGGTAGTAAAACTGTTGGACTGAACTGTACCAGTCGACATGCTGGTGGAAGTGGCCGGGGTGGTTGTGACGGTGGTGGTGGCTGATGTCCAAGCCGTTCCAATGAGGGTCTGACACGCTGCCGTGAGAGAAGGACCGCTGTAGCCGGTCAATGCCGTCGGGGTAGTCGCCTGTACCCTTCTTCTTCGCTGGGCGTGTCTTGCCGCTGCTGGAGGCGAGGCGTTAGTTGGGGTGTAGAGGGTAAGTGTGTTTGCCTCCGTTACGGTTGAGTACGTCGTTAAAGTGTCACTGATCAAGATGGTGGTGGTGCCACCTTCTGTTAGAGTCGTTGGGACTGTTGTAATTGGGGTTGCAAGAGTCGTCTGGGCGGTCATGGTATAGTGTCCCAATAAAGTTGAACAGAAAGCACTATACGAGGTAATAATGCTTGCAAGAGGTGTACTTGTGCTGGAGGAACTGCTGGAAGAGCTGGAAGAGCTGCTAGAGCTGGAGCTAGATGAGCTGCTAAAACTAGAACTTGAGCTGGAACTTGAGCTGGAGCTGGAACTCGAACTCGAACTCATACTCGAACTCGAGCTGGAGCTAGAAACAGGGGCGGAGCTAGGGGGTGGAAGCAAGCTGGTGAGTGGAGCTCCTGTGACGGCTTGAGTAGTAGTCGGTGTTATAGCTTGGATTACGGCCTTAACGAGACCCAATGATGCAGGAGGAGTGGCTCCAGCTTCAACAGGGACTAGGCCCCCGGTGACAGGATCGAAATAGATATCCAATTTCTTGCCACTTGAAGTCGTAGCTGTGATTTGGCCACCCTGGACCTCGAAACTGGTAAGGATATCGTCTGGGCCCAACGCAGATTGAAGCTTTGCTAACAAGGCTAAGATCGCGGGGTTAATATCTTGACGTTTACCGAGGCGGCCTCGTCGGCTGGTAGGAGCCCTGCCGAAGATTATAACCGTCTGTGGGTCACTGACAAGATGGAAGTAACCATTTGCGTCCGCAAAAACCTGCTGGGCATTGGCAGCATCCGGATCCGTCGCCGCAACGAATCTAACAACTCCATTGGAGCCGACGACAAGAAGCAAGGGGTTGCCATTCGCATCTGTCAGCGACAGATTGACCGGTTGGTCGGTAACAAGAGTGGCTACAGGTGTTCCTGAAGTGAGGACCGAGGAGGTGGAGGAAGTGAATTGGGTGACAGTTTCGGTGATTGACTCTACCTCCGTCGAAACGTCGACTTCTGTAACGGTGTCGGTAGGGCCAGCCTCTGTCTCAGTTTCCGTAACAGTAGCTTGGCCGGTACTGGTACCGGTGGGAATAATAATTTGGGTAGGGCTCGTGGTGCCTGATGTAGACCATACGAGGTTATCGCACATTGGCAACGCACTTGGTGCACAAGTGTACATTGTAGTAACGTCATTGACGGTGACAAAGGAGGTTTCAGTAACTATTTGTGCAAGTGCATCCTTACACGATAAGAGCGCCGCCAGCAAAAGCGGCACTCGTGAGTGCTGAGGAGCCATGGTGTTTGGTGACCTTCAGCTGGGAACTTCAGAAAGAGGATAACACAGACAAATAGTATTGAGGTATCTGGTTTCAAAAACGCAGAGAGGTTGGAGAGAGGTTGGAGAAGAGTGTAAAGACTGCTACATTGTGCGGGGAAAATGTCAAGTTATATGTCGCACCGTTATAGCTCTTAGCTGTGAGGGACTCTCATCGGGATCGATGATAGATCTTCGCGGGCGGAATCTATTATTCACCCAGCGGCATGTAATAAAGGGTACAATCGACTGCGAAATTGCCCTCTGTGGGACCCCATCTTGTCAATCGCACTCTTACGGGCGCGGCTCATGCTTCCTAATATGGATCGTTAAGCGCTAAGTATAGATGAGAGATCTCTTTTGCGGGGAAAGGCAGGGGATCGGGTGCGTGCGGTATAGATAGAAACTTGCAAGATTAGAGTATAGACCCGCCCGCGGTGCCTTTTCCCGTGGAACAGAAATAGAAACACAATCGCGGGTTCGTCGCCAGAATTGCCTTTCAGAAGGAGCTGAAGCTGCTACGTTGGCCTTCCAGCTGCTAAATATAGCCATTGAGCACTGTACTGATCCTGATTTTTAATTTTGGGAATGCGTTGTCCCTTTCAAAATACAACATCTATCGTGCTCGCCATAGTATCTAAGATGAAATATTGTTATCTACTCCTTGTATTCTGGAGGGAGAAAGAGAAAACCAGGGCGCCGTTTACATCGGACCTATATTCGTGAATATTTCCCTTGCGCAGTGTTTATGTTCCATCATACAGACGCTAGCCTTTGAAGCTTTCCGAACTAACAACTACCCCAGTATCGGTAGCAAACCTTCGACTTAGTCTTCGGTGTACTGTTTCACGATTAGTGGGCCCAAAGTCCCCCGCACAAGCACAAAGCAAACCTGTTGATGGTTTCTGTACTGTAATTCTTTGTTTAGTCCTCGTGCCGGAAACGTGGGTGGTTATACATAAGCCTCACCGAGAATCCCAAGTATTCATCTCACCCATCTCTAGGCTCCGGAGCGAATCGAAGCTTCAAAGTATGTATCAAGTATGCATATAGCGCCGAGAACGTCTCATAGCTAGGGCTAGCCGGCAGGGCTAAGCCGTACCGAGTTTTACACCATCTGGCCGCTATATCACGTCAAGATTACTTTGGGCTTTATGCGGATCCCATGAGGTATAGCCGTAATGTCAAATTGGAAGAATTCAAACTTTTGCATTTATTACAGGATCCGAGTTATGGGCACAAGGCTCTTCAAATTTCTGAACTACCAAAGGGCTACTATGCCGGGACGTTGCCCGATCCGTTATTTAACGATACAATATTCTTTGTCCATCTAGTTATCAACTACGTGCACGTCATAGTAAATCACATTCTGTCAATGAGGATCGCCGATCATCTCCCTTTGTAGTATGAATCTTGCTCGACCGACGGGATTTCAAGGGATCGAGACCCTTCCCTGCGGTGATACTCCTCTCACAATCGAAACTCAGGTCTTTAAGCCTTCCCAGAACCATCCTTCTTGTCAGAATCCTCGCCTTTATGCGGTCTTGTTCCTTGCTGAGTAGTGGGGGTCCGTGGCGGTCGGGAGCTTCTCATTTGTCGCCTCATCTCGAGGTGGTGCCGTATAAGCTCATCAGCCTCAGCGCGACTTTCCGGTGTCTCTCCTCGGGCCGCTAGGTCCTCCGCCCTTTTTCTTTCCTTTTCAGCTTTCTCTTCCCTTTCCCGCTCCTCTGCTTCCTCTCTTGCTACTCTCTCTTCTTCTATTTTATAATATTGTTCAACCGCCTGGCTTGTAAATACGTTCTTACGCATCGGAGTATTCTCTTCGGTTGGCAACAAATCTTCTAGTGTAGGTGGTTTTATACGCCTCGAGGATGGGATATCTGGAAATGGAGCTGCTGAACGTTCGGATCTACTAGGGATGGGGTTCGTTGGAAGCCGAGGTATTCTAGAACTTCCTGCAGACGTCGTCTCCGCTGAGGGCTTAACTGGTGTCGATGGCGTTGGAATTATTGGTGACTCTACAGCTAATGTGCTTGCAGTTGCTTTTTGGGGGGTCCTCGGTGAGCTCGCCGACGGTGGCTCAGCTGTTGATGACCGTGGTGTGGTGGGAGAGGTTCCTGCCGTCGGACTTTGACTGGATCGTCCGTACATCCAACCGAAATTCTCTGGAGGATACAGATCTAGTACCGATCTGCGTGGTCGTGGAGGCGAATCGGTGGGCGACCTTCCTGCACCAGTATTGGATGGAACGGACGGTATATGCGTTACCCCTACTCTATTAATGTTCGAGCCCGTTCCTGGAGGTCCGAACATGGGCAGGCGGGTATTGCTGCCGCCCGGCGATCCAGCTGAAGTATTAGGACGAGGGATACGGGAAGAGTGGGGCACCGAATACTGGGGCTTTAGCTGACCAATTCTTGGATCCCGAGAATCCGAACGACGAGATCTGCTTTCAGTTGGTGGGCGCCCCATCCCAGTATTGAAATTCGTCGACGGGCGCAAGGAACTTTGTGTAGGAGTAGTTGGAGTCTGTGGTAGGCTTTCGCTTCCCCGGCGGTCAGATGCTGGCCCCTGTGATGGCTGCGGAATGCGAGTGGGCCCGGATTGCGAAGTAGAGGAGTCTCGAGGTCTACGGTTTGTACCTGGGTCTGTAGGTTCCGTACCACCAGAACCCAGTGACTCTATAGCAGTTGCAGATGCAGATGAAGTACCCTGGATGCCGGTTTCTAAGCGAGAAGAGGTGGGAATATTTGCAGTAGATATTGGGTCAGTGGTTGCCCTGGAAGGCGCATCCCCACCCAAAGCTTCTTCGGCATTGTTCTGGGTGTTTGGCAATACGGTGGACGAAGAAGGGGTTTCCGCAGGGACATCCGGGACCCCTGAACTAACGTCAGCGACGGTGGCGGACGAACCTCCTGCGGTATCAATAGTAGTGACATTCGCCCTAGTTCGGCGAACCAGTTCTTCGTATAAACCATCTTGCTCTAAACCAGCAATTCCTTCCTCTAAACCAGCAATTCCTTCATGGAGAGTCAGTCTAGCTACTAGCTCCTGCGGTAAGAGTTCTACGCCGGATGACGCCAATGGCTGGGAGGGAGCTACGTTCTCGGGCCGAGGCTCAAGTTGAGACACAGGAGGATCCGTTATAGTAGGCGCTGGCTCCTCTGTTGTCTCCTGCTCCGCGTCTTCTAGTGTATCGGCTCCTTCTTCATTGTTGTCTTCCAGAGTGCCGCCCGGGCCGGGAGTCTCAGTGTATGTTGGTGCCGGTTCTTCAGTAGCAGTAGTAGGATCGCCATCTCGGTTTAGCCCTCCACGAGCCTCGTTAATTTCTTCCACGCCGTCCTCAACCGGCTCCAAAACATTCTCCCCAGCTCGCGTATGTTCATCATATAGGACTACTTCCTCTGTATTCACCCGAGGAAGCCGTGATCCGACCTCTTCAGCGGGGTTTACAACGATACTTTCAGCGGTTTCTACTACGAGATCTTCGGTGGGTTCTATTCCGGTAACCCGGGTAGGCTCAGGAAAAGTCTCTCGGGCAGACCCTGTCAAGATTTCCAGGGTCGGCTCCGGTGCAGTCTCATCCACTAGAGGATCTAGAGGCGTTCTAGTTCCGTGTATAGGAGCATCGCGTGGGGTTTCAATCTCCATGAGACCCTCTCGCGGGAGTACCTCAGGTGTATGTTCTACGGATGCCTCACGTTCCCGAGAGTGCCTTCGAAGACCGTTTTCTAGGTTCGCTGTTGTAGTTGGAACAATTACCCCGCTCGCTTCGCCAGTACTGACCTCAGTTCCAGTCGGCAGAGGCGCGCTTATGGCTGCAGCAGGTCCAGCTTCGGTCGTAGAGGTTTCGCCCTCCGTCGTAGTCAGCAATGGTTCCATAGTAGTACCTGTGCCAGCTTCTTCAAAAGGTATTGGGCTAAAAAGCCCTCCCATAGATGCTGCACCACCCTCGCCGCCAACAGGCTCATCAGGGACTCGAGGTAGTGGGGCCGGTACACGAACCGGTATACCCATCTCTACCATATTGCGTTCAATAACTACTCGTGATTCTGCAGGTGTAAGACCCCTAAATTCCGAGTCCCCTCTGAAACCAGGCCCTCTATACCGGTCCATACGAGTTATATCGCGGCTAAAGGCTTCTTGGTCCTGATTGTATTGTTCTACAGAAGTTCGCAAAGCTTCCCGAGCCGAGTTAACACGACGTACAGCAGTAATCATTGCCATTTTCAGTCGGTTGAGGAGATTTTCCAGGTGGTAAATTTCCATCTCAACTTCAGACCTGCGAGCGGCGGTAGTCGTGACCGCGTGAAGCTCCCTCCTGAAGATTTCCAAATTTGATCTTGTCTCCGCGACCATGACTCGGATTCTACGCAGTTGTTCTTCTTGTCGTAACTTCACATCCGTTGTTTGTCTTATCCGGCGTTCCGAACGTAGCAATCTCCTGTCAATTGTATGTGGAACAGGGTGGCGTGTCCCTCCCGGTGTCATAAAGCTAAGGCCTCCAGGCGTTAATCCCTGGCCCCCTTGTGTTCTGTGCGGTGTCATCGGCGCCCTAGACTGCCCAAGAGGACCTGAGCCTCTCCTGACATTACCCTGAGGCCCACCGATAAACCACCCAATCAGTCCCCAGATAAAGACCATTGCTTTCACCAGGCAGAAAGAGATTACGACAGGCATAGCCTTCGCGATCCAAACTATCCAAACAACAAACATAACCGGTGGCTTGAAGAAATCCGTCCAGATTCTCTTGATCCCATCCCATAGGCTGAATCTCGCTTTAACTTGGCGTGAAATAACCATAGCGACCGCACTTAGTAGCAGACGTGGGGAACTCATCCACCACTTAGCAGTCCCCCAGATTAAATCGCTGATGCGAATAACGAGCCACTTCTGAGGGCCCCGCCAAACTGTCCCCCGAGCCAATTCGATCCATCTTAGGTCAAACCAACCGAAATTCGCCTTGATCATTTGCAATATTGCATGACATATCCTCGAATTTTTTCCACCGCCGTGCTGCGCTAGACGAGCGAAATCGTCATAATGACTGCGATAAGTGGAGGAGAAGAATTTGAAGAAGGGGTGTAGTATGCGCAGTATAATCAAGATTGGCCAAGCAAGTGCGATGATGAGTTGAAGGGTCCCTAATTGGTACCATACAACTACACGAAGTATCGTGACTGCCTGCGCTGTGGGGTGGCTGACGAAAAACCGGGGGTTGAAGTAGTACTCTAAGGGCGGAAACCAGTATCTAAGTAATTCGCCGACTCCGGCAGCACCTAGGACGAAGAGTGTGTACAAGAAACCCTTTTCGGGCGGGATCTGATACATTATTCGGTAGTTGATGTATAGCCGCCTTAAGAATTCGATAATTCCCGGTATCGATATCCCTTGATCAAACAAGCGTGCTATAGCCTTGAAGATACCGACGATAGGCCCCGCGAAAACCCAAAAAAACCCTTTAAGAAATCCCCAAATGCACGGAAACAAAATACCCCAGCCGTATTCTAATCCCCCCATCAGCAGAGAGGGTAGGGAGGGTAGGTCGGTTGAAGATATCGTGCTGGTGATGGGTGGAACTTTCGGTCGACTTCCCGAAGCTAAGGTCACGGGGTGCTTGTTCCCTTTATCTCTGAATTCCTTCTGTTTCTTGACTGCGGCGCGGAAATATTTCAACGTTTGCTCTACTTCCGCTAGCACATTGTCAATGGCGGTCTCAGTATCTTTGCCGGCAGGTAGACATTCTTTGAGATCGATGGCGGGGCACCATGATATCTCCATCGGAATACGTGTATACATCCGCCAGTCTTTCAGTCCCCACCTCTGCGGTTTGGCTCTCAGCATAGCCTTTTCGGGCCCTACTAGTCCGCTGATATCGCGATACTGAATGGCGGTACTGACAAATCGACTCGTAACTGTCGTAGTATCCCTCGGCAGCGCTCCCGCAGTATAAATCTCGCCACCCGTCCCACTAGCTGGTTTGAGTTGGGGATCTCTACTATATTTTACTTTCTTCTTATTATTCAAGTGAAGGTTTATATCCTCCCAGGTTGCTAGAGATTTCTTCCCGTTAGCATTTGAGAGTTCCCCATGTTAGAGCAAAGTGTAACATACCACTATCTGGAAGGCCTAGTTTCCTGAGTACTTCGGCTCGATGGTCTATCGGGGCTTTTAAATGATCTCCTTCTCGCAGTTTCGGCCCAATCGTCAATGGTGGAATTCGCCCAACTCTTTCGCTCATGGGTACCGCATCGTGAGCTTTGGTCAGAACCCACTTCCAACGGCTAACCCGGGTCCTAAACTTCCCAGCGGTATTTGTAACACTTGCTGGGAGTCCGCTTAGAAGTTTTGACGCTGACTTCGACTCTAGAAACCGCGACAGCCGACTTTGTCGCCCTGCTTGTTTTTTTCTCTCCTTTTGTCTTCCGCCGAGCATGTAGGCCAGGATAAATCCAACAGATACAATGACACCGATAAGCATAGCGCCGCTTTGTGGACACCCCGGATTTTGAAATATCGGCGCAAGTCCATCATCATCAGGAGGACCACCACCACCTCCTCCAGGGAGTCTTGGTGGTATCATTGGTGGACCACCGACTGGGTTCAAAGTTAGCTTCGGCGGCCTATGTTTGTGTTTGTGCCGGTGTTTGCGTCCGCCCTTTTGATGAGGCATATGGGCAGTCGATTGCCAACCTCCTCTTTGCTTTGGCGGAAGCAAATAAGTAGGATTTCGTGGATTACTTAGTTCAAAAACCTGTGCATCATCGGGTGGTTTGAGTGCTATGGCCGGGGTTGGAGGCCGCGGAGGCGGCGGTGGGACCGGTTTCAATCCTGGTGGATGTTTGAGTTCGCCGAACGTCGTCTGGGGAATCTTATCTCCGATTATCCATGTACCCCTTGGCTACATAGTGTTACGTTATTAATGATACCGCTTTACTCTCGATACAGGTACGTTCGAGAAGGACTCATAGAGAACTTACCCATGGCCTAGAACCCTGTGCTGGAAGCATCAGCTTTACCCCTTGCGCGTCAGCAGGCCCTGGTGTTAGTACGTCCCTCCCAGGGCTTTTGCCTCGAGGTCTTCGTTTCCCCGCCGCAACCTTCAATTTGCTGTAGTCTCGCACCGGCTTAACAAAGTCTGACCCACCGTCTGGGTACGTGACCAAAGAATCGTCGACGTCAGTGGCGGATCCAAAGGAGGGGGGTTTCCCAGAGGGTGTCTTGGGCCCCCCGTCAGAAGCCTCAAGCTTCCCATCCGATGCCTTTGGTCCCCCGTCAGAAGCTTTAGGTTTTCCGCTAGAGTCTTTAGCTTTATCATCAGTAACCTTAGCCTTCCCATCCGTGACCCCGGTTCTAGTATCCGGAGGCTTAGGCCCTCCGCCGGTGGTACCGGTGCTTGATCCGCCAGTCCTTGGCCGAGGTATAGCGCTTCCACTACTTCCGCCCACTCCCTATAATAAAAGTTAGTAAATATTTTGGGCGCGGTGATCAGATAAAATATATCTTACGGGACGAAATGATGCACGGTCTCCTCGCGACGAAGCGTCTCTTCCTATCCTTGGTCGAGCTGGGCGGTGTGATGAGGGCCCTGCGCCACCGGTAGTAGACCCGCTACCGTCAGATTTGGCGCCTCCACCTCCAGTACCTCTTTTATCTCCAGGAGCGCTGTCGCTGGGTTTGTCTTTTGGTTTGCTGCTCTTTTTACCACCGCCACCATCCCCGCTACCTTTCTTGGTCCCGTCATCACTCTTTTCACCGCCACCTCCACTTTCCTTACTACCGTCACCGCTTCCCTTTGAACTGCGCGTTTCCGCCATTCTTAGGCCAGGTTTGTCCTCTATTTGTAAAATCTGGTTTTCGTATGACTGCAGTATATTAGTACCAATATTAGTTCCTCGCTGAGGTCAAACGCTGTAGAAACCAGCGAAACATCTCGAATCAATAGACTCACCTGCTTCGATAGCCTCCCTTCACCAACCGGTGAAACACTAAGCATTTCTCGGTCGCTCCTTTCGCTACCTTGTTCCCCATGCAAAGATCTCGGACTTTCCACGTCTCCCTGGATTGAACTAGAATCTTCGCTACTTTCCGGCGAAGGCAGATACTGCCTGACTTCTCTCATACTCCCCTCGACAAAATCTCTTACACTTTGTACTCCATCCCTCACAAGCTGGTTTAACGACCATGCATCCTCGCCACTCTCATTTCTTTCGTACCCGTTGTTCCTATGCTCGGAATAACCATAAAGACTTCGTTGTGGGTTAGGTTTAGGACCCCCAATATCGTCATTAACTATCCATCTTTGCCCGTTCCCCGGTGATTCTGACTTGGGAGTCGTATTATCGCGGCGTTCCGGCGCCTTCAAAGTCGTTTCTTGTGGTGCAGGCGATCCATACTCTTCATTAACACTCTCCGCCGACCTTATTTGTTTCTTCAAGATAATATTCGCCCTCCCACCTCTTCCAGGGCTTCTGCCACTCGAAGGACTGCCGCTTTGGCTACTTGGAGTTCGACGGGGGGGTTTCGACTTTTTCTTCGGGGTTTTACGGGTTCCCCGGCCCATGGTTTCGGAAGGTTCCTCTTTGGTCGGGGTGAGGGGTTTTATGGCTTCCGATTGGTTAACCGACGCCTGGAATGTGGAGCCTGAACGGTGTAACTTTCCGCTTGCGGATGCTCAGGGGTCTGGAAATGCGTTGCGTGGTATTTTCTGCGTTGCGACGAAGCTCGAGATTGATTATGCCCTGTCGGACCTTCCGCGGATGACTAAGGTAGTTTTGTGAAAAGATATTATCTTTCTAGAGCGGTCTTGCATATGAAGGGGATATGGTCAAAATGTATTGGTGATGCTGTTGTCGTAGGTAGACGAAGAGTAGATACCGAACAAACGTGGTTATGAAAGATGAATACCAAAGGGAGCTTCCTGCACTCTACAAACTCCCTACTTAGCGCGTGACACCCGTCAGTCTATACCTAGTACAATGCAGCATCGTAAACATACTCCATTGCAGCATACCGCAAACTACCGTTGCCACTGATAAAGAATTTTGGTTGTTTTTTTGTATGCTTCAAAAGTCGAATAAAGAGACCAAGTAGCAGGCGTTGTCGCGTGTTATTTTCAGATTGAGAGTCGTGCCGGAGTCCAACATTAGATGAAAGGATTGGGAAACACGGGCCACAAGAAACAAAGCGAACGAGTATCATGGTTGCAGACATGTATACCGAAGTTACTTTCAATCGACGAATATTGTGTTTCATTGCTCTCGCTATGGATGTATTGCTAGAACAAGACAAGAATATTGCATCGAAGCAGTTCAAGTGTTGAACGAATCAAATCAGATGCAAGAGTAAACAAATAGGACATGAAGATATTTGCGAGGAGGCGACGATGTGGTATGTACACTGAAAATAAGGTCTAATGGGGGTCAGAAGCGGAGTAGTACCAATCACAAGTGTGTGAATGAAACGTTAGCAATAAGAGGGGAGAAATATGTACTTTCCCATGCGCAAGAGAGAAGAGGAGCTTGTAGTTGACGTTAGCGATCATGCTCAGCAGTAGTGATAAGAGGGCCTCTAGGTGGAGAGAAAAGATTTTGAGGTAGCTTGGGGGCATAGGGCCCCGCAACCGTATCCTTGAAGTCATTTAATCATAGAGTTCAGTTCTCATCGAGTAGTCTTCTCGTTCCGTTTTTTTCGAGGGGGGAGGGCCAAGACAACGTGTTCGCTTTCCTCTTTGCATCCTTCAGCAAACCTGACCCTTTTAGCAGGTGGCGGCCCGTCCAAAGTAGGCCCGGGAGCAGAGGGGGCTAGAGGCTGGGGATTCTGATTTGTTCCTTGATTGGCTCTAGAGCCGTTTTGAGTTTTGGCAGCACCGCGGCGCTTGACTTGGGCGCTTTGAGAACGTGTTATCCTGCCTGGCCTTACGTAGACGTAGTCTGTGTTCTTGATAGCTGATTTCAACGGCGTTCTGATGGCTCGAAGGTGGGAGAGGGCCTTCCGAAATATCCCGTCTTCTATGGCTGTCTCACCACTAGAGTACTCTGGGCTGAGTTTCTCGAGCGAACCCTTTTCTTCGACTTGGGGCTCGGAGGGTCCCTTCGCATCGGCTGCGAAGTCGCCATTGGGGTCTGTAACGTTTGGAAGTGAGTGATGTGGTGAGTTTTTCCACGCCGGGGCTAGCGCCCTTCGACCGATGATGTTTAGCTGCCCAAACTGTGCGGTCAAGGTTGCTGGGGCACTTTGCGATCTGGTCTTTCGAGAGAGGGTTGAAGTTGCGGCCAATCCAGGGGCCCGGAATGGTTTAGCTGGGGGAAAGTCGTCTCCGAATGGGTTCTCGTCGTCAGATGGGCTTGGAGATAAGGAGCTCTCGCTGTCGCATTGCGCCCATGTTCTTTTCAAAGTTTTGACCTTGGTAGACCCTTCTTCTTTCTTGGCCTTCGGAGATGTTTTCTTTGTGGAGCTTGAGGTCGCATCATTTGTATTTCCTTTCCCGACGTTCGGTTGTTCTGGTTTCTTCTCTGGTTGGTTCTCAGAATCCCACGTTCGCCTCGTAGTCATAGAGGAACGCTGTTGATTCTTGCTTGACGGACCCAGCTTGAAAGTCTCGTCACTATCGTCCTCTTCGTCAGTCTCATCATCTTCAGTCTCGTCTTCATCCTCATTCTCATCTTCATCGTCTTCATCTCCGTAACCTCCATCTCCATTCTCTTCCTCTTCATCACTTTCACTATCTTCAGTTACACAGTGATTACCACCACAGGCTCTATCAACGGGCCTTTGGAGAACACCCGGACCCTTCATTATGCAGGTCCGCGGCCTATCGCAGTTAGAGCGGCGCTGTCGCTTCTTGTGCCCACAAACGTAGACATATTCGAAGTAATAACACATCTTGTCGCATTATTTGCTTCTCTGGTTAAGAGTGTTATCAACTTCGTATCGTCGAGGTAAGAAATGGTCAAATTGTTGGATTGATTTGCTTCCGGTATCGTTGATCGTTCGGGAATGATAGTTTGATAGTTGAGCTACGATTTGTCAGCTATCTACGTATCCCCCGGCCTCAACCTATCTCGTACGCACCTGTAGTCGCGTCTATCTCCGTTTATTCGATAGTAATGATGCCAAAGGATGATGAAGGAAGTGATAATCAAATCATGCAGGGTGTATCGATGACTCAAAGGAAGGCAATGGGAAAAGACATAAGGGAGTCCGTGGATGTGGTAGGTGATGATGAATGTGAGAAGAGAGTCTCTAGTATCACATTCAGGTGCTTTGTTCCGGTCCCAGTGGACAGCGATACGTTCATTCTGGTGCCCATGATTGACATACATCGTGTTGGGCGCAATTGATTTTGAGACTGTATATTATGCGCGCTTGGTTCCCATGGGGGCAGGGGATAGTAGCCGTCGATAAGTGATGTAATATTGAGCCTGTAAGCATTTAGTCACCCCGAAGGAATTCAAGGACTAGCCAATAGCGCCCCTATCGTACGCTGAAGGGTGTATATACTAGTATCCGTTATTCCGGTGCATAAAATGCATGCGCCAAAGATCAATTAGCTGGATAACATATAAAATATATAGCGTCCCATTATCGTCCGGTTCGGTAAGTTCTCTAGATTCTGTATGCGATAGATAGCTACATTCTTGTCATGAACGCTGTTAATCTTAAGGCGGACTATAATTTATCTCGAATGCGGGGGAGGTTTATCACAGAATAAGTTGCAATAGTGTTTTATGATTTCGAGTGAGCGTTGACGAAGGAGCCTTACAATGTATGCATGTACCAATAACTGTTGATTGTAGAACTGGGTGCGTTAGCCTTCGCTAACAATGCCGGACCCATGCCCAGCAAAAGACAAAAAAAGACTTGTACGTATACCCCATATAATGAGAGAGGGGTAAAGAAAAGATAGGACTAGCGTCCCCATAACCACATGTAAACACCAAAGGAGCGATATGTGCCATATTCCGTGACAGCCACCAACTCTGTCACCAAAGTCCAAGCCCATAAATATCGCCCTGGCTCTACCATCCCTCGCAATTGTCGTCCCAATCCGAAGAAGAACAAGTTCTGCACTTCCTCCATTCCCCGACGACACCTTCGCACCCCTCCTTGAAACAGTACGTCACGCCAGTACCATGTTCTCCCTCGAAAGATACTTTCAAAAGCTCTACTCCAAGTTCGCGATACTCTTTCAGCAAGTTTACAAACCATTCTTCGCGCATGAGTCCGTCTTGTTGAACCATTGCAAGCAAAAGTCGGAAGATTCCCTTGTAGATATAAGACCCTCTCTCTTCCTCGGCCGTCAAAGAGAAAATCTTTTCCACAAGTTTGACGAGCTTGACTCTGTCGCGGAGAAAAACTTCCCATCTTCCAGCTTCGAGTACAACATCGTACAAGACCTTTTCCATAAGACAATCAATACCGAGGTCTTCGGCGCACTCGTAGATGTTCATCAGGGTCTCGAACTCCAAATTTGCGAGATCCCCGGTATAAAGATATCGGAGGACGTAGTGGACGATCTGGGGTTCCCAGCGTGGGATGCAGACTTCGGTAACGTGGGGGTCTGAGCAAGAGATGGCGAGAGAAGTGGAGTGCTCCGAGAGAATGAGACGGTGGCATAGGATACGGGATCGAGAAGCCCCAGCGATTATTATCATATCAGTATATTTTGGGGATCGGAGTTGGCTGTGATCGTTTCGTGCGGCACCAATGTTAGTAAGGCATCCACCGTTGGAGTAGACTAACCAGTTATGAAGTACCTTTCGAAGCCAGGGTAACAAGGCGTTTCAAACTTTGGTGCCATTGGTGTTTATACCAATATGACAGCGGTTTGCAATTGAATCCGCAAAATAGAAGCGATAGCTAGTAGTAGGAGCGAAAGTGAAGAGGTTCGGAAACTTCTCCAAGCTAAAAACGTTGATACGAGAACGCTTGATTGATTGAGTACTATGCAGCCGGATATCCGTGTGTGATGAAGAAGCAACATACCTCTCCGTCTCGTCACGTTAAGAAACTGCCATACGATTATGTTTTATTTACGGGGTTCTGTATCAGGGATAATATCCGTAATATCGATGGTTTTTACACGAGAGTCGACTGGGCGTTTCCTGCTGTTCGCCAAGGAACGGGGCAACGCAAAAAATACAACGTGAATCTCAACGCCCGACCCGACAATTTATAGAATTCTACGGAAGTTTGTTCATACCCCCACCTGTGTAAAAATAAATTATCAGAGAATAATAAAAATATAAATTGAAAACCTCAATACTAAAATTTTTTTATTATTCAAAAATAATAATTATAAATATATTAAAATTATAATTCTATTTTTTGTTGTTTTTCATATTGTAATATAATTTATAATTAAGTTAATTAGATTCATCTACTACACCAGGTATTCCGCAACCGCCCAGCAGAGGACCCTCAGAATTTGCAGACATCATCATTAGCATCCTTGGTACAGCTCAGAATTTTGTAAATTTTTTGTAGGGAATTTTGAAGGTTTTCTTGCTGCTGTTGCTGCGTCGGTTCATTCTGCGCGAGACGGTTCATTCTACGCGAGAGCCAACATCACCAGCTTCACCAGCCGCTGTAACCGATAGTATCCAAAGCAATTACAGTGCTATTATTTCCACAACCAGCCGTCGGAACCATCTGAAAATTTAGCAGTGATGTTGTTTGGGTAGCTACTACATATTAGATTTTTTCCGGATTTTTTGTAGCAATTTGGAATGGTATCGTCCGCCCAGTGGCGATATGGCGGTGGAGGTGGAGGTGGCATCTCCGGCCTTAATATTTTGGTGGCGGTAGGTGGTGGTGATGGTGGCGGTGTGTTTCGTTTCATTCCAGGCCATGCCAGGCCAGCTGGTTCGCGGCGGCTGTAGAGCTTCATTCGTCGACATCGACGTCGACGGTGGAGTCACCAACACTTTTTCGGGATTTGGTGCGACTCGCGGCTCCCATACAAACCGGTTACAGGACCCCCGGTGTATCCGGTCGGGTTTCGCTGGGACTCCACGTAAAGTCGACTTTCGGTGTGGGGTCGCCGCGCCAGGCTCCCATACAAAACCGGACACAGCGCGGGCGCTGTATCCGCGCATTAGGTGTTATAAGATCTGAAATTCCTAACCTGCCTGGTATGTAAGCTATACGCTTCGGAACTGTGGCGGTGCTGATATTTGATCAGCAACATACATGTACAACCGCAATGTGGATTAGCTTCTTCTTGGACATGAATTAAATACTAACATCAAGAAGCCCGATGCCGTATATTTGCGGTATGTGAATAATAACACTAAATGCTGTGCTCCGAATTTTGGGATAGCATGTAGAGAATATACAGTACCGAGGTCCAGGCTATAACAGAATCCATATAATGGTTATGTTACCCAACAACGTATGGAAGCTGTTCAATGACTTTTGTGGTAAGAATTCGACAACATTATCCTCGCGGTGGCTGCAGTGATGCTTGCCAAGGGGTCAAGGGCGATGAGAAAGTAGCCCTGTCACGTGATATTTCTCTCCAACTGCCTCTTTAATCGTGATAACAAGGTCATCGATGCGCTAGGAGACTGGTTACCAAACCGATGGAATCGCGATTTGATCGGAAACAGCGTTGTATAAACTTACTGAATACAAACTCGTAACAGCCATAAGGGCGACCACAAAGGTAGACCACTGGTAGATCCGTAGGTTGGCCAATATACCTCAAACTGGGCCGTGATACCTGAAAACTTACATCGTCATCCTTCATGTCTCTCGAAAACGCATCGATCCCATTGGATGGCCCGGTAATCTTTCTCAGCTTTCGTAATAGAGGCACTGGCAGGACTTCTGCCAATGGGTGTCCACTCTTCAACGTCTCCTCCAATGCTGTCAAGGCTGCAATTATGCTCGCAACGGTATCTATTTCGACAAAATCAGTTTGCACCTCCAGCATCCTTCTATAAGTGACTGTCAGCCTTGGAGTAACAGAGGCGATGATGCTTAAACTCTCTAAAATTCTGCTAAGGTATGTTTCAACCTCCAAGAGGGTTTCACATGTGAAAGGGCTAGAGCTTGGCTCGAATTTCACCATTTCGATGCGAGGCACCAATACATTGATTTCTGTGAAGAGCTCCGTTAACCGTTCGTCTATTGCCACGCGCGTAGCTTGATATTCTTCTTCTTCAGATTCGATGAGAAAGTGGGACATTGTATCGGCGTAGAAGCTGGTAAGGTGGGACGAAACAACCGCGAGAGACTTGGAGGCATTGCGAGTCGCGGAAGGAGGACGAGGAAACACCTGAACAAGAATAGCGACGCCAAAACCAACCATTACAAGAACAAATCGGTGGTAGAAAACGCCGTAGCCCGGTGCTTGGTACAACAGTCCAGGCAAGTAGCTGTATTTTAAGATATCAGCATAGATCTGGGTACGAGACCAGCATAGATCATCTTCGGTGTCGAAATGAATACGCTTACTTCGTTTCCCAGGAGTCTCCAAGCACAAGCATCAATGTTGAAACACCCATCAGACTAGGCGTCATCCATTCTTGAGGAGCCCAGATACGGAATATCATACCAATTATCATACAGGGGGCAAGAATCGCCATGATTCCATAGGGGTTGCCCGGGCCAGACCCCGCACCAATGTACCAAGCCCCAAGACCGACAACGCCGCCGACAAGGGTTCCGAGAATTCGCATAGCCACTGAGAAGACGAAGTCACCCATGTACTGGGCAAGGCTAAGTTGAGCCGTGATCACGGCCCAGATTGCTAGAAGCAAGAGTTAGCATATAATATGAGATGTATGTTGTTTTTGGAAGCGACAATACTTACCCCGATTGTCGTAGCTAAATTTTGCACCAGCTTTGGTGACACCTGGAATGGTCAAGATTAACGTAGCAATAACTACACGCGCAGCAAAAACGCCTTCTGAGTTTGTAATCCAATGATACAGGCTAGTTAAAGCCCAGGCTATCTTGCTCCTAGGACGCTGTTGCTGATCTCTATGCCCAGCTTTTTCGGTTCTCTTTGCTTCGGTTCTCTTCGCTGCAAACTTCCCTTTCTTTCCTTTCTTCTCCTTTTGCTCCTTCGATTTTCGCTCCGCCCTTTCAAATCTTGCTTGGGTTTTCTCGAGGGCATTATCGTCATAGACTGGCTCGGGGTTAAAAGCGAGAGAAAAAAGTGATTTTAGAGCGACTGGCATCCAGAATTTCACCTCGGGTTTTTCAGACTCTAGCTGAATTAGACGTTCAAGGAGATTAACCAACGATGTTGTGAACGCCATTATCCTATGCTTGTAGTTCATTCCAACTATCAAGCCTAGGATCTTTACACCTCCATCAGACGAAGGAATGAACTTCCCTCCCGCATCGAAGAAATGACTGGCGGGATCAATCATTCTGTCAATTATATGTAAATGAAATCGTTCACGTTGGCTCTTCAGCTTATCCAGTGCCTGCGTATGTTTTTCAATAAGGGAATCTAAGTTGGATTTCTTCGGAGAACCAAACCATTTCGTGGCATTAACCGATTCGATAATTTCCATTGAAGTGATAACAGTGTCGTCGTTGAGAAGATTCCGAGACAAATTCCCCATAGCTTCAAAGGCCTCCTGTTCCAGTTTGGCGCTTTCAGGGTCCGGTTGGAGGAATTCGTAGATGGTTAATGAGGCAAGAGTTTGAGCTTGGGGGTCATGACGATAGGAATGTTTGCCATGCTTGTGATCTTCTAACATCTTGTTCAAGATGTTACAACTATCGCTCTTATCGCTCTCGCGCGAAGTTGAATTGGGGTATAAGACTGTCGGATCTTTGGATGCATTTCGCAGAATTTTTGAGCGATATTCCTGCCTTAGAAGATGGAAGTTCAACAAGACAATCCCATTGATAAGCAGGCCCTGGAATTTTTGTTTGAGAGATTTGATGTCCTCTCCTGACCATCTTCCGATACTTGGCTCGATCTCGGTGAAAACAAATCCTTGCTCAGCAAGAGTGTGCACTTCAATTATTTTTCGCTTGAGAATGTTGATTTCCTTGACCGGAATACATTTGTTCATCCCCTGAAGAATTGATTGGGTGATATTTAATATTTCGCGGGTGTGGCCTAGAGATTTGGATAGCGTTGCCAACGTAGCATAAGAGCACGACTCTGGGAAAACGAGAAGCGAGAGGACTAGCCCGATAGCAACAGAACTCGTTAAAGGTTTAACGAAGATTATAGGGAGAAGGCCTTGAAAGTTGTTGATGAGCGGACCAGTGGTGAGGTATACGTCGATAACAATTATTCCGAAAATATTGACGAGGATGAGTTTGGGGAATGCAGCTCGAAGACGTGCCTGTGGATGAGTTAAGTAGCTCATTCTTGTTCTCGACATTGGGCATCAAGGGTAAACACACCATGAAGTATATGAATATGTTACACATAACAAACATGATTACAGTAACTGATGTCTGCAGCAGTTCACCATTGAATATCTGCCGTTGAACATACAAGGAGGGACTGGAGGATTGGGCAGCGGTCTGCAGAATAGCGTCGTAGGTGGCATTATACAATTCATCGTCTCTGCAGGAGAGGGCGGCAAGAAATGCGACGGTTCCCCATGCCCAGGCAAGACATATGCCAATGAGAATTGTCGATGCGGTGAGGATGTAGATGGGGACCATAACGGATGCCGGGCTAATAAACAGGCACAGCCTGATAGCGACACTTTCAGCCTAACGCTACTCCAAAAAGGATTGAAGGGTTGACACAACCTACATGCCCATATACGCCTCTGTTCCGAAGTTTTGGAGAACGGGATTGATAACAACGAATAAGAACGATGCCCACGCAGCTAGGCTGGCCCTGAATAGGATTTTAAGGTCGCGGACGGTCAGCCGTTCGGTGATCCAGTCTGGTAATTTGCTGAAGATTGTTGATTTCTTCGATTCGCCAGCGTTTTCAATGAATTGTTGATTCGTCGACGATTCCTCGAGGGCTCCATTGCGTCCATCTTCAAGGCTCGAGATTAGAGAAGGCTGCTTGGAAGTGGTGTTGTTTGTGTCGTGACGCTCTAGCTGGTCTGGAGCAACATTGACTGGGTCTTCTGATGAGGTTGCTCCTTTGGCGTCTTGGTCGTCAACTAGGGCGTTCTCGCTTTGCGGGGTTGGTATCTGGGCTGACATCACTACTAGCTAGCTGATCACAGGCCTCGGCGAGATTGACCTGCGAGGTTTCTACGGAGTCTTTTATTGAGATTCCTCAAACAGAAAGGTTTAGGTGGTTCGGATTTGTCCAAGCTGGATTAAAACCGGGCTTGTTAAGTAAGAAGAATTTTTAAAGAACGAAATATTGAAAAGGACACAAGGATGAGATTTCGCATGAAATCATCTCCGGACAGTCTGGTCTCATGATTGCCAGGCCGATATTCACAATTGGGCGGCTTGATCATCGGAAGAGACACCGGACGCCATCCGCGAAACAAAGGCTGTTCTAAAGAGTATGGTTCGATGACCATTACTAAGCATACCGGTTGACATCAACATCGACATGCACTAGACCCGCATCTTACGTCAGTAGATACGTAACCGGCAGGCCTCATCTTATTTCCTACTTTACCTAGCCCGCCAACATTACCTAGGCTAGTAAAACCGTCAGTAATTTTGATGTGAGAGTTGAGAGGAGTTTTTATGCTGCTATGGGAGTTACAGGCTGTTTTAGGCATTGATTTTGCTATTTTGGCCATTTGCCAAATATACGCTGCTTAAGAAGATATACCTGTTCCAAATTAAGACCGAGATCTTCTTTTGGTACCCTTCGTTTTACGAAGGATCTTTGATTTGTTTTTCTTTTCTAAGCTTGGCTCTTCTGGATCCACTTCCGTCCGCTACCCGTTTTTGTCCTTTTCAATTTGTTTTTACGAAGGGACGTTCCTCTTCGTCTCACAGAAGCATGTTGCCAGAAGAGATTGACGCCAAGAAACCCACCCTTCCTATTTCGGAGATATGGTTACTAGATATGGTAGGAGGTACCCCAAAATAGGAAGCCAAGAAACCAAATGTCAACCTCTAGGTCAACTTGGATGTTTCTGTTAATGATCACAAAGCGATGTTACCCCATTTTGGTAAGGATTTCTGATTCGTTTTCTCTTCTGAGCTTAGCCCTCCTGGATCCTTTGCTTGCCATCATTTTTGTCCCTTTTTCTTGTTTTTGTGAAGGCTTTCCTCTTTGCCAATCCACACAGAAATATGTCAACCAGAAGTGTTATACCTGTCCCAGGTATTCCCAATTAGGAATTTCCTGATTCAGCTAGTTCCACAATTGAACCTGTTCTTACTACTCAATTATTCAATTCTCAATAGAAAGTATATATTCGGTAAATAAGTAAGTAATTTATATAAAAAGTATAACAATAGATAAAATAAGATTAGTGATTGATTTGGGTTGGTTTATAATAGAAACCAAACTATTATAAACTGCCAAGTATGGACTAGTTTGGTTTCAGTTTTGCTAAGAAAATTATAGATTGGAATGGTTTGGTTTGGGGGTTTATCTTATTGATAAGATAATACTAAAAAAAAAGGTTTATATGTAAAATAATATTTTATTGATTATTATATATTTTGATTTTATTATATTATTTTATAAAATTTTTATGTTTTTATTAGAAGATATTTTTAAAAAAGATTTAAATTTTTAAAATAAAATTTTTAAAATTTTAAATGTTTAACTATTATAATTAAAATTAAATTCCCTTATAATCTACTTTTAAAAATTAATATTTTTTAAATTTAAAATAACTTGGTTGTGGTGGATAATAAAGGTATAAAATACTAAATAAATTAATTAAAATATAATATTTTTTATATATAATATTACTTATTGTTAAAGAATTTTATTATATAATATTTTATAACTTTCTAGATAGTTTGTAAAATGTTGGTATTGATATGAAGATTTTTTAATTTTCGTTATTATTTGGTATTTTATATTATTTTGTGAATAAGATAATTAAAAGGTAATCTTAGAATTAATAATTCTGTTTTGTACTAATAAAATTTAATTTTTTGTAGAGTAATAGTTAAAGTTTTATTAATATTTATAAATGGAGTAATGTTAGTTATAAAAATATTAGTAATTTATTTTTTAATTTTTAATGATGACAAGGATGAACTACAATTATATTTTTGGTGGCTGGAGCTAAACTAGTTGTAATGGGAGCAGTTCAAAGCTTAAATTTGTAAATAAAATTTAATTACTTAATATAAGCTATAGTTAAAATTAGTGATTGACTTGGGTTGGTTTATAATAGAAACCAAACCATTATAAACTGCCAAGTATGGACTGGTTTGGTTTCGGTTTTGCCAAGAAAATTATGGATCGGAACGGTTTGGTTTGGGGGTTTATCTTATCGATAAGACAACACCAAAAAAAAAGGTCTACATGTAGAGTAACGTTCCGTCGATTACTGCATATTTCGACTCTATTACGTTATTCTATAAAATTTCTATGTTCCTATCAGAAGATACTCCCAAAAAAGACCCAAACTCCCAAAACAAAACTTTTAAAATCCCAAACGCCTAACCGTTATAACTAGGGTCGAATTCCCTCATAATCTGCTTCCAGAGGTTGATATCCTTTAAGTTCAAAGTAACTCGGTTGCGGTGGATGGTGAAGGCATGGGATGCTGAATAAATTAGTCAAAATACGATGTTTTTTATGTACGATACTACTTACTGTTGAAGAACTTCACCATGTAGTACTCTGTAGCTTCCTGGATAGCTTGCAGAGCGCTGGCATTGATACGAAGACCCCCTGATTTTCGCCACTGCTCGGTATCCTGCATTACTTCGCGAACAAGGCGACCGAAGGGTAATCTTGGGATTAATAATCCCGTTCCGCGCTGATAGAACTTGATTTCTCGCAGAGCAACAGCTAAAGTTTTATTAATATCCACAAGTGGAGTAACGCCAGCTATGAAGATATCGGTAACTTACTTCCTGACTTCCAACGACGACGAGGACGAACTGCAACTGCACCTCCGGCGGCTGGAGCTGGACCAGCTGCAACGGGAGCAGCTCGAGGCTTAGGCTTGTAGATGGGATTTGATTGCTTGACGCGAGCCATGGTTGAGATGATGTAGGAATATGAGTGATCTATAGAGGTTTAGGGGTGATGAACGAAACAGGGAAATAGGGCCACTATATAATATGAGGTTGATTCCGGCATTATCTACAAATTGGTTTAGTAGATGGCTGGAAGATGCTATGGAATAATTTTAGGCAGGATATGGAATTAGTTGGTAACCTGTAAGATCACAAGATTGCTATTTACAGGCATATTTTAGATCTATAAGTATGGAAATTGGTAGGTTTATATAAAACCAAAATCATTTAATATTAAAATCTTTAAACTAAGCAGGCTTAACCCAATAACTACCCCAACAGTATTTTGTATTAGTTAATAAAATTATGTTTTTATTTATTATTAAATAATTGTTTTATGTGTTTATTTATAAACTTCCCATCTTATTAATTGTGTTAGTTTATATGTGGGTAGAATAATACCTAAAATAATTTTATTATTGTAAACTTAACATTTTTATTTTTTTTAAAAAAAATAATAGTGGGGTTTTCTATATAAACAGTTGAAAATTGTACTTACATTTTTAGGAAATAAAACCTCTCAGCAGATTTATTTTAATTAATCTCAGTACATCATAGCAATGTTCATATCAAAAATCACCTATTAGTTTTATTGTTATAATGTCTTTTAAGAAAAAGCTTTTGTTGAAAGCTAGTATTGATGATATCTTTTTTGATGTACCTTTGAAGAATCCAAAACAAAGCAAAGCTTTTGTTTCTAAAAAAGTAAAAAAAAAAAAACAGACGGTTGCTCAACAAAAAAAATTCCAAAATAGTAAAACAAGATAAGCTCAAAAAAAATTGGAGATTAAGGCAAAATTTGTTAAAAAAAAATCTATAGTCAAATAAAGAATAGAATCAAATACAAACTAGACTAAACTTTCTAAAAAAAAAAAAAAGAAAAAAACAACTGCCTAAAAAAATAAATACTCTATTAGTAATCTGAAAAATAAGATCATTAAAACTAAGGCTATTTAGAAAAAAGATCATAACCCAGTTCAGTTGAAAGAAAAGGATAAAAAAAATTGGTCCACAATAGAGATAAAAATGGAAAAGTAATTTAATCCCAGTGAAACTATGAATTTTAGGTTAACTCATTTCGGTGCTATGTTCAATACAGCTAAGAAAAAAAAAGGAGATATTTATTGAATGATGATAAATAGACAAAGCTAAATAGCAGAATTTAAGAAAAAAATATGATAATAAAGATTTAAAAAATGATCAAAAGATCAATTTAAAAGAATTAAATAACAAAAACTATAAGAATAATAAAGAGAAAAATAAAACTAAAAAAGACGAAAAAAATAGCCCAAAGAATAACGAGGAAAAAAAAAAAGAAAAAAAGGAATCTATTTAATTTAATTTATGTTTTGTTTTGGTTTAAGATTTTAACACATTTACTAAAGTTTTAAAATCCACATGTGGAGTAATGGTTGTTGTTACATTTTCTAATTTCTTAATATAACTATAGTAGAAATTATATTCTTTTTTTTGGGATATAGTGTTACTTTATATGTGGGTAAGCTTTATAGTAGTATTGTGGTATATTTGCAAATCTGAAAAAAGAAATTAAGGAGATGATAAAAAAAAAATAATCTCTAACTTTTTACAAAAAATTTTTAAAGGAGGTAGAATTTTCTAATTTTCATCCTCTATATTATCAGATAACCATAAAACAATTTTAATATGAGGATTTTGGTGTTTCTGCTTAGTTGGTTGTTGAGAAAACGTTTCCGGAATTTTATGGATATTTTTGATTATATTTACTGCCTTATTTATAATGTATTAGTTAAGTACAAAATAATAAAGTAAAAAATTTACTATTTTTACCATTTATTGAGAAAATTATGATAATTCCTAGAGTAGTGTGATCTATACTTATATTTTTAAAATTTACCCGAGTTATCTGGTTAATTAAAACATCTTTTTCAATAAAAACATTTCTGATGGTTTTATTGTAGGTATTGTAGTAGTTTATAATTTTTGAATTCTTTGTTGTTAGGTATATAATGAACTGATACTTTTTCCCAAAACTCCAGAACTTTCCATCTCTAAGAATAGTAAGTTTGACTTGTTGGATATAAATTAGTTAATTTTCGAAAAAAAAAATGACTCTATAACCAAAAACTTGATTTCTTAATATAATTAACTTGATAATAAATATATTCAATAATTATACTTACAGCAAAAAAAGCAAATATTAATATTGCAAAACATGGTGAAGATGTGAGTACAAAGGTAACTGTTTGTATTAAAACTATTATGCTTTTTAGTATAAAAATATCAAACTTTTTGCTGGAAAGATATTAAACATTTTATCTTTATAACTTCCACTTATTACCACTTTATATGTGGAGTAACAATGAAATAGAAAGACTGGGATATAAGTAAACTAAACAATATAAAGCTAAAATAGTTCACCTTTTAGCTTAAAAGTTTTGTATTATATTATTAATATTAAATTTTTAATTTTGTTAAAGTTTTTTTTTACAATATAGATTATCAGAAACATCCAAAATCAAACCCTTTAATATCAATTTATCTCTATTATTACCTCTTTAAAGACTTAACAAAAAAAACATTCCTTTAGTGGTGGGGTGGAATAAAATAGGTCACCACACTATAAAGCTCAGTTAAGACTAAGAAACCAATAAAATAAAATTGTATAAAGTTTTCACCAACTTGGAAAGATTTCTATAAAATAACAGCCATTTAAATCAATAAACCAAAGATCCTTTGTAGAATTTGCAAACAAATTTTGTAGTATTTTTATTCTATTATAAATAACATATCAACCCTTCACAATCATATTTTTTTTACCTACTACCAACAAATGGCTGCAGCCAAAAAAGATCAGGCTATTAGTACATTATTGACAATAAAGGCCAAAATACGTACATTACTCTACATATAAATATCCTAAACTCTGTAAATAAGGTATTTACCACACAAATAGGATATAAAGTTGTAATTACTATTCTCCAAAAAAGTTTTCCAACTCCAACTTTTTAAAATAATAATCACAAATAATCTTCCATTAACTTTTTTTAACCAACCAAATTTCCATTCTTTATTAAAATTTTTTAAAGAAAATATAATACTATTATTGGTTAAAAAAATAAAAATTATTTTTGAAACTCAAAACCATGATATTTAAGAAATTATTAAATCCAAAATTTTAGAAAATCGCAAGATTTCAATAGTTTTGGATACCTAGATTTTCCTAAATAAAATAACATTCGTTATTATTCTTGTTTATTAATTTAACGATAATTGGGAATTTCATAAATATTTTATAAAATTTGAGTAGTTAACTAAACACCATACCAAAAAATATATTGTTAAGGTGGTTTTAGAGGTTATTGATAGTTATGATCTTAGACATCACCTATATACAATTATTATTGATAGTGTTGGTAATAACCATATTATGGCTGACTCCCTTACCTAAAGATTTGATAATATTAAAACTAAAATTCCAGCTAACCTTGAAAATAATAACAATCTAATAGAATCTTTTAAGGATACTACCATTCAAATTTCTCCAATGTGGGATAAAAATTAGTTTCACTTACCCTGTTTCACCTATGTTATTTAATTAACAATAAATAATTTTATTAATAGTATTAAGGGGATGGTTAGTGATAGTTATAATACTATCCTGCCTAACATCAAAAAATTTGACAAATTTCGCAATATGTTATTCTTGTTTTATAAAATGCTTTCTATAATAAACCATCCTACCCTTTATTTATATATAAAATAACGCCATATTTAAAATAGCATAAGTTCTTTTATTGATTAAAAAAAATAGGTACAGATATTATGTAAAGTTATTATAACATCGCCCAACCAATTTGAATAGTTCAAAAAGTTGCAAATGATATTAAAAATACAAGCTTATTTTTAAAGAATTGTAGGTTCCGACAAGCCATTACCACCAATTAGATTAATTTTAGATGTTTGAATACAATAAAATTCAACCATTTTAATACTAGTCCAATTCTGCCATCTCAAGGTAGTAATTAAAAAATAAACACTAATAACTAGCAACAAAAATTGGCAATACTACCTTCCTACAAAATCAAAGTTCAACCAAATTAAATACATCATTAGAATATTACAGCCCTTTTTCAAATTTACACAACTAATTTCCACTTCCACTCAGCCTAAAATTTATTCAGTTTGGAATATTTATAATAAATTGTTCAATCATATGAAAATATATATCAAACAACTATCTAATCATTAGTTATTCTAAAAGTTTCCTCTCCAAAATATTTTAAAAAAAAGTCAAAATAAATTAAACTTTTACTACAAACAGACTAAAAATAAGAAAAAAATTCTCTATAATCTTAACATTATATTAAATCCCAGAATTAAACTAAATTTATATAATTCTACCAATTAAAAAAAAAAATACATAAAACTTTATCAAAATAAGTTTTTGAATTATTATCAAAATTCATATGCAAAACAGGAAACCCCTAAAACAACCTATAAACAATTTAGACAACTTCATCATTCAAAAAAAACACCTATAATACACACCAACAATGAGCTGTTTTCTAACTTTAATTCTAAAACTGACCATTTTAAAAAAATTAACCACTTCCAAAACTACAAAAAAGGTAAAAAAAATAATAAAACTAAACTATATTTTCAGCAAAAAGAGGTACATACATTTAATAATCATTTAAATATATCATTATTTTACATATAAATTGTCGTTAATGTTGTGATAAATCAAAACTAAGCTATTTCCCAAAGAGTAATAAATAAAATATGGTTATGAATACCTTGTTTTATCAAAATTAATAAAAAATATATTTGTTGTGCTGGTGATATTAGTTGATATGGAAAGGGTGTTTAGTTAGACTAGAGATGTAGTAACTTAGTGTTGCGGGAAGTTTAATTCCGAAATTATTAAAAATATAATATTTTTAAGATTTTTTTTTATTTATCTACATGCTTATAATATTTTTAGTGATTATAATCAGTAAAATGTTTTATACAATAAATGTTAATATTGATGAAGAGAATGATATGGAGCAAACTTCTTTAAATATAAAACTATATAATCAAATATACAATAACTTTATAACTAATATTTTGGACCATAATAAGAAAAAACATACCCTTACCTCTAACAAAACATCTACTTCCAAAAAGTCTTGAAATTTTCATATATATAATATATAAAACTTATCTTAATATTATTATTTTATTTTGAAATATTTAAATCCATTATAAAATAACATACATTACTCTACATATAGAAGATTCATAATGTTATATCAACCTTGGTAAAAAGGTTATAGTGATGGTTTCTTGGCAGTCAATTTTTATTTTTCATAGCAGTTTTTGGTTTATAATGGTTTCTATTTTTAAAAACCAAAAACCATAATAAACAGTTTTTAGATTCCAAAAACCAAACCGAACCATGCCATGTCATTCACTAGTTAAAATAATGTAGGAATATAAGTGATTTATAGAAATTTAAAAATAATAAATGAAATAAGGAAGTGGGACTATTATATAATATAAGATTGATTTTAATATTATTTATAAATTGATTTAATAGACGATTAAAAAATATTATAAAATAATTTTAAATAGGATATAGAATTAATTAATAATTTATAAAGTTATAAAATTGTTATTTACAGGTATATTTTAAATTTATAAATATAAAAATTGGTAGGTTTATATAAAATTAAAATTGTTTAATATTAAAATTTTTAAACTAAATAAGCTTAATCTAATAATTATTTTAACAATATTTTATATTAATTAATAAAATTATATTTTTATTTATTATTAAATAATTGTTTTATATATTCATTTATAAACTTTTTGTTTTATTAATTATATTAATTTATATATAAATAAAATAATATTTAAAATAATTTTATTATTATAAATTTAATATTTTTATTTTTTTTAAAAAAAATAATAATAAAATTTTTTATATAAATAATCAAAAATTACACTTATATTTTTAAAAAATAAAATTTTTTAGTAAATTTATTTTAATTAATTTTAATATATTATAATAATATTTATATTAAAAATTATTTATTAATTTTATTATTATAATATTTTCTAAAAAAAAGCTTTTATTAAAAATTAATATTAATAATATCTTTTTTAATATACTTTTAAAAAATCTAAAATAAAGTAAAACTTTTATTTTTAAAAAAACAAAAAAAAAAAAATAAATAATTATTTAATAAAAAAAATTTTAAAATAATAAAACAAAATAAACTCAAAAAAAATTAAAAATTAAGATAAAATTCACCAAAAAAAAATCTATAATTAAATAAAAAATAAAATCAAATATAAACTAAACTAAACTTTTTAAAAAAAAAAAAAAAAAAAAATAATTATCTAAAAAAATAAATATTTTATTAATAATTTAAAGAATAAAATTATTAAAATTAAAACTATTTAAAAAAAAAATCATAGTCTAATTCAGTTAAAAAAAAAAAATAAAAAAAATTAATTTACAATAAAAATAAAAATAAAAAAACAATTTAATTTTAATAAAATTATAAATTTTAAATTAATTTATTTTAATATTATATTTAATATAGTTAAAAAAGAAAAAAAAAATATTTATTAAATAATAATAAATAAATAAAATTAAATAACAAAATTTAAAAAAAAATATAATAATAAAAATTTAAAAAATAATTAAAAAATTAATTTAAAAAAATTAAATAATAAAAATTATAAAAATAATAAAAAAAAAAATAAAGTTGAAGAAAATGAAGAAGATAGTCTAAAAAATAATAAAAAAAAAAAAGAAAAAAAAAAAAATTTATTTAATTTAATTTATGTTTTATTTTAATTTAAGATTTTAATATATTTACTAAAATTTTAAAATTTATATATAAAATAATAATTATTATTATATTTTCTAATTTTTTAATATAATTATAATAAAAATTATATTTTTTTTTTTAAAATATAGTATTATTTTATATATAAATAAGTTTTATAGTAATATTATAATATATTTATAAACCTAAAAAAAAAAATTAAAAAAATAATAAAAAAAAAATAATCTTTAATTTTTTATAAAAAATCTTTAAAAAAAATAAAATTTTTTAATCTTTATTTTTTATATTATTAGATAATTATAAAATAATTTTAATATAAAAATTTTAATATTTTTACTTAATTAATTATTAAAAAACATTTCCAAAATTTTATAAATATTTTTAATCATATTTATTATCTTATTTATAATATATTAACTAAATACAAAATAATAAAATAAAAAAGTTTATTATTTTTATTATTTATTAAAAAAATTATAATAATTTTTAAAATAATATAATTTATACCTATATTTTTAAAATTTATCTAAATTACCCAATTAATTAAAATGTTCTTTTTAATAAAAATATTTTTAATAATCTTATTATAAATATTATAATAATTTATAATTTTTAAATTTTTTATTATTAAATATATAATAAATTAATATTTTTTTTTAAAATTCCAAAATTTTTTATTTTTAAGAATAATAAGTTTAACTTATTAAATATAAATTAATTAATTTTCAAAAAAAAAATAACTCTATAACCAAAAATTTAATTCCTTAATATAATTAATTTAATAATAAATATATTCAATAATTATATTTATAATAAAAAAAGTAAATATTAATATTATAAAATATAACAAAAATATAAATATAAAATAATTATTTATATTAAAATTATTACATTTTTTAATATAAAAATATTAAGTTTTTTATTAAAAAAATATTAAATATCTTATTTTTATAATTTTTATTTATTATTATTTTATATATAAAATAACAATAAAATAAAAAAACTAAAATATGAATAAACTAAATAATATAAAATTAAAATAATTTATCTTTCAATTTAAAAATTTTATATTATATTATTAATATTAAATTTTTAATTTTATTAAAACTTTTTTTTATAATATAAATTATTAAAAATGTTTAAAATCAAATTTTTTAATATTAATTTATTTTTATTATTATTTTTTTAAAAATTTAATAAAAAAAATATTTTTTTAATAATAAAATAAAATAAAATAAATTATTATATTATAAAATTTAATTAAAATTAAAAAATTAATAAGATAAGATTGTATAAAATTTTTATTAATTTAAAAAAATTTTTATAAAATAATAGCTATTTAAATTAATAAATTAAAAATTTTTTATAAAATTTATAAATAAATTTTATAATATTTTTATTTTATTATAAATAATATATTAATCTTTTATAATTATATTTTTTCTATTTATTACCAATAAATAATTATAATCAAAAAAGATTAAACTATTAGTATATTATTAATAATAAAAATTAAAATATATACATTACTTTATATATAAATATTTTAAATTTTATAAATAAAATATTTACTATATAAATAAAAAATTATAAAATTATAATTGTTGTTTTTTAAAAAAATTTTTTAATTTTAATTTTTTAAAATAATAATTATAAATAATTTTTTGTTAGTTTTTTTTAATTAATTAAATTTTTATTTTTTATTAAAACTTTTTAAAAAAAATATAATATTATTATTGGCTAAAAAAATAAAAATTATTTTTAAAATTTAAAGTTATAATATTTAAAAAATTATTAAATCTAAAATCTTAAAAAATTATAAGATTTTAATAATTTTAAATATCTAAATTTTTCTAAATAAAATAATATTTATTATTATTTTTGCTTATTAATTTAATAATAATTAAAAATTTTATAAATATTTTATAAAATTTAAATAATTAATTAAATATTATATTAAAAAATATATTATTAAAGTAATTTCAAAAATTATTAATAATTATAATTTTAGATATTATTTATATATAATTATTATTAATAATATTAATAATAATTATATTATAATTAACTTCCTTATTTAAAAATTTAATAATATTAAAATTAAAATTTTAACTAATCTTAAAAATAATAATAATTTAATAAAATTTTTTAAAAATACTATTATTTAAATTTTTTTAATATAGAATAAAAATTAGTTTTATTTATTTTATTTTGTTTATATTATTTAATTAATAATAAATAATTTTATCAATAATATTAAAAAAATAATTAGTAATAATTATAATGTTATCTTACCTAATATTAAAAAATTTAACAAGTTTTATAATATATTATCTTTATTTTATAAAATATTTTTTATAATAAATTATTTTATTTTTTATTTATATATAAAATAATATTATATTTAAAATAATATAAATTTTTTTATTAATTAAAAAAAATAAATATAAATATTATATAAAATTATTATAATATTATTTAATTAATTTAAATAGTTTAAAAAATTGTAAATAATATTAAAAATATAGGTCTATTTTTAAAAAATTATAAATTCCAATAAGTTATTATTGTTAATTAAATTAATTTTAAATATTTAAATATGGTAGAATTTAATTATTTTAATATTAGTTTAGTTTTATTGTTTTAAGGTAATAATTAAAAAATAAATATTAATAATTAATAATGAAGATTAATAATATTATTTTTTTATAAAATTAAAATTTAATTAAATTAAATATATTATTAAAATATTATAACCCTTTTTTAAATTTATATAATTAGTTTTTATTTTTATTTAACCTAAAATTTATTTAATTTAAAATATTTATAATAAATTATTTAATTATATAAAAATATATATTAAATAATTATCTAATTATTAATTATTTTAAAAACTTTTTTTTTAAAATATTTTAAAAAAAAATCAAAATAAATTAAATTTTTATTATAAATAGATTAAAAATAAAAAAAAAATTTTTTATAATTTTAGTATTATATTAAATCTTAAAATTAAATTAAATTTATATAATTTTGTTAGTTAAAAAAAAAAATATATAAAATTTTATTAAAATAAATTTTTAAATTATTATTAAAATTTATATATAAAATAGAAAATTTTTGAAATAGTTTATAAATAATTTAAACAATTTTATTGTTTAGAAAAAATATTTATAATATATATTGATAATAAGTTATTTTTTAATTTTAATTTTAAAGTTGATTATTTTAAAAAAATTAATTATTTTTAAAATTATAAGAAAGATAAAAAAAATAATAAAATTGAATTATATTTTTAATAAAAAAAAATATATACATTTAATAATTATTTAAATATATTATTATTTTATATATAAATTGTTATTAACATTATAATAAGTTGAAATTAAATTGTTTTTTAAAAAATAATAGGTAAAATATAATTATAAATACTTTATTTTATTAAAATTAATAAAAAATGTATTTATTATACTAATAATATTAATTAATATAAAAAAAATATTTAATTAGATTAAAAATGTAATAATTTAATATTGTAGAAAATTTAATTCTAAAATTATTAAAAATATAATATTTTTAAAATTTTTTCTTATTTATTTATATATTTATAATATTTTTAATAATTATGATTAATAAAATATTTTATACAATAAATATTAATATTAACAAAAAAAATAATATAAAACAAACTTTTTTAGATATAAAATTATATAATTAAATATATAATAACTTTATAACTAATATTTTAAATTATAATAAAAGAAAATATATTTTTATTTTTAATAAAACATCTATTTTTAAAAAATTTTAAAATTTTTATATATATAATATATAAAACTTATTTTAATATTATTATTTTATTTCAAAATACTCAAATTTATTATAAAATAATATATATTATTTTATATATAAAAAATTTATAATATTATATTAATCTTAATAAAAAAGTTATAACAATAATTTCTTAATAATTAATTTTTATTTTTTATAATAATTTTTAATTTATAATAATTTTTATTTTTAAAAACCAAAAATCATAATAAACAGTTTCCAGATTCCAAAAACCGAACCGAACTATGCCATGTTATTTACTAAATAAGATTGCTTTAGCTATTTCACAAAGAGATAAGTGAATAAATATAAGTTGACCAATAAAGTTCCAAGATAGAACTATCATCATCCAAATCTTATATACATGATGAGATCCCATACATAACCAATTGTATATCAGTCGGTTCATCATCTTAGCTTCTCACCAGTCGGTTAACCAACAAGCTAACTGGTGGAGAGCTAACTGACTAATAATTCATCAGTTCATGTATTATACCAAAAACCAACTAGATAGTCCAGTGTTATAAATACTGGTTGTTTCATCTAAAATAAGAAATATCAAAAGAGGGCAAATCTAAGAGTCCAAAAAAGACAGCTGACAATCCTAATAAGCAGAATCCAAGAATTTATAGCTTAAATCTTTCTGTGGGATAAAAGGGTGTCGAAACAAGAACTATGTTTTGTCATGCCAAGGATTTCCGTATTAGGACGGAACATGGCTTGGTCGTAACAAGAAGTATGTTGACTTATAAGGTCATGTTAGATGTGTTTATTCTGACAATACACCAGCTATAGAATTCCTTTCCTTCTTCATCACTTTAATACCCGGGTCCCTTCTGAATACTGGAAACCTGTAAATTGCACATATAAAACCAATACATTCCCACAGAAGGACAGCACACAACAATTGAAATTTTCTTGCAGTTCAAGAAGTAAGCAGGAAAAGGCAAGTATGATCTACAAGATATGTAGGCGGAACGCCTAGCCGTCAATGCCGTTAACCATTCACATTTACGTTTTACGATGAATTCATGAAGACTTTTGAATAACTTATTTTCCGTATACTTATCACTGAGAGTGAGATGTGATTCAATATCACTCTGCTATAAAGAATATGCCGTGTGCACTATATTTACATACTAAAACTACAGAGCACAAGCTTAGTGTTTTCTATTTCAAATCACTTAAACCTGGTCATCGGTGACTTAGACGTTATTCATGGTTGAATCGCTGAAGCTGAGAAGCTGCTGCAGCGTTTCATATCCATCATTGACCAAAACGGCCCAAATTTCATCGACTGTGTCATCCTAACTGGATAGATTAGGCCAAAACTAACAGTAAAGGTGGAGGAGTTTTTTATTACTCAAGCTCAAACAATCTACAATATTTGGTATCGCAAAATATTCGAAACTACGGCTTGCTTGAATATTGCATTCGTTACTAGATTTTACATTTAAGGTCATCTATATGCTAGAAGATCAGCAAAATTAACACCAATAATTACTTAATCCCATTCTTTTTAACTATCATAACCTTCTCCTATCTTAAAAAATTTATTAGAATTAAAAAGGGTTTTTCAGTAGTCTTCTTTTTAAATTATGGCGTCGGATTGCCGAGAGCTGGTCACTCATGATAAGATCCTCCCAGCTCACACCTGAAGCACCGAAAGGGGCCATCCAAACATTTGCTTTCTTGGCGAACCCTCCCCGCTTGCCTAGAATCTTTGATAAGGCTCCTGTACCATGGGGAGATTCAAACTTTTTTCGATCATGGTCGTCTTCCTTCATTCCAACCAGTTGGTGGTGCAACCAACCCTTAATCCGGTTCTCTATAGCCACAGCTTGTGCAAACTCCTACATTGCATGACTCTGTCAGCGTTCTTGATTCATTGTATTGAGTCCAATCCTTAAAGTTGACGGAGTGACCTCCAGCTACTTTAAACCGAAAAGACTCACAGGATGATCCTTTGCCTCCGGCACAAAACCGCTGTCCAAAAGATATATATTTATACCCTCACCCTGCGAAGCTTCGAGCCATGTTTCTCGTTGTGCTCCATAGGTAGCAACCCCTCGGCGTAAATCTAGGGCGGTAGGTGGAGGGGTTGACATTACCCGTACGTCAAACGGAAGATCTAGCTCAACTAACGTGTCGCGTTTTTGTAAGCCTGGAGGTTTGGGTGCTTTTGCCATCTTCCTCGGAATACGCTGTACTGAGTGTGTTAGGTTTCCAAGCGCCCGCTTCTGCGTACTGTGTCCTTGGTTTGCTCTCCTCTCGGCTGCTCTGGCTAACCACTCCTGCCTCATTACCCATTGAATCTTCCTTTTCTCTTCTTCCCCCAATTTTTTGTTCGTATTGGCCACCGATACCACGTTGAAAACCCCTGCCATCTACACCCATCAAGTTAACAGCAAGCACGTGAGTTGATAAATTTGGCTACCCAAAACAGACTCGTATACGGAATATGCTTGTCTCGCAAGCTAGATCTGACCTTCACACAAAACGAATATGCCGACTACTCTCTATGATTGGCAAATTCGGGAACCTCGAAAAAATGACAGAACACCAAAGCAGCTAAAATGCGGACCCCGACTCACCTTTGAAAGAAAGTCTTCCTCTTGTTCTATAAAACTCAACGCATGTTCGTTTGTAACGGAGAAAATTACACAAAACGGCCGGAACGGTAGAGATCGAAATTCCCATTCCGCACAATACCATGTTGGTCGACCTTCCGTACCAGTTTCTTCCCCGAAGTGATGATCTAATTTTTCGTCCAATTCCTGGCGAACATCCTCTGACATTCCCTGGGAGGATTGCAGAATTATAGCGACTGAAGTTTCCTCCTTATCTTGAATGGAATCTGGCCATCCAAATTTGGTGCGAACTCGGTCTAGATTGCTCCTCTTCGAGTTGTTTAGTGTATTATTGCCGGAAGCACTGAAGTTCTTAAAATGTTCCCTGCTTGGTGGTTTATTTACCTCCGGGACGTGTCGTGGCTCAATAGTGATACTGAGAGCTCCATGAAGTAAGGCGGAACCAACGAAAAGGATCCTAGCTTTCATCGGGCCTGTTTATCTATTATAGATGTATTGGGTTTTCTAGCCTCAGCTTACCGCGTCAGAGAACAATTATACGACCCAGTCTCTGCTGTGTGTGTGAAGAGCACACCTCAGTAGAATAGCGTTAAGAAACCTATTGCTAATTTTCTGTCAACAGGGAAAGGCATTTTGGGCGACCGAGAATTGTACGCCTTGTAGCCTACTATATAGACCACCAGTCCGAATATTTGCCATTGCGGCAGTATTAATTTTGTGGAGGTGGTCCAGGCTGGAGGGGTTGGTGCGGCGCATTTACCAGGAGAGCTGGATTACTAACATCACATCCCTCTCCGAAACGTTCGAAACGCGAAAGAGTTAGTCTACAGTTACTAGCGCCGCCACTGCTTACCTCGCGGCCCCACACAGTGCAATAAACGCTGTAGTTAGGGTGCATTGGACATACTACGAGACTAGCATTGGACTTGCAATGGTCTTGCAAATATCTTGTAATAGACTTCCCTCGGGCCCTCGTCACATTAATTTAAAGCTTCCTCGTTTCGACAACTGCATCAAGGAATTTTGGCAACTCGTACGTATGAGAAACCACTCGACCAACCGGGGCACAGCAGCGCAGCAAAACGACCCGACTTTGAAGAAGTTGTGGCGAAGGTCGAAATTTCGTCTCAGGGAACAATGCCTTCGCGCTATAGACCGACTATTGTCATTTGCCAACCAGCATAATTCTCGGAAATTCGAATTCTAACGTACTGAGGCACAGGTCCGCGACCCCGAAAAAGTTACAAATCGCTCACTCCTAGTGCAAGAGTAAGTAGAAACCTAGCGGCCTTTTAGCGTGGAGCTCTGTAGAAGGTGCATTATGTTTGCAGCCATCTCTCTGCTCTCCGTGTCATATTTTTGGAGGTCTATCGACGACCTAGAACCGCGGCTGATTAGACCGGATGATTGGCCCAAGCCTCATGACACAGAATTCCTAAGTAGACGTATTAAATAATAATACTCAGCACTACAAGCACCGCATGGATACAGTTCAAATTTGCATTGAAACTTTAGCTCGGAGCCCCAAGCAACGTTTATTATATCATCAAAATAAAGGCTCGCTTAAAAGACAGTGTAATGCTAAGTATCGCGAGAAAAGATAAAGAAATGAACTATTCATATCCATATGCCTGCATATCAATGTCGCTCAATCAGATTCATCTTCGCCCACAGCATGATCCTCCCCGCCAGTAGCTCCGAGATAAAAGCTAATAGCCTTTTCAAACGCTACTTTCCGCCGCTGTTCAAGAGCATCCGCCTCAGGCTTAACATCAACCGGCGCCTTTTCCAGCATAACCTTGGATAGTTCCAAGCTTGCCTCCTGACTCTTCTCAATATTCCGCCTCACAAGACCTATGAACGTCCTGGTCAGAATTTTATATCGATACCCTGCGTTGGACAGAGACTTACCTCCGACGTGTAGTTTGTCAAAGTTGGGCTTATTCTGCATTAACAGCTCTAGCTGGGTCTCCGTTAATGTCACAATGACATTCATCTTATCCAGCGTTTGCCGTGTCTCCTCAGCGGTGGGATCAGTGCCCTAAATGATGTTAGTTATGGATCCGTAGAGCGTATGTACATATCAAGGGCGTAGTGAGATCGGGTCTCGACTTACATCGTATTCCTTGATACCCTTCCTAATCGTAGAAACTACGGAATTGCTCTTTTGTCCGAGCTTGATGGCGTCTCCTAGTTTAATGCCGGTGCCTTTAGCTAGAATCTTGTTGGCCTTGCCGACCTTACGCTCGATGTCCGAAAGGTTCTTTGCGACTTTATCCATTGTAGTAAATTCTGTAAATGAGATGCGTCGGTGTAAATAGATGTAGTTTGTGAGTGTTGAATATAATATTTGAAGGTATTCTCTGAGTGGAAGCAGTGGTGTCGTGGAGAGAGGTTGAACAATCTGTAGAAGCTGACAGTCATATATATACAAAATGACCGAGCATGCAAAGGCTCTATCTACGGATATCCGGCTCTATATTTGGACGTCCAAGTCGTGTCTCTTCTTCGCACAATATATGCGTGTTACAGTGTAAGTCGGCTAACCTAATTTGCAAGGCTGAACCGATCAAGCCTTGAAACAACCGCAAGTCTATAAGAGACCTTATAACTGTGAGTCTCGTTTCTGGACGGACGAGTGCGCTGTTGACCGATCGACGGACATGTTGTTGTGTTGCTGCGTTGAGCAACGTAGATCCGTAGCAGCCAGCCAACGCAAGAAGAAGATTCCTTCTTCGCCTCATCATCAACCTCATCTCCTCAGTTCATCTTCGATACAGCTATAATGCGTTTTACTGTCGCAAAGAGAAGCGGGAGATCGAGGGTACCCATTATGTCGGCAAGGGTGCGAGTTTGACCCCTGAATTTCAATACAATACGACGGAGAGCCCGGTTAGTGACGAAGGGTTTCACCAGGGATGACTAGGAATGAAGTTGTTTGACACAAACGTCATATCTCCGATATTAGACGGCTGTTACTTAAGCAGCTGTCTTGAGTCTCTTCAGCATTATAGCATCGCGGATTACCTATCGAGTTCGAAAGCAGTACAGAAAACATATGAAGATATTGTGGAGTTGCTCCGGCGGAAGGGCATTGATATAATTAACGGCCCTTGCGAGTCCCCCGCCAGTAATAAGCATCTATGCGAGGCACTCATATTTGGGCGAGAAATGTCCTTCAAGAAGCCCAAGGGCGCCACTTCGTACGCGGGTTCCAAGCAGAGATTTGAACACTGTAGGATCCACTTTCTTGATATATATCGGCAGTACGATGCCTATAACTAAATTATCATATTATCACTTTTTAGCATGGGGCGGAATACTGAAGAAAAGCAGGGAAGATCTCGCGCTTGCCTGTGAGAGGGACATCAGAGGGTACTCATTTTTGACCCGAGATGACAATATGCACAAACATTTCGATCTGGCATTGAGAAACTAGGGATCAACGCCTACTTTATCCCCAAAGTCCCCATTGTAAGATGACATTGGTAAGAGGACCCTTGAACACCAAAGTAAGCCTTGGGGTATAGATACGTGGTTTCTAATTATAATATTTTGCCGTTTAGAAGTACCCTACACCGCCTTTTAATAAGCCCTACGGCGCGATCATATATGCTACCACTCTGGAAAAGTATATAAATCCCTGAAATCGCCGCTTGCTAGAGTCCTGTCAATGCAGACACCTTAACACTGGGCGACCGGTGTAGAAACCGTGCCGAGACTGAACCCGATGCGGTATACTGGTATAGTCGCAATGTGCAACTCTTCCTTAGACATCCCTCCCCTTGTTGTATTGTTGTTATTATTTTCTTTGGTAGCCGACGAGCTGTCGATTGTACTGACCAGCTGGTGCTTCTCTGAAGGGCTATAATGATGTAACTGATCAATCCGATAGAACTATATCCACTATACATCCCCCTTTCAATGGAAATTTACTTCCAGCACACAGTCGTATTCGTGTATGTCGCGAGAGACAGTGTCGCAGTTCGCGGTAAGTATTCAGCTCCAACATCCGCTCGTGACATCGCATTGTTGCATTGGCAGGAAGAGTTGGCAGGTTGGCAGTTGGATATGGCGGTATTTTTAGACCGACCTTATGGTCACTAGCTAGTCCGTGCAATTGACGGAAGGATGTTGAAGGACACTGAAGGAACTAGAGCGTAGGTCGGAACAGAGTACTTGGAACGTTCCTGTGTTGGGATTGTTTGTTTGTCCTTTCAACACTGCTGTTTTGGGCACCAAGGAACGGGTTAAAAAAAAAGGTTTTTGCTCGCTCAAAAAAATGGCAAAAAGAAATGACCAATGAGCGATTCGAACGCCCAGCCTTTCGATTTCACGAACTTGATGTTTCAAAGTCCTCTGGAGTCGAACGCGCTACCGTTGCGCCAATCAGTCTGGAGGTGGTTGAAGACAATCGAAGGAAAGTGCCCTTATAAAGTAACCATAAAGCCCGCACACCACAGGAGGAGTACTCGCAAGTCGAGAACCAGCATACTTCTACTAGCCTCTCGGACAATGCCAAATAATCAATGCTAAGCGATCACGGCCCGTGCCTACAATCGTCTGACAGGGCTGATCTATCAGGAGATCTTGCAGGCTTTGTTCTCTTTATGTGCCATGCGTGTTGCATAGTTCACATTGGCGAGCTTACGGCTTCGGCGACTCCATTCGTTGTTGTATCTTTCTTTTTTTAGTGATGTTAGGCATAGGCTGTAAGGGGAGCTCGACGCAATAAGCCCGCCTAAACATTCGTGTTCGTGATTTAAAACTGTGAAGCGTCAACATCCAGGGCACGAGCATCGCGAAATTATCACAGAGCCGTTATCTGTCGCAGCCGATACGAGAAACTAGTCCTAATATAGTTTTTCTGCTGGCAAGGATTCTGACTGTACACGTCCGGGGTGGACACCTGACGAAAAGGCTGCCACTCGATTAGCGAGTTCGATGGACGCCCAACACTACCAGCTGAAGATTCCACCGTTGAGATACGGCTCGATTAGTCACAATTGGTTGGCTAAGCTTCATTCGGCGCTGTCAAAAAAACGGACGTCTACACCGATATGGCCAAGTTCGTCGGTCTGCACGAGATATTGGAGAGTGCTGCATGTTGGATGGTCTGTGTCCTGTCTGTTTGTTCCTTCGTTGGACGCAGCTTATCCGGACGTTGAAGGACGGTTTCGAGCAATCTCTCAAGCCATTTCACCAATCTGGCACTGGAATACCGGTTAAAAGACGAGATACGGAGTGGTTCCTGGCTGTGATACCTACAAATATGTATGAAAGTGTCACGGTAATTTCCCCAAGGCATCCAGACAGTGAGAATGCCAATACGGAGATGGAAGGGGTAGATCTCGACGCCACACAAGAGGCACAGTTCGTATTCTATATTGAACAATGCCATAGCTCACTATACAGCATGTAGCCTGAAGGCCTCCCGGGTTTTCTATCCACAGGAACCTGATGTATCCCATCGCGCAGAATTTGTGGGTGTGTCTTGGTAGCGGTGCTAACAAGTCGTGGTGGGGGCGGGAGGAAACTCACAACTTTTTACACAGGATCATGCGTCTGTACAGCGCACAGCAACCTGTGCTTTTATAAGATGGATGGTGCCCGCTTTTGTCTAAGTTCTGATCTCATACGATCATGACAATCAAAGCCATTATATCGATAACTACCCCATCGATCCATTGTTTGGACTCGATCCCGATAACTTGGGCCCGCATCGCGCTATCTCCAAGGGTGTCGAAATGGGTTTTACTACTTTCGCTTGGGCGATCGGAATCGCTAATCTGGTCGGGAGCTTGAGTTCCGCTGTGGGGTCTGGATTTATCGTCTTTACATATTTGGTGCTTCCGATCAAACGTCATTTTCGACATTCTTTGATCTTGAACCTTGCGATCGCTGGTACGTATTCTCTGTATCTGAATTTTTCCATTTTAATGTACTTCCGTATTTACAGACCTTTCAAATGCAATATCGTCCCTAACTGTAACCTTGTTGCTAACCAACATTTTGACTATAGATTTCATCTGCAGCATCAATAACTCAATCAGCGGCTCCTGGCGTCTAGCAAATCGACAAGAACTACCCGTTAGCAAGGGTTGCATCGCCAACGGCTTTATAGAACAGGTCTCCGTCCAAGGCACCGATACCTCCATCTTCGCCATCGCCGTCGTAACAGTCTGGGCACTCACCCGCGGAACCCTCATTCGAGAACATCTATCTCGTACCACTACATTCCTCATCTGCGCATCATGCTGGATCCTCCCTCTCGCCAATGCCACCGCTATTCTAGTTATGGGGCGGTACGGCCCTGTATCTGGGAATTGGTGTTGGATTAAGGTTAAGCCGGTTTACTTTCGATATGTCATGATGCATGGGTGGAGATTTGCGTTTATATTCAGCGAGATTGTGATGTATACGTACTTGCACATCTATCTTCGAAGGAGATTTGCGGAGATCGACGATCGTCTGAAGCTCAACTCTGGTAGCAGTAGCAAGTCGAGAGATAGGGGTACAATCTTCATGGACGCACTAGGAAGCCCGAGACAGGCGGCTAAAACACAATCACAAGTCAAGCTAAATGAAGTCGAAGATGCTGCGGTAGATAGCAGCTCTAACGCCGAGTTGGGAGGGGTATACGTCGAAAGGGACATTGAGCAGTATTCGATAGCACAAAGATGGACCGCAGACGGCCTCGATGATAAAAACACAGGACCCGATCTCGTCACCACGATAGTATCTCCAAACAGCCAAGTCCAAACGCCTGCCAGCGCAACTTTCAAGCGCGCCAAAACATCGAGGCTACAGAGGTTGAGATTCCAGTTCGCCCACCCCTTCGCCCACCGCAGCGCCGAAGATGACGACCTCTACGACCAAGAGGAAGACCGTCAAAAGGGGAAAAATAGCGATGCCGCAAGCTCAACTTCGCGATCCAGGCGCGTTCGACGAATCCTGTTACTAAACGCTTACCCTGCTATGTATATCTTACTATGGATCCCAGGGATTATCAATCGATTGGTGGAGGCGACTGGGAATCGCAGTAATGTAACTGCTCTGCTACAAGCGAGTACGCAGTTTGTCGGGTTGGCGAATGCGATCACCTATGGCTGGAACGAGAGGGTGGGAACTCAACTCCGGGACACGATTGCGGGGTGGAGAGCGGGGACTCGGGATGTGGTTGAGTTATCGCGTTAGCGTTTGTGTGTGTAGGGGTCTAGACCTGCTTTTAGATTTTTGGTGTTTTGGTGTTTGAGGTTTCGTCTTATCCTAGTCCTTGTTTTAATTAACTCGTGCAATAATATCTTCGTCTCAATACTTTAATTGCTATATCTCGGCGGCTCTAATTGTATTCTGCCTAGGATAAGGCCTATAAACTGAGATATTGCCACCGAGCCCCCAGGATGGGATAGGCCCATTTGTGCGAGAGTAACCGCGTGCTGTAGCGGATTCCAAAATATTAAAGTTTTAAAACTAAAAATCGTGAGGACTCGTCTAATTCTAGACCCGGGCAAGATGCTACCCTGCCGACGGCTTTCGCCGAGTAGCTTTTGATTGCGGAATTCAATTTGTTGCCGCTACCATACTTGTGCGATTTAGCAATTACAACTAGCCGCCTACAAGCCCTTAACAGTGACGGCTCCCTGCGGAAGGGTTTATTTTAGAGGTACAGCCGCCAGAATCGGATCCGCCACGGCGGGTTGAGTGGTAAAAGCAGGTGTTGTCTTGCTTCCATCAACAATCCTCTGTTGCTCTGCAGCCAGGATAAGAGCAGGGCCCAAGGCGGCACTCTCTGCCGCTACATATATATATAGAAGTAAGTCCGGTTCGACGAAGGCCCTAGTCAAGAATTTGATGATATTGCCGCCAACGATAGGGATAAGGCCGAAAATCACATTGGCATCAAGGACAATCGGGTCGGAAACCACTAACTATAGATTCTTGGTAGACGATTGATTCAGACTTACTGTAATTCAATATTTAAAATATTTATGTTCTGCTCATTCCTTAAGTAGAATGATGCGCTATCACCAATATGTGGGCCAATGACCTCATTTATAACTGATAAGTGAATAAAAGCGGTAAAATATGAGCTAAATCACCACCACCGGTATAAAATGCGCGGCAGGGATAACTCGGCACACCAGAAGCTTTACAATGGGTTTCGCCGTCGGAATTTTAGATTGCGCCAGCTATCCTAAAGGACGATCCGGAGGCTGAAGCGGGTAGAGACCGGGTTTTACAAGTTGTCCCACGTTCCTCACAGCTCTAGCGCATCTTTTGCGTGTGTTCGCATTATTAAATACACACTATTAGTACCACATTTATGCAAGGCCACTCCATATACTACTGTGATAGCAGCGAAAGATTATGTCAAAAAGGTATCCTTTTGTGATAGTTAACGTACTAACTTTCGACAGCTATTGGCGACGTGTTGTGAAGTTCAGCGCCACACCAGGTTCAAATTCCCGTTAACAGAGCGTTTGGGATAAGGCTAATGCCTAAGCATAATAGCTACCCCACATCCCGGCACAGGTTTTGTCTGACGAATGTCTCGGCAAGGTTGCAGAAGGCCATTTTCGTACATGGTGGAAGTTAAAACACCATAACCCCACGGGGTCCTTGGGGAGCTCCACCAGACTTTTAAATCACAAGTACTTATATATATACCCGAATAACCTCCTAGTTCAATTTTATCTCGGCAACGCTGCAAACTGTCCTCAAAAATGGTAGTCAATTAGACTAATCTATCTGAAACCCCTTACACGTTTAAAGTGACCAGATGCATTAAAACTGACCCCATTGACGGGGTTCAGGACGGTACCTCCCGCCCAAGACCGTTGGGCCTCAACACAAAAACTGCAACAATCCCTTGTCATACCTCGCTAGAGCCCCCATGTCGGGCAGGGATCAACGGATGTGGAATAGCCCGACTTCAACGTTCAACAATCGACGTCCCCTTTGGGAAACCCTTGTGAGACGGAAACAGACGTATCGGGCATTCCGGAGGAGACGTATGTACCACTATTAAGCCCTTTTTGTTATTCTTTCTCGGGTGGCGGTTCGATCGCGTCTTCTTTATCTTGGTGGATACCTCATTGTCCTTCTCGGATCGAACTTTACGATAGTTATTACCGTGCAGCTGGAACCTTTAAAGCTCTCCGGTTGTCTGGTGCCTGGTCGGGGAACTTCTTGTGCTGGTATTGGTACTGGTAGCCGTGGAGGCCTAATCAAGAGGATCGGATCTGCTTCTCCCACCGAAAGGATCAGGTACCGTCGAATCGGTACGGTACGTCGTCGTCACTAAGTTTAAACTGACCTGCTGCGACTAATTTTGGCCTCAGGATCAAGAAGCCATGGCTATCACTCGCCTTTTCGGCTTTAGAAGAAGAAAGAGCTCCGACATTCCACCCGAAGTCGCTGCAGAACACGCCCGCGGTAAGGTCCGCTCCGAATACATAGTCCACTCGTAGGGTCGTAAGGTTATGCAGGATTAATGCTAACTGAGTACTTCTTCTAGACGAAAACAACAGGAGCTTTTACTCCAATATCGAAGAAAACATGAACTTCGAAGCATTAGTTTTGAATATGATGAAGGAGAAAGGGAGGGGTAATGGAGGGTATGGTGCTGGTGCTTCACTACTGGATGTAAGGCCAGGGACAAGAAGCTCGGGTGGAGACTCTTCTTATCGTGGGGGAGGTAGTAACTCTGGACAATCGTTTGGGGCTCATAGCTTGAAGGGCAGAGGCGTATCATCGTCTGCTTACATCGCTATTCCATCGGGCACGAGTGGGAGATAGGAGGCCATTGCAATATTGTTTCTAGAAGCGTTTCAATTCATGTTCATAATTTCAGGTATTTTGGCTTTGGTGGTAGGCCATATAGTCTCTGTCACTAACCCACTATTCCACAATGCTAACCTCGCATTAACCGCAGGAGCCGGCATTCCGTCGTCTAACGTAAAAAAAGTTACATCTGCTCCCCCGAATCTAGACATGACAAACAGTCAAAGAAACCCATCGGAGTAGTTGTATCGACCTCTTCGTTAATCCATGGACATCGCAGATACGCCTCTCAAAAAGAACATCCATCAATTTCCATTTGTCCTCGGATCAATTAGCCGAATCGTATACCCCCCCATACGATCATCTCCCTCTTTTCCTATTTCTTTCTCTGCCTCAATGTCAGCTCCGATACTTCGAATGCTAGCTTCCATATGACTCTCAATGAAATCCGCATCTGGGCTTCGGTAAACGATATTTGGAAGACGTGGCGCAGTTGCCGTATCTTTCTTTGGGGCCGAAGTTGTGGTTGTGGTGGTGGGAGACGTGGAACTAGCCAGGATACTATTCCTCCTAGCCTTCGAGTTTCTCGATCTTGAGATAGTGGCCGAGCGGGCTAGTGTTCCGAGGTGTTGGGCGCCTAAGGCGGTTTTTTGGGAGACTTTGCGGGTAAGGGAGGCGATGTATTCCTTGAGGGTTTTCTTGTCTTTGGGTGGCGGCGGTGGAGGTGGTGGTGGGTTTGGGTCTGCGAAAGAGGTTTGCGGCATATCAACCTCATATTAGCAACGTGTTCTGCCGGTTGGAGCTATCGCGATTGCCTCATGGCAACGGAGCGGTGACTGGAGGAGGAGCTTACCGTCCATCTTTAAAATAGTCGCTAGATGTCGGTGGTAGAGATTGGGTGTGCAACGATGCGGCAACTCGGGTAGGCTTCAGGATATGGGTGTGTCGATTGGTGATGATGGTGGTTTGATCAAAGAGGTGGGTATACTGGAGGCAAAAATATGATCGCACAGTAGCTTGCGATACATATGTCATAGGCTTTGCCATTGGTACACTCCTAGCCTTTTGGGTCAACTTCCAAAGCGTGAAGGAAATCGCTTTCTTCGTTGGAGGATAATGAAGCGACGTAGAATATTGTAGTAGCTTCCTTCCATGTTGGCGCCCAGGCAGGTAGCTGTGAATTTGGCGAAGCTCTTAGACTACAATGTCTTGATTTATCGCGATATCGATCTTGGACATTTACTACAAGATAGCTCTAGTATTAGATGAACTTGAGGGAAAGATTATGATATCGAAGGTGTATTGCAGATTATTTAGGAGCTCCAGTTGCAGATACACTGCTATTTCTACTTTTTAGACTTAAGGGAGCGGCTAATTCCGTCCCAATAAACCCACAATTCCTCTCAACAGAAACTATATCACGTGCCTCTAGAATATATTAATAACGGTGGCCACGTGGAATAAGTGGATTGGTAGTCGATAAGCCTACTGCAAAGCTCCTGAAGTTAATTAATCCAAATTACAGTATGCATTGCATGAGCTCACGAGCTTGGCGCGCCATCCGACAGGGCCGAGGATGGCTGCGCCTGAGCATTAGATTGAATATTCGAATTAAGAGCTATTTGAATCAGCTGGGACCAATTCGGTGCTCGAGGAAAGCGTTTTACCTGTTTAGATCCCTGGAACCTTTAGATATATACAAGAAGATATAATAACCTTTGCGAGTGCGATCAGAGGCAAGGGTTCCGCGATCAAGTAAGAGCGCATTTGTCTAGAAGCAGTGCGCCACCTCATTTGCCGCAGTGGTAGCGACCCCGGTAGGGTGTCGATTCTAGCAGAGAACTGGGATCACCTTGCAGAGAACAAACGACTATTCCCCATTCCTCAAACTTGAATTTGCAACTACGTACTCCTAGGCCTTAAACCTTAAAGGCGGTAAATTCATGGAGTAGTATCTTTATCGAACTACCTGAAAGGCTCCCGCTGGCGATAACGTAGTAGGGGATGGTTATTATGGATAGAGAGTCATCCGATTTCCTAATCGTGGTATATTTCTATATCAACCAAAGCCAAACGTATCCCAACCCATCTTAACGCGCGAGTGGTATATCTATGATACTTCGTTTGTATTTGCATCGGCTCGTCTCTCGGCAGCCATCTCGACTCAGAGATAAACATGTTCTCGCTCCCTCCGAAATTCAACCCTCGTCATATAACGGGTGCATACGAATCAATATCATATGTGGTTTTTGCCATCGCTTTCTAGCCCTATAGACTTAATTAATCATACCCGGCGAAATCTACAGCGTATTGCGACCTCGCTCGCTGCAAACTTGCATTTTATTTACTCAGAAACACGACGCGAGGGGGTCTACCATCCCAAACTTTCTACCGTTCAAATAGGACCACCAGAAAAAAAAAAAATGGGAGGAAAAAGGACACCACAAGGGTACCGTATCCGCGGCTGTGGCCGATGGGTCCAAAGACCACCAGTCCTTCACCGAGAGAATGCGATTCTTACCGAAATTGGAGGTGTGTGGCGATCGATATACATTTGAATTCTGCAATCTACCGAATCCACTACGTTGGACTAACTGGAAGTAGAGAGGAACAATATCAGATCCGGGGATGGAAACTCTGAGGGGAACAGAAAGGAGACTACGGAAGACGACGTGGAAAAACGATAGTAGCCCGGGAGGCTGTATCACTATATCCTGGCAATCCCTTAAAAACAGAGCCCTGATACTTTACATAACCTCAGCTCCTAGATTCTCCTAAAAGATCTCAATTGAATTTGGAGTTTTGAGACCCAAGTATCCTTTGTTTATCCGTCTCTCGAACTTGAGGATACACTCCAGCCAAAACTAGCCTAATCTCACACTCTGATTGAATCTACAGTCTTCGCCTATTTATTTAACTTCGGGGTGAAATCCTAACGATTGTGATGCCGCCTACCCACGCAAAGTAGACGGAAATTTGTTCGGGTGGCCTAGCTATATATATCCCGTGTAAGCCTTAGCATACGCTCTATGCGACCATAGCGTTCCCACAAATACGTATATACTTCTACGCTCGCTCATCGAAATTCGACTCTTCAAGCCATCTATTCCCTTTACCGCCGCTAGCAAGCCAGCTTACGATGAACTCGTTTCGTCCAACGTCCCGTTCCCAGACGCTTCTATCATACTCCGTATCTTCTGTATTAGCGAGTGCCTCACAAGGTGGACACGGCTTGCGTATCGCACTGACTCTGAACAAGTCGCAGTTGCAAGGAGTTGAGACTGAGAACTTTGGATGCGGATGCGTACACTAACGGTTGATTGGTTCTCGTTAGTGGTGCGCGAGATATAACTTCAGGTTTTTGGAAGCCTGGATTGATACTTACGAGGCAACGGTAGATTGTCCAGCACATGGTGGTGAGGGTTTATGCTATAGGTCTGTCTATAAGCGGAATCTATAGTTTGAGGTTTTATTGTTTTGTGCGGTCGAAAGTAGTAATGTATAGATGATCTCAGAACGTGGTCCTGGCCGGTCTGGGCAGTATCTTTGGGGTCGGGGCGGGGACGGTTTAGAAACTGGACTTGATGGCCTACATGGAATAGGATCCTTACCCAGTGTTAGAGCGTAGAGCTCTGGAACTCTCCGAAAACTAGGTCCTCAAGACATCGTACAATAGAGTGCGGAACAATTTCTATCTCAAGGTAATATTGCCTCATGTGAAGATCTTAAAACCCTTGACCGAACAACGCGGCCCTTTTGTTGTAATTTTTCTCTCCAAATCGACACAGATCGAAGCCCGGTCCAACAGCGTACCGAATTTTATATTGTTTCATCTATACGGGTTTTAGCTCTGGGCCTAAATATTTTAACATTGATTGTACAGATGATATATATGACGTCTAGCACTTTGTGGTACAAAATAGTACAGTGTGGACTTTGGAACCTGACAAACTCCGCGGGTAGCTCCCCGCCTGGCAAGCGCAATGCGACAAATTTCGCCATGGGAAAAAAGGTATCGGGTACGAGCGCCTGGATTCAAGGCTAAGGTACCTCATACTCCGGAACTAGGTACCCAATCGCGGTCGAGTACATCCTTACGCATCGGGGGCAAAATTTGTGTCAAGGGAAAATAGTCAGTGGGCTCAAGCGGCATTGAACAAGGCTATGAACAAAACAGTCTCGCTACGGAAGATATTAGATGCGATAGCGCATGACAAGTATTCAAACCCTCCTTTCGACGCTCTGTATTTCGTTTGGCGACACCATGGCCATCTTTTCCTGGTTTCTTTTTTTCTTTCCAAGAATTTAATTCGGAATTGAGTGTATAGTCGATTACCAGACGCATTCTCCTATCCACCTAACGCCTCATACCATTCGTCATCTACCGGCAAGAAGTTTTCGGCTACTCATTCCTTTGCTGGATCACTTTGTAAGTAAAGTTTGCTCTCGCTTTAATAGTTACTTCGAACCTTCCGAGGTTACACAAGGCGGGTTTATTTGCTAATGCAATGAGAGCCAGCTCAGAACCGAAGCGCGGTGCCTAGGGGCTAGCTAAGATTAAAGCAGTGCGCCTCCCGTTATCGATATCGACTCTTGGATAAGGTCTTGGGTAAGATACACCCACCGATACATTCATTGATTGAACTATTGGATGCCCAGCTAATTTTAAGGGCCAGTTAATAGCGGTACTAAGGAATTTTTGGCCCTCGATCGAAAATGTGCTGGAACGTCCATATAGGCACTGTAAGTATAAGCTATCCCCTGCTGGTTATAGGTTAATTAAGTAAGATAGGCTAACGCTTTTGGCAGTGCTCCCATCCGGAACCAACCCCGGACCTTGTCGCAAACCCCGCAATATGCACCTGTAATCGCTACATCACCACCCACGAACCCACCACGTGTAGACCTTGTCATGCATTCATTACCGAGTTAGCAATTTCGCAAGCGGAATTCATCAATATCCAACTCTACAACCGGAACGTTACATATTTCCTTCAATCCACCAACGAGTTCGGAGTGAAGCATGACAGTCTCCCGCCAGGCATCGGTCGTTGGGGTGGCTTGCCAAACCACATCAGATTCACGGTTAACGATCAAGGGATTTTGATGGAAGGTGTTGGGAACCGGACCTTGGATCATCTCCTCGCTGGAGATGGGAGAGTGGCTGCTCCTATTGTCCCCGACGAGGGTGACATTTCGGACACTACTTCTACGCTGGTTGGTAGCGATACTGCTGGTGCTGATGATGGGGATCGGAATGAGATTTCTCGCACAATATCCCGTGGACCTTTATCGGCTATCCCCGAAGATCAGGCTGGAGAGAATGCGTAGGTGAGAGTGAGAAGTCTACACTACAATCAAATGCCCTAGTATAGGAGGGTTAGATACTTTGTCTAATTTATCTGTATCATGAATTTAATCTACAATTAATTCTCTTTTCCGCATTCCGGCACCATACCGGTGGATGTATGTTCGAGGAACCTCTGGCTAGCTACCAGAAGCTGATAATTGGTGCTTGGCCCTTGCCCGCCGAAGATCTTAAGTCCTGAAGCCTTGTGGCAGCCTAAATATCACATCTTTCTAAGATAATGATACCTAGGTCGCCTTCATTGATATACGCGGAATGATCGAATTGTACGTCTATACGCCTGAGAGCCCAACATAACTCCCCCTTTTGTCTCAGAGGCAGTAGTCAGCAGGATCAGAGGTTCCTAACGCATACTATTATATATATCCTCACGACTACGACTCTCCGGAACCTCTTGAAGAGACCTCGAGGGTAAAGCAGGGCAATGCAACCAAAACCAACGCAACCAACCCGGCCAGCAAATCTGCGAACGGTCGCTGGTCTAGTGTCTTGTGCCCCGTAGGCCCTCGGAACCCGACAAAATTCATCGGTCCGAGGCTCTTGTCATAACTTACCAATCGTACGCTAAGTATTTGCAACAATGGAGTTTATATAACCCCGCCAAAGGTCACTAGTTCCAGACTGTTTAGGCGCGGGGAATACCCACCTTCACCCCGCATCCCAAATTCCGGGGAACAAGGTTTCGGTTATATTTACCCCAACATCCCCACGAAACCGATACAGAAATGTCAATCTTCAGAGCACGTATTTCCTGGGGAAAATTACGATTCCCAATTCTAGAATTCTGGTTCTGGTCGGCCGTCAACTAATCGCCATGGCCGTGATTCTAATTCTAATAGCTGTTGCCCCTCTGCTGGGACTTCTACAACTATTGTACACCAGATATAAACCATACCTTCGTAGAATACCGGGTCCCTTTGTCGCATCTTTTACGAATGCCTGGCGATTGAAAGCGAATTATGGCAGGAGGCCGGAAATCGTACATCAGGATTTACACAAGAAATACGGAGACCTCGTCAGGATTGGACCGAATTGTGTATCAGTGGGATCTGCGAACGAAGTGAAGACCATTTATGGGATTACAAGACTCTTCCAGAAGGTATTACAATCAATCAAGAGATCGAACCTTTCCTTGTCAGTCTCGTTCTGGGCTAAAAGAAACTATTTTGGCGTTTGCGATACTAGTCGAAATTCTACCCTGTAACTCGACCTATCGCCGCTGGAAAGGAGGTGCTTGGAGTATTCGATGTCACTTCTGAAGAATTGCATAAGAACCTGAAAAGGCCTATCGGACATGCGTACGCCATGAGCACCCTGCTCGATTACGAGCCCTACGTCGACAGTACCGTGCAGGTATTACAACGCAGACTAGAGGAACTATATGTCGATAAGGACAAGATCTGCGATTTGGGCGAATGGCTACATTGGACCGCATTCGACGTTGTCGGCGAGATGACCTTCAGCAGACGACTAGGATTTCTGGAACAAGGAAAAGACGTTGACGGGGTCATAGAAGGAACCCAGGAACAGTTGGATTACTTGGCAGTTATCGGACAAATGCCTTTCCTTGGTAAAAATCCCCGAACTACTAGCCCTAGAGCCATAGGGACATTCGGGCGCTAACAGCTTCGTTAGATCACTTCCTCATGAAGAACCCGCTTCGAATTTGGTGGAAAGGAAACCCAACGTCTCCAGTCACAAGGTTTGCGTTGAATTGTATGCAACAGCGTCTCCAGGAGAAAGAAAAGGGCGACAATAGCAACCGAAAGGATTTCTTGTCGAAGTTCTTAGATGCCGCAGATAAGTACGAGGGCAAGATCCCTCGAGAACAGGTTATTGGATGGGCCGCCGCAAACGTATTTGCCGGCAGTGATACAACCGTAAGTATCCTTACCAGGATTGTTGCGCTTTGGACGTAGTTAGAGAGCTAAGTTATACCAACAGGCTATTTCGCTCCGAGCTATAATGTGTATGTTTTCCCACCCTGGAACGCCTTCTCTATAAATTTTTGATCTTTGAATGCTGATACTTCGGCAGTCAACCTTATGAAATACCCCGCGGCCCTTCACACTCTACGGAATGAACTCTCAGCTGCTGGTCTCTCACCTTCCACCATTCCAAAATACTCACAAACAAACTCCCTTCCCTACCTTAGCGCCATAATCAAGGAATCTCTCCGTCTGCACCCTGCAGTTGGCATTCTTCTTGAGCGAATTGTCCCACAGGGTGGTGTAACCCTCTGCGGTGAATTTATTCCAGAAGGCACCATCGTCGGGTGTAACCCGTGGGTAATTCATCATGATAAAAGAGTATACGGGGCCGATGCAGAATTCTTCAGACCAGAGCGGTGGATCGAAGCGAGTGAAGAACAGAAGGCGGATATGGAGCGGTCGTATTTGGTTTTTGGGAGTGGAAAAAGAACTTGCATCGGCAAGAATATCAGTCTTTTGGAGATTTATAAGATTGTACCGTGGTTAGTTATGCGGTATGAGGTAAGTTATTCTACTCTTACACACGAGTCTGGAGCAGCTGGTTTAACAGATTTTTCTTCTACAGTTCCAACTCGTGAGGCCAAACGATGAGCTTAAGATCCGGAATTCGTGGTTTGTGGGACAGACAGGCCTAGAAGTTCGCATTACGAGTAGAGATGCAGCAGACTGCGCAGTCTAGACTCTTATCCGATACTGTTATTCAAACAATATTTTGGTTATAATACTTTTTGAGATAGGACGCGATACTACTCTTGGAATCAAGTATAACGCAACCTCTGCTTAGCGGCGCGGCGAATTTCGGGGCGCTGGATCTGGCACCTCTTCTGAGATACTACTATCTTCGTCTCGTAGTCTCGCGCGTGTTCCACTAGTTGATGCATAGGGATTCCTACTAAAGTATTGTAAATTGCCCCGTACTATCGGTGGTATCTGCCATACTCCTCGACGCGAGGACGTAGCCGCAAAAGGATCGGTCTCAATCTCGAGAGGGTCATGGAGGGTGTTTATCCGATCGCTCATATCTACTTCTGAGAAATTTGGCTCCGCACGGTCGGACGCTGCCCCGCCCACCCAGTTGATGGGTGCCATCATATTGCCTTGTTGTATTCTTTGCTGCTCGCTTTGTTGGTTGGTTTAATGGGTTCAAGTTGTTAAGCAGATTATTAACTCGTGGGAAATTTCCGAGCTGTTGTTCAGATGGGGACCGTTGACTCCCGAGAAGCCACTCGAATCCCCGTAGCCCCTGGAGTCTTCCATCACTAACGGATTGCTGGGAGTTTATTTGTGGGTCCATTGGCATCTCTTCGTCGGGCCGACCGTTGGGTTGCTCTTCATCGATGGGGTCCTCATTCTGCTGGTCTCCCATTTGATTACCATCCTGGTCAACTTCTATCTCTATCTCAATTTCTATATCCTCCCCAGCTCCTTCCAGCCGCTGGGCGGGGAGTGCGTCTTGTAGGGCAATTGGCTCCTGCGCTTGGCCCATCCCATCGCCAGAATCATTGGGAAATTCTTCTTCTTCAACGAGAAACCTGTTAAAATCATTATCGAGACCAGGGTCATATAACGCGGAGTCTGGTTCGTCCGGATCTTGTTCCAGTTCGGTTCTGGGTTTGGGGATATCTTTGTAATATACCATGCCGGGTACTACATCCGGCCGGATCGTTGAAAATTCCTTAGAAGCGGAGTCAAGATCGGGTGGAGTATTCTCTTTAGGCTCGTCTTTGTCGGCTTTTGGTCCTCCAGAACTGTGAAGCGGCCCTTTCAGAAGGGGTTTCTTCTTGTTTTCCCATACCCTTCCAATGAGCTTGTCGAAATACGGGGTGATGACGTCCGGGATATTATTCGAGTTTGGGGTCAAATACCGTTCAACCAACTCCCTCAGGTAGACGGACGCCATTCGATCAGCTGGCAGTGTTTCCAGGAAGTTGCGCGGTTCGGATACCTTAGCGACCACATTTGGTACCCATACTCGACCAAGCGGAGACCTTCTATTTGCCGGATCTGCTTCCCATCCTACTAACCCGTTTTCTCCAGAATCTTCTATACCGGCGAGTAGTCCTCCATCTTCATGCTCTTTGGTAGGATCTATGGATTTCCATGACCCCATCGTCCACCTTATACCTAAATCCCATAAATTGACTACGTTTATGCCATAAGGGTCAAAGGGGTCGAGATTAATAACTGCCAAAGGCTTCTCGTGATACTTATATCCTGCTTTCCCATTTCTTACCCCACAGTCCGGCCCATTGTAGATTGCCACGCCGTAAATAGGTGGTTTGTCAATAGCATTGTATAGAGCGAGAGCCTCAATGTAGCCATCAGAGGCCCTACTGCTTGTCTTATAGCACTTTTCGGGTAACAATACGGGGAGGTCGTGGGTAGCTAAAACGTAGTTGGCGGACTTAAACCAGTTGAAACGATTGAGACGGAAAGTCGCTGCGTAATATGCGGTAGCAGGGGAGACGAGGTGGAGGCAAAGGAGGAGCGAGAAAAGGCGCCATGTGGTACACGCTTTAGGTATGGCACGAGTTTTCCGCATCCTCAATCAATCGTCTACCTCCCTATGAAATTGCAATGCAGCTGGGTGTAATATATCCTTGGGCTCGCCTCAATGAATTGCAATCTCGACCCCGTATAGATTTCACAGCACAGCTTTGAAGGAATAGCATTAGAATTTAAACTATCTCTTATATTCTCCTTGCCTCGTGCCAAATTTCACACGGTGTGAATAAACGCCCGTATGAATGCGCGTGGATGAGGGGGTTTCCGCGCATAGTTTCCCATAGACTTGTACCCAAAACTTGGAATACTAACAAGCCAAATACAAACTATACGCCGCGATGTTTGAAACCAAAGTAAATGTAACCCCCCAATCTAGTCGTCCCTTGTATGAACCTCAAGAATCACACTATCTTCATTATTCTTTTTCTTCGAGCCAAACATTAGTGCAGCTTTCCCACCAGCCTCATCAACTTTCTCTTGGACTTCCCGAAGAATCGTAACCAGTTTCCTCAATATTTCTTTGTTACTGTTACCCCAGTTCACGAGCCCCGTACTGATGTCTTCTTTCAATACGCTTGCTTCAGAAAAGACGCCTTTGGTGTGGTAAGCAACGAATACCCTCTGTGTCTGGCTGAAGAACAATTGCCTATACAACGCTTCACGATTGAGGCCTGTATGCTGCCCCCTAGTTTTTACTTGGAGGATCTTATTGCTGGGGAAAAGGGTGTTTGGGGTGTGGATAATGCTCATAGGGATTTGTGCCAGGGTACAAAATTTGTGTGTGTTGACTATATGCACTTATTAGTATAGATAACCTAACTCCATTGTTATTATGTGAGCGAAATATTTACTAAACTAACCTTCAGGTGCTGTTTTCTTGAGGCTGGGGACTGGCTTCTTAGACATAGGATTTGTGTCGTCGGTCTTCAGGTTCAATGTTTTGAATGCGTCTAGCAGGTCGAAGGTATCTGTATCTGGTGGTCCGGATAGAGTTGTATCTTCACTTCCGACTTCGCTTCCATATGCATCCTCGCTGGCACTCTCCGAGTCGCCATCTGCTTCCGACAAATCTCTAAGACCGTCTTGGGAGATCCACTTGATGAATTCCGCTCTTGTCATATCGCATGCGTCCGCATGATACCTAACCAAAAACTTCATTCCGAGCAGTTTATACTCCACGAGACAGTGGAAGCTTGTAACATCTCTTGGTCCTCTCTCCTGTATTATCCCGTCTTCGAGAGACAGGAATCGACGCGTTTTCGTGAGAAATGTTCCTCCAAAGCCACGGAAGTCAACTGAAGACATGACTGTTTCTTGGTTTTGAGGCTCCCATCTTGTCAGAACCAAGGTTTTGGGACCCGAAGCCTCGTCGTACACATACTTGCCGGTATTATTGTCGTATCCCGAAACTAGATCGGCATCGATGCGGACTATTTCCCGCCGCTGGTCCATGCTTCGTATGCCTCCCCCACGTCCCATACCGGGTACTCTTTGGAAGAAAGGGTGTACTGGTTTGTGATTACCTCGGCCCCTCCTTGATGCCGCAGCTTCGATGGAAGGCGCGCGCCAGGGTGTTGAAATAGCAGGTGCCATTCCAGCTTTAGTTTCAACAATTTCCATCAACTCGAAAAGTTTGATCAAATTGTTACGATCCGTTACGATATCATAATCAATGATTTTGAAGTCTTTCTTGTAGGCGTGACAAGCTGCAAGACCTGGGATCATTCCGGAAGCGCCGCTCATTCGGGCGGCGTTTTGATCGATGAAATGGCTTCCAGTGTCGGGCTGCAGTTTCATTGAAGGTGTATCCTGCGGGAAGGATACGAGAGGCGGGGCACCTAATATAGAGGGTTAGAGCAAGTTCAAACTTGCCGTATATACTGGAAAGGTGAATATCTCATACCAGGTACTTGAATAGTCGGAACATCCGAATCAACTTCATCTTCAGAGAGCCAGTTGTAGGATGATACTGTTCTAACTCCCTCGATCAAAGGGATATCCTCCAAGAGGTCGCTGGGTGGCTTCAAACTGCCAACAAGGATCTTAGTCCGCCCTTGTTTGAGGCCATCGTTCAGACTCCTTGCTACAGAAAACATCTCGAACGTAGGTAACTTTTGTCTGTAGGAAATGCGTTGCGAAGTTGCCTAGTCGAATTGGCGTGTCGATGCTGTCTGTAGTTTTGTCGACGTCAGTACAAACTTGGAGCAGGGCTCACGACGAGAGGCGGCTCTGGAGACCATTATATCCTTCTAATGCATCGGCTGGTATCGTAGAAACTGAACGAGAAGCTTCTAAATGCCTGGATTCTCATGCACCCTTCCAGCTTGGATCCTCCAGCCTTGCATATCGACGCTTCAGGCACCATATGGTCAGATGGGGAATGTTCGAACACTTGGCTTGTTGGAATTCTATGGAAAGAGCAAACACTGCAGCCACTTTTGTTCAAACACTGCATGTATCCGACCAGATCTCAGATAGCTTAAGTGCGCCGCCACTGCCTCCACACTACGCTTGTGATATCGTGGCGTCGCGCGCTGAAGGGTCTGGAGTCCACCGCACTAGGCTCTCCTTCAGTACAGGATAACAAAGGCTCTAAAAGAGCTGCTCAAGCTGGCTTGTAGGAACGAACGATTCGAACCTCTTGCCTCGTGACGACCGGCGGCGAGGTCTGTTATTGTCCAAGCATCCGGTGTGATTGGCTCGTTTTGAATAGTCCGCTATGCCTATTCCGGGTTTCCAACGTAGTTTTGCGCGCTGTGAGGCGGTGACTAGGCTCGAAGAGCACCTTGGCCTGCGTGATCAGACTATCCGCTATTTGGTCTGGCTGGTGTTCCCTATATCGTTATTGGTGCCCGTAAGGCAATTCGCTGGATCGGTTCTACGAAATCTCAATCCCCACCCTTCTTCTACGCTATACTTTGAGGGTTATGTTGCGGTAGAGAGGGTCCGGTAACCTCGAGGATCCTCCAAAAGTTCGGGAAGAAAAGCTTAGCGGTCTAAACGGCAACACTTGAAACAGAACTTTCCATGATATCCATGATCATTCGTCTATCGCGACCTCTACTAATATTTAATCCCTATGAACCACTGAAAGGAATGGCACTCCTTCTTTACTTCGATTAAACTCCATTCCCACAATTGTACAAGTTGCTCCTAGGTCGACGGACAAGAGCAAGATTACTTATCTCCTAGATTTAATATAGATCGGTACTTGATCGGCTTGCGCACACTATAGACTTCGTTAGTCGTCGGTCCGGTCGAAGATACCCATAGCCCTAGGGCTCTAACTACAAGCAAAGAATGAACGCACTCAGTGGAGACGTGAGTCTAGTTCTCAAAGAAGTTTTCTGTAAGGTCAACGAGTCTGTCGAATATCTCTCACAGGATTGGAACGAATACGACGAGGCTGGAAGAGTCGCGCTGCAGTAAGATTAAACCCACTGGTGCATGAATATCTGAATTACACCCTTTACAATGAAATACGCCTAACATAAACCACCTGAAGCCTATGGAATCTCTTCCTAAACCAGGAGCTTACCGATATCGTCATAAGCATCGTGGACGAGAATGGCGACATATCAATTGGCGCCCACCGCGTCATTATCGCAAGAATGACTGCGTTGAGAGAGAAAGTCGACGTCGGGGAATCGGTCATAAAGCTCCATGGCGTCGACCCGAAATGTTTCCTACACATCCTGGCCTATGCCTATGTGGGCGCGAGCGAGGCGGTATTGATTCGGCAAGTTCAGTTGCCGGGAACTAGGATTGAAGCGTATCACGCAATTGGTTTAGATGATAGTTTCCCTCCTTCTCAGAAATTCGACGACGGTAGTGGCGAGCCTGGGGGTGTGAACACGGGTGGCGGACCACCTCAGTATACCGTTTCCGCTGAAGAAAAACTCTTCTGCACAAAACTCATTATAACTGCGAAGCAACTTGGCTTTACAGAAGCATTGGACCGTCTCCAACAGTTATCAACAACTTCTCCTATTGGTGGTTCGTGCAAATGTTATGGCGGTACGAACGTTAACTGCCCTCTCCGCCCAGCCAACTTTGATGAAGAAACCTGGCTCGAGTACTTTAGGCTTATCCATGGCAACTTCACCCCGAACGAGATGCCGTATAAGGAATTGGTTGAGTCGGCTGTAGAACTATCGAAGGCCAATGAAGGGGTCCCCGCGGCCTTAGAAACAGTGTTCCGGGAAGCCCCCCATTTTGCTCAGCAGGTGGCTGAATGCCCCAGTAACTATATCGAGCCTTTGGATCCGGAACAATTCCGTATGCTAATAGAGTAAGTTTACAGGGCTAGATAAGCACATAAGTGATACCGAGCAGAAAGCTAACTGTACCATTTACTATGGAAATAGAGAACTAATCCCACAATTTACAAGGAACTTCTCTCAGTTTACCCCGGGAGCTAATTCTTGACGGGACTCCGCAGTGGTAATTATGTCTGAGCCGACAATGAGGAAGCCCATATCCAGGAGTTCTCCGTTTTTCATTTGCATTCTTTCCTTCTTTCTAGCTTTTTTGATTTTAGCTCCTGTTCTTAAACGGCTGCGATAACTGAGTGTACCGTTCATCGCGAAGAAATTATTCGACTGGTATACGTATGCTAGTACTTTACGAATAAACAAACAAATGCAGGAACCACGGTCCTTTTACAAATGAGTCTTGTAGCGAAATTTATAACACTCGCTCGCTGTTTGACAGTCATTGCCAAGGCGTGGGCTTAGGGCCGACACCTCAAGAGCCTTTGGCCAAGCCGCTAACAGTACACCCTCAAAACTCCGACCATAACTCCGACTATTATTCCCGACCAGTGACCTTGGCTTCCCAACACCGAAAAACACCAAAAAAACGTCGCCAGGTTACTCGCAAAAAGTGCAAAAAGAAAATCTACAACAATCAGGATTCGCATATGGTCACCCACTATACTACTGGCTGATCGATAAGAGGCTTATGGAAGGCAGAGCGGACGGGATACCCAGTGTTCCTCTTTCTGTGGTCGTAGATATCAGAAACTGTTAGGCTTGGTGCTATATATCGAATAGGAAAGTGGGTCTGGGCGACAGGGAAGAATTTTCAATGCTGGAATAGCCGGTTGGAACGCTGGCCCTAAGCTTCCCAGTAAGGTCGCCTCCGAAAGGGCGGCTGCAGGATTTAGGCGTAAGAGAGAATTATCATCGGGTGCTACATAGTATGAAGGCCGATGGGGGGCAGGCCAATTGCCTGAGAGTAACTCTCATTTTGTGTCGTAGTCCAAAATAACACACGCCCAACCCATGCGCTCCCAAATTCAGGGAGCTTATGAGTAGCTTAGTTTCTTGACCGGGCATTTATTAGTCTTAGTCGGAGTGTCAAGCTATGTGCTTCATGAGACCCGTGTAATCTTACAACCACGGAGCCGATAAAACGTGACTTAGAGGGGCCCTGGCATGTTTTGTGTCCTCGCAGAGCTTTGCCCAGATGGGTATGTGCTCTTGAGGGCAACGCTAAGCTGCATCCCGGTGTGTGTCTTGATACCAATATGCATGACTAGTAGACAGAAGTTCCATCGATTTAGGGTCTAGGCGTCTCGAAACTTGCTCCTAGCTGGTGGCTCCTCGCTAGCTAACAGTATGATGTAAAAAGAGGGGAGCGGCTGTGGAAGCGAAAAACATAGCTGTGGGGCTCGTCAATCGTAGCTTTAACCTAACTACAAGTGGCTTCCAATCGATAGTACAAATAACTGAATGAAAATATACTGAAACAACAAGTAATGACACACGATAAGTTGGGGGTTCGGTTTGGAAGGAGTGACGAGCTAGCCAAGAGATGAAGCTCGGGGGACGCGTAACAAAAGTAATCAGATTTAACCGGTCTTGAAAGTGAATGGTATTGCTAGATCGAATGTGCCGCCTCGAGGGCTTTCGTAGCCCGATCAAGACGTGATTGTAACTCCTTCCTGGTGTTGGCGATATGCACGTCCTCTCTAGTAATGCTGTAGAGCTCTTCTTCTGTGAGATTCAATACATACTCGGTACTGAACAACCGGATAGGCCCGCCGGCGCCAAGTAAGCTGCGCTCGATGACCTGGAGGTTGATAGTCGCAATAAACCTCCTGAGTGCAATTGGATAATAGGCTTTCAAGATATCGTGGATATCCTCAACAGCGGCGTCTCTTCCGGTAAAAGCTTCGGTAGCTGTTTTATACCACCTAGACCAGGCCGTGTCCGCGTTGTCATCCTCAGAATCTGGGGGTGAGAGGCTATCCTCTTCCTCTGGTAGATCCTCTCCCAACTTCAAGGCGATGAACTTTTTGATCATGTCGCCCATAAGGCGGAACCCGACGCGTGCAGCCTTAAGCTTTTCCAGCTCCCTCAAGTAATCTTCGTCAACTGTTTGGAGAATTCCTTTGAACTCGTCTTCGACCAACCGCTTGAATAGTTGGTCAGCCGCCGCGATACTGGCCGTCATCTCGTTCGCGATTCTCATCATAATCCTTGTCCTCACGGTTTCTTCACGAATAATTCGAGTGAAGAGCTCGGTATTGAAGTTCTTAACGATTTCGACCACTGAGCTGATGTGATCTTTGGCCACCGCGCGCCAATTCTTTGCCTGATTCCGAAACAAGACTAATACGACGTCCACATTGATCAAAGGTCTGAGTTCAGGGCCGAGTGAGTGGTCATATGTTTCACGAATAAAGTCGAAGATGTCCCGTGGTTGAGGATAATGAACCTCTGGCTGTTCGCCGTCGAGGTCTTCGAGGTTGTATTGGCTGCCATCGTCGCGGCCGTCCATCGTTTTAAAAGGACGGGTATGGCCCTTGAGTTTCATAGCAACTGCAAATTCTTCGTTCTTGTTTTGGACGTGGGTTCGGATCTTCAACGGGTTAGTCTTTTCCAATAACTCACCTATCTGCCCATTGAGATACTGGGTAACCTGACTTTCGTAGTCTTTAGCCAAGAGCATGAGATAGTTCCTCTGCTTGGCTGCGTCAATGCGCTCCTCTCCTAGTAAACTCAGCTGTTGCCTTGAATCTAATATAATTCTATTGATCTCTTCCGCGAGCCTCGGGAGTTCGCCTTGTATATGCCGATAGAGAAGTCGGCCGAGGAAGGCTTTGAGCTTGACGACACCAGAACGTCGGCGGTCAATTTTGGTCCAGGGCTCTTTCTTGAAGAGTTCATCCTCGAGCCTTTGGCGCTCAGACATCGTAGCTCCGGCAGCATTTTCTCTCGTCGACAGGTTCCTCACGACGAACCATCCGTGTTTGAGGGGCTCCACTTCATTAGATGCGATTCGAAAGATCTACCACATCGAGAAGTGTTACATTCGGTAATCGATTCGTGTTTCGAGGGGCTAAACTTACACTTGCTTCTTCGCCTTGTTGCACAGCGTCGCACTTCGTGATGACGCCAACCGTTCGCTTGCCTTCTGGGTCTGCGGCCCGAGCCATCGCAAAGACTTCTTGAATTGCTAGGTTATTGCGGCCGTCCATGACAGCCCTTTCGCCATTTATTTACCCGTTAGCATACCGTTTCTTTTATACAAGGGAGTTAACCCCGAATCGAACCATAGCATTGAATGTGGAAAGATCTGAGGCTCAATAAAATAATCATGATATCAAAGGTTCGTGCTCTTACATGATAATAGTTCTCCTGTCCGTGACGTAACTTTCGATTAAGTTGCGAATGAGCTCTTTATCTTCTGCTGTTTGGTATCTGGTTGGGTCTGAGTGCCGTGTGCAAACCTTCGAGTTAGCCATATCGCCTCACCCAAGCGTGAAATTTGGGGTACAGACTGTGAAAAAGCCCGGGTACATCGACGATTGTCAAGTGAGGGTGGTGACAAGCCGAGAGTTCGATTTTCAACATATCTTCGGAAAATCTTATCCTAGCAGCTTGATCTTGAGCGGTCGGGTCAAGGCCCATTGCATTTCCAGCCTGAATATTCCAGTGTACTTAGCAGTCGATATAATTTGATGCCGCCCAGACCACCAGTTATCAATTTCGCAAAGGCAGGCTTACCGTAGTGATTAGCTCCTTAAATTGTTCTGGACCGAAGTCAGACTCCCTGCAGGAGTATTGGAAGCTTTCGAGCCTCGTGCGGACTTGAGCATTTCTTCTTGAGGTTGGCCCTGGTACGATGGACCCATGGACTATAGCCGCGTCGCTTGCGGTATCGGTGCGACGGAGCACGATTTGGGTGGCGAAGCGGGTGCAAAGATCAATACTCACCGGGAACGAAATTCCCGTGATGCTTTGCAACAGTGAAGACTTTCCACAAGATTGGTCACCAACGGCAACCAGCTAGAGAATATGAATGGTGTCAAGGTTCAGTATTTTAAGCAATAGAAGTATTAAAAAGACGCTTCTTACTTGCGGTAATGAAACTTCTCCAATTTGGAGTTCACGGATCTTATCGACGGCATCGAAGGCCTTGCTTCGATCCGCTTCGGTAAAGATCTCGACTCTGGCAAATGCTTGGTTGTTCATGGTGGTACCGTTTTGATAAACTCGATCACGACTAGCCGTTTAACAACTGTACAAAATTTGTCCGGGTGAAGACGAGAGTACTCGAGTGCAAGTAGACTGCGACAAAAGAACTGTTCAAGTTGAGAACGATGGTTTTGTATATGTGTAGTGAAGGCTTAAGGTGCTGTTAATATCGTTATGCGCTTGTGGAGGCGGAGGCCGGCCATTAAATACATTATCTGACGAAGAGTCAAATGTCTACAGAGATAAATATCGAAGCCTGACCTACCAGCGAAAATATCGAGTATTTGCGACACCACGCGCGCCTACAGTCAATATTCCCAGTTCTCATTCTGACCGCGCCCTAAACCACTACTCATAATTTGTATATATACCTCTCCATGAGCAGTTATTTCCCTCCTGTTGTATTTCGCTAGCCCTGATATGCATTGTTCGGCCCGTCAGTTTCGAAAAGGCACCACAAACAATACTTTCTGATGAACAAATCCTGCATTGAGGCGGGAGTGACGGTTGTCGATTATTGGCGGATTGGCCACTAGCGTATTTGTAAATTGCCAAAGCCCAATAGGGTTTGCAGCTGATACCAGGATCACGGATTCGTACCTCAACCTTCGTTAGGAGGGCGGATCTTCCCTACGCCATCTGCGGACTCTGTATGGCGGTCGGCCTTTCACAGGTAACTTCCGACCGGTGATACCGCTGCTGCAATGTAAGGTCCTTTTGTATGTAGTAAGCAGGATGATCCTACATGCCCGGATGCGTGACGTGTTCAGTGATTGGTATATAGCAAGAAATGAACGCAGCCTTACAGACGAAGGATTTTGAAGAAACCTGAACCTGCGATATAATTCCGCACGAATCGACCCAATCGACCGATTCCGTCACATTTGCACTTTTGTATATTTACAAAGATTCAATCGAGTACTTACGTGAGACCTACCGAACTATATCACCACTGGACCAACGAATTGCATTCCATAAGCTTATATGGCAAAACGTTTCTTCGAGACTTTCAATCACCAGTGAGCCGGCACCTTGAGCAAAAATACGTTCAAAAAATTGGCGAGGAATCACCAATTACTACTGCGACGATGGGTCGATCATCTACCAGCCTCTCCGATGAAGAGTGGGGACGTTATAAGCCCCTAATCGAGGAACTCTTATTGGTCCAGGGATTGACCAATAAAGCCTGCTGCGCATATCTCAAAAAATACCACAACGTCAACGTTGAGTATGTTAAATCGCTGGGAACCAATGTTTCTAGAATTCACTGCTAATAATTGTTCAGTACCAGGCAGCTACAATATCGTGTGAAAGAGAAATGGGGTCATAACAGAAATCTGAAGGCGTCGGCTGGCGTACAAGCCTTTCGAACAGGCCTTTTCGAACAACCTCCAGAGAAATGGACACAGCATGAACAAAAAGTTCGAGAGAAAATGCGGCGTGCCGCTAAAAGGGAGAGGGTTGATCTTCCTTCTGCGGCTAGGCTACCGACGGTATGGATTTACTGGGATACATACAATACCGCAAATAATACAAGTTCCTCGTGTACGTGGTGGATACTTACGTTATCGATATGGTTGACTCTAGGGACATGCAAACGCAATTGCTGAAGCGGCGGCTCTGGATATCGGACCTGAGCGACAGGCTATTCAGCCTGAGATACAGAAACCATATAGCGCTCGCAGTGCCGAATCGCCAACCGCTCGACTCGGGTGGCCGGAGAAAATATCGACGCAAGAAATTTGTCGAGACTTAACTTTACAACTTCGACAAGGCACCGGTATGTCGACCCCTTATCAATTTAAGTATCCCCAATGCAATATTAATGCCGATTTCTAAAGCTAAAGTTTCTCTAACGTGGAAATAAAACAACTCAGCTATACCACCTGCACACCACAGAAATATGGAAGACTTCACGATGGACGGCCTTATTCTCGACGACAGGCGAGACTCCGACCTTAACTATATCAGCGAAATGATAAAACAACAGGATACCTGCAAAAGCTTCCAACTTGTTCTAAGAAAAGTCCCCTACCGGCCAGTTTCCCACGGATACCACAACCATCAGGGTTTTAACGAAGGTTGGAATCTTGAGTTCGTCAGAGCGTTTATAGATAATGCCATATATCTTTCAAACAATAACTTGTTGAATACTCGCCGCGTCAAGTATTTGCTATGGCACCTTCAGAAGCTGCCGGAGTTTCGATCTTTGCTTGACTGGGTGCTTGAGAAATATCCTGCGGCTACTAAAGGCTTACTCGATTTGGTTCTGCGACACACGATTCACGCGAAGGAGGAACCAGCCACACTTAGTCTTCCGACGCTCATTTCTCTTACCTCAAGCACCCCGGTTACTAGAGGAGACAACGACATATACCAACCACACTTCCAGGTTACGGGTACAATTATAGACGAGGAGCGTGAGAAAAATCCTGGAAGAAATATCGTGAACGATGTTCTAAGGAATGGAAAACCATGGTGTCTAGAAACTCTCTACGAAGGAAATCTACTTTCGGAGTCTGAACTGGAGGCAGCGCTTAAAGTGATCATTACCAGCCCTAGGATTTTGACTACTGAAGCAATTCTCAAAATCCATTGGTTGCTGCAGAAAGGCATGCACATTTCGGCGCTAGATAAATACTCCGATGCAAACCCGGAATATCAAGGGTGGGACCTGGGGACGAAGCTGTTTCTACTAACTTCCTGTATGCGCTGCAATAATAAGCCGGCCGTAGATGGCCCCGATCTAATATTTTACGACACTCTCGCTCGACACCTTTTGGACAAAAGCATCACTGACTACCCAAAGGCTCTTATCAACGCGATCATCCCAATCTCGTACTTAAGAAAGAAAAAGAAGGTTCGCGACCTAACCACCGGCGCCAAATACACAACAGGAGATTCATCGGTTAACACCCGTGGCCCTGTATTAGGTCAGCTATGCTCCTACAAAGGGATTAACTACCTACTAGAAAAGAGCGTCGATATCAACACCAGATGGGCCAACGGAAAAGGCAAACCATACCACGTTCTAACCATCGCTTTGAAACATAAGAGGCAGGACAACGTAATCAGATATCTACTAGATAAAGGTGCAGACTTCAACACGTCCTGCGGTAACTTCTTGATCATATCGCCTTCCGGAGCATCTACCACTATCCCCTCAACACCGCTTTATGAAGCTATACGTTCCAATGTTCCGGCGAATATATATTTAATTCTATCGAAGCAACCCGACATCTCAGATCCGGTACTATGTCTATACCTCGCATGTCGGTCGCGACCACTTCAAGCATCTCACATCCAGAGGTGGAAGAAAGGTGTCATACAGCCGTTGCGAGAGATGTTCCAGAGAAGAAGGCAAGAGTTAAGCCCCGATGTTATTTTACACTGGGACGAACTCAATAAATGTATCGTCGACGGGAGAGAGGGGGTGTTAGAGCAGGTTATCCTCGCAAGAGGAGGAGAAACACCGATTGAGGTCGTCGTCGATGCGCTAAAAGGGAAGTCTCCAAATATCTTCAAAATGATGTTACCCCCTCCTTCCCCCGGCGGAAGTCTAGCAACAAGGAAGGCAACCTTAACCCAGGTTTTAGAAAAGCTGCGGCAAGACCCCAAACTAGACTACCTCCTCTGCACCCACAAGAAGCATAAATTCCAAACGATGTCAGCCCATCGTCCAATGATGCTCTACGCTTTATGGGAAGAAATCGTTGATTGTGAGGTTCTACCGCCGGACGACCTAGGGGAGAAAATGATTGCTCCAATCTTTTGGTCAGCGATATGGGAAGACCTGCCAGAGCGCTACAAGTACCAAGAATGCCTTGCTAAGATCGTCTCGTTCATCACGGCTCGAGAAATGGACCTGCAGGAAGCTCTTCGGGAGGCTTCGACGTATCTCTCGACACATCTTATCGATGCCCTTTGTCAACCTTTCGAAGACCAGCATAGAGTCTGTTTTGAGAGCGGAGTAGAGACAGCTCTCCGCCTTCGATTGGATCTAAGCTCCAAAACGGAAGAGGGACTGAACGTCCTACATTATGCCGTGGCCATATCTGCCAAAGCAGCGGCCTGGCTCGTAAAAGATGGCCTTCTAGAACGAATGAGTCGGAAATCTCGATCAAAACTTCTGGTCTTATCGGCCCATTACGGACGCGAGGATATCGTCCAAGCTCTACTCGAGAATGAAGATGCCGAATTCGTCAATATAACGAGCACCATCGAGGATTTCAAACTCCTAACATCTGCGGCGGTTCCTAGAACAATAAAAGGGATAACTACAGCATTACACATTGCAACATTTCACGGAAGAAAAGATATGATTAAGCTTTTGCTTTCCAAGGGTGCTGATATCAATATGTCAGTTCCCAGGAAGTCCAAGGGTAAAGCCGTATGTCCGGAGTATAAGGCCATGGGTACCGCGCTAGTTATAGCTGCCGGAGAGGGACTTTCGGATATAGTTGACTTATTGCTTCAATATAAACCGGCGGGTTTGAGGTTGGCAGCTAGAATTGCGTCTGAGCGAGGTCACGTGGAAATCGCTCGCACTCTAGAACGATTGTGTTCACCGCATTTAGTCTGATTGCCTATGTATTTCATATACTGCTCGACCTATTTACCGTCTTTATATAATTCTATCGCAACTTATCCCTAGTAAGTAAATCATAAGTCTGGCACCACCTCAAAATTCTTCTTCTTCAATCTTAGTATCGTCTATAATCGCACCCTCAGGCACCGGATCTTCCTCTTCTATTTTCTCACCTCCAAACACACCCTCTTCTGGGATATGTATGATGAACTCGCGGGCGTCGAATATCTCATCGGGTTCTTCCATACCATCGCCGTTCTGGTCTACTTGAGCAGTAGCATCATTCTCGGTTTCCATGTTGTTTATCGCACTCCCGGTGCCTGGGTTATCAACTTGTGCCTGGCCACCATTACCCCCGATGATGGCGTTATTTGCGCTATCAAAAGTCATGCCCGGGATATCGATTGAAACCAAATCAGGAGCATCAGACGCAAGATAATGACCCAAGGCTTGATCTACGAGGCCCATCTCATCGACCGTCAAAGGTTCGTCGCCCAAGTCGTAACTAAACCACCCTTGAACCCCCGGAAAAGCTGTCAACTGCCTGATCAGCCAGATAAGGTTATATAACGGCCTCCTCCAGCAGTCAAACCACTGTTCAAAATCCCCAAATAATTGTGATACGGTGTATTTCCCTGCACCGGGTCGTCCAGCGTAAAATGGATCGTACTCGGAAGCCGGGAACAATATCGCTGTATACCCATCATTATCCATCCCCATCTTTTCAGCCAAGAGTTTAAAATTCTTGACCGTTTGAATTGCCACTACCATGATATTTAGACTTTCTGCTAGAGCTCTAAGTCTCTTCGCCCGCCTCTTTGTATTAACCTTTATCCTTTTTCCCTCGGCGAGATTATTACCGATTGAAGCGTCAGCGACAACCATCGTAGTCGCCCAACTCACTACTGCGGATTCTCTATTCCCCGTCCCCGCTGGATTAGATATCTTGGGATCAGACAGCATGTCATCTAGTTCCTTGTACGGAATATATAAATCCGTCAAGGTGCTAAGCATAAGTAGTAGAGTATTACACCTCTCCATAGCTATTTGAGGAAGATTGCTATCCCTGCAGTCCCACCCCATCCATTTACACAGTTGTAAAATACTATCCGCACGCTCCTGAAGGGTCATTTCCTTGTATCCTTCCTGTCCTGGGCCCGCGAATGACGATGCCGTGACGATTCTGAATGTTAACGCCAACCGTCGTAAACTGCGGAGTAGGAATCTTAAGGAGTTGCGAGGTGGGATATTATCAGTTTGCGGATAATCGGAACTGGGTGCAGGTCCAAGGGGACATATATTCCGACGGCCTTCGGCGAATAACTCTAGCAGTTTGCTAATCTTGGTGATTGTTTGGTGGTTTTCGAAATACCATATGTTCCATACCAATTTGGGCACGACGAAATTTTGTTTAGCTAGCGGAGCATCTGCAGCGTTGTTGTCGGTAGTATCTGGTACCGGCGAGTCGTCGGGTCGAGAAAGGGACGGTTGGATGATTGATAGGGAGGTGAGGAAGAAGTAGACTGCGAATGCGAGAGCTGGAGATGGCAACGCTAGCTTCATAGTTCTATTTCTGCGTACGACGCAGGTATATATTTCTAGCTGATGAAGCTCTTGATATCGTTTCGGTCTATATGGCAGTGCGTGGCGAACCAGATACTCTTCCGTGGCACAGGAGAATTTAGGGATGTCCCTTGTCTACTACGAGACTAGTCCCTTGTGCGGTGATTAGATCTTATTTCGGGCTATGTAATTGATTTTGTGGTGCGGTGTTATGAGCCAAAACCGCCATCTGTGGATTCGACATCTGTAAAACCAAAAGCGCTGCACCGGTTCGCGCCGAATTACCACAAAGGTATCTACCTTGGTGAAATGGGAGATACAATCTGGCTCCGTGATACGCCGTTATATAGATTGTCCCGTGAGCGTATTTTATAATTTTCTTCCATTATCATATCATATAGTCATCATTTAGTCTACACGCAGCCCAATATCCACAACCTCCCCAGCTCTTTACATAAGCCCCACATTTAAGTCAACACCACCACTCTTCACCTCTAAAATAGTGATCTAGAAACATAATCGCAAAAGAACATTCCCCGTATATCTCCACTTTAGTCGGCTCGCGTGTACCTTAATATCATATCTAAGCCTTGGGTCTAGTAGGGGCCCCGATACCAGCAGCATTGCCTCCATTGGCATAGCCCGTCGTGCCCGGATTTTGCTGACGAAAGTCAGCGTTGAAGGGTCTTGGACCTGCGAGAAGTGGGTTAGGAGAAACGAAATGAGGGTTGGGGGCGCTAGTGGGGCCTCGGTAGTTGTGGTGGTGTTGGCCGTTAGGTTTGTGGGCGCGACGGTGGTGAGGTTTTGACTGATAGTGACGGTTGTGAGGGGTGAATTGGCTGCGAAGTCTGGCGGCTGGAGGGGTGAAGTTTCGTTGGGCTGCTGGCATGATAGGAGTATATCCTGTTTGAACAGGTGAAGTATAGCCACGTTGCGGCATAGGAGGTGTAAAACCACGTTGAGTGGGGGTAATGCCACGTGGAACGGTGGTACCAACCCCTTGTGGAAGAGGGGAAGTGTGGTTGCGTCGCATAGTTGGCTGTGGGACCCCGAGATAAGGGCCTACAACTTTAGGAGCTGGAGTGGAACTTTGTGAGGGAAGGCCGGTTGAAGGCTCACGGGAGGGGGTGCGGGATGGAAGCTGGGATAGCGGCTGCGATGAAGGTTGAGATGAAAGTTGAGATGGAGAGTGCGAAGGAGGTTGTGATAGCGGCCCCAGGAGAGTAGAGATTGGAAGGGCGTAGACGTTTTCTTTCTCTTCAATGGCGGCTGGGGTCGTTGGGAAGCTAGACCCGGTTCCCGATCCGTCCGTGATGACTGCCTCGCCGTCTTCCTCGTACTTTTCGAAGAGCAAGGGGAGAATTGCAAGTGGTGGAAGCTCAGTTAAGAGGCCGGATATAGGTGTTGGGGATGCTACGGCGGCAGTAGCTATCTCTGAGGGTACACTTTGAACTGCCAGAGGCTGGCTGGGGACGAATGTCTTCGTTGGATCGAATTTCAACTTGGAAGGGGTAGGAGCCGCTTTCTTCCCGTTGGTCGGACTCTTCTTCTTGTCAGAAGCAGTATCAAAGGTGGAGTTTCCAACAACTGGAGTTGGGAGGGCCGGAAAACCAGAGGGCGTCAGATGACCCGGACCGATAGATCCAGTCGCGACGTCCATCTTGTCACCATTCTTCTCCATCCACTCCTTGCTCAAATACAACCAACTTTCTGCTCCAGTAGGTCCGATCCATCCGTAACCTTGCACTCCAGCTTCTAAAGCGGTTTGCAAACGTGCGACCTCACCACCCGATTTGGCATCATCGATGATCTCGACGATGATGTGGTCGAGAAACGTCTCTCCAGGTTGAGGAACGTATGGAGGGGCAGTAGCATTAGGCCCATTCCCAACCTTGGGACGGCTTTGATGTTTCTGCTTGTGAGCGTCTGCTCGTTTGAGGTGGCGGGCAGCGACATGAACCTCCCTCCCAATTGTAACCATCGATTCGTCCTTCCCATTCTCTCGTGCTTCGCGAAGAAGTCGCTTATTTTCGTGGTCTTTGACTTCGTTGTCAACGATCTCTCTCCACGCTTGGCATTTGGCGCGGTTCTGAGGGGTAAGAGTGTCTGGTGGAACCGGAATTCCGCGACTGATCTTGATTGCTCTGTCACATTCCGGACAGATGCCGTTGTGAGGTGGCAGACGGGCGAAAGAATGGCAGAGACACTCTTTGGTCCGTGATTCCGGACGGAAGTAGAGAAGAGATCGGTCGTGACCACACTACAAGAGGACAAAATATTAGCAATCAAAGGTTGACAGCATATCAGGAGATGGCATCCACGGCAAGCTACACGGATCAGGTAGTACTTACACCCGTATAGAGGACAAATTCGTAGCACATGATGAGGGAGACAAGGGAGAAGAGGAAACGATGACGTGGAAGCGGTAAGGAAATGATGATACCGCCCTTGTAGGTGGTAACGTTGAAGGGGGAGGTTGTCGACGGGAAGTTTGGAGCGTGAAGTTGGTGGTGTTTCCCCAGATTGTTTGCCCAACTGCTCTTGATGGAGGAACGCACAGCTCTCTTCCTCTTCATACTCACTACAACTCCATGTCTTCCCCTGCTATACTACAATCCCGCTTTAGACTATTTAGCTAATACTACTCTCTGGACCACTAGCAATTAAGTGCTTATTTCCGCCTCAATAAGGAAGAAGCGGTTCAAGGTATGATTCTTAGTCACTTATGTCCCTGGTTTATCGGAACCCTTCGAGATCGTTGACTGTTCCTTATACGAAGTCCCCTTTGGTCTCTCTTCAGATGCTCCCTGCCATAATGCGAGATGCTCCGAGCATCAAGAGCCTGAATGGAACATAGACTCCTGTACGCACCCGCTAAGCCAGCACACCACCGCTCTTATATCTCGTGGTGACGATATATAGGGGTACAATACCGTCGTCATATGCTCGTGCGACTTAGAAGTGAAAGGGTCCCTACTGTTCGGATCCTCCCCGAAGAAGCAGCGCTTCAGTCCCGTGGTATCGGGACGTTGCAACGGATTGTGTCACCAAGTACTACAAACGTCGTGTATCATGCGAACATCCGCTTACGTGCTACAATGCCACTTCATCTATCTTAATCTTTAGCAACACATAGCAATATACCTCGGCGGTAAGGATGTCGAAGGCCCGGTTGATGAGCTGGCGAATCTAGGCCTTGCTAGAAGACCCATGACTGGTAGAGTTAGATCTGCCTATGATATCAGAAGTACTTCGTGAATTTCGCCGCCGGTCTTGCCGCATCGCTGAGGGCTCAGAAACCTATTTAGTTGCCTGTTCATTCCTCCTATTTGCTGGTAAAAGTTCTAATCCATCCATTAAAATCGTCTTACCAGACCTTCTCCTAACTTTGAAGACTTACGCTACACCAGTAGCAATAGCCGACCTAGTCTCGTACACCAATCTTCACGATCGTAAACCGCACTTACCTCGGACCCAATACACCCAAACGCCATAAAAAACTGATTGCCTTGGCCTAAATTCCTTCAAAGCAGAAGCTAAGCCCCCGTGGCGTAGCCGCGAATAACCACAGTACCTCGGGAAAAAGAATCCGAGGTACGATTATAGGAGCACATTCCCACCAAAAGCTAAATCCTATATACACGTTCAATCCAAAATACTAATACGTACACCACCCTCAGAATATCAATACATAGAAAAACTACAAAACGGTTGATAGGTACCACATCAGGCTTAGACTGCCACGAACCACTGGGCTCTGTACCCTCCATACCTCTACCGTTCAAAAATACGGATACCCCCCAAATCTGGCGAATAAAACAAAGAGTCTGGCGATATGGAAGTAATCGGTAACTATTGTTGCTACACAACCGTTAAAAAAAATGCCGGGGCGTACAGAATGGGGGAAAAGCCAAAATATTGGTACCCTGGAAGGTGGTAGGGGTATGACGGAAAATTTCCACATCTACGATATTGCATTTACAATTCTACCATATACCAAACTCCTGTAAGTGAAAGATTTTCGGGTATTCCGTTACAAGTTGATAGGTTTACATTCTAACTTCGTACAATCCTCTTCGTGGACGCCTAGGGCCTGATCTTCCTTCCTGTATACAGCCAAAAGGAAAAAACTAAACTTGCTATAAAAGATAAAATGGAGACATGGCAGTAACGGGATACAGATTCCCGGCTGGAGCGACCCGATATAGAGGCAACCGCATCACGTGTATTGCTTCTACGTCGCGCGCAAAACCTAAAATAACCGGAATCCGCTACGTCTCCCTGGTACCTCTCAATGTATACAACCAATCAGCATACCTTCTAGTTGGCCTATAGGGGGCACCGTACCCCGTTTTAAACGCCAGCGGCCAGGGCAAAGGCCGGCGAACTTTTCATCGATTTAGTCATAGCCTAAGACAGGAGTAACATACTCTCCTCAGAGACGGCCCATGTTTGGCAGGGAACTCGACAGCATTTCCCAAATGACCCTCCGTCCAGATTGTATCTGCTGCCCTGGTCTGCTACTCGAACCGGCAGTTAAACCTATAATACCAAAAAAAAAAAAGAAATTTCGGTTCAACCAAATCGCTCGACAGCTATCATTCCGACCATCGAATTTCGAAAAAGGGAATTTCAACATATGCGACCCCCATTCACTACGAATCTTTCCCTCAATCTCTTTACTAGTCTCTCTGCTCGAAGTGTAGAAAAGGTTTTATCCAGGGGCATGTACCAATATCATGCTCCAATTAAACCTTTTTCCAAAATACGTCTGCAGAAAATATAATTGGTGGAACGGTTCAACCAAAACGTGGAAGGGATGTGCGCACTGGTGCCATGGGCACCTGCACAGCCTTGCTTCAAGATTGGATAGATGCATCAAAGTACTAGAAACCATTCAAGTTCTCACCAGAAACGCCTACGATAAGAATCACTAGGTGTGTAGATGTTCTTTGTCTAATTCTACACATTCAAACTCCGAACGACCGAACCGAACATACATAAATGCCACCCGTCGTTTCTCCGGACATTCCAATCAACAAGGGATTCCAACGACAATGAGGAGGGATACGCACATCGGTGCACAAGTTTGGGCAGACCTCAAGGACTTCCTCAAGTACAAAGCAATCGTTAGAAGTAACATACAAATTTACGAAGCAGGCCGCGAGACTAGTAAGAATATTATACCGGTGTTCTCACCAGCCGGCAAGATATACTGGACAATGTACGAAAGGCGCCAAAAAGTAATAAGTACTTTACATGCACTTCACCGGCGTACGGACAGGCTACCCGACGATTACATACATTCAAAGCGAGCGGTCGAATTTTTCCAAGTTTAGAAAACCGCGAAGGCCTTTTGCACCAGACAGAACTTCAAATCGAGCTTTTCCTGGGGTGCTAGCGAGGTAATACAATGGCCTCGCCATCTAGTATATTACGGAGATACATATGGCCGTATACCCGTCAGACAGTCCAGCACCAATTAAGCGGATACAACCAAATTTACGGTGCCTTTGTGCGGTTTTTGGGGGTTCCTTCTTCTCGCCTATATCAGACGTTGCGGATATGCGGTTTTATACACGAACATTCATGACCGAAATACCTTACGGTCTCATCGAAAACGACGATTCCGATACCAATATACAATACATGAGACGCAGAAACAGTGAGTTTAACTAAACACGTTTCAACCGCTGCCTATCTACGATCGAGCCAATGGGTCCCAGCGTTTGAATCTAGTGACAGCTCACGACTCGCCGACTTCGCATATACCTCACAAAACCCAAAAATAACGAAGATAAGTTCGAATATCACGCTGTATGGATGGTCATCAAGCACAATAAATGTGCGATCACGTTACTGCCCCGTAGGCGTTCCGCTGCGGTTCTCCATAACCTTTGGTTCAACACGCATCAATAGCGAGACAATACACGCCACGGCGTAAATCTACGCCGGTGCTTCGACTACTCTCGCCAACGGAGAACTCTCTCCGTAGTTATGAAACCCCAAGTGCAATCGGCGCGTGTAGCACCCGCATGGATTGCCCATCGGTTCATTGGTGCCTGAAAATTCCAGCTACGCGGGCGTTCAGACGTTTGAAAGTGACGGATAGAAAAATCAAAGCGCAAAGCCAACTTCAAAGAATGTGCCTTCTAACAGAGTATTTGATGAAAATTCGCCGGTTTCGGATGTACTGTTAGAATAGCCAGGGAGGGTATTATGGATCACGGTATACTCAGCCAGCTGCAGGGGTACCTTGCAATAGTATTACTACGACACATCACGATGCAATCAATACCCCACAAGATGACCAGAACAAGAAGTTTGAGGAAGGCGCTATAAAGCGAAGCTCCAAGGCAAAACCTCCAAAGGATCAGCACGAAATCGAAGAATACCTTGAGAATTCCGTCCGGACAAGGGATACCCTTTGGAAATATACAAAATTGGGGACAAAGCAACAGACCGATAAAAGATCTCCAAGAACAGAGCACCTCCGGATGCTCGGAGTCCCTCGAAACCAAAAACCAGACCTACGTCTAAACCTGAGCATCTTGATCATACATCATACATAGGTACCTACGATCTCGCGAGAGAAGAGAATAAATAAAAGAGCGCTACAAAACAAACCGACCAAGTCTCGCGATCTCGATAACGAAATCAACAGAACGTACAACGAATAAAATAGACCAACATCGATATATCCTCCCCAAATAGCAAACATAGCTTTGACTTCTGGTTATAGAAGGACGGAGCTCAATCTCCCTGAAACTAGGGAACAAAAAATACACAACGATATTACGAAATACGCTACAGCAGGTAGACTGGACAAGCATCGATGTATTATCGACGCACGTATAGCCAAAACGGCCACGGTCGACTACCCGCTCCTTTAAGGAACTACAACAGACGCAATACTAGACACATCTGGCTCTACGCAAAAGGTAGACATCGATTCTACTTTAACGTCAACTCGCGAACCCAAGGCAACGCGCCTGGGGTATTGACACCTCTCGACATGGCTATATATACTACTTGGACACTCCAGCAAGTCCCCGTTGATCTTCTGTGGTCTCGGCACGGGGTATGCGGGACAGGGGATGGTACGGGTTATATACAGCATTGGCTTCTTGTTGCCGAATCGAACAACTATTCCAGTGCGATATATAGTCGATGTATATATTTAAAGATACACGAACGTAAGGGTACGCGGTCTGCGCCTATGGTTGTATGCAGCATCAAATAAGGATTGTTAGCTCTTAGGTGTGGGTTGACGAAGCAGGGCAGGGAATTACACTCCAGGATGATATAAAACCCCCCGAAACGACGTTTTCACGGCATTTGATATAGTTAAGACCAGCGTAGGAGCTTAGGTTCTCGTTTTTATAACTTTGAGGGAATAGTATGCAGTACCTATCAGTATCTGTCACAAGCGTTTCGCAGCGTGCGCTGGATATATAGCTACCCTTAAGTCCTGTCCTGTACCTTAGTGTACTACTAGAATAGAAATAAAAAAAAAAAGAGGCGATTTTAAAACAGCTTGCGCTCCGAAAGTTTGTCTTGAGTTATATATTGTAACGATCGTCGTATCCAAGTTAGATGCGCGAGATACTCTGTTCTTCCAACGGGTGCTCGAAGGCCTGGTAAACCAAACATCCTATTCACTATCATAAAAGCCATCCGGCACGCACAAACACCCCCAAGTGCGCGATTGGACAGCAAGAAAAACGGAAGCTTAGTCACCTATCAGATTTCAGGAACGCTAGATCGCGAATCGAAAAGTAAACCCTGGAGGTCCAAAGTGCAAAAATGCAACGGGACTTGGCAGCACTTCGGAGCTCCGCTCTGACCAATCATATTCGCTCGTATGTCCGGATTGGGCCATTCCAGGTTAGCGTTATCTCGTTCCGGATTAGCGGCTCGCGGGTGGGCATCGAAGAGTCATTCTCGGCGCTGGCGGTCACACAAAAACGGTTCATCTATATACGCGTACCAGGCGTATAAAACGCGGGCAGAACCCTCGAATGAAACAAACTCTGACCGTGTCGGCCCTAAAAAGATCACTCTATAACCCTCAATATCCAATCAAAATGTCCACAGTCTCAGAGGTATCAACAACCCTCCAAACCCTCCACCTCGCACCCGCAACCCCCCAAGATATGCATCCGCCCCCCATCCTCCGTCTCCCCCGCGAGCTCCGCGATGAAATCTACAAATACCTCCTCATCTTCCCAACCCCACCAATTCCCTTCCCCTTAGACCAATCCCAAAAAAACGAAATATACATTTCAAACTGGTCTCGTAAACCAGCCCCCACGAAGGATGCAATCATAAACCTCGAACGGGATCACAAAAAATCCCACCTTTCGATTTTTCGTGTAAACCGACAGATTCATGACGAAGCTACGGAAGTGTTTTATAGTTTAAACACTTTTTGTATTCAGGTTACTATCAAATTTCATAGGCGAGAAGAAGCGGCGCAGGAGCGAGTGGATAAAAGAAGTTATTTCGAAGTCTTCTGGGATGCACCGTGGGAGAGTATTGGATATACCATTTATGAAAACGAGTATGCCCCCCCCCCCCTCTCATTCTCGCTTTATAAAAACTGTACCCCTAACAAGGTGAAATTACCAGAACAGTCGGCCACTACCGCGACTGCGAATACCAACACGCAGATAACCCCGACCCCCTGAGCATACGCAGAAGTGATCCAAGATCATGGAGCTTAATAAACTACTACCGCCCAGCACATAGTCGCTGTCTTTGTGACGACTGCACAAATCAACCGTCTATACACCCTGCAGATGTCTACCTCTTACTATCACCACAATATCGACATCTTATCCGACGGGTTAGAATCGATGTTATCGATCTTTGCACTCCACTGTTCCCAGCCCGAAAAGAAGAAGAAGATGAAGGGGTTGAAATACCAATGGAATGTGAAAGGTTAAGGGCTAGGAAGCTGTTAATGCCGTTTTTGTACCGGTTAAACGGCGTGCTAAGGGATGCGGGGAAAAAGGCAAAAGTGGATATTACAATCTCTTGTGCCATCGATTGCGATACAGAAACCGGTTGTATCAGTCTCATAAACCAGTCTTTTCCAGATCAAGACCCTGGTATGAGAATTAAAGAGGCATACACACTATTAATCGAACTAATCTGGCCGTTATCACTAGGACCGTGGAGGGTGGGGATTACATTACACCCTGTTTTGTATAGGCAGTTTAAAGGCGTGTTAAAGTTAACGGCGGGTATATTGAAGGATTGCAGGGCTAATTCGACGTTTGAAGAAGAAGAAACGGAGGGGTATAGAACCGTGGGAATTTTGGAGAGTGAATCAAAGTGGGTTTTGTCGAGGGGGAGGTTTAAAGTAATGAAGAAGGTCTAGGTGATGGGCGGGAGCCGGTTGTGTATACGATGGTGTTTGATGTATAGTTTGGGAAACGGTGGGAGGGCACTTACATTGGTTTTGAGCGGGTTTTGATGTGTATATACGTGAATGTGATGGTGGGTGTATTATACTTGGATGTCTGGGCTTTAGAAGTTCAAGCTGGCGGCCTGACGATGGGACGAGGCCGGCGAGGTTGCAAGGGGGATCTGAAGCAGTAGCTGCAGGAATATATCATATTATTTATCCATTAGAGACGTGTGCATGATCTATTATATTGCTATTATTAAATCGCCAGTATAAATTTACAACATTTGAAGAACAATATCCCCCCAAGACGTTGCGGGGAATATTCTAGGATATTACCATCATCTGCCACGTGGAAACTTGCATGACTCTTCCCGATCCAATGCTTTGGATAGTTCAATCCTCGCGCTGACGTCGCGTTCTCTCCCTCGCATCGGAAGTCTATCATGTCGTTGCCGTATAGATGTGGACGGCCTACGTCGTATACGGCCCATCTTAATCCGATGATACCGGTACCATTGACGAGGCTCCTCTCTCTGGTCTCCTCATAACTCGATCCTCCAAGCAGTTTTTGCTATGAGGGGACTTTTTATACTGTTCTTCAGCGGTACTTTCATCGCTAGACTGATTACTATAGCGAATATAGATACCGCGACCACTCGTCCATCGACTCTAATACCTGCGTTCTAGACTTCAAGCCATTAGCCCCATAAAACGTAAAATAAGTAGAGACACACTTAATAAATACCCAAATACTCCACCAACTTCTCCTTCAGCTCCATCTCAAACTCCGTCAATTCATCGGCTGGTATCCCCTGCTCCGTCCTCGCCTCATCTATAACCTCCCAAGCAATAACCGGCCCATTTTCCGCTTCATACAACCCATCCAACTCCTCTCTAGTAATACTAATCATGTTAATATCAACTACTTTTTCTCTCCTCCCCCTCTCAACAGCCATCATCCATCTAATAATTCGAAAATATTCTTCTTCTGTCTGTCGAACTATAGTTATCCATTTATCTCTGTAGAAACTTGCATCTGTGTGGTATTTTGTGCATGTTTGGCAGTAGGCTTTTATGATGTGGTGGTGTTTTAGGGTTGGGCAGGTACATGGTTGGCTACCGGGGTGGAGGAGGATAAGGTTGTGGGCGCATTTCTGGGGATTTATATACAGTTAGTAGGCGGTATTATAGAAAGGGGAGTGGGGTGGTTACCTGATAGCGGTGGGATTGGAAGCACATTACTTCGGATTTGTTTTCCGGTGTTATCCTCACGGTGGACAAAGTTGATGATAATCAGGATGGGTAGGGTTCATATGTATGGCGATGGCGATGCAATACTCTCCAGGGAACATAGGGCAGAGAGGGAATACGGCTTTAGGATTAAAAGTGTGTATATATAGTTCGGTTTGGTAGGAACGTCATCAAAAGTTCTTTTTCTCCAGTTGACAGTACCACATGGTACTGTTCGTTCCACGTGGTTTTGCCGGGCTAATAATATGCCATGTCATATAAAGTATGTGCTGCGAGTGATGAGTCACCACATCGAGATCAGTACGGCGATAGACGCCTCTGTGATCATGAACCTGATATTAGAATAGGTGAAATAGTGAGATCGTACACAACTCGGTATTAAAGTGGAGTACCATCTTGATCCTCCTCTTGGGAGGTAATATATTTATCTTATATATCGTATGAACTCTTTGATATTTCATAACTGTTGTTGATGACGTCTAGAAAGAGTTCATGTTTTCTTTTCCCTGGTATGCTTCATCGGCTAGGCATTCGTTGTAGAGTTGAGGCGAGTATCTCGTGATTGGAGGATTAAGTAAGGCGAGACACCGCTTCCTGGTTGTCCTTCGTATGCCCCGAGTGCTTTTGGAGCATGCCATAGAATTCGACGAGGGATGCTAAGACTTCGTTTGTTCTCATATAGAGAGATTTCGCCGATATATATGAGGGGTTGATTTCCAGCCTCAGATGAGATTTTAGGGAGATATATATGAGGCGAGCGGTAAATAGGCAGATTAGTGGCTCGGTTAGGTATATTCGTTTGTACGACTCCGGTATATAGTTGGTGGTATTAGACGAGAGTGATTGCTTTTCGCATATGATGTTCTAGGATGATGTATGAGAGCGAAGTGAAGTAAAGGGAACAGAATTAAAATTTCTAGCTTGTATTAAATAAGTCTTCCATCAAACCATCCAGCACATTCCACCCCCCCTCTTCCACAATCTACTCCACAAATCAAGATAGAAAAATAAAACCCCCCCTAAAGCCTCCAATAATCCCCCACTCCTCATCCCCACAGCGCCTCCAATACCCTTCACATACCAATACAAATCCTCAGCTTTAGTAACCGCTCTTTTAAACTTTGCTTCAGTGATTTCGGAGTTCTTGCGGTTGGTGCAGTTGTAACAGACGTTATCGGTTACCACTTCGTCGCGGTTGAGGGTGCGGCAGAGGAGGGTGCGGCGGCCGCATTGGGTTAGTTCTGCTTGTTTGTGGTTGCACTGTTGATATACAGATATTAGTCTTTGATGGTAACGGTGGTGTAGATGTAAGGGTGTACCTGGGTGAAGGTCCAGAGGTTCCAGCACATGTTTGCGGTTTGGAGGGAATCTAAAGGGTGTTAGTTGATGGTTATGTACGGGGTAGTGGATAGAGGGAATGTTTACTAGATGGATGGTGAGAGGGATTGGCGAGTGAAGCGGAGAATGTATTTAGATGCGATGATGATGGTGATGTTTAGTAGACTTGAGCGTGAGGTCGTCTTGTAACTACCTAAGTAAGTAGGTAGGTCTGTACGTAGGATGCCTTTAGTTGGGACGCCGTCGAGATATTCGACTTGCTGAGGAGTTGTCCACTCTCGATTTTTGATCACAGATATTTTTGTATGAACCTTCAATTCAATCCAACCTCCTTCTAACCTCGATCACCATCTCGCTCTCGTCCTCATCATTACTTCTTCGTCACTATCAAGCATCATCATCAATTGTCGTCATTGAACATAACCATATCACTCGCGATTCACAATCCCCAAAACACCAGACAAAATGGTCGACAGATGCCCTACGATCGATTCCGAGGACCTCGTGTCCTTCAAAAGTTCATTCTCAGAGCTAATAGCTACTGTACACCCGGACCTACGGGACGGTGTTTTCGACTATCTAGCCCGACAGGTCACGGAATATTTCCAACCTGGCCAACGCTCCCCATCTACTGATTCTCCCACCAATGAATCGACTCTCGTCGAAAACACCCCTACCGACACCACTCCACCACCATCCGATGATGAAGAGCTTGCTCTCATCGACTCGCAAACCCTTCCCCCAGGCTTCACTTGGGACGAGTTTGCTAATTTTAGCATTGTCGATTTCCCCCCCGAACAAGAAGCGGGCATCGAAGGCGATGGCCATAACGGCCTCGCCAGCCTCGACGAAGTTCCTGAAGAGGACTTCATCGTCCTTCCAGAGGACCCAGTCCTCTTTTTCGATTCTTTGGGCCAAGAGCCACCTCCATCCGATGATGGAGGGTTCCCCCCTTCAATTACTGGCAAAGGCGAGAACGGTATCGACTTCCTCGCAATTTGCGAGCGGATCAACTCCGTCCTCACAGAAATCGCCCTCGAGGAGCTTTCATCTATAAACGCTCCGACCAACGACCCCATTCCTCGCGAAGGGGCGTATTACGATAGCTACGACTTCCCAGCCATCATCGTCAATTTCGACGATGATGATGATGACGCCAAACCACCCCCCTACGAAGTCCTCAAATCTCTTGACCCACCAAACCACGAACCTGTCTCGGTTACACAACCGGACAGTAATGACGAGTACGACGACTACGACGGCGACGATGAAGAGGAGATGTCGGTCGGAGAACTCCGCGGAGGAATTCTTCGTGCACTAAATGTAGTGCACTCGTTGGTGGCGATGCTCCCGAGGGAGTACTAGAACCGTGTGGACTCTTATATACTAGGAGGATTAGGAAAGTGGGAGGGGGTGTAGATATTTTTTACTAGAAAAATGAACGTTACTATTTTTTTCCTTCTCATTCTGCTTCTCGTAACTATCACGGCGTGTCGTGAAGTATACGTAGTTATTTATTTTATATATATATTATTCACGTACGCTTTAACAATCCCGAAGGCACTTCAAGGTATACGTGAGACTAATACGTGCGACTCAATCTCTATATTAAATACTCTATCCCGCATCAGCCAAGCTATTGAAATCTAAATTTGAATATATACAGATATATAACAACAGAAGATGATCGAACAAGTAGGAGGGTAGATAAAAAGGATCTAATAACTTAGCTATTGAAGATGGGGTCTCTCTTTGTATATATAGGCGCCGGACTCGAGGTTTCAGTATTATGAGAGGCCATATATCCCCGCCTTGTGAGGGAGCTGGGCGTGATTGCGAGAGACAAAAACTTTGGTCGCTCCATCAACACGACTCCTTTGCGTGCTTGCTGTACACTCCCTAGAGGGAAAAACTACATCTATTAGTCTCCCACTCGGAGGTCCTCTCTAGGTCAAAAAGTATATCAGCGACGGTCGACTGATATTAATTCGATAACGAACACCCCCGCGGTCAATATCGCCAAAATGACAAAGGGTTCCGAAACTTCGCCCGAATTTACAAAGAAAGCACTTACATCCGTCCAAACCATGCTATTCAATAATCCTCCTACTCCAGCGGAGGAGATTTCTACCAAGAATGGCGGTTCTGCGTTCAATAATGATGATATCCTCCTGATTCCCGCCGGCCACTTCGCACCAGACAGCGTGAACGACGAAGACGACTACACCGATGAGATTAACTTCCTGATTCATAATCACTTCATCCCGTTGTGCCAAGATATAAATGACCATATCAATCTCGCCTATCTATCGACTTTGGACGCCCCGATCCATGACCCAATCTCTCGCGAAGGAAAATATGCTGAATACGCTTTTCCGGAAGTTACCCTTGATGTTTACGAGGAAATCCCATATGCGACGCTCGAGAATATTCGCCGCATCCTCACTAGCCCTACAGAAGAACCGGACAAGAAATCACAAATCGACTTCGATAGCTACCCTCTTATAGACATCGACTCAGAGGATGAAAATGCTACACTCTACAAGGCTTTAACATCGCTCGAAGCTCCCGACCACATACCAATTCTTCGTAAAGAGACATCCTATGACGAGGATGATTTCCCCACCATACTTGTCGACTTTAACCAGGATGTATCTACGATCTACGACATCCTCCAAACCCTGGATGTTCCTACTCACGAGCCGGGACTTGTTTCTACTCAGCAGGATGGCCAATATCGATACCCTATTCATAGTATCGACGACCCTACTCTCATCGATATTGACCAAGAAGTTCTCTTGATCGACCTATATTCCGACGGCAAGGAACCGCCACTCATTAATAGAACTCCGATCAATAAGGAGCGCCATTACTAGACACTGATATCGGCAGTAAAGAACGAGATATCGAACATAGTCCCAGCGATAGCAAACATGATGCTCTCAATAAGATGGGTAACCACATGGGATACACGCTCTATGAGCGTATTCCATGGCTGAAGCGCCCAGGTAGTTGGATTAGTTAGAGTTGCACGAACTGCTATGTTTACTATATTTTGAGGGCGGCGGGATACTTTACTCAAAACTTATAAACTAGCACTACTCGCTTTTGCCCATCACAACCGTCCCTTCATATCTGAATATCACTATATAATCAACAACTTTGATGATGTTCCGTTGATTGATGTAGATCCTGACGACAAAGGAATCCGCCCAATGGAATTAAAGGCCAGTATATATTAGATCCTACCTACTTAATCGCAATCTGGACGACAAAGAAGTGCACCCAATCGATACAGCTTCAGATGACATAAACCCTTCTATCACAGATAAAGATAACAGCTCTGAGAGTGAATCATCTAGTACTGGTTCCGGGAGTATCTACAGCGGGACTTCAGTATACACCTTCGACCCCTCCTTCACCCACCCAACCGACCATCCAAGCCATATCGAAACTCACAATGCATTACAATAAATCTGGGAAAGCGAGTCAATGGCCATCTTGATAGAACCCTGCTTTACCATTCACGGCGACTGAGAAAGTGAGCGGTGGCGCTATCAATGACAAACTCGATCGAATGGGCGCTAAAACTCTTCCACCAAAAGAAACCTGATATATTTACTGACATAATGGAGATACCTATCCATCTCTAGCGGCCACTTCAAACCATTTAGCTTCCGGATGCGAAAAAAGCAGTGCGTGCAGGTTGATGATCGTAGGAATAAATACAAGAATAGTACTGCCTGCAATAGCATTACGTGTAGTAGTAGTAGAGCTTCTCGAATCAAAACGTGGTATTTCGGGACTATCTTTCGGATACCTTTAGACCAAAAAAGCTGTCTTGGTTACTATTCCTGAACCTGAACTCCATATATCCCTGATAGATACTGCACGCCCAGTTAACCGTGTACACCTAATTATGAGACCTTTTGTTCACAAATCCAATTACTAGTACTAGTTCATTCAACGTTATAGTCGGCTCAGTATATATTCCTCCTGCTTTACCACTACTAGTTTGGCGTTGGGATATAGACCGGCACAATCTTGAGCTTTTGTTAAATCATAAATCCTTTGTAATTCACCGATGCTAAATTTGACGGTTGCGACGAATGCCGATTTCTAGGTCTTGGTATCATACCATATATAATTCCCCGGTTAGACTGGGTAGAAAGCGGTAACGGGGGCGAGCGAAGTGTATCCGCAAACGACAATAACAACGGAAGAGTGGACGGTTGGCTAAGAGGGGAAAGAGGCCTACATGAACAGGATAATATATACAGATATATTAGTAACTTATTGATCAGTTCCGCTGGAGGGTATGTAGGTGGAGATATTCGGTAGGTAATACCATCCTGTAGGTTCTTTGGGCCCTCGTAGTAGAGTCGAGGAGGCCAAGTACGTTATCGATATGGATAAGGGAGGCGGACTTAGTGACGTAGGTGTTGAGGCCATAGCAGCTAGAATACTTACATGAAGTTTGAGATATATCATCATGAAAATACATCTATCCCCACCGCTCCAAGTCTCATCGCAATATAAGAATTAGATAGCTCTCTAGCCCTACCCTTAATGAAGATATTAAATCCATTTACAGCTGTATTGCCGAAGTAGTTCATAACATCTTTAAGCTTCAAAGTGATCACTCATAGCACGGTCTATATGATATACCGTTGTTGCCAGCTTACGCAACTATAAAAGCCACAACGCTCTACACATCTTTTCCTCTTCTCTTCTTCTTCTTCTCTCCACCTACGCACAAACAATCAAGCTCCCACCGTTCGATCGAAACAAACCATCATCATCATCATCACTTTTGATACTTTCAAGTAACAAATCCTTCAGGTATGTCTTCTTCTTATTCTTCATCATAGGTTTACGTGGGTGTTGAGACTGTTCTAACGGATGGGTGAACGCGTCTGAAGCTACCACCTCCTTTAATCGTCAACGTCAATCTTCTACGGTTATCTTTACTTCGTCACGTTAGTCAGAATGCCGGTATGTTGCTCTTATCCTTCTATATTCTTCTGCTTCTTCTTCCTTGTTGTCGTGTTTGGAGGTGTTAATGAAGGATATAGGCTACAAATCCCAAACTCTCTACTCCCACTGTCGATAACGGATCAGTCCGTGACAACAACTATACCGATCTTCACACCATGGGTGTTAGGGGGTCTGGATCTGTATGTTCTCCTCCTCCTCCCCTTCTCCTCTGCTATTCTTTGAAGGGAAAAATATTGTTTTTTGGCAACGGCTAATTTTGTGTTGTTCGTGTTGTAGGGCTACAGATCAAAGTGTATGGCCTGCGGCCGTCCAGTCAATCCGATCCATGGGATCTGTGACTGTGGGATTCAGAATTTGAATCCGGTTGGCGGTTGTGGGGGGAAGGGGGGTTGGTGCTAAGGGGGTTTAAACGTCCTTTTACTACTACTTTCGTCACTATTGTGTCTTTTTAACGCTTCATCGGCATGATATTTGCATTATGGGGCTTTTTTTTGTATTATTTCTGCTTTAGTGGGGGTTTTACTTTACTCCTGTTGAATATTAGGTAGTCTGGTGGCTACTATTATTACGCTTCAATAAGTTTTACTCGTAGATTGTAGACCCTTCCCTATCTCTAGTATATTCAATCTAGTAGCCCATACCCCCCGCCTCTCTTCTTCTTCATCACCACCAGCTGTACCCGGCTTATCACTTCCAAACCCCTCATCACCGGGTAACCTACCATACCTATCCTTCCCCTCTTTATACCACCTTCTTAATCTTTCAGCTCTAAACTGGTCGATGATTACTTTCCTCCTGGCCATTAAAAATAAATTTTCTTCTGTTTCTTTTTCTTGATAGCCTTCGAGGGGGGTGTATTTCCTCCACGAGGAACCGATTTTTGCGTCTGTTCCTCGGGGTCTTAGTTCTACTCTTTCTTGACTATTATTTGGGTCCATTGAATCCATCCAGTTAAATATCTGCGACTTCTTTTCCAACTCGTAGTTTTCGAGAGATTTTTGGTTATTTATCCTTTGTAACCTGCTAAAAGTAGTTATATACTCTTTTAGCAAGGGTTTACTCCTCACTATCGAGAATATGAGAGAGTAGAATGTAATCCGTGCTTCAAACCCCGTAGCAAACGAAATGTTCAAAAAAGTACAACAGAGTTCTAGGTATATTACTGCCAGCAGAATTAAGACTTTCATCGGCGTTGCTGGTTTTCCAAAAAGGATTGTTTGACGTTTTGGTGGTGGGTTGTGGAGGTAGTAGATTAGATTACTGTCCGGGGAGGTTTGGAAGGTGAAGATTCCGGGGTAAAGGCCGGATATGGGGTCTAATTCTAGTGGTGTTTCTAGGATTTCTTCTTCTTGTTGTTGTGGAGAGGTGGGAACGGGGAGGTAGGATTCTATCCCTACGATAGTTTTATCCCCGAATACATCACGACTTTCTACCTGTTCAAAGCAAGCTGTTATATCATCTTTTAGTGTTTGAATATCATTCATCACCGTGGGGTTTAACTCCTTCCCTGGAGACAACAAAGATAAAAACCTTTGATATTCCAGAAATTTATCCGCGTAGGCGAATATCTGATCTTTTAACTCTAGCGCTGAAGTATCAATCGTTGCTGTTGCTGATAGTATAGTTGAGAATGTAGCGGATTGGTGCGGTGGAAGGTGGTATTTAGATCTAAACCATGACCAATGATGGAGTATATCGTGTAGGAATCTAGTTCTGGAGATTTCCAACGCTTTTGTGAGAGCTGGTTGGAGGTCGGAGATGTAGTAGTAGTTTCCGTGTTTGTAGTTTTCTTCTTGAGAAGGAGAAGAAGAAAGGGAAGTTTGGGGGAGGTAGCGGTCTACTGCTATACTATCTTTTGTAAACCGCCATGTTGAGACGGTGAGGTTTGCCCATAATGATGAGAAGTGTGGTTCTATTGCAAAGGTTTTGGCGATAAACAGCCATTTTGCGATGTTGGGGTGGTTTGACGGTGGGGTGTTTATATTTGCATGGCGGGTTAAAGTTGGTAAAAGAGTTGTACGGATTTTTAAGAGTGTAGGTGTTCCTTGAAGTTCTAGAATAAACACCGCTTGTGCTATTTCGTGAAGTGTTGATAATGGTATGTTTTTGGACGCCCAGCTGGTGGGGAAACGGGAGTGTAGGATTGTGAAGATTGTAAATATCGCGTCGAGGGAGACTTGTGGTAGTTGGAGGAGGAATAATGGAAATGTTCTTGGTGTGGAGTCAGGGAGAAGGATGGTTTGGGCGTCTGGGAAGCCGGATTGGTGGGATAGCTGGCCTCTTAAAGCGGGGATTTGGGAAACTAAAATACGGTAGCAGACGAGGAAGCGAGCTAGTAAAGAGGATGGGCCTGTTGGGGGGACGGTGGGGTTGTTTGTGGTGGAGATTAGGAGGAGGAAGTCGGTGTCTTTGTGGTGGCGGGGGATTACTATTGTGCCTATTTCGGGGTTGAATGCTGCGTCGGGTGGATACAGGGTTTTGTAGCTACCCGCTGTTGGGTTGGAAGGTAACGGAGGGGGGAATTTATGCGGGTATTCGTGTACCTGTGGCGGTTCGTATAGTTCTGAGAAAGGGTTGTGGAGGATGGGCCGGTGGGAGGATTTATGCAGCCAGTGTTTTATCTGGGAGAAGTCTGGGGCGGTGTAGGTTTGGATGGACGACGGGAGGGTGCCGTCCCAGGGTGTGAAGCGGGTGGATACGTCGACTGGAACGCGTTTTGAGGGGGTGTAGGAATGGTTGTTGCGGCGTTTGGCGGCGGAGGAGGTGTTGTCGAGGTAGATGGAGGGGTACTCCATTGAGGGGGGGATTATGCTCTTTTTTATGCATGGTTTTGGGGACATGGTGATCTTGGTGATCTTGATGATGATGATGATGATGTGGATGGTAATAGTGTATTGTGATGGAATATTGATGGATAGACGTCTTTTATTCCTGTCTGTGGTGGGTATCTTGGTGGTGTTCTTGTGGTTATGAAACGAATATTTGGTGTATGTATGTCCTGGCAACACAGGAGGCCTTCTATTGATGCAGGCTATATTTGAAAGAGACTGTAATATGACTAATGACTGCCTGGAGCTATCATAAATGAATGTCGACGCCTTTTGATAGCATTGTGTGGTTCGATGTCTGTCATCCTTCCATCGGTGGTGAGGGCAATCTCGTACCAGTTACGAGACTGTCTCGTACCCAGGATGGTTGAGCCTCAATAGGCTGCCGCAACACCCCGCGTTGTCCATCAAAATCCAACACTCCACTATCCCGATCTGTCGACTTACCCAATCCGTCCCCTCGTGGCCTCCATGCCGCGGTTGAAACACTCAGACGTCATCCCCCAACCCCCGGCTGAATTTCCAAATTCTTAATTTCTGACCTCAGCGCTACTCCCTCAACTTCGCGGTAGTTTTTTGAAAAAGCTTACGTCGGCGCCGCTTACAAATTTCCAACCCGTCTCTTCTTCCGGCGATAATACGGATATTTCCGTTGTCCATTGCAATGGATTTCATCATGTTGGAGAAAAACATGGGGAATCGATGCATTTGGCAAGGGATGGCTATTCCGGCTGATCTTGATCGCTGCCTGTTTTTTCTGTGCCACGTTGGACAAATAAATGAACTTGTGATTCCGAGCGGTCCGAGGGCTGTACATTACTAAACCGGTTTTGTCTTGCGGGGTATTTTATAACTTATAAAAGCTCCCCCATTGGCGACGGAAAGTGGGTTCTTGTTGATAAGATCGTCTTTTTATACTTTTTGCAAAACGTTATAGTTACACCGATCTAGTATCCTCTATACTCTAAAAACTTTTATGATGGAATTGAATTTTAATACCTTCACAAACATCATCAACGGCAAAAAATCTCCTACCGCAAAAACGCGACACTCCGTTAACCCGTCCACCAAAGAACCAAACCCTCCCGTTCCATTATCTACAAAAGAAGACCTCGATGCAGCTGTTTCTGCGGCTAGAAATGCTTTAACTGGATGGTCTGAGACGGCTTGGGATGATAGGAAGGATGCGTTGTTGAAGTTTGTAAAGGCGGTTACGGAGAATAAAGATGGGTTTGCGGGGATGTTGGTTAAAGAGCAGGGGAAGCCGGTTAGTATTCCTTACCTAACTCTAATAGTTTTTATTTATCCGGAAGGATGATTTGTTGATATGGAAAGGGGGTAGATGATGTTTGCGATGTCGGAGGTGGCGATGGTGGAAGGGTTTATAGCTGGTTTGGCGAGTATTAAGCTTGAAGATGAGGTTGTGGTTGATGAGGGGGGGAGGAAGGTTATTAAGCGATATTTGCCGATGGGGGTTGCGGGGGGGATTGTGCCGTGGAATTGTTGGTATTCCCCAAATATCTTGCTTACGGTTTTATGCTGATGAATTGATGGGGTAGTTCCGGTGGTGCTGATGATGATTAAGATTGCGCATGCGGTGTTGACGGGGAATACGATTGTTTGCAAGCCTTCGTATGTTTTCCCCTCTTTTTATGTTTAGGAGTGTTTACTGATAGTGAGTAGGCCGTTTACGCCGTATACGGGATTAAAGCTTGTGGAGCTTGCGCAGCAGTTTTTTCCACCTGGAGTGGTTAATGCTGTCAGTGGGGATGATAATTTGGGACCGTGGATGACGTCACATCCGGGGATTGATAAGATTTCGTTCACGGGGAGTTCGGCGACTGGGAGGAAGGTTATGGAGAGTTGTAGTCGGACTTTGAAGAGGGTTACTCTTGAATTGTAAGTTTCTTTGTGTTCTCTATTATGATTTAAGGGTGCTAATTGTTTGTAGGGGAGGGAAGGATCCGGCGATTATTTTGCCTGATGTCGATATTCCGGTTGTGGCATCACAGATCGCGTTTTATTCGTTCTTCAACTCCGGACAGATCTGTGTGGCTACCAAGCGTATTTTCGTCCATTCCTCTATCGCAAAGGAGTTCGTAAGTGCGCTCGTTGAAGCCTCCAAGACTCTCAAAGTCGGCGACGGCATGGAACAAGGCGTATTCATGGGCCCCGTCAACAACGAAATGCAATACGATAAAGTAATGGGATTCATGGACGACATCAAAAGAGAAGGTGGAGAAGTAGTAATGGGCGGCGACATCGGACGATTCAAATATAAAGAAAAAGGCCAAAAAAGCGGGTTCTTCATCGATCCCACCATCGTCGTAAACCCGAAGGATTCAAGTAGGATTATGAAGGAAGAACCGTTTGGACCGATTGTTCCGGTTGTTACGTGGGATGATGAAGATGAGGTTGTAAGGAGGGCTAACGATACTGATATGGGACTTGGGGCGTCGGTTTGGGGGAAGGATTTGGAGAAGGCGGAGAGGATTGCGAGGAGGATTGAGGCGGGGAGTGTTTGGATTAATGAACATGTTTTTTCGTTGCCCGTCGCGCCGTTTGGTGGGTGGAAGGGGAGTGGGCTTGGGGTTGAAGGAGGGAGGGAGGGGCTTGTGGGGTGGTGTAATGTGCAGAGCCTTTATGTTAGGCCGGAGGTTAAGAGTGTTCTTTGATTAGTATCTTGCTTTGCCCCGAGCGCCTGGATTTGAGGCTAAGGATCTTGGAGCTGGAGTGGTTTTGGATCGAGCCTGTCTTCGTGTACTTTATCCAGATTGAATTAAAAGTTTTCCTTGCATTCTCCTTCTTGAGGAGCTATAGGGGGTATTAGGTTCTCTGAGGATGATAAGATTGATAAGATCATAATGTGATGTCTGCCACCCGTCACGTGGCCTATGATACCAAACGTCAGTGGAGTCGCCGTGACGCTGCGAATGGGCCCGTAGATACCAGTAGGAATGAGAAAAATGCGATTACATCATGAAGCTTCGACCGAATTGAACATTTTCAAAGCTCGAATGAGGCTACGAAGTTGGATAAAACCGTAGATAGTACTTAGAGGCCCTCTCAGGCGAGAGCTGACTTTATATTCGCTAAGCGAGGTCAACCTCATCTCTTCCTTTTCATCATCACTCCTCCTACCCCCTATAAGGATACCTCAATACCAGCTTCATCTACCTCCCGCCCACCTCCCCATCGTCGCTAGTTTAGCTTCAGATGTGAGAAGGCGACGACGGCGACATCGGATAGTGACGTTAAAGGTTTCCGGCCAGATATGGCGTTAGATTCCCGTCGTGGGCGTGCTGTGCATGGGCAGCTGGGACCGTTTCGACAGCGGCACTGAAAAGGACGTGCCTTGAGGGAAAAAATTCTTCATATTCGATTTTTTGAAAGGTATTTAAGATTCCCCTCTCCTTCCTTCTCCTCCTTCTCCTTTACATCATCCTTCCTCCCCTGTTAGCTTTCTCAGCAACGAACGAACGAAACACGCATCACCACAGAACTCCCGATAGCACCCGTTGCAAGTGACCTGTACAGGCTTTGCTCGCTGCTATTCCTCTTCTTCATCTATCAGCTGCTCTCTCTCAGCATCTGGTCCCTCTCGATCTTCTTCTCTTCTCCCAGCTTCCAGAACCGGAGCTCTCCATCTTGGGTTCTTTCCTATCCCCTTCCCGTCGTCCAGATCGCCAGCTCGTATCTGTTCTCCCTGATAACTATCAGGCTTCTTTCTTCTCTTCTTCTGTCCCTTTGGAACGTTGCTGACAGCTTGCTTCTGTCATCGTTCCTGTACTTAAGAGTGGGTCCTCCCCTTAGCTCGTGTTGCGGTGTTCTCACCTGCCTAGCATATATTCTTGTCTTCACGTCTACCTTCTTCTTCTAGCTTCCTACATCCCTTCCTTCATCATCTTCATCCTTTCGCTCTCATCATCTTCATCTTCCCATTGCGTTGCCCTTACTAACATCCATCTTCCAGAGGTATATCATTGTCTCCTGTATCATCCATTGCAGGCATTGAAAGTGTAGGTGCTCTCTATCTTCTCCTCCTCTCTTATACTCAGCCGTTGCTAACACCATCTTAGCAGCTAACGTTGTTTCAATTCATAAGAAACGATGTCTCAAGTCCCACGAGACATTCGTAACGCCATGGCGTAAGTATATTCCTTTTTATATTCCCCTCATTGATCCCTGCCACGGTGCTGACGTCAATCTAGGACGACTCTTTGCGTCGTCATGCGCGCGAGGGGGTCCTGCGGGACCCCGAACTGCATGTACTCGCATGAGAAACGGTACGTACCTATATACCTGTGGTGTTTGTTGTTGTAAATGTGTCTTTTATATAGTGCCTGAATTCTAATTATAATGTGCCTGAACTGCAGCAAGTTTCTCTGCCCGACCGAGCAGGATGCCGGCAGCTGCAAAGCTGCCTACTGTCGTTACCGCCACGAGCGAGACAGTGACGGCCACGCCCTCGGGGCTGGTCAGTCGGGGTATCGCACCCCACCGGCAGCCGGTAAGCTTCACAATCTTCGCATCGACAAGATGGAAATCACTAACGACTCCGTAGAAAGGCAGCCTACTCAGCGAGGTGAGGGAACCCTCGCAGCCACCCATCCGGCTCAACAGTCGGAGGGTGGTTCGGCTCTGGCTAATCCAGAGTCGAAGAGCGTGGCCGCTGCTCCGAAGGCGCCGCCACCACCACCTCCACGTATGTATCCCCCGCATCTCTTCTCTTCGTATATAGAAGCTAACATTATCTTAGCCGCGGGGATCACCAGGTGGAACGCCCCTGATCCGATCACATCGAATCAGGCGGAACGAGACATGGTCTCGTTGTTCCGGCACCCAATCCGGTGCCCCCTGGAACTGTCGGAGCTGGAGCGTCGCCAGATGATGGACTACGCGAGCAAGTTGCTCACCCATCACAAGCCCCAGTTCCAGCGATACGCTGTTCGGGAGATGTCCGAGCCTTTGGCTCACACCCACTTTTTGGACATCACCAACATCCTCATGAGCGATGAGACTGGGGACCGAACCTTCGGCATCATCATCTTCCTCACCCGTTTCATCCCACTCGCCAGATTGTTGGGCCAGGGGTATTGGAATACCGATGCAGCGGTGATGGCTGTGTTCAAGAAGTTTGTAGATGACATCTTCGCAGATCCCCTCTACAATATTTATATTCTCGCTCGTGGAATTGCTTCGTTTGTTGCCTACCAGGGAAGCGAAGGGGACGATATTGATTGGGCTGGTTTGTTTGTCGACATCCTCCACTTTTTCCTCAACCTCGCCAAGTTCTCAAAGAATCACGGAGAGACAGCTGGGTTTCCTTCCACTGACTACTGGATGATTCGTTTTGTTGAACAAGCTTGTGATGCTTGGTTCGAACAACCCCCTGTTTCCGAAAACACCTTCTCGAACATTCCTGCCCGACCTAAGAAGGATGTCGTCTTTGATGAGCTGGCTGAGTTGATCTCTGTCTATAACGTCACAAAGTGGTTTGCTCCGAGTACCTATCTACCAGGACAGCGTCGCCGCTTGGACGATGTTCGACGTCTTGACTGTGTTGAGTTCCGTGAAAAAGGTACCTGCCCGGGGAAAGAAGACGAATCCTGCTTCTATGCTCACCGCCTCAGTCTCGTCGACAAGCATGTTGAGAAGTCCGATCAAAAGTTCGAGTCTATGGAACTGTGGTCGAAGTTTGGAAGCGTTCGCGACAGTGTCACTACCGAAGATTTGAAAGCATACTGGGAGCAAGGCCTGCAGTTCTTGGAGGAAGGGAACGTCGACTTCATCTTTGAGTCCCTCATGCGCAAGGAAGGGACATTCTTGATCGAACAAACATTGAAGGTTCAGAATGAGGACGGAGAGTTTAACTTTGACACGATCAAGCCTCTCGCGCTCATTGTTTCGGACGAGCGCCTTGAGGAATATAACCAGAAGGAAAGCAAAGTCGCGACTATTGCCGACGTCTTCGTTGACAACAAGAGTTTCTTCACCGCGTGGACCAAAGATATCGGAGCTGGTCTCGCCAAGACAGCTAAATCCGAACCCCATATCGAAGCTGCCAATCTACTTGCTGGCCTTGCTCGCTTCATGCTCAGCCTCAGTCCTATCAACAAGCTTGATGATGAGACCAAAGCGGCTCTTGTCAGCCTTTGTCGACTCGTTGCTGAACACAGCGAGGAAGGCGCTCATACTATGGGCGAAGCCAACGCTGTCGCCGAAAGACTTGGGTTTATTATTCGTCGAAACTTGATGGAGGAGACTATTGAAATTATCGATCGCGATGCCCCGGATATGAATGCTATCAACTTTGATGAGTCGGTTTCTTTGATATTCTCCGACGATGAGAAGAAGGCCGAGAATGTGTAAGTTTTTCCCTCTATCTTCTTCTTTAGTACTTGAGGCTAATGTTTTGGTAGTCCCCTTGAGATCAATAAGTCTATAGATGAGCAACTCATCGATATGGAACCCATCCAGCAGAGCCGACCAGTGGCAAAGGCTGTCATGGAACTCATTGGGCTGGAGCCACTTCCAAGCGTTCCTATTCAGAAGCAGCAAGCTCAACCCGAAGCCGTCCAAAAGGGGACCGTCGAATGTGAACTAGTCGCTGAAGTTCTAGCAACGGAAGAAGGGATAGCCGAAGGGGAGCTAGTCAAAGAGGAAGAAGCGGTTGAAGTTGTACCAGCCAAAGCCCCGAGCCAAGCAGCTCCCGCTGAGGTCGCAATATCGCCAGCGGTAACCATGATGGTTATGCCACCAGTTGGAAGTGACGCAGCTAAGCCCGAGGCCGAAATGGACAGGTCCTCCAACGAAGAGAATGAATTGGAAGATGAGTCGGAGAGTCGTGGGCCATCACTAAAGTCTACCTGTGATATTCCTTCGATCCAACTTCTTGAAGACGCCTTGAAGTCTCTTGAGAACTTCTTCGAGTTTGACTTGGTTCGACCAGCTGCTCGACTTACCGATATGGATAATAAGGGACACTTCATCGTTCTTAAAGTCTTCTTCACCACGGAGCACCTTTATATCGACCCAGAACAGGCCACAGGGGATATCACTATCTTCACCCACTTTATACAATTCCTTGAGACCGTTACTCACAAGCTCTCCAAGCATGACCTTGATGCTGAGCCCGGTTGGCGAAACATCATGGGGGCTTTGTTCCGCAAACTTTGGTCTCCTGGTGAATTTGTTGACTTCTTCCGAAATGGGCTTCGCGATTTCTATATCCTTCACGAAGACCGTGCGCGCTTCAACTCGGCACACAGGAAGTTATACAGACGAGCTACCGAGAACATGCTCCGCCTCCTGCTCGGTTTGATCAAGACCGGCCAACTTCCACGTGCCGATGGAGCCTTCCAAACTCTGATTCTTCGATTTCTTCGCATTTTTACAGAGGAGTACCGTCCTATCCCTTCCACGACCGTCCCAGGAGTTGGCAGCTCTGAGCAAGCCCGTCGCGATCGTGACCCGAAGAGCTATCACCGCTGGACAAAGACACACTCCCTGATCAACGTTTTGGTTTTGAGGACCGGCCTCGGTGGGTTCTTCAAGCAAGTTCCCGGAGAAGTTGGCCGTGATCCACAACCTCGCCCGCTCTTCAAGCATCCTCACGCCTTCATTTGCCCTGACAAGAAAATTTCACGATGCGAGTTTGCTGTTCATTGTCAGTTTGCCCACGAGGCTGAAGACGCGGGTACGCTTGAAGAGGCTAGCGGCCTCGAAAGCGATACTGATGATGAGAGTGAGAGTGATGATGGCACTGAAAGAGGCAATGAGCGTTTCTTCCCTGCTTCAAGTCGGATTGGTCAAGGAGGAAGTGTTGTTAGCGCTTCGGAGGATGAGAGTGCCTTGAGCGTCAATAGCATGTCTACGGTTATTGATGCTAGGGGTGTTGGTTATATCTGAGGAAGGCTGGTGGGCTTTCTTTGATTACGCTTTGGATTTCTTTTTACTGTTTTACATGCGAGGTTTTTACTTTTTTTCATGTTGTTATTTAGGCGCCGTTTTGAAGGCGGGCGTATATAGGCGTCTGGCGATTGTGCTTTTTCTATCTTGACTCCCTCCATGCTTGCTTGTCCGCTCCAGTCTTTGTTTCTAATGGTCATTGCTATTGTTCCTTCATGTTTATACCGGAACTGAGCGGTGGTTTTATGCACGAACACGGGGTCTGGGAGGTATTATGCCTGCTTTTGTTTAATGATGATTTTGTGGTTAATTCTGAAATTCGTCTTCCTCTATGTCTAAGTGGCTGTAAGCTTGTAAAGTGACTGTATATTGTTCATTTCGTAAACTACATCGCCATGATATACATGCTGGCTAATACTACAGTATCTACAATCCGGCGGGCTTGACACAGCTTTCTATCGGGCCGCCTTGATTGGCTCCGGGGACCTGGATTAAAAATACTTGTCAGTATTGCGGAAATTATGCAGTATGGGGCAGGCCACTTACATTCCAAACAACCGAAAACGGATCCCAAGAAGGATCAGTATGCGGCGCATACTCAATAGCATTCATAATACTATTCAACTGTTCCGTCCCATAAACATGACTCAAAAACGCATAAGTCATATCCATCCCCGCCGCGACCCCCGAACTCGTCCAAATCTTCCCATCCTGAGTCCACCTAGCCGTGGGCACCCATTTAACTTTTCCCCCAAACTGCATTACCCACGGCCAAAAACTTTTATTCGTTGTTGCCCTTTTACGTTTCAACACCCCTGCTCTGGCGAGACTCATTGAGCCTGTGCAGACGCTGAGGAGGTATTCGAGTTGGTTGTAGCGGGAGGTTATGAATTGTTCGATTGAAGTGTCGTTGTTTTCTACTAGTACCATGCCGCCCATTCCGCCGGGGATTAAGAGGATGTCGAGGGGCGGGGCGGTGGTGAAGGTGTGCGTTGCGTAGAGGTCGATGGCTATTAGGTGGCTTAGGTCGACGGGGGGTTGGCCGGGGACCATTACGTGTGGGGGGGCGCGGGAGGAGATGGGACCGGTTTTGGAGGCGATGAAGGAGATTGTCATTGGGTAGTAGGCTGATAGCTAGAATATATATACTTTTGTTAGATGGATGGGAGGGGGAAGGGGGGAAGGGAACTTACGGATTGCATTATTTCGAAAGGACCGATTACGTCGAGGGGTTCGAAACCGGGGTAGAGGACTATTCCTATGCTAAACTTTTTGGAACGGTTTGCTAGTTGTTTCTTTGTGGGGCCTGTGGCGGTTGTGAGGTCTGCCGTTAGGGCGAGGAGGGGGAGGAGGGTGGTGATTAGTGAGAACCGCATTTTGGAATACTAGACTATGGAGGGTACTTGGGGATACTACTAGGATGGGGTTTGCTGGTGGAGTAGGTGATGGGGAAGGGGAGGTAATGAGGTTTTTATATATAAGGATTTGGATGTTCCTTATGGATTTAGATATAACGTTATTACAAGATATCAAGAAGTCCGAATACTAAAAATTAATCGTACAATTGCAAAAGGTTGTCGACCGAGAGAAGTTCGATCCAGGTACTCGGTAGTTGAAAAATGCCCCGAATATGCATGTCATAAGAATGGGATTAACGGGTTGAAACAAGCGCACCTGCATATGTTTGCCATTCGGGGGACCCCAGATCCATGGTGCATTTTTTGGTTCACGTGGTAGTATTTCTGGAGACGACAAGAATTAACCCGAAAGATGGCGGGGAGAGAAACATTACTATCTTTTGTTTTCGACTTGTGGGGCTTAGGGAGGGTCGTTGGAATATAGTTTTGGGGTGGGTGGGCAAGCAGGTTCGTTTGTTGTCGGCTAAATTTTTCGGGCCGGGGACCGATTAGTTTGAGACCCCTTGCATTAGCGAGGTGGTGCTGACGGCAGGGGGGTTATGGGATTTTCTAAAAAGGGCTTTATGGGATGGTCTTCGTTTTTTTTTTTCGATACGCGTATACGAAGTGGGTCTAAGAATACGGGGTTAACGTGGGAGACGAGGTTACAATCGGACCAGGCAGACCGATTTGATTTCGGTAGCTACGGGATTGTTTGGTCATATGGTTTGGGATACCAAGATGTTTGGCGTGTTTCTTAATCTTGGAAGGGGCTTTTAGATGGGATGGAGTGAGGGTGGAATTAGTCATCCGAGGGGGAAGTACGATGGCCTCAGGGTTCTATAGCTAGTTTGTTGGGGAATAGAATGTTGTATTTTTGGGAGGGGGTTCTAATAGAAAGGGGGGATATCCGCTGTATTCGAATCTTCTAGATAAATCTGGTGGTTTGGAGTGTCAGAAACAATGGAAGACGAGATATAGGATAGATTGGAGAGCTGAAACTTACACCGGTACAAGTATCAGTTTAACACCGCGACAATTAAAAATCTGGCAGTCGGTCTTGTAGTAAGTCCAAAAATCGATTCACGATGCTGGTTTGTATTCGTTCACAGTTTAAGCTTTTTTAAGAGCTCCTGTAGGTACCAAGTCAGATAGATACTCTTCCCTAATCGACAATATAGATAGTTAATTCAGGGTTGAGCAGTCTACTAACCAATTCACGACACTTCCTCGCAGCGTGTCGAAGTCTAAAGGCAAGACGGGCGCGCTTACCCCTCCACCCAGGTTGCACCAACTGCCTGATAACCTTCATAAGAGGATGATTGATAATGGGATCATTAGTCTTCCTAACAGTTCCAAAGTAGTGTTCAGGAAGCCATTGCCACATCTCCAGCTCAAATGACATGCAATCCAATTTCTTCCATGGCCCAGTAGCAACAACCGCCTCAGCTATCCCTTCCAAAAGTTCTCCAACTGTCATGTTTCTATTCTTTGAACTTTCTGATATATTGATGTTGACTAAATCGATAGCTGGTTGTTTTGGATCGTTTACGAGTCCGATTCTGATGCTCATTGGCCATCTGGTTGTGATGTTGTTATTTTGGTAGAGGAAGGCTGGTTTTCTAACGCGTTTCAGTTTGTTACGTTTTGTGATGGTGGGTGTAGCTTGTTCTTCCTCGAACTTTGGGGGAAAAAGGCTGTCGTGGAAGATACATGTATACCGAATATTAGTATTCTCCATAGCAGAAAGGAAAGCAGATGAATCCTTCTTCTTGGCGAATTCGGTAGTGTAGAATTGCATCCCGACTAACGCTTTTCGGGCACCGCAGGTGTGGAGTTCTAGTTTGAACCCGACGGGGTCGGTGAGGATGCGGTGGAGGATTAGGCCGGAGGATTTGTTGATCGAGTAACGTTTGGCTTTGAACTCGTCTTCTTGGAGGAGGATGTTCCAGATTTTGCAGGCTTTGGAGGCGGGGATGTGGGAGTGCCAGGGGAGGTGGGAGAGGATGTGGCGGTGGATGGAGGTTGGGAGGGTTTCGAGCGGGCTAGGCATCTTTGTGGGTGATGTCGATTGGGTATTGACGAGGGCTTCCTGGATGGTTGGAGCTCTGGGGATGGTGGTTAGGGAGGGTTTTTCGATGTTAGCAACGTTTACCGTTCTGGTCAGGTGGTGGATTGGAAAACTATTTGGAGAGGCCTACTAGAGATCAGATGCTGAAGATGGATTCATAAAGTCATCATGGGGAGAGCGGGATAGATGCGATAGCTGATGCGATGAACTTGTCAAATTGTTATCTTCCGAAGGTTGCTGGATAGCGGTAATAAGTTTGTAAAAGTTCGGGAAAAGGATATTTTTTATCAAGAATGGTTCTACATTGCCAGTTGGTATCGCCGACATCACTAAGACTTTGTTAGGATTGCGCGGCATTGTGTACAGATTTGTAGTGTCCCAGGACTTTCAAGAAGCGTAAGGATTTGATGAGAACATGATAAAAGACGCGTGGAATTGTATGCTACCAAGTTTATTCCTGAAAACAAATGCCTGCAACGGAAAGGGTGATGTAAATTGTAAAAAGATTGAGAAAGATTGGATTGGAGTATCGATCCTGATATCGAACCATAACGGGGAGCGAGGTATTCCAGATACTCCGGGGCCCCATTACTGCAACATTGGATATTGTCCCTTCCAGATCGCCTCCCTCGGCATAATATACTGATACCAAAACTTATAATACCCCTCAACATCTCTATCAAAATACTGCTGTTGCCCATTAATGATCGTATCCTTCTGTAACCACGGATCCGCAAGCTCTGGATCCGCGTCGGCCTCCTGAGCAGTTACCCTCTGTAGCATCGAATTCAAAAACTCCTTCCAGCAACCCGCCGACTCCATTTTATCCACCAACAACGGGAATTCTAATTTCTTGTGTTGGAATATCGCCATTTCCAGCTTAAGATTCGAAAGCGACGCGAACGACCTGCTCGTAGTAGTTCTCCAGCTTCGGTGGGCTTTGATGCCGAATGTATAGGTTTCCAATGGAATAGGATTGGACGGTAGTCGGATGCCGTTAATGGGTAAGTCGATAGTCCAGGTGAACATGTCGCCTACCCTACGGTGTGGACGGATTGGACATTCGATTTTGCAGCTGTGGTACGTTCCGTAAGACGTGATTTTATACCCGCGGCCTCGGTATTTTTTCATTGCTTCTTCTCTCTTTTCGGACATGTCAGAGACGGTTTGGAAGCCTTCTTTTCGGATGATGGTGTGGTATGGGAAGAGGTTGTAGGCTCTGTTGTAGGTGAAGAAGTTCATAATGTAAGTTGCGTAGTAGCCGCCGATGATGGCTTGTAACGCCGGACCTTTTGTCAAGATGACGTCTATATGAAGTCCGGCTGATTTGTTCTCGAAGCGGTAAACCTGGGATATGGAGTTAGTTTAGTGGATGGTCGATTTGATAACTATTTCTGGGCTTTAAAGAGCGGTGCGAACTTACATCACGGATTTCTTGCCCTTGGTACGACTTGTAAGAGAAGGCTGATTGGATCCGCTCGTCTGCAACGTCGGCATTCTCAAACATTCTCCACTTCGTTCCGACAGACCCAGCATTTGCGAGAGAAGACTCAATAGATCGAGATTGCCATGGAAAAGGCGCGAATTTGAATTTTTCCTTCGTAAGGACCTGTGCGGTTTTTCGTAGTGACGAAAGAGAGTTGGTATAAACATCCAAATCCTTTGTAGTCCACTTCTCGCGAGCGAAGAGTTTTAAAGCGACACTTCCGCCGACTATGAGGTCGTAATCTGCCATCGCTTGACGGAATACTAGAGGATCCTTAAAGAATTGTCGGAGATGGGCGTCGATGTTGAAGATACAGTAGTATATGCTGTGGATTGTTCGACATGTTGCGAAGAGGCGGAGCATATCTGGGACATCCAGATGGCTTATGATTCTGTTATAGCATGGTTCGAGGTTCGCGTTCAAGACGTCTAATATCGTTGGGGCTTTTTTCCCAGTCGGTTTGACGGTCGTTGGTCCCATCTTGTGAACGATGTCTCTGCCAAGAGTAATGTGCAAAATACAACGTCTGCGGTGCGTTGCCTCTAAAGTTGCCTGCAAATAGCTTGGGAAAGTCGTTTCGGATTCCTTCCCTGGCTTCCCCGCTTGAATCAGAGACAATCCAGCGCTTTGGTGCCCCGCCAGAGTTCAAGCTAGATGATATGAACCTAAAGCTTACAATACCAGGACAGCTGCACCTCTCGCGAAGTTTGAAAAACTAAAGTATCGTATTATCGGTGGAGGGAAGTGACTCCTCAAGGGTAAGAAATCTATGCGTAGAACTATAACTGACAGGACTTGGGAGAGGGGGAAGAGGGGAGGTTCTAATAGATGCTCGCGGGCGCCAAAAACTTGGAAGCCTTCCCACACAAACAACACACGAGAATTCCCCAGCCCCGTATATTTAGCCTGTCGAAGCTTCACGAAAGAAGGCATCGTTTGGCTGAAGGAATTAAAATTTGCAGGCATCGATTCTAAAACTCAGGCTGTGAACGCGCTAGACGTTTCAACTTTTTTATTTCGAACGGGTCCGTACAGAAAGGAAGGAATCACACATAGGATTCTAGTGCAAGTGATAGCTGTCAGAAGTCAGCGATTAATACAGAATAGGTGGAAACCATAGGTAGACGACATGAAGACGGGTAATTTACTTACACAGGCTCAAATAACCCCTCGCGGTCTCCCTAACTCTAGCTTTAGATAATCGGCGGCCCGAAATTGCTCTTCTAGACTCTCTCCTTCGGATCCGGGGGCGTTACCGGTCACTGTCCAAGATCCAGGCATGAACTTGACCGTAAATGGCGTCCCTTGTAGCCTCATTTCTCTAATCGGAACCTTGATTCCATCGATGGGGAAATGAATCGACCACGTATCACAGTCCCCAACTGTCCTAACACGCGTATAGTTTTCGTGTCCGTGACCCTCCGGCCACACTACGTAGAAGCTATACCCTCGGTCATGATATTTCAAAATACCCTTGACGGTCTTCGGCCTCAGTCCTGTCTGTGGGGGAACATAAAACCCCATCTTCTCGCGGAAGGTAAAGGATGGAAAAATGGAATACGCCGCCCGGTAGGAGAAAAAATTCATGAGGTATGTTGAGTAGTAAGAGAGTATTAGCTTAAAGGGGCTACCTCTGGTCAAGACTAGTTCGACCTTTTTGTTCGTTTTGTGATGAATAAATGCATAGATCTGTTCCATACGTAACTGTGAGCGACACTGACACTTTGGCATCGCCGAATGAGTATATCAACGGGTTAATACGGATTACTCACATCCTTGATCTGTTCAATCCCATAGAAGTCTGTATGAGATCCGTCTTCACTCAACAGTCCCCAAACATCACGACTCCCCCACAATATACTCTTTACCCTATCCGCTCGCTGTATCGATTCTTCAAGGCCCTCCGTTTGCCAAAAGAAGGGCTTAAACTCGTAGCCTTCGCCTTCCAAGAAGGCTCCAACCACGCTGATAGAATCAACATACTCAGTGTAGATGTCGACGTCTGACGAGCTCCAGCTTTCTCGGCTGAACAAACGAAGCGCCATGCTTCCGCCAATGATCAAATCATTATCAGCCATTAGCTGACGGAATTCTATTGGGTCTTTAAAGAACGGTCGCAAGAGCACGTTGACGTTGAAGACATGCTTTTTCAGAGCACGGATTCGATGACAGGCGGCCAATAGATTCACAGTATCCATGACACCGAGGTGCCCAAAGATAGCGGTGTACAGGATGGGCTGGCCTGGATCCAGCAACGTCAGAAGGCTTGGAGCCATCGTTGAACGCGATGAAGGTTTCTTGGGTCTGAGAGCTGTTAACAAGCAAATTCGACGTCAAGAAAGGGTTTACAGATATCCAGGTACCTTTTTAAGCGGTTTGAAGCGTAGGGTAAAAGTCATAAACCCAATGGATACGCGATATCTGTATTAGCTCAGTGCCTAGCCCGAAGATGCGAGATCCGTCGCGATCGTGTTGAGTGATGAAGATTTTGAAAAGGGGGATACAACGCGACGCACCCTTTATATGGCTGTAAGCTCGTAAACCCCGTCGAAGGTTGAAAGTGAGGTTTACGAGCTTAAAACGATCTAGCGTAACTTTAAATGTGAAGGGCGCCCGAAGCCCGGCGTAGATTGACAATACAAGCGAAGGGCCTCTCGAGATTAAGTAGATTGATAGGGTATGGTATCTCGTTACAATAAGAAAAACGGTCTCCTCGAAGTTCGCGATGAAGCTAAAAAGTGTGATACCGAATCCCTCCTTCGCGTGCAACAAGTTGGCTACAATTTATCGAAGCTCTGCTTTAAACATCCTATCCACCTAAGCTATAAGCGAGGGTGGATTATACTTGAGGATTCTAGTAACGGGACTAGCATATGTACTTTACTTAGCAGGCATCGACCGGTTGAAAAAAGCTTATTCTACTAAACTGGCGGCACGAAAGTAGGATTGATTAGATTTTTTTCTATCTAAACCCTCTAGTACAGTATATACAGAGCCCGCCTCGACTAGCCTCTTTCAGTTCCTAACTACCATCTCACAACAGCTGCTTGATGATAGATATCACTTGCCCAGCTACTACCCCTCAAAAAATTCCTGTTTCGAGCTTGGGTCCCCAAATCACAATATTAAACATCTTTTCGATTAAGCGGAGGTTGTGGAACCGATGTGCCAGTCCGTGGCTGGTATTGTAAATCGAGCCATATTTCTTCATGGAGTCGGGCACACTACTTAAAGTATATATCAGTACCATGAAATAGTTGGAGGCATCCCGCTGGCGTATCTTGTTAATGTTGCCGACGGGTAGCTCTAGGTAGAACGTCGCCGCGGTTTACATAGTGTTGGTATATAAGACGGTACAATGTTTTCAGTGTCCTCCTCTCACCCTGTGTACATTCCTCCCTGCTTCCTTGCTTATTTTGCCCACGTCCCGAGCCTTCATTAATTACTGGGCTTGAAGGTGGTCGATAGTTATTCATATGACGGCGATGTAGATCGTCGCACAGTATTTTATTTGCTGAACATATTCTTCCAGTAAATGGCTTTGTCTAAGTACTTCACTCCTTACCCAGAGAGAGCTATCTTCTCTCCTAGTTATTTGTCTTCCATAGAAATGACAACCATGTTCCTCGATCATCGTTAGCGTTTCCCGCGCGCGGCTAATTGAACACAACATCTGTAGGGTGAGGCTTGCTGAGTTTTATAAAATGCAGATCATTAAACCTTCGACTTTTATGGTCCTAGAATTGGTAACATTCTGAGCTAGAAACGCTTTTTCGTTAACTTCTCAAAATTCTCTAGAGGTTCATAGCTTGATGTTGTGCTCATTTAAGCTTCGGAGGTAGATATTTCAATATACAACGGTGTTAGTGTGGGTGGATAGCAGCTCGTATTAATATATCATATACTTGTTCTACTCGCCCACGGAAGCGAGTATGTTTATATATAGATCTCACATCTCACTGAGTTACTTTATTCTCCTATCGTGATGAAGCTGAAGGTAACGGCCGAAATCCCAATATTTGGTACCATTCTTGCAATTTGGCTCCTATATCGGGATAGATATTGTCCTTATTTGGGCGCGCAGTTGATACGGCATACAGTATGCCTAATATATGCCTCAAGCATCAATGTTCAGGTTGTGTGGCTGAATCAGCGAATAGTTATTGCGGTTCTCGGAACTTATCGGTCGAAAGCCCTCTTTGGTTTCGCATACGCCATAGTCTCGAGGCGCTTGAAATGTTTTGCTAAAACGCTTTACTCGCGGCTTCATATGACGCCGTTGCGCCTCTAGTAGGGTAGTAGCATAGGCGCGGCGTAACATCATTAGCGATCGAGCCTTAGTTGTGAGGCATATTATCCTCCATAGTCCTGTAGTTGATGGGGGAGCATGCGTATAGCTCTTCGAAACTGGTAGTATTCATCGCGTTCCGCTGGCTTTTCCCTAGTGCTTGAAGATGCTCAACATCTCCTTTGAATTCTTCAGAATACGGCCAAGATTTAGACGCAGGTAATTTAACACTGTCTCTTCTTTCCCCGGGCCGTGGACGCAGAGTGGCTATTTGATTTCCGCTTCGTTAATCTACCCAACTAAGCTTTTTAAATATATTTACTTGCAGCATCCCTGGATTTAGCGTCTCTGTAGCAAGTATCCTAGGGTGTTAATATACCCTTCAAGTATATGTAGTACGTAATCCATATTCTTGCGTATAATTTCGACAATTTCGCGAATCTATGTAGTTAAGCTTCTACATATATTATTGAAGTATGAAGGTTTCATACGTTATGAAGGAGCTTTGGGAGGCAGCCGATGCGGATGGCAAGGGAGCATACGATTCGGTTGATGTGTTGTCCCGGTCGTATCTTAGCTCAGAAATATTAGATATTTCGCTCCAAGTCATGTCTCGCAGAATCAAACTCGATAGTTGAGTATACCATTTTTCTCAGAAGGTCCATACTGTGAGAGTCATAACCCGGAAGCTAAGAGGTCAGTCGCATGCAACTAAAAGAGACCATCGCAAACCGCGCGCGAATGCTGTTCATATAATCTTATGAAGGTCGCGGCGTATAGTCTTCTTGGACTCCCGAAGACAGTTTCGACCCCATATATCGGGCCCCTTGATGTTTGAACCTCTGTTATGTTCAAAAAAAAAAAGACTTCATACTAAGTATTCCCCGAATTCTCTACACACCTGCAAAGCGGCAAAATCCACAGCTAGATCCGCAATACGACATGGCAAGTAGCTCGCGCCTTGGATTTGGGCTTTGTGCCACACAATTGTATACAATTAATTGTAGAGTGACGTCGCGGGCGACTCTGGTTGTACAATAACCATGCCGACATTCCGAGGAACTTCTCTAAGGCCGATATACTTGTTGGCCCTAAATCATAACTTTGTCGTTTCGCGTATTTTTAAGACTTCATGGCATCATCTGGGAGCGATCGAATCCCATTCTTGAGGCCAGCCTCGTCGGTAGCTCTGCTATCGGAAAGCCTCTATACATAGACTGGCTGTACGCGCTCCTGTATATAGCTATATAGTAGTATGACAAACAGTCTCATTTGGCAATCGTGATTAGATATATCGGTAGTTGCCCATACCGCAGTATTGCAGCCCTAAATAGCTAGACATGTACTGGATGCAGATACTCGCGCTGTTCAAGCGCTCATTTCGTCGCTCCAGTTGCGAATGACGTCTCCAGAAACCTCATATCTTGGTTCCGATTTTCCAATACGAATAATTACGTCGGAGTGGTGGTTAATTGGTGTTCCCGTTTCCAACCACGGATCCTGGCTAACTTGCGTAGTCTAAGCGCTACCTCTGACGTGCTGAGGTTATGACTAGTTCAGACTGGGTATAGGTGACCTGTGTAAAAATATGTTTGAAGCTGAGGTCAAGTTTATATATACTATGCTCTATCCTGCGTTAGTGCATTTACTCGGATAACCGTATCACCGACGCAGTTCATCTCGATTTTCGAATATGTCGCTATCGTCAGCCGCCGCCGCCGCGAGAAGTTCTTAAGTGATTTAGCCACTGTCGGCGCTTGCCTTGCTGGTGGATTGGTTAGGAGTGAGGGTATCGGTATTCGTTGTGGTCCTCCCTTCATATATGGGTAGTACCGATGTGCTCATACGCTGGTACTAAATTTCGGGTTTTCGTCCCGGTTCGAAAGTAGGTAGTTGGCCGCCAAATCAGTAACCTTGACTTGAATTGAGCCTTTGCTGTTAATTATAAAGGTATAAGCCCTTACTGGGATAGTTTTGATCTTCCACTAACGAAATATGCATTTCGATTTGTCGGCCGCATCTCTCTTGGGAGTGTTGTTCTCCATTTCTGGGAGGTCGAATATTGGTTCCCAGTGGCTTGTTGGAAATGCAACTCTTGCTACTAGAACCAATATATAAATCTAGGACGCGATGTAGGTATGATAAATCGTTTGAGTAGGTATTTGTGACGACTATCACCGCTATTCCATCGACGTAGTCGCGATTGAGGCGCTGCGAAAATATTATTAAATGAAACTTCGTTCGCAGAGGTATGTAACCTGGAAAACTTTGAAGACTGCACCGATAGCGGTCTTAACGAGTACTGGTGCCTTGAAGAGAACGTAGGGCATGGATTATAGATGTGTAGCCATGATAGCAGCCTGATGTAGATAGTCGCCAGCTGCATTCCCATGCGCCTCGAGGATCATGAAGCCTGATGGAAGCCATAATATAGTGATGATTGGTGTCGGTATAGATATTTTTTCGTGTTCCACTATGTACGTAGCTGAATGGAAGTTGTGGTCAGGAGTGATGAAGAAAGAAGAAGAAGGGCTCTGCTTGATTCCAGGGAATTCATAGTTTGTGCTCCTCTCTGTACATGTGCGTGGAGCGTGAATGTAATTTCGTCAAGCCACGGGTCATGATGCCTTCCGGCAAATTCCACAGAGCCAACTAGGAACTTCCAAGACGATGTCATCAGCTATGCACCGCTCGCCTTTACCTTGAACCTATAGCTATATAGCTGGATCAAATACAACTGCGGGCCACAATATTACGTCTCGTGCTGCAAGTTAAACCTTTCTTGACGGTTATCTCGTAAATTCGTATGGCCCGCTAAGGAGGGCCCTAAATCTTCCCGGTCAGATAGCGACCATCTTCCATTACCAGCTATGCGGGTTTATCCTGCCTCCGTAAGGCGTATTCCGGTCCCTGACCCTTTAGACGGGAGAGGTCGGTTCTAAGGCCGTTATGCGTTGCCACTGCAAAATGCAACAAGGATCTGAATTGGTCAGCTCAAAGGAGCGATTCTAGCCGAATCTGGTCTCGTCACCCGAATCTGATATCTGATTGTCGATATTCTGACCTGGGGTGGCTGCTTTCGTCACGAACTCGGTGTCCCATCGTACATCTTCTCTTCAGTCTCTATGAAACCTACCCCAGGTGCTCGTACCCCACCTAAACGTTGAAGTTGCTACTCAAAAGTTCTAGCACGGCGGAGCGGGGTTTGTCCCAGATAGCTATAAGTCTCCGATAGAAGGCTACGCCCCACGCGATATATACATCACCACAGCCATTTCCCCCTTGGCCCTCAAGGCTGAAATAAGGGGACGACTATAAGGCCCGCTGGTAGTACCGCTTGCTCCAAAATGTCCGAAACATCAGACCCGTGCCTGATGCTGAGGCAGCCAGTGGAGATCTTGATTGCTATCTTTCAGAAATGCAATAGTTTGAAAGATATGATGGCTCTGAGCTCGACGTGCAGCCGTCTAAGATCGTGCTTCACATCTAGTTCAACGCAGATTCTGTATCCCACGGTGGCCAGTGAATATATTGCCTTTGATGATGCACTTGCAGCGGTATGCTCGAACTCAAAACGTACCCCGTCTATATGATTTCCTTCTGACTAAAGGGTACTTTAGGTCCGTGCCACAGCCATAGTGGTATCTTACCACGATGAGTGCAACAAAAGTACAGTCCCGAGGAGCGAGGGTGCCCCTAACCAAGCTACCGAAGGGACAAAAACTCCATATATCTTCGGGTCGCCAAAGATCCCCCTGGAGAAACTGCTACCGGGGTACCGCCGGCCAAACCTAGCCGAAGTCCAAGAGGTGCACAAGCTACAACGTCTCATGGATCGAATGACAGATACGTTTTCTAGAAACGCTTTTCTCCAGAGAGACCGCAGGGGCGGTTCCCCGTATGACCCAGCGTGGTTGTTCTATTACGGAACTTGGTCTGGAAGCTCCCTCACGAGATCTGCGTTCGCGAAGGAACAAGACCCCCCCGACTCTACCGATCAAGAGATATCAGAGGCTCAGAGAGAGAGAGCAGGTGCCTGGTGGTATCGCTTTTACTCAAGTTCATACAATGCCATTGTTGCTGGAGTGTACTTGGCTCCATTCTATTTGGAACCATTCACATCCGAGAATAAGTGTCCAGAGCAAGATGATATTATTGCCTCTTTTGCCGAAACGACATATCCATCGGAAGAGGACGAAGACGAGACCTCTGGTGGTGGTGGATTGGAATTGCTACAGTGGCCTTCACCCCGTGAACTAACACCAGAGGGGCAATCCTTTCTCGAGGATTTCCCAGTTTACAACTGTGTCGAGAGAGACAAACCCGCAGCTGAAAAAGTATTTATGCCCTTACTTAAGTACTTGATTCAAAGGGGTAGACGCTCAGAGCTCGACTGTGAAAATCCATATTATTGGAGCGATCGATCTAAACCTGAGAAGTGGTCGGCAGAAATGGACGTGCGCAAGTTACTCATGGTCCTGAACGCGTACGAAGTTCTCTTTTCGTTGTTCGGGCGCGGCTATCAAAATAATCCAGGTGCATCTACAACTACGCAGAACGATAACCCTGATGACCAGCCCCAGTCCCCGCAGGCTCAAGATTTTAAAGCCACCACGAGCGTCGATATTCATACTATCGTCTTCGGATTCTTTCAACTAGAGACGATACGGATGCTACCACAAGGTACCAACCGAAGACTCATGACCACAGTGAGACTTGATATCCCAGACATCTTCTCCCAGTTAGTGTACGGCTCGAACCGCGGCACGTACTTAGTCCCGGGGGACCTCTTCTTCTTCGATTTTGCTCTTCGCGAGTACTTTGGGTACGAATTTTACCGGGAGGGCTTTGATGGCTGGCCGACGGACCACGAGCCGTGGCGTTACTACCCGTGGCTCCACAAGGGAGAGATATTTTTTTTCGATATGGAAACAGCAATGCCCTGCATACCGATTAATAGGCTGTGAATTTTGGAAGTTTCTCGCGAACGGAAGCGATGCTCATGACGTCTGTGTTTGTACACTTTGTTGATATTAAGTTTTATGTATTCTTATATGCGATACGCTTACGATGAGCGGGCCGTCAAATTAGATATCTACACCCCCTCTAGCATGTACACGGGGATAAAGACTTCTCTAGCCTAGTCTCCCTCGTCGGGGTCACCCGATTTTCGCTCATTCGCACCTAGATCTAGATCCCTACGCTTGTAGCTACGTCTTTGGTCTTCACTAGATATTTATCTCCACCTATAATACCTCTTATATAGGTAATTTCGTGTTATTTTACAAACTTTTTTCAAACACGTTGACCTCACGCGAAATGCTCTGCTTCATTGAGGCTGGTTTGCGAGACCACGTCGATGTACACCCAGTGACTTACATGCACCCACGATGCTAATACTTAGCAGCTACTTCCAATGATCGATAATACTAAATAACCCACGATTATATATAATCTTGGATGCGGAAACGTCACGAAAATGTAGACCGGTCTATAAAAAATATCCAGTAGGGCCATCACGGTCACGTAGCTAGGCTGTTTAGGCGCCACGGCAATTGATCCGGAGTAAGCAAGATGAAACGTCGAATATGGGGCGCTTCGTGATATGACAAGAAAGGCTTCAATGAAACGAGTCATACGAAGCACGAGCTCCACCTACATAAGCGTTCTGAGACATCAAAATTACCACGGTGCACCGGTGGAACGGTCACAATCATCTATCACGGAAAGGAATTCGAGGGACACCGATGCAAAGATATTAACAACAGCGCGATAAAAAATAGAATTCAGCTAAAGTACAACAGAAAGGCAGAAAGAAAAATAAAAAAGACTGTAGAGAATAGACAAAGAAATTAAAATCCCTGGAAGTTTTAGCGTCGGTGCCGTAGTGATGTGTGAAGAGGAGGGAGAGAATCCATGCGTAAAGCGGTGAACATGCTTTTAGCAATACGCACGGGGGAAGAGGTAGGGAATACACTTCATGGCGAGCGACGATAAAAAGAAAAGGCAATAAAGTGCGATCTTCCAGGGATCACCTACCCGTTAAGAAACATTTTTAGTATCTGGGAGCCCATGAGACCAAGGTAAATAAAGATAAGGTTACACTTACGTTCAAGATTTCGTAAATTCATAGTAGAAAGGGACAAACCACTTCGGTGAGACCGGTAGGCCTTCGTCGCGTACCGACAACAGTAAAGTTAAAAGGATCCAATAGAGACACTAACGGGCCGGCATCAAGCATTATTCCGGCCCTTGGGCGCGGTCAGCGATGCCGGCCGCGTTTTTTGCCCTCTTGTCCTCTTCCAACTTCATCCTTCTCTCTTCGGCTTCACGGATATCTAGGCAAGTGTCGCATGGGTTGTGGTTCCAGACCGGAGTACCATCGATCTTAATTTCGTCCAAACATTGGAAACATGCTCGTTTGCAATAATGAAGGCATGGGAGGTGCTGGCCACAGATAGCCCTGCATTTCCAGCGCTTCATCGGATTAGAGCATTCCACGTTCGCTTCATGACCACAATAAGGAGTCTTCTTGATGACTCGCTCGTTGCAGTACTTCTCATCGCGGTAAGTTCCACGGGTATGGCCACAGGGCAGATACTCCACAATGTCATTAGGGCCACGGCGAACCTGTGATGCACGACGAGGGAGGATATTCTGGTCGTGGCGGTTAGTGTAACGCACAATGGGGCGGCCTAGCCGGGCCTCTGCAGCTTCGTGGTGGGCATTTGGCCAGTGAACCGGGTCCACGTTGCTTGTGGTGAGTGGGCGAATCGCCAATGTTTCTGGGACGTGGGTGGGGGTGGAAGCCTTAACTTCGTCTCTAGGTGGCGCTGTGGGGAGGAGAACAAGCTGATTTGATCGGGACGCAGTGGGTTCCCTCGCTCCAGACCCCAAGACCTGCTTTTGTCGCTCTTGCCGTTCATTGGCAATAGGGAAATTACAGCCCTGGATTTCTGGCTGCTGAGTGATCTCGAGCGGGGCTAGATATCCTTCAAACGGGTACTGGGTTCCTTGCTTTTGAACCCCGCCACTAGATTGTGGGCCACCACTAAACGTTTGGGAGGATGGAAATTGCTCTACCACTTTCTCCTCTGTTAGAGGCCGAGCCTCAGCTGGGGAGCCCTCCGTCTCTGGTAGGGGGTCTTGCGGGGTCTCCGCCTCACTTGGAGTTCCGGCTCCTGGCCTCGGCGCTTCGAGGGGAGCGAGTTGTCGGTGCACGTCCGGTTGGAACCTGGATCGTGCGGACCCGTGAATGGCCCGATAATAGTCCGCCGTCGCCTTATCCCGGGGGCGGGGACCAAGTTTGATCCCCTTGCGACGTGACGCCAGATCTGAGGCATCTCGTGAAGCACCAGCTTCCTCCGAATCTGTGTGGCCCTGGGACCCCCCAAACTGTTCGGGTTGAGCACCTTGCTCCAAGTGCTCTAGGTGCCCCCCCTCTTGAACTGGGGATCGAACCACTCTGGAAGTGGCAGAGAGTTGCTCAAGAGCAGCTCGTCCTGCAGATGGTGGTACCTCGCGGCCCTCCAGGTACTGCAGTAGTGACCCTCCCTTTGGGAGAGACTCCGAAGAGTCTTGCTCCCTGCCCTTAGGGAACCTGGCACAGGTTTTGATGCTGGATGTCTCCCATCCCAACGCGAGAGATCCTAGATCTCTCGTTAGTCGGAGATGGGCGACATCCCGCAACAAAACCTTCTGCTCACTATATTGGAAACCCAGTTAGTATAGATTCTTCCCTGAAGCATTAAGAATTTTAGAAATGACAAAGAGGGTTGCATTAACGGGGGTGAAGCTCTCGCTTTGGTAAAAGGATCGAGATATCCAACAAACGCAAAGAGTATCTCTCGAGTAGAGTAGATGGGAGAATCATACCGGTACTCATCCAAGGGCCACATGGCGGGGAGATATTCTCCCACGCCATCCTCTCGCACAAAGTGCAGCCGTGCCCATCTCTCCGGCATGCGGCTGCTTAGGGCTTCGCCCTTGGAAAGCAAGCCGACTTTAAGGACGATCCCCAATTGGGGACGTGAAACTGGAGGTATCTTCAGCTGACCTCTTCTCTCCCGCGTCGGTAAGACGGCGGCGAACTGAGGGAGCACGCTCTCAACCTCTTGGGGCATTTAATGCCGGCCACAGCTTCGCCAGAAGACCCTCGAAAGCTTGCAGGGCAGGAAAACTGGGCTTCGATCGCGCCACACATATGGTCTGAGAGGTCTGCGTTTCGCGTTTCCAGCCCATGGGAAGAAGAAAACCCTCGAAGGGGAAGAAGGATAATATGTCGGAAAAGGAAAACGTGGTTGAGTGGAGCGAGAGAGGACCATGATGGTAATGATGATGATGAAGGGTGATGAAAGGTGATGAGGATTAAGAGGAGGAGCGAAGCTGGCAGGGAAGGTGGAGAGAAGAGAAGAATGAAAGAATGAAAGTGGGGGGGGAGGTATTTATAAGATTCCCAGGTCACTACGCCGAGGTGAGGGAAACTTATAGTCATTCTTGTGTCAATGCTACTCGGAGATCAAACCCACACCATAAATGCACCACCTCCACTGAAGCAGCTCCACATCGACAGCCCCCACCTTCACCAATACATTCGAGGAGACATTGCTACGTCCCAACTCCGAAAAGCAGGAAAGAGAAACAAATGGAAGCGGGGAGGATAAAGTAAAAAGATGAAAATCACAAAAACTAGAAAAGTACTTACGGCTGTGGCTGAGAAAAGGTTGCTTCGTTGACGGTTGCAGGCCGTATCTCTTCAAGAGCGGTTCGAATGCGAGAAGCAGTTGCTGCTTTGGATTTCTGAAGATATTGCAAGGCTTCTTCATCGTCCATTGGTTTAGCTTCTTCCTCGACCTCTCGTTGGGCTTCCTGAACAGGGCCCTGATTATCTCGTGGAACCAACTCAGCTTCATGGATGATAGGTTGTCCGTCATCCCACCCTTCTTCGTCTTCCTTTCGAGCACGACGCCCCTCTTGCCCTTGTTCGCGGTCAGCTTGCCTGTGCCCTTTTGTATTTTCATCGAGGTAGGATTCAACTGGTCGGGTAATGTTACTAGTCTTGATGCGATTGCTGATATCCCTTCGAATCTCTTTAGGAGTAGGATCCGCCAGTTTGAGACCACTTGCGATTTCGGCTTGCTCTCGGGCAACATCGACCTGACGGCCGCTGCATATAATGGGCGGCTTGGATTCGGGGAACTGCTTTTCATCGGCTCTAATCATGCTCTGGACCAGTTCGGTGGTCAAAGAATCGGTTCGCTCGTTCCAGGGCATGGTGTTCTCCACACCTTGGGCGAACGCCAGGAACTGCTTCGCCTCGTGTCGGAACTCCATAGGGATGTTATGAGGGTCAACCAGCTTGAAGACTCCTTCAAGAATGAGGACGACGCTTCTTGCACAAGCTTCAATCATCCCGACGTTCTTAGACTTGCTGCGAGAATGGATCTTCATATACCCCAAGATACCATAGAGATAGTTGGGTTGGGACGCGAACATCCCTGAGAGCTCCTTTCTGACGTCTTGGAACTCACGACGATTGACAACATCCGGATGAGACATGATATGGATGACCGTGGAGACATGGTCACTGTACTTCGGGGAGGGGTGGTTGATACTGTCAGTAGGCAACTTAACATTGAGACACTCCCACAACTTCCTGAGATATTCGTCCTTCAACATGTACTCCGAGATGAATCGAAGCCTAGTCTCAGTGGATGCAGCAACGAACAACGTCAGAGTCACTTGCAGAAAGTCCTTCATGGAGTTGGGGCTAGCATTTTTTCCCCAGTCGAAATTTAGCTTGGTTGGATCGGCGGCCCTCTCCTTCCAGCGTTCGAACAAAGCATCACCAGAGTCGTTAGTGAAGACCATCGGCTTCGCAACATCTACAACGACACGAAAGTCAGCACGACTATCTCCTGCAAGAATCCAGAGAAACACCCCAATGTAACACCCACGGAGGGAAAAATATCGCTACTCACCGTTACGAGCTCCAGTACTGAACAGGCCGGGTGGGTTCGCGGGGATAGCACTATCGCCATGTTGGCCGAGAGCATATGGGATCTCGTCGAGCCTATCAAAAGAGCGATTGTCAGTATACTACCCTTCCCTATGTATATTAGGTCATCGATTCACTTACTCTTCTTCCAGATCGTCTGTCTCAGTCTCCGTCTCAGTTTCTGGCTCGTTCTCAAGGTCATCGAGGGCGAAACCCATTGCGGTTATCAAACCACCGTTAACGGTATGTCCCGACAAGCCCTCTAGGTAACCTTTCATCACTTCGTCGCAAGTCCGGGTTAACAGTCGACCCTCAAGAGGTTTCGTAGATTTCCCATGACCCCTTGCCTCACTTTCGATGGTGCCTACTCGTTGGCCCGCAGTTTGAGCTATGCTTGGGCTCAATCCCCCCGAGACCGAGACGGGAAGCATGAGATGATCCCGACCCGCGACAGCGGCCAGAGCGCCGGCAACGGGGAGCTGCCCAGACACTACGTATTTGAGGGTGTTGAGAGCTCCAGCCAATGACGGGGAGAGGTAGCCATGTTGATAAGTCTCTTGTAGAGTATCAAGGCACTCTGCGAGCAACGGAACTGATTCTCGGACAATAACGTTGTTCAAATTGCTCTCATCCAAACCGATAGCCATCAAAAACATCATGATCACGCCAGTGATCTGAGCGGCAACACGGAAAGGATACAAGTTTAACATTTCTCGAATCGTCTTCAAGACTCGAGCCCAGAATTTGCGACGTTTTGGGTCGAGGACAACCTTATAGAGAGCTCGAAGACACTCCATGCTAGGCTGATGAACCGTGTTGACGGGGTCTGACATGATCCGGAGAAGAGGCACGACATGGTCTGGCCAGTTGATCTGAGGAAGGTAGGATTGGGACAGGAAGTTAGGGTGGAGGCAGAGCTTAAGTTGTTCAATGGACCATTCGGAGGCCATGGTCGAGACGACAAGGAACCGAAGTTCCTGGTCGCCGTCAGCGAAGAACTCGACGGCGACGCGAAGCCATTGGCCAAGTTCCCGCTGATTGATGTCGTGTCCATCGCGACCAACGGACTGCCAAAGTCTGAGCTTCTGCTGGACCCCGGCAACACTTAGTTGGAGGTGCTTGTGGCCGCAACTACCGCGACAGTGGCATTTTGTCACATATTCCCAGCGACAAACTCGACTAAGGAGAGGTAAGAAAGTTAGCACACACTATTCCGAGAATCCGTAGCCGAAAGAATGGGTGGGTAGGGCCGAGATCTTGTGTCGGGGGGATTGCTCACTCGTTAGACCGGCGAAATAGCTTCTCTTCGTGCCGATAAATGCAGTCGGGGCCTCTGGCACAGAATCCTTTGCGCCATTGCCAGCAAACTCCTCGAGGGCCATTCCTAGAAATTTATAAGCATCGGATCCGTCCAGTAGCTTAAAGCACGAGGGGAGACTTACAGTCTAGGCATTGCGGGAAATACCGCCCTTAAAGGAATTTACTGACGAAGAAGGATAAGGAAGTGAAGAAGGGGTTTGTGGAATGTAGGGAAGACGGAAAGACGGCGGGTGTATGAGAACCCACTGCTAGAAGAGGAAGATGAAGAGAGGTGAGATGGGAACAAAAGGGAAAAGGGATCTCCAATGAGAGACTGGATTACAGAGCAGGATCTCGAAAGATCAACGATACGAGGAGAGGGAGAATGGGAAGAGCTTTACTGGAAATCAGGAGGTGATGAGGTGAGGAGAGATACGGCAAAGGATGGGGAGGTTGTTGATTGAAGGGGGTGTAAGAGGAGGAAGAAAGAGGAAGGGAGAAGGTGGAAAGAAACGGGGCCTTTTATAGACAGCCCGAGGGAATCTTTGGACCTCAAGTTCGCCTTCTGAGTCGGGCGGGGTGCTTGGGAGCTATTCAACGTCGTCACGCCCTCTTGGGTGCGCGCGCAGCGGGGGAGGGAACCCAAACAATGCTATTCAAGCCATGGCAACTTTCCAGCTTTGGACGGCCGCAAAAAGAAGCTCCGAAAGCGTACTCCTTGGAACACATGTGGCTCGCTGGCGTCTGGGGCCGAGACTACTCCTTGGACACAATCACAGGAGGCCGATATTGGAGTGTACATAATGCTCGTGGATTGAGGCGGTGGCATTTCCATCCTTCCGGTAGGTCGCTACTCCTAACCAGACTCCTTATATACGGGGCTTTTCCACGGCTAATTCGAAGTTCTTCTTATATATCAAGGCAGGCAGTCGCCCGAGTAAATCCTGCCAATATATGTATAGATATCGGTATATATCACCATAGCAGCCTCCGAACCACCAGAGTTGTTACGCTTCAGTAGATTTATCCTAGTCCCCAGAAGGTTTTATTTCCAGGATGTTCAAACTAAGTCTCGGTTCTCATATCTTCCAGGTCCTTTGGGACTCTTACCATTGTTTCTACTACCAATGCTAGACTAACACTGCCATAATAGGATAGAAAACAGATATATCCTGGTGTACTTCACTAGGTCAGGGTCTAGCAACGATATCCAATCGCCCAACCAACTGCATTAGCCGCGAATGAGCAGCCTATTTTCAGTTCCAGCGACTTCTTATCGTAGCTACAGCCCATTGTGTCCGCCAGGAACACACGTTTAACACCCCTCACTTCACTCTTATCTTCTGCAGTGGGAAGATTGCATACAACTTACAATCAGGACGAATACGCACGCTGATACTTCCATTCTACATTGACTAAGCTAGTATGAGAAATGTTGCATTCTGTGAGTTGCAGTGCTAAGAGAAAGCACTAAAGGCACTCATTAAGCTCGCCGGGCATGGGTCATGTCGACACCGGTCTCATAAGCTAGCTCCGTAGGTCGAAGGCTAACACAATGACATAGCCACTCGCAGGCCAAGCCATCCACCACTTCAGTGTGTCGGTTGAATTCGCATCCCCCCTAGTGAAACTTACGTTACACAACCCGACTACGTTCTCGGAAAGCGCGAAACAACAGCCATGGTTCAAAACCTACACCGCAGGAGAAAATTCCGTATCCGCTCGCCCGTCGTATTATGTACCACAAAATACGAAATTCGACCACCCCCACAGCCCCTTCAGTAACATGAGTCGCATGCCGGTGGGTCCGAACCACCAGCCAAGATGCAAGCGAGAATGCGGGGAAGCCGAGCTAGTACAAAATACCCCTGCACTTCGCCCAAGCATGACGACAATCGTCCTATATAATCAACTTATTGATCGGACCGAAGGCTATCCGGCTTAGCTCTCTGGTTAAAATTTCCGATTATCACGTAAGAGGAACAATATTATCCAACCGTGGCTTAATATCAACCTTTGGGCAGGCTTGAGTACTTTGGGACGGTCGTAGATGTCACGTCGCTTCGGCCCTCGGATCTTAACAGTCGTAATGATGCGTGGTATCACAAGCATACGAAAGTTACGCATGGTAGGTATACTGTAGTACTAGTCCTCGATTTGTGAGTTAAATACATTCTTAATTGCCCTAACTTGAACTTACTGTGCCAGGTCTTCATATCAATCGAATTCACGATCAACGTGTTCAGGAATACCACATTTTCAACACATTTATTATGACTAAATCCAACAAGGCTGCCGTCTACGCCAACCCCGGCACGACCGAAATCAAGATATTGGAGCTAGAAGTACCCGAACCAGGGCCCGGTCAAGTCTTAGTAAAGCTGTAAGCCAGTTGGAACATACCTTAACCACCGTCGTTGGCCGGGTACTAACACCAAGGGGCTGATAAGATCGCACTCGGGAGGCACGACTTACCCCTACCAGTTCCAGCCACAGTTGAACATTATACTCACTTTTCACCATAGTGTGCCATAGCGATCTCGCCGTTTGCAAGAATGCGTGGAGTTATCTACCATATCCAACGCCGGCCAGTACGTCTTCAACCCACGGAACCTCACTCTAACGAAGCCAGCATTAATAATACGCAACAGACCAGGTCGGTGGTCATGAAGGTATTGGTGAAGTAGTTTCGGTGGGCGAAGGAGTTTCCAACTCCATGATCGGTTCCAGAGTTGGCATCAAATGGCTCAACTCAGCATGCATCGAATGCGGTAAGCTTATAATTAGGCTCAAGTCCATCATAATCACAGGAGTACACCTAACTTTGGTGCAGAATTCTGCCTCTCTTCCCTCGACGCCTCCTGTCCCAAAGTCACAGTGAGCGGCTACTATACCCCCGGGACATTTCAACAATATACCCTCGCAGCAGCAAACTACGTCACCCCAATCCCTGAAAACCTCCCATCTGCAAGCACCGCCCCTCTCCTCTGCGGTGGCATGACCGTCTGGTCTGCCCTCAAAAAGGCATCCCTAAAACCAGATCAGTGGGTCGCCATCCCTGGTGCCGGCGGCGGCCTTGGCCACCTCGCGATTCAATTCGTAAAAAATAGCTATAAAGCAAAGGTCATCGCCATAGACGCCGGCAGCAAAGAATCGTTCTGCAAAAGTCTTGGAGCGGATGTATTCTTTGACTTCAAAACTCACTCAGATGAGGAACTTACCAACGCTGTGAAGAAAGCTACCGGTGGAGCTGGTGCACACGTTGTCCTCGTTACTACGGGATCGCAGAAGAGCTATGATCAAGGAATCGCCCTTATAAGGCCCGGTGGGAAGATGGTATGCGTTGGCATTCCGGATGGTGTGGATACGCCCATCAGTGGAGCGACGGCAAGTCATATAGCCACGTCGCAGAAGCAAATCATTGGGTCCGCGGTCGGAAGCAGAGAAGAAACAGTGGAGTGCTTGAAAGCAGCAGAAAGGGGCGAGGCAAAAGTCGAAGTTAGAATCGAGAAAATGGAAAAATTGGGCGAGGTAAGTCGCAGCCTAGCCGAGTAGCCTCGGGATGAGTCCTCCCTTCAGTAGATCTTCGCACTTACAAATCAAATAGATATTCAAAGATATGGAGGACGGTAAGCTGCAGGGCAGAGTGGTTCTCGATCTCTCATGAGCGCTCAAAACAACGTCAGATGATTCTTTCGTATTTCCGCGGCTGTTTAACCCTGACCGATGTAAAATTTAGTTCCTTCAAGCAATTTGATATATTTGTTCTTTCGCAATCTGCGACGTTGAATATGCATGAAGCATTCCGACTTCCGACGTTCCATCAATGAAGCCCAACGATAATACCCATACCGACTATAATCCAGGAAACCGAGAGCCGGGGTGCCGCATTAGGAATCAGTAAGCAGGATATCTACATCGAGCAGGTATTGTCGGTTTCGCTCGAAGTGTTCAGGCACAGCCTAACCCCAACGACCGTTGAGTAATCTACTTCGCGAGGTAACCTGGCGTTGAGGCTTAAAAAATCAACTTGCGATGTCTACAAAGAAGCTCGAGCCAACGAAGCCTACCGCGTTATCCGATTCGATATGATTCTCCGCGGAACGCGGGATCTGGATACAGATCTACGGGTCTCCACAGTGAGAAAGTAGCCACGGCCAAAGCTCATGCTGTCATACATCCTCTCCACGGTTCCTAACCTAAATCCGATGAAGCTATCCAGGATATCCACTGGCTTGGCGCATCGGCTATCAGAAAATCGCCAAAGTATTGGTTCAATCGAAAAGCTTAACTCCCTCCCTGATAGAGAACCGGAAACTTTAAATCGCTGTGAGCGAAGAGCCCTGTCTCGTAAACCAGATCGCAGGCGTTCCATATTCAGTAGCTACGGGCATCACAGTCATCAAGACACGGATAAAATCCTTAGGCTCCAGATACTCGAGCACTCGTGATACTTGCGATAAGTAATCAATGTTACAATACTTAAACGAGAAACCTTCATGCTCTCATTCCCTTGTCGGAACATTTGCCCGCAGGCCTCCCGACACCAAAGTCAGCAGCGCGCATGCAGGTCACTCCCGGCCTCTGACTCCACCTTCCCTTTAACAGCCAAGATCTCGAATAATCCGTACCCGCACCTGCATACACGGGTGTCGGATACCTCCGGCGCCGCCCTCAAAAGCCAACTCCAGTCCAATCACTCGCGACCTAGTCCGAAATACACAAAATTCTCGACACATGCGACCGTAAAAACTTCGCGACCAGGGAGCAGCTGAAGCCGTAAGCACTTGTGTAGTATGCGAACAAATGACCACCCTTGAAGGTCCCTACCAACAGGGGTCCCTGGTTCTGGAGCTCTTTGTGGGCATGCATGTGTTGGATTTTGGATCGCAACAACTTCAATACCAAGTTGGGTTGAATGCTAGGGCTTAGGCAGTGCTTGGGCCATTTTGCGATAGACTGGGAATGGATTGAAGGCGATGAAGTTACTGAAACTAGAAGATCACTTGTGTGATGCTTGAGCCTCGTCCAGCATACCATATAAGCCGAACCAAATCAAAAGCAACTATCATGTCTTCGATTCACGTATATAAACCTGTCATACCGTCCCCATTTCTCAATATCAGTTCAACAGCAATCACAACCACAATCCAGCGAGCAATTCAAAGATCATTAAACACCTCTTCCACTCAGAAAGATCAATCGATCAGGCTATATTCCCAAAGTCAGTACTTCTCTGCGCCGCCAAATTGCATCATGCTCAAGAATACATAAGTAACTAACAATCCCATCATCCTAGCAGTCAAAATGCATTTCCAACTCCCAGTTGTCGCCCTCATCGCCGCCATGGCCAATAGTGCCTCCGCCGCTTGGTTCGCCTTCTACCACGACACCGGCTACAGCCTCGTCGTCAAGGACGGCAACCCCAACTGCAAGGGCACCTGCCTCCCATTCACCAGCAGCGCCGTCTCCGCGAAGCTCTACGGCAGCAGCGGAAAATTCACCAGCTGTTCCGTTTACCAAAGCGGCGACTGTTCCGGCGGTTATATTACTTTGTACTCGGACAAGAATACCAGCGAGAAGGCTTATCAACTTGGTGGCAGCTACAACAGTGCCAGGTGCTACTACAACTGCTAGAGAATGACCACAGCGTCTTCTAGAAACTTGCTAGTAATGAGGAGGTGGTAATAGAGAGAGCCAGGTTGGTCAGTTAGGAGTTGAGTGGGACCTTGGGTATGGTCATGGTGTGCGGTGTCAGGAGATCGAGTTTTCAATTCTTTTATTGTACCTAGAAGTAGAAATAGACCCTTAGTCTCATGCGTCGGGCATTGCTTCCTCCGCAAGACTTTAATATCTCTTCTCTGTCTATCACCCCAACCCCGTAAATCAATATAGGCCAACCTGTTACGATTCTACCAAACCCCTCTTAAGCCTGTCGACCAATATTGATCAAATCATATATACAGAACCATCAATACAGAAACCGCACCACACAACGCACGTGCCAACCATTCCATTTTAGTCGTAGAGCTTTCGCTCGGAGTATTCTTATTATTAAAGATCAGATCAATGGCATCATCAATCGTGATGTTTGAATCACCAGGTCGTGGTGGGTAGCCACTTACTGTAGCCGTCCCCGTTTCAGATACGACATCAACAGTCTCTGTTGCATTACTCCCCTTGCCACTTGCTTTACCATTGGCGTTATCATCGATCGAAAACACCTCAGACGCGGAAGAGGTACTCGGAATACAGTGGAACGACTTAATAATCTGCATCTGATCCTCGTCATCCCATGAGACTTTCAGCCACTGGTTACTGGGGTCCGAGAATACGATCTTGTAAACGTTGCTGATATCCGGGATTATAGTGTCTGTCGCCGTTTCATTCGCATGATCTGTATCTCCGTTTCCGCAGGTATTATCGGTGTACAGGGCGCACTGGTACGGAAGGCCGGTAGCGCCACACATTTCCACGGCAGTGATAATGTCGTCATGCCATGAGCAGGTAGAGTAGTCGGAATCGGTGGGAATTGGTTCATTTAGGACTAGGGTGGTGTTTTGAAAGAATCGGAAAGCGGGAGCATCGCAGGTGACTGAGCTAAGAGGGTCCGTGAGGATAATGTTGGTCTCATGGGACCATATCCGGGTTACGAATAGAAATAATATTATAACTAGATGCATTTTGAAGATAAAACAACTGCAAATAGTGTCAGGCTAGTTTAATTTTCGATGAAAAGCGGATCGATATATGTTCGGTGATATCGGCCTAGCACATACGATACAGTAGAGAATGCAATTTTAAGTCGCTAGACGAAACCTCATCAGTGTTTTATGCAAGAACTCTATTGACTACTCATAAGCATCTACAACCTATAAGGATGCGATCTTCGAAAGCTTTTTTTCCTTGACGTCTCCTCGATAGCTCGTAGTTAGCTAGGAAGTTTTAGCTTTGCGAGATTTGTTCTGCAAGCGACCACAATCCATCCCAACGTGCAACACCGACCACACTTTAATTCAAAACCGTCCCTAATGCGAGTCGCAGTAGATTTAAGTTTCAGCAGCATTATATGACGGGATTCCATGGGGTTTTTAGTACCTCAGCCCAAGCCCCGTCGCACAGGAATAAGCTGCTAGTATTCGTATTGTTCACATATCCGATATGCAACAAAGTCAACACATTTGAGATGAGGACAAGCATCATAACCTCATGAATTCGGTTTCTCTCGTAGTAAGATCCAAAGAAGCTCTTGGCAACGGAGCATGCCCAAGTTCGAATAGAAGAACCATTAGTCGGGAGAGAGAGCGGTCCAATATCGATCCCAGTATCCACCATTATCGATCGTGATTCCTTCGATACTGTCGGACTGCATTGTTGTCTGTGAAATTATCGTATTGTAACTTCTCTGATGACGAGGGGCGTTCTCGGCATCTGAAATCGAGTATCCTTGTATAATTATAGGGAATGGACGGTCGTTGGAGCATACGGGTCATTGAAGTCATCCGTGTTGCACGAGTCGCATACAAGCATAAAACCAAAAAATATGTTAAATTTATAAAGCTAGAGAGTCGAAGGTAAATTTAGCGGCAGCTAGAGCGAGTATTTATACAAGATAAAGGCTGTCAGTCACATCGTCGAAATCATTATAAACTAGTGGCCCCTATTGGGACGGAATTTTGGCCTTACGGGCGGGACCCGGCCGGTTCAACATCATCGGTTCACTAGGTGTTCGACGGCCAGCATGTAGGAATTCGGCTGAAGAGCGGTACTTTAATGATGTAGTCGGGCCGAGTTTATGGGACCGGGCGGCCCCAATGTGAAAGTACATCATCACATCTAGATAAGCAGAAGAACTGCGGGCTCTGTACAGGACCCGGATACCCGGACGTGCATTCCTAAACTACTCTCTCAAGGAGAAAAATTTTCATTGCGATAGCGATAGCATATTTGCACGAGATACGCCTGGGTTAAATCCTTCTCGGACCTTCGAATTTCGACGCCACGCATATTAGGACTGCCACTAAGCAAATCGCTGATTGGCTATTTGACACTTCGGACAACCCGAATGCGACATTCTTTCCTCGCTATTGGTGGAATGTACCATGACGTCGATTAGCAACATTCCTATCTTGTGTAGGATAGATGAAATACCCTCAGATGCACGACTCAGAGCTCTTGAGCTGCCGAAATTAGAAACGTTGGAAACGCATTTCGGGATAGCCGAAGTGGGTTCATTGTGATATCCCCCGATGGAAGAGTTTGCACCTGTTTCACTCGACCATCTAGACCTCCAATATGGTTCAGCCCTGTTAACCCCCCTCTCCACTTCCGGGGCCCCCACTAGCCACCTTGGGGCACTTTGCCCTCAGCCTTCTTCATTCTTTCCGCTAGTCAACCCGCAATTTCCCATCTTGCATATCGATATCGTGATCATGGCATCAAAATATCATAGCATGTTACTCAGTAGTTGTAATAACAGGAGCCACCCACCATGGGATCCGCCAATATATGGGCCAGTTCTTCATCTTCTCAAGTCATTGCGCTTCCGCATTCAATTCAGCCAACAGGAAACGAATGCCCTTCTATCCTCGTAATACCTAAAAATTATCCGACCTATTACATTTATACAGACGAGAAGCTTGTGAGGAAGTCAAGGGGCAATACGTGATTCCAAAGTCTTAGTTCCGAGCACTTCTGCCAATAGAATTCCTCAGCACCCGTCACTCCGATGTTCTGGGGTCGGAGCCTAAATAAGAGAGAGCTCAGCGATAAAAGGCCAATAGTACAGAGGATTCGAGGGATCCAGAACAAATCCACCACACCTCAACAAGGGAGACCCAATCATCATGATGGAGAAGCTATAAGGCTTTACTATATGAAATCGTAGTTGGAGCCCACTAAAGATGCCAGGCTTTCACGTTCGCCTCCAACCTGGACCGCCTGGCCTCGGATACCATCGGACCCATGATGGTTTCTCCAAATATATCAGGCAGTGGCCGGCCCCGGAATTAGGTCTAATGTGGCTCTGAAACCCAGCCCTAGCCCTAAAACAATCAGTAATCAGTTGAGGGCGAAATTGCAAAACCAGTGCTTTCATCATGAACATGTCATAGATGCATATGCAAATATGACACATTCGCCTCCCTTGCGTTGGCTGTGGAGCACATGCGCACACCATCCCACTCATTCGAAAAAATCAAAAGCCAGCCCGAGTCGTCTGGCGCTGGAGAACCCTCTTCGATCATTGGATTCCCCCGCACCGAAACTTAGTGCCTGCAGGAATCTGCCCTATAGCATCCCCTAGTTCTATAAGCACCGTCCTGTATCGCAATTTTCGTTGCACTGAATTTTGACAATCAGGAGGACATCCACAGCTACAACGTTGACTCGTATATCCAAATTTGGTCGAACTAGTTACCGGCAACCTTGTGTTGTAGAAGGGTCGCTGAGACTATACTTGAGGCTTCCCGTGCCAAGACCGCGGCTTCCCGTCGAAGGCAAGCATTTCATGCTTGTAGCACCATGAACCACCATTTATCCTACACCCACATATATGAATCTAGTTAGGCCATTCGATAGACCCCCCGTTTGAGTCCGATTCCAACGCCACCAATAGAAAGAATTACCGGGTCGCATCAAGTCGAATCGACACAATTGCACAAGCACGTACGTGTACATATACGTCTAGATATATTGCCACATGAACGAATGGGGCAATGACGAGATACGGTCTACAAATCGTTGCACCCAGGTACCTCTTAGTCTCTCCCTTCAGATAAAAGTGTAGTACAATCAAGTAGTAAGTGCGAACCAATGCATTAATGTCAAAAACATGTACCGCCGTGGCTGTGATCACTTGCGAAAATCAACCCTATTTACATGCATTGCATCGCAGCTAGCTTATGCAATCGAACCGACACCACGACAAAGAGCTCAGCAGAGAGCGCAAACACCTATGGGCAAAAGGCTGAAGTCATCCTCTGCCTAAACGAATATGGGAGTCTATGTTGGAAGTTGAAAAATATCGTGAACATCAATTGCAGAGTTCGATCCATCTGTCTTGTAGGAGAATATAAAGTAATTACGTAAATTTATTTCGGTTTACGGTGAGCGAGCATGTATCGTCGTCGCATCGAGGCGCATGAACAACGGGGAAGCGCCTCGCGTGCAGGTGGATCGCGGAAGGCTCGACTGTCAGGAATTGGTCCGATTGGTCGCTGTTGACAATTTTATTATGAAGTTAGTAGACGTCGTGACCTTCAACCGCACAACGAAGATTGTGATGTTCACTGGTTTATGAGGTTACCTAGTGTTTCAATGTACGAGACCGCGCTTCAATTCGGAAGCACTTGCAACTTGTCTACACTCCAATATTCGTGCTACGGCAGCAAAATCACTTTGCAATCGTCCCTGTTCGGACGACCCTGAAAATTCCTTATCTTTGCTATGGGAATTAAATATGGGTAAGTTTTACCGTGGGGTGATGCCGGGACTCTTACTTGTGAGTGTGGCTCAACAGAGATGTCTAAAACTTTGACCGTGATTACCCAATGGACGTGCACGCGATTCGACGCCTAACTATTAGGTCGAAGTCAAGATGTCTCGGGATCTCTGGTATGGATGCGTGCATATGACTGCAATCCTGTCATCGTCAGCATCCACCGGCCCGCATGCCCCGGGCTATCCGGGTTGGCTCCTCATTATTTTTTTTATTTAATTTTTTTTTAATGGTCTTTTTTTATCTTTTTTATATTTTTTTTTTTTTTTTTTTTTTTTTGGAAAATCCCTATTATGACGGACTTTGCCCATTACCGATCAATAAAACGCCCGAAACCGAGTTTCCTAAAATAGAGCAAGATGCCACAAGGGTAAATGTCCATTTTGTACTCTTCGATCTCACGTCTCGTGGCAAACAACCTTCTCGCTATACGAAAAAAAAAAAAAAAAAAAAAATTTCCTATACAGGCCGTTTACACTACACGGATGAGTATGCAGATTAGAACCCCACAAGCAACACAATTGGATAGTTAGTACTCAACTGGAAGGCTGCGCGGGCGAAGAACTTAACCCCGAAACTGAGGCAAAACAAGGCTTAAATTTCTTTAATCTGGACCGAAACCATAAACCAGCTCAAGAACCCTCAAGAACCTTCGCGATCTCATAATCAATTAATTTTTTTTTTTTCCAAGTCAACCTTTTAGTCGCGCCAGGACTTACCATTAAACAACACACTGATCTGGGACTCCCCTGTCGAAAATCGAGTATAACAACGATTTGCACAATAATTGCGGATTCAATCAAACAATGCTAAGCCATATTAAGGGGAAAAGAAAATGATCCGACTTCAACTCCATTGACCTCCACGTCCTAAATCCGATGCAAAGAAGTTCTGTGGGGCCCGGTTCCCCAGCAGGGCACCCGGGGTGCGTGCTGCGTGGCCTCGAATACGCGTAGACAATTAGGTCTTGACAATAGGATGGGCTGGCATAGCTCTCCATTACCAATATTACCGAGGCCAAAACTTCAAGACATTCTTTGCCCTATAGCACCACTCTCCCAAATGGAACATCTCTCTGATCCTTTGCAAGTTTTAAGACTTTGCCCCCATCACAACGAGGCTGGGAATAGCTATAGAAACCTCAAGCAGTTTGAAAGGCTTAAGACGACACCGTCGACGCGCCCCAGGAATCGTCGACTCTTCAAAATTCGATAATATAATATGTCGATATCCAAACTTACGATCTCGGCGAGGGCACTCACCAGCGCGTAATTAAAGCTAGCATAGTTGAGTTTATCAGACCTTCTGATCAGTTCCAGTTGCCTGCAGCACCTTTCTTCCCTGACCAGCGTTACGTCTAACAGTGATTTGGGTACATTTACAGATAGCCTAATCACTACGCAAAAACATTAATCATGGCCCAAACATTGCAAATGTTTCGTCGCGGAGACAGCAACACCAACATCAACACTGTTCTCGAGGATGGCCACCGAACTTATGATTCAGGCCGACTACACGATCTAGCACCCTCTCCTTCTTCTTCTTTTCCTATGTCCGGACCCCACGGCAACACGGATAATCGTGGTCTCGACGGCCTCGACGAAGAACCCCTACTCCCTGGTAGTGGTACGGAGCGGAACTTCGATCGCCAAAGACTTGCTGAACCGCATCATGACGGAAATGCAGTTCGGAATTCCCAAGTCGACGTGGTATCAACCTCGGCATCAAGTCCCAGGGACCGCCTAACCGTGTTGTTTATTGACAGCGATTCATTCTTGATCAAACTACCAAACCCCCATCATGAATCCATGGTTCTTCAAGGCCAAAATGGCGCTGACGCCCCGACATATTGGCTTGTATATCCCTGCACGGTTCTAGAGCTAGATGTATGCAAAATGTTCACATGAATCTTTGTACCCACGCGAATGTCATCTGTTAATTATAAGATTCCGATGACACCGAAAAGAAGGCTGGCCACTAACGCCATCCAATACAGATACCAAGTCCAGCCATAGATACACCTCTAGTTCTAGAATCAAACGGGGAAAGTTACCTTGCAGGCAACTCCTACCTCCCGGCGCAGGCTGCGATCGACACCGGGATACCTGAAGATTTCCTCAATAAATCCACTGCCAAAGATCCGACCAGAAAGCAAAATGCGGGACACTTTCAAGATGTTGATTTAGCCACCGCCCTCCAAAACCTGAATACCAACCCAGGTTGCTCTATATCGGAGATTGCTACAAGCCCGCTCCAAGAAAATCAATCTTCCCAGTCGCCCGCGAGGGATCCTGGGGTGGCAGACGACAAGCCTTATGCGCCAGACAATTTATCCCCCACGACGGCCCCAAAGACGGCCTCAAATTCGGCCCCTCCACCCCGGAGACGCAGATCCTCTGCGACCTCATCCCCTATATCTCGCCAGGCGGGGCGATCGTACCCGATAAATCGGCAACGGAAGGACTTAAAAGACGAAAAACGGCAGCGTATTGTATGCGGTATCGATGACTGTATGTGCGAGTTTTCAGACTATAACGGCCTTCGCAGGCATCGGAAAAACACACACCTTTCGGAATCCCAATTTTGCGCTCAGTGTCTTTATCCTAAGTGCTCAGCCGAGCGATGGGCCGGAACTGAGCACAGGGCTTGGGACAACCTCAAAATCCACCAAAACAAACAACATTCTCGCTGGGGGGCACTCAGTAAGGCTAAAGAGGAGAGATGCAGAATCACGAAACACCCCAAGCATTCCCGATATGCTTAATCTTGGATCTTCCAGATCGATATTCGGTTCCTGGCGACTGGTTCACCGTGACCAATCAATACGCACTGTCCGCACGTTTGATTAAAAACTTGTTTGTAGCTAATTACCGTACGCTCAACAATAAACGTAGATTATCTCCATATCAATGTGCGTGATACAGGTGGGAGGTAAGGGTTACTTGTTCGATGTCCATATTGCAAACATTACGATACCAGAGTAATCTTCCGATCGAACAGCGTTCCCCAGCTACCGCTGTTAGACGCAGTTGTACAACCGTTCAACCGATTCGTATCACTCAATAGCGATCTCTAATCAAACCCAGGACTCGAAAAACAACCTCCATTCCGTCTTCTTTCTTGAGATCTCCCGTCCGTCGAAATTTCTATAAACGGGTTAAAGACAGCAGATGCGAAAGACTTGAACAAGTAATACATATATGCGATAGTATCCAAGGGGTATATTCACCGTACAGAGGACGTGATACTCCGCTCAAGCGCTTCGAATCAAGAGCAGTGATTGTCAGTGGTTCAAATCTTAAGAATTTGAGGTTACCTGTTGCTGCAAATGAGTCCCTCGCAAGGAAATACATTGGTAGCGACCCTCAACCAGATTTGTAGCTTAACCCGGCCTCAGGGGCACGCAGCGCCCACGCTAAGGACGTCGATTTGATTGGAGGCTATGCCAAATTGCGCGCTCTAGAATACTACTAGTAATCCCAGGAAAGGAGCCTCTATAGGAATTAAGAAAGAACTCTTGGTCGCTTCATGGGAAGCGGTTCATACGACTACTCCGAACTACGACGCTGCAGTAACGGTCCGGCAGATCATCCCCAAACTACCCCCACATACCACTGACCGGTTGACTTCACAGAATTGAAGGTGATTGGAGCTGGAAGTACCTGGCTTCCCAAGTCTAGTTTCTGAGCCAGCGGCCAACTAGCAATCTACACACACCGACCAATGCAATGTAATAGAACCAGCTATTCAGGTCACATTAAATTCCTAATCAAGATACTTTTTACGATCCCTCTACTATAGTACCAGCTCCCTATAGCAACTTCTTAGCAGCGAACCAGATAGTGTCCTTCATGACCCGCAAAATTTCCTTCGAAGGAGCACCTCCATTCGCTAATGTTAATGTGGGCATTCCCTCGCAATCTGGACAGACCCCCAAAAACGCCGCGAAGCCTAGCATCATTGAATTCACCTAGATCCATGGATCCTGTAAACCGGAATTAATTATATTGTCTAAAGAAGCCAGAACTGAACCCCGCAATCAGCGACCGAACAAAGGATCTCGGTTAAGTGTAATTGCAGTTGTTGATGAAGCTATACGACTGGTGCCTAGAGCCTGTTCATAGAGGTATATGCTTCCTGCTAAATTATATTTGCAGCAGACCACTGCACAAATCACCGGCTTCGGATCCCGTCCGCGACATGATTGGCTGGAAGATTAGCCGTAACTTTCCTAATTTGGAAAGTTGCATTTTTTGTGTTGCTCCAACATCATTTTGGTGCAACAACGCAAACCCAGTGAAAGCGGGTCGGATGGGTATAAACGCCTCAAGCTGAAGTGGCTCCAACCATGTCACCTTCCTAAGGTCCCAGTTGCAGGGCAATATGCAGCTGACTGGATGTAAGGCACATAATGTACCACTATGGGGCGACCTGGAATTCGGAATCAGGGATCGCATTGCGGGCTGGTCTACCATTGGGCCTTTAGCTATACCCACTTCCTGCAGCGTGAAAGCAGGTAACTTTCGCCGAAAACTGTCCACTTTCGAAAAGTATTCTGCAGAGATGATTAGATAAGACAGATCCGAACTGCGACAGCTTGCATGCAGCAAGGGCTTGAAGCATACTATTTCAAGTATTTCCGCCTTGAAAGGCATTCTGCATTTACCACCATATGCAAGCATGCGCCTCTCCGTGGCGGCAGATGTGGCACCAAGGATGGTGTGCCACACACTCGCCTCACAAGAGCCGCTAGTGTGGCTCGGTAGTACAACCAATGATCCCTCAATCCGGTCGCCGTTTTAATGTGCTTCAAACACCCGCCGGAACAATTTCCCGCAGCTGAAATCTGAACCATATGACATCAAACATACATAGATATCCCTAACGCGACAGCAACTTTCTTCATTCTCAGTTCTAAACAAAGCTAAACATTCTGTATAACCAGCTGCTGCGGTTTCTATTCTAGTTCGAAGCTCGAGTTCGGAAGTTCCTCCGTCCTACATACTGCAAGCCTCAAAAACAACCCCAAAATTTTCAAAGCCATGACAGCCTGAATGATCAGGCCATAGCTACTTCCTCTAATGTCCCAGTCCCCGACGTCAGGGAGCAGATTTTGTCCAAGAAAAGGTCAATTAGCTTCTAGTTTAGCGTCGAATTAGCAAAGGTTAATAGCGTGATCAACGCCGCCGACATTACTGGCGCAGGGTAAATTCACTGGGCCAGCTGAGTATTCGGACACCTTAGCTGAGTCGCTGCAGAATTGCAGCGCTTGCTGTTGTTCCTCCCACCATTTCAAGCTAGACCGGCACTAAAACTCGGTAAATTTCCCATAATGGGGAACACAAGTCCGAAACGAACCGAACAGTGCATCACTGATTGGTGATAGAAGCTCGGATTGACTTAAAACGGATTATTAGTGCGCCCAACTATGCATAAGATCAGTAGGGTTATCGGTTCGTCTTTCCTCGTATAAGGACGGCTTTCGGTTGATTTTTGCGGGTTGCGGCATTTCTCTGAGGCTTGGGCCAAGATTTTTGCCGGCCACTGCAGGTTTTCTGGTAAGGCCAGCCTAGTGACTAAAGCAAGGGAAGTGACAAACCCAGTGAGTACTGCTCTATGGTCCGGATCTGCATGCCACAAGAAATGAAAGGTAGCTAGGAGTCGAAGTTGGAGATTGTCATAGACGATCTGGCAAATTGAAGCTGAGACCCTTCGACTTAACGTAATGTTTGAAACTTTTCCCGAGTCCCCCCATATGTCTAGGGCTGAGCTTAGCAAGGGCAGCCTTGCTCGAGCACGAGGAGTATCATAGTGTTCGTGGGGTCGGGTTATCGCCAAATCAAGCCAAGGCCCGGATGCACAGAACACAATCGCTGCACAACAGGGTAGCTCAGCCTACCACCAGGTCAGAAAAACGTTTGTACACCAACTCAATGAACCTGAAGCCTAGAAATAATAGGAAGTTACCTATGATGCCCGCAGATCTAAAGTATGCCCGGTTCCAGAAATTTTTTCAACCCAAGCTATTGGGACTTATCATATTCTGCAAGGTTAATAAGACATGTCGCAATCGGGGAATTAATGAACCCTTGACTCCTACTCAGCGTCATTCATGGTGCGACCTGAAGGATAGCTCCAAAATGCGGGAGCGGTGACTCGGGTAGTCGAGGCGACTTTTCAAAACTTTGGTTGTGTCTTTGCTGTAGTTCGCCTTATGCTAGTTAAACAAGCGAACCAGTTAACTTCAAAGCATGCAGGAACCGCAAATACCCCGTCCAACGTTGGCGCTGTACGCCAGCTTGACAGGTAGTTTCGACGGAAGCTAAGTCCCAGAAATGCGGGCCGACTCCTGTGTGCGCCCATGAGGCGAAAAATATTCTTTATAAGTATCCATCCCGCTATCTTGGTTTCAATTTCGATATCATCATCATCATCACAATAATCACAATCACCGTTAAACAAGCGAGCTTCGCCATTCAATAAGATATCTCGATACGCGAGCGTAACTCCAGCTTTTAAGCCACCAACCACACCACGGCCGCATTTAAATAACTCAGATATATACCGGGTCTTCGACACAAACCTTTAAACTCTTCAGACACTTTAGATTTTTAAAATATTCTACATGTCTTCCGCCTACTCTCAAGCCTCTGCCTCCAGGAACGAAATGCGTGGAAGACGGGATACTCTTATTTGCAATAATTGCAGACGGGATAAACAGAAGGTACATAGTGGTATCCAGAATTTCTAGCTATCGGTCAAAATCTAATACATTTCCGAATTTAGTGCATAAGACACTCTGAAGATATCAACGGATCAATGGTCTGCCTACGATGCGAAAAATACAACTACACCAATTGCTCCACGGATCCCTCGGTCCAACCTATGGAACGCAAAAAGAGAGTCCTCAATGATTTGAAATGCGACAAGTGTCGTCGAGATCATAAAACTGTAAGTTTCGCATGTCCTTAAAAGCTCGAAAGCTTCCGGAACTTCAAGGCTGATGAAAACTTGACGACCAACAGTGCACATTTTCATATGGCCCTTGGCCAAATCCATGCGACCGATGCGCACGAACGGCGGGAAGCCAATGTTCAGCCCCAACAAGACCTCCTCGTGTTCGCAACAGCAAAGGTGCCTCGACACACGACAGCGGGAGTGACTGCCATTCTTCGATCGCAGACTACGGCGACTACGCGGACTATGCTAATCCGGCTGAGTACGAATACACCACCGGCTATGAGGAAGACGTCTATGATTGGGGAACTGAATCAAACGCCCAATGGCAAGAGCACTACTCACACCCAATGTACCACATGAACTACACCTCCCCCTTTTCCCCCGATTCCGGGAGTTCAGATTATTCTGACAGCCCTTTGTTCATGCGCCAATAGACGGGATTTTCCCGCCACCGAGGGCCCTCAATAGTTGGGTACCCACACACGTCTTTTTTTGCTAAAGCCTCCTTCTTTTCCTTGAGTCTCCTGCAGCATATATTGGCTCGGAGTTTGTGATTTGGATATGGATAGAAAGCGGTTGGTTGGACTAGGGATTTGCTGGCATATTGTACAAGGGATAATACCGACTGGGACGGAAAAGGATTTGCATACTGCATTTTGATCTTCTCGTTTTGATTCTTTGACTAGCGAGTCTAGCGGGTTTTTGCTTGAGCTGATTTTTTTCTTTGTAAGCGTCTTCCTTCTGCAATGTATTATTTGGCCTCGTTTTATAATTTTCTGGGCGTCGAATCATTTCCACAGGTGGCCAGTGTGGCACCACCCTTGTAGACGGATGAAAGGTACATGTTGCTTCATGTATATTATGGCTGTGCTTTTGTACTATTTAGTTGATCTTTATCGTCTCCGTTCTTTGCCTCCACTTTGCAATGTTTGCCCTTGCCGCATTCATTTTAGCTCCCCAACATTAACATCCAGCGAAATGTCTCTCGCGGAGTAAAGCTACTAGAAACCGGTGTCGTAGACACGCGCGGACTGAGCTTCGCGTCGGTATGAAACGGTACCGTTAATGCAGGAGAGCCGTGAAGAACAGCTTGCACAGGACCAAGCATAATCTCCGAAACGTGCCCCTTGTTTTGCAAAATTTCAAGGATCTATCCCGAGTGCGATCCAGAGATTGTTGGCGACACTCGGGCCACGTTTTACCGACACCCACCGTGACAATGTGGGGCCTTCTACGGCGCGACCAAGCCTTACAGCGTTATATGCTATTAGCTCAATGAGCCAATCATCTAGCCCTCTTCAGATACTCGAGGGGTAGCGTGGTTAGCCTCCGCGAGCTTGCATTCATCCCAGCTAAGAGGTATCTATCGGTACCCACTGTTGGAGTTGCCAATGGGGCATTATGCATATTCCCTGCACATTCTCTCGTTTAATTAGCCCAAAGCTACCGGTTATCTCAAGATCTTGCAGCTAGCCAAGGTAATTACCTTAATCGGCGCCAGTCGCCAGGATCCAGTTATAAATTTGAAGGCCAATTTACCGTATTATGAATCCCGACTTTTAGGACAATAGTTAATATACCCGTGGCCAGTAATGTGGATGAAGGATCGGAAGGAGCTTGAGGTGTAACTAGTTAATGGGTTTCCCAACGTTTTCTTCATTGCCAATTCCCGAGTGCTTGGCAATGGCTTGTTTCTGATGTGCTCATATACGAGCTACAACAACGAAAACGATTCCGGGATTAATTCGCGACCTCAAAAGGAAAATTACTTCTCAGCTCTGTATAGGGTGGCCAGTATATTGCGTTGCCAAAAGCCCTCGTATGCACGATCATGCGAAGTTCTCAGCCTCGTCGCTCTTGTATCCATAATAGGTATTGACGGCTTAAGTGGCTGATTGTGTAGCGAATGTTATCGGATGCCAGAGGACTCTCCAAATGTGTGACGGACCACGCCTGTTGTCCGTACTAGTATCCCTCGAGCTATTGGGCTATCTTGACGCAATCGCATCATGTGCGCCCGGTGTATCGCGTGGTATCTGAGCCTCCGTCGACAGAGCTCGTGCTTTCCCGACCATGTGGTGATACTTAGGGGGTGGCGGGCCGGTGGACACCGTCCATATTTGTTCTAGAAAGAGATTCCCTAAGCCACGGCCCTCCCAGGTATGGGTTGCCCTTGTTTTGCAGCGAACAAAGTCCAAATCTTGCTACCAAACGGGCCATGGTGGGTATACTCAGGTATCCCAGGTGGAAGAATGGATGATGGTGGAGGATGCCAAGCGTGAAGCCTCCACAAAAAGGTGGAATCCTGAGGAAATGATTGGACAGCGCGCTTCGGAATAGACCCACCCTGCTAGCGCAACGCCATTCAGCTCGAAATCGAATATCTTTACTAGAAGGAGAACCAAGCTGCCCCCAGAATGGACTGTTTGTGAGGGATTATGGCGGGGGTGGTATGTACCGTCTTAGCCGGCCGGTATCTTTGCTACACGACACTTTTGCATCCTCCGACAGTACTAAGCTGGATGCAATCTAACTGCGTCATGCAGCCAAACTATAGCCGGGGAGTGCAGCTGCGAACTGTCTTGATCCTCTACCAATACATGACACAAGTGTGAGTACTTGTGAGCAGAAAAACAAAAGGACATGAATTCATGAGCCAAGTAGACACTGCGGTACCGAGTTTAGTTTGTCCCAACAGCCCTTAATAATCCTTACCTCGCATATCCTGGCGCATGATTAGCTTGCTGAAATCGGAACAGACGCGACAGCATGCAGCACAAACATCATCAACGGACTTGCCGAACTATCATATCACATAGTTCTAGGTCCTATTTGGCAGTTTTGCGCGAAACTTAACATCACGCTATCACTCGTTAACCGTACTGTTGTCACGGCCATTAAGGCTTCCCGAAGGGCTGAGAAGCCACTTTTAATAGCCCTTGCAACGTGTTCCATGAAGGGTAATCGTTGAACGTCTATTTTGGTCACTAAACTACATCCGAATATTCGTGCAACATTAGACTCAAAAAATATTATCGACACAAAGCTGATCCGCTTCTGAGCGCGGTCTAAGCCATGATTGCGCCTGATTCCTCGACCGAGATATCATTAATTCCGCTATCTGATACACTCAACATCTCGGAAGCTATACCACTTTTAACTTGAACTCCCGGTCGTCGGACATTTTTCAAACATTCCGCATGCCCATGCCTCTAGTGCCCCAGGCTATGCACGTATCGATATACTTGTGAATCCATAACCACTCCATTATACTACTGAATTCAATATGCGGACCCATGTCCATATCGGGAGATGAACCGTCGGTAAGAAACACCGAGGACACCCTCAATATTCTACCAATGCATGCGCAGTAGAAACTTCTTGAAGCCGGTTCTACATCTCCTCGAGGCTAAGTTCTACAGATACGACCCGTAGCTAGCTGAAGATCCACTCCTGTTTCCTTCATGATACGACCCACCTGAAACCAGGTTCGCTTCCAATCTATGTTACCCATATGACCACGTATATCAGCTCTTTGTCTAAGACTGATTGTGCAAGAATACACGACGTCGCACCTGTTTTAGAGCATCCCTGGACGCGATATACCTCTGATTTGGTCTTTCCTGTCGGTTAATCCCGGAATGCACTCCCTCCTATTGATGATCAAGCATCTCGCGTCGGCCTTATGCAGGCGGAGTCCGCGTTTTGGAAATCTAGACTTGGATTTTTGGATAATTTGTAATATCCTGACTGCAAAATGAAACCCAATGATTGAATGGAAAGTGAAATCGGAAGACATGATTCAGAGACATGCAGCGTGCTCCGCACCCAGCTAGCCATTCACTTTCCAGATTGTTAGTAAACTCAGTATGAGCGCCGACATATAGCCCCACACCGTATGAAGCTCATGTCTAGCATATAGGACATAACTCTTCGTGATGCATGAAGGATCTTGTGATACCAGGCGTTTCTCGCTTAATTTAATCAGACCAATGTACTTCTCGAGCTTCAAATACTTCAGAATGCGTTAATGGAACCGATGTCGGGATTCTCGTCTCGGGTTCTGCACCTTCATACTCGCAGATGAGTTTGTTGTCTTGAGCAAAATTCAATTGGATTAAAGGATCTAGGAACCACTTGATTCATATGCATTGCCTCTCGCTACGGCTTTGTTGGCGATGCATGATCCAAATTCGAATGGTAGACGAGCATTATATCGCCCTACCCTTGTTCCCGTTGTGCGGCTTTTATTCAAAAGAAATTTAAACCATAAACGTACATGATCGACTATGCAGGAACGTATACAGGAGCGGGACATGAGTTTAAGCTTTTGGAGCCAATCAATTAAGACCGAAGGAGCCAATGTTCACGCCTTCGAAACAACTCGACGCATAGCCTGGAAAAGTTTTCCAATAGCCGACATATGAGGATAAAGCCACAACGATAGACGGGACTACACGTCAAGGTAATTCGGGAGGCGCTGGGTATTCGCGTGGGTCCACCGGTTCCGGTTTGCGATGCGGCATGCATCAGGGTTCCAGGATTCTGCCTGGGGGCCGGGTCGAGGCTGGTGCATGCCAGTTAGCGATTGATGCTCATCGCGGTGTCCCGTGTGACTAGGGAAGCTAGCTGAATGGATCCTGCCATCCAATCTATCACAACTATATGGTTAGGTCGCTATGGCTGGTCGACTTTGAGAGTTCTCAGAAAAACAACTACCTGGTGAGGCTATGTGGGAAACTTTTGACGAACCCACTTCGTTCCCTGCAGTTGGCTAGGAATACTTGGAAGAAGGGCGAAGAAGTGCGGCACATAGACCCGCAAATCTGTGACCATTTCAAAACCACGGCCGTTGACTGGCAGTTGCTGTATGCGGCTGTGATTGACTAGCCACAAGCCACAAGTGGCATAGTGGCTGCCCTACGGCCCCTGATAAGGCGGTGCGGTACAAGTCGTTATGTAAGTGGTCAGCCTCACCCATGTCAAACCTCCTTGCAGGGAAACCCACTTGATATTTTTCCGAATATTGCGCCAATTTAGCATACAGTTTCCCATGTTTGTACTGGAAGCCCCGCTCCGCACGGCTCAAAACTTTGAGCTTTTCGCGATCGCGTTTTAGCTCTTTCTTTTTCCAGTGTTGTTCGGTGTGGAGCTTGATCATACCCAGCGGGCGCCACCATGTTGGAGGGCATTTAGGGACGGCCAACTTTGCAGCGACGATTGGTTTTCGCTTACAGGAGTAGCTAGCATGACGGTTGGGTCAACCTCCTCTGTGACGGGGACCCACAACCATGATTGTAGTTGCTGGCATACCTGATGTTCTGGGTTACTCATCCGGGCTAGTGCAGCCCTGCTCAGCTTGCGGTGGCAGATACCGATGTTTCCTAAATGATTCAACTACCTGTATGGCGGGGATTGACTTCGTACTATGTCGAGGAGGGTACAGGTCCACTCCAGGTTTTTTCGTAGCTTCGGAAAACCTGGCGGGCGCATTTCCAATCAAAGCACATCGCTTGATTAGTGTCACCCTCGCGATACTTGTCTGCAAGCTCAATGATAACTCATATATAGGGCGCAATTCCGCAGCGCGCTAAGTTCTGTATATAAGGAACGACTTCGTATCAATTCAAAATGGAGATATCAGCAAGAATCAAGCAAAAGCACAGGGTTCAACAATCTTCTAGTATCTGCAACTGACAATTCAAAGCTTCTCTACTTCAATCCATTTTCGGTACTACTCTTAAATAATCTTTTCGCCTTCCGGTTTCTATTATTCTCACGATGCCTCCAAAAAGCAACACAACGTGTTGGCGCTGCCGTCACGACCGCCAAGCCGTGAGTTTCCCATCCGAGAGTTTCTGCACATTGCATTGCATCCTGGCCTCGGTAGCTATAGTTCTAACTCGATGCTCGAAATTGTAGTGCGTTCGCGATCCTTATGATCCTACTAATTGCGAACGCTGCAAGCGGTTCAGATACGCATGTACGCTTTCGCAGCCCACCCCAGAGGAGAGGCAAGGCAGAGTGCTCGGGTTCTGGAAATGCTTTCAGTGTCGTGAGGCACGCCAGAAGGTAATTAATTCCATCGTGTCCCAAGTTTTTGATAAATTTGCTGTATGGGGAAAAAATCTACTAAGCCGTTGGTACAGTGCAAAGGAAGCCTTTCCGATACAGACCGCTGTGACCGGTGCGTGGCAAAGGGCTTGCCGTGTTCTCCTCGAACGAATGTGAAGCAGATGCCGCGAAAGAAAGGCTCTGGCTCTGGTAGTGGAGGCTCTGGCGGTGGATCACCGACCGACGATTATACCGAGGGAGACTCGAACTCTCCAGATTACGATTATGTGGACGAAGACGAAGGTGGTACGCAGGAAGGATATAGCTACGAAGCTGGTTCCTCTGTCAATCAGCATTATGCGAATTACGGCCAAGAGAACTACGGCCAGTACGCCCAATATCCGAGCTACGCTGCGGAATCTTTCCACCAGCCCTCGTACGGGCAGCCAAATCATCAGCACTACGGCCAACCTCAATATACCTACAACGGTTACTAGTGAATGGGTCCGCCATAGGTGCTTACTTTCTTCTGGTGCGGATTTTACGAATTTCACGGCCGTAAAACATACACAAAAGCTAGATTTTAACGTCTATACAGCCAGCGTTTCGGTTTTAGCGACTCTACCCTGCGATCCCCGTCTTTCAAAGCGTTAAGCCCAGCTCAAAGCCTCTCTTCTCTACAGTTATAGTCATTTCTCCTTTCCTTGATCTTGCCCTTTTTGGCTTACCCCCAGATCCCAGTTTTTGCCAGCGTTTGAGTTTCTGTACTTCTATATCAGTCGGCCTCGGGAAGGCTTTTGTATTCTAAAACATGATTTTTACAATCTTCTGGATTTTTAGTTTAGCTTAGCGTTATAAATCTTTTTCTTCTTGTTATTACAGCGATCAATTGAACTGTTTGAACCAACTTTTCCTGGCCATTTCGAACTAGATTGAGCAATTGAGGCTGTGGCATGCATTTGCGCCACTGGCCATGGGCAGTGGACGCAACACAGAAAATGCAACAAGGTCTGGTAAGTCTCACTCAAACTTAGGGAACCATATACGGCCATATTCGCTCAACGAAACGGGAGGTTGACTGTAGGTGGGGCCAAGGGTGAAACTTTGGCCTGTTTCCTATAACGTTATTAGTTTTGTCGTCGCTATAATAAATCCGCACTTTGGGCAGTCGACGAACAGTTGCAACACTAGGCGAGCGAACCTTGATCAATCCCCCTCGCAGAGCTCAGAAAATCTAAGATGGGAAGCGAGGATACTCTCGAAAAAAGTTTTAACATTTGATGCCATTTGGATGTTCCGTGGCGACGTTCCGAAGATTATCGAAAACGGTGTTTTCGGAATCTCCATGGCGGCTCAAAACGGGTTTCACGACAAATTCGAATCCGGGATGCCCCCGGTCAACCGACAAGAACACAATCTTCCAATTGGCCAAGATCTGGGGCTAACCGGGGTGTGGATTATCATGACTTCGCGACCATAACGTTAGAAAACTCCTGAAATTTGACTACAAAGGTCTAAAAAGGGAGGATGACTTGTCGACTGCAAAGAAAACTTAGATACTGAGGTTCTTAATTTTTTTCCTTCGAAGCACAAAGCATCGGAACAGTAAAAAATATATCTAATCCCAAACGAAAACTCGAAAACATCACCAAGATCGAACGACACAAGCGAACACACCTCAACATGGCTGCCCGAACCACAAGCAGCCCGACGCCCACCACATCATACCCTCTTACAACACAATTCATCCCACCTACATCGTGTTTCTCGAAATATTGGTTCCCGACTGTAAGCCCCGGCTTCACCGCTTCCGCCGTGTTTGTCAATGGCCCCCCAATACTCGTTCAAACCGCCGCAACGGAATGCTGGCCCCAAGATTTTATTTCTGTAGGACCCGCTGTGAGGGGAAAACAAACATTTTATAGCCCGGGAATATGCCCTTCTGGTTATAACACCGCGTCGCAAATGTATGTTAGTCGGACAATGTACGCATATTGCTGCATGACTGGCTACGAGCTCCTTGACCAGCAGGGTCCTCAAAACTTGATACGCACCACGATCTTCCGGTCAGACTTCATTGACGACGACAACACTTCTGCAGTATGTTTTCAGTCGCTCCCAACCGCGATTGCATTGGAATATGAGTCGGCGAATGGCGAGATACATACGACGGATCTACGAAGGGGCCATTCAGTCATACAGTTTCCGATAAGAGTCAAGTACCAAGCATCAGATTTTTCTCGGTTTCCTATTGACGCCCAACCAACAGATTTACCGGAAGAGCTCCAGGGTGACCTTGAGCCCTACATCCGCAGTGGGTTAGTCACAATTGGCACGCAAACGGGCCCTGGGCCAACCAGCTCTGTTACAGGTACCGGCGTGAAGACGGAGACCGGGACCGATTCAGTACCGTCGAAAACTGGTGGGGCAGGGGATACCCCTGACGAGGGTCGCACTGGGACCATCGCAATCGCAGTCGGAGTCACTGTTAGCGTGGTAATTGTCCTTGCTGTTGCAGGATACTTCTTGTTTGCCTGGAGACGGAAAAGGAGCAGACAACAGAACGGTGTTTTCGAGAAGCCAATGGGCCCTTACACGCAGCATCAAAATAATGACAGCCATATCGGCGGGATCCAAGATCTCCCGGATAACACTGGCGGGATAGCGCTGGCGGAGGCCGGTGCGGGCGGATGGTCTAAGAGAAACTAGCCCTACCCACAGCAGTTCGCGTTTTGAGGTTCAGCTGAGCTACGTTACTGAAGGAAAGGAACTGAATTATAATAATGTTTGCTATATGTCCCCACTGGCGTTTGGGAGGTCGGGCATTGAAGTTTTAGGTAACGGGGTGGGGAAGCATACCGGAGATGATATTAAAATGTACATGTACATGCACTCTGCTCCACGGCCCACTCTAGTCTCTAGCCGGAATGTTGGACCCACTCTCCTGCCTCGAGCGCCTGGATTCGAGGCTAGGTCTACACTGTACATAAATTTTTTCGCGGGATGTGTTGCATTTTGTGTTATCACGGAAACTCTGGAGCGGGTTCGGCGCAACCTGGCTTAAAAATGACATGTCTTTGGGGTTTTATTTGGAAATTGGAATAAATACTACTTTACATTAAATTTAGCCGTCGAAGTCCGCGGGGCGGACGTTCTAGCTTCACATTGTACAATATTATTGAACAAGAAGAGGAAAATAGTGTTGACGGTTCGTAGCTGTGTGCACGTGTAAGTTTTATCGAGACTATGGCACGGACCGTTATGGCGCCCTCGACAGCCCCAGCGAATGCCATAGAAGTATTCTAATCGGTCGTTCCATTAACGCTGGAAATTCCATGCGTACCCAAGTTCTTTGGAACAAGTGGGCGGAGCACGGGAACCCAGAGGAGGTCGTAGAGTCTGTTTAGGTGATGCTCGTTAGTGACTGCTTTAAATTCACAACTTAGCTTCTAAAATTCGACTCACCCTGGACCACCATCACGGGCCCGACTTCCAGGTTCAAAACTGCCCAAGGCCTGACCGCTCTGGCAGCAAGGAGACCAGTATCCCCAAAGTGGGCCGGCGGCCCATGCGGTCCACCCGATCCAAACTTCCTTCTCTTCAAGATAGTTGATGTAATCTTTCAGGGCTTGTGCGCACTACTTACCAAAACACGTGTGAGTATGTACTTTTAGCCAACGAGATGGGTTTTATAATTTAAAAGATATTACTAACCCCTGGGTTAACACCACCTCCGAATTCAGTAACCATAGCCTTCATTCCATGTTGTTTGAGCCAGTTGGTAACACCATCGAGCCGAGTAACGGGTTGAGTGCAGTTGGCTCCACTGCCGCTGTAGTTATCATCAAGGTACTCGTGAATTTCGATGGCAGTGTTGTTGAGTGGGTCTCTCATCAAGTGGAGATAATCGGACGATGGTTCATTACCGTTTCCAGTAGTGAAGGCATGGCCACCGGACCAAGCATTAGCAGGGGCCAGAATCATCTGCTTAGCACCGGTAGAGCGAATTCCGTCAATAGCAGCCTGGTTGTTCTTGAGGACCAAAGCAGTTGACATGTCATGGGGCTCGTTCATGATGCCAAATATGACGCGGGTGTTGTGACGGAAACGTTTGGCAAGTTCGGTGAAGAAGATCTTGAAGTCTTCGGTAGTAGCGGCGGTCGGGTCGTTGACATTACCGATGATGCCACCCGAATAAGGCTGAGAGAAAGGGTCGCCGTAACGCATATAGTTATGAGGGTCAAGGAGGACATATCGCCTTTTTCGAACAGTCACATATTGGACGGCGTCGTAGAAGAGGTCGAAGTACTATAAGTTGCAGCCATAAATAAGTCCCACCGGCTTGAATGCAGTCTGTTTTACCCTAAAGTTACATACCGTCTCATTGAAAACCTTTCCAAGACCAGTTGATGGTGGACACATACGCTCCAGAAGGAATGCGATACGGAACAAATTGATCTTGTCGTCCTTGATCATAACATCAATGGCGCTCTTGTTGATAAAGGCATAGTCGGATCCGAATCGACCAGGGAGACCTTAACAGCGTAGAAGTTAGCTAATCCTCCACATGTATACACGATGTATCGATATCAGTACCTTTTCCAACCCCATTGTCGGTCCAGACACCGAATTCACCACCGCTTTCGGCAACGCCTGCGTAGTAGACCTTCGCAAAAGCAGGGGCGACTAACGCCGCAACAGTAAAGAGCGAAAACTTCATCTTTCAATCCTACTTGTAAAATGAAACTCTAATAGTAATACAATGTTGGTCCGCCTTCAAGGATGATGACAAAAGAATTCAACATGAAAGAGGGCGGAAAGCCTCATATTTATAGATATCCCGCAAGCTAGAGATGAGCCGTTTTTACATTAAAGTCAGCATTCTTTAGAAATTGGTACGAGACATATCTACGCTCCTCTTACTGAATCCTCCGCAGCCGGAAACTGGGCCTATAGGCCTATGAGCAGGTTCTTGCGGTGTCAGAGGTGCTTTGATCCCCAACGCCTCACCTTGCAGCCCAGGCCGTGACCATCAGTTAGGACTTAATCACCCCCAATATTACTACCAGCTCGATGTGATCGATCTGATTAAAATGAGTTGACGGAACCTATATCGTCGTTCCGCTATGTTATGTTTGATAACTCGCTTTCTCCCGTGCGACCGCATGGTCTAAAGTACGCCCTTGGCAATTTCCGTCGAGGGGCGGTTAACGGAAAATATAAAATCCTCAACTTTACGCCATCGGATTCATGCGATACAATGCGATATGAGTACCTGAAGTGGCTGAACGGCCCGATGAAGACCCGGATTTACAACAGATAATTAACGTTATAACATCATTCATTCCCAGGTTTTGGTGTGCCAAGCATACGTTTCCCGCGGTTAAAGCTGTAATCCCAGTTTTAAATTTAAGCGAGTGGAAGGCGAGGTGCGCGAGTTTTCTCGTAGAGCTTATATTTACGAACACAAAGTCGGGAATTCCAGAAGACATCCCCGCAGGCTATAAACCATGTTTCAGGTTTTGTGGAGAACGGTATATAAATTAATTTAGAATACCACTAATGGAAATGCATTATTTCCAAAATGGGGAAGATCGAGAAGGACCTCAGGAGGAATTTCTGCTGCCCAGTATATCTCGTTGTGGTTCCGAGCTTTAACCCTAACTACATGGCATGTCTAGGCTACGACGCCAATATACTACAGCCAAGCTCGGATGGACCTGGGCCGAAGATGCTTTGAGTTATAAACTTATAAATCTATCCCGCTCCGGTAGCTAATTCCGTCCTTAGAGCCTCTAACAGCGTTCTCCTGACATGACTCTTGGGTTGCTATGTCCTAGGTAGCCTGGCTAGGTTCTGTCTGTTCCTCTCTTCCTTCTGTATTGGCGCCTTCCGAGCATATGTACCTCCTATGTAGAGTCCCACCGCCGCTGCTCATTTGTATTATAAATCATTCGCGTACATATATTGGGAACGGATATCGTGATAGTGTTTCTATTGAGTATCGCGCCCCCAATCACAAGATCCCGTGTACATATGTATTGTCGTCTGGCTGGAGCCATGACTCGCTCTTTTATAAGTTGTCCTATCGATTCGTCGGACATAGTCCGATTTCCATGAATTCTTCACCTTCGCTCGTATCCCTGCCTTTGAGCGACATTTTACTTCTCAATGTTTAGCCTAAACGGGAACTGCTCGAGTATTCCGTCGATTATTCGCCGTGATACTAGTCGCTGCCGAAACATTAACCGATAATGTTGTAAAATGTCTCCATAGTATAACTGCAAGTATTGTATAGGATTCGATAAAAACAAAATCGGCTAGCAGCCAAAATTGCGGAACATAATAGCACTTCGCTTGCAATCAAAATCAATGGAACGGTTTAATAGTCCAACAATGGCACCGTCACTCGTTTAAGGGAGCCTCCCGTCAAGTTTCCGTCAGGCCCCGTTCCTAGAATAAGACGATCTGGACCTAGCTCGGTAAACTTAATCGGGCTGACTAAATAACTCTCAACCTTTCTAACGAACATTTGAACCTGTATTAGTCAGAAAGATGATAAAGTTGCGTATAGCAAACCACGTTCGCTATGCGCGATCGCTAACAATTTAGCCACCTTCCGAAAAAATCGCGAGTGGAGACGTCCCACGGATGTGCGAATTAAAGACGTGATTCCTACCGCTGCGTATACGCAGTTTCGGGTATGGCACTGTCTAAAACCCGGAATTGTGGGGCAATGTGGTTTACTAAACAGCAAAGAAGTTGCTTTGATAATAATTATTAATAATTCATGGCTACTGAAGCTTGCATACGACAGAGAATAACAGGCCTATAGCTGGGCAAAGAGCGAATAGGGAAATTTATAATTATGGCATGATTCTGCACTGAGGAAACATCTTGGAACTAGGCTTGGGGTAGACGGATTGGTGTATATAAGGGCATCAAGGTGTTTCATATCGATTTATGTTTTCTGTTAAAAGTCACAGTTGCAAGATACGACACACTCAAACGAAGGTTCAGAACGTTTTGTACTATATTGAAAAACTATTGTTCTACCTCCATTTCAAGCGCATACGCAGCAAATACATAGGGTTGAAAATATTTGCACAACGTCATTAAAATGCAACTATCTATTCTTCTAGGAGGTATCATTGCTGGACTCGGGACAGCTGCAAATGCGGCGTCCCTAACCACTGTTACTGGATGGGGTTCCAACCCCGCGGGAATCCAAATGAATATCTATGTCCCTGATACGTTGCCGGCTAAGCCCGCCATTATTCTTGCTGTAAGTACTCGTTTGTGGAAATCTAATATCATTCGTATACCTTGTTTATAAACCTTGTACTAACATCGTATCCGCCTGATAGCTCCACCAATGCGGAGGAAGCGGCCAACAATTCTACGGCGTGACAAGTCTTCCATACTGGGCTAATCAGTACGGCTATATCCTCATCTTCCCCTCTAGCAATGGATACTGCTGGGACAATCACAGCCCCCAAAGCCTCACCCGCAACGGCGGCGGTGATACCCAAAGCCTTGCCCAACAAGTCCAGTATGCGCTGGCAACTTATAACGGGGATCCGAAACGGGTTTATGCCTTCGGGTGGTCGTCTGGTGGAAGTATGGTCAACAATCTTGCGGCTACCTATCCAGATCTCTTCGAGACTGGTGCAGTGTTTGGAGGAACACCAGCAGGGTGTTTTGCTGGATCTGGTGCCTCCACACAGTTTCAACCTACCGCTAACACCACCTGCGCGAGTGGGGGAATCATCAAGACTCCACAGCAATGGGGCGACTTTGCCAGAAACGCTTATCCCGGTTACACCGGTCGCCGTCCACGACTTCAGATCACTCATGGTGGCGCCGATAGCGTCATCAATCCCCAAAACTACTATGAGCAGTTGAAGCAATGGAGTAACGTTCTCGGTCTCAGCTTGACGGCTACGAATCCAAACACGCCTGGCCAGGGGTATACACAGAGCATCTATGGTACTGGGAACAAACTCGTCGGGTATCTCATTTCAGGTGTCGACCACTTGACTCCATTTTGGGAAAGCCGTCTCCTCGCTTTCTTCGGGATACCTTAAGTCCGTGTTCGGGTGTATCCTATCCTTTAGCTTGTATCTACACTTGAACACCTTGCACACCATGGTCTGATGTTTGTAAATAATTTATGTATATCCATAACCGAAACTTAAACGTGGAGGGCCACTGATAAGAGTATTTACGCCTCGAACTCTGAAGCATTGGTTTCATTACCCTGGAATTCCATCTCTATCTAACATTCGTAGAAACGTACAAAAGGATTTCTCACATGTCTCAGATGTTTCATAGGGCTTCAAACTTGATCCCAAACACCGAGTAGTAAATTTTCATTTGATGTCAAACGGCTGAGTAAGAACTATAAACCTCTTCTTTCGGAAGCTCCACCTTCCTCCTTCTCAACCTTCACTGACCCCGCCACCCCCTACTGCTATACATCAATACCATCCGGCCTCCTCGTATGCACTACACTATACCTTATCAATTGACATATATTCGAATCTAACAAGCGAATGGACCAGCCAATCTATATACCCGTCGCCCGAACCCACCAAGACCCACAACTATAAACACTAACCAAAAAACAAGAAAAATGTGTAAGACACACCAAGGAAAATTCTCTTGCGGCCACAAGATCGTCGACATCCGCAGCCAATGCAGCAACAAAAGCACCTGCAAGAAATCCCTGGACAAAAGCTACCGTATCGACGAGAAGTGCAGTGAGTGCCTGTACGGAACCAAAGATACGGAACGCGATAAAGCTGCCTTGCACGAACATAGGAAGGTATGCAAGTCCAGAGAGCAATTCATGACGCCGGAAGGACCGCGAGGATACGAGATCGAGGTCGTTCCGTGCAAAGGGGGGAGGGATATCAATCTTGGATTGAAGAAAAAGAAACTTCTTCAAGAAGCACAGCTTGCGGCGGAGGCGGCTAAGTCTAGCAATGGGTGGTCCCCAATGAGATGGACTTCAATTGGGAGTTGGTCCAGTGGATCATCAAATGGAAGGTCTTCGCTTGGAGGATCCTCGGCTACTGGGTCATCGGATGGGGGGTCTTCGGCTGGAAGTTCTTCGACTAAAGAGTCGCCAACTAAAGGGTTCTGCCCGATCATGTGAACGCCTGAAACTTTGAAACATTTGGTGGATTAGGTTATTCTTTACTATTCGCGTGCGGGAACAAAGGTATCGTTACGCGTATCTAGTTACTAGCTACTTAGCAAGAAACAAATCAAATAAATTGGGTCCTGGGTCAAACCAACTGCATCAATGTAATAAATCTGCCGAATTAGACATCAGCGTAGATTGTAAGAATCGAAGAAAGTATGTACAAAAAGGTTTTTGTTATCTCTACTATTATACAATAAACCCCACCCTCCCATTTCTATCCGTCCGTTTATTTAATATACAAGTTTTCAGACGTGTAGGATGGAGATGTCCTTCGGTTTTCCTCTCTCTATGGTTACTTAACCGAATTGAGGATAAGTGGAGCCGATGTCACCCCACTTGATCTTGCTGAACCTAACACTGGTATCAGGTTGGATAGATCTGATGTTCGATGGAGCGCTCTCGTCGAAAGTGCAAGGACCGGCCTCACCGCCGTCCATCCATTGCATGTGACCACCCTCATCCCACCAGATGGACATAGCAAGAACCATACCACGGGTAAGAGCATCACCCATTTCCTCGGTAGCACCCAAGTCAAGGTATCTTTCGGCACCGCTGGTAGCAAGGCAGTACGGGTCATCCATGTAGTTAACTGGTGGCAATCCTGGAGCAGTGGCCTGTGGAACATCGAATCTCTTGTTGTTCTGGATGTAGTAGCGGTGGTAGGAGACGAGCTTGTTGCGCTTGTTGGACTTGAATTGGGTGACGACGGTGAAGGGCTTGAGGGTGTTGACGGCGAAGGTTGGGCCTGGGCCGTAGAATTTGGGAGAACCGATCTTGTAGGGGTTTTGGCCGCAACCCCATTCGTCGCAGACACCGGACCAACCGCACTCTTCGCCGGTACACTTGTATGGACCGGTGATGTTGCATGGGTGAGGAGCCAAATGGGTGGCGGCCCTGTTGGCTTCCCAGATGTCCATCTCGGGACAGCAGGCGCCCTTTCCTTTGATGTTTCCCTATTCGTGGAAAACTTGTTAGAACCTGAATGTAGATATTCTTACACCTGGGATGGGGGAAACTTACGACACCATCAATGAATGGGAAAGTGTAGCACTGAGCATCGCAGTAACCGGCACCGAGTTCGGCACCAGCCTTGTTCAAGTGGTGGTTTCCACCATACTTGTGCATCTCAGAGAGGTACAAAGCACCGTTCATACCGCAAGGAAGCTTGGAAACGTCGACGTCGAAGGAAAACTCCTGGCCAGTCAACTGGAGCATTTCGTACTTGTGCTTGTCAGAGTGGAGGAGGTAGACTCTGGGGCTGAGGACGGAACCGTCGCTGTCCTTCAACATGTCCAAGAAGAGGCTGTCGCCGCTGGTGGTAACACCGTACTTGGCGTAGTCGTTGATACCATCGATAACGCAGTTCTTAGCGCACTCCCTCTCGTTCGGGCAGACAGTGGCGTTTGGTGCATTGCCCCAGTCACCGCATCCAAGGCTTGGGTTAGCCTTCTGGTAGATGGGGTGAGAAGAAGAGTCGAGGACGACGTAGTTAGTCTGCTTCTTGCAACCTCCCTTCTTGGTGCACTTGTAAGTCTCAAGCTTTGGGTGCTTCTCCTTTGTCTTTCCAGCAAGACTCTGAGCGGACGCGAGGCCCAAGAGGAGGGAGCAGATCAAACTTGGGATCATTGGTGCCATCTTTGCCCTTTTTTGCGAAATCTATGACGTCCTTTATCTTCTGTGTGAAAAGGTATAGAACAATTCTGGAAGGAACTGATGATCTCGAAAGGAAAAGTCAACTTGCAGCGTCCGATCGCGTGGACTTATATAATGCATTTGAGGGTTATGGTACCCCGACAAATGTTCCGAGGAAGTGAACAAAAAAAACGCCAATCAATGCCAATGCCATGGTCAATTGACTTGAAACCCCAGTGATTACACGAATGGTCCTACCAACGTATATAGCCGCCATCGGTATCGGAGGTACTCTTGCCGTCGCTAAAGATCGAGTATACCCGGATGCGGTATAGTAAAAATACCTTAATCTCGTAAGGATCTTCTACATATTTACCTTGGGTGAAAGGTTTGTCCGAGAACCACGCGTCACCCTGTTCGTATTTACTATGCGTGCACGAATCCCCATGTTAAGAAACCCCCAGCGCTGCAGCCTTTCAGAGAAAATCCGGGGTTTGGTAACGATGTCATGATCTCGGATTGGGCTGTCGGGATAAAGGGCCGCAACTCCAGACTGGGATTAGTTACCAGGGAAATGGAGCTACTGCACGTCCGGAGAGCCGGTTGGTAGGGATAAGGTGTGTGGAGGTTTTGGCAAGGATATTTATCCGTCGGTGGTCAGATTTTCGAAAGGAAGGCTTCTAGAAGAACCTTAAAACACCAAAAAAAAAAAACACCACGAATCAGTGATCAGGAGGTTGGGGCATGCTTTGAGTTTATCCTATCATCCATTACTTTTAAGCGTTCTCACTTTTAATTAAGCGTCTTGGGATTTCTTAAGCGTTTCCTTGGTACCAGCTTCTTTTTTACAATACAAAAACCTCGATCCGAGGCGAACGATACTGTAACATTCGCTAGCTTCCAAGAAATGCCACAGCATGCAACACGATAGAAAGCGGATACGAAAAGCGGGGTGACCCGGAAACAAAAACGTAATATGGATGGTATTTCCTGTCCAACCTTCTGGATTCAATCGGACAAATGCGACTCGATAGTATGTCTATCTCGAGTCATGTGGCTTGCATTTTGTCAAGGGACTGGGTGAAATCCACAGCGCCTGGAAATATGCCGCTAAATTGTGTTAGAAAAGGTTATTACAAGTGGAAAGCTGTACAACTCTATGGATGTGGGGTTGCTAGAAACTTCAATTGAGGTTGCAATCACGAATCTGCCTCGCCGTGGTAGTACACGGCAGCATGCATGGGGACAAAAAGCACGGACCAAGTGACCTATAACCCGGCGTCGCTATTGATCCAAAGAGACCAAAATCGTCCGATGTTGCATTTTTTGCGTTGTTAAATCCCAATCAAATCCCAACTTACAGGCCCAACTTACAGGCTTCATAACGTGAAGCTGAGAGGATAAAACCTCAAAACCAAGTCCTTCGATCTTCCAATTCTAGTATTCCGAAATGCCGCAGCCCTCCGTTACAAAGGCCGTCGATATCCTTCGTCTCTACCGACGGTATCTTATTCCGAAGAATATCTAGATATCCCTATGCATGCATACTTTCCCAAAGGGGCCCCGGTGCCTGCTTACCAAGATTGCGTTGCATTGTAATAATATTAATATCAATCCTAGATCCATAGATCACAAGGACGCAAAAATTTAAAACTTAATTAGAAGAAAACAATATGGAAGACGGTTCCGACGTCGGGCTTGGATTAAACTCTCCCAAGAACACTTTACGACTTTCATTCTCTCTCACTCTCTTTCTCTCGTTTCATTGAATAATTAGTAACGGTATTTCCTCCGGCGAAAGGGAAATTTCGAAAAGTCGCATAGAATGTGGCTTTCAAGCAGGAGACAAACACGTCGTTCGGTCTCGTTTCAGCTTACCATGACACACTACCGTCGAACAACGGACACTTCCCGACTAACTGGAAATGGTAAGCAGCACTGCCCGAGATAGCTTAGCATGCGACACTTGATACAGCGCCGCACATCAAAAGTCCTCTGCGGGCGCATTTCGAAGTTTTCTTCAACACAGCACTTAATCGTCGAACTTACCAAGTTTTCCTCGTTCTAACGAGGTCACGGATATCTAAATCTGTCACTCGTACCAAAAACCGCCGTACAGTAAAATGTAGCTAGGATTCAAATACTGTACCTGCATACAGTACTCACCTTTTAACGCCAATGAAACTCTTGTAACCACAATCCGTATACCATTGGCGCAATTGGCGCTTTCACGATGCATATGCTTTTTATTCTAGAACTACATAAAATGCACTGGATCTCCCCCGAATAATTAATCGTGAATCTTAGAGTCTTCAGGACTTCCCTCGCCACAAGAATCTCTTCCATAAAGCTCTCAGGCAGAGTAAAGGGTACTCCACGCTGGTCGTGCCTTTTTTTTTTTTTTTTTCAATTCTTCGATTTCAATACTCTCATTTTCAATCTTTTTTTTTTTTGGCTTTGAATATAGCGTAAATATACCTTTTAATAACAGCTTAATACCCGAATAAAGAAACATATCAAAATGAAGTCCTTAACCATCCTCTCAACCACCCTTCTACTATCCACAACCCTCGCAGCCCCAACTTCCACCCCCCTTCCACCCCTCCAACCCCATCTTCTTCCACAAACCCATACCAAGAAGAATACATCATAGTTCTCTCCTCCAGCAACCAAAAATCATGGCCCGAAATCTTCGCCTCAATGGGTTACAACCGCACAACCCGGCACCTCTCAACCCACAGTAATAAAAACTTCAACATCCACACCCTCGGCGCAACCTTCTCAACCGCTCACGGCGCCAAAATCCAAACCTTTGGCGAAAGTTTCAGAGCATTCACCATGTCCATGCCAAAAACAAGGAGTGTTAACCTCGCGGGTATGGAAGGGGTTGCGTTCGTTCAAAAGAATTTTAGAAGGAATAAACAGGTTCCTAAACGTTCTTCTACTCACTCTACTCAAAGGAATATAATCCATTCCCCCCCAACCGGGCTTCTTCGCCGTCGTCAAATCCTCCCCCCTACTGCGGGGAACCAAACCGATCCATCCTTCAAAACAGAATTAATCCAACAATCAACCGCCCCCTGGAACCTCCAACGAATCTCCAGCCAATCCCCCATCCCCCCCGACGGCCGCAACATCACAGAACTAACCTACAAACACCGATTCGACCGCTTAGCCGGTACAAACGTCGACGTCTACATCGTAGACTCCGGCATAAACATCTCCCACCCTGACTTCGGCGGCCGGGCAAAAATCCTGTTCAGCGCCTTTCAAGACGATGGAAAAGATGTAGACGGTCATGGAACCCATGTTGCAGGAACAGCGGCTTCATTACACTACGGAGTTGCAAAAAATGCAAATATCTTCGGTGTAAAAGTCCTCGATGATAACGGCGGTGGTAGTGATGCTGGTATAGCAGCTGGAATAGATGCAGTGTTAACATCACATAATTCCAGAAAGGGACAACAAAATTTCGCGGGTTCGGTGATAAATATGTCACTTGGAGCTCCCGAGAAGAGTCAGATTATTTATGAAGCTATAAAACGGGCTACAGATGCTGGGATTCATTTGACGGTTGCACCGGGGAATGATAATAAAGACTCTTGCACGGATTTTCCGGCAGGTTATGTCGATGAGATTCCTTCGATTATTGCGGTGGGAGCAACGGATATCGATGATATTAGAGCTGACTTTTCGGATTTTGGGAGGTGCGTGACTATTCATGCTCCGGGGGTTATGATTGTTAGTACGACCAAGGACGGGGGGATTGGGGATAAAGATGGGACTTCAATGGCTACACCTGCTGTGGCTGGGGTACTCGCTGATCAACTGGCACAGAATCCGCAGTTTAAATTGGATCCCTTGGGGATGAAGAAGTTTTTAGTGGAGAAGGCGCAGAAGGGGGTGATTAAATTGAAGGTGGGGGATAAAGCTGTAGATGGAGGGACGCCGAGGACTCTGCTCAATACGGGGATCGAGGGGGCGCCCCAGTAGACTGTATAATATTATAAATTTTATAAAGGACCTTCATACCGCTATATAGATAGATATATATAATCAATTAACGATTCTAATATTTGGGTATAAATGAATTAAGCCCCCGCAACTCTCGCAAGCCCCTCATAAACCCACTTCCTAACCTCCCAAAACCTTCCTTTCCTCCTCCCGCCACCACCGGAAAGAAGTCCCCCGCTACCCCCCACATCTTCAATAGTAACCCTCCCAACCCCTTCCTTAACCACACTCACAACCCCATCACAAAGTAACCTTCCTTCGCCCGTGAGTTCCGCCGTATGCCCCGCATCCAATAGTACCCTCCTCAACTCCGCAAGTTTAACATCACCAACATGTATTGGTTTCGCAGTTCTACCCCCGCCAGAAGCTGTAGACGGTAATACATCCAACACCAACTGTTTCTTCCTTTCAACTTCCTCTTCACCTTCCATCTTTACATCCTCCTCTTTAACTTCTTCCTTTACATCCCCATCATCAGTAACCTCCATAACCCTTCCAACAACGTGCACAACCCCAAGGCCACCAACACTCTGCCACTTCAACATCTTAATAAGCCCATCACTAAGCTTAACGCTCCAAACATCCGTATTCCCGCCCACATTAACCATCTCCCCAACCTTCGGCATAAAAACCTCCACCTCCCTTTCCCCCTCATCAATACTATTATTTCCCAAAATCTTCCTCCTCTCTTTCTCCATCATCCCCTCCACCTCTTTAAAAAGCACAGAAGTCTCCTCTTCATCACCAGCGACCAAAACAACCTTCTTAGGCTTCAATTGAGGTAATAACATCCTCAAACTCCTCCCGTCGTGTAAAGCCTCGTAATCAACATACACAACCGAATTTTTCATATTAACGGTCGTAGTGTTAATCACAAGCTTACACACCGCCGAACTCCCAACTTCCTCTGGTTCATACTCATCGCTTTCCTCCGAACTTTCGCTGATGGCTCCGTCGTCAGATGGTTCGGCGCTAACACTCCTATCCCTTCCTCTTCCTCTTCCGTGTTTCATCTTCTTAGAAACATGACTACTCCCCCGTCTCCCCTGTGCGCCGGCACCACCGAAAGCAGAAGAAGATGAAGACCCAGCACCGACTTTATCCCACTTTCTCTTCCTTCCAATCCCACTTTCCGCATCCCCGCCATCAACATTAACCCCATTAATAACCACCCCACCACCCCTCCCTCCCAAAAACTCAATCTTCTCCCCCGTTCTTGCGTTGGAAGTAGCAACAACTTCAACCTCCTCAGCTCTTACAAAATCCTCAGCTCTTACCACCTCCCCGTAATCATCATACTTTCTTCGTTGCACCACAAACGGAAACATCCTATTCCTCCCCTTCGCACCTCTAACATCCCAATCGTGTACTCCCTTCCCTTTTACCAAAACGTTGACGCCTTCATCGACCACGACTCCACCAGCTAGCTTCCTCCCTCCAGCTAAAGCCGTAGAAGCCAATGATTTCCCCTGTAGCGTAGAATCCTCGTCTTCATCCTCTTCATCACTGGAAGAACTAACATCGTCAACATCGTCGTCATTGACTTCCGCTGCTTCGGCGGTTTCGAGTAACTGTGCCTCAGCATCACGCACTTCAGCCGTCAACTGCTGTTGCTTTAGAAATTCGTTGTGAGTGGTAAGTTCCTGCTGGTTGAGCGGGACTTTAAGTCCGATGTTCATGTCGAGAAGAACGTTGTCGAGTTTGACGACTTTACCCATGATATTTGCGTCCCCGATTTCCTCGACCTTCGACTTCGTCCCGGAAAGACAAATTTCTCTCCATTTTTTATAAAGATATGCTCCAGCGGTTCCCTCTCCGCTTCCCTTTTCGGTAAGGACGATAAGATTCCTCTCATCGTCTGCAATAGTCTTAATAACCTCTGTCGAAAACCCCCATTCAAGTGATTTATCACTCGTAATAACCACTTTGCCACCTTTTTTCCCACCACTACCAGTCCCCTGCAAAAACCTCATAAGATGTCGTTTATGTTCCACCAACTTTAAATGTCGAAAATCGAATGGTCCGTATATTTTGTCGTTTTCGTCTTTATCTCCGGAACTACCACCGCCGGTTGGTTTGCCTTTTCGCCGGGAAGTATGTCCGACGGATTCAAATTCCTTGACCATACTCTCATCCATCCACTCCAACAACGCACGAACATATCGAAACGTCCGACCCGCAGTTCTAACAGCGAGACAAATACTCGCATTATTAGAATGCCACCCGGAAGCTTTATTCCTATAATCATGTTCCAACAAATACGCCAATTCCAAAATCCTCGACGAAGAATCCGTAGGAATCAACACCGTCCCCCCCGAGAATGCAGCTTTTCTAACCGCCGATAATAACAATTCATCTCTTTTCTTCCTAGGGGGTGGAGATTATCCCCGGTAAACAGTTGTGGGGGGGAACATATTAACGCTGTGGGGTTTAGGAATTCTTCAGAGACTCCAGTGGGACCGGGGAGGAATGAGGCGGATGATAAATGGGCGTCGCGGAGATGGTTCCAGGATATTGCGTAGAGTATGTTTTCGGAGGAGTGGGAGTGTTGGATTCGCCAGATTGTGCCGCCGAGGGAGTGCCCGGCGCGGTAGGCGGTTATGGTTAATCCTGCTAATGGTGGGGATGGGAAGGTGTACGGTTGGGAGTATTTTAACGAGTTGAAGACGTCGAAGTAACGGTCTATATCGTCGGACGAAGGGGGGGTTCGGAGGACTAGAGGTGAGAGATCGGTGGCTGGAGGGTAGGTTGATGTGATGAGGGGGGTGGAGAGGTAGGCGTCTTGGAGGAGGGAGCGACCGAGGTTGGCGACCGGGTAGGTGCAGTAGACAGGGATGCGGGAGAAGGAGGGGATGTGGGCGCAGCAGTGGGCGTAGGAGCCGATGTGGGAGAGGGTTGGGTGGGTGAGGAGGATGAGCGAGATTGATGGCGCGTGTCTAGGGTAATCATGTTAGCCAGTCTGATATCTTCCAACGAAGCTTTAGATGAAGCTAGAGAAGGATATAGGAGAAGGAAGGATACTTTTCAATCTCGACGAGGTCGTCGGTGTTGAATGGCTCTGACCAGCCGCAATCGACGAGGATTTTGATGCCATTGTCGAGGAGGAGCAGGGATGCAGAGGCGCGTGAGGTGGACTGGGCGCCCAGCAGCGGGATGAACTGGAACATTGTATTGTAGGATGCGATGCTATGCGATGCTATATCATGGTAGTTGGTGGGAGTATTGGTGGTGATGGTAGCAGGACCGAGTGTCTTACTGCTATATCATGGGGTGGATGGTGATGCTGGAGATAATGGAGATGATGGATGGATGATGGTAGACGAGGTTGGCGTTGAAGGTTGAAGTTGAGCTAAGAAAGGCCAGGATCGCGACGAAGCGCACGTGTTGTTCATCGCAACGCACAGAGCAAACCAACCATCAGTCACGTGATCATTTCCAGCGTCGAAATGGGATAAGATTACTCACTGACGTGCAATCGTGTTGACATTGTCCTCACAAATTTCGAATACCAACGAGACCAGTCCTTCCAGTCATACCTCTACTACTTAGTCCTCAGTCTGGTGCCGAGACTTCAGTTGTTTTGTGCTGTGCGTTGGGTTGAGATTCCAACACCCCCACTTGCGTTGCTCGTTGGCACGTACGGTATTAGGGCTAACTACAATATGCAGTCAGTCAAGCTTCCGGTCCTGACTATTACCAGACCAGTCCTGACCAGTGACAGGACTCATCTCTGAAACATAACATTCGAAACCGCGTATGCACATCGAGCTATCCCTCCTAAACCTTAAAACCGAGCTGCTCAAAACAGACTGCGCTTTTGTTGCACAAAATGTGTTGTCTCCACCGTCGCCCAGTAGGACGAGCCCAAAGCCGAGAAAGACCCTGTCATTTCCCTTTTAGCGAAATTGCACGGATTGACGCAACCCCGATATGTTTTAAATTCCTCACGGTTCGAGATCGAGTTTCTGCAAAGCTGCCTTGTCGAATGGTGACTCGAGTTTTCAGCCGCGCGAGGAGCCGTGTTTGTCGAAATTAATAGATGTAAAAATGGCCGATTTTTCCCAAGAATTTATTTTAATCTTCCCAATCTTTAAAAGGTTCTTCAAAGACATTCGTTCATTCATTCCCCCCTTAGTCGCTCTTTACAGAATAATATATTATATTATACCACTCTCTTTAACACACTTTTTCAAAATGAGACACCAACGGCAACTCGGTTACCTCTCTTTCCTTTTCTTTTCCGCTATCCCAACAAGTCTAGCACTAACACCACGACCCCTATGTTCCGTCGACTGTTTCTCCAACGCCCTCTTACAATCCAGCTGTTTCCAAACAGACACCAGCTGTCTCTGCGAAAGCCCCAGATACATCGACGCAGCGTTCGAATGCATCCAATCTCAATGTAAAGGAACCGACCTCCAAAAGTCTCAAGACTATTTTATGGAAAAATGTGAAGCTGCTGGGGTAGCTGCTAGTATTCCAGGATACACCACTACTACTACTGCATATGCATCTTCTACAACGACGCGTGCTGAGACACCGGTTACTACAAACCCAACATCTGCCGGTGCGCAAACTTCAGGACCGGCGAGAACTACCTCCGGATCACAACCTACAGCTACAGATGGAGATAATTCAAGTGGTACTCATATTCCGGACTCGAAAGATGGCGGCAAGGAGACGACACCGATCGCTATGGTTGCTGGTGGTGTCGCTGGGGGGATTGCCGTTGTCGCTGCTGCAGTAGTTGGTTTCTTGTTGGTTAGGAGACGAAGGATGAAGAAGCAAACAACAGGGTACGACGGAGAGTCGCCGCATAATCTAAAGCCTAGTCCTAGCTCTGGAGGCACTTATGGCCGGGAATCAAAATCCACAGTCGGATATGAGATGGAGGATACAGGCCGAAAACATGACGGATACGAAATGGGGGATACGAGTCGAAAACACGCCGTTGGCTATGAAATAGAAGACACGGGCCGAAACCATGGCTCCAGATATGAAATGGGAAACACAAGCCGGGAACCTAAATCCACAACTGGATATGAAATGGAAGACACAGGTCGAAAACACGGCGCCAGGCATGAAATGGGAGACACAGGTGCCCGACATGAAATGGGAGATACAGGCAGAATACACGACACCAGATACGAGATGGGAGACACGGGTAGAATACAAAGCGCTAGATATGAAATGGAAGATACGAGTGGAGTATACTACGGTGCTAAGTATTAGAGCGTAACTTAAGGGAGTTTGGACTGTACATTTTGATGCCTTTTATGTATATACTATAATTAAAATTTGGAGTATTCATTGCTGCCTGGTGCTCTTGCAGGATATCAATGTTGATCGGTTGTTTTGACAGCACGTACCAAAGTGCTCGCTTGTATTGTCGCGATGGATATAATTACCAAACGGATACGATGTATGATGCCAGAGATCATCCAGACCCGAGTAGAACACCACACGCACAACACGGTGGTCCCTGAGCTCGTCTCGTAGAATCGACGTTAGAACACTAGATTTACCAACAACTAGTGACGACGGGTGCCTAAGAGGGAAAAATCTGTGCAGGCTCTGCTTCTATCAATTGTACATTCTTACAAGACTCGACGAGAGCAACCTGGACGATGGATCGTGAATATATCGACTAGGGCAACGACTGCAGAAGACCTTGAAGTTTATATTGAAGACCGATATATATATAATTGCTTGAGAAGGAGATGGCGCCATTGGATTCGGGTGGCGGGTCTTAAACACTGTCTCTACCAAGACGGTCAGTCTTTATATGCTTAAGTAATTATGAGTATTCAAAATTTGACATTCGACCACATTCAGCAGACGGCAACTAGCATAAATAGAAAATACTCTGATCCACTGACTTAGTCTACAGACGCTTTCATATAGTTATGCTGAACCAATAACAAAGGGGTAACACAGTGGGGAAAGTTTATTTTACCTAGCGGTTAGTTAGGCCTCGGAGTTCCCGGAATACCGGCACCATATATACTATACGCTTACCAACCTAGCCATGAGGAATAGTTGATGGCCGAGTTGTCCTAGTTGGTGAACAGTCAAAGCGAGAAGATATTGCTAATTTCATGGGAGGACGCCGCACACTAGTAAAATTACGGCGCAAAAATGTTAAGCAAGATAGGCATAATATCCCAAATAACTAAAGCTGCTTTTGCTATTATTAGTGTATTAATAAGCCATTTGAATATACAAAGCCACGAAAATCTTCAGGACATCTTTTGATTTTATCTGTTTCTTGATGGAGCAATCTGGCGCCAACGCGGTGGCACTGGTGGGTGCGGCCAACGATTCATTCTCTGGGCAAGCGTTGGAACTTGAGCCGAGGTAGTCAACGAATGAAATTTTGGCACAGGTCTTTTCTTAGCTCTTAACTGCCCGGACGTTCCGTGTCAAGCCGCTAGCTTGCTTTGTTTCGTTGGGTTATCTGAACTTTATCGACTATCAATTCCGGAATATTCCATTGGGTTTTAGCTTACCTCAAAGCTGAAATAGTGTTTCAGAGGCTGTTTACCAAAGAATGATCGATCGTGTGATGCGATGTAGTCAAGCAGACTCAGCCAGATTCCTGCAGGGTTTTAGCCTCTCTACAGCTAGCTGTGGAAGAATGATCCGGCCGCTCGGCGTGCTTACTGTTTCAATATTCGCGAAAGTCTTACCATTCTCTCGGATTATAAACTATTATTTGTTAAAAATATAAACGGCGTTGGCCCCCGCAGTTCTGATATGTGGATGTCAGATACCACGAGGCTCGTTTCACTTCCTTTGCATTGTTACGAATGAGGTATGATAACCGCGTCTAATAAATATATAAGGAGATCTCTAGAGACTTCGTCATCTAGTGAGATTCTCCCGGGGAGCCTGGGAACGATCGCAATGACATTCAAACTGTTAGGTGCACATTCTCCTCTCAAGCGTCTTATGTAATCAGAGCGCAACATCTGCCCAGTGCGACATTCAGCAAGTTTCATCGACATGACTTGTCTTAAAACAATGCCGTCTGCGAGCTTGGGAAGCGTATAGCCGTTGGCACCAAATACAGCTCTCTCGCTACCGTTGAGCAGCTAGCCGAATCCAATGGGCAGGTTCTTCGCCTGAACTTCCTGATGCGGTGGCCTGCATACAAACCGTAACCAAGACCAAAATGACGGTTCTAAGCCAAGACACCACTGACCATGTTACACAGCCAAGTATTTGACCTTAGTTGATACCCGTGCACAAGGTCAAAGGAAGCCGGCTTAAGCCCCTTCTTCAAAGTTTGATTAAGGCATCGCCACCTGGTCCCCAGATGTCAGCCATTCCCCCAACATGCGGTCTGGGCAATCTCTCATCCGCTAAACCGAATACATCAAAGATCAAAGCGCTATTAGTGCTCGGTGTTCGACGGCACGATATCCGGTGTGTGGGCGCGCGTGTACGTTGTGTTTCGGTGCCTTTTCCCTCTATATTACTTTAGAGAACGTCCATTTGGAGTACAAACCTGAGGAGTAAATTAGGACCCTGAGAATTGCCCAAACTACGGCATGTTCGAGAAAATTGCGTCCCATGCCATGCCGAGGAGTGTAATGTTGCCGGGAAGGGCCAAATCAGCTAGCTTAACCTACCATTTAAATTTGAGGTTTCTTCCCAGGCTAGCAGCTCGCTCGCTTCGAACCCTGGTGCGGGGAACTTCTGGTACATACCCGCCGCGGCGTCAGTGCACGTAGAGCTGAACGGCCCTTTCGATTCGTGCCAAGTTAGTATTTAACACACGCAAATCTCCGCCTGCAGGCAGGGCTGCTGATTTCCGAGCTGTCTTGGTTAAGACCAAGAGATATTGACTTTCTTTGCATGCAAGCGTGTCGCATTATCATCCCGCAACTTGATGCCTCGACATGGCATTCACGCCCGTTGCCCTCACAATCGCAATCCTGAGCTTGATCGGTAGTATTACATCTTTCCTAGGAGCAGGGTTTATCACAATAACCTACCTTATCCTCCCGATTAAACGACATTTCCGACATTCGTTGATTTTGAATTTGGCTATCGCTGGTACGCCTATGCTTGCGCTTCCCGAATCCGCAAACATGACCCCTGGACGAGGATGTGCATGCAGCTCGTGATCTATTGACTGACTAGTAGCTACGAAACTTATCACTAGATGTCGTAAACAGCGCCAACAACTCCGCCTCCGGCCTTTGGCGCCTCATCCACCGCCGGGATATTCCACATAGTCCGAGTTGCATCGCCAACGGTTTCATCGGTCAACTCTCCGTTCAAGCAACCGATACCTCTATCTTTGCGATCGCAATTGTAACCGTCTGGTCCCTAACACGCAAAACAATGATCCGAGAAACTCTTCCGCCGGTAACCACATTCCTTATTTGCATTTCCACGTGGATACTCCCTGTCACTACTAGCATTACCATCCTCGTAATGAACAAATATGGCCCCGTATCTGGAAACTGGTGCTGGATTCAAGCTAAACCAGCTTACCTTCGTTATGTAATGACACATGGCTGGCGGCTTGCTTTTATCTTTAGCGAGGTGGTGATGTATACCTATCTACACTTTTATGTTCGCAAAACGTTTGGTGCGTTTTTGGATGGTAGTCGGTGTAGTTCGGGTCCTAAGCGGCCTAGCGTTCATGGAGGGGCGGAAGCACCAGGTCGGGACGCAGGATTGGAATTGGACGATGGCTCTGTGGCTGGAACGATGTCGACGTCGCAGGTTCCGCTGGATATTGCAGATGATGGGGGTATCCAACCGGTTAGAGGAGCGGGGGCTGAGGAGATGTATGGAAAGGATTTGGTGGTTGCCACGACGACTACTTCCTCACCGTCGGATGTACCGAGGCCAAAAACAGCAAATACGGCGAATAGCTGGCGGCCGAAGTTTAGGAACCCGTTTGCGTGTCGGGAAACCGTGGACGATGATTTAGGGGATGGAGATGATGGCAATGAATTGGATGAGATCGATAGGGATCCCGGGGAGAATGCTAGGCGGGACAGTGAGGCGAGACTGAGGAGAGCTAGGAGGATTTTGTTGTTGAATGCGTATCCGGCGATGTATATCATTTTGGTGGCACCGGGAATTATTAATCGGCTAATCGAGGCTTCGGGCGGCAGTAGTAAGGTTATGCAAGTATTACAGTCTAGCACGCAGTTTGTGGGGCTGGCGAATGCGATCACATATGGATGGAATGAGAAAGTAGGGAGGCAGTTGAGCGATTATATTTCGGATAGGCGGGGGCGGAGTAGGAGGACGTCAGCCCAAGAGATTCAGAATTGGGGGATCAAAATAGAAAATGCAAAGGGGTTCAGGGAGGGGTTGAAGAGGGATGAGGGGGTTCTCGAAGATCAAGGTTGTCTGATGTCTGTCGACAGGGAACGGGAGTGGGGTCAAAACGCGAGCAGCTTTCATTCGCAAGATCAGGATGATGAGATCTCGAGGGTGGAGCCGATAAAGGTGTAAGATACTCTTTTTCTTCTGGTTCATCTGTATACCAATTATACTATTATATTATCTTAGTGTGTAATTTAGAGCCAGGTTCACGACATATGAAAATAAATTTATATCAAGTCGTATTAATACTGCATTATAGGATGCCATACTTGAGGAGCGTACCCGGGGGTGAACTCGAAGAAACGAAAGGTCAAGATACTCTTCTCCAACAATGAAGACGATTGGGGTCTCAAAGCTTCAGTTTGGGTTATCCATAACAGCACGGCCATTGACCTATTGCACCCTGACAGTTGATCCATAAATCCAAATTAATTTCTTTACGATATAAAACTTAGGTTATGCTAGTGTCAGCGAAGGAAGTTTTTGATGTTAGATCGACGGAGTCACTAAGTCTGTAAACTGGACACTCGGACATAGATAACTAGGCAGTACTTGTTTCATGATCAGTGCTACTGTGCTACTCACACAGTTAATTAGTCTACACAAGGAGATGGGCTTAAGATGGGCTTAAGTAGGCCGTGTGCCATACAAGAGAAATAACACTCTTCATAAAAGTTACAAGGCTTGGTTTAGGATACACTCTTATTCCGTCTGGGCTGGGCTGTTCGCCTTGTGTTGCGCTGGTGGGATTTTCTTCTAACCATAGTGGTGTGTGGACAATAGCCGACTCCTGACTCTGAGAACCCGGCCAGCTATTTCTGCTTCGAGTTCATTATACTGCTCGATTACATGGTTAACCAAAAAAATAAATAAGTAAATAAATATGCTTCCAAGTCGATTGATGATGTTTTAGGATATATAGTAACAAGTCTGTATAGGGAGTTAGATTAAGCAGGCAGTGTTGCAAATAGTCAGGAATGCCTGGCTGCAAGTCGGAGCTGCTTGGTAAACCTTGTTACTTTTATGTTTAAAACCGAGAGTTCCCAAAATATATTGCTTTTGCTAGAAATTCTTATCATTTATATAGCGAGGCTTTAAGGGTGAGGCCCTGGAGGTAGTTCGACTGAGAAGCACGGCCGTAGACTTTACTCTTCGGACCTAGTCGAGTGTTGTCGAGTCTTATTATAATACACATATGGTAGTTAAGTTAGTAGTGTTTTTTTTAAGAAAAGATTTAACGACGATACGTGGCGGAGCCAATGCATCCCAACCTGGAGGTTGAGAAGTCCCAAAATGAAGCAGGTGACTTCTATAAACAACCTCCTCTGCTCCGGAACAATCTCCAACATCGCGTTTAGAGGGACTTGTTTGTATACGTTGTATTGTCACGAGACACACCGTGGAATCAATATATATACAGATCCTTAAGGGTTTGTAAAGGATGCGATTAACATTGGGAGCCCTCAGCAGCCGCGACTATAATATATATATATAGCTAAATTTTATATTGAGAGAGTCCATCTATCGGTACTCTTAAGATATTAGAATCGGTGCTAAATGCTACTAACTACTCAACTGCACCAGGTTCGGCCTTCTGAATTCCCTTCCGAATTTTTAACCACAACGCTATCGTGGTCCTCGCTATAAGAAGCACCAATCACACCGTAGTTGCCGTAAACATCCCGGAGGGTAATGTGACACGAAGGAAACACCCACTCTGAGCCCCAAATCCCTTCGGGGGAGTCAAAGTTAACCCGGCAAAGACACACGGCACCTTTCTTCTGGTTGACCTTGATACCTGCCCACGCCTTTGCGGTACCGTGCTTGCCGTCCATATGGCTAACCTCCACCCCGACGTTTCTCGAGAACCCGTCCCCGGTATCCCAAGCGAAGAAGAGCTTGAGATTATCAGAGTGAGTTCTATAAGCATAGCAGTGGCGGAGTTCCATCGTACCCCCCAGTGGTCCACGTCGACGTCCCAGACGGACCCCTTGTGCAGCGGGTGGTTTTTGGTCGAAATGTACCAGGTCTTTTGAGTCCACTTCTCTTCTTTGTGACACTTACCGTCGCTGTCCACATCCCACTGGTACGTTCCGCTGGCCGTGTCCTCTGTGGCTATTGTGATATTATCAGTGGTGTACTTGATCGGGCCGATGCCCGTTAACGTGACGTGGGAATCGAATGTAGTGGAAGCGGTGGTGATTTTTGTTTGGGTGATGTTCCCATCTTTGTCTTTGTCCGGTTGGAGCACGCTCGCTCCAAAGTTTGCATTCTCTACTTTCTTCGTGGACACCCAGAAACGTTTAACTTGGACTGCTTGGTCCGAGTCTGAGCTTGCGCTAGCGGTGACATCAGCAGCAGTGGTGGTGGTGGTGATGGTGGGAGTAGGAGTATCCGGATATTTTGCTTCTTGCACCAAGCTTGCGCTTGCGCTTGAAGAAGTGGAGCTCAAAGTATGATAGTAATCGTTTTGATCATACATGCAGTACCACCCGTCGGAATAGCCGAACCCTAATTCTTTGGTGGTGTCGTTATAGTAGACAATTTTGATGGTGTTGAGTTCGTCGTCAGTGAGCTTGTACGTTTTTCCTGACTTGGCCGCTCTGATAGAGACGTCGAGGGGCACTTGCATTTCCCCATTAGCGTAGAGAGAATCGGACACTCCGCTTGGAGCGCTGGTTCTTATGTAAAATTGTTTGACCTCCCAGACAGGGGCCATGGCGATGTATATGTAAGTGTGTAGGTATGTATAGCGCTAGGTAGATCCCTAAAAGCTTGAGTTCAAACTTTTGACAAGATGAATTTTTATCTTTCGAAAGAAATATATTAGGGGGAAAGCTTGAAGGCTACTGGGCTTGAATGCGGAGTAGTTTCTGAGTTCGAACTCGAGCTTTATAATAGATGGGGCGGTTTTTTATATGTATCCAGAACCTTTATTTAAATTTAAACTTGCTGCAGAGTACCTCGATATAACATCGTCAAATCAGTCGTGTATTAATTCTGTATGTAACTGAACGTTCTCGCAATTGTATATCACACCCGGCAATGGGATGCTAGTGCACGTCATCATATGCATATGCACCTGGCTTGTAATTCTTTTCAGCCCTGTAGAGACGACGACTTTTTATAAAATTAACTCACGAAATTATACCTTTTGCCGTTGGTCCTGGTGTGCGGCAGGTTGGTTCTCAGGTTGGCGAGAGCACATGCAGATATTCCGGTGCGTCTTGGGCCGTGCCGTCCGCACGCTGGAAAGTAAACCGGGGTCCGAGACAAAAGCGCAAGGGGCCCCCGAGGCTAAGATCCGACACTACCAATCAATCGCAATTAATCGCAACACCAGAAAACGTTGCAAACCTTCAAAAAAAAAAATCCCAAGGCCGTAGGTTGTACACTAACTGGCGGGGGCACAAAGCACGTATATCGACATGTGGATCCGCAACTGGCTTACTAGAGCACCGGAACGATCCCGTACCGCACATGCATAGGTAACCGCTGTGAGGGCACACCACCGAAGGCTGAGCGACTACAGTTACAAAGCAAGCCGTCGCTTCCGTTATAATACACAATATTTTTTTAATTCGCGCAACATATGTATATATATGTATGTATATATTATATTAACATTACTATAGCGGTAGCGAGAGCCCCGCGCGCCGCTTATAATACCATTTTAGCATCTGCGGGGGGCAAGTTGTAAGGCCTTGAACTCTGCAGCTGTATACGTACGTATACGCCTCTCTCCCCTCTCTCGAGGAGGGGGTCATCTCTCCAAATTCAGAGTCATTCTCACTTCTGCGAGTTTCATTGACGCTCCTCTTAATTGAAGCAAGGAATAATATCTTCATCATCCTTTCGCGAAATTTGGCTTGCGGCTGCATTACTAGTTACGTAAAATTGGCGATAAGGAATTATGCCGCAGACAGCTGTGACGCCGAAGATATATATCTACATATTGAGATATCTATGAGATTGATAATCCCATAGGGTGAGTCAGTAGACCGGGCTGGATAATGCACGACAGTTCGATATATATGTAGGATTACATTCGGATGCGTTCGGGTTCGGGTAAAAGTTCCCGTGGAATCTGGATTCCACTAATCGTAGATGCTGTTTCTCTTTCCAGGAATATCAGAGTGCCCGCGCTTTGAAATGTGCCTGCTAGTTACATCGTCTGGCTAAGAACTTTGACTCGTTGCTATTCTATAGATCTATCCTTTTTACTAGCATCTTGCGGGTTTTTTTTGGGGACTCGTACGTATGCTGTATCTTTAATTTGTAAGGCTATAGCTAGAAAAGTAGCTTGGTATTTATTATACGAGTTCAGCTATTCGTCTCGTCCCTCTTGAAAGGTTTCCAGTTCATTCCTCTATCAGCCGTTTAATTCAGATTTTCATTGTGTCATCAGTTTTAGTACCTTAGATCTTAAGTTTACACCGTTCAAGCTGTTTTAAGAAAAAAAAAAAAAACGAAAGAAAGAAAGAAAGAGAGAAAAAAAGAACCTACGCAGAGCTTAGAGTATATAACAATTTGGATAAAAATGTCAGATATCTATTCCCAAGGGTTCAGTTTTGGGGGTTTCGTCCACGAAGGCGTCGACCCTCGTACTGGTCAGTTCTCCTGCACCGTAGACGTCTACGAAGTCCCGTCAGGAGCCCGTAACTGCCCGCCTCTGAAGCTGAAGCTCACTTACAATATGCTGAGCAGCCAGAACATCGGTTTTGGTAAAGGCTGGAGCCTCAATCTTTCCACGTACGATCACCGCGCAGGCAAGGCCCTCTATACATCAGCCGGAGAACACTTCCAAGTCTCTGAGAGTGCTTCCTCCGTGGAGCTCAAGGACCAAAAGCTGAAGGGTTTATCGTTCGCCAAGAAAGATGATGGGAAATACCACCTGGTTCACAAATCGGGACAAGTCGAAGTCTTGGATAACCAGAATGACACGCTGAATCTTTCAGTGCCGGTCAAGATATTCGCATCGAATGGCCGCTCACTGGACCTCTCTTGGTCGTGCCAGGGAGAGCAGCCGCGGTTGACGAGCATCAAAGACGGTACCGTAGAATTACTGAGGGTCGAATACACCGATTCAGGTGCTACTGTAACCCAAGCCCCGGGAGCGTCCGAAGAAGCTGTCTACCGGTATGACTTGAAGAACGACCGCTTGGTCGAGATCGCCCTGCCGTTGGACGACAGCCCACCCTGGAAATTCACCTACATCACCCTCAACTCGTTCAGCTGTCTCTCAACCGTGGTTAGCCCCTCCGGCCTGATCGAAGAAGTGCAATACAAGAGAGACGGCCACAGAATGCCACCGAGAGCTCCTTACACGACCGTACCGTACGCTATATCTCACGTTCGACGACCAGGATCCGGACAGCCCGCGACGACTAGCACCTACGCATACTCTGACCACAATTTTCTAGGATATGGCAGCGGCAGGGACTGGAAAGCAGGAGAGGATAACATCTACCATTGCCCTGGTGAGTATCGATACAAAAACACGCACACCGTGCATGGCGGTGACGATGGCGAGGGCGGGCCGGTGACCGAATTCACGTACAACAAGTATCATCTCACGGATACGATTGAAAAGACGGTCAACGACACGAGGTTGACGCACAACTATGTCTACTACGCGGATACGGACGAACCTTTCGACCGACAGGTACCCCAATACCAGCTACCCAAGCGGATCGAAACCGTCTACCAGGATCTTTCAACGGAACCGAGCCGCGCGCGCACCGAAACCCACGTGCAAGAATTCGACGAGTGGGGGAATCCCACGCGGGAAATCTTACCCACCGGTGTTGAAATACGTCGTTGCTATTATCCTCAGAGCGGCGAATCTGACGGGTGTCCCGCCGACCCACATGGGTTTCAAAGGTACCTCAAAACCGAAACCCTCGTTCCAGCTTCCACCGCCAACGGAGAGCCGACCAGGAGTCACCATTACCGTTACAGATCAGTTGCCATAAGTCAAGGAAATGATATGTCGGTTTCTCACTGCGTGGTTCTCGACCAATCCACTGCTTGGTGCGAGGGATCTGGGGAGCCGCAATCGGTCACTACGCGGACGTATGTTGAAGATAAAGGAAGCGATGATATCTGTCGTATAGCCGGGGAGACGAGCGTCTTGAACGGGAAATACGAAACGACAAAGATGTATTATTATTCGTACTCTGGCGACAAGCTCCTTCATCAGGGTGTCTTGACGGGGTTTGACGGGCAGAGTTCGCGAGAATCCTGTCAGATATCCATGTATACCGGTCGAACGCTGTCACAAAATGACAGAGCGGGAATAGACTTCACGCATGAGTACAACTCTCTGGGAGATATAGTCAAGGCCACGCGATCACCGGGCACGAAAAACGAAGCCGTTTACGAACTGGAATATTCCCTGGCTGATATCGAAAACGAGAAGCCCGCTCAAGTCGTCGTCACGAACACCAACGGTATCAAGCAGAGACGATTGCTGGACGGCTTGGGTCGCATCGTCAGTCTCCAACAGCAGGATTACGACCAGGTGGACATTGATGGGAGTAAAGATGAGGCTCCTTATCGTGAAACCCTCGCGATCACCTACGACAATCAAGGACGCACGAGCCAGCGACGGATATCGGATTGGCTGAGAACATCGACCGGATCTCCGGAACGTCAAACCAACACCATTGAATATGATTATGACGACTGGGGCCAAGTGTGTTCTCTGACCAGTTCTGGAGTGAAGACCGTCACGAAAACAGATATGATAGATCTAACAATCCGTCGGGGCCTCGAGGGTGAATGCTACACCGAGTTCAAATACAATGTATTCGGGAGCCCGACCAGCGTAGCCCGTTACCATCCGGACAACCGACTCGAGAGCGAAACCACGAGTCAATATGATGGTTTGGGGCGGATACTCTCTTCGACCGACGCATTCAAAGCGACCATCCGGTATTCCTACGATAAGCGGGACAGGGTAACAGAGGTTGCATTCCCAGATGGTTCGAAACAGTGTAAATCGTACGCAGACTATGCAACAGCATCGGCTCCCACCATACTGAACTTGAAGACTTTGGACGGTTCAACATACACGCTCGGCACACAAATGCACGACAGCTTTCTTCGCGTGAAGAACACTGAATCGGGCGGTCGAGAGTCGTCCTATACCTACCAGGATAATTGCATGAAACCAAGCTCCATCACTAACCCGCTCAAAGACATCCATAACTTCCAAACGGACCAAGGCCTCGATGATGTCACCACGTTGAGTTCCACAGATTCGATCACTCAAACCTTCTCGTACGATCCAAAGACGGCTTGGTTGTTGGAAGCAAGCGAAGGGGCTAACAAGACGACGAACGAGTATTACCCGTCAGGCCTTCTGAAGGCGCAGTCGGAAACACTATCTGATGGAAATACGGTACATGATTCCAGTTGCAGCTTTCAATATTCTTTCACGGGCAAGCTCCAAAGGCTTCAAGACGATGTTGGAAACTTGCAAAGTTTTCAATACGACGAGTGCGGCCGGCTTTGCAGTATAAACGACACGCTTTACGAAGTTACCATTTCTTATGACAAGAAAGGCCGACAAAGTTTAATCTCCACCAAGGACAAGAACTCTTCGACAACAGTAAATACTATTCTACAATATGATGATTTCGGACGCCCCAGCCTTAGAGAGTTGCAGTCGAATGGCGTCAGTATATGGGAAATGCGGACGAGTTACAACGCAGCTGACCAAGTGACCGAGCGACGCTTGATCAAGGGGGGCGCCATCTCTAGAGTTGAGAGCTACGATTATGACTGGCAGCGGCGTCTCAGCTCTTACACCTGCACAGGAGACTCGGCACCCAAGGATGAGAACGGCCGCAAGATCAAAAAACAAGCAATTACGTACGATAAAGTTGGCAACATCGACCGAGTCACAAACACTTTCATCGAACAAGCGCAAGGAGAGGACGTGGTCACGTATACCTACGGAAACCCGAGCGATCCATTTCAACTCACCGCGATCGTTGGCACGAATCCCAATCGAAGTTCTAGCTTGGTATACGATGCCGCGGGTCGTGTCACCCAGGACGAACACGGACGTACGCTATCATACGACGGACTCGGGCGCCTCACCAAGGTTGACGGTGCCGACGGGACCAACCTCAGTCAATACTACTACGACCCCCACAAGCTCAAGGGTCAGAAGTACAATGGTGTCTTGCACCATCTGCGCTACCGAGGACTGAGCCTCGTGGGGGAGAGCACGGCGTCCTCGCAGACTCGTTATCTCAGAGTCAACGGCACGATTGTCGCTTGCAACCAGAAAGACGACAACGGATCTACGTCGACCCTTACGGGAACCGACTTCCAGGGCAGTCTCATGACTACGATCGAGAGCTCTGACGGTAAAGAGAAGGAAGAGTACATTTACGATCCTTTCGGAGCACCCAGCTCCCGTCCTCCCTTCCTCGGTTTCCACGGCGAACGGCTTGACCCCGCTACGGGGAACTACCTACTGGGCGGATATCGCGCCTACGATCCTCTCCTTCGCGCGTTTCAAGCACCCGACAGCATGAGTCCCTTTGGCGCGGGCGGGATCAATCCGTATTCCTTCTGTCTTGACGATCCGATCAATAGAACCGACCCGAGTGGGCATTTTAGTATATTCGGTTTGGAGTTCGGTTGGAGGGACGTCGCCGTCATCGGCGCAGGTATCGGTGCTACCATCGGCTTGGCGATTCTCACAGGCGGCGTCTCGTTGGTCGTGGAGTTGGGGGTTGGGATACTCGCGAGCGTGGCGGCTGGTGCTACCTACGATCTCGCGTCGGGAAAGACACCGAGCTGGCAGAGCGTCGGTATGGACGCCCTCGCCGGCGGCGTGGGAGTGTTGGGCGGGGCCGTCGTCGGGAAAGCCCTCTCCGTGGCGGGGAAGGCGGTTTTCAAGACGGCGGAAAAGGGACTCGTGTCCGCATTGGGGCGAACGGCATCTTACGATGTCGCCGGGGCCTTTGATAGGGCCGGGTTCAAGTCGCTCTACACGACCCTCCACGATAGCGCCAAGTGGATCCCGGAACGATGGGAGGGCGGGAAGTTAGTCAAGGGAAGGTGGGAGAATGATCTTTTAGTGTTTTTCAACCGGTTGGACGGGCAGGAGGGCACACAGGGTATTCTCACGCATGGGGTCAAAGGCGAGAATATGCTGTGCGGGCTCGACGAGATGGGTACCTACAAGGCGATGCCTACGAGCCGTGTGGTGCATGAGAATATCCTCCCGGCTATAGAAACCTGCGGGACGAGGGAGCCGCATGAGATTTTCAACTTGATCGCGTGCGGTGAGGGCCCCTTACGGCAGGCGCATACGATAGCCAACATTCTCAAACGCCCGGTGAGAGCTTGGCCGTGCACGATTAAGCTTCATAGGTTGGACGTAGGGTTTATGCGTACCTTCAGCAGGGCGCTGGAGAATTTAGAACAGCCGGGGTTTTTAAACCAGATTATAAGCAGTCGGGCGCCAGTGATTGTTTACCCTGAGGCTGAAGCAGCGACTTGGATTTGGTAAAGCAAGTGCAACTTAGCTTTCATGAACTGGGTATAACATACGTCGTGGGTGTTGATTCATTGTATGCCCATTGCGATGGTATAGTTAATTTCTCCGATCACATATGCATTATTCTTTATTAGACACTCTACCGACGTACTTATCGCGATACAATGTATATAAATATGGTATACTGTTGCGCGCATGCAAGTGGAACGCACAAGTCCGAATCGATCTGAACCCTACGAGTGTTAAACTACCGGCATATGCCCCAGAGTTAACGAAGCAACTTACTTCGCTAGCACTCAGTGGGAGCAGGGGCTAGTTAGCACTATGGTACACCAGGTATTAAAAGAATTTAAAAACTCGGCCAGGTCGCACAAGTTAACGGCCACAAAACCTATCTTCCGTACGAGTGGCACCGTGCAGAGGCTGGATCGATCAGGCACCTTTTTATATGACGAATTTCGAATAGAATTTATAGATCCGATTGCAGTTCTGTGAGTCCGGCGGAGGGTATATCAATATCTACTTATCTATCTACCTTTGGGTTTCGCGATTCAGAGAGAGAAGTCAATATATAAATCAATATCCTATACAGAAGCGCCGAAAGGATGCGCTATCCTCCAACATCCTTTGATAATTTTTACACAAAGATACGTTGACGAGTTAACTATCGGCAAGGTGGAAGCACAGTAGGGTACATGTACACGGAACTCGAATATACAAAAGAAGCCCTCACTAAACAGACAAGACTTGTAATCCATTAAACAGAAAAAAAAAAAAAAAAAAAAAAGGGGGGGGGGGGGGGGGTTCATTGAAAACCTCCGAAATTTTGACCTTCCCAGCCACCCTGGCCGCCTTGCTGCTGATTCTGCCCTTTGGTTTCAATATTTGCTCTCTTTTCCGGATCCAGCTCCTCCAAATCATCCAATGGATCCCGACGATTTTTGGATGTATTATCAACATTCTCCGGTATTATATCGTTACGTCTATCACCCCCATTATATCCTCTTGCACCCCTTCTACCCCTTCTACCCCTTCCAACCCTTCTACCACCCGTAATCTGCGTGTCCGCACCATCGGTTTGACCCATTTCCCCCGGTGAATCATCATAGTCATCTGGATTAGCACCCGCCATTGATGGGTACTGAGTTCCGGTAATTTTATTCCATTTTCTCATATCCATACTCTCATCCACCTTATCCAGATAGCCGGTGGGGTTTTGGTTGAGCATGTCGTTTCGCGGAGGCTTGTTGAGCATATTGTACACCCCCATGTTGTTGTTGTCCAGCTGCGGTTCATCGCCTTGGTACACCTGGTTGGGGGGATTAATATTTTCCGGCACCAACTCGCCATCTTCAGTCATGGTATATTCGACTGTCCTGTCGCTGCTACGCATCGACTGGTCCTCCTGATTGGACCGAGACTGGTCGCCACCACGCATATCATCATCACCCTGTGACATACGCTGGCTACTTTCCGTATCTAGTCCGCTACCCTGCGGTGGTGTGACGTTGAAGTTGCCGCTGCCCAGTCCGCCGAATATGTCACTGCCATGGTTGTTGGTCCCACTTATCGCCATATCCAATGTCTGTTGGGCCGCGGCACTAGCTGTTGCTTGATGGGCCTCCATCTGTTTCTTCATGCGGACGTCGCGGTAATCTTCGGGAATAAAGTCCCCAGGTTTGAGAACTTTCTTGATGTATTCGTTCGTAAAGGGGAATCTTTGCTTAATCGTGTTGATAGCGACTTCTTCTGCGAGTGTTTCGTTTGCCGCTAGGATGTACATTGCCTGGTAAAGCGCTGCATCCAACAAATACTCAGCTCGGTGAAAGAATCGCCGCGAGAAAGGATAGAATACTGCTGGATCACTCGCGGTGGGAGATGGGCGCTGAAGAATTAAGGAGGAGTACGACGATCCCGGTGGTGCTGTCATGGAAGGCTCATACAAAACGGTGTACGCCAGAAGTTTGGTTTGCGCTGCATATCTTCTTGCGAGATCGTCTTCATCTGGGAAGAGGTCGGCAAACTGCCAAAGATACTCGAGTGTTTTGCCTGGTGCGTGATCATCCTTGCTTATCTGAATTCCTTGGGGATTTCGCTGGACGTTTAAGAAGCCCCTGATATTCACTATGCCACCGCCCTTCCTAGTTTCGGCGAGATGGGCTTCATCGCTGAACAAAGATTGCCATGATGATTCGTATCTATCGATTTGTTAGGTGAGAAGCGGATTAAATAGCAATCTATGTTTAGTTCACTTACCTTGTCATGCAAGAATTTGCTTCTGATGTTCCGAGTATAAGATTCTCTGGCGCCTGGCTGCTCCGCAGGCCCTCTTGACTGTTATAATTAATTTGCTCGTCGTCAAGTAAACCTCCCCAAGAGTATGCGCATAAATGCAGCCACTGCACATTATTAGCATAGTTCGGTCACTTGTGGGTGCTCGAAAGTGATGCTTGCCTCAGCAATATATAGCCCGTTCTTCATTTGTCTCTCTCTGCACTTAGTTTTTACTGGATCTGGTGGCGTCCATTTTAACACACGCTCCGCAAACTGAGAAAGGACGAATTAGCTTCTATACACACCAATGCAAAGAATCTAGAGTATACGTAGTAGCGGACTCATACCTGAGAGGCCGAAAACCCCATCACATCTTTCTGTGACTTTTGTCCCTTTCTCGTGCCCTTCGCATCTGAAATCTTTTTAGAACTAAGGACGAGCCTGTTATAATTATACTTTTCCGATAGTCCTCTCCACTCCTCAGGCTTGGCGTCTTTCTTGTAATGAACACTTATTTTGCTTTTATATTCTTTCGATATTTCCTCTTCCGTTAGCTTCTTTTCCGCTTGGGGTGCGGGGGCTTGAAGCTGGATTAGCCCTTGCATGCTATTCTCATCATTTATCTCATTTTCCCCCCTGTCATGGGTTAGAAAGATATCTACGATTATCGTGTGCGGTGGGTCTGTTTCAACTACTTACTCCTCTTCCCAGTTAGTTTTCGCGGTTTTAGCATCCTTTTCCGACGTCGCTGCATACATCTCCTCTGTCTCGGCGCCTGTCTTGGTGTCTTCGTCTTCGTCTTCGTCCTTATCCGCGGCATTTCCGCCGTCGATCTCCGCTAGGTAGTCCTCTATATAGTCCTCAAATTTGTCTTTTGCTGGTAGTCTTCGGATTGGAGTAGTATCCGTTCCAATGTTTTTTAGATCGGATTCTAACTCTTTCATGTACTTGTGGACATCCGTTTTGCGAATGTATGTTTGGAACATCCCGAAAGGATTTTTTGATAACTATGATAACATAGTTTTGATTAGCGAGTCGTTTAATAACGTTGGGAAGTATCATTAGAAGATATATAGATAGGTAGTGGAATGGGGGCCTTACCAGGTGGTAATCATCGTCAAAGTGCACTTCCTTGTCGTACATCTCTAATTGGATCTTCCTTCCTTTTTTCATGGATTGCGTATACATCAGATTGATAGCGTTTACGAGATTCCCTATAAGCTGCTCGCCAGAATTATATCTGGTACCCGAGAACCGATTCTTAAGACTGGGCAACATTTCAACGACCAGCGGGAATTCGAGGTCCCTATCATCATATCTCACCCGCCAACCTTTCGCCTCGCCGCCCATCTTGTGTTTCTGGTCTAACAAAAAGTAACGGTACCACACGTCTCGGTGGTATTTCTGTTGCCTAAGACCTGCGGTTAATGCGCCCCAGTATAGGGCGCCATCCCCGGTTCTAAACGGGACTCCTCTAAGACGTCCGATGTGGTTCGCATGAAAACCCAGAATTTGGGGATGGTTGGGAGCATCGCCACCTCCCTTCGACTGTAGAAAATCCGTTGGTATCTTATCTTCGGTCACGAGACCCCCTCCATTTTCATTACTTTCTTCCGTAAGTTTTCTAGACTTTTTTACTTCGTAATGGCGTGATACCCTTTTGCGACCTGGCATCTCGAAGGGTCCCGTGAATCTAAACGGTGTCACTGCACGTTAGCATATGGCTAGGTGACCAGCAAAAAAAGAAAATTCTTGGGGGCGAGGAAGGCTAGACTTACACGTTTGTAGTATCAAGTATCATCCCTTGCGCGGCAAAACGAACATACCGCAGGGAAACGAACACCGCCGAATTAGGATCGACAGCTCTCCTCTCCCGGGGACGATCGTAGGTGTATGTAGGCAATCCCTGAAATTGTAACATATCTGACAACTGCTTGTAGCTCATTTGTATATACCAAGCGTCCGGTGTACCGATAGGGGCTAGATCGTGGTGGAAAAGTGGATGTTTGGTATTATCTTTTTGTTGTACGTTCTCGAGCTTATAGACTTTTCTTCTGCTCTTTGTGTAGTGAGGTTTCCACTCTAGATAACCTTTGAGTCTCTTTGAACGTCGTGGCCCTGCTTTCTCTTCGGCGAGGCCGGCGGGTTCTGTATCGCTTTCAGCTCCAGGGTCATGCTCTATATCTCCTTCCTCATGAACCACCCCGAAGTCTTCACCTGCTCCCTCATCGGTGTATTCTATCTCGATTTCAATTTCGAATTCGGTTTCGGACTCTGAGTCTCCGTTATGTTTTTTCTCCATGGTGAACTGGCGGACTCTAGTGAAACTCTGTGAAGAGTGATAAATACAGATAGATATAAAGAGTATCTGCGAATTGGTTTATATAATTTGAAGGAATAGAAGAAGAAGCTGAATTATTTTGACAATGATGTTTAGGCTTGGTGCACGAAATGGTAATTCTGGCGCCTATGATATATATAGAAAAAGAGTAATACACAGAGTCTAGAAGCTGTACGGCTCATATAACTCAATGTCGAGAGGCTGATGATTATTCCTTAACCGTTGAGGAATCCTAAAGCCAAGGATTTTACAGCTGATATCATATCATGACATGATCGAGTATACGAGTAGCGTACAGCTTAATTCAGCAGAGGACTCCGCCCACCAACGTTGATGCACGCGAGTCAAACCGCGAAAACGGTTGAAGTTCTTCAGCTGAGAGCGGGATTAATTGGCTGCTGGGGTAGAACGCCGTGGCGTCCGAAGAAGCGGGCCAATGGTCGGGTGACCAAATTTCCCACACGTAGGATCCGGTCCTGTGTGCGCAACCAATCGAGGAGCGCGCACAAGCCGAAGTTGCGACTGCGACGGTCGGAGCCCTGCACGATACATACATACACATTGTGCGTTGCAGCGCAGCGCATGGCGCCATATGCATCGTTCGAGGGCCGATATAAGAAAATGCTGCACCAGAAAGCTGCCACGGCTGATTCTGTGACAAACGTTTAAACGGTGGAAGCTAATTAGGTTCTCTTCGCGAATTCTGCATTGTATACGGCATGTAGTTTCGGGTTGCGCCCCTGCCCGGCCGGGGTACGGCAATCGCGTTGACCGGAACAGACCCCTCTTTGGTCTTATTTATCGGCTTCACATTATAACATATTCGAAGCCACCTACCTAGTTCAGCTCAACTTTGATCCGACATACTGCGAGCCGTTGAGGAGGAAGGGGCTTTCTGATTCAGCCCCGAAGCCACGTGCACGTGCACGGTTGGGAGCTTGTAGGGCTCCTCCAGGTCAAGCTCTTGCTAATCTCAAGGATCCAGCTCTTGCCCGCATTGCCCTCGCGCATTTCGGAACAGCTGAGAAACGAGAACCTTGCGGTAGTCTGGCGTGCATATACTTTTGTTCGTCTTTGGCTAAGCTTGCCCACTAGCTGCGGGTAAATGATAACTGCATTATCGCTTCTATGCAGCCCTATATTGAATGCGTTCTAAAGCCAAGACATACACCCTGGTTTCCCGTGTATCGCGCGCACTCGCAGTGCGGTGGCATGCCGTCCCGTTGGACTTCGTCAAGTGCGCCCGTCGAGTGTCGCGAGCTCAAGTCGAAGTTAGGCGATCACGACAGACTAAGATTCGATGTGTGCGGGGCTGAGCATCTCCAGTCCGTCGCCTAATCAATCCATATCAGCTCGAGGTGCATGAGGGCTTTACTTCGCCTTCTGAGATGGTTAGGCCCCGCTCGGCTGGAACGAAGTTGCATGTTGGATTTGGTGTATACCATTGTGTACGACAGGCGTCTTATGGTGATATAGAGATACAAAGTACTTAAATGAGCGGTGCTGGCGGTTCATGATGATAGTAATTCATTAATCTACCCATTCAGACGCAGCGCCAGAACACAGTTCATAGTATCCTTTCTATTCTATATCATATCTATAATTAATTGTCCATTCTATTTTTCAAACCTCAGATATGGACAATATCCAAGACCGCAAACGTCGTCGCTCTCGTTCTCCATCGGTAGATGCTGAAAAGAGAGCGACTAAAATTACAAAACGAGATGTCGAAGAAGCGCCCCGGTCCCTCAAACGAGCCCGGTCTGGATCGGTCGAGGGCATTGATGATCGATCCAAAAAATTGCGTCAAGGCTCTTGGGATCTCGGGTTTAATCTCAAGCCCGTACGTTCCCAAACTGCCAATTTAGATGTCTAGCTAATAATTAATACTATGGTCTAGGGGAGTTTACTCGGAGCGGCTGGTTTACTAACACCCCGTTCACCTGATACCCCCCGTCTTGAGTATCAAGGTTGCTTCCTTTTCAATCCATCCTTTGCGACTTATGGGGTCGATGGCACTCTTACCGCCTTGAGTCGGGAAGCAATGGAACATTTGGCTCGATCCAGGGCGGCACCGCCACCTGATATGCTCACTCCGGGATTGACGCCAGGGGGGTTGCGGAATAACCCTCTCGAGAACTCACCAAGCAACCTGAATTCACAGAGTCCTAAATCTTCAGTTGATACGAGCCACTTCGTGATTGTGGGCGATATCGACGCCTACGGTCTCATTCCCGGCAAACTAGAAATCTATCAAAAGGTCACCCGTCAACAACCATACGCCGAGATATTCAGACCTAAAACTTCCTCGTTTTCCCTCGGAGATTTCTTTCCAAGTATGAAAGGACACTCCTTTGACGCAATCGAACTTGAAAATGTCTCTTTCTCCTACCTTGCCTATGCCGTCGATCAGTTTGAAGTTACGGGAGTTTATTTACACTCCGATGTAATTTTCAAAGGGGCCCTCCAACCGGTTTCAGACGTTCTTCATGATTATTTCGGCCAACAACATCCTTCACTCCATCTATCTACCTACTTTGGCGCCGTTAGAGATTGGAATTCTTTTCCCTCGGTCGACCAACTGAGGTTGACCGGGTCTATCGAACGCATGTCCGCAAAGCTCTTCAATATCCTAGAATTCACCCGCGTCGGCGTCGAACTTCTTATGAGCGCTGAAACCGACCTCTCTAGACGAACCACCAAATGGCATTTCGGCTACGGATTTTTCGGTGATGTTAACATCAGTGTTCCGGGATCGATTGTGCCCCTACAATGCCACTACCATCTTCGAAAGCTATCGCAAACTTACTTGTTATCGGTAACCTTGAAAGATGATGAATGGACCGAAGTATTCGGTATCAAAGGACTTAACCTTTCTTCGGTCCATTTCCAGGCTATGCTTAATACCGCGACAAAGGATACTAAATTCAGATTCGAAGTCGAAGCTGAGATGCAATGGCACAAAACTGCCATCGCGGTTGGCGGTACATATGGATCTGATGAATATTCCTTGTCAGCATACATTGGTGACCTATCACTTCACGATATTGGAGAGTTATTCAAACAGATGATGGGAGTAGAACTCGATATCTTTGAACATGATATCGTGCTGAAATCAATGTACCTAAGCATCTCGAATGAAGGGTTTGCTCTAGCTGGCACCGTTATTATCAACGGCCACTCAAGCGCTAGCGGAAAACTCGCGTTTATGAGAGATGGGATTAGTATCTCCGGTGGCGTTAAGGATATGTCCTTCGAAGGTATCGATATCCATAAAGCACAACTGGATGTTTTCATCGGCACGAAGAGCCAGAAAAGCTCTACTCGAGAAACAAAGGTCGCCATCATGGGGGATGTCTCTTTTGCCGGTATTGACCTCCAAGTTGGAGTTTATACCAAGAAACCCGGTAACGGCAAGGAGTTGGAATGGGCTATATATGGAGAAGCGAAAGGTAATTTAAGCACTAGTAGACTTTGTCCTGAGCTCAAGGAAACATTCCTCGACGTCTCACTGACTGGTCTTGCTCTAATGGCTTCGAATCACGATAACAGTGGTGGCAATTACAATACCCACGGGTATCCAATTGTTCGAGGTATCCAATTCTGTGCTATCATCGATAGCATGCCAGCACTCGAGCAGGTTCTTAGAGGAAGCGTTAAAGGAACAATACTCAGGGCTAGTTACGCCAAGGGCGCCTTCTCTCTAGGCCTTATACTACCCGCCAAGAGAACAATCACCTTCAGTCCAGATGTGTATACCGGTCCCCTGTCGCTTCAGATCCAAACAGGCAAAGACATAAAGCTGAGCTTGGAGGCGGAGCTTAATATCAAACTCTCTACGCAGCCTGATCCGCTTACTTTTGCTCTTGGTCTTAGAGCTGGTGCTATGGATGCCTCAGCGTACGGAGAAATGCTGACCGATTGGGTGAACCCGTGCGGCGTGGGAAAGAATGTTGTTATTCGCGGATGTGCCCTTGAGTTCGGTATTGTGTATTCCACGTTCGTTACAACTGGTATGCCAGGAAAGATCGGACTGGCAGGCCAACTTAACATTGGTAAGAAGGAAGCAAAAGCAGCGATGATGCTTAGCCAGAACCCTTCTGAACAGCTTTTGGCCGCGAGTGTTAAGGACTTAGGCGTCGTTGATTTGGTTCAGTTCGCATCTCTGATACTTGAGAAAGACTTGCCGGAACCAGATAACTTCTTGCACTTCACGGAATTCGACCTATACATATCCACTGGAACAACGGTTGGCGTCACATACTACCCTCCCGGAGCAAGTCTGAAAGGCGATATGCTCGTTCTCGGAAAAAGAGCAAAGTTCGACTGTAGAATTGGTTCCGATGTCAAAATCAAGGCAACGATTGAGTCCTTCTCGATTGGTCCTCTCACCGTTACAGGGGCAACTGGCAGAGACCCCATCGTCGACATCGAACTATCCTCCGCTGTACAAAAAGTCTTTATAGACGGAGCTGTATCGGTATGGGGCGCATCCGCAGCGATCTATATAAACGCCGATTTCCACCCATCTCCCAGATTCGACTTTGTGGTGCAACTCAAATTATCTGATATCTTCCTCCTCCAATTACGGGCCAAGATGACTGGTAAAATCAACTTCAAGGATCTCAAGAGTCTCGAAAATGCGGATTTTGCAGTTTATGGTAAAGTGGAGCAGCATGTCATCCAGCATATTACGCAACAGTTGGAACAGCAAATTGGTTCTGCGCAACAAGCATTGCAACATGGGTTTGATAGCGTTAAGGAGAAGCTTGAAGAGAAAGAGCGAGCATTCCAGGAAGGATGCCAAAATGCCATTAACAAATTGGAAGATGTTCGAGGTGCTTGGCATCGGAAACGCGATGCTGTCAAAGGAACTTTCGATTCCGCTAAGCGAAGTCTTGAAGACACGAGACGAGATCTTCAGCGAAAAGTCGACGAGGCAGAAGCAGCTTGGAAGGGGGCCTGCGCAGCTGCAAAACGAGAAATGGAGGATGCTAAGAACAAAGCGTCTGCTACTATTCGCGAAGCCGAAGCGGACGTCAACCGAGCGCAGCAAGATAGCGACAACAGTATCCGTGAAGCCCAAAACAAACTCCAAAGCACAAAGGACGATTTCTACCGTGAATTCGGTGGCGCGAAGCGAGATGTCGAGGATGCACGACATGAAGTGGAAAGAGCTCAGTGGAAAGTCGACGGCCTCCGTAATGATATTAACGATAAACATCGTGAATATGATCATGCCGGGTTTTTTTCCAAGGCTGGGATTTTGGTAGAGATTGGTGGCTTGGAGGCTGCGAAAGGAACTGCGTGGCTCGCATTGGAGGGCGTACAGGGTGTGCTCTGGACGGCCGAGAAGGTTATCCAGGGGACAGGGTTTGTAGCTGCTGAAGGCGCTATCGGCACAGCGCAGTTGGCCCTAGATGGTGTGCGAGAGACTAAGAATTTGGCTCTTGCAGTCGCTAAGGAAGGTCTCGAAGATGCAAGGAAACTTGAAGAAGCCGCCGTTCAAACCGCTATTGACGCGGTTAACCTCGCTGAAACGGCGTGTGAAGAGCTGGACCTGTTCAACGCCGCTCGTGCAGCTCTCGACGAAGGGTGTAGAATTGCGCAACGAGCAGTCGATGTTGCGCAAGTAGCCGTGGACCAACTTGCCGCCTGTGCGGAATTCCTGGCATTCGACGTTGCGGAAAAGGCCCTTGAGTTTGCGAAGAATAACACTAAAGAGTTGAACCTGGCGAGACATGCAGTGGAACTTGCGGAGGGAGCTGCTCATCTCGGTTTAGATATCGCGCAATGGGCCGCCAGCCATCTAGGCAAGCTCATCGATATCAACAAGATTGAGTTCGAGGGCTCGTTGAAGAGCTTGATCGCTGATGGACCGCCATTGCGGGTACTGATCCAGGGCATGCTATGTGGAGATCAATTCGCTATTGAGGTAGTCTGGCAGCCTCATTTCAATCTTCTGGCCTTTATCAAGGCTCTTTTCACCCGGTTATGGGAGATGATTAAGAGCGGAGCTAAAACCGTCGAGGCGTGGGCAAAGGAGGGCTCAAACCCGAACGATACATCATATGAGACTCCGCGAGCTCCGGCTCCCCAGATTGAGTACCCGAGCTCGGGGTTGGGACTGTACGAAAATACGAAATACACAATCGTCAATGTTGCAACCGGTACCACTATCGACTTCTCCGGTACGGATGGCGCCTCAGTCTCTGGATGGAATCTGAATGGTGGAAAAAATCAACAGGTGAGTGGTTAATGCCCAGAGCCATCATTGCGTTTTAGATGTTTTAATAATTCATAACCCTAATTAGTGGACTCTCGAATCACACGATAACCACTGGCGAATTCGAAACGTCGAAAGCGGTCGCTATTTAGCTCCTAGTCAGTCATTCGAGAATCTTAACGACGGCACTAAAATCGCCAGCAGCACCAGCCCAGCCAATTGGGATATCTACAGAGACGACAACCAAAAGGAAGCCTACCGGTAAGTTCCCTCCGCACCAGACTCTCGGATAGAACCGATCAAACTCGAAATATGTTTCTGCTGCTAATATTATTTCATGCTACAGAATTTATATACCAGATTTCCATCGGCCTATTAATATCGACATGGCAGGAGGAAACCCTGCTAATGGTACGTCAGTTGTGCTTTGGGGCAAGTCGGACGGGAATAATCAGATGTGGTATTTTAAGAGAGGTAAATCTTTCGTTACCTTGGGTTTTTAGTAGCTTGGAAATTACTAATTGAATCCTCCTTAGTATGATGCGGATGAGTATATATTGTGCATGCACTTAGGAGTTATGTCTTGTAATTATAATATCGCACGGTACCTTGGATCTAGCGGTGGTTTAATCTTGGGGTATATTTTTTTTTTTTAGACGCGTTTATCTGTTATAAACTGGCATCGTAGCCAAAGTCCGGGGAGGCAAAAATAATACCGCTGATCAATGCTATAATGAGGGCCACTCTAATACAATACTATTCAAGAGTAAATAGTACTAATTACGATATCAAAATATATAAAAACACACCTACGTTTTGATCAAAGAACATGCGTGAGTGTCGTGTGGGCTATCAATCCAAACCGACCCCGCTAGCAACGTTGCATCGCCTACTACAATATTACAGCGCATCGTAGTCGTTAGTAATCTTACTTGTTGTTGTGTTAATGTGGTCTTTCTCTCCTAGATGACAAGCATCTAATAACAACCATAACATATTCCCCCCTGAGATAAAGTAGTCTTTTAGCTAATTCCCTTGACAAGGCCTATGCGTAAAAATACTGCCGATATAGGAGGCCAAGAGGTCAGGTATGGTTTTGCGGGTCAAACCTGAGCATCTGCAGGCGGAAGGACTACGCCATCTTTACTTCCGCTAGTCGTAAAAATACTTAACACCAGCGCAGCATCGATTTCAATGCCAGCGACTTTGGCCGCTCCGGAGTTGGTCAGGATAATGGCGAGGGCAGACTACATCGTCATTTTGAGTAGCATTATTGCCCGACTTGGTCGAGTCAGTTATGGAATTGATGTTACCGACTTTGGCATAATGCGATATTGGAAGAACAAATTTCATATATATATCACCATCGACGTTCACTCAAGGCCACGCCATCACCTAGTTGTTCACCCATGGTCCAGTATTTGAACGTCAAACCCCGAATTCTTTTCCTCCTGTCTACGAGGCTGTAGCTATTGCTGTAGCGTCTATTAACTTCAAAGGCTTGTACACGGAAGCAAACATTAGCCGGGTCTTGTTCTGAGGATGCAAATTAAGTATATGAGCAAGGTAAAATATAAAGTTTAAAGTTGATTGTTGATTCACATTTCGTGCTAGGAGCGCTACTAGTTACTGCCCATAGAAGGGAGTGGCGCCAAGTCATACATATATGCTTCGTAACCGCATTCTTCCTCGCTATGTCCAGCCGAGCCCTCAACCGGAACGGCAAATCTCACCATTTCCAGATGACCTGTTAGTAATATCCACCATCAGATCCATCTTCTTCTCCTCCTTCTTCTTCTTCGTCCGCAGTCGGCTTTGGAGGCATGGGCTTGGTTGTCTTGCAGCCCGCTGGCAAAGTCCACACTGTTGAAGTCGTACATCCGCAGTAACTAGGACACTTTGTCGGTCCTAGGGTTGTACCTGTAACCTGTAGTTTCGCTCCAATACACGAGCAGGCACCGGTGGATGTAACGGTGACAAGTTTCTTGCAAGGTGTTTTACATGCTATCTGTTGCTCCTTAAGACAGCTAAGGAAAACCTGCTGTATTTTGGACGGTGGGCAAGCTGCTCCTTTTCCGATCGGTGTTGGGTTAGGAGGCTCTGGCTTTGGAGTCGTGACGGGAGGTTCTTCAGTTAGCGGGATAGTGAACGGGGGGGAAAGGGCAGATTTTGACGGATTTAGTGATCGTTTTTTTGTTAGATACTGTCGTAATAGCTGTTGTCCGACAGCCCCCGGCCTTTGGCGGTTTTGTGGCAGTAGGGGTGTCTTCTTCGGTCGGAGGCTCCTCAGTTGGGGCTGGAGGCTCTTCAGTTATCGGAATAGTGAAAGGCGGATAAGGGCAAAGCTTGACAGTTTTAGTGGTTTTTTTCTTGTTAGAAACTGTCGTAATGGTGGTTGTTTTGCAAGCACCGACAATTTTCCCTGTGGTTGTCGCTTTTTTCGTTGGAGTAGAAGGCTCTTCTTCGGGTTGACCAGGCTCTTCAGGGGGTGGATCGGGTTGATCGGGTTGATCAGGTTCGTCATTTGGTGTTTCTGCAGTTGGAGCTGGAGGCTCTTCAGTTATTGGGATGGTGAAGGGAGGGTAGGGGCAGAGTTTGACAGTTGCGGTCGTCTTTTTCTTGTTGGATACCGTCGTAATTGTGGTTGTTTTGCAAGCGCCGTTAATTTGCTCCGCTGGCTTTGTTGGCTTTGATGGCTTTATTGGCTTTGTGGGAGTATCCGGAGATTCCTCTGGAGTAGGTTCTTCGGTCGGCTCTTGGACGCCGCCGCAGACAGTTGTGACCACGGTATAAACGCTGGTTTTTGTCAAAGTTGCCACTTTGCAGTCCTTACGGGCCTTGCGGGGCTCAAGCCCACCGAGAGCATTGGCAGAGACACTACATTCTCGATACTCAAGGGGTTAGCACTGTATACCCTAATGATAGCTGCTGCTAAGTCTTAATAGTTCGAGCCTACGGGTCACAGCTGCGCTGTGACAAATTACTCAAAGTTGAACCTACGTCGCAATTATGAAAGAAAGAGCAATTGTATTGAGCTTCATTGTAACCCCTGTTGTATACTGTTACCTTGGTATAATATACTATCCCTAGATATTTCGTTAGTTCCTTTTGACCGGATTTGAAAGATTCTGTCGCAAATACTAGATTCGTATGAGATACGGGTACGATGACTTACCGGAATCTTGAATGACTCTTAGTAATTTATGAATTGCTATCGGGGTATTGTAGAAACCGCCCTAGTTTTAGTCAAAGCTAAGGGTACCAGGGCCGGCTTAGGTATATATCTACAGCCAAGGAAAGAATGATAGTTGGTGGAAGCGCACTCAAATGAATGAAGGTAGCCGGTAGGCGCTCACGATTGGTCTAAAGGAGAGACTGGCGGGTGAAGTTGGTGTACAAAGATGTCATCACTCTGGGGTTCTGGCTCTTCCTTTATAAGATTTACGCAACGAGCCTGATATATTCATCTTCGGCTGACGAGTCTATAACACCCTGACATGCATACAGCGACTTTAACGCTATAGCTAGTACAGCCGGTCATTGGCTGTCATCTATGAATCCTTTGAAGCTTCGATTGATATATCCAAACCCAGGAAACATGTTTCATTGATGATATCTGCGAATCCATATAGTATACTTTCTGTACCTGTCAACTCTGGGGCTAGTCTCAAGCCATACAATATGTTAATATTAAGGGCAACACAATTAATATTCTCATGCGTGGTAAATTTGTTATGTCTAGCCGATACTTATGTAAGGTTATTTACTCCAAACCCGGCTTGCACATTTCCAGAAAGCTTCGAGGATATGAATCCGGTTAATCGACCCCGATTTGTACGAAAGCCTAGCATTTCATGATAGCAACCGGTTAGCCGAGAAGATACGTCAAAAGCTTGTTTGGAACTATTCGAGCGGATGGTCGTACAAGATCTTAAGACTGGAGTCGGTTCCAATTGCCGATAGCAAATCGGATTTCAACAAGCCCAGCCGGTAACGGGTGCTCCACCAGTTGGAAACCCAGAAAGATTAAGCCCGTACCTGTGATTTTCCAATACCAACTCAAAATTCCACCCTTTAACGGGCAGGGACTTAAATATAAACAGAAGTCTGCAGATATATGTATAATAGCACATATTATATTACAACATCGAGGCCCAAACTGTCATAACCTAGTCTTTTTCTTGTACTACATTTTCATTATGGCCTAAAGACTCGCATGTTCTGGTAGTTATATCGGCTGCAGCTACGTAACCTGTGTCGTCTTGGCGAGACTATTCCGATAGCCCCGGCAAATGACAATGGATTAAGATTGAGGCTTTACGTCCTCAGAGTAAATCCACTACTAACTAGTCGCAAAGAGAGTTCGTTGTTTCCCGCGAAGAGTAGTCTTCCAAGGCCGATGCCGGATGGTCTCGTAAATCCCGGGAAGGCCGGTCAAAATATGTTACAACACTAATGCATGTGTTGGAAATGCATTTAAATGTATTTCGCCATCGATCTCGAAGATCGAGCTTGGATGATGAAGTTACGACCTAATTTACGGAATCAAACCGCGAGAGAAATATTGTATACACTTGCAGTACTGAAATAAGGTGCCAGAACCAGGGCTTAGATAACCCGGGGAATGTTGTTATTGTCTGGGAATCAATCGTTTAGGATAAGGAGCTCAGCTCAGCCTAGGAGGAAAACCCATTGACGCTGATGTGTTGTGGGTTTCTTGCGAGGGAGCCAGTGAAGACTGTTAGTCTCGGCAGGTTACGTAACGTAGCAAAATTGGTTGTAGATTGCGTGGAGTTTGAGGGGCAATACTGGAGGATCTTAATATTCTGAGTTCATATAATTTTCTGCTTATCAGTAGGAACCATATCTAATTGCTTGATTCAGTGTAGTATCTGCTTAGCTTCCCGAGTGTTAGATTTCTCACGGTGCTCGTGCTAGTGGGTTTGTAGAAATCCGCCCGAACTAGCACGAAAACACACCGATTTTACGTTCTGCATTGAAAATACCGTAGACGTATAGACATGGGGCTCTCAAATCCGGATCCTTCGGTCTAAATAAACATGACTATTCTATAACTCTCAACACTGTAGTGTACCCCGAACATTCATCATCACCCCATAAACCTACGGCGATATTTTACCTGAGTCCAGATATATACGTACCTAACAATGAACCCTGCACTTCTCCCCCTCAACCGCCAACTACCCCACCTCCGCACAATCCTTTCAACAAACCCCACCCTCGTCAAAGTCCTATCCTCCGCTGCAACTCTCAATCTTCCAAACTGGTATCTCGCTGCCGGATGCATTTCTCAGACAATATGGAATCATGCATCTTCGTTCCCCCCAGAAACGGGTATAAACGACTACGACCTTGTCTATCATGACCCATCCGACACTTCCTATGAAGCCGAAGATGCAGTTATCCAAAAGGGGAAAGAAATATTCGAGCATCTGGGAGTAGAAGTGGAGATTAGGAACCAAGCGAGAGTTCATCTGTGGTATGAGCGGAAATTCGGGATAAAGTGTCCGCCTCATGGCAGCGTTGAGGAAGGCATTGATTCTTGGATATCTACCAGTGCTATGATTGGTGTTAGACTGGAGGAGGATGGGGAGTGGACTGTATACGCCCCTCGTGGGTTATCAGACTTCTTCAATATGGTGGTCAGGCCGGGTACCAAGTTGGGCAAGAAGGAGCAATATGAGAAGAAGACGGAGAGATGGAAGGCTATTTGGCCTAATCTGACGGTGGAAAAGTGGCCCGCATCTTAATCACTCGGATTCTATACCACTTTAATGGAACAATAGATTGAAATATACAATTCATAGAGTACAGCTATATACATGTATTTACAATTCAAACCCCGTTCAATCCAACAATGACCTCCGCCGCCGTCCTTCCGTCAGCCCCCAAATCCCACCAATCCACACTAACCAACTGCACTTTCGTTCCCTTCTGCCCTTCCAACTCCCTTACCACACTCTCGATCATTGCATTCGCCTCCCTCGCCTTCACAGCCAGCAAATCCTCTTCAACTTGTCCACTCAACCCGTTGAGCACATTCCCCAATATCTCAGCCGGCGTCAACGCCGCAGCGGTGCTGAGTTCATACAACCAACCCTTAGGAGTAACTCCCGAAGGAATAGACGCCCAACCTGCGGTATTTACCGATAGTTCTGGTAGTACTATATCTGGGTTTATAAACAGTACTTTATTTGACCCCTGTGTTATTTGTGCCAAGGTCGTATCTTTCAAGGTCTGGAAGTTGAAATTCTTTGTACCCCGAGAATTGATGGGTAGATAAACCCACTGCTCAAGAGACCGGATTGTCCCCATAAATTTAAACTGCACTTCTTGCGAGGTAATAGCCGTTCCATCTTCCAACGTAAAATCCTGATTAAAATTCGTATGAGAGATATCCAAAATAATGAGTTCCGCCGCATCCGGGTGTCCCTCTAAGAATTCTTGTACTTGGCTTAATAAATCTATAAGGTTAGGTTTTGCGCGAAGTCCGTGCTGGGAGTAAAATTGATCAACGGCAGGATCATAATATATCCTCAAATCAAAATGTCTAACCCCGCCATTCAACTGTTCCAAAATATCGGTCCCCTGAGCCTTTGCGATATGAGCGACCGAATTCATGGTGTACTGTCCTAATGTTGGACCCAAATGGATCGGTGTCATTGTAAGAGGGTTAAAAGAGCCGTCGGAAGGTGCAGGGAGCCAGTATTCGAAGTCCCAGAGGAAGGAGATGTCGGAGTATTTCATTAGTGAGAGGACGTGGTAGAATGCGTAGGCGTGGGAGTCGTGAGTTCCAGGGATGTAGATGGAAGACAGTGGAAGGGATTGGATTGCTGGTGCGGACATCCAGGTTGACATATCCAACGCCCGAGGGACGACCTTTGGCTTCCTAGTGATGAGAGAGGAGGCATAGGCGACGAATCGTTTAAACAGAGGTTTCAACGAAGGAATTGTCCACCGCCTCGTCGGCATCGCTGTTTGTCTTAGCCCAAGGCTATTAATCGCCGCATTAATCATACCCAGGATATTCTTGTTCTCCGATGTATTGATAATCGACGCCAACTTATACGGCAACCTGGCAACTGGCGCTAGCACGGGGTATAGAAATCCCACAATATCAACCAGTATATCCCCGTTAACATCAATCCCATCAATCGATGTCTGAAACCTCGTAACGCTCAATTTAATATTCGCCACGTTCGCCAGATTTGCGCTTGTCAACCCGCTAAGGTCTGTTTGAGCAGTAACCAGAATCGATAGTTTCCGAAGCTTTAAAACAGCGTCTTGGTTTAGCTTTTTATACCGCGCTTTCATCTTGACTTCGGCGGTAATATCGATTATTGCATTGGCGGTCCAGAGGTTTGCAGCTGTACCTGGTGTTACGGAGGCGTATCTGCAGTGAACATTGGGATTTAATACCTCCTGTATCGTAATATCGATGTCCCCATTGACTGCCACCTTTTGCGGATTCTTCTTGATATTCGCAAAGATAGCCCCTAGGTTGGCATCCAGAGCACTATTAATGAGCGGCCCCATAACCCCTGGCCCGCTGAAAAAATAAAAGTCAAAGTCCCGCCCTTTAGCGAGAATTTTTGCGGGCGCAAGTAGGACGCCAATTTGGAATTCCTCCCCACCGATGGAAGAATACCCTGTCTTCCACGGTGTCATCCCAATATCAACGTGAACGCTACTAGCCCCTGTTCCCGCGGGACTATCAAATATAACTTTATAAGAGCTTTGCAAGGGAATCCATCCGTTCGCTTCAATACTGTACCCCGACGAAGCGGAGAAAGAAGACATTGGAATTTCGCCAGGAGGAGATTTTGACATATATTTAGGCTCGACGATGCGGAAGGTTATGGGGGCTGACCAGTCATTAAAGACGTACATGTCGGCTGAGGTGCCGATACCGCGTTTGCTGACATTGTTGAGAGAGCGTTCGTAGAGGTTGGCGAAGTCTAGTTCTGGGACTTGGTCGGGTTGGGGGCGGGGAAGGGCGACGAGGGCGGTGGTTGTCGCTGCTGTGAGCAGAGTTAGGTGGAGGAGTTTATGCATTTTGTTCTGCCAGCGTATAGGTATAGACTTGGGAAATAGAGAGAACGCTCGCCCGAGTCCCGCAGATAAAAAACACACCAAGAAACTGGGCCTTTCACCGTAATTATGCGCGACCACAATGGGTTTATTATAGACCTCCATCCCCGCATTTACAATATACCATCACAAATCGCAGTGTTGCCACCTACCAAACTCGTCGTCCATGGCTTCTTGGTGTTAACCGTTCCAAGAATGTTAGATGCCGCTATTCTAGTCTTGGCTTTTTGTTAAAACGTCACCATGATAACCGAGGATTGCTCAAGCGTCAGGATAGCACGGTTACAGTAACGATGTATCCCCGCATTGACGACGGGGTAGGTCGCATTGACCAAATTCGGGTTGGGGGTGGCATGGGGGCCTTGCTAGGATCTATCGATAGCTGATAGTTTGATATATAGCTGCCAGTGAAGTCTTGTCTGGGCGCCGGAAAACGATCTTCGTGAGTCGATATCTTTGGTCTATTTTAATAGATTTTAATAGAATTTAGAACCGGTAGATACGACTTCAGAATGTCATTTCCTCGGTGCCTGGCATGTGCATTGCATGAGATCGACATGTGGAAGTATGCAGGTTGTTGAACATTTGAACTGCTACCTAAACCCAACTAGGGTCTTTGGCGAAACTGCGCGGGGGCTAGATTGGGTAAACTCACACATTTGTACTTTTTCTCTATTATTCAACTTAAACAGGGAGGTTCTAAATGCAAGGGTCGGTAGGTTTGTAGGTCGGATGGAATAGGAAGGAGCGCGGGAAGAGTGGGATTGTTGTATTTTGTGTGTTGTTTGCCGATGTTCCGCCGAGAATTAACTAGCGGAAAAATATTATAACGGTCCCGGAATCGAGGCGAATGTCGGTTCATCATAAACGAGGCATATATTATAATATTACAATGGCAAAGTGGATACAGGTTGTGCGCAGTGCCCCGCGGCCAGAGCCCCACTTTCTTACTTAAGCTTTGGAATACGGAGTCCATACGAAACTCAATACGAAAACACACGCGTCCACGGCCCCTTCGGCATCTTGTAGACTCCGCTTTCTCGGCCGGTAACCCGAGCGGGGAAGCTAACGTTATTATATAAACCTAATGAAAGGATCCAACTAGCTCTGAGAAAGCTTCAATTGATCAAACGACATCGAAAATACGGAGTCTCTAACATAAATCTTGCAATATTTGAACCTGACGACTCGAGCTTAAACTATCCCTAGCAATCGCCTTAATTTTAATACCATACTATTTTTAATCAAAAATCCTCAAGATGTCAGGGAAAGAAGCTACCTTCCGCACCTTCACCAAAGATCAAGGCCAAGACTATGCCAGATACCGCCGCGACTACCACTCACGCCTCTACCAACAAATAATTGACTACCACACCTCCAAATCCGGCCAATTAGGCACCTTGCTCGACATCGGTTGTGGACCAGGAATCGCAGTTCGCACCTTCGCAAAGCAATTCACCCACGCAATAGGCATCGATGCATCCGAAGGAATGATCACCACCGCCAAGTCGCTTGGTGGTGAAACTTCTACTTCTGAACCTATAAGGTTTGAGGTATCAGCCGACTACGGCGCGAGTCTTGATCTTCCTGACGGGAGTGTCGACGTCATCACTGTAGCTACGGCAGCGCATTGGTTTGATATGCGACTATTTTGGACTCAGGCTGCAAGACTTCTGAAACCGGGTGGGACTGTTGCTCTTTGGACTGGGGCTAACATTGTGGCTCTACCGCCTACGCCCAATCCTACGGAGATTACAGCGGCTATTAACAGATTAATGGATCGGATTGATGACTTCAAAGAAGAAGGGAATAGGATTAGTCAGGAGTTATACATCAACTTGGCGATGCCGTGGACTTTGGACCCTCCAGTGGTAGAATTCGAAAAGTCGGAGGCGAAGAGGGTGGAGTGGGGGACAGACACCCCGGAGTCTTTGCCATGCGATGAATTTTTTGCGATGAACAAACCTGCAAACTTGGATATGGTTGAAGCGATTGTGGCGACTGCGAGTCCAGTGATTAGATGGCGGGAAGCGAATCCTGAACTTGCGGGAACGGACCAGGATGTGGTTAAGCGGATGAGGAGGGAGATGGAAGAGACTATGAGGGCCGGTGGGGTGAATGAAGGGGAGGAGCTACTGTACGGCGGGGTTGATGCGGTGCTTTTGTTAAATGGGAAGAAGGCCTAAAGGTTCCCTTTGTCTATACATATACGGATCATACGGGATGCATCGATGCAAAAGGCATAGTTAGGCAGTAGCGCTATCACTAGCAATAATATATCAATAATCATAACCACCGGCTCCTTTGTGGCGTCTGGGAACGAGACCAATCACCGGCACGTATATCATTTATATCTAGATTCGCACCGGCACACCTTTCCCCGTCATCTTTACTGACATACCACGTCTTTCGACTCAAGCGCCTATAGCAGCTATCGACGCCACCAATCTCTCTTGCCCGTATCCTTTTTGCTCTTCAGCAGTTTTGCTACCGTATCGTGTCCTCGCCCTATTGCTAGTTGCAGCGGCGTTCGGCCGTATTGATCCGCTGCATTTATATTAGCCCCGTTCTCCATCAATACCTTTACCACCGCTTCGTGTCCCCGCGCTGTTGCTAATAACAGCGGAGACTGGCCCCACTTATCCCCTGTTGCCAGGCTCGCTCCTTTCTCTACCAACATTCTGACTACTGATTCATGCCCTCCCTCTGCCGCCAACGATAGCGGAGTTTGACCACGCTCTTCCTTTGTTTCCAGATTCGCTCCTTTATCCATCAATATCTTCACCACCGCTTCCCGTCCTGCCTCTGCTGCTATTGATAGCGGCGTCTGGCCGCGTCCATTTTGTGACTCTAGGCTCGCTCCTTTCTCCATCAATATTTTTACTACTGCTTCCTGCCCTGCCTCCGCTGCCATCAATAGCGGCGTTCGGCCCCATTGGTCCTTTCCATCCGGATACACATAGTGGATTAATCGTATCAAGCCACTTTCTTCATTGGCGGTGACCAATCCACAGGAAAATTGGATCAGTCCCCCTAAATCCGGAACATTCACGACATCGAATTCCGGATCCCTTTCGAGAGTTGTCTGGCTTTGTATGCCGCTCTCCAGACCGTCACCAAGTGCCGTCCAAACTTCCTCCTCCCAATCTATACTCCTGAGGGGGGCAAGCCGAAATTTTACAAGCGAAAACCTTAGTGTAAGTTAGGATTCTAATTAACTAAAATTTAGGGTTTGAGGGAGGCCGCATACATTGGGTCGGCCAACTTGTTGTCGACCCAGAGGCTTGCGCTACCATCCGTAGTCATCGGTGCGCGTGTGGAACTCTCCTCCGTGTAATTTCGGAACTCTGCATGCATATTAGAATAGAATGTCGATTTACATGTGACGAACAAATTGGCGCAGCTCTTGGACTGAAAATCGGAGATCTCAGTGAGGAACCTAGGCCTCGGCCGGTACCTTGGACCACACTCCTCAAGTGCATTGACTATAATGAAAACCTTTGAATAGGCGCCAACGACGAGTAATAAAGTTTGTGAGTATTCTTCCAGCTTTGGTTGCGTTCCGGATTTTCTGTTATACTCATAAAGATCTTTCACACAATCCGGTACGGAAGACAACCCCTGGGTCAGCTGTTTCAAGAGGCTCGCAAATAAATCTTCCACTTTCCGTTTATCAAGACTCTCACAACCGAGATAGAGGTATGCGATCCCTACGCGATTGTTGTTCTTGTAACTCGTTAACAGCCGGTCAATGACTGCTGCCGTCATAATTTTCAACGTGTCGTCGTTTCCTAGACGCCAGTCTTGACAGAATAGTATCCTCATATCGTTCTGATGCCATTCTTGGAACTGCTCCGACTCTAAGAACCATTCGCCGGCTCCTGCCTGTATCTTTCTCAGCGTATCGCTTTGAATTGGCCCATAGTCGGTTGTTGTGAGCCAATCGAGAATTTCATTGTCCGTTTCTTTCTCCATATTAGATTGTACATATTTGACATGTGCCTCGATCCTAGATACAGCTCCGTCAACTGGGGTTTATGTCAGAGGTCTATCTTTTAAGTATGATGACAATATGGAATGACTAAACTAACTTTTCTGGAGGATATCCTTCGCCGGTTGCTCTTGGTTTACTTGAGCTCCCTGTACATACCCCAGAAGTTCTTTGGCGAATGCAGCGGCTACAGCAGCAGCATGCTCTTGCCAGTCTTTATTCTTATGCGCATCTGCGTAGTCGCAAATACCGCGAATAACAAGGCAAGGAAAGATATTTGCGAGACCAGCCGCTTCCATTTCCAAACAGAGGACATTGCCACCAAGCTCTTTACTGATCTGTTTTCGAACTTGAACGTCCTTGATGACTTGGTTTCCGGACGCAATCAAACCCATATGAACTACTGTTCCTTTATCGTTCCCCTTGAAGGTTTTTGTCTTGTCGCAAAACCGGCAGGCATCTTCCTCCTCGTCTTCCTCTTCCTCTTCATCCTCGTCTAGTTCCACAAGACCTTCCGCGATCGCAATGCTCTTGCTGATATGTCGGGCGCTTGCTTTGAAAGCTACGTCTTTCAGCGATTCCGACTTTAAAAACTTTGACGCGAGACTCGGATGCTTTTCTTTCAGCTCCTCAAGATATTGTGGGATCTTGAATATGCCCAGTGCATGTTTTGTCTCTACGACCGCTAAGGCCGAAAGTAGCGAACGTGGAGGGTTGTTCAACGCCCCGGTTCTCTGAAACCCGCTATCGGTCGCCTTGCCAAAATCCCACTGAACAACGCCAGGATATGCATCCACAGGCGTACCAACCACGACATCACCAAGCCTAACCTTCGGCGGAATACCACCTCCAATGCCAACCATGAGCCCGAATTTAATATTCGAAAAAGTATTGACCATCTGCACAGCAACGGCAGCGGCGCTATTCGTGCCAATCATTCCCTTTGGTAGAGAAGCTATGACGACGTTGTGTTCCCCAATAGATCCCAAAATGTAGGAATTTGGATCGGTCGCGGGTGTTTCGATACTCGGGTGCTCGACGTCAAGCATTGCCACTGCTGCCGTCAGTTCTTTAGGAAGTGCGCAAACCCATCCTACTGTGTATTCTTCGCGACTTCTACGCTTGGGTTCAACATCTGGAGATGAGTGTTCAGGCATGGTAGCGTCAATGATTCGATTGATATATCGGATCTGGGTTCGTTTTGTATCAACTCGGGGTCTAGCTTGCGAGATAAAATCTGCTGCCAAAACCTGGTTTCCGTTTCTTTATTAATATCTTTTAAATTTCGTGTGCAACACGAAGATTTCGATGAGACTCAACTGATCAAAGAATTACTTTCGCCGGGAAATTTGGAGGGCGGGGTTTTACGGTTTAAGGATCTAAAGATATCGATGAAGGGTATATATATAAGGGCTCGTTGTTGTGCCGCACGCCAGCATAAGAATCGCCTCATGGGGATTAGCGGTGCTCGTAGAGATGAGCATATCGCACAGGTGGCTAGCAAACCCTGCAGGGCTACGTCAATTAATTTGGGCTGCGCACGCGCACGAAGTATCGTCGCTAGTCTCATTACATACTACTGCCTACAGAGACAATAGCTAGGTCGACAGTTGTCCTCACTCGTAGAATAAAGGTAGTTATATACTTTTCGTATTAGTTTATACGATAATGCGGCAAGTTTTCGTTCAGTAGTATCATTCCCTGCCGACCGAGCTCGCGAGCAGGGCAGTGGAAGCTTAAGTGTTGAGCGTGTGTTATTTATATACACCCTTCTGGAACCTAATACAGCGTAACACTCGGCCTCAAACAAGTCGGCACTACTGTCGTCGTAATCGTACAAGCGCACGGATTAGTCGGGCATCCGTCAACCGTAATCGTAGTCGTAGTTGGCTTCTGGGTAGCACAGCAGCAAGGTGCTAATACAGTCGTAGTTGGCAATTGTCGTTTCTCAACAACTTCTTTCTTCTCGAGTTCGAGGTATTTACAGGGGACGCAAAGGTATTCTGGGCAGATTGGTGGACGTTTGTAGATTAATGATACCGTCGAGGTGGTGGAGATTGGGCAAGGGCCGCAGGATTTAGTGACTATTGGAGTGCTAATGGTGATGAGGGTCGGGCGAGGGCTGATGGTTACGAGACTGATAGTACGAGTAATGGGAGGCTTGATAATTGTGGGGAGGATAGGTTCGGCTGGGTCGACGGTTTGTGCAGAGGCGCTAGATATATTGAGACTAAGGTTAATATTTATTCCTTAATTCAGGGTCCAGATCCTAAGGTGTTAATTACCATGCTGCGGCAACTAAGACGCTTAATAAAGTCGCGACCTTCATGTTCGACGGTTTATATATATATATATTTTAACTGACTTGGACCGATCTGAGTACGTAAGAGATATTGAATGTGGATATGACACTAACGACGCTCTTCTTGCGCGCAGCTTCGCCTTTTATAAACTACTCTAAACTGCAAATATCCCCCTCGTTGGGTACCATTTCTGCACTTGTTACCCGTGGTAATCCCATATTCCCGTTCAGCCGTAAGGTAAGCCACCCGCGCAAGCTTATCGTTACACTATTTATCTTTCCCATAACGTGAAGCCAAAAGCTCATAAGATACCACGGAGATAGAATTTCCCATCTGCGATATCCAACCGAACGACCGCTTTTATCTGCATAAAAACCTCTTGGTAGCACGAAAACTAACGTTAACGTTAAAACAGATACCCGTTCCTTACCGGACCGGCTAATATATATTTCCAATTGAACGACTGGATGGTAGTACAAAATTCCCTCAGTATGTGTGCATTTTCCCCAGATTCCCTATATTCAATTCTGCCATTGTTTCAAGCGAAGGGGCATTCGCTAAGGGAGTACCAATCATTTTGGGGCGTAGGCGAGTTTTAGGGGACCTTGTTCAGGTACCATGTCGTACGGGGATTTTGCCTCTCCCGTCGGCAAACAGGGCCGGTGGGACAGGGCTCCACCCTTTCAATGAGGGCATCAACGGTAAGATCTCTGAGGTACCTTAATATTCTTCGTAGCCCTGGAGCGAGGTTTTCCTCGAAGGCAGGTTAGCAGCCGCATGCACCGGCTTAACTGTTTGACCAAACGCACCGAACGCTACTAAAACGAAATGGAAGGAGACAAGAAAGAAAAAGACGCAAGAGGTCAATATTCGGCATGCATCATGATAACCTCTAGGGACTATCAGCGAAGCATATTGGCCCTTTTTCCGCATCTTAAGAGGCCCCCGGTCCGCCGCTGTTCCAACTCAATCGCTCTAAATCTTAAGATCTTCGTGAACTTGGCAACCCGATATTTGGCCCCGTACAACTAGGAAGCAAATCTTCGCCTAGATATATAATTATATAATAGTAATACCAGAACGGCAAAGATACAACCAACCCACCCCGAGCGCGCCGACTCAAGGAGTTCGGGATCCGGGAGGTAACAGAGGTGGTGTCTATGACCCCGATAACGTATCGCGCGAGCTGGTGGATCGTTAGCGCGGCTGGTAAAACTCACACCTAATGGTCGAATAGATTTGCAAAAGATTCAATTCTCCCAGATTCCAACGCTCAAGTATATCAAGTATAAACCAGTTGAGGTTTTGAATGAGTTGTAATACTAGATCTATAGAGTGGCCTTATTCTCTCCCGTTCTCTTCTAAGCCAACATTATAATGTCGCAATCTACTCTCAACCGTTTCGCCATTCCACCGCTCTCCTTCAGTGAGCGGTGGCGTGCCATTTTGCTCCACGACAAAACTAGCACCTATGTTTCCATACTTCCCAGCTTCGATCCAGTTAGCAGTCCTAAGGTACCCAATCGCGAAAGACCCTAGAAAAGCATTGCCCGCACCAGTTGGATCTATTACCCTCGCTGAGGATGGAGTCCAATAGGGAGATAGCCAGGAAGATTGCATCGACGACCTTATATAGCAACCCAGTCGTCCAGACCGCACTACAATACACGTGTGCGGTTTTTTGTTGGCCCAAGTACTAACGCGATAGGCGATCTCTTCCGCCAGAGTCATGATATCACTAGGTTCTAGACGTATGGCATCATCTCTTCCCAAGATACGTCCCAGTTCTTCATGATTCGGCGAGAAAACATTCACCTCTTTGATCGCCTGTAAGATGGCCTCTCTATTGCTTTCTATACAAGAAGGCGGAGACGGTTCCCATATGATCAATGGTGGATCCAGTATCCCAAGGTCCTTGCGGGCGCTATGGATAGCAGCCACAAAGTGGGTAACATCTTCGGGCAAGCAGTGAAGGTGGAAAGATTTTGATGTTGCCGCAGTTCCGATCCTAATATCATCTGGCTCGACTTCCACTGGTTTTTGGAGGAAACAGAACTCCCGCTCTGCGGCTGATAGTCAGAATTCCAAGGTGTTAAAAAGGGGAAAGAGCGTAGTTTACCTGTATGTAAGTTTTGGTATCGAAGAAAACTGGTCGCTGTGGGAGCTGGAGGTTTCGCCGTCTTCAGGATAGAGACATTCCATGCCTTGACTGTCTCATGGGCTGCGTGAGGAATATCCGTCCCATAATTGATGAGCCACGCTACTTTCTTCAACTCAGAGCGCGAACAGAATAAGCGAGCTCCAAGAACGCCTATTTTCGTTAGTTACTATACAGCCAAGTCTAACTATCGGCAATATGTATATGCTACGGCGCGGGTGGTACTATAAGATCCGGCCCCTCCTAATATCTCATGCTTTATACCAGAGCCTATCTCGATCCGATCAAATGACGAGATTCCCGAAGGATACGAAATCGTAGGCCATATTATTGGTAGTGTGGGACTTAGGCGGAAGTAGGATGGGATAGGAGACTAGGATAGTACACTTATTGCCTCCATGAGGAGGGGTTGCGTTGACTATATACTAGTATACTACCGAGCCATTGCTCCAAACACAGGGAGCCGCATCACCAATACAATCAGCCTCGCGTCCCTTTTGCAAAAAGTTCTCAGCGCGCGATACCATACTGTGGTCCGAGCACCTAGGTCGATTCGAGGCTGACTGTAGCCCAAAAAAAGAAAAGAGAAGGAGGCTAGCACAATCTTAAGATTTGTAGAGTCGAGACACAAAACTATCTGCCATATATTTATATCGGGTTGCTCGAGTACTCCAAGGCAGACATATAGATATTTTAATAGACGAGCGTAACCACACCAAAACATAGACCATGACAATTACGATACTACATGATTGGACAAGAAATAATCAATTCTCATGACCGTTAATTAATTATTATAGCAGACTATGTTATCTCCACTTCGTCCAACGTAAAGGAGACTGTTAAGGCCCCGCTAGAAGCCGGGTTCACACTGGACGTTGGTTTATGGTAGAACCGGTTTGCCCTCATTTTTCTCAGCCTATCACAAGGCGCCTAACCTCTACACTCTCTCTTTCCTTCCTATCTTTCTCGGGCTTCGAGATCTCGAAAGCAGCATGCGCGCACCTGACATCCTTTATCTCTTCTCCGCCATTTATTTCCCCACTATCGTAACACAACAACAAAAGACCCTCCGTTGGTGACATTCCACTCCAATACCAATACCTTTGCTCAGCACTATACTTCACACCATACGTTTGACCAACCCGATCTGAATATACATGGTCAAACTCAACCAAATTCTTGCTATCAACTGAATCCGATTCCGCAACGGCGAGCGGATGGTCATAAACTGGTTTCAACGGTCTCCATACGTTGATGATTCTGGGCCTCACTTGCTCCTCTGCCACAGCCTTGTATTCCTCCTCTGATAAGTGAAGTTTCGCGCGGGCTATCGCAGCAGCAGGTGTTTGATCTATATGAACTTTCCGTACCGGACAGTTCATCTCGGCTGTGTTTGAAGCTTTCCGGATCGTATGATCAAATACTACGACGTTTTGAATATTGGGGAGGAAATGATGAAGGACTTCGCGGGTGCTGCTGTGTACCACTTCCATGAATTTCTCATCTTCAAGGAGATCGTAAGGGATAGCTGCCGGCCAGGCAAATGGCTGGAAGGAGTGAACTGGAAGAGAAAAGAGAGATTCTTTGCCGCGTATGTCCCGGATGAGGACGATAACGGGGTCGTGCGAGTATTTTTTACGACCAGTGCCGTTATGATGGGTTACAACGAAGTAAGGGCTAGAGTTGTCTGTGGGTGGGGAGTAGAAGTGAAGGACCTTGAGGAGGTCTCCAGAGGCAAGAGGTGAAAATTTAGTAGCTATAATTGCTAATGGGCCCCGGGACTCTTCGAGGCCGGTACCGGCGGGTTTTACAACTGTGGAGGAACAATTGTCTGATATCCCACCAGTAAAACCGCTGGTGGGACATCTTTGGCCAATCCTCGAAGCTGGAGATACCTGGATAGATGATACGGAAGTGGCCATCTTAGATTTAGCCCCAACTGAACGGCCTGGTCTGATCGATGGCATAATCACCCTTGAACCCTGAGTACCGAAAGCCCTTTTATAAACTTTGGCCTCTTAACATAAAACTATCCTACGAGCACATACTACAATCTTGGGGTTGGGGTGGGCTGACTTCGAAATGGTCATTTTTTCTTTCATGCAATTGGCCTTTGAGGCTCTGCTGCTATAGAATATCCGGAATTTCTAGGCTAGCTAAGTAGATACACCTATACGCCACGAGTCTGCGTGTGTGATCGTGATATGCTTCTCGTCTTGATCAAAAATACACAGAGTCAGAAGACATTCTACATTCAGAAAGGGTGATTGGCTCGTCTTACAGCTACCTGTCTTCCTCCTATCGACCCTTCGCTCTGACATAAAACCTGTGGAGATAGCTGAAGTCCTATGCATACGTTACGACCAATGGAACGACGACTTCGTGGGGGCTTGATACGCCTAAATATGTGTTGCGACCCAAATCCCCACACGCCATTCCCAATCCAGCGGCTTAAGGCATTTATCGGGTTAGTCCGTGGTCTTTGTGTAACCTGTAATGGAAGGCTGCGAGGCGAATGTCAATGGCAATGGCAACGAGAACCGAATGGCTTCCCCGCACCCCCTCATTTCTCGGCTGCTCGGGGGCACCCGTGCAAGCATGAGAGTTCGAACCATCTCTCTCCCTCTCTCTCTCTCTCTCCCACCATAGCCCCTGCTTGGCCGGTTCCTTACGAACAGGTTTCTAGAAACGAAAGATCCAATTCGAAACAGCTTTCATTCTACCAACTCCGAGTTTGAATAGGATACGCTCTATATTGATCACTTAATCATTTCTTCGGAATGGCCTCAAAGTCGAACCTCACCTATGCCGCTCGGGCAAAACTCCATCCCCACCCCGTCGTCAAGAAACTCTTCGAAACCGCTGAAGCCAAACAGTCCAATCTGATCATCTCCGCAGACATGACAAACTCCAAAGATCTACTTGAATTGGCTGACCGTAAGCCCTCCTGAACGAACCCAGTAATGTTTCTTTTGCTAAGCATTCGCAGTCCTGGGACCCTATATCGCAGTCTTCAAAACCCACATCGACCTCATATCCGACTTCAGCCCTTCCCTTGTCACATCCCTTAAAGCTCTCTCAATAAAGCATAACTTTATGGTTTTCGAGGACCGAAAATTTGTTGATATTGGAGCCACGGTCCAGAAGCAATACCACGGTGGGGCTCTCCGTATATCGGAGTTCGCCCATGTAGTCAACTGCAGCATTCTCGCTGGCGAAGGCATCGTTCAGGCACTCAGTGAGACTATGACGGATGAGAACTTCGAATACAAAGAAGATCGGGGATTATTGTTGTTGGCTGAGATGACGACGAAAGGATCTATGGCCGTAGGAGGATATACCGAGAGTTGTGTCAATATTGCAAGAAAGTACCCCGACGCAGTAATTGGGTTCGTTGCTATGAGGGCTCTGACAGAGGTTCTCCCTGCGACTTCTTCCGAAGAAGACTTCGTGGTTTTCACAACTGGGGTTAACCGCTTGGCAAAAGAGGACAAATTGGGCCAGCAATATCAGACACCTAAGGATGCAATTACAAGAGGTTCGGACTTCGTGATTGCGGGAAGGGGGATCTATGCGGCTGAGGACCCGGTAGAGTCAGCCAAGGCCTACCAACGAGAAGCATGGGAGGCATATCTGGACAGGACTAAATGAATTAGTGCTGTTGCATTCTAAAAAATCCAAGTCTGCAGAACTTTAATACAATCAATTGTACGTAAAAGTCTTTATTTCACCGAAACGAATGATACAGAACAACTTAGTAGGTCAAATATAATTAGATCATTTCAGAGACGATATGGCAGGGTAGTAGGAGCGTCAGTCCCCAAGATTTGGTCCCGTTGGGATGTAAAGCTAAAATCACAGTGTGGCGTAGACGGTTGTCGGAACTATTTAATGCATTTCTCGAAGAAAAATATTCTACATCGTAGCAGAGCTTTGATATCGATTGGATACCGAAAATATAATTAATTACACCACACCTCATTAATGTTGTCAGAATCGATACCTCACTCTGAGTATCTACATACGCTACGCATCTAGTACAATATATTTCTTGTAGTACCACTATTACCAGGTATATATACGCTCGCAGCGAGACGATATATACTCCCTAAGAGATGCCGGGGAGATATCTCGTGTTCTGTGCCGTGCCACTGTGAACTTGGGATTTCGGTGGAGGTATCAAAATGTAAGAACCGTGTTGTTGGGTCAAATGTTTATGTGGCACAACTGTGTTAAATTTGCACAGTTGTGCACGTAAGCACTTGGTCATGGATCTGAGAGGAGAGCAGAACCCCTCCTTTTCACCATTGATTAAAAACGCGTAGAGAGAAAGAGAGAAAGAGGGATATCGGGATAACTGTGCTTAATTTTCCCATTCACCTGAGAGACAGAATTCTAGAATCCCAAACTACGATCCCCTATCCACAGAAATCAGGATTTGAGGCCGAATGACCTTAATATTTGATTTTAGTTTACATCCACCCTTCAATGGCTGCCGCACCAAGGTTGAATTACCCTGCTCTCCAACGACATAAGTATCATGATATCATGAGGCCAATTAACACCGACTAGGGACGGCCCCGTAATATGTCTACCGATTATTAGCGCTGTCAGGTCTCGAGGCTATTAATCTTATGATCGATTATGATCGAGGGTGTCCAGATCTGACCCGCGTTCTAAATCTCCCCTACTATAGATGCCGACCCAAAGGAACGTACGGAGTGGACATCCGAAAATCAGATGAACTAGTGTTGGCCACATAGTTATTTTCGTCAACTTTGGGTATGCCTTTCGACCGATCGATCCAATTACAACGATATATATAATGATACTAGTAACTACAGTTTCGAGAGCCGGATGAATTATCATGCGTTGCAGCCACGAGTGTTCTCTGTAGCTTCGAGTTAGCTAACTATAGTGCTCGAAAAAATTTGCTGATGGGATCCCTGGAATCCCGTATAACATGCGGCAGTCCACAGAAGATATAAAACGCCGATACCCCATGATCGTGAGGGCTTATGAACGCACAGACCACGGATGGATCCCAGCTGTAATCCGGAAATACCTATAGTGGTACCCATGCAGGTTATCGCGGGTCTTGGCTCGTCTATCCGAAGCTTGGCCACTTCAAAACCGACCTTGACGGCTTGCAGAATTTCCGAACTGATGATCTCAGTCAATCCCAAACCAACCAACCAGGAAATTCTTTCTCTATTTGACTGGATCAGCCGGCCTTCACGAAGATTTCATTTACATTTATAGTTTTAAAACTTCCCAATTGTAGGTCGCTGTATGATGACGTCGTCTTCTTGTTTTGTTTGAAACAAGACCAGAGTATGCACTCCGTATAGACTCTCTTTTAAAAAGACTTCCCCGCAAGCTAGGCTGCCGAATCTCACCCGTATCGATAGTCCATAAACCTGCGACAACCCGACGGCCCAAAGGTCCTAGCTTCCACCAACTCTTTTTTTAAAAAAAAACTCAAACATCCATGCAAGATCGACTCTGCAGCGGTCAGCCGGTCGGAAATATATATACATACCAGCCTGACCTTGAAGATCATATATCCTTATAAGCTTAATTGACTCTGCCGACGTATATTTCCGAGCCTTTGTACCGCGATATACGTATTCCTTTTGCAAGGGTTTGCTCGGGCCCGGGAAGTTTCTACACGAGGAATTTTAAGTAAAGCAGGCTAATATCGATAGATTAACGAACAGGGACCATACGAGTCAGCATAGGGCTTGCTACGTCGGCGAACTAATATAGGTACAACTTATAGACTACATCTCCATGTTCATCACTCCCTCAATCCAGTTTCTATAATATACAATATACGAAGAAACGAATATAACTCCCATGGCCACGAAAAGTCAATATGCCCTACCCTTGCAATAGATATTAATAATATATATAAAAAACTCCCTCTCCGGACCGTAAAAACGTTCCTTGTATATTCTGGTTTCCGGAACTTTGGCCACGAGTTTTAAGGTACGAGAGCATGGGCCGGCTTCTTATGTATGTCTGTAGGGTCGTAAAACCCCGCTGTGGGGAAATAATTGTATATATACCACGGTGATGCCCGAATATTCTGCCTTTCTGTCGCGCTTGAATGTAGAAGTTGTGAAATCGCAACCGTATTCTCCCTTTTGACGTCCATATATCTCGAATTACCAGCCTGGTGCTGCTTCTGGGTCGATAGCATCCTCGGGCTTAAGTTCGACTATCACAATGTTATCCGTCATAACTCTTGCAGTTGCATTCGCAACTCTATTCTCTACCACAATAGCCCATTGCAAGCCCCCTAATTCACGTTCCTCGGCTTAATAATCCTTTTGCTAACAGGATATCCAAAACCTTCAGACACATTCCCAAACCTCATCTACAAGGGGACTCAGTACCCTGACTACACTTACATCCGCCGCACCTGGAACTACCAAAACTACTACCCCATCTTCGATGTCACCTCCCCAGTCCTCCGTTGTTTCACCGACGGCACTGTTCCGAACCCTGGCACTCTAACCGTATCAGCAGGCGACACGGTCGGTTTCACTGTCAGCGGGCGAATTGTTCATGAAGGACCGTTACTGTTTTATATGGCACGAGCGGGGTTCAGACAAACCGCTGCAGGTATGACGGGCTCTGGAGAGGTGTGGTTTAAGATTAATGAGACTCGGCCGGAGATTACGGATGTTCCGGCGAAGATTGAGTTGTATAAGTGGCCGCACTACAGTAACACTCCCTCATCCCGTCCTTCTTGATGTCACATTTAACAGGATATATTTTCTGCTAGATGCATCGGAAGTTTACATCCAAATTCCACCGTGTATCCCCAGCGGTGACTACCTCCTCAGAGTAGAACATATAGCACTCCACATCGCATTCGACGAAGGACAACACGAATTCTTTGGATCGTGCGCACAGTTGAGGGTTATCAACGGCGGGAGTGGAGTGCCGACACCCTATACGCAGTTTCCAGGGGCGTACCAGTCCGATGAACCCGGTTTGTTTCTGGACGTGCATAGGCCTTGGGTATGTTGTCTCTGTCTGATACATATTCTCGTAAACGGGAACGTGAGTATGCTGATACGGAGTTCGGCAGGTATTGCCAGAGCAGTATGAGGTGCCGGGTCCGCCGGTGTGGACGTGTTAAGGCGGCTTGATTGGACGGAATTCTACGAATGCAGTTCCTTCCATTTTTGCACGGACAGCTGTCACATTCTTTGAATTTGTGATATCACATTTGCATTCCGGAATATTCCTCGGATAACGGCATGTCCGGAAAGGTCGTTGGATTTTAAGAGAGAAATTGTGTTGTCTACACGATACCGGATGATAGTGGGTTGGTATTGACGGGAACTTGTAAATATTTTGCATTGCATAGAAGTATATAGTTCAAAGTTTCATGGATCAGACCGACATCTTCCATCTTGTTCTAGATACGTTGAGGCATCTAGAAGTTAGGATAACAATATCGACATATCCAGATCATGAGGCACGAGGATATGAGGATGCCCACGAACGGTTTAGAACGCGTTACCAAAATGTTCGCTCGAAGTAAAAAACATAACGAAAGAAGGAGAAAGAAAAGATTGAACCTAGACATCTCCACCTCAAATCTTGTAGAGGTTCGGGCAGGGCAAGTCTAGTTCCGAGAGCAGTCAGAGCTCATGATTCTTTCCAGTCTCAGCGAGTCCACAGGTTTTCTCCAACCACTCAACCTCTTCTTGCAACTTCCTAATCTGTGATTTCTTGAGACGTATCATATCTACCACTCGTTAGCCTGTATTCATACGAATACGCAGGAATCCGAGTATACCTACCCTTAACCCCGTCAATGGCAACATCACTATCAATTCCTTCACTGTCGGCACGGACAGCTCTTGGTGTGTCACCTCCATCATCCTCATCACCGGCAACCGAAGAAGTCACAATTAAGGAACTTCCAGGCATCGGGAATGGAGTAGGCGACGGGGCACCGATTGACCTGACAAAAGCTCTAGGATTTGGAATATTAAGTCGATCGACTTGATGGATGCTGGAGGGAGATGGTTCGTAGTCCATTCCGTCCGTCGAGTCTGCTTCCGTACCTTCCTCGTCTTCTCGCTCGTCTTCTGCTTGATATTGGGAGCTGGAGACTGTATTTTCGCGGGAAGATGAGGGATTAATAGCAGTGGATTTATGACGTGGAGAGTCGATAGTGGAGGGAGGGATAGCTGGAGAAAAGACTTCTTCGAGAGTGGGAGATTTAAAAGCTGATGGAGGGGAGGTGACAGGTGGACGAGAGGTAGAACGAGGTGGCGGGGTGCGAGTAGTCATTGTGGCGGTGTTTGATGATGAGGCTTAAGAAGTCTCGTGGTATTATCGACGGTGGTGAATTTAGAGGCAGCTGGCGGAGAGCCTTAGAAGCCTCTAGTCTCGTAACCAGACCTTTTTGTGTTGACATAGAAAAGAAGCCTCAGCCTAGCAGTGGCTATGAGGGAGGTCAACACACAAAATACCACACTCCTCCCCGTACAAGCAAAATATGGAATACACGTGATGAATTCGAGCTTCAAAAAGACTGAACGGGCCCCAATTTAAGGTTCAAGGCCAAGGTGAATTAAGCGAAAGTCTAATTCTGGCCCCGTTGACCTTTTTGAAAGCGAAAAAAGTCACGTGGATGAGCAAACAATGACGCCCATGATGTCGGTACTATTGAGCATCCCGAGGAAGGGGACATTATGATCAGTTCGCTACTGTTCCTTTGGAAGTCACAGTCAATACTATTATGTAAGAGAGAGAGAGAAGATGTTAATCAATGACAAGTGCGGATTCCCATTTCCATTAAAATTTGTAAAACTACAAGCACCGAGTTTTAAACCGCGTTCTCGTATCCACAAAAAAAAAGAGACCAAAAAGAAGGATAAGCCCCGAATACTTTAACAAATGTGCTTCAGATCCCTCAAAAGTCAGGTAGTATTAAAATTACATTAAGGAGAGTTAGTAAAAGAAAATGTACTAAAAGGCTCATTTTTTGAGCAAGATTTCTCAACTTTTTCTTCGTCCTAGTCGTTTCAATCTGCTTTCCCTTATTTACCATTGGTAAAGAAAACTGACGTTAAACGGATAAACCGTCTAATCGTAGTAAGTTGGGGGTTGGTAAGGCTTTGGCTCGTAGCTAGGAGGTTGATATGGCTTTGGCTCGTAGCTTGGTGGCTGGTATGGCTTTGGTGGAGGAGTGTATGGCTTTGGTGGTGGGGTATAGACCTTTGGTGGAGGAGTATATGGCTTTGGTGGTGGGGTATAGACCTTTGGTGGTGGGGTATAGACCTTTGGTGGTGGGTGATAAACCTTTGGTGGTGGCTGATATGGCTTTGGCTTGTGCTCGGGCTTGTATCCCTTGGCGTGGTAGGGCTGTGGTGGTGGCTGATATGGCTTAGGTTCTGGGTGATACACTGGCTTAGGCTCCGGGTGATACACCGGCTTTGGGGGAGGATAGTATGGCTTTGGCGGTGGGTGGTAGACCGGCTTTGGGGGAGGGTAATAGACCTTTGGAGGGGGTGGTGGAGGGTGGTAAGGCTGTGGTGGAGGATGATAGTAGGTTGGTGGAGGGGGTGGGGGTTGGTAGTACCCGTAGTTAGCCTCAGCAACTGCCTCTGGCTCTGGAGCGGGCTCCGCAATGGGGATGGCCGTGACTCCTGAGAGAGCGGTCATAGAAGCCGCGAGAAGGACAATTTTGCGAAGCATGGTGAACAATTGACTGTTTTACTTCGTAGTAAGGCTGTTTTTATGAGGACAAGTGTAGAAGGTTTGGAAAGCGAATGTGCAAATACTAAAGTATCTGTATGATCGTTCAGAGCTCTGAATCCTTGAGGATGGAGATGCTGATGATGATGAGGAAAGAAGACATGATGAAGGCGGGATTGAGGCTTCTATTTATGCTTCGATCTCTCACTGTCATTGATGCTCAAAATCCTCCGGATCCTCACGTTTGAAGAAGCTAAGCATTCACTAAGCTTGAAATCTCGAGTGCTTCGCTCCCGAAGCACTTACATTTCCATAGCTCCTGTAGAATCCTTCAGGCTTCAAAGCTCGCCATATTCCGCAAAATGACAGTATCCCTGAATTCATTATCGGAGCTAGGGTAGCTCATGCAACATGAGCTTGTGTTAAGCGGCGCTCTGGATATCCGGCAATGTTTTCAGCGGTCGTGTAGTATTCTCAGGATAGCATTTACCTCAGACCGGGTTAGGAACATTGTTCGTCGTAATTTCTTTAAATTTTCGTTACCAATATTAGGCGAACTGGAAATTGCCAGGAATGTAGCTCTCCCTTTTTTCCCAGTTGGTAGATTCGCTTGTAAGCATGTGGCAGTAGGGAAATAAGGGATGTTTTGCAGGTGGAACGCCACTTGAATTTTTCGATTCTGTCAATGGAATGCGACTCGACTTTTCGTGAATGTTCAGTATGCATACGATTGCAGCTGCGCATAACGGACGCGGACCAGAATACGGTATGTGCATTTGCCTAGCTTCATGTGTTCGTCGTGGGGGGCTAAGTGGCAAAGAAACCTGTTATTCCTTTCCGCAAGCTATTTCTGTATTTCCAAAAATATCCTCGTCTACGGAGGAAGCTGTCGATACGAAGTTTCGAACTGGCATCGGGGAATTTCTTTTGATCGAAACGAGATAGACGTCGACGCTAGGCTGTAGATGCAAGGAAGATGGTGTCATAGAGCTTCCCAACAAGAAAATTTTAAAAATGTGATCAATTGCTATATGCCTCATTGAGGGATCATAGCATCAGGGCATCGGATATTCGGATGCGATTTGACCCTGATTGTAATATCCACTTGGGCTCTGATTTGATCTTGCAGTGGTGTGATTCCCATTCGAACCTGGAGACATCCATTATGCGTTGTCGGCTACACGGGCAGTTCCGTGGTTATCGCTAACCCGATCGAGGCCGTTACCGCATTGGGATGTGTTGGGGACACCTTCTTGTTCACTTTTGGAGGTCAGCCGTATGCAGTTTCGGGCCACGGGGACACTGCAATGTGACGGCGGGATAGCGCTGTATAGTTCGGTAGTGGCTTCTATGTGTATAGCAGGCGGCTCGCTTGTTACCGGTCCAGAACTGTCTGTCTTTAATCTAAGCTTGTCAGTTTCATATCGCCAGCCACATGCGAGGAGAGTCAGGTAGGGTGGCCTGGCAAGCCTCGAATCTAATCTTGCGATATGGCCAAGGGAATATTAAATCTAGATATAAAATCGAGCTGACCATCCGGCACAGCCTTCGGATACATCTTGATTTCAAATCGGCACGCAATTGAAGAGAATCTAAACGAAATTTCCAAGTAAAATTGAAGTGCTGAGGCGACACTGCACGCGCGTGCGCCGTCACCGCAGTCTGTGCAGATAATAACGGTTTATCCCGGTGAATATTTTGTCGTTAGGGTGCTCGAGCGCTCAGATAGCAGCCACTAGTTTGACCAACAAACAAGGTTTCAGACCAGCCGTTCGACGGCTGATGCTCGCTGATAAGATGTTATACGACATGTTAATGGACCTTTCCGCGTGAATTAAAAATTTCTGCAGCCAGCACCGTCGGTGCGTCTATAAATATGTCAGGGGAAAACAGGTACCCACGTCTACTAGTTGGATCCATGGACTGGATCCTAGCTGGAAAACCTTTTTTCCCCTTCAATCGTTGAATCTCTTTCCTTGGTTCCCTGGTTTCGACAAGGAACCAACTCCCAACATCTAGCAAAAAGACTTGGCCAAAGGTTACATATAGCTGCCGAAGTACCCGCAAGACACGACTAACTAAACTACTAGCTACGTCGTCTTCGAACTCGATTCCAAAAAAAAATCAAGTCGGAAACCTTCGAAAAAGCTTGTTGCCCTTCTTTCTTTCTTATCATATACACACTCTTTTCTACCTACATCCAACTTTAAATTCACGCCACTAAGGAACCAAAAGACCCGGGTACCCGATCGACTCGAATACCGAGTCAAGAAGCTATTGCTACCCCCCTTTCTTCGCCTACAATCTTGCTTGGGAATAATTACCAACTGTAAAGTATCACTATCCATGGAACGCAGCGGTACACTCCGTAAAACCCCCCCAAATTCCCATCGACGTCTCAGATCGAGCCGTCTGTCAGCCGGTCACAGGTATCTTCGACCGCCGTTACATCGTTACTATTTTTCCGATCTGTCTTGCTAATCTATATCGAGTCAGACTAGGACCTAGATACTCTTAAACGACCGAAAACAGTTCTATGAACTGCGCCTATTGAATGTACTTCACAGCGAAATGCAAAATATATCGACAACCGACGCTTCCCGCTGGATCGAGTACCAAAATATCGATTGGAGCGATAAGAGCTCGTTCCGTCAGCCGGTGATCGTCTGCAATGTGGTGTTCATGATATTCGTTCCGATGGCGTTGGGGTTGAGGTTGTATTCGAAGATTTCAATGTTTAGGAAATTGGAGAGTGATGATAGTACGTTTTAAAGATACCTCCTAGCATGACGTTAAGATTTGGAATTCATAAACGCTAACGCCTTTACTAGTCGCGGCGATCGTTGGAACTGTAAGAATATTGTACCTGAGTTTTGGTAGGCAAGAACCGTTGACCCCGTACTGACGATCAATAGGCGGGATCTATCGCCCTCTCTTCGGTCGCTTTTCACAGTAAGTCACACCGCCACTACAATATGCAACAAGATTACTAAAATGACGTTATAGTGCTACAATACGGCTACGGCAACCACCTCTGGGCCGGTGGTACCTCCACGATGATCGAACGCTCAGAGCACATCATCAAAGAACTAATCGTCTGCAATATCATTCAGTCCTTCTCCCTCTGCTGCGCCAAAACTTCTATTGTTATCCTTTACAACCGCATCTTCGATGCCCACCCTTGGTTCCGCCGGACCATGTGGGGGGTTCTTTCGATTTGCTGGACAATGTTCATTCTCACGGTTTTCATAAGTGTTTTCCAATGCCGTCCTATGGATGGAGCGTGGAATTTTCAGACCATGTATTTGGGGACGAGTAAGTGTGTGCATATTCAGTCTTATATCTATGCCTGCACCTCAGTGAATATTATTACCGACGGGGTTGTGGTTGTTTTACCGATCCTTCCAATCACAAGGTTGAGGTTGCCCAGGAGGAAGAAGGTGGCAGTTTGTTTGCTGTTTTTGGTCGGTGGGTTTTCGTGTGCTAGCAGTGTGGCTAGAATGGTGAGCTTGGGGTCATTGGTGAATTTGGATATGTCCTGTGAGTATTTTCCTTCTCTCCTACCTGTGGTTTTACGGTGCCTATAGCGATGTGCTTGGACTGACATGAGGATTAGACACAACTGCACATTCACTATTTTGGTCAATAATTGAGGTTAACATTGCCTTAATCTGTGCTTCATGTCCCGCCATCCGGACAATCTTCACCCGCCACCCGATCCCCGTTTTGTCTCGCTTCTTCTGTTGCGTCGCAGACCCAGATTGTGTAGATAAATACGATCGGAACTCGTATACCGCAAGGAATGGTAAGAGTCCCGGAGATAGTAGAAGGATCACATACATCAGGTATGGATCAGCGACGCGCGCGACGTTGGGTGGTGGGTCCTCGCGCTCGGGGTGTGGACATCCATACGAAGCAGGATTGGCAGTGGACCTGGATGACCTGGAAGGGAGTGATGTAGGTAGTGTTCGAGAGCTGGATTTTGTACATGTACGTGTTGGAGGGGATGTGGAGAAAGGGGTTGAAGAAGGAGAGATGGTGGATATGCCGGCGGAGCCGGTGAGGGTTAAGTATGCTTGATTTTGCGTATACTTTTTCTTTGCTGACTGAGACTGGCCTTTTTTTTTTTTTTTTTTTTTTTTTAATTAATCATGGAGAGAAGACCGACATGCTTCTACTTATTAATGTTTAACAAAAAAATAATTCTAGGCAGGGGTAGCTGAATAGACTGCTAGGGGTCACTGTACTGGCTGGTCTATTAAGCTGGTTCGGGCTAGAGTTTGGGAGACGTGAGTGTTTATACTTCTTATACATATACCCTGGGAGGCTTTCTTTTGTCTATTGTTTATAAGCTTTTATAACAATAATGTATATAACCTAATTTCGGACTAATGTCGGCTCGTACAATGGGACTAATTTTAATGAAGGATATCCATATGTCCATGCTATATGCCATATATCGTAGACTTTGGAACATGGGAATCGGGGTTTCTGAATGCGTCGAGTGATTTATGCACCGTCGTCGATAGGCTAGCTGGATCTATATGAACTTGAGTAAGTGTCTCATGCACTGGCTATGGATAAGGGCGATTGAGTTGACTCTCCGGAATCACCATAGCATCGACGCACTCGTGGGAGTTTAACAGGTATCATAAAACCTCGGATCTAAGACACCACAGGCTCGCAAGTTAATTGCGCAACCTAATATGCTATACCTAGATCTCTCAAGATATGAGTAAATTCCTTAATAACTAGACAATATAGTCTAAGAACTAGAAGAGATCTGACATTAAACTTGAGATAGGCTAGAAATTCGGCTCCGGATTTCTATTCCCTGCATCAAGCCGCGGACAGTTTAGTCGAGTTTTAGCGGCATGGCATTGGATCTCGACAGATACGCCGCGTCACTCGGATGGATTAATTAACATCTCGAATATTTCCGATAAGGCTTGAGACTTCAATCGAAGGTCAAAGCTAAACCTATCTTCTGGAAAAATCCCTCAATTGGACTCAACTACACAGCCTAAACTTTTATCTGAGCTTCCAGAGAGAGGATCATGAGGTTGGAGGAATGTCTGAGCTCGGTTCGCCTTCACAATATCGATATCCATTTTCTCCGAGGAAAAGGTGTTGCGGTTTGGCTTGGCTTCAACATTTGGGGCTTGTCTTCACTTCAACCAATTCCGAACCCATGAAATGCAAACATCATTATCTTCTAGACCACAACAAACCTACAAGCCATTGTCACGGATTACTCAGGGATTAGTTAGAGTGGCATTCTAGGATTGCCTGGCTAGGCATCATTGTTACGCCATAAAACTCCACCGCTGTCAAGACGGCACATTCCGCAACTGATACTGCAAGCCAGATCGCAATCTGTCATCGAATTGACCACAGACCCCCACTGCTTTGGGATGGCTTCGAGAATTCAGAGACAAGAGCTTGAGCTCCCCACGCCGAAAGCAAGCTTGCAAGCTAATCATTTCACCGAACCCGCTTGCGATTGGCCGGATAATTGCTGGCTGTCTCTCTTCCCAGCAGTCAGGAAGACCCAGGTCAGTTCCAATCCACACCCCAGCCGGTCGTCTACAGCTCAAGGCTAAACCAAGCTAAGGTTGTATGTCGCTATCACATCGAATTATTTGTCCCAGACATTGGGAATCACAATTCTGAGCTTCTTCCTCGGGACAGACTAGTCTCGACTACGGAACGGGTCCGGTGGAGCTTGCCCTGAACCCTGGGTGGTCCGGATGCATCGCAATCATCCCCGACTCCACCTGATCCGAGGCAGAACAGCTGAAGCATAATTGCAAGCTCTCTCTTTCTCGTTTTGGGCATGGTGATAATGCTTACGACAACGATGGAGAGCACAAAGCGCTCAGATCTCGCTATATGATCGGATTCGAAGAGGGAGTTTGCCGGGCCAAAGCGAAAGCCGCAGTTTTCTGACCAGATGTGGACATACTTTCAGGTTGTGCTGGCATTATCGTCAGGCGGACCGACGTGCATTGCCATGGCCCGCCTGTCCTTCATGAATTCAAGCTTGAGCGCACTCGTGCTCGTTGAACCGAGCTTTTTCCAAGCCAAACAAGGAAGAACCGGACCAACTTTAACAAAGGGTGGGGCCAGAATTCCCCAACTTTGGCAAGCTTTGTTCGCTTGAAGGTCGTATTATCACACAAAATCCGACAGAGCTCGTGCAGCTTTTGAAACTGGGTCGACCAAACCTCTGGGACCGTCTACCAATATCTTCTTCAACTACCGGACGAAAATAGAGGTTGATTCAAGATATTTGCCTCATTTTTTGCGAGGTTCAAGGGTATTGAAGTAGTACACACTGCAGCGGCGACCACGCCTCTCGTCTTTTTCTTTCGCAAGTCGAGCCGTCTAGCGCCAACAGAGAACAAGGGCCCAACAGGTTTTGATCCATCTTGACAGAGTGTAAACACCAGCGTGAATTTTCTATGAGAAGAAAAAAATTCAGGAGACGCACACCCTCTCGATGGCGGTAATTCAGGAAAGAACTAGACCTCCCCGCCGCCATCGATCATGCCACAATGCTGTGGTTTCGCTTGTGACCTCCCAATCAGCTTCTGCCCAAGCTTTGCGACTTACGCTTGGGATGCTCATTCCCGTTAGAAAGCTATACCGGTGTGTCAACTAGTTTGCTCTCCCGGCTCCACAATCAAAGGGCTGGGGCGTGGCCATTTTCCGACGGCAAGAACGTGGGGTTATCGCGGTTTCCTTTACGCAGAACCTGACGCCACGGCAGTACGAAACCCCTGTTGATTTTGTGCATCGAGCACGATGATGAAGGTCAGAAGGTTGGTGCAGGGAAGATAGGCATGCAAGAATACCCGGGGTGGTCGTTCAAGGACCCTCCAGCCGCCTGCCCACTATGTGCCATCGCGCAAAAAATGGGATTCTGGTCAACCAACAAGCCAGCCGGTCTGTTGGCTTAGACATACATCCAATACATACATTGGCGGATAATTTAAATAGGTCCGTGAGCTGCTGCGAAAAGAAAATTATCAGATTGTGGTGCATGAATAAGAACGGGAAAGGAGAGGATTATATAAGTCACTGTCAGTTCATTTATAGTTTCCTCATCGCTAACTTGCTCGACATCATCTGCCGACGCTCAGCTTCGACCACTGCAACGGTCGTCTTCCTTCCTTCGGTCCGACGTCAATACCCGACATCATCGCTCCCAAAGGCTGTTCCGAACCTTCAGCTAGCTGCTACCAAGAAGGCCTGTACGCCCTGAGCACGATAATTTAACTTCTCAAACCGGCGAAAGAACGACGATTACCACAAAACCCCCCAACCTCCCTTTCGCTACTTCCCGAACTAGCTTTCCGCAACCACCAGACACACACACAATGGCGACCACATCTCCCCCGGCCAATGTGGTCGTTGACGGCCAGATCACGACGACACACCATCCAGAGATTGAAGCTGATGTAAATACACTCCTCTCCCTCTCCCGGCGACGCCTATATAGGTCTTCTATACCAAAGTGGGATTCTGACGAGGTTATGCGACCATGCAGAGCGCCAGCGACATCGATTCGTCGTACAGTGATTCCGATCTGTATGTTTTCCCTCTTGCAACGGCTTCACCAATCGATCCAAGACATCCGATCCACCATGTCACCGAGAAAACTAGCAGCAGAGCTAACGGAGTTTCCCGAATTCCAGAGAAACATACACCACCAGCTTGTCGGATTCGGCCTTCGACTACCAGTATGAGAACGGCCGTCGCTATCACAAGTTCCGCGAAGGACGTGAGTCGCACCCAACACAACACCCGATGTTCCAATCAAGCGCCGCATGCTGACATAATAGGTGATCAGAATACGCATTCCCGAACGATGAGGTACGAGCAACGGATTCCGGCCGCTTTGCGATGGAAGTGGGGTTTTTCTAACAACGAGAGTAGAGCGAGCAAGACCGTTTGGATATGCACCACCACATGTTGACCATTGTCCAGAAGGGAGAGCTGCATGGCGCTCCATTGGATAACCCGCAACAGGTCTTGGATTGCGGCACTGGAACTGGTATTTGGGCTATCGAAATGGGTATGTGGATCAGTTTTGCCCTCAAAAAGGAGATTGCTGGGTTTGCTAACTGGTTCTGCGCAGCCGATAAGTTCCCAGGTGCTGTCGTAAGTTGCTCTTTTTGGTGAAAGTCACGTGAATTGGAATCTGATGGGTCATAGGTCACCGGCAATGATCTGAGTCCGATCCAACCTACTTGGTATGTGGTTCTGAGCAAGGCCAATTGAAAACTCAAAGCTAACAATCTAACTACAGGGTTCCTCCAAAGTACGTATACACCAATAATCATCTGCTCTAGACGGATCCCTAACGCGATATTTTAGCGTCAAATTTGAAATCGACGATCTAGAGAGTCAATGGACATATGCGGACAACTTCTTCGACTTCGTCTACATTCGCTACATGCTCGGTAGTATCGCCGACTGGCCCAAGCTGATCGGCCAGGCCTACCAGTCAGTTATCCTTGAACCCCCAATGGTATACCTCGTTGTCTAATGTATATTCGCAGAGCTATCAAACCCGGCGGGTACATCGAAATTTTCGAACCAAGCTCCTTCATCCTCTGTGACGACGGATCTCTCCCCGCCGATTCCGTTCTTCTCAAATGGAACAACCTCTTCATCGAAGCCGTCGAAAAAGCCGGTCGTTCCCTCATTGCCGCTCCAAAACACAAAACCTGGATGGTGGAAGCTGGATTCGTCGATATTCACGAGGACATCTTCAAGCTTCCCAACTCCCCCTGGCCTAAGGATAAGTACCTCAAGGAAGTTGGGGCCTATCATATGGCTAGCTTTTTGGAGGCGTTAGAAGGATTGACGCTGAGGTTGTTCACCGGTGTTTTGAAAATGTCACCAGAGGAGATCCAGTTGATGTTGGTTGATGTTAGGAAGGATTTGAAGAATAAGAGTTACCATACTTATTACGACTTGTAGGTTCCCCCCTTTGACGCCCCTTTTAACAGCATTTAGTTAACAAGTATTAGGCACCGTGTCTATGGAAGGAAGCCGGAATGAATATGACTTTTTGCATTTACTGCCTTTATTAACAAACAAAACACCCTATCTCTCCCTCGAACATAAATAATCGAGGAATATTTTGATGACTGATGCGATTTCAGCGACGGAAAACGAATGAACCCTTTTACACCCCAACCTCTTCTACACCACACCACACCACACCACACTACACTACATTAAAAACTCTCCCCAAGACAAATCATCACATTTTTCTCATAAAGCTTTTTATTATCATGAAAAGATCTCGGATTCTTCGTGTACTTGCTTTAGCCATCGTGTATGCTTCTAACTTGATATAGTTTCATTGTAATAGAGAGCCAAAAAAATACATGGTATAATGCCTCCCACTTGTATTACGGGGTGTACCCTTACTTATGCAGCGGTGTAAGGGAGATAACGAGGTAAGGAGGTAAGGAGATAGAAAATTCGTGATTTCGTGTGCGATAAAAAGAAAAGGGTATATATACTCTAACAACCGATAAAGTAAAAAAAAAAACAGGAAAATAATATGGGGGTATATCCTCCGCTTGTATAGACAAATTATTAATTAGCACCGTAAACAGCCAGGATGTATTGGCCGCCAAAGTAGAGAATCCATCCTACACCTCGACTCTTCCAGCCTTGTCTTCCCTTCCATCGTTTTTCTTCCGTTGTGGTAGCGGTTACTGGTTGGGAGGGTTTGATGCCGAAGGTATCCCATGCGACCATTACGTCGGAAACCATAAACATGAATGCGCCTAATAGTCTTTCGGAGAGGAGGCCGCGGGTACCGGCTGCTGAGGCGACCATGGTTGTGATGATGAGTTGGTAGATTATAATGAGTGGTTTCATGTCTGATGGGATCGCCATTTTGGGGATTAACCCACCAGGAGAAGAAGTCGAGGAAGAATGGAGGAGAGGTGTCGATGTAGTTGGGGAGTTGGTTTTAGATCCATCTTTGGGAGTTGATGGGATGGAGATTGATAGGTCGGTAACACCGGAGTCGGAACGGGTATGTCGGGTTCCCTTCCTATAACTCCTAGTTTGCTCGATCGCTGACGGTAACTCTGAAATCTTAAGTTTCGCATCCGCAGCCGTGGTCGGTAATCTCGGTGATCCACTTCGAGCATTCCTCCCCTCACTTCCATCATGGCGAGGAAGTGGAGTATCCTCCCTCCAAGGAACAGGCATCCCACAAAGATCTCCCAAAATAATACAAGTAACAAACACCCCTCCAAATATCTTCCAATCCATGTTACTAACCACATCTCCTTTTACAAACTGTAAGAATGCGCCGATGTATCCAGCATGGTTGATCATAAACGCCAACATTCCGACTTTAAACCATAATGAATCTCCTTCGTGGCCTCCCGATGGGTTGTGATATGATTTATGTGATGGGATGAGACAGAAGTCGCCGATTAGACCAGAGATTAGGGAGAATGTTATCCACCATTTTGCGTTTAGGATTGATGGGAGGAGAGAGGTTGATGGTTCGAGGGAACGCCAGACGAATGCGGTTGAGGCGAGGATTTTGAAGATTGCTGAACCTGGGTAGAAGGTTGTTGATTCGGAGATTATGAGACTAGGGAGGGAGAGGGTTAGGAGGGAGAGTGGTGAGAGGAGGGTGGATAGGATGGCTGGCATGGTTGCGTTGGAAGTGTGTTATTTTGGAACTTCGGTTGGGTCTGTGTCGGAGTCGGGCTGAACTTGAAAGAAATACGGTGATTGTAGTTGGGTTGATTGTTATTGACCCCTCATTGCTCGATGAAGTTTGGAATAGAATTCGAGAGTAAAAAAGATGGAGATCTGGGAAGGAGAATTAAAGAAGGACGGGAGGGTATATATCACTCATGACCCAGTCGGATCTCTGTCTTCCTCCTGTGGCGTGAACGGAAAGAAAAGAAAAAAGGTCACAAGCTCAAAAAGGCGCCTTCATCTAACAAACCGCAAATGTTGGGATGATGTTGGAAATGAAATACCACCCTTCAGTGTCTTGTCTTTCGCAGATGCTGATATAGGGCTAGTCTTTAAAGTATCTGTTTCTGAGAGAGGGAGAGCATTGCCTGACAAGTAACCTTGTTCCCGGCCCATCTAGCTTCCGTTTGATTGCGTCTGCTTGCCTTTGCTTTGCTCGTTAAGTTCATGTATGTACTATGTAACTTTTCAGGCGAGACATTCTGGGCTTTTTTCGACTAAGGGAAAATCTCAGACATACAGCGCAGGTTGTTTGATGTGAGACATTGGGGTGTTTGTTCGGAAACTTGTACTTACTTTGCCTTTTGCTTGGGATGCAAGCGCAAGCCACAGTTCAAAGGTAGTTTAGTCATGCCAGCTTGGTATATTGAGAATACGACATTACTCGCATGCACAGACATGGTACTTGTAATTGTAATTGTGAGATTCACCATTCCCGTCTCTGATTGGTAAGGCGTCTTATGTAAGTCGTCGATGTCTTGCCTTCGAAGTGTCTGCGTTGCGAAGATCAAGACCGTGTTGAGGATCCACGTGAATCTGAGACACCCGGCGGATCTAGCCTGTTTTCGGCAAGACGTGACACCGTCGATCTGAGACATTTTTCTTCTTTCGAACAGCCGAGCTTTTGTTTGAAGTGGAGTCCTTTGCTGGGAGGAGAGACATTCCTTTGCTTCTGGTTCTTTGGAATTGTGGAGCAGGGCTGCATATAAAACATGTTGGGCCCATTTTCAAAACATTGCAGTGCACTCAAAGACAATACTAATTTTGTGGAGACAGTTTGTATGTATGCTGCAGAACGGACTATTATTCCTATTTCTATAGCTTTGTTTGTGGGGAGCTCTGGAGAGGTGTTATGATTCGAGACTCAGGTGCTTTTTTTTCCGCATGCTTTGCTTGTTGCAAATTTAACTGTTGGAATAACTGTCGACAACGCAGATTCGGAGCTTCATTCCGTCCTTACTGGGCTTTTGGGGTCGCAATCCTCGGCAATATGCGAAGCATGTGTCAGCCACATCTTTTAGTTCTCCCAGTAGAAGAAGTTGTGACAGTATCGGTAGCATGTCAGCCGTTGGTACGTATCGATATCGCTTCGTATCGTACAAATCCTCCACAATTGGCTCGTAAATACGGAGTATTACCCGAATTGAAAAAGCCATCCTAAGATCACAAGCCTATCAAATGCCGGTGCCGTATCCTACTCGATACGGGGAATACAAGCAACCTACCCTGCTGGTTTCCGACGCGAGGGCTGGAGTCTACGCTTTAAGTATACTAAGGATTTCGCATATTCCGACTCCCAAAAAAGCTTTTTTTTTTTTTTTTTTTTTTTTTTACTTCTATGAGTGGTTCGAATTGTTCCTTCCCTGTATGATGACGATTTTTGGCTAAGGGCCGTGCTTTACCGTTTTGACTGACATGGGTTCGCTTGCCGTCTTTTGATCGAGAATCTGAGACATTGCTGCTTAGTTGATTTTTCTGCCCCCTCCCCTTTCGACTTAAAGTGTTATTCGGTGGAAATTAGGCATATCTATTGGGTGGAATTGGACTTGCAGTCGGAATTCAAATGCAAAGGGTGCATATGGCTAGCGCGAGGATATTGTGCTTCTGCATACAGGCTGTGAATTGAGTCTCGATTTAGGAGCTTTAGAGGGCACAGCTCAAGCAAGGCCAAAGTGGAGCTACGCCGTTGTGACGCGAAATACGCCAGCTTACGGATGATTTGTTTCCTTTTAATTGGTATGCTGATAGGAGTAAGGGATTAAAACGGCTTGAATGGAGCTGAGACTAAACTAAGTGCTTCAGCGGCTTTTGGTCCCTGGGTTTTTCCGGTAAGCTGAGCTTGTGTATCAAATCTGTAACCCTCAGGCCCGGACAGTTGCATAAGTCCAATCAAACCTTTAGAGAAATTATGTAGATTACGACGAAAGCGTTCCAGGGCGGTAGTATAACGCTGCACCTCATCTGCCGCTGTCTCAATTCGTCTTTTTTTCAGCCTTAAATCCTTTCAATGGGGCGATAACATAATCTTTTACTCCAGAGATATCTCCTTTGAGCCCCAATTACCTCACATAACACCAATCTACTCCGTCGTGGCGCTTCAAGACATCGACACCGATACATCAAGACATGCATAAAACAATTCTAGACATCGGTAGACTGACTATCGACCGACATGATATTAATCCCTCACCCCGCCGTTCCATTCCACCGCGAATGGCGCTCGCTTGTCGTTAAACTTACATTACCCATTCCACGGGTTCACACGAGCCGTGCGCACTTTAGACTTATTGGTGTCTCACCCTCTCTTCCTGTTAATGCTTTTCCGAGACATGCATTACGCTGCAGTGTCTCACCTTGGAGACTTACATACAGGAGAGACATTATATTGCTGTGGTATGTTATGTTATTTGGGCTTTACTACACATACTGAGGCTATGGATGATTAGGACGATCTGTGCTTCTTGGATGAGACATGATCGATTGTGGTATGTATGCATATATAGCCTCGTGCCGGGGTAACATTCCGTGAACCGATGGTTTAGACGGGATCGGTTGTATATGTTCTAAGCCGAGACATGATTGATTCTTGAGATCTTACGGGATAGGTTTGTCTTGTGTCTAGGCCTCTGATGGGATGGGCAGTGAACGGTATTTGAGGGGTCGGTATATGCCGCCGATAGATCGATGGTTACCGATGTGGTCTTGGGAAGAGACGAGAGGATAGTAGTAAGAGATACGAGTATAATGCTGGTTATACGTTAATAAATTCCCTCTTCCATAGCAAGAACATCGACAGCTGACAACAAATTGTACTGGTATATCTTGATCCCAGCAAAAAGATTTTGAAGTCGAAGCTCTGGCCATAGCCATGCACAGAGCGATTTGGATCTGAAGACTAAGAACCGTTTCCAGGCTATAGGAGCCCAAGTGGATATCCTCTCTGAATTCTCCTCTGGTGGTATTCGAAGACGCACCGGGTTTGGTCACTTGACGAATGGCTGATGTGCAATGAACTCCGGCATTTTATTCCCGGATCCCCATGAGCATTGACCATAATACGAGTTCGCCTGTTCCTCGAAAGCCTGGATCTGCATGTCCTCCATGGCCAAGGCCATTGCGCAATTGCCTCTCATGTGCTACCAAGCCAAGTACTAAAACCCAGGAGACAGCAAAAGTAGGGATGTTATCGTTGTAGCACCTTGTGGCGCCTATTGGCTTTATTTCTAGCTATCTATTACCCCCGCGAGATTGCGATATCGTACAATTACCTTTGTCAATTGCTGTATCACTAGACGGACTAAACACGTCGCGATGTTGGACATTAGCTTCATTAATTTCGGGGTCAACAGTGATGAAGTCTCTATATAGATGCGTCGATGCCCGACATGCAACAGGCCTCTTCGGAACTTGGAACTCATGAAGTGGGGACCAGGTAGGCGCCTTGTCGATAATGGTTATACACATGAAAAGCATACGCGTATACACGTATGGCTAAACTAGAAATCGATGCCTGGAGTGGTTTAACGTTTCTGTTGATCAATGATATAACCCCTGGGCTTTGCAATTTGGTCACTAAAGCCGAGCTCAATGAACTGAACCCAGTCCCTGATATCGATATGTCCAGGGACTCTCAAAGTTTGAAACGGTAAGACCGGGGGCTCTTGTGACCTGGCCTGGGAACTTCCGCGTCGCGTCCTTATATGAGCTCATATTTCAAGCATCGAATTCCACGAAATTCGGGCGCGCCAAGACAGCTTCGTCCGGTCCCACTCGTTCTCGACTGGGTCTAGCCTGGTTCGACAATGACGCCTCATGATCAACGCGCAAGGGAACGAGGAACGCTCGTCAAGTGGCGGGGTAGAGTATATCAGGTCACGCAGCAAGTTTTGTGAGGGGAAAGTGTTACTTGGTGGAGACTGTCAAAAGAGTAAACACTCTAGCTACAGCTGCGCAGTAGATGCATTGTAAAAACGAAATCATTGAATTACACCAAACCAGAACCCCCAAACACCTACCCCTCCAACCCTTCGTTAAGTGTCATTGCCCAAAGAATCCGTGATGTGGTTGCTTAAAACCCTTCAATTCCTAGTTCCTCGGCAAGTATGGAAGCCGCTTTCTCTCCCACTAACAGCGCGGTCGAGTAGGTGTTGCCGGAGACATTCGATGGCATGATTGATAGATCTATTTGAGTTCTTCGTTAGATGTATGCGCAGTGAGAGAAATTTAGTAGTAGGAAGGTAATAACTGCTTACCGGCAACCTTCAACCCCTCGATACCATAGACGTTCAACTTGCCATCCACCACACCACCATCCTCAAGTGGCTTCATGGCGCAGGTGCCACAGCTGTGCCACGTTGTCGCCACTACGTCCCTAATAAAATGCTTGATAGCCTCATCATCCTCTGGATCATACTCCGTCACGGCTCCATTAGCGGTAGGATAGTCCCATCTGCTACCTTTGCTACCTTCCCTAAACTTCGGTCCCAAAAGGACGCTCTCAGCTCCTCCAACAAATGATTTCATCCGACGAACGATCTCGCGGTTGCGTTTATACCCGAGGACAAGAGCTTCAAGATCCCAATCGTTACTGAGGATTCCACAATCGAAGTCCGGTTTGTCATTTACGGACGGAGAGGTGATGTGGATGCTGCCCCTACCATAGGGATAGGAGAGGAAGATGGCGGCGGTCATATATTGTGTTACCGGGAGCATAGAGTGGTCGCCAACATGTCCTGGGCCGAAAACGGTAACCATGAGTGGACGTTCAGGACGGGATTCGTAGTCTCTCTTCCAGAGTTCTCTGAATGATTCTGGGGTAGTCGCTAGTTCTGTCTCAGTTGGGCGGAATTTGCCGGCAACGTCCATAGCATTCCAAGCGATTCGCTTTGAGCCATCCTCTTTGGAGAATTCTTCGACTTCAGCCATAAAGTCGCGACGCCCGTCGAGGAAGGGGTCAAAGGACTCATGTTCCGGTAAATTGGAGTTATAGGCTGTGAGGAAGAGGTTGTGGTCCATGTAGTTCGTCCCGACGCCAGGAACCTCAGAGACTACAGGGATCCCGACTTTGTCAAGAACAGCCTTGGAACCGATACCCGAGCGTTCGAGAATGCAGGGCGTGCTTAATGCGCCCGAAGATAGGACGACATATTTGCGCGCCTTGACTACTTTCGGAGCGTCGAGGACTTCGGTCCCCGGGATGGCGGTTTGAGTGTCCAAGTTTGGAGCGTACTCAACGCCCACAGCGCGGCCGTTCGAGGTGAGCACCTTGACGACTTTGTGCTCAGTGAGAGCTTGGAGGCCGGTACGGTTCGATTCGAGTATCGGGTGGAGGAGAGAATGGGCCGCATCTTGACGACGACCAGTCGTAGGATGAATCCATTTGGGCCATTTCTAAATCCAATGTTAACGTACGTGTAGGCAAGAGTACGTCCGGTGGGGAAGGTGCGCTTACCTGCATGCCATTGGCTTCACTAAGGTTGTTTGCATCGGGAACTTCCTTGAGCCCTGTTTCGGCGGCGGCGCGGACGCAGTCGTCTTGGAAGTTCTTTGATACATATCCACCGTCGGAAACGTGGAAGGGGCCTTCGTAACCGTGGACAGCCTTATTGATGCCAGGGTCCGTGCGGTGGAATGTTTCCGTCTACAGATACTATCAGTACGAGACCGTATTGGATTCTGGGGTCGAGAGTGTGGTTATACCTTCTGTAACAACGGAAGCAAGTCTTTCTGCGTCCATCCCTCAGTCTTCCAGTCGTCGTAGTCAATTCCTTGACCGCGTGTGTACATCATAAAATTGATACTCGAACCGCCGCCTAGACAGCCTCCAACTGGGACGATAGCTTCTCGGTTATTAAGCTTTTCGCTTTTATTCGCCAAATGGAAGGTAGCGGTTTTGGACCCCGGTACAAGATTGGTAAGGTACATGGCGGGGTGGATGACGTTTGGGACATCCTTATTGTTGATACCGGCCTCAATGACGAGGATGGAGAGTGACGGGTCGGCGGCGGCAAGGCGTCCGGCGAGGGTACAGCCAGCAGCTCCTCCTGTGCAATTGTCAGCGTACTTTCCCTTCAGGTAGTAGGAAGTAAAGCATACCTCCGGCGACAATGATGTCGACCTCGTCCGGGATGTTGGTGGAATTGTTCGATATGTTTGACATTTTGACTAGGAAGAAAAGAAGCCTAGGTCGCAATTGTCACAATCTGCCCTCAATGTTGCTCGCGAAAACAATATATATACTCGTAGCTACTGTGGAATGTATTTCTGGAAGATTGGTATCAAAACCTCAAATGGAAAAAGGGACCGGTATATATAGCTCCAACCAGTTAGTATCCCGTAGATAGCCCCACCCCTTGCGTCCTAGTTACGACGGACATCCACACCTGATATCCCATCATTGACATGTTAAGCTATAGTGACAGCACCTGCATCTATTTTTTCTGCAGCTCAAAAAAAACTTTGACCTCGTATTATGTTCCAGCTTCTTGATTAATATCCCGCCTTCGCATGCTCTTGTTCCACAGCAGGGTGCACTGGAAAGATGCGTTCCAGCCGAATCAGCGCTAGACAAGAGGCCGACTACTTAACCGGTCGATCGAAATCGCGAATCAGCTTATATAAAACATAAGCTGATAGAATAGAAATGATCGCTAGATGCGGAGGTCCTTCCCCGCAAACGGGACCATCCATAACCCCCGGAAATAAGAGCACGAATTTCGACGTCGGTTGAACTTTCTTCGGTGGCGTCCGGCCATCGCTGTTGTTGACATCATGTTGGATTGGCGAAGGAAAAACCCAGCCTCACTTTGCGGGGGCGTTGTTGGATTCTGGGCCTAGTCTGGATCTAAAAGATCTTGGGTCCGCAAGGGGCGGTAACTACCGTGCAGCTGGCCGGTCCAATGAGAGGACATGAGGGAGCCGGAAGGCTTGCCGCCGAGAACCATTGTGCGTTCAGTTTGTGTACACGTGCTCCGTTATGCGAGCCGTCCATGCATCAGGATCGAGCCCTCAAGACTCGGGTTAGCATCTAGATCATCTTTCATTATAATTTGTGTTGCTCGCATTGTCCGAATGAGAGTTTTCTACTCCAACGTTACTGGCTATGCGGTGGAGAAAGACGCGGAAACCTCCTGTTCGTGGAGGGTGGCTGACTTGGTAGCTCCATCGTCGAGGTACGAAAAAAACTCTCTTTCACAGCTTGATAAGATATTACGGTTATTACATTAAGAGTGAAACCCTGGCGATAGTTATGGCGAGGAGCGTTGAACTTGGACATGGTACCCCACTTTGAAGGACCCTGGATAATCCGTTACGGCTAGTGCGGAGTATTCTTGACCTGCCAAGCTCAAGGGTTGTTAACTGATCAGGACCTCGCAGCCGTTAGTAGAATTTTGTTCTGGTCGCTGGGACTTGATCCGGACTTTCGGGGTAATACGGATCTAAGTCTGCACGTCGGAGATGTCGGCTTGATGAGTGATCTTGCAGCTGTCAAATATATGGTTCAGGCAATTGCAGCTGTTTACGTATTAGCTACTAATTCTCCGACAAATTTGGTCAGCGGGTTGTAAATTTTTAGTCTTTTAATCAGAGAGCGAATCAGCTCGATCGCGCTGTTGCGGGAGCCGAGGTTCGTAAAGATACTGGGAGGTGCGCTCTAAGATGCAAAGACGTCAATTGGCCAAAGAATGTTGATAGCGAATATGATGGTTATATCACTCTATCTATATTTGCGCAGCTACAATATCGAAACGTTAAAACGAAAACCCCAACCGGACCTTTGCTTCTTTAGGTCTGGTTTACGAGACCAATTAGACCACCGCTTTAGTGCGCTAGTGGCGAATGGCATAGGTCGAGAGAGTGACAGGAACTTTAGGCAGGAACACCGCTAGCCTTATGACATCTCGAGGTCATATATATGATGACAGTCACTAGGATTACACTCCCAGCTCTGAACCAATCCGTCGTAGTAAGACCAATTCAGCAGTTCGGGTCGTGGGGGCTGTTGACCTAGCTTCTCGGCCAAACCAAAAGCCACCCCCGCGTCCTTCGAGCTCTCTTCGCTATCAGCTTTAAGGCTGTTGCTATAGGCGAAGAAGAGTTTGTAACATATCCGGGCACGATTCTTTGTAATCCATATATTTTCCATGTCGTCGCCAGTTGAGTACTTCTCCAACGCAAGCTCTAGAAATTGTCTTGGTTTTAGGGCGGAGTTAGTCAATCCCACGTGAATTATTTTAACAAATTTAAGCCTCAAGTCGTTTATAATAGTATTAAGCTTGAGGTTTTTAGGGTGGGTGTCGTGATGGGTCAGCTTACATGGCGGTAGTCCATTCTCTTATTTGAATAAATATATGTCCTAATTGGGCTTGGATGGAACCAATCCATGGATGTCTGTCTCCATAACAATCTTGAAGATATCGTAGTGCAGTTTGATACGCATTTAAAGCATGGAACCATTTGCCCGATTCGCTAAGGGCGTTTCCCCTCAAAAACATTGCCCGCCCGCTGAATGTAGTGTTAACGCTATATATTCACACTCGTTTGCGGGGGAAAAACTCGTATATATTCGCGAAGAGACTTACTAAATGCACCTTCTGGGGTTGGGCAGGCCATCAAACTCGGCATAATCTGAGTAATCTTCAAGATAATCTATTATGCCGGATGAAAAGTCCGCTCTTTCATCAGAACAGTTGCTATGTCGATCTCGCAAAGACATTTCTTGTCCGTGAGGTTTTGAGGAACGATCATATTTTCTACCACGAAATCCGGAAATTTCGAAAAAGGGTCAATTAGCGAGACCATTCGCACATACGTACACATCAATAGGAGGATCTTGTAGGTAACTATACACACACTCGAAAGATATCATTTACCCATGCTGTTAGGATGACCCTGAAGTTTGTTCACATGTTCCCCCACCTTAAAATAAGCAAAACGTGAAGCTTTGTAGAATCTAAGGGCAGATAGGTATTGTTTGAGTCTGAGGTGCTCGCGGGCTGTGAAGTGCATAGACTCCATGAGCTCTTGATAGCTACGAAATTGATGAACGAGTGGCTTTGTTGCAATGTCAAGAACTCACAGCCGTCATCAGACCAAGTCTAACATTTTATTGTGTTGTATGTGGTAATTTGCAGTATTTCCTGTTACGGCAAATATTGACAAGGGTGTGCTGAGGCTAATGCTAAAGAGGAAATCAGGCTTCCGGACAAGGGATAGGGTGTTACATAACCCCTGAGTGGGCTTGGACGACCTGGAACGCGAACAAAACTGTGACGGATGACGCCAGCTCGATGCTTCATGGCAATTGACCAGTCACATCGAGATTCGGATTCGATTTCTTGAGCTCAGGCCGCTAGTTAGTCGATGCTCACCAGATAGCAGCACGGAAGGACAATTTGATAATATTCCGATCTTGCTCGTGTTAGTTAATTGTTTGTACTTGCGCTTCACCCATTTGGATGCCCACAAAGACCTCATGCAAGCCATTGAGATTGATATTCGATAAACCTCGCGGAACAAGATATCACGTCTCGGCAGCTTAGCAATCCCATATCGGCAAATTTGATGCCTCCAGAAGGCGTTGAAATGTGGGGATATAGGCGGGTTTAAGGTATGCCCAGGCGGGTTAACCGACGACAAGCCAACATGGAATCTCGACTCTTATTTAACCTCACCATGCTCCCAGCATCTCCTAACGTTATGTCAATATTTGACCTGCGAGCATCTTCAAATTCCGATGTTGATTTTGCCCCTACATCCCTCTGGATCGTCAAGGAAGGGAGGCGGGTTGACGTAGGTGCGTGATATTGTCCGTCTGGGCGCGCCAAGTGTGCCAATGGTGCGACAGAATGTCTGAACGTGAGGACACCCCAAACGCTGGAGAATCTAAAACGGTGAAACTTGACGCTTGACTTCCGTTAATGGTCTGCGAGGAGGGCACTGCTGCCGACGGGGCGATGTGATGGAAAAATATCGCATATATATTTAAGCCCGCCAACGTCTTCGTGCATCGCTTTTCCCTTCTCTCTCTTCGCTAGCCTTCCCGATCAGCTTGAGCTAGCTCAGCACGTTAACGACAAGAGGTCCACTACTCCATAACTATTTAATATAAGTATCTGCGCAGGTACTTCGAATATAAAAGGAAGAAAAAAGTCAATTGAAGATTCTATTGCAGCGCAATGGCGTCCAAGTACATCACCTCGCTTCTTGCGCTGGCCGCCACCGCCTTCTCCCAAACGCCATCGGGGTTCGTACCCAAGGCCGACGAGTGGTTCCCGATGACATACGACGAATCAGCCAATCCCAAGTTCTTCGTCAATGGTGGGCTCTTCGATAAGAATTGTAAGTACAAGTAACGTCCCGGAACCTGAGTATATGAAGTTCTAGACTAACGACTTCTGTAGCCGTCCAAGGCATTCCTTCAGTATACATCCCGGACAGCCCATCATTCACCGGCCAAACCTTCGTAGTCTTGATGGTCGATCCGGATGCCCCATCTCCTTCCAATAATTCCCTGGGTCAGATCCTCCACTGGATGCAACCAGGTGTCAAAATTCCCCTAAACACCCAGAAAGTAAAATCTCCAGAAGGCAAAGATCTTCTAAAACTAGATACTACTTCTACAAATGCTATAGTCCCGTACCGCGGCCCAGCTCCACCAAGTCAGGACCCCCACCGCTACATCTTCATGCTCTTCCTTCAACCTGAAAGTACTTTCTCCCTCCCTGCTGGTTTCGAAAAATACCAAGGTGGAAACGACCGTCGCAAGTTCAGCGCCGAGGAGTTCGTCAAAGCCGCGGGTTTACAGGATCCAGTTCTTGGAACATACTTTCTGTCCGGGAAGAACACGGTGGGTGATGGGAGCCGAGTCATTCAAGACTTCAGTGGCAGTACTGGGAGTGGCACTAATAATGGGACGGCCACTAGCTCGGCGACGGGACCCGGAGCAACAAGCGCCCCCGGAACGCCGACTAATAATAATGGAACCGTGGTATTCCCAACCCCGACACCGACGCAGACGAAGAACAACGCCGGTGTGATGAGGAGTAGTTCATTGGGACTTGTATGTGCTTTGGCTTTTGGCTTTTTGGTTTTGTCTTAATAGAGCATAGATTGCATTGGCTTCCTGGGTATAAGGGGTTATTATTGGCATGTTTGTATTTATATGGGATGGATGGAAAAGCACCCTTTGATTCAATAAAGCATTTTAGCGTTAATGTTTACAAAATGAATGCTAATGGTAGTCCGAAACGGCATTGTGGCGGAGAAATAGATGGTGTTAATGAATGTTTTATTTCTTCGAGTTTGTGCACGCACAATTGTACAAAAATGGTTTATACTCAAGATGCCTATAGTATTTAAACTGAACGATGAAGGTCATGGTGTTCGAGTGCTCCGAGTCGTATAATAAGGGACGTTCACCATGGTCTCGGTTGTTCTGCAGGCTTTGGGCTACCTAGGAAACCCTGTCAGTTGTTTATAGGATCATTTATGGTTTATCCGTGGATAGGAATTGTTACGGTAGACATTCCCTCCCGATCCCGATGATCGTGCCTTTGTAGCTATATCTTCGCATATATTGTCTGCTTAACGCCATGTCATAACCCAACTGGACATGCGGATACAACCGGGAACTATGACTTCAGCGCCCGCACCATAATACATTAAATTGGTCCGAAGTCGTTGGCTTCAAATATTTTATCTTACCTTCGTCGCTACTTCGCAAGTCTATCATCTCTATACTACTCACGATGGCCTCCCAATCATCCACCGAAACGACTCCCTCGACCCAACCCTCCATTTCCTCTACCCCAGAAATCACAAAAGGAAAACTGAAAAAGTCACATACCAAACGTCGTCCTAGAATATCCCGAAGGTTCTACATCACGATTCGAAATATCAGTCTAATATTCTTCATTATCTTTCCAATGGCTCATATGGCTTCCTGGGCGTTGACTATTTGGATGCTTGGAAGAGGGGCAGATAAACGTAGCAACTCCCTTCCTATGCTACTATGATACCTATAAGCTTATGATATGCTAATAATTATCGTCTCCTAGTTGCCGCATCGCTGGGTACCACAAAGCCCTTCGATGATATAGCTTTTCGGAATACAATGAGAGACGTGATAGTCTCCGGTGCGAGGGGTTGGAGGATTAACGTCATTATGCTGTCACTTGGTATGCGGCCATCATATCCTTCAATTAATACCCTGTGTTTTACTTACATGACATGGTTAGAAACTGCGTGCGCAATTATTGGTGGTTTTTTTCTTATCAGAGGGTTGAGACGAGCAAGGAGGCTGATTATTGAGGTTGAGGACCAGAAGGATTTGGAGGGACAGGGTGGGCAAGAGGCAGATAAAGGCAAGCCAGCGGTATTGTGAGGCTGACTATTAGTACTGCCTGGTATGCTTTACGAGTAATGAAGCGCTGGCATTGTGTAATTCGGATTAATGAACAGGTTGGCGGTGTATCCCCAGACCCAGCACGTTTGGGTGCATTCGTAAGAACTATTGCCTTCTAGAGCATGTACGCACAAGCCCGTTAGTCACTTCCCTCGAGCTCTGGCGCTCTCTAGAATCCTAGGAGCTCCGCTGTGCTTGCCCCCGCGCCCATGACGCCCCGAGAGATCGACTGAGGGGCCTGGTATTGCAACTATTGCTGTTCGCACATTTATGAGAGCACGAGATTCATATACCAACAACTCTTTATTTTTAGCTTACTTGGTGGGCCATGGGGTTTTAGAATTGCCATTTTTAGGGATTGTTTCTTGGAAAGTTGCAAGTGGGAGATTTTTGAAGCCTAACTTAGTCGGAAAAGCACCATGGTTTAGTGTAAATACCTTACGAGTTGAGTTACAATCAGCCAGTTGGCTTAGTAGAGGTCACGTTGGCAATGTTAATAAAGTTAACTTGGTAGTGTGTTTTAGCCAGTCTCCGAGCATCGTTTCCGAATTTTGGAGTTTTAGAACCAATAATCTAATCAATCTACTAGGGAAGCGGTGGCATTAACCAAAGGGATCCAGGTGTATCTAGGTGTCGGATGCATCCATCTAGATATCTGGGCTGAGTTAAGCAAAGGCTGAAGGTAGCGTGGAATTGAACTCATGAAACGTTCGAGACGCCTGGCACTAACCAACCAACTGTCAATTTACCAAAGACACAGTTAAAATTTTGAACCCTCGTCTCAAATCAGAGGCTTTAAACGTAGTTATACGGCGTTACAGCCCAACATCTGAATGTAATGATTGCCGCGCGTGTAGTATAATTATAAACATGCGATGCAGCGACTGATCGAACGTCAATCGTAACTTGCATGTATGATATTTATAGATTCACCAACATGCCACATCCTACGGGCCTAGGCCCTATAGCAGCCTGGTGTCGTCGTAATTTGTTTTCACGCCATAAATTTAAGCTCGAGAATGGGAATACATAAACTAGGGGCACCTCAGCATTCCGTATGCCTTCTAGCACATATAAATCAATATCGATCACAGTTAAGCGCACCACATCTCTCCAAGTCTGCGTCTCCGCATAGACACTGAATGCAACCTTTTGTTATGCCAAGTGTTGCTGTGTTATAGATCTGGGAAAAATGCTGCGCCGAGATTTTCACATACACTCTCTTCTATTCAGCATACTCTTAGTCAGTCTTACATGGGTAAACAAATCGTTATGCATAGAAGAAGACTTGGGGAATCTGCGTCCGCACTATATCGAACGAGGGGTCGGTATCAACGGAACTTTATTGCTCGCCAATGGTAGCGTTACCACCGTATTGAATGAGACCGAATCAAAACCTTCAAACCGGAGTAGTAAGTACACTATAATTTACGGTTTTAGTCCTATTAGCCCCTACATATAATCGAATCTGGGTGCTTTGGAACGCGATCTATATCTAACTGTAATCAAAAATTCGGGTGTATATAGCTGAGAAAGATCCAAACCGGCGTAGGCGGCACGCCCGTACCACTCAATTTCCAAACCCACGGGGTTTCGACATCAACACCACATATCTCGAGGTCCCGGTAGAGTACGACCCGGTGGCCGGTTGGTACGCGTGGTTTCGAGTTGGGCCAAATCCTGCGACAAGTGCGGAATCCGCCGTTGAGTACAAGCTTGGGATCGATTTAAGGGGACATTTGACGTGAGTTTTAGTCATCTATATATCCCGGTTTCATGTTTGAATGGCGTCCCCAGTGCCGTATAGCCGTAAATATATATATCATGGAACATCGTACAACCGTGCGATGCAATGAGCGTACATGCACGGCGATATCTTACGAGGCCGAAGGTACCTATAGGCCTAGAAGCACTTTGATCTCAAGAAAACGATACCAGAGCGCGGATCTCATATTTAATATTGATAGCCCGAAATGACGCCCTAAGGGTGAACTGCAATTTGGATAATTAATTATTGCTAACACACGAATTAAATTATTTCCATCTGTTTTTTTTCTTGTACAGATTCCTAACATCGATAGAACAACCAATTTCCCAACAAACTAATCCTAAAACCGGAATACCGCACCCGCTTGCAAGTGTATATTCAAATGAGTGGAATGTCGATTTTGGTGTGACCCGCAACGCGCCCACAGAACTCTTTACGGTGCCGTATTTCGACGAGAACCAGCGGTTTATAGAGGGCCGGGAAGACAGAGACCTGCCTTTGTATCAAGGTTTCTCCGCCGGCCGGAACCAACTCTCTACAGATAACATAACCATACTCTCGCAGGCTATGGTCTTAATTTCAAACCAAAACGCTAAAGATGATTTCGACGGAATATTTGGATTGGGACCAATATATAAAGGCGGACCCGGACGGATTAGTAATTCAAGCTGGTTGTGTGAGTCCCTACCCACCTGGGTCTGGTTATCAAACTCTAAAGCTACGGACTGACGAGAAAATAACTGTATATCCCACAGGGGAATGGAATGGTGACGGATCGTTTGGGGTTTCTTTCGCTAGCCAATCAAAGGCGCACTTACAACTTGGGGTCAGCGGGCTGCAAGGTGACCCTAGAAGCTATGATCAAGACTTCTGGTGGTTTAAGATAGTGTGGGGCAATCAGCCCGACACCCGATACCTGGCTCTGACCGGCGTCCGTATTGGTGACCAAGTTCTTCAAGTATCTGACGCCGATTGGAGGCGTTGGGAAGCCTATTGGTGGACCGAGACCCAGAGATTGGAAAGCTACAACCTGACCGAAGCCAATTCATTTATTTCTAAAGACTTCCTTGGGCAGAAAATAGAGACTATATCCAATGCTATACATTTGGATAGCATTTCCATATGGTCTCGGCTACATCCACTGATAGTTTGGAAGCTGTATGGCGAACTAAAGGAAGCCATCTATACCAATAGTACATGGTATCTGCCTTGTTCTTTTGATTATTCCAAATTTCCGAGGGTTGAGGTAGTAATCGAAGATAATACCGGCTCTTTCCGCTCTTTCAAGATCGTTGACCGAAGATCGTTTTTGAATCTACGATACAGGCATAAACAAGATGGTACGCCTTAGATCTCTTACGACTGACTTTAAGCCCCTTACGTTTTACGAACGCTAATATTTGAAACTCTGCTCAGAAGGACTTTGCGCTGGCACAATCCAGAGTATTTGCGCAGGATGCGTCCACCTAAACCGGTATAAATATACGGATCCGTATCCACTTGGGGACGCAGTCAACCAAACCGAAGCCTTTGGGGTTCTAGGCCGTTCTTTTATTCAACAGCATTATTTCCTGTTTAAATTTTTCCCGGGTGCTGGAAAAGGAAAGCCTACACAGTTACTCGGGATCGGAATGCTTAATGACACAATGCGGGATGGTTATGAACCCGAGGATACATAAATGGCTACCTGGGCGCCCCGGGCACGAGATAAGTCTGCTAATACGCTCTATTGTTTGTATTATAGTAGTACTCGTCGGTCTGTAGATGCGCACGGGCCTTCGCTAGATCTAGAACTGTGTTACTCCACCAAAAACGTTAGAGCGGTTTACTCTGTTGAGTTTGTTAGAATTCTGTTTTCACCGCTATTGGCAATTTCGGCGTATCTATACATAATTATACAAGGGTCGAGATTTTAAGCTTAATGGAATTATAAACGATCCCAGTTCATTTTCGTAAAAGACGGATATGGTTTGGAAGAGAGATTAGTTCGGCGCCTGATCAACCGTCGACATCGTCGAATCGGGCTAGATTATCTTGGTTATAAGATTTGGCCGCATAAACCAGTTTCGGGTTTAACTTCATATATATCTATCGAGAAATGGCCATAAATCTGAGCGATATATTCAAACCAAGTTTCAATATTTCTACTTTATTCGGTATGGTTTCGGAGCTGTAATCTTGGCACCCAAGGGAGGCTATCTGGGTCCTGAGGTCATCACCTGGGTGTTCCATTAGGTATTCACAACTTCGTACACCTCGGCCTTAGGAACACCAATAAGACACTTGCAATGTGTGCTCAAGGATATTCTATTACAGAGGTTGGTAAGTCATGGGCTGTGTCTGCGTATATTTTAGTCCAAGTTGGAGGAGTAAAGGGGTTCTACTCGTCGATTTAACACCGTGACAAAGCCTCCAGAGTAGGATACCACAGCCGCAATCCAGTCACTGTTACAGTAGTAAGGACGTGGAATGAAGACCGTAGCGGTGAGGTTATGTGGTAACGCCTTGTTATACGTTGCGTTGTAGAAGGTTAACGTACTAACATCCAGGGTTTCCATGGCCGCCGGCCGCTGCTGGTAAAGTAGCGTTAGGATGGCATGTTGGGACAGCGAGGCTCTTGTAAGCCTTTAAGCCATTTCCTTGGTAGTGGGTGCGCGAAAAATAGTAACTTAAGGGGTAACTTAGCAGCTACTAGGGTTCCAACGTTCTCCAACCTGTGTATGTGCATGTATTCTGTGTGCATTTTCAAGACTCTAACTGCCAACATGCAACTCTATAACCGGCACAAAATTGGTCTGAGCCACTTGATACTCCAACTTGACAAGTATTTAAGTTTCAAGCTGCGCCTCGGACGTTACAACCAGTCAAGTTTCATAGTAGGTAATTGAATCAAACCTACAAAATACATGATCGCGCCGTAGCATATATATATATATAGAATACCTGGCAGTATGCTAGCGTTCAAACGTAGGGCGCTGGTCGGACAATTGCCTCCCAAACCTAATTGTGGATATACCTTTCCTGTGCCTGTTAATCTATAAACCCGTAGCCTCAGCTACATCTGCGAGATGACTTGGGGCCAACCGGGCTTAAGCTTTCGTAACCTGAGTCTCTTTGTTATTCTTCTATTTATCTTTAATTCCCTTACCTGGCTTGTGTGCTCACAGTACTGGGCACCAACAACCGTTCTGCCACGATACATACACCCAAGATGGATACCGACATTAAATCTCGACGATTTCGAGCCCTTCGATGGGGGATATAAGCTTAAATCCACAGTGACAACCGTCCCAAGTGCAGATAATGCCACTACAGCGACACTAGATTCAACAACAACCATTAGAACTACATCTCTGCCATCTAAAAGCAGCACTTCCGGTACCATGACGGCCTCGAGGACGACTATTATCAAGACTAAGACCACCGCAAAGCCCCCGAGGATGGAAAAGCCGACGGATCTTACCGGAGTTGGTAAGTTGGGTAGTCCCGTCATTTAATACTAGCTTAATTGAGCTGTTATCTCGAACTGCTAGTATTCCTGAACATCCTCAGGATTCGGTTCTTATATCCATACGTATATTAGGGTATCGATTTAGTTATCCAGCTACTAAGTATCCCAGCTATAGTTCCATATTATGAGAGGCATTCCCGACATGCTGTATACGATGAAGAGAAGGGCCATGTCAATGTCCCTGCTTTCTATGATTCAGAGCTAGGATGGTACTCGTGGTTTAGGATAGGAAAGAATCCAGCAAGAAATATAGATGCGGAACTGGAATGGAAGCTAGGGATAGACACATTCGATGAGAAATCGTAAGTTTTGTGGTTCCTATTTATAACCAAGCCCAAAATCCTGGTTAAGGATTCATCCAACGTCGGGTCATACTGCATGATTTATATACAATATCCTGTTCTGTGAGGTCAGTCGATACGTATATTCAAGGGCCCACTGTACAGCTGTCGGCACGTCAGAAATTTCTTGCGTACTTTAAGCTATTCTCCATTGACCCCTAGGTTTCGCAAGACTGCACTGCAGCCGAAACGCTCAATCATACATCTACTTATCGAAACACTCGATTGCTGTCTCTAAACCTCCCCAAAAAACACTCCTTTCCAGCTGTGGCAATAAGAATACGTACCACCTTCTCGAGAAGTATTAATTCAAAATATGGGACTCCAACCCTAATATGGCTTTGTACGCAGTTATATCACGTCCATATACCAAGATCAGAGCCAGCATTATGACCCGAAGACTCAGAGGCCACACCCGCTCGCTAGTCCATACAGTGAAAACTGGAATGATAGCTTGCTTTATACTAGTTGGAATGATGCTGCACCCAATAAGGGGCGTAATTACCACAAACGGTATATTATGGAAAGCCAGCAGTACTTAGAGAACGCTGATGAAGAGGTCCTCCCTGTTTATTCTGTCACAGAATGGAGATCAAATGTTCTCTCAGCCGATAATATTACGCTGGATGTTCGTTTCTTTTCGTTCCTAGTATATCAAAGACACAGAGACAGCTTTGACGGTTCTCTCGGATTAGCTAGGGTTAAGGCAGAAGAATGTAAGCCTCTATAGACTATAGCTTGATGGCCCCCCGAGGTCCAGACTTAACTTTGCGAAATCTCTGGAATATTAGAAGGCTAACTCTAAGCTTAGATGTATTTCAGAGAAGCCGGGGCGTGGACGATATCGATGTAAAGCGACTACAAACCAACGACTCTTGGTTTTCTTACCGGGCGTTTGCGCTTTCGTTTGCGGATGAAGAGAGAGCGTGTTTACAGTTTGGGGTTAATGATACACATGGCGATATTAGTATGTACGATGGAGACTTCTACCGCTTCCATTCCAATTTTGGCAATAACACTTACAATGAGACCTTTTGGTTTATTGATGCTTCTAATATTACTATTGGGGACGACGTGTTACCAATGTCTGATTACGACTTGGAAAATTGGTCCTCACGAGGGATAATTAATATAACGGAAGCGAGGCGGTTTACAGACAGCCAAAAGTTGACGTACGAAGGGAGGGAGGATACAATATCTAGTCATATGGCCCTGAGCAGCGTGTCTAAGTGGACCCGGCTGCACCCGTGCGTAACATACGAACTTTATACGAAAATACCACGAAGTGAGTTTTTCCAAGGCGCTTGGTATCTCCCGTGTTCTTTCCCGCCAGAGTATACACTACCGGAGATCAAACTGCGCGCCAAGGATATTCGTGGCGTTACACGGAATCTCACCCTCATCGAGCAGTGGGACTTCGTTATCGTCGGGTACAAACACCCTAATAATGGTATGGTACTCCCGGTACTTCCTGTCTTAGTTATGGAATATGCATATATGCTAAATTTGAGAAATTATCAACGTCGCAGAGAATCTTTGTGCAGGCGCCATTCAGAGTGGAACGCCCGCAGATTTTTCGTATTCGTTTTTTGATGTAGTCACAGATGGTGGGCATTTAGGGGCGGGAAAGGGATATAAACACCCCACCGTAACGCCGTTACATCTCGGTCAGTCGTTTTTCAAACGCCATTACATCCATTTGGCGTCAGGTTCTGGACCCCCGGATAGAATTGTCGGAGTTGGGATTCTAAGTAGCCAAATGCGAAGAGGCTATGGAGACCCTAACCCACTAGCGGAGGTGGCAAAATTGCCAGCACACTAAGCCTGGTCGATCGAATATACTCATCCTATATCATGTTTGATCCGTCTACTTTCTATTCAACGACACTATTGGCCTCGACTTTCGTTTTGGTTAGTAATTGGTAGTTATGTTGTTGCAAAGTTTGAGTTAATGGTTTATATTGGTCTCATACCAAAGTTCTTATATCCTGTCATGATTTAATATTTATCTTGCTTGCCCATAATAATTGTTTCAAGTTTTAGCCTTAGACGAGTTGACTAGTTGACCAAATTATGTTCTTATTCCCAAAAGCCCCCTCCGAAATATTTATACTCGAATCCTAGATAACGAAATTATAATGTGGATGAATTGGCTAAAATATTCAACGTTTCGGGCGATAAGAAGTTGGCGGCGTAGCTATGTAGGATTACGCAACGAACGTTTAAACTGCTACTTTGTTTCCATGCTCAATGGTTTTCGCCTTTATGTTAGCTATAGCCTCAAGGAGAATCATATATATCTAGTTAGTGATGTCTGTGATAACGGTCTATAGATCTACGGACGACTTCGTTCTTTCGAGCTTATGCATTGGTTGGTGTTAAAGCGTATGCTCGCCGATTGAGGGCCGTAATCCATTCCATTGATATTGGGATGCTGGCGAAATAAGCGATGTAGTATACTAGTATTAATACGTAAAAGTAGGGCAACTGCCATTATTAACGAATTCCGTGCAACGGGAACCACGTCCCAAACTGAGAAAGTCTTAGCTTATACCTTCACAAATGTTATAGCTGGATCAGAATCGTTGGGTGATCTGCCTAGCAGATACGAGTTACAAGTACTTAGGAGATGTAACTAAGACGACTACGGTAGGTGCACACTTAATTCAGCCGTATGCACCATCAAGGGGCTTTCCATGTCTAGATATGATGCATACCGAGCCAACCTGGTGCCTGAACGCTCATGCATGGATTGGCGCGGAAGAATCGGCATGACCAAAGATGCAGGTACTCGTACCAAGATGATGGAAGAGTCATGGCGGCAGGATTGGCGCTGTACGGCGGCGTCGTCCCTATTGTGGGATCCCGGGATGCTGGAACCTGGTGCACTGGATCTGGTTGTTTTCCTGGACACGCTCCAGAACATGCGGCTGAGATCTTCAGAATCGTCTAGAAGGTTATTTATATGATCATAGATATATAAGATCTTAGTTGGTCGGTTTATAGGTTGATACCGTCTATCTTAGCCATCGGAAGCCGGAGAATTGGAATTCATATTAATCGTAGGCGACGCTATAGCTATCGATCGGTGGATACCGGTTACCGGTATTGATACCTCCTAGATTGACCATGTGGTGAATATGTGGGCACTCAAATCATCTTAGAATATCAAGCAGTAATAACGTATTGACACAAAGATATACCCCCGGGTCTACCAAGCAAGGGCGGACACAGGTATGGGGCACTTCTAATGGGGCTTGCTTCGGCTTCCACCGATAGCGGGTCGCGGTAACTGACGGCTTTCTTTGGCATTTGTACAATCGTAACTGGACAAATGGAATGGAAGTTATTAATACGATGTCCAAGCACTATAAATAACGGAACACCTATTGTGTCTCGAGATCAAGTTAACGTTAACTTGTCCACGACTACGGCTGGCTAGCCAAGAAATCCGAGAATAACCAAATCATGAATGCCTGTTCATTGACGGGGGAGCCGGGTTCGTTTAGTAACTAGAACTCAATACAGATACCCAGACGCAATCGGCGTCCAACTTGGAAGAACTATGCGTGGAAGGCAGAAAGAATACCCCGGACCAAGGTATCGACTAGTTGAATCCCGGATCTCGAAAGCATGTTCTCCTTCCCATTTGAGGCAAGTTCATGGGTTATCGCGAGATGGTTAACCTCGTATTGCGACATCCGCACAGAAGTAAATACGCTAGTGGTATTAGCCAGGTACATTCTACCTACCTGCAAGCATCGTATCCACCTTCTCCTTCGCTAGCCCTTTTTGCGAGCTATTGCAGCCTCGATAGCACATAACATTGTCGCCATCTCGAGAATTGTGTTGCCACCAACGGACTCCACCTCAAGCCAGTGCACTTGGTCACCTGCTGAATGGGGCAACTGCCAACTATTGAACACTTCCATGTTTCTTTCCTACACAAGGCAGCATTAACGAGATTTAGGCTATGCGAAACAGCGGAGAGAGATTACACGCGGAGACTGATTGAAAAGCCACCGGCATTGTTTATGCGTTGTCATGTTTTGCGAGTTTTGGGAAGGGAAGCACGCGAGCATGGGTATCCTCGGCCCAACCGTTCCTCACAATGTTGGCTAAGAGGATATCAAAGGATGGGTATTGGGATGAATGGTCGGAAGGTGAGATCAATTGCATAGCACTTAACGTTCAAGGCGCGTGGGTGCATGTTGGCTAACTCGCATGGTAGGGAAGCCGTACTGACATGTGCACCCCCACTCTATCCGAGGATTTCTGATATGCAGCCCTGGCATGACGATGGTCTTCACATCGCCTGCCCCTCACGAGTAGGCGTTGTTCTGGTGTCGTATTCTTCGCGGTACCCGATCGCGATTACTCAGCGGGGCCAGAGGGTTTCGATCGCACATGCCCGGCGCTCCAAAACTCTTGTCGTCTCGACTCTTTAGCTAATGCTTTAGTACTTCTTCGATATCGAAGATTCCCGTCGATATCATGTTCGCCACCCTTCTTTGAATTTCGGCACTGGTGCCTAGAAGCGGGTCCTGCAATACATCTGCAGATGCAACGATAATGTTATTAAAATCCCGGGTCTGGGCTGCTTCTGAAGCGATGTCAAAGTTAACAAAGAAAACAACAGAAAACAAGACTTTTCCTTGGTTGTGGGGAAATGCAGTGCAATTTTGCTTGGCTGCATGGCATCACTGCACATGAGCTTTCCGGACCACAAGCATCAGATTGAGAACGACCTCGACTCAGGACGATTGAGGTTGCAATTGGTCATGATTCAAAGCGATATGAACCAAAACATTGAGTCTGATGTTGTCTCTAACCCCGCAGAAGACTCAGTCGCATAGGATCGAGGTCTTCATGACAGACAGAAGGGCTCTTCTTCCCATCGCGTCGTTAGCCGCGTCTGATTACCGAAACATTCGAAACAACTGTGCCACCACTGTAGAGTTCAGACTCTCACCGCGAAAGAGCGAAATCATTAGTCGACCTGCGATGCGACATTTCTTGATCCACTTTTAGCCGTCGACATGGATGTCCCACTCTGTTCATGTTGCACAACAGACTTCGGATGGGTATTACACCTCGGACAAGATCATTTCGACCGTAATTAACACCAACGCCAAAGCGCGATATTGAGGTCGTGATATCGTGATACTCCTTACATTAGTCATAATTTTTGATGCCAGCCGCTGGGCAAACCGTCGCTGTAATACCGTTCAATTACATGCTTATGGTTACCGCTGTGTGCCATTGGTGCATATTCTCGTCATGTATGGCGAAGAGGTCGAGGAATGTTACCCCTCGCTCGCGGAATCACGGCAACCCAGTTGAGGGATTGTTAGACTGTTCTAACCGCCTCGACGACTCTAATATCCTTGGCCCGTCGGAAACCCAGGCAGCTGACCGGTCCACCGTTCACAAGATTGCAGTAGACGTAACGCCGATCAAGAAACGGATTCCTTGGAAGAAATACCCAAGGTGCTTTGCCATATCAATGCGCTGCCCGGGTTTGCGAGACTTACAACTCCTGCTGAAGATGGGCATGGGTCCGATAAGCTCTGTCGCCCCAAGAACAGCCTCTAGGAAGCCAGTTATACATAGTTTTGGGATGGCTTGCATCGATGCGGAATGGGGATTTGGCTAGCTCGCTTGGCGGAAGGGACCAGGGTCGGCCCCACAGACGGGGAAGGTTGGAATCGCAGCTTGAATCGGGTAGGTGCATTAACTCTTGGCTTGCATGGAAATCCACACCTTCTTCTCGGACCATGTCACCAAGTTTCTTTTTGACGGGCGCATTCAGTTCTAATTCCACCTGTACTACCGATAAGGTTGTGCTGGTGCAGGAACCTTGGGCAAGCACAAGTGGAAACTTTCGAATCGCACCATTGCTACACTTCGCTGTCATGTCGAGATTACGATGATAAGAAATCAGAAACATGGTGTTTCTTGGCCCATTGTTTAAAGCTTCCATTAACATCGATGTCATACTAGGCAGCTACACGTCGTACCATTGGGTTCGAGCCCATATCGCCTTCCTACTATCCTTCTATCCAGCTGGATCCAGGATGGCATCATAGCGGACTCTCCCTTGCCATAACGAGCCTCCGAGTATATAAAGATGGGACTTCACGACCAAAATATCTCTCGAAATCATCATCCCTGGTGGCTATCCTGAGGTGTTCCAATAACTTAATCAACCACGTTCTCTTCTTGACCACGTTTTCTAGACATACCTTCGGAAAAGATCAGCTGCTGTTTTCAAGATGAAGGTTTCGACATTGGTCTTGCCAGCTTTGGCTTCCGCCACACTCGTGGCTGCTGCGCCAGCAGGTGCTCCGCTCGTTGAATCGAACAAATTGCGAAGAGTTCTTTTGCGCTCGGAATTGAAGGCTAGAGCGCAAGAGTTGAATTCCATTGCTACTCGCAACAATGGAACCCGTGCTTGGGGTACCCCTGGTAGGTTCAAATTCCAAACAGTGCCGCTTTCCGTGTGGAAAATTGCATGCTAACGTAACCTCGATAGGCCATTGGGACACATTAACCTGGATCGAATCCCATATCGACAAGGATTACTTCAATGTTGAGAGGCAGTACTGTACGTTGCACTTGTACCACTCGATGGGCTATATGGTCGTTTGGTCCTAGCAGAGTTTGCTAATATTCGTCCTTTTGGTGTCACATAGTCAACATCACTCGTCAAATCTTCGACGAGGTTTCGGTTACAGTTGACGGAGTTCGCTCGACCGACGTGAATGGAATGACCAACAGCCCCAACGGAACTGTCTCTGCACCAATCCTTGCCATTCCAAACTTTGGATGCGTAGCGGTAGGTTTGGAATTACGCGAAGCTGACCAAGTTGGCGATAAAATGTTGTACGACTGTGCTAACGGCAATCTCGATAGTCTGACTACCCTGCTTCTGTTGCCGGAAAGATCGCTCTCGTCCACCGTGGAAGCTGCAACTTCGGATTGAAGAACGCCCTTGCTGGAACCGCCGGCGCCGTTGGCCTCGTCGTTTGGAATAACGACCCTACTCCTCTCCAGCCCACCCTTGGAACTCCAGACCTGTACAACGTCACCGAGTTCGTTGTGTCTGCCTTTATCACACAGGCCAATGGTCAGGCTCTTGTGGATAAACTTGGGGCCGGTACTCTCCCCGCCAGGGTTTCTAACGTCTTCCACAATCAAATCGAGCTCACTGCCAATATCCTTGCCACCACCAAGAGCGGCGACCAAAACAAGATCATCACTGTTGGTGCTCACACTGACTCCGTCAGGGCTGGGCCTGGTATCAACGACAATGGGTCCGGTTCCATTGCTCAAATCGAAGTTGCTAAGGCGCTCACTAAATTCTCTGTGAACAATGCCATCCGATTCTGCTGGTGGTCCGCTGAGGAGGACGGTCTTCTCGGATCTGAGTACTACACCTCCCACATACCAGAAGAAGAAGCTTCCAAGATCGTCATGAACCTCAACTTTGACATGTTGGCTTCACCCAACTACCTCTATGCCATCTACGACGGAGATGCTTCCGACTTCGAATCTCCCTTCGCTAGCAATGGTTCCGCCCAGATCGAACAAACCTTCATTGACTTCTTCGCCGATGACGGCAAGAAGTCCGTCCCCACTGCCTTCGACGGACGATCTGACTATCAAGGTTTCTTGCAGATCGGTGTTCCAGCCGGCGGTGTCTTTATGGGCGCTGAGGGTATCAAGACTGCCGAAGAGGCTACCCTCTTCGGAGGAAAGGCTGGCCAGCCATATGATGCTTGCTACCACAAGGCCTGCGATGACATCAACAACCTCGACTACGGTGCCTTTATCACCGGAGCCAAGAGCATGGCTGACGCGGTTGCTAAGTACGGACGAAGCATTGCCGGCTTCCCGTTCCCCAGACCTGCCGCTAAGCTCCTCCCACGCGGTGCATTGAGCGATCCTATGGTCCCCAACCCTAACAAGGGTAAGCACGCCAGACACGGTGGTTGCAGCAAGGCTTTGGAAGCCTAAGACGTTGAACGAATGATGAGGAGTCGTTTGGCGAAGATATACCCATAATTTTTGTTAGATTCCGAACTTTTTGTATATAGATTCCCCCCTGGTTGTTCCATCCGCTGTAGCGTTTGGATACTCCATCGTTAGCGTATCATAATCGAGATTTATTGTATATTATTTTGAGTACAATTATTATGTCATCTACCTTGGCATTCCGTGTATCTCCTCCATGAACATTCGAACGTTTGACATAGGTGCCGCGAAACGTCACGGGTAGAATGATATTACCCGTGATACTACTCCGATCGGGTATATTGACATCTCGAAAATTTGGAGACGAAAGTCCGTAAGGACCTTCTTTTCACCCTTCTACGGTGTCGAATCGAAGAAGTCGGGAGTACACTGTACCTATCAACCGCCTTTGCATTGCAGACAGCGCCGGCTGTTTATACGTTGGCTCGATTTATCCGCCTCGCTTCGGTATGTCTGGTTCCGATGGTTTGTATGTCTGTAAGGGGCGACGGCCTGAACTCTGGTAAATATGTAAAGAACCTCGGTTTCAGGGACGAAGATCCAGGCGTACGAGGAAATGAATATCTATTTCGAGCGTAAGTCGGAAGTTGGGTCCGCGGCTAGGTTGAGTCTGACATAATGCAGGCCGCTTCCTTCCAGTTGCTGCAGACTTGTTTTGCGGCAGCGAGTTTATGGATAGCGGATAGAAAAAATCATAACCATTTCTAGGATTCGGGCGAGGCTATGAGGTCGGAGATACTGATTCCAAAAAGAAATACATGCCGTACTACAAGTGCGGATTTGACGCCGCTATTTGCAAAATATTTGAGTGCTGGCCAATGGACTCCTCGGCCTTCACGCTCGAGCTTGGACTCGCACCATCCGGCATCTTTTAAGGCCATCTGTTGTATTTTGCGTATCAACACATTTTCAGAACACGGGCATGCGTAGGGCTGGCAGTGATATTCCACCAATCGGAACCTCTCGCCGGCCCACAGGCAGCCAAACTTTCACTTTTTAATCTGGAGAATTGGCATAATGCTTATTCAGATACCAAAGCATGAGTTTCAGGCTAATTGTATAACCGAAAAATTCTCCGCCGCGGTTAAGTCAATTCGATTCCAAGCGGATTCGTTGTTTTGCGTTGCGGTTGCACAATTGTGGTGTGGATACGATACCATGGTCCTCGGGTCTAGCTCCCGCCCCAACCGTAGGACGACCATGCTGAAACGCTGGTTCCGGTGGGTCTACCAAATATTTTCCATCACGGCGTCGATGCATTAGGAGGGCAAGGCGGTTTTCACTTTCAGTACCTTGGTACTAAAAAGTCTTGTTGCGGGGAAATAGCCGGACTGGAGTTCGTCTCATATTCGGAATTCATGGTAGCGAGGCGGATTTGATGCTGCCGATATCCTTTCTGGCCGTCGCGGTCGAACGAGACTCTGGCACTGAATACTATCGATTTTCTTTTTGGCAAATTAAATTGGGAGTGGTTATAAAAGGAGGTGAAGGAACAAGTGGATTCGGTCTAGCAGCGAGGAAGGACCGAGAAGACCAGTTTTGTAAACCCTAACGGTGTACACAGGAAATCGCTTTGAAGCTCGAAATTTTTGAGGTTACATCATTTCAGTCGGCATCATGAAGCAGTCCATTGTCGTCGCTCTTATGGCTGTTGGCCTTGCCAGCGCCCAGTCCCCAGCCTGGGGTCAATGTAAATATTCACATTCTCCATCAATTCATTGTTCTTTCGAAACTTGCTAAACTAATATTCTCTTAGGCGGTGGTAGTGGGTGGACCGGCCCGAAGACTTGTGTCTCCGGATACACCTGCACATACAGCAATGAATGGTACTCTCAATGTATCCCCGGTGGAAGTGGAGGCACGACTGCACGAACCACTACGACTACTGCTAGGACTACTACCACGACACCTGGTAGTGTTCAAACCAGCGCTGACTTCTGTGGTCAGTGGGATTCAAAGGATACTGGAACCTACATTATCTACAATAACCTCTGGGGATCTGGATCCGCCACCTCTGGAAAGCAGTGTACTGGATTGGATTATGCTAGCGGAAACACTGTTAGATGGCACACTAGCTGGACTTGGCAAGGTGGCCCATAGTAAGCTACCCTCGCCAATATACACAATAAATACCCGCGAAGAAAATTCTAACGAAATTTAATGTATAGCAACGTTAAGAGCTACGCCAACGCCAACCTCAAATTCACACCCAAGAAACTTAGCGCCCTCTCTAGCATCCCCACCACCCTGAAATACACATACGCTAATACTGGCGGTATGGTCGCCAACGTTGCATACGACTTGTTCACCGCCTCCACTTCCGGCAGTAACACACCCGAATACGAAATCATGATCTGGGTCGGTGCATACGGCGGTGCCGGTCCTATTTCTAGCACCGGTAACACCATTGCTACCCCATCCATTGATGGTATCTCGTGGAAGTTGTACAAGGGACCCAACGGACAGATGACTGTTTTCAGCTTCGTTGCTAGCAACGCTCCCGTTACAAGCTGGAGCGGTGACTTGAATAACTTCATTAAGTACCTGACTAGCAGCCAGGGCTTGCCAAGTGGACAGTACTTGAACAGTAAGTTTTGTGCGATACCGCATTTCGAACGGCGCAAGATACTAATTGGGTGGAATAATAGCTGTTCAAACCGGAACTGAACCTTTCATCAACACCGCCGGCGTCACCGCCAAGTTCACAGTTACCGACTACTCTGTTGTTGTCAATTAAGATCGTATAACTGAAAATAAGGGGAGGGTTGAGAGATGTAAAGCTTATAAAGAAGTCCCATATGCGGAAAGCGGGAACGTTAGCCATGATGACTGTACATACATATACTAGTGGAAATTTGCTTGTCAATCTGAAAGTCTAAAGGAAATTCTTGTAGGAACGGGACTAATGCTGGAGCCGAGACTATACGGGGCCAAACTTCGCTTCGTAAAGAGATTTAACTAATTCTCTCGCGGTTGGAGCAGGCGTTGTGTGACAAGCCCCGCATCGAGCCTCATTCCACGAGCCGTCGTATTCACTAGCCTTCGCGCGCCATTGCTTGGCTTTCTTTTGGTGTTCCCTCCAGGGTTGCCTTTGCATCCGACAGATCTTTGATATGCCAATAGGTGTCAGAGAATCGCATTTTTCGGTCACCAGCTCTCATGGTTACTATAGACCTCTTCGACCCTTCCCCTCGTAACCCTGTTGTAGACTGGCGGGGTTCTCTGATTGTGAAATCCCGAGCCTATAGTAAAGATCATCCAGACACCGGTACACCAGCATTGCAACAACCGTTTCTTTGTTCGGGTGCATACCATGCCAGGCCTGGGCCTTACGTTTCCAGGTCGGTACGCAACACATGTTGGTGTTGCAAGTTAACGCCGCAGTGTTCTTTGTTCATGATGGTGGACAGCTGCGTTTCAGCAACCAACATTTTTCTTTCATTTGATATACGGCACACGTCTACACGCTGCACATCTCCAGATTTAGCGTAACAATGGATCCGTTCTCTACGGAGTCACGCCTTGTACGCGTCAGTCTTTTGTTTTGGTTACCTCAGCTAAGCAGGAGGCGGTTTGTAGACCAGAGATCCCAACATCCCGTAAAGCTTTCTCTGTATCTCTTCCATCTTCTCTTCCTTGTAATATTATCTCCATCGGTTTCTATGGTCGGAGGCCTCAACTTAAGTCTTTTCTTGCTATCGTATCTTTTACTAGTTATCCCGTCATCGTTCTATCTAGACAATCTTTCTCGTATCATTACTACTACATCATACAGTCTTAACGTCGGCCTCTGAAGAGCGAACCTGGTATCCTGGTACCGGACCCAAACACCCTCCGAGGGTTAAGAATCCTTCATAATGGCAAGTCACCGAGCCATCCATCCGGATTTGATACCCATCGGAGATCTTTATCAGTATAACGGCCCATTCCCGTGCCCTACACAACCGCCTTACAACAGAAGAAGAAACACAAACATCCCTCTCGATGTTCCGTTCGACCCAAGTTTCCTGGCTCCTGAGATCGCAGATGCCTTGAACACTATGCTCAGCTCAACAGCTGCACCCTCCGGTCCCATAGCTACCGGAGGATTCATGCAAGCTGCAACTGCAGACGAAATAAACGAAGTTGCGGATTGGTTCCTCCCGATCAATGGACAGGAAGATAATCTCGCAGGTCTTGGTGGTAACTGGGATTATGTGAAGTGGAATGCAATGGTGGTTGCGTGTTATTTGAAGCAAATGCAGCTTGGGCCGAATTTGAGAAGCCTGGTGAGGGTACATCCGCCAATCGAGCTGTATTGCGAATGCGACGACAAAAAGGTCATTCGGGCAGGTATCATGGGCAAGACACAGTTTGAGGAACTCTACGGCAGGGAAGATGCTCACAACCCAAAGGAGCCTCACAAAAGGACTTCAGGTAGACCGGTCAAAATCACCGCCAAAAAACCAAAAGGTGGAGGGGGAGAGGACAAAGATAAGGATAAGGGTGGATCCGGTGGCACAGAGGTAGAGAAGGGTGGCGGAACGGGGGGTGGGGAGGGGGGCGAGGGCGATGGGGAGGGAGGAACTGGAGGAGGTGAAGATGATGGTGATGTAGAACATACTGATGATAGCGAGGACGAATCCGGCGACGATGTCCCAGAATGGAGGAGACTGAGGCCAGCACCAATTGGAACAACACCAGTACCACACCCTCTAACCTCACAATACGGGCCCGATGCATTCTTACCCACCGATTCTACGGGTAGATGGGTTCCGGTGGCCGCTCTCCCAAACAGAGATCTTATGACGCTCATCGACCCCGACGACCCACTCTACGGAATCCTAAGCAGAGCTGCTCAAGAACTCATCAACGAAGGCAAAGATAAAAGAAGGGATGGTAGTGGGACCAGTGGAGTTGCGAAGAAGAAGAAAACGAAAAAGAAGCCAGTGGATGGAGGAGACGGCGGTGGGGAGGGAGATACAGGCACCACTGCTAGTAGACTTCACGCCTTACGGGCCACCAAGAATCCCAGAACACCATCGCCAAAGCCAAAATCTGGTTACGGTGGAAAGAAAACTAGTTCGTCGGAAAAATCAAACGGCATCTTGCACCGGGTAGGATCTAAGTTTGCAAGATCTGGCCTTCGAATGGCGGGAAGTGGCACAGATGCGACACCAGCTCCGGACCCTAAGATCGCTGCTGCAAACATGAAAACCCCATGGGAAAGGTTTCACTCGGACGTTGGGGGTAGAGGGCCAGATTTCCGTCGTAGACAATGGCCATCCCTTAAAAAAGACCTCGGAAAGAAGCGCTGGCATATTATACCCGTAGCATGTGATGTCAACGGCGAACTTCGGTGGTGGCTCCTTGTGATCGATATGCAAGTTCAGCGACGTACGAGTACAGATTCCGATAAAACGAAAGATGCAAGTAAAGGTGCTAGCAAAGATACAGCTAAGGATGGAGCTAAGGATGGAGACAAGGATGGGGCTAAAGGTGGAGCGGATGGCCCAGCCCGCTGCATATGGGTGTATAATCCCTGCAGTCCACCATCCAAACCCACTGGGGATGTTTTCGAAAGGTTTCTATCAGAAGTTCCCCGTTACCTTTATTCGCTAGCAAGTCACGAACTTTTCAACATTGACCACCATACCACTCCCGTAAGTTATCCTCGAACCTCCGACGCAGCCGGGTTAGACAACCTCCGGAACGGTACGCTTTCTGCCGCGGAATACGACCATCCAGGTCGCTTTAAACGGTTCGGCTCCAAAGTAACAGTTAACGGTAATCGCTACAATTGGAATAACCGGAATCCGCAAACTGGCGTCGAAGTCATTCATGCTATGGGTCGTGTACTACTAATGATTGAATTGGAAGACGCACGCCTTGGAGCTATGTGGAAGACCATGGGCGGTGAAGGCGAAAACCTTCGTTGTAGCACGCCTGCGGCGGTCGCCACCGCCGCTACTTTGAGAGACTTGGAAATACTCCAAGAGTCTAACGACACCATGTCGTTTCAAAACCGTGTACGAACAGAAACGATGGTTGAAGTTCAAAGATTTATGGATTGGACACAATTGGTAGTTTCGCCGCAAGCCAAACGCTAGTTCTGAGATGTATGATGAACTAACTGATGCTATATTACAGAGAGGATACCCATTTCACGAAGAGACGCCTGATACGATTCCAGCTGAGGGTTACGATGTACTCAATCATCTATACAAGAATCACGCAGACGTCTGGCGGCAAGTTTCCCAATGGTTTGATCAAGGTAGCCATGCCGTGGTCGTGGGCATGGACTTAGACACCGACCCGAGGCATGTGGTGTCCATCCCGTTGGCACTAGGGTCTATGATAGTTCTACACGGGTAAGAAAGCTAGTAACTCCAGGAGCCATTCAACTCAGAACTTTTCTAATCCCTTGAGCAGACGGAAAGGGAGGAATCCAGCGGACGACCCTAATCTGGGGTGGTGGGAAAGTATGGGAGTCGATGGGGACGATACAGGCATCGCTTTATTCGACACGTTGCCTGATGATGACCTAGGGAAACAAAACCCCGGGTATCTCTATCGTCGGTATCGGCATCTTAAAGAGGGTATGCAGTCTATATACACCAGTAACTCCCCGCATTATACCTGTTAAGCATGACTCTAACGACTACCCTAGACTATCATGACAATGGCTCCATGCCTTCGGCTGGAGGTCCGAAAGATCCTACAAACATTCTTGAAAAACAATACCCACAGTCAATGGTGTCTCTTAGCATAGACAGAACTGGCCGCGGAATAATTCACGTCGGAAATCGGCCAAACGGTGTCTGGAGAGTAAATGGGGTATTGGTCAAGCAAAGCGAAGTTATCGCGCGATTCAGCCACGTAACTCACCTGTACGGCAATAGCATGCACTGGCTCTTTATTCGACGGTTCGCTACATCCAAGTCTGAAAATGTCAGAATGCAGAATACAGTACATCACGATATACAGAGTTACAGGCGGAAAAACAGGAGGGGAGATCGCGGGGAGACAGAGTATATGCCAGATGATCCTATTTGGGCGTACCCTCGACACACATACCCCAACGAGCTATATAAAAAGTTCAACTTCGACTTGGGTAGGGATACCCCCCATTTCCACCACCATCACAGACCAAAGAAGGGAATGGGCAGGGAAGAACAAATTCTATGGGAATCCTACAACAATAGCAGCAACGCCGTACTTTGCCAGAACCCAGCATGTCTGCAACATTCGAACCACACGAAGGATAAGGCAGTTCCAGCACCAAATGATACCTCGAGGCCATGCTTCAACACTTTGTGCGTGGCGGACAAGCACGAAACTCAGTACTACGGAAATACAACATGCACAGATATTTCCCGGCGTCGCTGCCTGCCAAATATTGACGGTGTACTCGGCGGACATGTCCCTGGGATCCCCGGCCATATGTTCGTTGATAACGGAGTTCTACTATTCCGGCCCGAGATGTTGGTTACCTCGTCTGACGAAAACGTCGATACTCAGGGAGTTATATCGCGGGCGAAAAAGTCTCCTCCTGAGGACGCCGAAGAAATAGAAGACTTGAATGCCCTACCACTTCCGCCTTTGTACTGGAATAGGGTAGTGTTCACACCCGTTGGGCGGTTCCCTAGCACAACAGCAGCTCGGGAATATCTGAGACGGAATTTCAACTACGAACCAATGCTAGTCGCTGAAGGCGAGAATAGTGGAATTGCATACGATCTGACAACATACGAGCAACTCAACTACTATAGACTTCTCATGTGGAACCAAGTTGACCCCGAAATACAGAAGGGTTGGTGGCGAGAACAGGAGTTTATTCAACAGCGTCACGGGTTCTACACGAAGTACGACGTTAACGGGTGGTCCGAGACGAGCTTCAGGATTGGGTATCGACCAGACCTTCACCCCAAAGAGGCATCAGGTACGGCCGGGGTTGAAGAAAACACTATGGGCAGTGCGGGGAATCCGACGACAATTGTGGGTACGGGTGACCCATATGCTTGGGATCATATGCATGGTCGGCTACCGGTTGGGACGCTTCCATGGGATGTACCACCAGCAGACGATGCCGAAGCCCATGAAAGATTGGGATACTCGAGTGCTGCGTCCTTGTTTGAAGATGATATCGCGCCGGATCCGACTGGAGCTACTGGAACTAGATCTGCTCGGAATTTGGCTAAATTGCTTGGAGATAAACCTACTGACGTCTTCGATTTTCTAAAACGGATTACTTTGCGACAGCCGTTCGATGAAGTTCAAGACTACTCGCTTCGACGGGCAGACGAGGAAGCAGAGATTCACCACGAAGAGGTGAAAGGTAATGGCGACAGGGAACAGGGCTCGGGCAGAGATAGGACTTCCGAAAACAAGATATCTAAGAAAAGCGAAGGCTCCGCGCACGGCGACCCAGGAACAGAGGCAAATGAAGAAAGGGTATCAGAGCCCAACACCCGCTCCCTTCGAGCCGAAAACGCTGGTAGAGCTATTCCACCACACCAAAAGCACGCAATCATCCAAACACCTGCTTCACAGGCCCCGAAAAGACAAAACAAAATATCACCAGGCAACCGAGGCATCAAGGATATGGACGGCAACGAGATAATCATTGAACCGACTGACATGTTGCTCCCAAAGACTCGATTGATTCCATGCAAAGATGGAGTGATTGAAGAGCAATATATTCAAATCAAGCGGCAAGGCCTCAACGACCCGATTTTGTTACCAGTGAAGCGAAGCTTCATACGGAAGGATGAAGAGGTTGGTAGTGAGAAGGAGGAGGAAGACTCCGTAGAGGGGGTCCCAGCGGAAGAGGTTGCTACCGACAACAATGCACTCGCCAAAAGCCACAACAAAGCTGAGGATCGGGAACAAAGTCCAGCAGTTGAATCTCGCCCCGAGAAACCCAAAGCTCCCATCCCAGGTAAAAGAGACGCTGAAAATACACAGCTGAAAGAAAGCGACACACCCAGTAAAAAGGTGCGCGCTAAGTCAAATCCAACCATTCTGTCACCTGTAGCAGAACAACCAGAACAGGGATCCCAACCGGCTACCCAAGATATCGTCAAGGAGGTCAATAAGACAATTAAATCGGCCCCAACTACAAAAACCGAAAAGCAGAAGGTAACAAAGAGGAAGAGGAAAGACGAAGATACATCATACGAAGCTCCAGCTACGCTAAAAAAGAGAGGCCCGAAACCAGGTCAAAAGAGAAAGAAGAAAGATGAAGATGATTTGGCTTACAATGATAGAAAAGCTGATAAAGAATTACTCAAGGAAGACAGAGAGCTCGACAGGGTGGAACCTGGGGATGAGGAACAGCATAAAACAGACGCAAAGGCTACACCGAAACAGAAACTACCTAGGATGTTAAGAGAGATGCAATAATGAGAGAGAAGCGAAGATACTAGAACTGATTGAGTACGGTGGTAACTAGGAAGAGTATTACGGCAAAGAAAGGGCTAATATACCATGCGCAAGCGACAGAAGGAGAGTTGGTTGTGCAAGACGAGTGTATACCTGTAGCCAGTCCCTCAGAGAGTTCGTGCATGAGTTTGTTAAATAATTATTAAGAAATATAATGATGAATGAGTTCCTAGCATATCTTTACTCCACTAGCTACTTAGTATGTCGTTCATTTCTTAGTGGAATAATGGTGTTACAACAATATACTGCTGGGGACGGGAGCCGGTTTAGGTTTCGACCTATGGAGAGTTGGTACAGGGGAACCGAGGTCGCATGTTGACCCACCAGCGCAGCGTTCAAGCCACGGCCGGAGTTCTTCTGCGCCCGCATCCCAGAGCTCGGAGCACAGAGCACAAGGCCCTGAAAGTCTACCCGGGGGTTTATAAAACTTCATTCCATTGCCTAACGACTTCGATACAGTGAGGGTGTGGTGGCTGGACGTTACTAGACCCACTTTGATCGCAATTCGCGATTTCGCATTGCATGGGAACAATCGCGCAATCCTGAATTGAGAACTGCGATTCGCCAACACTGAACAGACCAAGTGCGCCCCAACAACTTTATATCAACGTCTGTCCCACGATCAGTCATGTCAGACTCCAAACCTCTTTTACATTTCTTGCGCGGTGAACGAAAGTATAAAGACTTGGATGGTACCCCCTTTGTTGTCTGCATCGAAATTTCTAATCTTTCATCCGGGTAAGACGGAAAACTATATAATAGTTATACCCACGCCTCTATAAGATAATCGCTGCAGGAGACACTTCGGCTGTTCAAATGCACATACTAATCCATAGCGGCTCTCTTTTACCCGGTTGAATTCGCTGACCAATCTCTTGTTAATCATTACTTCGACACAGTCGCCGCTCATAGCCTCCCAAAACCACGAAGCATCTACCTCCAAGCCACTTCGACTCTTCGACGGAGAATTCCTCAAGCGTGTCTCGACATCTGGAATCGTTGCTAGATCCATGGAGCCGTATCGAAGAAATTCATCGCACCAATTTCATCCGCATAACCTTTATATAGTCCACCCGGCCCATTTCTCCCCCAATATTAGAAGACATATAACGAAGCCGATAATTTCTCTCATGGTCGAAAAGTCTCCTTTATGACCTTTCATGATGGGATTATAGTATTATGGCGTCCGGACCAAAACTGTGGCGGTAACTTTGCAACAACGACGCGAACGATTCCATTCCGAGGATCGGAGTTAAACCAAGGACCTTTCCTATCGTTAGGCCTATATAGCTATAGAGCGGTGGGGTTTCTGGTAGTCGTTTACAATCCTACACTCTTCAAAACCCCAATTACCACTCGGATTCCAGGTCGTATCAACCACTAGAGCGGCGCTCTAATTCTCAAGCTCGATATTATACAGCCGTTCGAGACGTTGAATCCGGAATTTAAGGTCATTAGCTAGCCGTAGAAATCATAGGTTTTTTCATATGGGGCCGTGAAGAGATCCAGAGGACTAGTTCCCCGGTCTTGAACGGACTAAGCGGCATTAATGTTAGTCCTGAAGCAAAACCAATACCAATAGACGCCATGTGTCCGAAACCCTTAAGTTCAAACCTAGGGCATAGAAGAGGAGCTCTAGCGCTCTGTAAACCGGCAACCTCAAATATTCGAAGTCGAAAACAAGGAAGACCTACCATTGCCCCACGAGGCTCACGGCGGGGGCCTGCGAGAAGTATGAGGTTTCGAAGCCGAGCCCGGGGGCGAAATAATATAAGCGTCTGCATGGATAGATTTTTCAACAAAACAATAAGCATATATGCAACATGCAGTCAGCACGGCCCAGCAGGGGCTGACAGCCGCCAGCCGGTTGGACGGATTCTCGCTTGCACCCATTTGTGCAATCGTGGAGCGAGTACTAGTGGAGGAGGATGAAAATGCGAAAATTGATCAAAGTCTGTCTGTTGCATGTTTAAGCGTTCGCTAATGTGCATGCGTATGAGGTCATGTAGAAACGACTAAGAGCCACACAGGTCATTGAGGCTACTAAGTCTGCTGGAAGTCATCTTGGGTATGCGTATGAGGGGGACAACACAAAATTCGCAAGATGGCCGGAAAAAGTGCAACAATCAACACAAAAAAAAGGCGACAGGCGAAACTAGTAACCCAATATCACCACTCAACACGAATGTCAAGCTAGAAGTGCTTCGGGGGTACCATCAAGGCTCGGAAATATTGCCAGTGAACTGCGTGGATCCCTACAAGGTAGTGGGAATTACTGAACCCTTGGCAGCCTATTAATACCAAACCTCACACCAGATTTGAGCGGTCATAAAACGATCAGCTGATGGAAGACGGATATCTGGTCACCCCGGAATGAGGTCTAACTCAACAATGGTAAGCTCCAGGGCGGGATATTATCGATGCAATCAAATTTAGGCTCCTACCATGCCTCTCCGCCAAATTTGGCTGAGCCGGCAAGCGCGTGTAGCCCAGGTAATGCTTGCAATGTAACATGCATGGTGTCGATATATACCAAATCCGTGGGCAAAGTCTCTTAGGTGCGGAACTATTACCTCCGGCGACATTCTTCGAATAGAAAGTCTCTGGATAATAGTATTGTACGGAGACTAGTAGGCTCGGCGTTATGGGTCCCGCCTGGGAGGCTCCAAACCATATGGCTAAGGAGGGCTATGAGGAAACGCTCTAGGTAGAAATGGTAGGCCAAACTGGTTGAGTTAAGGTTGGAACGAAACCTCGGGCTTGACTTGTGGCTATATTTCTGCAGAAAATATATTTAATTCCTGTATAACATCAGATAGGCTCGCACGAAACGTTTTGTGGGCGAAGCACGGACCACTTGGAACATGAAAATCCAACAATTAACACGGCTCCTGGCTAAGACAACTCAACCATCCTAACTTCGACTACTCCAATACGTAGATACGGGTAAACTGTTAAGCAATTAACTTGGCAAAATGGCAAGTCATGAAAGTGAAAACGGTGATAAATTGCCGGACCTAACATTTATGATACCAATACCTGATTTGACACTAAATGCCAATACTTAACCTTGAGCGGCATCCTCCGTCCGGTCTATGCAGGAGACTTCGGAAGCGGTCCCAGAACCATGGCAATGCCCTAAATTAGCCTAAATAATTTGAGCCTCAGACATGACGAGCCTTCAAACGAGAGTCGGGCTGATGCCGTGCTTAGAATGTGGTAGTACAATACGCTATGCAGGTATGACAAGGTTTGGAATCGAGTTTTTTATAGTCATGAGGATGGCCGGAGCGCGGCTCCGTCCTCATTCGACGTATTACAGCTTTAGAAGATACCAATTATCTAGCTATATAGAGTGTCACTATAGTTTCCCAAAATCCACTGACTCTAGTCAGTTTGGGACGTCGTTAGCCAGGGTGTGTCCTAATAAAGAACAATTAGCTCGTCTAATTGTCGGTTTACAGGGCTCCGAACGGCTCTTTAAGTTTCAAAAGACGAATGCATCCAGCGATTGGTTAGAGATTGGTTACCGAAACGGTACTATTTCTCGGCCGTAAGGCTTCTTGTAAGGATCCAAACTCAAGCACCGTCTTAAACGTGGTAGGGTTACAACCAACCAGTGTGTCGGCAGATGGAGTTCACGAGCTTGCGAAAGCCAAGTTTTCGAATATAGTATTCATGGCAGGGGATTATAGTACGCGATAACAGAAGCGAGTTGGCATTTCAAGGAATATCCACCCAATTAGCCGGCGCCGAGGCGGGTCGTACCGGGGTGTGAATCCGCCGCATATATTCAGTTTTCGCTGACATGGGGTTAAGATCGGGAAACCAATGCATGTTTCCTTTGTCCGATGTTTCTATCTATTGCGGAGTTTTATTTCCTATCATGGATCGGAATTATGGTACGAAGCTCCACCACTCACGCATACGGCAGGGGCCCAACGAGGCAGACCACCAGCGAGGCCCGGCGAAACCTTGTGCTACAGTCATTAACGTTATTGGAGCGACTTCCGAACCAAAGATATAAAGACTCTTGGTTGCAGCATCTAATGTCGCTCACCTACGCTGCAAGCGACATTAAATAGTCGCTATATATACCGGTCCCACATTACAAATATTACCGAAAAGCCATCGGATTTTCGATTTCAGATTGCACTATAGTTCGTAAGAATGAGATCGCACGGGGCATTGTTATTCGGTCTGCAAGCCGCAGTCATTGTTTCAGCACAAGGAATTCCTGGAGTTTGGCAACAAGTTTGTATTTATTCGAAATCTGTCACGTGGTATAATGCTGATAGTAGTTCTTTTAGTGTGATGGTATCGGGTGGAATCCACAGCTTAAAGGTCTATGTCAAGACGGACTTATTTGCACGACATATAATGCATACTACGCTCAATGTATCCCTGCGCCAACTCCGACAACCCCATCGACTACGCCGACGACAACCTATAGGACATCCATAAACCACACTTGTTCCCAGCTAAGCACTTGCACCACTTACCCATGTAAGTTTGACGGCTTTCGTATCCTTCGCTCTGGTTCAAATTTAAGCGCTAACAAAGGGATCGCATGGGATAGTCTGCTGCGGAGTTACGAAGACCGATTGCAGGACATACTGCCTTGGACAAACAGCTCCAACTATATCCAGAACTACTGTGTCCTGTCTCTGTCCAGCAACGTCGACACCAGTCGTCACGCCACCGACGACGACCTATAGAACATCCATTAACCACACTTGCTCCCAGTTAAGCACATGCACCACCTATCCATGTAAGGTTTGACCAGTCGGTCATAGTTTTGTAATAATAAACTCGGCGGCACTGACCAAAAGTCTCTTCGTTCGCGATAGGGTGCTGCGGAGCTACCAAAACCGATTGCAAGACATATTGCCTTGGCCAAACGGCGCCCACTATCCAAGTGACCACTGTCACTTGCACTTGTCCACCTAAGACAACGACCAGTGTCCTCGTCGTTCCGCCGACTAGGGAAAAGAGGCAGTACTATGAAGACACGACCTGCCCGATGGAAACATATTATACTACCTACGCACGTACGTATTAATATAAGAATACATGTTGTTTTACTAGATGTCAGTTGCTAATACCCCGTTAGTATGCTGCGGTGCCTCTGGAACTGCGACGGGTAGCGTGTGCAGCGGCTCTCGCCATACCACTATTGACCATCCAATCCCTCGATGCGTAATCTGCACAAACACGACGACTTGCCCCATGGAAACTTACTATACTACCTACCCTCGTAAGTATTCTGTAAAATTAAAAAAGCGTTGATATCGTCGTTGTTTGATGGCTGACACCAACTCGCATAAAATTAGTTTGCTGCGGAGCTTCTGGGACTGCAACTGGTAGCGTTTGCAGCGGGTCTCGCCACACAACAATTCCTCACCCAGTCGTTCGATGCGCAAGCTGCACCACGAGATATCCTCCAGTCGCAACTGCAATCGTGACGAGGATTGATGTCGTCAAGGCAAGTTAAAGCTTAAAATTTAGGCTCGGTTTGATTGTCCAAGGGGATAGGGCTATACGCGAATACGAGAGATGATGTATAAAGAACGAGAAATTAGTTGATATGTATATAACCAAGAATGTCGACAAATAACTGGAAACATCTAACTAAAATGCAATATATTGTACAAAGCTTAAAATATGCGATCGCGCTCCAAACGTGTAAAAAAAAAAACCAAACTCCTTAGCTATGCTCTTAAGGGGAAGAAGATGTCTGTATTTTGCTTCAAGCGGTGATGTGGCTTCGGCCTGTGATGTTCCTGAGAATGCTTTTGAACCCTCCCTTCTTGACTTTCTCTCCCAAGCTTACACGCGAAGCGAAACCTGCTGGTGTCGGCTGCAGCTGCCCCTCTGCCCTCAGCATAGGCATTGATCCATTATTCTCCATCATACTCCAGTAAACGTAGGTCTGTTCGACGAAAGAAATGAACTTCTCCACATCGTCCATGCTGCTCATCGCCCCAAAACTGATCCTGACAATACCGGTTGGTCTTCCTGCCATCAGGTCGTGTTTATCTCCACATACCATCCCCGCATCGAAGTTCTTTTTCATTTCTAAGGAGTTCAACTGCAAAACGGTCGAAACGCCGCCAGGATTGCAGACGCCACCTGACCGAATATGGATATTGTTTCTTATCGCGGCCTCTTCGACTTTCGATTTCCCAACCCATGATCCATCCGACCGGCAGATGTTGAACGCAACAGTTGGTCCTTGTGTTGTCGCATCTTTGTATGAGGATCTGTCGTCCTTATAGATCTCGCAGACTGGGGCGCCATTTGAATATCGTAGATTCGATAGCCGGTCATACGCGGCCTTAGCAAGCCCAGATGCATGTGCCGAAACCTGTTTTGGGCTACCGTATAGCTCGGCATAGACATCCATTGCATGTCCGAGCGCTACGATGTTGTGAAATGGAAGCGTGCCATCCTCCAAGGATTCGTGAACCTCCTTTCTCTTAGAGTGCCAGGCTGGGCCGATAGTTATGACCATCTGGACCGTCCCACCTCCAAAGTATTTTCGCTTCGTAAGGACATCCGCAGATGACTTTCGGACGATAAGGCCACCAAGATCTGGGAAGCCAAATATTTTATAGAAACTCATACAGATAAAGTCGGGTGCGTCTTCGTGGTTCGAAAGGTCGAGGCATCCAGTTGTCAGAAATGCAGCAGCATCGAGGAGCGTGTATGCATTTGATTTCTTCTTTCGGATCTGACCGCACCACTTAAGAGGCGACCGGCGACCGTTCATATTACTCTGCGCTGGGTATGCGACCAGCTTCGTTATTGCGTCGTCCTCCGGCGTCGATGGTGTGGAAATCCAGTTGTCCACTTCGTCGTCGCTTTGGAAGCACTGGGACGCTTTTGCATGTTCCCGAACGCCGACCAGACTAGTATGCGAATCCCGATGGTATCCATACCAGTACCCGCCTTCTAAATCTCGGAACCCATCCATAACCACCTTAATACCCGCGGTCGCATTTGCGACGAAAACGAGATCAAAGTGCTCCGGCGACGCATTGAAAAATTTCAGGACGCGCGAACGAACAGTTTCGACTCTCTCGGACGAAAGCATGGATGATGGAGAGGCAGAGTGGGGGTTGCCGAAGAGGTTTGAGGTTAAATCCTGAGCGTATCTGTGCATCAGGCTGGTTGGGTAGAGTGTGCAACCTGCATGGTCGAGATATGTGACATCTAAGATAGGGTACTTATTAGTATTTGTGTTCGCGGAGATATCGACTCAGAAATCGGAATCTTCTGACAAGGCGAAACCACGACGAGGTCGAAGGATATTCAAGACCCCGTAGGACCCACATTTGTAGACGTAGGTCCGAAGTGCGAGTTTGGGCCTCTATCTATTGGGCAATGGCGAAGTCGGAGGTATAAGCTTACTATTAAGGTACCCGTATTCCTTCCGCCGGATCTCTTCGATCTTAGACGAATACGACCGCATGGTGTTTTGCATATAATGGCCAGTAATTACCAGGGAAGGAAATTAGGAATATCTGCCCCGATTAATACCAGCCTGTGGAACTTGTTTGTAACTCTGACTGAGGAGGCTGGATAGAAGTCGACGCAACGGAGAATTTGGGCGGTTGCGGGCTTTGGGAGATCCGGAAAATTGGAAACGTGGGATCGTTGTAGAAGTGAGAATTATTACACGAAATAAAGTACCCTTGTTACAACTACAAAGGTCGAGTCTATAAGATTATCTGCCGACAAGATCGTTGGTACGAAATTTGAGGATGCTGAATCGTTGATATTATTTTTCAGATTTTTAGACTAGAGAGCTTTTGTCGCTGCTGACAGGGACAAATGTAGAACTTCCAACTGCCGTGTGGTGAATAGAATGCATGACAAGGTGACACTTGAAAGACTTTATATAATCCACGTTGCACAGGACGAATCTAGCAAAGATCGAGACTTAGGCTTGCTTGGTGGCGCCCAAGAAAAACGGCTTCTCAGAAATTGCCAACAAACAAGGGAGAGCGTCCACCATCCCCCAAGCCCGCCCGTTCCGACAAAGTCTCCATCCGGCAGGGCGAAACCTGCAATCGTCCACGACAACATCCTGTGTAGGCATTTTAGACTGGTCTGTTAAGGAGTATCGCGGCGTACGCCTTGCAAGCTTGGCCCAGGTCGGGTTTGTCTGCATATCGAAAACGCGCCTCTCTATCTTGCAGCTTGACGCCTCTCGGCCGGGTGGCATCCAAGTCGAGAATGGCCAACCGGGCAGACGGGGATGGATAAACCGGGGGTTGTCTCTCATTTTAGACGTTAGCACAGACCCCGCCCTATGCCCCCGGGATAGATCCTGATCGGGAACTTTAAACCGAGGTCCCCACCAAGCTGCATCGGAGCTGAAGACGCAGCATCGGGGGAGATATTATTAAACATGACTCGGCGGCACAGGGCAGACAGCCTCCAAGGCTCATGGCGCATCTGGCCGAACGATTCCAGCCAACAGCATCACGGTTTAGTCGAATCCCAATTCCAAAGTTAAGCCCTAATATTATACAAAAATTGCAAGAGGTGTGCCGTATCCTTATCCAGCTGCAACCCTTGCAGATATATCAAACCCGACAAATCAAGTCGGATCGCACTCGCAATTGATTCTGCAGCCCGTCGGACTCGCAAAACATGGACATGGGTATTTAGACGAACAGAAGCAAATTGCACACTTCGTAGACTGCATTTTCCCGAATACTTGTCTTAGGAGATTAATATGTGATAATCTTATGAACCGATGTCCGCCAAATGGCGACGATAAACACCCTATTACGTGGATAAAACGTGGGAAAGGGGGGAGGAACTGATAGGCCATGCAGGCAAGTACTGGCTCTCAACAAAGCGATAAAACTTTCGGTATTCGCTTGACCCGTACGATCGTGCGAGACCTGTGATTGCACCTAGCGGGTCTCGGTGTTTTCAAAACACTTCTTCCGTCAACCTGAATCCTGATGTTCAAGAAGAAACTCTGTTTTGCAAATTCGATTGATAGGCAGAAGGCCGGGTCATATCAACTCAGCCGCATGCCGCTAGCATCTCGTAACTTTGAGACCCCTTGGATGTTCCACCTCTCGATTTCAAGCGAAAAAAGCTTGGTTCGACAAGCCAACGTTATAACTAGCCTCCTTGAGCATGTCCCCAATTACGTGGCAGGATTGAGATTGGGTTATAGAAATGCTCTGGTCTGGGACTCGAGAATCGTCCCCAACCAACCAAACCCCGAAAAAGGCGTACCGCCGGCCGACCAACCATGGGAACAACGAAATTAACACGAGTTGTGAGCATGTGCGCGCATTAGCTAACGGCTTCTCCGAGAGTGGTTCATTGACTAATATCGGGAAGCCTTGCCCGCCGAAAAAAGGCTAGTGTAAACATTCCGGATGCGAACTGTCGGAGTCGCAACCAAGCCTTCGGCCCTATAGGGCTCGTTCCCCGTCTAAAATTGCGATATGACCTGATCCTGAAAACTCTGTGGCTCTAACCTGAGCGATACTATAATTACAACTAAGCCCATTCATTCAGCGACAAAATGTAAATTTGAGGCTGTAGTTAGGGCCAACGGAGAGTTGTACAGCGTCGGAATCGATTCAGCGTGTTTACAGATGCACAGTCGAATTGCAAATCGGAAAGGTTGGAGCGTTAGCGAGCGAGCCCGACTAGCTAAGGCATACATGCATTCTCGGGTCCACTTTATTGCCAGATACTCAATTAATTTTAATCCGATGATTCGCTAGCTATGGTTGAGCCCGCCAGCCGCAATATAGTTTTCATGATCGTGATATTGGATGTTATCCTCTGTTAAAAAACGATACTAGCAGCCGAAACCACACCTTGGGCTCGTGCCCGCCCCTCCATTCCTCTCCCGTCACATCCTCAAGTAGACCCATCATACATACATCCGAGTCGTCATCCGCTGCGTCTGATAACTTTTGAATACCATCTTCCTGATAAAAGTGTAATGGGGGGTACGGCCCATTCTCAGCTTGAAGAATTCTTAATATCCACAGTCCTAAGATTGAGCGGAGAACGATCCTTCTGGTAACAAGATATGAGTCGTAAAACTCGTCTCTCTCTTCGACTGGCAGACGGTTCCAAAATATCCAGAAACGATCAACCAGTTCATGTAATGCATCGATCGCCTGTGACGCCTCCCCATGAAATCGCGCACTTGTATCCGTTTCATCAATCTGCACGTCGATGTCCGGGTCATGCGATCGCATGAGACCCCGGAGACGAGACTTATCGTCCCCTAGCTGTTCGATCAAGCCTCTTAGGCTTCCACTCTCACCGCTCGGGCCAAACTCGTTAGTCGAAAAGTATGTGCCACGTATGTAGGAGCATAGTTCTATAACTCCGCCTTTCGTTCTCGGGGTGGAGCCATTCCAGAGGCAATTTATTGCATAAGAGGCTAAAAAAAGAGGGTTGGTACGGAGTTCTCTGAGACGGGCGGAGCGAAGTAAGGAGGCCTCGTGAGTGGTGTATGCGGCGTAGAAGGACCTGCATGTCCTGGAAAGAGAAAAGAGAGTTTTTGAATCGGGGACGCTGGAGAGGAGACACAGCTTGATGTCAAGAGGGAGGTCTAGAATCGGACAACCTACGGAATAGAGGTATTAGACCGGCACAAGCAGATAACAGATTTGTGTTCGGTACTTCGGCACCTTTACGTCGATTGAGAAGCCGTGAGAACTGTTGCTTTCGTTTAGAAAGCCAGTGTGTGTATTTCTTTGCTGTCATTTTTTCCGCGATAGCGCCCTGGACTTCACACTCGTGCTGTTCCTTGGCCACCAGTCGTTGGCACCGAGCTTCTAACCAATGTTACAACGTTAGAACTCAAGGAGACAGGAGGCAATTCCCCTCATCATGCATCGAGACATTACGATGGTAAACCGAACAAGCCATTCGCGCAATTCGCAAGTTCAAGCGCAAGGGTTTGGCTTGGCAAACAGTTGGGGCACGTCTAGCGAACAGCTACAGCCATACTATGTTTTAGGGTTGTTCGCAATTTTGTTTGCGAGAGCGTAGAATAAACCCCTAAATTTAAGAATGTAGTTATATTAGTCCCACAGGGTGTATCGATGCTCTAGTCAAAGCTCAAGCGCAAAGTGAGATCTCGAGAATTACCAACATGGCCAACCTGCAACTCCAAACTAGTTACAACAGTGATGCCTGAGACCAAGCACGGACATGTGCTACTAACGACTCTATTTAGCTCACGGCTTTAAGCTTGCGACTATACAGGAACGGGGTTGCTTTGCCTAAACAAGTATAGATATACACTGTGGCAATTATTACATGTACCGTGGATGGCAAACTTTCGTGTAGATATCATATGGTTAACCGGTTTTGCTGAGGTGCATACACCAAACTCTTATGTTCGGTTTGGAACAAACCTCGCAACCGGAGGCTCCTGGGATGCAAGTTTAGCGTATATCCTACCAGCTTATGCTGCACAGCTGCAGTTGGGAACTGGTTACCTGGCAGTCGAAACGTAACAGAATGGAACCAGGACCGTGCCACCTGTTGGATTTTGATAACCCAACACATTGTGGCACGGCTCTAATTCTGGCTTGCTGTGCTCAGCCATGTTGTAGAAGGGATGGTTGTAACTCGGTCGACCCCAAGTCAGGTTCAGAAGGATATTTCGGCTCCAAGGGACTCTTGCAAAGCTGGGGTAAGACATAAGGAAGGTACGACCTAAGAGCTAGAGAGGCGTGGTTGTCGTATCACGTCTTCGACCCATCAATCCACCCACGCCTAGGCCCTCCATCTAATTACTTAAGCTAAGGCTCAATCAAGTTTCCGCATTCCGCAAAGTAAGTTCAAGGAGCTATCTGTGTTTTGGTTTGCAGGTTGAGTCCAATATCCCAGAAGGATTGGTACTGTAGATCGCGATCAATTGATCAACGAAGTTCCTTCGGTGTCAATAGTTGCAGGGCACAGTAGCTCGATACGAGTGGGCTAGTGGTGATTCCTAGCTTCGGCCTCCTCCGCTCACGTGATCACTATAATCATACGAATTTGTATGGGGCTTTGTACAACGGTATTTTGTTCTGGCTAAGGCTGGGTTATAGAGCATCTAGATATCTGCAAGTGTTTGCTTCCCGGGTTCGGCTACCATATCAATTTCTCCTATTGCAATACCAATCGCCAGAGGTATTGGATCACTTTAGTGCATATCTCGAGAGTTAATTGCGCATTCGGAGCATTATTACTGTAGCGTTTCGGCAATCCGAAGGCGCAGGCCAGCCGAATCAAATGCGTTTGTGGGATACCTTAATCATCTGCGGTCTGTTCGGAGTTGCAGTAATATCCAATGGTGGAGAGAAATATCCTATCTTTTGCTCAGGTACGAGTATAGGACTCCCTGAATCGGTAGATGGGAAACAGGGGGGGTTAGAAACACGATCAACGGAATACGAGTCGTCCTCAAACGGTAAGTATCTTCATCTATTACCGTAAATCTCCACTCATGATCTAGGATCGACTGCAAGTTGATTAACTTTGTGGGCGCTTCACAACCAACTTCCCCTACTGCAGCAACCGAGGCCATAGCCAACGATCTCGTTCACAATTTATTTCGAACTTCATGTTAAACTTGCTAACTAAGATATTTGGTAGTGATTTTGAATCGAAATTCGAGTGTGGTTCTCGATATCCCAGTCTCCTACAATAGTTCGATAGGATGGTACGCAAACTTCACTATCGGCAGCCGCTCTTCAAGCTTTTCCAAGAAATTCAGACTTCTTTTGAGCACGCGGGATACAGTTACGTAGGTTGCTCAGGACTCTAATTCAGTATCCCCGCGTAGAAGCCCAATACATTATCCTGCCTTCTCGTCCCGTATGCTAACCAACATCATACGCGTATACTGTTATTAGAGTGGTTAAGTCCTCGGAGCAAACGACTAGAGAGAAAATCAATCCCCAGACTAACCGGATAGATGCTGTATTTGACCTACAACGCGAAGAGTTGTACAATGCGAAGATATCAACCGGCCGGTTTCGTTCCTTCCCTTCCTATAATAGCAATCAGCGATGTTTCGAAACTCAATCGGCCGACGACTTCTCACTGAGATACTCCGAAATATGTGTCTCTACAGACATTACATACGAGACAACGCCTTTTGTTGACCGATACCCGGTTTGCCTGCTCAGCTGGCAGCCCGATCGTGATACAGAATATTCATTTGATGGCCGATTGGCACTTTCACCGCAACCGATTTTCATCATGCGTAGCCTATGTGAGTCTATCCATTCGTTTAGTTAATTGCAGATGGGTAGCCCGGTGGGCTAATGCAATAGATAGGGAACGCGGCTACTCAGAATAACACGAGCCAGGTGACCGCCCCCTTTGATACCGAGGCGAAATATAAACCCTTGCCCGCTGGTTTTGAGCAAAAATCCAAATATTGGGGAGACTACGGAACATTTGCTACATATTTTACGTCTACAGAGTCTGAAAGGCCGACCCTTCAGTTTAATGTTGACAATATAGATGGAGATACTACAAAGTATACTGGGGCCTTGAGGTGGTTTGAATCTGTCTCAAAAAAACCTTATTCCATCTATTGGAACATCGCCGCTAAAGCCATTCAAATCGGTTGGAGAGGAACCTTCAATGAGTATCCACTCGCACATAAAGATTTGCTCAAGAATCCACTAGTCGCAGAAACAGTGATACCACACAGAAATTCACTTTTGGAGTTTAATACGACTTACCCTGCTCTGGCGGCAATAATGAGCAGTGGCAGTATGTGGACACGCTTACACCCTTGGATTGTGGACAGAGTTTACGCCCAAATCCCGGGTGTGGTTACTTATAAAACGACATACTATTTACCATGCGACATGCCCGAATATGCCATTCCACAGATTAGCTTTGGATTAGGTAACAATCGGGTTTCTGATACCGAGGAGCCGATTTGGTATACGGTCAAGAAAAGTGGTTTCATCATCGATACCTATAGACACCCTGAGATAGGTGTGTAGTAAATTTTCAAGTTGATCACTTACAAAACTCATCGATGCCCCTGAATCATGGATATTATTTGCTTCGCTTCTCCAGATTTTAACTGACAGGTACATATAAAAATAGTTAATCTATGCGCAGGAGCCATCCAGAACTCTTATCGCGCCCCGAATCTACGGTTATACCCAGATGCGGCAAGTGAAAAGGTACCTTCCGCGACAATGGAATTGGGGCAGTGGATATTTAAGAGCTGGTATATGGTCTTTAAGGTTACCAAAGATACCAAAGTAAAGGGAGGTAGGCGATATGTTGGTATCGCTAAGATGACATAGCAATATCGTCGGGAGCAGCTAGCCGATACAGAAATAACAGATTATTAATTTTATATATGTTTTCACGGGTTATATGTTGTAAACATGTCTATATACAGATTGGAGCAATTTTACAATTAAATTACAACCCTCGGCAGATGCTTCCGTGAACATATTTTCGATTTGTACCGGTTACGAGACCATCTTTTCCTTATTTTGGATGCACTAACATTGACATGCGCTGCCGCCGGGTGCGCCCAGTTCCCTACTAAAAACTTCCCCTATTCTTCCTCCGCTCGCGGGTTGGGGTCGTGACAGAGAACCCCGTAGTAGAAGTAGTCGGTCGTGACACGTTTAGTAATACCGGCTAACTCGTGCGTGTCGTTATACGAAAATAACAAGAGTCAAATCGCACAGCGGCATACTTACGTTGGGCCTTCCGCATAGGTCTATGACTTCGTCAAGAGTACTTTACTGCCTCAAAAAAAAAAAAAAAAAAAACTTACCTTTTTCCTTTCCACTATCTAACATTCGCGCATGCGGCGGGTTCACAAGCTAACATGTCGGCAGGTAGTTACCACGCTTAATTGAACATCTGCATGGAACAGGGCGTGAAAACTAGGATGAAACATTAAGATGTTGTGTTATGTCACGTATGGCACACAATTGTTCCTGTATATCTGGCACAAGGGAGTCATCACTCCTCTACTTCGTTACCTTGTACAGTTCCTCTACTAGTATACGTATATATACTTGGCTTATCCAACACGCCTTGGGGTCCGAGATGTCCGGATGGGGGCGTCGCAGGCATGGAACCAGAAATTGTTCCAACATTTTCAAAGTATTGAAACGTGGCTGTACAGCGATATCCGGTCCCTAAGGTATGCGCCATGTATATGCGACGAGTGCTCAAACCTTTGTGACGCTTAGTACTATAGTACTGTTGCGCTGTCAATATCTTGGTATTTTGGATGTTTGGCCGCTTGTGCACGTCGATAAAGGCCAGAAAAGTTGGGCGGGGGCACCGATATTAATTAGTATTTTGTAATGCTTTTTTTCGATAGCAAGCTAATGTTAATACAGTACCATAGGTAGCGAATGAAAAGCTATGGAATATATATATGACAGCCACCCAAGCCATCCGTGTCACCAACCTCAAGTTTCCCGCACTTTGATTGCGGTATCTAAGAAATACTATTCTCCCGAGCCGGCGAAAAGATGCAAACGTCAAGAATAAGCCCTTTCTCAATGGGAGCACTAGTCGCCGGCCTGTTTCTAACCTCAATTTTGATCGAACTGGCATTTTGCTCAGGCGATAACCCTCCGGGCATCGAACCTCTTTATATAAAGCGCGGCCTCACTCGGAATAATACAACGATATCCGATGATGATACAATACCACATAATAGAAAAAAGATAAGAAGGGGTATGTCTCCTACTCTGCGCGTTGAATGACTATATATGATACTACAATCCTTCTCTGCCGTGGTATCCTGGACAATACGATGAATATCTCTGCCGTATATACTTAGTCAGCGCATAAACATCGGTTGTCTAGGCGCCTTTAAGCGTTCAACATGTCCTATGAGCGCCACAGCCTCAATGATATTGCTGCAACATCTCACTAACAAATACGTAATTGGGCAGCCTCTATCACCGACGAAGGGGTTCTAGAGATACCAGTATATTTTGATCCCAGGGCTGGGTGGTATGGAAGGTTTGGAATTGGTGGTGTTCTTGCTGAAAACGAAGAAAATACAGAGGAGTGGCGATTGGCGATCGCTACAAGAGAAACCCTTACGTGAGTTTTGCATACCCATTTCTTCAGCTGTTTATTTTAGAGGGGCTCTTCAGCCTTCGACTGTGATCCAAGCCACCGGTTATCCCCATATCGATTGGGGCAGATCGAGAAATTACGTAGACAATGAGTTTCTGGAACGGTCGAACCTATTGGGACACCTAATTAAGTAACCTTCGCTTTTCTATCTCGTAGATGGGTCACGTCGATATATCAACCGGAGACACAACATTGGAATGAAAGGACTCAGGTACCCCATCCACTTGTCAATGAGACTATGGAATTTAAAATTCCTGGTCCCGGTTGGCGGAGAGGCTTCTGGGACGATAGCCAACGCTACCTAGAAACCGGAGATGACAAAACATATCCTTCGTATCACACTTACGGAGGATCGCTTATGAACATCGCTTCGGGTGATATTGCGCTCGCCAACAACATATTTTGTGCTTTTCTATCGTTTCAGAACGCGAGAGACGAGTTAGACGGGACTTTGGGTCTGGCGGCCGTTGGAAGACGAATCTTTGGTAGGTTTGACTCTATTGCGTGTGCTCAATCGTGAAAGCCGGGGTTTGTATAGTTTGCCCTGTCACGATACGTACTAATTTTGCACCTGATAATTCAATTCTATGCTAATGAGGGATATTTATCATCATAGGTAATCAAACGGAGTTAGAACCAGCTTCCAGGTACTGGCAGATGGGGGGCACATTTGCTATTTCATTCGTCAATGATGATTCAGCTGTCCTACAATTCGGCGTTGATGGTACACGTGGTGATACTTCAAAATATGCTGACGATAGCGGTCTCCAATGGTATGAGCCATCCAATTCCCGAGATTACGTTTGGTGGGTTATTCGAGTTGAGGATATTGTAATTGGGCCACCTGGCTCAAAGCTAGGACGCGATCATTTGTTACCTAACAGTGGCAAAGCTCTACGACAGCATTGGTTGGGCAGTGGCGCCGACTATTCGAGACCAGAACTCCAGAACAGCGATGACATAGAACCTACAATGATTCTGGATAGCGCATCTCTGTGGACGAGGTTGCACCCGCTACTGGTGGATCACCTCTACAGCAAGATCCCTGCAACGCAGTTCTACAACTCCACATTCTACATCCCTTGCGATATCGATGACGATGAAATCCCGGAAATAGGGTTTACAGCACAAAAACAAGGTTGGCGTTGGCATTACCGCCTCGACAAACGTAGTTTGCCAATTCAGTCCTATCGCCATCCTTACAACGGTAAGCAGAAATTCTTTATGTGGCGGAGTTTGAGGCTGGCCTAAGAGACCTGTTCGTGGCGACACGCTGCGTAGTTGATTGCCGCATTCGTATATTGGCTTGCCTCTATAGGTCTGTAGATTCTACCGCTAACTAGTATGGGTTCCTAGATACTCTTTGTGGCGGGAGCATCCAATATATCAATGTGCCCTTCTTTGTCAGATCCCATCCCAAGATTAGTCCTAAGATCTTCGGTATTATGGGCCGATTGTTTTTTCGAAGCTTCTACGTCGCTTTCAAAGAGGTGAACCCGAGTGCCGATCACACTAGGCGGATTATTGGCCTACCAAACGGTCAGAAAATGGAACTCTGAGCACAAGCCGTGCCAGTTGGTGGTTACTAGAAGGCTTAGACTGTTTCACAGATCATGGCTATAGCACTAGGCACCGGTGCACCATTTGATATATGCTTTTTTAACCTATAACTTGAATTCTAAAAAGGGCTACCGTGTTTTCAATTTGCAATTTACGGTGCTCATCAGTTCGTGTGGCTATTCCATTCACAATTGTCCAATTGTATATAGACTGGTATATATGCAACTACTCATGCTCATGCTCATCGGCTTATTGGCCAAGATTGCTGTTCTCACGAAATTGGACCCGTTAAGCTTGGGTATTTGCGATCTGGAGGAGCCTCCTACGCGCAGTATTTTTGTATGTTTCGTAGATTTCTGGCACCGGGGCTATATGATATCATGATGCCTGCTTGGGTTCGAGAGCCCGCAAGCCCCTCTTGCACAAAAGGATAATGTGTTGCTGTAGTATTTTTAGGCCAATGGGGAACGGCCTTGGCACGAGAAATAGATATATCGCAGGAAGGCGCCCTCAACAATGCAATGCCGACTAAGCCGAAATTGTCTGGTTACGAGACTGACTAAGCCGGCCAAGCGACGACCTCGCAAGGCTTAAATAAATCGTACCTGCTGCAGTGCTGTAACTCTATGGATCTGAGCGTTTTAGGGAACTCTCGATTTTAGTAAATGAAATTATCAAAAGAATAGAGGGCCACCGGACAAGCCAATTCGCAACGCTTGATCAATTGAGCCGCCGAATTCATGAATCCAGCTGCAGAATCTGATGGAGTGCGCGAAATCCGTGAGCCTCGTGTATTTCTGTCATAATTGTTGAATTCAGCCGCACGTGTGCTCAATGTCCCCATGTTGATAGACAATGAAATGCATGCAGGTAGATGGGCGTGAGGTTTTGGATGCCGTCCATGCACCTAGACGCACCTTTTGGGCCCTCCAATCCTGATCGCGTTTTGGGAAAAACTTGGCAGTGCAGTGCAGAGTGAATCCCAGTCGCCACACATACTGGTTCTCACTGGCGAAGGTACCAGTACCGGGCCAAGATCCAGATTTACTTCATGAGCTCGGTCCTTCATGTACGTGTACAGTCCGGGTTAGCGAAGGGAGGATCGTTGATGCGGGAAATTGTGAGGAGATCCACAGAGCGCGGAGAGGCTTAAAAATTTAAAACTGGATCTCATATTTGGATTCCGAGGTCTGACCAAGCGGGATCGTGTGGGCCGTTTCATTTCGTTTGGAACGCAAGACCTCTTTTAAGCTTTTAAATTTGCTCTCAAACACTTCGTTTCTTGACGTCCGTACACCGGAATAGTCCCCGACGTGAAGGACCGTTGCAAAATTTTGTCATAGTTCGACATTTGTCTCCCAAACCGACGCGTATATATTCTGGTACTGCTCCATCGCTAGCGCTATAGCTAGCAGTGCGCAATCAGACTCCCATCTCCCTATTCTAAATGACTGATACAATACTTAATATCACACCATCATGCCGCTTTCATCAGTTAAGGAGTGTTTTACGGGACCATCATGAAAGTATTGCCGTCCAAACTTGGTACCCTCAACTATGGACCCAGGATAGTGAAAAGGAATTTCATCCTTTCTTTCCTGTCGAAAAACTGCGCGCTCGTTTTAAGACGGAGAATTTTGATCATATCTTCCATTGTCCTTGCAATAGATGTTTCCGAGAGTGCGAGAGGGCATTGAAGTTCAACTATACGGAAGACTTTCAAGGGAGAAATATAATCAAACAACTCAAAAACAACATCCTGAGCCCCGATCAGCCCACCCTTTGCAGGATATTTGGGCTTCTAATAGAATGTCGAATCCCCAGATACATTACGATATTTAGTGACCACCTACGAAGGCGAAAACCGAAAGATGGTAAATTTACCCGGAAGGAACTAAGAAGTATCATGTTTTCCTTAGACGACCCGACATCGTTTGTTCTCACAGAGGAGAATCTCGATTTATTTTTGAAGCGGCAGCACTTTTATTTCGAAGAGCCTATCCCTTGGGGTTCCGGCGGGGCGGCCCTCAAACGTATCGATAACGGGTGTTCCCTCCCCATCAGGAGCGATATTACGACCTGCCGCCCTAATCGCGAAGGAGGAACACAGAGTCATGTCCTCGCGTTCAATATCCTCCCAGACTCTCTGACCAAGACCGAATTTAACAACAATATGGCCAATCTGTTGGGTGATGAAATAGAGGTTGATTTAGAAAAGGCAAGAATATGAAACATCACCTAGAACATCACTGCATTGAAGATTCACTAAATCCTGGATAGCGGTATCCCTTTGTTATTAAGATCTTCAAGAACAGTGGAGAAGGGGAACGAGATATGCAAAATCTTAAGATTAAACTTCAAGAGTACGAAGCCATTCGATCGTCACAGAAGAGGTCTGAACAGGGTAGAGATCTCCGAGATTTTATATGTATGGACGTGTCATCTTTCGTATACGGCTCGGAATACTGCACGATATACCCCAAGGCAATAGGAAGCCTTGAAGATTTCTACAACGATCCACCAGATGATTGGGACAATATAACCTCGTCTATTCTATGGAAGCAACTCGCCAAAGTTGGCGAGGGCATCGACTTTATTCACCAACGTCTCCGCATGCAACATCTCGATTTAAAACCTTCTAACATCCTGATTTTCGGAGTCCAGAGCACCGATGAGAGCGAATCCGAGAGAGATGCCGAGGGAGAACCAGCATCAGCACGAATATCGGAAATATCTATCAAATCATCACTTCGTAGTGGCCCTGTGTATGTACAACCGCAGGCTACAGGAGAGGTACTGTTTAGGATCAGCGACCTCGGCCATAGGACTCTGGGTTCGAACGCCCATCATGAAAGGGGGTCATCTAGCACTACATTGGGAACCTCCATGGTACTTGGCGATCGGGTCTGGGGCCCTCCGGAGTGGTCGGGGCTACGGACGCCCTCAGATAGCGAGGCGTATGAGCTGTATGACTACTGGAGCTTCGGCGCTATTTTGTTAGAAGCTGCTGTTTACGATACGTGCAGGCGAAGCGCTAGAGACGAAGGTATAAACTACGTAAAAGAATTTCGAATCCAACGAAGGGAAGAGGACGGTCCTTCAATGAAGCTTTATACTGTCCTCGGGAATCGGGCGGTTCTGAAACATACAGTCACCGAGAAACTGCGAACGCTGGGGCGGTTTCGTTACCTACCAACAGAGGATCCTCCAGGCGCAAGAGAACTTCCGGCTGAGTTTTACAACAAAATATCTGGTGAAATCGACCGCCTTTTAAGCATCTGCCCGGAGGATCGAAGATGCGCCTTCTCACTAGAGCATGTGATATATACTAAACTTGAGAGGGCTAGGGCAGGAACGGGGGCGGCGAGTCCTCCAACGCCTCGGCCCAGTCCAACCTTTCGACCCCCAGTTCCAGTAGCGGTAGAGCCCCCAAGGACTCAACCAAATCAGGTTTATTACTTTCTCGATCCACCCGAATATGAGTACCTGTAAGATTCTGCCCCGGACCGTTGGGCCATTTTAAACATACCTGATGAGTTTATGCTAAAAAGGTGTTTTAGATCAGGTGTATGGCTTTCGGCCTCGAGTGATCCCGAAAACAACAGCCGTGTATGGATTTCGAAGACTGTGGTGCGGGAGATGGAGATACGTAGTATATGGGAATATACTCCAGCAACCAATCGTATACATTCCTATGCAGGTAAATACTTCACTCTACGCCTTTAAATCCCCTAGTCCTGGTACCGTAACCCGGTACGACCTTGGATGAAGGCCGATATACCGATATACACTAACACTCATTGAAGTACAAAGTATCTCATTGCCTAGCGTTGATCTCCATGGATTCTGGAGCGTTACAGCTACTGATGGCAATATACAGCATTGGAAATTCGGAGCTATAAAAGGTTGTCCTAAATTACATTCTCTTCTTCGAGCACACTACGGCGGCTACCTCCAGAACCATGCTAACCGAGGCCTTCCCATCGCGTAGAGGGATTATCGTTCTTCGAACATCTCTCGGGAATCAACTATTACGCAGGGTACGGAAGAATAGAAAACCTACTAGCTACTCCTAGTTGTTTAAATTATCAATTGCTAACAGATAAACCCAAAGACCATTTAAGGGCGCCGAGGTTAGACATTTTGCAGTATCGATTAGCAGGAATCCTTTCAAGGCTAAGAGAGTCATTGAGAAAAAGCCTGCATCTCTTTGGTTTTTAACGGACAGACCTGCTAAACCCGTAGGTGAAATTCCCTAACTATCACTAGTCACTTTAGAATAGTTAAAACACACGTACCAGGATTCATTATTAGCCTAATCATAGTCTGCGATCCGGGAATTCCAACCTCTACCCTCCTCGAGCCAGTCGATCCGCTCAAATCACACCGGAATGAGCGTCGGAAGCATCAATATGTTTAAAAACGTCGTACGCCAAGTGTGGCTTTTTATAGTCCCCCACCACGAAGCTGGACAGAGTAGTGACGCAGCTTCGAAGTGTGGCTTTATTTTTAACAGTAAGCTAAGAAGGCACCCACAACTCCCCACCATCGGTAAATCTCATTATTCCCTACAGTTTCTAATAATAAGATACTTGAATAAAGTAACAATGTCTATATCAATTGAGCAAGACGGGAGACAAATTAATCTAAAGGAAGACGGACAGCCGGGGAGGCAAGCAAGGGTTTTAGATCTCCCTCCTAAACTGAAAGCTCCGTTCCGAACCCTGGAGGCCGGGCCCCTTCTGAATTGCTATGGAGAAACCTCTTTCTTATTACCAGATGAAGATTGTAAGTTTATACCTTCGGGCTTTTTTTAAATTTTCGCATCGACTTCGTAGACTCGCAACTCATTATCCTGACAAACGCTGACGTGACTCGACGTTTAGGCGCGACAGAATTTAAGCAAGTCTTTCTCGATGTCAAGGCATTGCTCAAGAGGTCTAATAATGTTCGTCGAGCAAGCCGCCGATAGCACCGAGAAAGTTACAGAACGTATGTCCGTTAAAGTATCTAAATGTTAGTTCGAGCAGCGCTGACCCTATCTCTCTCCCACAGTTATAACTCGGGATTATCTAAGACTCAGCGCAGTAGGGGTTGTGGAGCGTAATGTAAAATGTCTATTGGAATCTAGTGCGCAATGAATGTTGAATTTGCGTCTATATAGTAATAACTTGAGATACACGAGTTAATATTATAATAAATTATACAACTCGCCACAATGCGTGGCAGGGGTTGAAGCCAGCCTCAACCCTGACTAGTTAACTGTATGCGAATTGGAGGTGCATTGCGATCAGTGTTAACATGTCGTTCAAGCAAGAAATTTTAAAGGGATCAAGCATTGGAATATGGCGGAGCGCCCTTTTCCTCATCAACTTGGCGAAATGAACGCCTCGTGTACTGCAAAGTCTTCTGAAAACCACGAGCCAAACGATTCGCCAGGTTTGCTTTCCAGAGAAACCACCCTAAAAACATCGAGCAAGTAATTCCACCTGCAAAAGCAAAATATATCCAAATGTTTTCACCTACAACTATCCCTTTAGTTTCACTACTATAGTTGAAGAAGTTTGTCCCAAAGATACTCTGTTGAACAGGAAGTACGTCAGTGGATTGCGGTCTGTTAGCTTTAATTGTATCGCTACATGCGCGGCTACGTATCATAAACATGAATGAGGGAAGGGGTTGCTATTACGTACCGCGACGAAAGTTGCTGGGAGGAAGGTTGCTGTAATAATGGTGATCAGCTTCATCATTTTAGTATCCTTCGCACCCTTCGCTGCCATAGCACTCATATGTTGGTTTTCCTCTACGCTAGCGGCTGTCAGTTGCTGGAGGTTTAAACTCATTGCACGGCTTGACGCTTCGTTCCGGAAGTCCAAAACTTGACGAACCTAAATTTTTACCAATTAGCGGGGTATAATGGCTGGGATATCTCGGAACTTACAAGAGTTGATATATCTCTTGTCCTATCTAGTATAGCAGCTACTCGCGATTGGGATACTCTCAAGCTAAACAAGTGTTCCTCCATGCCGGCCAATAACGATTTAAGACGAGTGTTGACGTCTACATTTATTCTCGCGTTCGACCAGCTCAACATTAGCCTTTGCACGAAATCGAGAAGTTTCTGTGCTAAGAGGATATCCAAATTGAGAAGCTGGAGTAGACGTCGGAGTTTGTCGGATAGAAAATGTAATTCTCGGATGTCAGATGTTTCTATTTGGAGGGATTCCGCCCCCGGTCGCGATACAGGTTGTGAATAAAATCCTCGATCAGTCTAGGGTTTGAGTACCAAGCATCAGTATGCAATCATTAGACATCCTCCAAGACAAACTAGTCGGGATATGGCGATTGCCTTGCATTGCTCGGTAGTTTACTTACCAGATCTTCCGCAAAGTTTTCAAGATACGCAATGTACGGACGCCAGCCTTCCCCACAGTATTGTAAAATAGTGAGATGCATTTCTACTTGGAGGGCAAGATCTTGAGGCTGCTGGTTGAACTTCTCAAGTAACGAAGCCAAACGGTCCTTTAATCCTGAAGCTGCATGAAGTAGCACCCACACTCCAATTTTATCTCGCGGGTTAAACTTTTGGTATACTCCGATTTGTCTGACGACAAATGGGTCCTTCGGGCGGTCCCGGTTGTGTCTTGCGACATATTTAATATTATAGCCGGCCTCTATCCGCTATTAGGGCTATTGCACGCATTCAAGCAAAGATTTGGTAGACAAACCGTAGCCACTTAGTTCAGTGAATATCGTAGAGTCTGTTGTCCGGAACGGATCCACTTCCTGAATTTTGTCGAAATAAGAAACATAGCTCTCTTCAGTGGCATTGACTCTTTCGCCGAAAGTGGCAAGAATCGGTATAAATTTTGGATGGACCAAGTAGTTCGCAAGAATTTTGCGTATGATTTCTTCTGTGATCTGAAGCCGAGACCACGAGTTTCTCGCGTCAAAATAACTATTATACTCCCCACAAAGTTAGCAATCGACTTTTTGGATCAAAGCCGCGAGCTCCGACAGAGCAGTTTGAGTGTCACCACAGAAGCAACTTACTATGCAACTGTCTGCTGCAGATTTGAGTCATTTACACGCTCAAGGTGAAAACCTAGTTGTGACATGCAGGTAATGACGTCTTCAGCCTCGTCGCTTGAACTTGCACTCTCCTCCTGCTCATGTGTTGGCGCCCTCCGATTTCCACGCCTTCGCTTGAAGTGCAGGAACTTCAGCCTCGCCTTTTCTTCGTTGAAGATGCAGAGCTGGTCGGCGGCCGTTCTAGACAGCCTTTCGCAGAGATCTTTCATCTCAGCTTCCGACGCCAACCTCTCGCTTTCAAAGCAGTGCATTGGGTAGATACTCCATTTCGCCAGCGAGGTGGCAGATTCATATCCCAGTTCACTGTTCATGGCTCCAGTAAATCTTCCGCGGTATTTAGACGACTCCCGACACAAAAGTTAAAAGGTTATACGTAAGTTCGCAGGCCTATATCGTTGGATTAAAGAGGATAGCGCTATATCATAGACGGAGGCGACGAGCAACCAGAGCTTTTAAAGAGGAGTTGAGCTATATGACATGGCAGTGTTGGTGATGGTGGACCCAAAATTTGGATTTCCCTGATCTAGTTATCAGGAGATCAGAGGCTGTGAGAGTACATGTATAAGTACTGGTACATGAGCGTTTATAGCCCCTGCCATCTATTTCTTCTAGGCAGCCATGCATGTGTGCAGACAGAATGTGGAAGGCTGCGTGTTACACAAGTTGCATCCTTGAAGCCATACGGTCTGCCCTCGGGTAGGCTCCGGAAATCCTGGTTCAAGGCTGTTCGAAATTGTCTCGCAAGAATCTCCAGCTGCAAGGGTTCCCATTCAATAATTTGGTGCGCCCTCTGCTTCCGCAAAGTATCTCTGATCAGCCACCTCTTGGATACGAAGTATCCGTGTCTTTAGTAAGATCATAGTAAGCTAGTCAGCAAAAAGCTCCCTTACTGCTATCCATACTCAAACCGCACTCGTAAACGGGAATCGGTGAACTACATACATTGCTTAGTTTCTCGGGGCCGGTGACTATCCATTTCGCGGCACCGGCTTCCTCTGGCTCCTGTAGCATTACACCTACACTATCAGTATGGAGTTTGGGCCTTGGCCGGACCGGATATGTTTTCGGTCTACCGGTAGTGGAGAAAACGACCGTACCGTGATTTCAAAATGTTGGTTTGGGTACCAAAATCTCAGGAACTCTTTGATTAGATCGGCATCTACGGTGTATCTGAAGCTGATATATTGTTCGTATCGGCGCGGCATTTCTAATGAGTATTGGCTACCACAGCCGCTAGGATCAGATCAGTTTCTCGTGGGGGGGGGGGGGGGGGTAGTATTCCTTCGGCGATGAAAATCTCGTGCGCGTGAAGACTGAACTGAGAAGGTGGAAAGCAGTGGTGTATGAAGACAATAAATTGTTTCATAGCTCTCGGCGGTCCCTCTCGAGATCTCGAAAGGAGATTTATCCAGAGGTTATATACAGGTCTGCCTTCTATTCAGCCATCGTGAAGAAGGATCCTCATGTAGACAACGGAAGCTAGCTGAGTTGCATGAATGGCCCTTGGCGGTACACAGACCCTGACAAGGCTACGGAATTCTAGAATACTCTCTGGCCTAGTTATTAGGTCGGGGGCCAAAGTTGAGCCGTGGCCGCAGCTGATAGTGGCCAGGAACCAGCCGACTATCGCTAACTAGCAAGTCCTTTAAAATGCATGGGGCATCCATTTCGAAACATACAGTCCTTCCGCTTGAGATCTCGAGAAGTTCGTAACATGACCTTAGATTTGCCTCGTGCACGGCGCCGCCCACTAACGTTATTATTTTTCTGTTCCTTCACAGGTTATCGGTGTACACCTACATCACAGTGCACGCCTTTGCGTTAGCTACGTTAGACAGCTTGCAGCTTCTTCGTATACGTACATACACCTGCACCTCCATGGATCCAGGGCTAGACGGCCGCCGAATCCAGAGATTCGACCAGGATGTAGACGAAACAAGCTCCGTCGAGATTAGACACCTAAGAACGAGAGATATTGTATCACTTGTTATCAATAAGATGATTGGTACTGGGATTTACTATACGCCTGCCCAAGTTCTCATCCTAGTTGGATCGAAATGGGGCGCCCTACTAGTTTGGGTATTTGGTGTTATCTACACCTATGTCAGGTAGGCATCTTCCTTATATCCAACACACGCCAACTGCCAATCGGCTATACGGCCTCAACGCGGTGAACACGGTTAACCAACCAGCCTCTGACAACAAAGTGCTATCGTATATCTTGAGTACGGTACTAAATGGCCGTACAATGGCGGCGAATTCACATACGTGAGTGACATCCACTTCCGTTTTTTAGCTCTTATCTTGGAAGTCTCATTGCTAAAACATTACTATGCCTAATGTAGTTGCTAAAAATCCTCCCCCGCCCAAATCTTATATTTTCAACGGCATATGCCTATTTCTTTGTCTTACTCAGCACATCAGGACCGAACTCTTTGATCTTTTCCATCTATGCCGTTTCAAATGGAAGAAGTACGGAGTCGAAGGAGTTTGCCTATAAGATGACAGCGTTTTTGCTAGTACTCGTAATTTCGCTTGTTCATCTCCTACTGAAAGGTTTCGGGCTGGATTTGAATCTATTCCTCGCCGGTTTCAAGTCCCTCCTTTTGTTTGTGGTTTGTATAATTGGTTTGATAGGAGGCTGCATAAGACAAGGAACCAGCCCTGACGCAGGTTACCGTGACTTCGGTCGTGTTCATCAAGGTCCTGGAGTGGACGGAGCAGCCACTATTGTCGTTGCAATTATTCTGGTACTGTATGCTTTTCAAGGCTGGGAAAACGCGAATTACGTGAGTATACCGTGGCTGCCGGCTACGCTAGAAGCTAAACCTACAATTAGCGCTTCGTCTACGTAGGACTTATTTACTAACTTCACGGTGTGATGGCTATCTACACAGGTAACGGCTGAAATCGAAGGTACCCCAGAACAGCAAAAAAAAATCCTGAAATCCGGGGTGCTCATCGCGATTACCATTGTGAGCGTGTTATACCTTTTTTTCAACCTAATCGTGGTATGTAAACCGATCTCCTTCCACCAAAATCTGCCTTTGATGTGTCACACAACCTGATAACTATGATAATTAACGAGTACGGTTTTCAAGTTCATCATCCTCGACTACCAAACAATCGCTAGATACAACGATTATGTTTCCGTTTTTCATGGAGTTTTCCAAAAGGTGTTCCACCCAAACCCTGCAGATGGAAACCTGATACCAGGGGACTATCCCACAACCCGGGCAGTTGCAGCTTGCATAGCAATGTCGGCAGCTGGGAATCTAATTGGAACGGTATATACAAACGCGAGAGGTATGATCTTATTTGTTAAAGCCAAACGGATAGATAAATCTATTCTAGGTAACGTGGAAGCTAAAGACGATCGGTTAAAACTAGTGAAAAGAGAAATCGCTCGACATCAGCTGGTACCTTTTAGTTCTTTCTTCGCGAGCAGCAGCCATATAGGAGAGACTCAAGATGAAGAAGGAACTCCAACTGGTGGTTTGATCTTGAACTGTTTAACCTCCTGGATTCTGATTCTCGCAACTCCAATTTACAACAACTCCACTGAAGGAATATCATTCCTCATTCTGCTCTTTACATACGGGCATTCATTACTTGGGGGTAAGTTCCATTGGACTTCGGCAGCACGTTTAATTGGGCTTTGCTGATATCCCTCCGAAACTTAGTATTCCTTGGGATATTATTCTTCCTATTGGAGGGGAGAGCCAAAGCTATCGATATTAGCCAGCCTGGGCTCGTCTTGCCGGATGCTGACGATGACGCCAGCGACGGAGATTCCGCAACAGATACCTGGGCGTTTGCACCGCTCAAAAAGAAATATATGCGCATATTCGTCGGCGGTATTTTATTCGCTGGCATGAATTTGCTGATATTTATTCTCCCTTGGACAAATCGACCGACCACCGGCGTTACCGGTTCTCCCAGAAAGATTCCGATACGATATGTTTGTTATATTACCGTCGCATGCTATGTTTTAGGGATCTTGGCAGCGATCTATATCTTAACTTTTGCAAGGCAAATGGTCTTTTTTGGGCCCCAAGGGCCGTTGGAGCGATATGATACAACTAGCGATAAATACGCATACCCAACGGTATTACGTCTTCCGGACCCATTAATGAAACTAAAGGAATGGCAAAAGCAGAATGATGGGGACATAGGAATAGATGGTGACGATTTCAGAGTACTGGATGCTGGGAGCGGCTACTATGTTCGAGAAAAGGATAGGCGCTGGATATTCTTTTTCAATGACGTAAGTATATAAGTTTCGCCAACTACGGGCGCTATTACTCTAAAGTCTATACCATCCACTGATCATGATACAATCGAGACAGATCGGACTAGAGAGACTATTTTCCGTGCCTTGGAGAGAGAAAAAGAGGACCATCAAAACAGCAATTACGGATCTATTTAAGGTCAAGAGGTGGACTCATGGACGTAAGCGCTTAGTCCGGCTTAGATCCAGGATTTGGGCGGAAGGAGAGACCTCTTTGCGAGAAAGGGTGAGAAGAGACCTAGACCAGGCGATAAAAGACGCAAGTGCCATGCTCAACAGCGGGGCCGATGCAAGTGGCGTAGTGGCCCATCCGAACGGCGTCCCTTCTGTAGTCACCGGCTCAAATGGTGTTCAGTCGCAGAATGGGCCGCCTCCTTCGACCTTGGTCCTGTAACTGGTTGGCTAAACCGGCTACCTGGCAGCGTGGGTATGGGTATGGGTACGGGTATGGGTGGGACAACGATAATGTATTCATATGTATTCGAACAAAGGCATTTCTGCGAGAATTGGGGCGGAAGGTTTGATATCAAAGGGTTAGCCAGCATATTATAATATATAATTTATTTGCATTTGAAAGAAGCTATTGACACGCAAAAGGGCGCTCCTTAACATCTCGTGTAGGCAGACAACCTAGAATCCCTCCCTACCAGGTCCTTCTCAAATCCGAATACTAATTCAGTATTAATATGTTTAGTCTTTAAGATAGTCAATGTATTCGAAGATGAGATGTTCGAATTCGCATTTGACGTTAGGTTCGGCGTATGTAAAGCTTTGTTCGCGCCGGAGGCTCCATGATCATGCATACCGCCATGCGAAGTGAATTCAGATACATGTGAGCGTATCCCTATCTATACTTGATCTATTCATATTTGGAGAGCTACAGCGCTATGCCCGCAGATTTCGGTAGAATAGTATTATCACAGCTACGGATCGCGCACCTTGAAAACGAAAACCTGGTTGCTAATTATGAGACTGCTTGAAAACTATGTTTTGCGCCGTGATGTAATATTATAATTCGATCGGTGGATATATTATGGATATATCAATAACTCAAGTGCCAACCCACGCAATCAAGAGGCACCAGAAGAGCCAAAACCCGAGAATAAGCCCAAAGGTCCCAAACATGAGGAAAATAATTAACACGGCAGGATTCGCGGTAAGCATGGTAAACAGAGCGACATGAAACAAATACATCCCGAGGACAGTGACGTCGCTATCAAAAACACTTCCAAGGAAATTGTAACCCAAACCACCTATAGGCGACCAGAAGCTATAAGTATCGAAATAGAACAAAGCGACAGTGATAATGACCAGTATAAGGTTAATCCACCAAAACTTATACACCGTCTTCCAGTACCCCATGCATACGGCTACGAAAGTACCGAGGGCATAAAACATCATGATGAAAAACATAGCAACAACAACCTTACGTATTATATTGACACTAGTGATGTCGATGATACCTTCAAAGGATGTTGTGCCGTTTCCACTGTCTATTGGAGGAGGAATGAAGAACGGCGCTACAAATTGACGATCGCATTGTTTCGCGAAAAGCGGCGAGCTCGAACCTCTTGTGCTGATCTCGAAGACATTGCAGTGACCTGAGAACCCGAACAGGATGAAATTCGGTTTCTCCACCCTCCCTGTGGAGGGATTACGGGCAGTGTAAGAGCTTTCGTATGATATGCTGTCGCCGTAGCTCGAATATCTAAATGCAGCTGTTAGCTTAATGGTGGCGGACTAACGCGTAAGACTTCAGCGCCGGGTAGTATTCAGATTTACCGGTTGGATGTAGATTTTAACTTTATGAGATTTGTGGCGAATGGACTTGTGCCTGGTGATGCACAGCCAACAAGGAGCAGAATAAATAGGACAAACGCAACTAGTTTTCCGAGTGAAGTGTTAGCAGATGTTTTATCTCTAAAAATCCGGCGATTGACGGTGACATCTGAATATAAACCTTCATACCTAAAGATGAGAAACAATACCAAACAGCTCCGACTCTGCTTTTGCATACACCCATCAGCCGGTCCCAAGTCCCTCTTTTTGGGCGCTCTTGTAAAACGATGATGGTATTGTTTTCGGTAACTGTATTTGCCGGGTATGCCGGCAGAGCTTCTTCAGTAGGTGCTTGCGGCCGTTGGAATTGGCCATTTCCGTATTGATGGTGGACATGTTGTCGCTGTTGCTCGGGATCATGGTCGGGCGAGTAGGGGACATCCAGGACGTGAACTCCGGAGGGATTAAGCGTTTGCTTTGTCTGGAATAGGGAATTGTGGAAGACCGTCGACGACGAAACTTGCGTCGTTGCGGTAGGAGCAGGTGATGTCGGAGGCACATATCCTACAAATATTTTGTGTCGTTAGAACTCATTCGCATTTCAAAAGAATATAAAGATAATTTTCAAACCTATGGATGAGCTATTCGCTGGCCCTGGAGTGAAGTCATGTTGGACAGCTTCTGGATAACTATAGGGGTATTTGTCGGACATTTCGACTTGGAAATTTAAATATATATTTGGGCCTCTCGACCGCTTTCCGGATGCTCACCAGACCTTGTATTACTTCAAGCCAACTTTAAAACAACCTTCTGTTAGGCATATTCATATAGCCACGTTGGGTCGGCCGCTTAATATATATGTGCGATCGGGATGCAGGAATTCCAATGCGAGATAACCCAATCGAGACCAAAAAACATAAACAAGATAGCCAGCTGATCTAAGCGTGAAGAGTGACTTGACTTTTCGAGCCATTGCCCACAGATTCGCGGCTGACAGCTTTGTTGGATGCTATGTCCGGAGAGATGTTATTAAGTCTTCAATTTCCAGCCGTAGTGGCGACCCTGAGGCAAAAGGACGACTTCAACGAGCGCTTGGGCAATAGCTGTCAGGGTGTGCATGCAGTTGCAATTTTCGTGAAAGCATATGCACAAGGAACAGCGAACGCCTGCATTTCTCACTGGTCTGGTGTGCTCCCCAGTTTTCCTCCCGCCATTTGGCACTTTTTTGTCCCGTTCAAGCGATACTAGCAGGGGTCCCATGCAAACAGAGCCGCATTTCGGGACCCAAATTCCCCAGCCTTGGTAAAACTTCAGGTCGGCTGGAAGGTTTAAGCACCACTCTCACACTGTATTTTGTGTAACCAACCAACCACGGCGTTCGAAAGTTGTATCCATCACGCTGGGCGACGCCACGGAATGTCTTGGCACACGATTTCTTGATTGTTAGAATGATGAGAGGTCCAGATGGAGATGAAGTTCACTTCCGATTTGGTACTTTCAACTTCTGCGGGCGGTTTGACCTTAATTGCATCAATATATGCATATCGCATGTTGAAATTCGAACGCGGGAGGCACGGCTGACGAAAACTTCTTCCAGTTGTTGCAAGTTACCTTCGATCCTTTCCAAATTGGTCTTTGTGACGCCGAAAATGTTCGAGGCCTTGAACTTTCAATTGTCCGCCACCACAAGTTAACAAAACATCCCGGGAAATACCTTCTTTGCAATTGGCTCCGTGCACAAGAGCCTCAACTGAACTACTTAGTAAACGTTATCATTTGATTTGAGACATACATGCAAGTGTCTTGGAGTCCAGGTCGGGAAACGGGCGACCAATTTGAACAATGAGGGGTCCTGCAAGCACATGCTATAGAGATTGTGGCGATTTTCCACTCCAGTTCCCGATATTGAACATGCCACGTTCAATTGATCAGATCACACGCTTTGATACCAAAGTTACCCACTCAGTATGTACCTTTCAGATCAGCGAGGAGACCTATAAGAGAGGTTCAAGTTTTGTCACCGCCATAGCGGTATCCACCAAGTTAACAAGATGGCCATTTCATCCGAGTCTTATCTCGCCACCCTTTCCTTCCTTCTCAAGTCCCAAATTAAAAAGTCTTCTTCGTGCTAGCGCTGCGACACGACAGGCTTTTGAATATCTTCAGCCGCAGTCCGTTTACTGGTCAATTGCTCGATTGCATATCGGCCATATAAAGCAACTACTTGCTCTTTCGGGGTTTCGACTGGTCTCTCAATTTCCTTGTTGTTGCGGTTCCACTGTATTTTCTTTTCTCTACTGCTCCATCTACTGTGTTTATTGTAATATTCGCCGGTATACGAATACAATCATAATGGAGCGTCAAAACTACTTTCCTGGTACGGACTCCCTCTACCATGGATTAGTCGACGCAAGTGGGGTCGATGGACATCATGGCTCAAATGGAATGATCGGTATGCCAGGAGGTAGCGGCTCTCGTAAGTAACCTAGGAAGCCACGTATATATCTACTTGAGCACATTCCGGAATTCATTTCCGCTAATATGTAAAATTGTAATGTCTATCTATAGCTGGATCGCCTGGAACAAATGCAACACCGGCAACACACGGCGGAAACGCTCGAGAAATGAGAGTTAAATTGTCCCGACGAGTTTATCACGACGCGACACGGATTGAAGCCCACTGCCTTACGCCTAGTAATACCCCTTCGAAACAAGAATGGCTATTATCGGCGCAAGATATGATACTTCTTCAGGCCAAAGGGGGTAACGGTGGGAATGGCGGGCATGGTGAGTGGAACTAAGCCAAGAGGTTTCTCTAGTCGTTAGCTCAGCGCTAACTATCTGTGAAGGTGGAAGCGGTGGTGATGGAGGTCGAGGAATGGATGGTGTCTCAAGTAATGAATACCAAAGTGGAACGGTAAGTAAAACCTCTTCGGCGAAATGAACCGCTGGGTCACTAACGCAATTATCTAGAGAGGTGGGAGTGGAGGTGCCGGTGGCAAGTAAGTCTCTCAACTCAAATGCCCTGTAATAAAATTGAATCTAATTGAAAATTTATAGCGGTGGAAATGGTACCTCTGGCGGGAATGGGGGGTCCGGTGCATACATCGAGATTGAAGTCGAAGAAGACGACATGGACCTTTTAGTACCGATCCACTGGGATGTACGTGGTGGAATCGGTGGTAACGCTGGCTCAAATGGAAGGGGAGGGGTTGGGGGACGCCCCGGACGCGGTGGTAAAGGTTCTGGTAGCTACGGCATTGATGGCTACTCCGGAACTGCCATATTAACGGCCGGTCAGTACGGCCAGCCCGGGAATGCCAGAATCCAGGTCCATATGAACTCTACACGGGAATTGGGCGCCCGACATAACTTTTACCTAAGCCGGTACTTCTTTACTCTCGTTGACTTCGACGTGGTGGACGAGAATGAAGACGGGATATTCGAACCTGGAGAGCATATATACGTGCAAAACATCAGAATACAGAATACAGGTAGACCGTCCGTAGGGAGCCCCGAGGTACTAAAACTTGCTAATCGTTCATTGTAGGTGGTATGCCTACTCCATCACAACCTATACCGATTCATATTGTCGCCAGCGCCTGGTTCGAGATCTATGAGGGTGAGGCGGCGTTCATCCCGCCGGGCATCCCCGAGGGCGCAACTGTAACTATAAAGGACCGACTCCGGGCGAAAATAAAATACCCACCAGAACCTTGGGGTCGACCGTTCCGGGAAAAGACCCAGATAGAGTTCCACGCTGCCCTACCTGGTTTGAACGGCCGTATAGTCCGTGATTTCGCCGGCAAACGAGACGTCATTCTAAGCTATCCAATCTCCATCGAAACGACTCGATGGGCAAACTCCGTTCTGCCGAATACCAAGATGACTATGGTCTGGGTGGTAAGTTAGACTGACACATGATTAAGAGCGCTGTTGATGCTAACAGATGACTAGGTCACAAACAAGAGCACAAGAGCTTTAGGCCGATCGTCAGAACAAGCTCGTGGTGTTGAATACCTTTTCCGAGGAAACACAGCGTTAACGATAGATACAGACCTTACGGTTACTGATGCTGTCGGTCTCGAGAGACTCGTGGAAATCGACTACCTTGGACCCGGCGATACAAGAACATATACCCAAGAGGTTGTGGTTCACAATTCCGCGGAAACCTACAAACACCACAATTTCGACCTTGTTTTGTATCTCGGGCGGCCACGAAGCGCCCAAAAAGATGTTGTTCAAGTTGGTAACATCAAAGTCCAGATCGCTTCACCATACACCTACCAGCCGGGTGCATCGTTCTTGTTGGTGGTTAATTGTGAGACCACTAAACAACAAGTTCAGAGCCAGCATCAATTGTTTGCTGGCATTGGTGCAAATTACGATGTTTGGAACGTTAGTCTTTACGGCGGGTATAATCGCCCCACAGATGGTGCAAATATCCTCAACGACTACTTCGGAAAGGGTCTCTGTCTTTTCGGCGAGGATTTCGATTTCTTCCAACAAAATGGTAGGCGCAATGCAGCAGATATGATACCCTCTGAGTTGGGATTCACCCTCGCCAATCATGGAACAAACATTCTCTTTATTGGTAGCCCGTCGCAATCCATTGACGCGTGGGCCAAAGCTGTTACCTTCCCACAATTTGGCAGCGATCCAGTACCGTTCAAGAACAAGAAAGAAGTTGTCGTTGGCCTTCGCGCCGCGGGTCTGCACAATCCAGGCTCCTCGGTACCCATCAGCGCTTCACGAGTATCGAAAACCAAAGGCACATTCGAGAAACGTGCGACTAAAACAAAGAAGCTGCTCAAGACGAAATTCCCACTGGAAAGGTTCCAGATCTACCCGGGTCTTCAAGACCAGAATATTGTTATAGTCAGGCAATCGCTACCTGTTGCTAGCAGAATCATGATCTGTAGCAGCCCTCCAGGAAGTGTTGGCACTCTAGACAATTTACACCTCATCTCGATCCTGTCGTCGTTACCGATCGCTTCACGAACGAAGATGCTCTCTGATATATTGGTGGTTATCCTGAAAGGAGGGACTACTACCTCCGTGACCGATCTGTTGGTCCCACAGGCTCTCAAGCTTTCTATAATCCATGAACTGGAGCTTGAGTTCGCGCGTTATCTGCACGAAGCTCCCTGGCCGCACAGGATCTCGACCGTTAATACAGCCAACGTCCACCTCAAGAGTTTCCACGCATTCATTGGGGCGTGGCCTTGGGAGGCACTCGATGCGGAGGGCGTTAAGCTTATAGAAGAGGTGTTTGTTCACGTTCTTCACGCGGTCCGACTCTCCGGCTTCGGCGAACATGTTATCAGATTCGGCTTCCGCAAGACAAACCTACGAAACTACGTCGTCGCGAAACTTAAAGACTTCCTAACAGCTCGTACATCAAATGGTGTTGAGTTGATGAAGAAGTTGACCGCTGAAGCCGGCAACGACAAGTCGTTCGTGCAAACTTCGAACAAACTCACAAGCAATTTGCATATCCCTGCGGCGGAGTTAGCATCTCGCTGGAGCGATAGCTTTCACGAGGGAAACAAAGTTCTCAACCTTGAAGAAGCTGCTACATGTCGAGCTGAATATGTCGCTCGGGTCAGCCGCTTGAATACCGATAATGCGGCTGCGCAGTATGTTTTACGTGAATTGGTTAGCCCTTATCCCCAGGTCATTATCAGGTCTTAACAGAAGCGCCTTACTCAATCCCTGAACTTTTTTTCCAAATTCAATGCATTGGAGAGCAACCTACGTTCATTTCTTGTATATTTCCTGCGTACAGAGCTTTAGCCTCGAAACCGCGGCTTGTTCTCTTCAACACTTTGCCTCTTTCTTACGGACTACGGGCCTACTAGGCTCCTCAAGTTGTTCTTATTACTCTATTACATTTAACTAGTTCGCAATTTTCATTAGCTGTTCGCAATTCTGTTTGATACTACAAGTTCGCTTTAAAGTTGTTTGCTGCGTTTAGCTGGGTCCGAGCGACCCGTTTTTAGGTATAGCGGGAAAGGGGTTTTTATTCATGCATATTCAATTTATAATACAGCTAGTCGCTTTTATGCCGGAAGTGCCCCGTAAGGCTGTGCCCATGCCGAAACGAAAAAAAGTAGTGATTCTAATATTATTTGGGTGAATTGGAAGGTAGAGAGAGTACTGGCCTCGTAAATCAGCCTCCACCAGTGACTGGGAGGGGACATGGGCGTTGTTGTGTTATCCGGCAATAGTTGCCGATATGTCGGCTGAACTAGCAGTCAGCTTGAGCCGCACCCAAGGAAAGCTTCGAAATATCGAAATCGGATAAGTAATCACTGGTTTCTCGGTCGGGTTCTCCTTATTTATTTACCGTGGGCCGGAATTTATTCAGTACACTTAGTATTGCAATTAACTGTACGTGTAGAGATCTAACTACGTCTGTGCTGATACGAATAAAGGCAAAAAAGAGGAGTCATTAATGATCGTTGCAAGGTGTTGATTTTGTGTCATTCTGTGGGTATCTCGTTGCGGTTAGGTTGCGAATTGCCTGGACTTCAGGCAAATTGCGAATAACAAATTCTCCCGTCATCAAAGACATTTTCTCACTATCGTCGACTCCCGAATTCCTTCTCGTATAACGAGCTGCGGCCTTGTCGGGCTCTTGGCATAGTGCCGCTTCTATTTTTGAACACTAATCAGTCCCCACTTTTTCTTGGTCTTTTCGATTATCACCATCATTTTCGCGAGCTTTCTTGGTCAACCCGATTAGGGAAGCTGCAGATGCATGTGCCACCAAGGACGGCAGTACGGATGAGGGGAATGATCTGTCAGTATTTATCGAGTTGAAGCTAAGATAGCGTAAACCGTTCAACATCGAAATGGAAACAGTTCGCAAAAGTTTCTAATGCATTAGCATAACTATTGGAAACGCTTTGAAGGCCTCTTAGAAATTAACTGCGTTAGTAATCGAGAACACATGTAGGTTGGGCGCGTAGATAGGGCTTCAGGGTTGAGCCTTGGTGTGTCTGGGCTTATGTGAGTTTGGACCCAAAGATCAAGCTCGAGAAGGAAAACCTCTTCTAGACTGCAGCTCTGCAGCTCCGCATGCCGCAGCCGCATATCTGTCCCGGCAGCGTCCGTTGATTTGGAATGTGTATACACTTGCTTAGAAGTCAAAAAGAAACGGCCTTGTAGCTCGCCCTTGTGGTCCTTTGTAGCCGGAGAAAATGAGCCGAAGCAAATTGGAAAGGAACATCAATGTACGGATGGTCCCTCGCAAGGTCGGGTTGATCTCTCAACGCGCATCGCCAAGTCTGCGTCTCGGTGGCACAACTCCGCTTGTTCCAAGATGGCTCGTCGGAATCCTGAAGATCGAAGGACCGTATTTGTAGTGGGTCCTGCTCCACTGAAGGAAAAGCTAGGCCTATAATATGGAGGGTGACATCCGCTACCTTCTTCGCCAACCCTAAATGGGATTTTGAACATCATTTTCTCACCACTGATCTTTCTCTCTTCAAAAAGGAATTTAACAGTCAAAAAAAAAAAAAAAAAAAGAGTCGTGAAGCCGAGGGCAACCGTGACGTCGTTTCGGTAAGGGTTCCTTGGTTTCTTTGCGCTTGACGGTCCCTGTGTTCCCCGAAACAAGCGGTGTTTTGCAGCATCTAAAATAGATGTGATCCCCTTCAGAACGACCTTCTACTTTCAATCTTTGAATGTTAGGAAGTCAGTTATAGTTATGCTAATGTAATGCATAATGGTAGTCGAGAACTCCGAACAACGGCCAGTCCGATTCACGACCCGTTGGAATCAAATTCCCCAACATTAACAGTCGAACGAAACCTACAAAGTTGGGCATAACTACACTGCATCGCTGGCTCTATAGCTAGCTTCTATTTTAATATCTTTGAGACAACTGTGGATTATCAAAACGATCTTACTCTTACGCTTTGCTTTGTTAATCGTAAGGCGGACGGACGAACGAATCGGTGTCTCATCCGACCTGGTCAACTCCACAGTCCTCGCCAGTGCAGTTACATAGCTGGCGCGTTGGGTTGCATTTGGAATATCACAACACCATTCTGAAAGCGTGTTGCACAGCCGGCGATCAGCCAACACGCTCGACGTCAGACAAGTCCGCAGTGCAAATTACTAAGAGTTACTTACAGTTAGTGTAAGGTGGACACTGCCAGTTGACAGTTGGCGGTGGACAGGGACCCCCTTCGAGGGCTTACCGCAGTCAACGTCGGGTGCGCATTAACTACAGGGAAGACAAAGGACAAGGACAACAGCGTCCCTCTATTCAAACCCTCCCTTGGATTGTTTCATACCTTTCTCCAGTTGGAATCCAACCCTGGCCGGCAGGCGTCGAAGGGTAAGAAAATAGAATATAACAAAACAGGAAGTAAAAAGGAAAAAGAACCATGAAACCCAGGAAAAACTACAAGATGGTCCCTCTCTCCAGCGACTCTTCTTACGCCAACCCTACATTTAGTAGTGGTTCTGCCCCACGAACAGATCCTCTCCCCTTTGCCTCGAAATTCGAACCTTTGACTCAAAGTCTTTTACCGGAGGAACCACATTTACCAGGCCCACCCGCTTCTGCTCCGACATCAGCTTCTCATTCTAGAAATAATTCAGCTTCAAATCATCTAAACCTACCAAATATCGGCGCTACGATGTCTACGACACCGCCGTTGGTGTCGCCGGTCTCGACAGGGCCGTCTAATCAGCGGTTTTCGACGAGTAGGGCGTCTATGAATTCAAATTATTCAGCTTCATCGGTTCCCACGTCCCCTGTTAGTGACAGGCGACCGGGTAGATTTCAAAGCGATTTCGCAGGTCATTTCAGGAGGGCTTCATGGCAGAAAAGTCCATCTCCAGATCCGTCGTTTAGAAAACATAGGCGGCAGTTTTCTGAAGAAGTAGGTGGATATAAAACATCCGCTTTCACTGAGCAGGTTGTCGAAGAGGAACGGGAGGAAGGAGAAACCAACAATGGGACTAGCACTCGCGAGACCACCCAAGCAAATTCGAGCCAACCGACCCAAGGTCCAGAGATCTTCCACACAGTACCAGTTGAAAACCCGACAAACACTCTTGGAATACGATATGTCCCCGCTGACGAAGGTAGCGGAAATAAGCAAGGGACATCATACAAGAACATTCCACCCGACGACGACTACAGCTCGGATGCAGAATCGGTGGTGCTCAAGAAGAAGAAGAGACCGAAGGCGGACTGGTTGAGCATTATGATTCTACTGCTATGCATATATTCAACGATTGGGTCTATATTTTTCTTTGTAGTCGCAGTTGCTCGTCCGAGATACGGCACTAAAATTGCAAGGACTGCTGGGTTGAAGCCACAAGATGCACAGTTGGTTTCCGCGATTATTGCTAAAACAAGTACGGTGGCCTCGAAGTATTCTTCTTAAGAAAACATTTACTAACTTCTATTTTTCTAGTCGAACTGAGCTTTGTCAGTGTTTTCGTTTCGTTTCTGGGTCAAGTTCTCTCCAGAAGAGCTCTTGTCAGAGGATCGAAAGGTGTCAATATCGCCGAACTCTCCATGAGAAGTTGGGTTACGCAACCAGGGACCCTTCTAACACATACCTCATCCGTTAAATTCGCCGGACTGACATTCCTTGGCGCTCTTTCATTAACAGCAACTGTCTTTGCCAGTTTTTATACTACAGCGGCCGATACGCTTGTGTCTCCCAAATTAGAATGGGGAAGCTTCGAGGCTAAAAACATCTCAGGCTTTGCGATGGCCTCGTATGCAAACAACATTTTCAGAATTCAGTCCTGTGAAACTGTTATCTCTGACCAGGAAGACCCCCCGTCGGACGGCTACACGTCACCACTCGGCCGGGCAACATGCGATGGTATCCAATCGGCGGGGAGAGGATATCGGGACCTCAGTGACTGGAATACATTGTGGGCGGGGTCTCAAGGCGCTTCGTTCCCGGATCCTCTGAAACGCCCCGCAGCCCCATCGTCATTGGATCTTGTAAATTATGCAGGAGCGTGGATGCACGTCAGCGGAGAGAACGGCCTAAATAGAGCGGTTTTGGCGATGCCACATCCTGGAGTCGTCGCCGCGACGAGAAACTCGACTTTAAATGGTATCCTTCAGCCTGATGAAGTAGGCTCAGGCTATGGATCCTTTATGGTCAGAGCGTCTGTACCGAATCCCGCGGTCGAGGTGGTCTGTGCCCCAGTCAATGAAGATAATGTCGAATGGTATGTCGCTCGTAGTTCGGGTTTGGGCAGGAACGGTAGCCCGGACCCCTATATCCAGCAGCTTTTCAACTTTACCAATAACGCGACTTACACTTTCGATAAAAAATTCCCACTACCACCATTTGCTGCCCCTCGATTTGGGAAAGCACCAATTGCCTTCAATACAGTGCTCACCAGTGCAGTCGGAGACCCATCAGTATATTTTCTTGCTCGATCTAGCGGTCCCGGTGGTCGACGGGGGGGGTATACAATGTGTGGAATGAAGAGTTTTTTGACACCGAACTGCTCAACCGAGTTCCAGGCATTTGATAGCGGTGGGAATATCACTGCGAACTGCAATTTGGACAATCCATGGTCATTTAAGGAGGATCTTAGAAGGAACGGCGTAGCGACATTGGAAAACCCCATCCCAGATGAGACACCAGTCGCAGACAGCGTGCAGCCTGACTTCCGGTTAGTACCTTTCGCGATCCATCATTTCATATCTGTTTGCTAATGTAGATTTAAACGGTTAGAGATGTTGCCCAAACTGTTTTACTATCTGTCTCCTTGAATACCGGCATTAGTGATAACAACGCCTCTATCACCCGTTTCCTCTCTCAACTTGCACTCGACACTTCAACCAGTAATCTTAACGACGCTAGACCTTCTTTAGCCGAGGCCCTGGCAGTACTACTCGGAAATGCGATGATTACAAGTGCTGTTGATACCGTTTTCACAACATATTTCCCTTACCAGGCGCCTGCAACACCACCCTACCGAGAATACTTCAACGCTCAACTAGCAACGATCGAATATACCTCCGGAGCAAGGAGTGGTTGGAAACCTATATTTTATGTCGTCCTCCTTGGAGTATTGTTGATGAATGTTTTCTGTCTCATCTACTTCTCCTGTGTAAGGGATGGATTCGTGACCGATTGGACGGAATTACAAAATCTATTCTGTGTTGTTATGGACGGTGGGGCTATCAAAGGCGGCGCTCAGGGCAACGGGAAATCTAAAGTTCAAGATGTTGAAGAGGAATGGAAAGGTACGGGAGGAACTGGGCCGATGGGCCAACAATACAAAGTTGGGTTTTGGTTCACGAAAAGGCAGGGAAGGTGGTATGTTACCGACCGTGGAGGTGCCGGTGCCGGAGGCGAGAAAGGGTCTAAGGCGACTGGATACGGGAGGATGGTATGATTGGAATAGAGTGGGGATGAATCAATCACTTTTCCGGAGTTCTTGTATGATTTACTTTTAAAATTCTCATCATGATGCATATATTTTTAGCTACTAACGGCGTTTTTGGAGTTTAAAGAGCCGGGTCTTTGTTATGTATCTTGAAAAACCAAACTTACCAAGCTGACGATAGAAATGATAGTAATAGTTTACAAATACCCTTTAATCTACATTGTTGACAGTATATATATTGGGGTCGAAGCTATGGCTACTCTTGGTTTGGCACATTCCATGCTTCCTTTGATGTCCAAACGTACTTTTCTTCTCCGAGCTGTTCTTCGAAGCCACGTCCGCTGACTATCCCGTCTTCAACTATCGACCCAGGGCTCGCCGCCTCAAACGCCCAAGTCAGCAGGCCCCAGCCTCTCCTACGACCATCACGTTCGAGAACAGAACGTTCAAGCTTCCAACCCCCCTCACTATCTTTCTCCGCCCTCCAAGTCCAGAACACTCCATTCGCTCGCCCAACACCCAATGCATATTTACCCACAATCCCCACAAATGCACGGTTATCAGGCCCCGATTCTTCATTTCCATACTCCCAGAATATAACCTCATCCCCTTCCTTCGCCGGAGTATCTTGCCAATATTCTTTATATTCTGTCATAACACCGGTATCCGGGTTTACCATACTCCCGGTTTCCAATGCAAATATTGGGTTATCGGGCCATGTTGGGTGGGGGCCTAAGATACCTTCGTCGGTGGGTTTTTCATCCTTTGAAAATGGAACGGATGAGACCAGATGCGTCCAGGAACATTTTGTATAACCTGGTTTATTGGGCACTGGCTGGGATGAACGAGTTCCGGCGAATGCCCAGGAGACTGGTGATGGGGAGGGGGTTAGTTGGGGGAAGAGACGTTGGTCGACGAAGTAGGTGTTGCCGGTGAGGACTAGAGTGTCGGTTGGTTCGGAGGTTTTGAAGTCCGGGGCCCAGGCGATGCCGAGGCGGAGAGATATTGACATTTTGGGGGTGGATATGGGTTGATAGAGCGAAGACCTTAGGAGAAGTTGTGGGGAAGTGCTAGTCTCGAGGTCAGGAAGCTGGCTAGTCCCGTGTACCCCACCAACACATTCTAGCGTTGCATTTTGAACAACACAAAATCGAGCTCGCCGCGGTCTTGGCGCCAGTGGGGAGGCTGACTCTATACGTATATACAACGAGGCTGGCTGACTGATCTCGCGGCCTAGAAACCTAGTAAGTGATATCTGGCTACTACCTCTCCTAGCACTTTCCTCGACTTAAAAACGCGTATTGCGGTTGTGAGTGTGAGTATCGCTTCAAGAGGCCGCCTTTGCGACGCGTCATTTCTGTTGACTGTTGAACTGTCGGCATAGACGTATAAAGAGGTTGCTTCCGGACCACCAAATATCATAGTCAATAAGCGCAGCTATTTGTCACCAATGGCTTCCTCTATCACTTCGAAGCTCTTTAGCTTTCCGACAGAACTTCACATACAGATCCTACAATATCTTCACTGGTCTGAACACTTCGCGGCGGCCGCATGCCCTGTTTGGGCTTCGGTTCTCCAAGATGATGTCTTCCGTCGACAACGCTACGTCGGCGATTTTTGGGTGGAGAAGCGGCCATTCACAAATACCCTTAGCGGTCCACAGTCTGACCGATCGGCCGCTCCATTATCGTATCCTAGGACTTCGAGGGAGCACGCGGAAGTTGAAGATGGGCGAAAGCTGTTGTCGCAGCTTGGGTGGCACCGCGGAGTAGGCCTGCATAAATTATTGGGGAGCAGAACGGCGGTATTGGCTGTCAAACGGTCAGGCGGGGCAAGGCTATTCATTTCTAGAGTAGCTAGGGCTGTAGGCGTTGAGGAAGACGCAGGTGATGGAAGTAATTTTGGCCGGCTTAAATTTGCGTTCGAGCAGTTGCAGGGTAAGTTCCCATGCTACGATGCGACAGACTCGCCACTATTGGCGGAGGACCCACAGTTCTTCCCAGATGATGAGGAACGGGCCGAGTTGGAAGCGAAGGTCGAGGCCCAAGGGAATGCGGATGGCGAAATCAATCTTGGATATGCTTCTTATGTCACCGATGGGAACAGTATTTCCGAAATTTTCAAACACAAAAGTACATATAATCGCTGAATATACCTACCCAACAGACGGAGCAATCAGACAGCAAGTCTTAAAGAGGTGATGGGAAGGCTCACATCGGGAATCGTAGAGGAAGTTTTCCAAGCAGACGACAAGGCGTTGGAATGCTGGGCGATCTTTGAAGCATACACGGACTACATGTACCAGGTGAACTATGGCACCAAGACTCACCCTCGCAGGAAGATATTCGTGCACTTGTTGATTTTGAAGGAGACGACGGACTCGCCAGAGCGCGAGTGTATGAGATATGGGCAGCGGCCTTGCTCTGCTTGTTTGGCGGTCCCGGGAAAGCTTGATCCTTATGAAGATGATTGGGCCGTTGATATTGCGAGGTTTATTCAGGCACGCCGTCAGAATATATCCCGATAGTTCGATAGATATCGAAGCGTTATAGCCTATAGTCTCAAAAATTGTATACGGAAATATTACATGTTAACTATAAGCGTTGTTACCGGATGTCAGTACGTTCTAAAATATATTATGTAGTCCGTCTGCATCTTGCAACAGGTTTAAATTTACCAGACCACCAGGGGATGGATACTCATCGCCTATTGGGCGAGAACGAAAGTTGTTTCACTTTTGCATTTTGGTCTGGCCCGTGGGAGTGGTACTGGTCCGCGGGGCTCTTGTGAACTAGTCCTAAAACGCTGATCCAGATGTCCCAAACCACTATTTAGCAGGCCTGTTTTCCCCGCCACCGCCGAATCACCAACAATACCACACTATCAATCGATCATAATATCGGCCAACTATTATACCCTTATACCGTACTCTTTTGGGGGCGTTTTCGAGCGTCTCGGTCGTCTCGGAATCTTGTTCTTCTACACGTATCTAAGCTTCGGGGTTACTAGTATTGCCGTAATCCGACGAACACAAGGGAATTTCAAGTCTGGCCAATCCAACTCCACCATGGCTCTAATGACCTCAAGAAAGCGGGCCAGACCGTGCCCTGAACTTGACGATTATAAAGAGGAGATCATGATGAGATATTACACTGGCTGGCCGCTCAAGAAGATCGTACAACGATTCAATGATGATTATGGACTCACTGCAACGTAAGCATATATATACCTTTCTCGAAAACCTACTAAAAGCAGCGTACTAAATACTACATCTATGCACTGTTATAGAGAAAGCCAATATAGGACACGTCTATACGGTCCATGGGCATGCCGCAAACGGGTCAAGACGGATGAGTGGGTGCAAATAGACAAGGAGATTACTGCACGAGAGGCGGTAGGCAAGAGTGAAACAGAGGTCGTTCTGAATAGAAGCACCTGTGTCAGTCAGAAGGCAATCGAAAGAGGAAGGCGGAGGAACGTCACATTTACTGCCCGGCTCTTTGCCTCGAAATCAGCTACAGGGGCTCTCACTCGGAGCGACGGTTTTGAAACCACCGCAAGCAGTATGACCGCCATCGAAGTTTCTACCCCCCTAGATCTCAGCGGATTTGTGATGGATATTCAACAACTTCCATTACCAAACCAACCTCCACCAAAAATTCCATATTCGATACTATATCGTTTACCAATCGTGGTATCGCAAGCCTTTCTCAATGCAGTGCTCCAACGCCCGAAACATCATGGCATGGAGGTTAGCTCAGCGAAGCCCCATCCATCATTAGCTCTTCTAAAAGTAATATTATTTCGCCTTTCAAATAAAGTGTTCACAGAGGAGCAACTTGGCGCGCTCCTGGATACCGTCGATAGGCTGGGATATAGGGGGGCGCTGAAGGAGTTGATATCGCTAAAAACGGTGTCAACAGAAGCCGCGTGTTACGGCTTGTTAGAGATACTTTATGAAAGGTGTGATGAAGAGCTGATCCTTCACATCCAAGAAACCTATCCTGATACAAGGTCCTACGACTTTATGTTAAGCATGGGCATGAGAGGTTTCGAAATTTTATCCATAGTACCGGGGCCGGACTCATCCACCGATATCGACCAACGGGCGAGGCTTAGTGTATACGGTGCGGGCCAGAGACTCGGTAGTACCAAGCTCGCTACCATAAAGCTAATAATTTTGCATATCCAACGTCTTAATCTTCGCCCAAGAAGCGTTACAGATGCTAGGCTTCTATTGCTCCTCTGTGAGGAATGTTCGCGGGATTTAACGCCGTTTTTCAGATTGTGGGATCCTAGCAAAGTGTCTGTCTCGGATCTCGAGTCGTCGGGCTCCGATCTATATATGCCTCTCCTGACAGCTAGCATCTCTGGAGTAGATATGCTATTTAATGCAGGATTCAAGTGCGGCTACGCCTTTGGTCTCCTTCGAGCAACGTTGGAAGCCGACTTGGAAGCCGTTCAAGCTTTCATCAAAATTTTTTACCCGGATTGGCGTTCGCGCGGCCACAACTCTCTACTTTCTTTCGCTATCGATGAAAAAGGAAATTTTCAAGACAATAGATTAGTCAAAGTTCTTCAAGATACATCTACCCTGCTCCACCAAAATCGGCGCCGTGGCGACACCTCCGACCCTTTTCAGTGTAAAGCCCAGCTCCTACTATATATAGGGACAGTCCGCCCCACGATTATGAACGTCATACTCGATCACATAGAACAGATGGTTACATACGAGGAATTTATGAGCATTCTACGACGGGCGGTTAATCAGGTCAAACTTAATACCGGACTTTCTAAAGAGATATTAAACTTGAAATATTCATTCTCGTTCCTTGGTGATCCATCATCTCGGCAGATACTCGAAATGCTACAGCAGAGCTTTAACCGTGGGCTCGATATGTCTCGTACCGGAATATGGGCCAACTTTCAGAGTAGTATATGGGCGTCGGCGGAAACTTGTGTTAACCAAATACCTCTAGATCCACTGATAGGAGATCTTCTTGAGTTCCTCCTAGAGACAGGGTTTAGTCTCGAAAGCTCCCTTCCAGATGACTTATGGCTGTACCCTCGTCTCAATGTACCTGGCGTGGGATATATTGAACCAAGTGGGAAGCAAACTCTTCTCCATTTATCATTCCGGATGGATTCTTGTTGGTTCTTTATTCTGTTACTGTCAAGGGGAGCAAGTCCGTCGGCATTACAAGATTCATTTCAAGCTCCTGGCCAGAGCGGATTGACAGTATCGTCGGGTTTCTGGGCTGCTATACAAAATTTGGACGATAAGGCTATTATAAAGGGTTGGGATTCGAGGTTCCGACTAGCAGAACTGGACCAATCGCCTGAAGCGGCTGTTAGAAAAGTGATCGCTGCTCTTGAGCGTGGCGAGACGGCTGACGCTGCAAAAATTGCACTTCAAGCCTACGTTCAGTTCGATAGCGCATCGAGATCCACCATGTTTATTTCGGCGTTGGTAGCATCCCTCAGACCAGCATCCCTCAGACCAGCATCGCGTTTGTATACGCACAGCATTCAATTAACCAGATATATCACAGGCGCCCCCTTTCTGTCTTGTGCTAATACCGATCCAGCGACAGATACCTGCCAATCTATCCCAGAGACCTTTTTGCATGATTTCATTAAAGCCGCACTGCAGTGGGCAATCATCGGAAATGCGGTCGAACTGGTAGAACTGTTATTGGGCGGTGTAAGAATGATCAAATCGCCAATTAGTAGCTTAGACTGGGGTTTCCTATACTCTTACACCGAACTTGCGAGTCTTGAAAGCTTAAAGCTACTGGTGGCTGCTGGTATCGGTATACGAGAGGCTTACAATCATGGGGCCCGGCCTCTCCACTATGCCATTCGGGGGTTTAACTTTAATATGGCTGTTTTCTTGCTATCTGAGGGTGCTGATATTTACAGCTACTGGCTGGAACCTGGTTACGAACGGTCAACGGCGGTGGAGGAAGCTGTCCGACTGACTCGGGTTGATATCGTTTCTTTATTCTTGGAGGTTCACCCCGATTGTTTAGATCACGCACTCGAAGCCGCCGCACGATGGGAGCGCACTTACATTGCAAAACATATTCGGAGTTGGAAAGCTAAAAGAGCAGAAGGAGGTGATCTGGAATCATCGACAAGGTCATTCGATGAGTTTACCCGGGTAGAACCAGAGCTTGAACTACTGCAGGAATAGGCAAACACGATAGCTACATCTACGGTTTGTCACTTCGTGAGACTAGCCTGCTGAAAGCTATAGATATACGCTGGTATATTATCTCCACGCGATTTTCCGAGTTTCAAGCCATTCGGTCTTTGAAGTTGAAAGGGCTAAGTTATGTATATGCATGTTCCGGATCCCGGCGTATTCTAGCTCAACTTATAAGGATTGTTGCCTCTTTATAACAGACCCGGTACTCAATTTATTGATATTAAATGTGTTTTACTGAATTTCCTGCGAAAGAATTTGACATTTGGCAATACTGTGTGGTCAAGAAGGGCTACCTATAACGAGCATATTCCAAGTAGTGTGATGAAAGTTCAATGAGACTTTGCTATCTAAACCTGTGGTGTGTGGAGACTATGCTTGACTCCGTGGGCGGCCCGTTGGACGATATTACACTGTCTGTAGGTTTGCTACGACAGACAACATAGTTCAGTCTCAGGGTCATCTTCCGTCATGCTTAACTCGCTAACATTATCAAGGTCGTATTCATCCTCAACTATCGGCTCTATTCTCCCCATGAAACGGCAGAAGCGAGAGTATGTACTCAAGTATCTAATCCGTACGTCGTATCTCTTGTAAATCTGACAGAATGAGACCTCTGCCACATTTTTAGTCGCGAATTCGACAAATTCGCGAATTGACCATGAGCGGAATCTGGGGTTCTCGTTGAACGTCCAAGTGTGGTTTCTGTAGAGAGGTCGGTTGGTATCCCAGGGGTGTATCGGGTTGAGATCCATCATAATCCCTTTTACGTCTAAACCCTTGAAACGAGGATCCTCTGAATCGTGGGTTTCCATGCAGTTCTGCTGGCAGAAGACTGGGTCGTCTAGTACACCGGGTCCTCCCAGTTCCGACCTCCAAAAAAATTCCTGCTCTTCCTCATCATCATCATAGTCTTCGTCGATACCGAGCTGAGGCTTCCGGTTTAATTTTGCGGAAATTATTACGCCTTCTCTGACGATGCATACAAGGTCTCTTGTTACAGCCTCTAGAAGGAGACGGTGATGGCATAAATTGTCGGGAACACTTCTGTTTCCGTAGCGGTTTTGTGAATATTTGCGGTCTTGGAGGATGTTTGACCAACGTGGATAGGCTTGCATGAAGGGAATTTGTGTTTTCCAGTCGGAGAAATCGATATTAGATAGAATTTCAAGGTGTATCTCGTCAGGGAGTCTGTCTAGCAGACAGTGACTCTCGGAGATGATATCGGGAGAGTGTGTTCCAGTGGAAGACATGGCGATGGGCGATATTTCTGTACGAGATACCGATACCTTACCGACATGTACGATAAGAAGGGACATATATCGCAGCTGCGGGCGGTGTATAGACCTGAGGATCCGGCTGATTATATAATCTCTTGGCGAGGGGTGTTGCAAATTGCGATATCAACACTAATTCCCTGTCAGCAGCACTTGCTACTTGATCGATTCAAGGCTAGGGATAGCTATACCGGAAGCCAAATATCTTATAGCTAATTAAGGAGGATTGGTAACGTACTTGGATATCCAAAGATTTTTTTTCTACCGAGGCAGAGACCGAGCTTCCCGAAAGGTTTGACAGCGGAAAAGGGTAGTAGGGTTAACTTACCAAGTATACAAGTTGTGGTTGGAGGGAGGTGTGTAGTTTTTGTAGCGTTGATTGCGTACATCCGGGCATTTTGCCCATCAGCGTTTAACATTTGTTCTATAGTGAGTAAGTAGTAACGGAAATGTTAGTTATGTTTAATATGATGAGTTCCATCCCGAGCTTGGCCACTTAGTGGAGGTAGACCGGGCGAGGCTTTGAGATAACCCGCAAAAGCGGTAGAAAGTTGGAATAAGGTCTTACTGATTGAGAGTTAATAGCCTTCAGGTTAAACAAAAGGCGGGGGAAGCAAAGTTTGTGAGATTTTGGATTCCATTAGTAGAGACAAGATGGAAGAATTCAGTCGAACTCGTAGTGGCGTCGAATCGAGGAAACGACTGAAGAAAGAGTTTTTGGCCTTGTGATTATGTCAGCAAGGTATAAGGGTAGGCGGAGAGATTTTAAGGTCACCCTATACCGGGGGATCTTGGTTCGTCAGTTTGGCGGAGGCGAGTTGGGTAGTTCATCCAGTTTCCTAGCAGTGGAGGTCCTGCAAGCGGTGTATGATGATTGGGCTAGCTGTCTCATTGGGGTCAGCTAAGTCAATTTCTTAAAGACGACTTTGCAGCCGTCCTTTGGCGGAGCGAGTCTATTTTTGCAGGTAGACTATATTAAATCTGATCCCGATGATACAAGTTTTGTTTTGTGAAGGATGGTCCTTTCAGTCCGATCCCCGAAGAGCAAGTGTTTTTTCTAAGTTAATACGCCAAGTTAGCTAAAATGCTCTCTTTTCAAGCTAGCTCACCAGCCAATCGGATCCTGAGGTCAGCTCGGTCTCTGCATCGAATCGAATTGTCTCCCAGTCTGGAGCGGTAGGATAAGGGAGGGCTTCCACAGAAGGCAAAGCTGAGAGGTTACGATTGGTATAGAAGGTTAGATTGATGATGACTATGATGATTGTGGCGGCGAAGTAGAGAGGTGGAGAGTGTTTGGAGACGCGTCGAAGTTCAGGGAAGGTAGAAGGTTCTAAAGGACTCAACGCACAACTGCCCGGCCGGCTAGGGAAATTCTTCCTGAGCGGTGTTGCACGTCTGGCTACCAATAATTATAACCTAAGTGTATGCAGTCCCACATACTTAGAATAGAAACTCTTCATGTGTGCCCAACTGAACGATCGTTTAGGCTCACTTCACCTAGATAGGAGTGCTAGGCGGCGGGATATGAGGGTACTATTTAGTTAAGGTTATTCGTGGAGTACGTATTTATGTCTGTGTAGTACACAGTTTGACCAGTTTCGTGAGGACATCGAGATTCATCTCAAATTAATTATCGCCAGCAAATTGGCGGGTACACAATTGATGCTAGTTCAGTTATTCCTGAGCTCGACCAGTTCTAATATCTATCTTTTAGATATGGTAACTAGGATTCCATCTCAAGTTTATGTTCGACCTAGATGCCTTCGCCAAAAAAGTCACTGTAACTTTCCCTGCCAGCCTCCTTTTCGTACTTAGAGGCAAGAAATTGTCTACTATAGGGCTTGCATTTCCAAGTATTCATCCACTGGATACCGCTAAGACAGCGTTCTCCATAGTAGTATGCCGGGAATATACGCCAGGTAGATCGCTTTTCAGAAGTTGCGCGCCCTGAGAGCGGTGGAGGTAAATCACGATCCACTCTATCCCTCAGACTTGACATACTGGCGGCAGCGTTTTCACCCTTTCTCGGGTACCTCGCTCTCAAAGTAAGTTTGTCGTCAATAAAACCAGCCGCATCGTCGATACCCCTTTTGAACTTGCTAGGCGTTCGGTCGTCGATTGGTCCCCATGGAGCGCCGCTATGGTCTAGAGGGAGGTCCAAAATTGGATGTTTCCAGGGGAGTGATGAATTGGAGAGTTTCACCGAATTGTTGGGACTTGCTCTCCCCCATGCGCCTCCAAAGGGAAAGGGGAATCTATTGTAAATGAGGTACGGATCGCTACCTTGCCTATTAATGGCGATGATTCTCGACACTGGACCGCCCGGTCTGGTTAAAGCTGGGTATTCGTCCGCTCCCCAGATTCCACCCATTTCGATATTGGCCGGGTCTTCTGTCATGACATACGCAGTACCCCTGCAGAAATTCATCGAGATTTATTAGCAGGATTTTAGCATAGTAGAATCACCTAGGTGGGGTGAAGCTGACTGGGTTAATGGGTATCTAACCTTGCTTGGTACGCGAATACGGTAGACATGACCCCGAAATAAACTCGCAGTTTAGTAGCGGTGAAGTGGCCAATAAAATTGGCGAGGTTACCAATGCCGTAAAAGTTTAAGGCTTTGTATCGAGGACCATCAATATCCGGGTTTGGCCAGCCCTCCTGCATGTCCCGCTACACTGTCAGCAATTAAGCTATACTACCATAAACTTTATCGGTGCTGTAATACAGGGAATTTATTACAAACCCAGATGGTCAAGAGGCCAACCTCAGACCCCACGTAGCGTGCTCTATCCGAAAGTCCGGGCCTGTCCCTGCCGTCATCTAACCGCACGTGGTTTTCTGCTAGGCGGCGCGTATAAAATAGCAGTCCATGATAACCCCGCGGGTCATTATCGTTGGTTTCGAACTGGTATAAATTGGGCTTCGATGGCTTACTGGGGTCGAAGGTCCCGTCGACTTTTTTTATATAGCTAGACATACTCTCGAAGTTGAAAGCCTCTAACTCTGCGTATATGACTTGAGTTGCTCTTTTCGATTTACTGCGGAATTCCCGAGTAGGGCATTCGATATCGATGACGAACCATAACTGATTGTCACACTTGGTTTCCCAGTTATTGGGCATGCTTTGGGCTACAGGCTTGTAGCAATCAAAAGCGCCTGCGAATCCTTCACAATCTAATTCTCCAAATTTAGTTCCACCTCCAACGTCGCTCCAGCTGGCGGTGGAGGTCGTGGTATAAATGCAGCTGTGGCCTTCAACCAATATACCTTCCAGCCTGTCTGCAGGGCCTTTGTACGGTTGTTCACCAAGTCCATTTGGATCTGGAGGGCTGTCAATGACTCCCTTTGCGTCGGCGTTTTGGAAATAATTGCAATTCATGTTCGTCATTACGTCCCCTTCTTCAGCAGTGAATTCGTAGTACTCCCAAGACATCTCCCACCTCGCGGGGCCGTTCCGGGCAGTGGAAATAATGACCACGCGGTTTTGATCTTGACTGCCGTATTCTTCGGTGGAATTACCGTTGAAGCCTGCTGCGTCGCTATCCCAGAGAGCACCACCGCTGGCATCCTTTGCTTCAACCCCAAGGGTGCTTGACGCGAAGCCATTGCGATTCTTGTCCGATTGGACCGTAAACCCTGCGGCATCGTTTGCCATCAAATTTGAGCCGACAGTGACTAGATTGTTGAGCCTCAGGCCCTTTGACTCGCCGTCAATCTTAGCAACGTTATGTTGACAATTCGATTGGCTGAGACAACTCTGATCGTAGTTTTGAAACCAGCTGTATAGGCCGGCACCGTATATGTGGACGTCTTGGGATCGAATAAATCGAACCGCCCACGAAACAGCACATATATTGGGATCCGCCAGACAGTCATAGAAGCGAGGATCTGATCCTAAGCTCTGACCCAAGGTGTTTTCTTCGTCTCCGCGCTTCTTCAGCGGTACCGAGCTTGTCAATGTGCTATTATCACTGCTGGGGATTCCGCGGGAGAGTAGACTTTTCTTTGTAACCCCTGGCCCGTTTTCGTCACCGCCTCCAGCCGCCGGCCATTCCAAAGTACTATTAGTGTTCGTATAGCCGGGTAAGAATGGGGCTGGAGCAACCGGATTCGGTTGGAAGTACGGCGATTCCGTTTGTATCAGTGCCATGAATATATTTTTGGCGCCTTGAAGCTGGTATTGGTAGAGAACATTGTGCTCGGATGCGGTTCCGTAGAACCATGAGGGTCCTTGGCTTTCAATCAGGACCCCGCGAGCAACGTATATATCAATTTGGTCCTGGGTAATAACGTCTAAATCGTGATCGGCCGTCCATATCCAAGCATTCTCAAAGTACCCCGATGAGGTCGGTGTTAAATGCAATAGCAAAGACCCCGCCATGCAGTTTGGGTTAATTTGGCCGGTAAGTTTGGGACATTGCGCCTTTTGAAGGTTGGTTCCTATGGAGCCACCAACACGCCAATGAGAGTCCCAAAGTGCCGCGCTCCCCGGAGACCTGGCTTTGATATTCCACTGGACTAATATCGCACCTGCTGTCCCTCCTCTAACGCCAAATAGCATATCCTGGATTTCGACATCACCAACGTCGCCAGGATTTCCAACCTTGACCATAATATGAGGGCTGTCCTTATTCGAAAACTTTGTGCCAGTACCTTGGATTTGTGACCACGCTTCTCCAACGATTTTAGCACCAGGTGGAACCAGAATCGTATCGGTAACAAGATACATCCCATGAGGGAAGTATGTCACTTTACCAGCGGAAGTCGCAGTCTGTAAGGCCGCGTTGATAGCTGCCGTATCATCGCTGCGCCCATTTCCCCTTGCTCCGCTCGTTTTGACATCGTGGAAAGAACTGGCCGGAAGGTCTTGATATTGAGGTTTCGACCTCTCGAACCAGTTCCCGAACTCTCCCAATAGTACACCTGGCTTTTCTAGATCTGTAATAATGCGACCGCCTGATTGCGGCATCCCCCTGGAACCATACATGGGAGCAGAATTATATGTGATACCTGAGCCCCACGAAGGAATAATACCAGTGCCTCCGGCTAGAACTGTTTGGCCTGAACTGAGATCGTTAATTCCAGCGCCAACGTTAATCATTTTCCAGTTATCAACCATGATGGAGGTTCGGTTTGTGCCCGCTAGCGTGGCGACAATACCGACAGGGGTGTTCATGATAGTGGTATCCATGATATTGATTGATCCGGTGCCTTGGCCACTACCAACGCTGGCAGAAATGTTGAAACCAACTTGGCAATTGTTGATCAAAAAGGATTTGGCACTGAGAGCCCAGTTCCAATGGGTTTCAACGGCTACCTTGCACCCATTGAAGCTAAACTTCCTAATTGTGAATTGTTGATTTCCCAGGTACGCACCCACCGCACCACCGCTGAACGTCACGTCGCTCATAAATCCGCCGGATCCATTTTCCATAAAGATACCGAGATGTGTGGTATCCGCCCTGGTGGACATGATTATTTGGATGTTTTGCAGAGAAGTGGCCTGGGCGACTTGCCAGTGGATACCAGCAGGACGGATGGTTTGCCCTGACATGACGTTCGGGACCGCTCTCATGTCAATAATGAAATTGCGGACTTGTCTCATAAAGTTGTTTTGATTGATATACCACTCGGCACCACTTTGGCCTTCGATGTAGACGTTTGAAGAGATAACACCTAGCCCTATAAACGAGCTCGCTGCCCGAATGATAGGTAGGCTATTCGGGTTTCCGACGAGCTGGGTGTTGTAATATCCGATAATGGATTTGGAAACAAGATAAGTCCCGGAGGGGAAGTAAACTAGGGCGGGCTTAACGGTGCTAGAACCACAGTTCGCACCACATCGGTCGCCACTCGATATTGCGAGGTTGATCGCTGCGGTATCATCGGTTCGTCCATCGCCTACGGCCCCAAAATCTTTAATATTGCGAAAAACTTGATAACCAGCGCTCCCGCCAATAGCGACTGAGCCATGGGAAACACTTTCCATCCAGAAACTTGTACTGCTTTGTCTCTTCTCTAGTTTTGGGAACCCAGGGCCAATATCTGGTAGGGTTTCGTTGTACGTCGGTGCTTCGTACTCTGCAATGAGAGCAGCAGCTTCGCTGAGGCCCTCGTCCGCAACGGCATCTGCTGCAAGATTACCAACTCTCTGGGCTTTGGTGGATTTTTCAACAGGCCTTAGGGTAAATTTTGGGCGCAGAGGATTTCTGAATCTATGCCGATTCTTTGCTCCTTGCATAATTTGTGCGGTTTCGACGAGCTTTTTCGCCGCTGCGATTTCATCTTTGGTGGCCCGTTTACGGATACGGGGCTTGAGAGGAAGATTTATAGGAGGTTCATTGAGCGAAGGCCAATGGCGATGTTGAGGGTATTCTCCACGGCTTGGAGTATTTTGTAAATGTACCCGCTTTTCAGCTAGAGAAGGTTTTCCGTAAACTGCGGCGCCGTTAACCGTGCATAAGGTTGAAAGCAACAGCGAGATATGGTAAACGATTTTCATGTTTCTTGAATAGGCATCCCGCTGAGATGGTGTACTTGGTTGGCGTTACTGATACCGGGGAATAATTGGGAATATCCTCTGTTGGATTTATGAAGGGCCTATTTCAGCCACTACATTCGCATGAAGCCCTCAAACATTTATAGAGGGATCAAGAGTAAAATATGTGAACAGGTCTCGGTAAGCAGCTGCTTGATCTAGATACCTCAGCGACCTCTAGTTGCACCTGAGACGTACGCCCAATCGGATCCGTGGCCGTCTCCTCTGGGGTAGCCTTGTATGGCCGATAATACATAATCAAACCTCACGTGCATATGTAACGGCAGTTAGGAATGGAGATATTATCACAAAATTTTCAATCTAGTGTGCCGTGCTAGTTCTACCTCGTGATACCGACCAGCACATCATGATGTCAAAGTTCTACTCTCGAGGCACGTTGGCCCGTAGTAGGTTGTTACGAAGTTGTGGTCAGCCTGGCGCCATGGCATTCAAGCGGACGCAGAAGACCGAAGATTCTACTGCCAGGACGTGAGAGATCCATGCATATTGATACTGACATCCGTAGATATAGTAAATATCAACTATAGACTTTACGAAAATACGATTATACAACCTATCGCCTAAACTACATTCCGGACTTGCGGCTACGGCAATAGTTGCATGCACAGCTTCATGACAATGGAGTTGTAAGCAACGTGGCGGAGCTCCGAGTTCGACCGCATACGACTATGGAACGATTGTCCTCGATCCTCCCGGTCTCGAATTCGAATTCGAAGTTCTCGCAATGGGAACAAAAGAGCCCGATCGCGCACTGCGGACCTTTTGACAGCCAATTAATAATTTAACGTTGTGGGTCGGCAGTTGAATTAAGCCTCACGTCGGCCTTGGGTCTGCTTCGCTACTATGTATGTTCGCCAATGGCGATGTTGCAGCGTTTGTGTAGGACCCTAGACCCGGCCCGGTTGAACCCTGCAGCTCGCCGTGAGCGAATGTTCGGAACTATCTTGGCGATCGGGGGGGAGTCCACCACTAGCTTAGCTTAGGAGTTCTCGGGCCATCCCGCTGCATGTTTTGTATCATCCGATAAGAAAATTCGATATCCTAGCCAAGGATTTCAAAAATTCCTATATTCTAACTGCCGAAGGCTTATATAATAAGAGGTGTTCCACGTTCGCTCTTCCTGACTAATAGATATGCGCTCAATTATATGAACACATGATACCCTTAGTCTGGGTATAATTCATGGACAGGGTAGCTGGATCCGACTTGCCTAACCACGAGCTTGGAAAGCTTACCAGACCGGCCCAAGCTCGCAAAATGGAACTTCTCCGTGTCTTAGAAGGACTGGCCTGTTGTTGCATTTCCAATACACAACTCCCATACCTAAGATAGCTATCTATCTAGATATCTCCTGATCCTAGAAACTTCAGGGAGAAAAGAAAATATACATCCCCATTCGCAACGGCAGATTTTTCTCTTTAACATGATCCTGCTTAAAAGTCAGCCGACATAACCAAAAAGCCGTACGACTTTACTCTTGGCCCTCTCTCGAATCGAAGCGGTCTTAGAGAAACCGTATCGCCATATTGTTTTTTGCAGCCCAATATCCATAAACCATGTACCCTGAACTATACTATAGATATCCATGAATTTCCAAGTGCCGAATTCTTATTTTACGGTCTATCCGATAATATATTCTTAATGTATAAGCTCTATTGCATTGCATATTGGCGTCTCAATGTATCACTCTATTAGCAATATTCCACCGTCAAATCCAAAAACTTCATGGCCGCCGGCGTCTATAGGTAGACATGGGATAGATACCGCAGGTATGGATCGCTATGTCAGCCGGCAGCCAGTGGCAGAAACAGCCGGCCGATTGCAATTGCAATTACGAACAACGTAGTAAATATTGTAGGATATAAAACGATCATCGTCGCGCAACTGTTTCGTCAGAGAGCCACCCACAGTGCATATAAATCCAAAGCATTTCGCAATTACCAGAGCTTGATACAATGTCGCCCGTGTTACCTCTACTCTTAGGAATTTCCCTGTTATTCCAAAACGGAAATGCAGCCTCAAGTAAGTATATCGCCACGACTCAGGACAAGGCCTCTATTATGTATGTGCAGCTGCCGAAGGTACTAATGTATTCATTGAAATCAGGTCCTTGGCCAACCGAGCCCGATATTATACCCACTTGTTCGAGATGGGTTGAAGCGCTCCCTGGAGACGATTGTAATATCCTAGCGGAAATTGATGGCGTCCCTCTGTCAGACTTTCTTCTGTGGGTAAGCCAGCTCCCTAAACTTGGTGTCGCAGTGTGAATTATAATTCCATGATTTCAGAGGAATGGATCATAAAACGCCATTAATTAAATGAGCTTGAAAATTAGAACCCAGCTCTCGCCCGCAACTGCAACGGTATCAAAGTAGGATTTGGGTACTGCACAGAAAACAAAGGTGTACTCCCGACTACAACCAGCCGTGTCACAGCATCGACTAGTGGCACTAGCGCTTGCCCAAGTGTATCCTGTCCCGTAACTGTCACTATCACGACGACGGTGTTTGTGACGACTTCAGCTACGTCGACGACAACCACTGCGTCGACCACCAAGGACTGTCGGTACGGATATAGCGCAGACGCCTGTCCGGCGACACCAGATCCCTGCTGCCTTTATAACTGTGGTATAGCTCAAGTACCGTACAGGGTATGCCAGACGAACTTTCAAACGGTCCAGGCGAATTGTACACCCTGCTTGTACGGTACTATGACCACTAGTACAACCTCATCATCTAGCTCGCGAACTACGACCCCAACTACTACTACTACTACTACTGCGCCTAAGACTCCTTTAGCTGTATCCATGTTCCCTAGCGCTAGCGGCACAACTCAATGTGTTCGAGCTACAAGCCCTATTCCGGCACCAACCCAAATCGCAAGCGGTAATACTCTAGATTCGGTTATTGTTTCTGCTTGTAACACACTAGTCGGAAGCTCCGGAAAATGGCTAGAAGTCGGCGACCCCTACACAGTTGTTCTTCCTGTGGACGGTAAAGCCACCACCTTGTTGCTGAATATCAAACTAGGAGGGTTCTCAGTACCGTTGTCAATGTGTTTGGCTCAATTGAGACAGCTAATCACATCTTGTACTGGGATAGGCCCCAATGGTGCGTACACGTTTGGTGGCTGCACATATACTTCGGACTTCAATCTTCTTTCATGTATCTTCCCTAATGTCTGAGAGTATATATCTCTCCAATCCTGTCAGATTAGTGGATATCAAGTTTAAACGGTCCTGCATTACCCTATCAAAGGCATATACCCGCCTAGAGTCTCGACGACAACAATTCAACTTAGCTTAGATGGTGCGCTAAATTATACTTACACCATTTATGATGGGCTGTTGGAATCTTGCGCAATTGCCGGGGGGTTTTAGAGTTCTAGCATCCACCACATCTCACGCGTAGGTGTAATGCATAGAGTGCATAGACCTGTGGGATAGGAAAGAAAGCCCGGGCGCAGATGCTAGTCGCCCTTGAAACTAGTACCCATAGAGTAGCGGCCCAATTACTCTTTAATCTTTCATCTGCTCGCGAAACAAGATGACGCCAGATGGAATTTATGCGACTAGCCCGCTAGTCACGCCGAAAGTAGTTTGAGCATTTTGGGAGAATTAATATACTGAACTATTTGTCAACATACCGTCAGTCGCTTTTGTCACTATCCTTATGGCCGCTAGCCACATTATGGTACCCGGTTGTTTTCGCTGAATTGCCGTATATCAGGCCCACCCAGGCCTTCTTGTCGGCTTCCAGTAGCGGCTAAAGACCTAAAGTGTCCTCCTGTAAGGAACAATGCGGGCGCGAGCGAGATAGCCTCTTAGGCCACTACCATCCGGAATTAACCGGATCGGCACAAACCCATGATAGCTAGTATCCTGTATATGTAGCCTGCCTTTTTATGATTATTGATACATCTGGGGAAAACTAACACAAGAGCGTTGGATTTGGTGTCTGTGTTGATCCGCCCTGCTACAATGGTGCTCGAGAATATTTATTGAGATGCGCATTAACCGTAAGCTATTAGTCGGGATACCTAGAATTTTAAGTGTGCCATTGTGCCATTACTTTAGATTGCGGGTCGGGTCTAGAGAGCCCAACTCCGAGGACCTAATATAACGAATTCGTACATTTGTGACCCCGGATTTTGTTTGAACATCCTTGAGTAGAAGATTCGTCACCACTACCTAGATATCCGACCAATCACCAATGCATATTGCACCATTTCTACTGCAATATGTAATTTAGTTCAGATCGCATTATATAGCCGATAGCGTATATCGGCATGATGAAGTGTTGAAGCCGTCCCTGGTTGTGGCATAGAACTCGGCTCGATCTCTTGAGTGTATGCTCAGATAACCACTTAAATCCAGCGCTTCCCTAGTCTACCATCGATTCAGTTGATCAAAGCGCCAGCATATGAAAACCCTCATAGAAAAGTTTAAGCCGTTTGAATGATTCCGTTCCCATCAAGTCCAGGTCCATTCAGAGCGCGAGGATGTATTTATCCTTGACCAGGAACTTCGTCGTTACAGGGGATCCTGATCCTGCACGCCGTTATAACAGGGGCATCCCATCCGAACGCCTGGAGCTGGCCTGGAACCACAGGACCCTGATTGTTTCCACGATGGTGTCAAAATTCTACACTCCAAGGATCTGAACGCCACCAGACCGTGATACTTTCAAAGGCATCGCTCTGCCGGCAAAAGGGTCCCATTGCATTTCTTGAAAACGCCACATGGACGCAATCAACTTCTTTTCCGATTAACCGTGGAGCGCAGCGATGAGAAAATATCTGATCTTGATACTGTAATCTCAATGCCTGGAAGACTTCGAAGAAATTTTTTTCGGGAAGACATTCCGTAGTACCAAAAGGGGCATTTCATATCCCTTGATGATGTTGACCTGTTGGTTTTAGTCACAGAATGCTGTTCTATAAAAAGGCGACTGGAGCTCTTTGAGCTTGACCATGACATTTTCCCAGTCAAACCAAGAACTACAAACCTTGAGCATTAACTTTATCTCTGGTTTATCCAACGGATCATACTTCTTTCTCCCCTAAGCAAGATCTCATCAAATCATCTTTACAGAATGCGATCCATGGTTCAGCTCTTATTGGGTCTCTGCACCCTTTTCGTAGCCTTGTCGCAGGCTCTTCCTGTCATTGAAGATCGGGACATCGCCCCTCCTAAAGACGTAACCATCGATGACATCGTATATGGCGGAACTGGGTGCCCTCAAGGATCTGCTAGTATCCAGCTAGCCCCAGACGGAAAGTCATTCACCGCCAGATTCAGATCATTCGCCGCCGAGCTGGGAACTGGAAGTCTTCTTGACAGCCGCAAGTTCTGCCAGCTCAACCTAGCTCTCAAAGCGCCCGTCGGTTGGCAATACGCTGTCCTTGCCACAAACTATACTGGCACCGCTTGTCTCGGACCAAATACCAAGGCAACCCACACATCGACAGTCTACTTCTCTGGTAGCACAAACCAAACATCCTTCACCTTGCCTCTTTACGGGCCTGCAAAATACATTTACAACATCCAAGCCGCAACAGTCGTTGGCGGCACCGCGTGGTCTCCATGCGGATACGACGCCGCCCTAAACATCAAATCTGAGCTCAGCATAACGGGCACGGGTATTGGAGAAATCATTGAATACGGAGAGTCCGGCAAGCTATCTCGCATTTTCGAGCTCGGTTGGAGGAAGTGTTGAGTCGTTCATGTAAATATAGTTTAAATTTCACGTAAAAGCAGGAGCGTTGGATAGTTATAGGTTTTCTTTGAAGATTTGATATCCTAGTATTTGGCAAGAGGGCGAGTGATTGTATGTTTAAAGATATTTACATGATCTAATTTTAGCTTTCATGCCCATCTCAAATCGATTAATCTGCGATTCGATCGTTGCGCCCTAATTAATGATGTCAATATTATGTCACGAAAACTTCGTCGCTACGACTCCCAATGTGAATACCAATGGTTGATTATTGAACATTATCATTACCGGTCCGAAAGCCCGATCGTGAATCCAGAATATTAAAACCACGGAAGCTTATAACGTGAAATCTCCACAATAGTTTCACGTACGTGTAATATCCCAAATTTGCGCTTGTGCGGGATATATCGATATACGTCGACATACGGACCGGTTTGTGGGGACTTGCCGCTCATCGGTTATTATCCCCAACTTAATTTTCCGGCCCAGTTACCCAGATCCCTGGAACAGGGACATGCGTGTAAGGCGTTCTAGGCGAGCTCGGCAAGGGTAAATTCAGATGGTATTCATACGCGAGGGGTTTCCATTTCTCCGTATTCTTCCCGGCCCACTTCGTTCCGGAGTAGCTGTTGGGTAGGCTGATTGTCCTGCGGGTATAATAAAGCTTGACATCGATCCCCACTTTTTAGAGCCATGTCCTTGTTGCACAAACGTTTAAACTTATTCAGAGTTTTATAATTTATATATTTTGGCAAGGTTCTTGGGTTCCGGATGGGCCCAGGAGAAAATGGAAAAATATGGCGCCATACGTGTCGTTCGCTTTTCTCCGTCACGGCTTAAATCTCTCGATGACCATCAGAATATTCGGCTAGGCGCACTGCGAAGCCAGCAAGGTCGCTTTTTGTGACGATATTATTGGATCAATCACGATTTCTATACGCTCTGAGTAATTTGTGGCGTTCTATCAATATGGCAACGACGGAAAAGAATCATTTGGATAAGCTATAGATATCAACGTTGTACATTAAACCCCGCCTCGATGAATCTACAAAATACGACACTGACTTGATCTTAGGTCCGACGGACCGAAATATCACGATACGCCAGGCGATTGACATCGGAGAATGCTGGCAAAATCGATCCCGCAGCACTTCATGAAAACCGGTCTGTGAAGGGCACTGCCTCGATTACTGCCAATTGCGAGGGAAAGAGCGGGGTCCGAAGAGCCCAATCTCTTGGAATGCGCGATAAACTTTGGGCAGCAGGAATGGCCTCCGATCGCGATTTTAATATTCCTCCGTCCGATGTAACCTTCATGATGCTAGATTGAGATATTGGGGTCATAATCAAGGTCGAAGGAGTATATAAGTGCGCTGTGATTCCGCGTATGGTGCACATGAATACATCAGACAAATCAAGATCGATCGCCAGTATAGTAACCAAAAACTGATTTCTGTAGCCTACCATCTTGTTGCCGCCGTTGACAAGTCCTCTTGTTGTATCTATTTTAAATTTTACGGTCTTCAAAATGAGAATCTCGTCCATTTGCATTCTTTTCTGGGCTTCAAGCGTCCTCGCTGCCCCACAGTGGCCGTGGTTACCCACTACCACTACCAAAAAGACCACCACCACCACCACTACCACTACAAAGGCGGTTACTACTACCCCCAAACCAGTAACTACCACCACCACCACCACTACGAAACCAGTGACCACCACGCCCTCGACGACCACGACTAAGGCCTCCACTACTACAACCACCACTAGCAAGGTCGTCACAACTACCCCTGCAACCACTACTAAGAGCACCACTACCTCCTCGTCGGCTAAACCGTCTTACACCATTCCACCAGGTGTCGATCTATCCGCGATCTATGTCAATGGAATCACCTATGGCGGCACTGGATGCCCTCAAGGTTCAGTTGGTAAGGGAGCCCCGGTTAATTCAACGACGCATTTTCCTATAGGCGCGGCCACTAACTATTTGCTCTTTTTTCATCCTTAGGCATTTACATCTCGGCGGACCGGAAGACCTTTACTTTGATCTTTGACAAATACGTAGCATCCATTGGACAGGGCGTGCCAATTACCGAAAGCCGAAAGAATTGCCAATTGAACATTGACATTCACTACCCACAAGGATTCCAGTATTCCATCTTCAGTATGGACTACAGAGGATATGGTAAGTCCAAAACCTCTGTAGACATACTGAGCATATCGCGATTATTCTGACATATCCTTTAGCTTACCTTGAAAACGGTGTTACCGCTACCCAAAGCGCCACCTATTATTTCTCCGGGTACTCTGAGCAGGTTAGTATCACCGGGTCTCGTAAAACCAGCCTCCACGAAGTGAACAACAAGTTTCCCCCAGCTTCGGTGACACTTCTTGTGTTGAGTTTTCCCGCTTTGCTGGTTTGTGAGAATAATTTGTGTTGACGGCTCGAAATACAACAGGTCAGCAAGGCATCCAATTTGATCGGCCCGAAGGATGAGGATTACTTAATCCACGACGAAATTGCGAGCACCTCTGTTGTTTGGTCTCCTTGCGGCGAGCCTGGTGCTCTCAACATCAACTCACAGATTAACCTCAAGAGTTCTATCAGCGGAAGCAGCGGACTTATGACTACGGATTCTGAAGACGGTAAATTCACATATGTTCTCGGCATGCAATGGGCACAATGCCCGTAAGCTTAAGACGGCAACGATGTCTCTCATATAGCGGAAGAACTTGGGATGGTTGTCCTAAAGTTTATGGGTTGATAGGCGGGCGAGCGCAACTTTTCTTCTCATCCGTGCATACTGTGTACATATTATTTATAGGCTAAATCTAAGCCTGAAATTGAAACTACATATCTCTGCGAGTTCTATTTCTTTTCTCTGAAATTCTTTGAGCTGCAGCTTTGGCTGGGTTGGATGCCAGAAAGGCCGAAGGGTGTCGTTAGTCCGAAAGCTAAGCGAGAGTTTCCATGCTGCAGAAGAATCAGACTTCTGGTACTTGCAATCTCGAGATGGTACATGTACTTCGAAGCTTCGTTCCTACCGTACAAGTGTTAGTCTTCGGGTATCCCGGTTTCTTAATGCTGCCAATTGGCCGGTTCCTCGCACATCATTGACTGCCTGCAGTCAGTTTTGACATCGAGACGTAAGGAAGATTTTGGTAGTTTGTCCCGAAATTCGAAATGATCGCTGTTGTGGCAGTTCCCTGCATAATCTACCATGCACCTATTATCCTATATTCGCTCCACGTTCGCGTTCTCGAGAGTCGCAATCGGTCATGCTAGGTAACACAGCAAGCAATTGAGCGCGGAATATTCCAGCCACTGAGATATTCTAACGTTATGAATTAGAATTATCAAGGACAATGTATCAGCCTCTAGTGATCAAGCCGATCGCACAGACTATTGGCATTTGGATAGGCACGAGACAAAACAGGGGTCCCTTTTTGGAGTGATCGGTATCGTCTACGACGGGAGACGGAAAAGGAGTTCAGGCCGTCCACCATTATCCTAGTTCTTACCTGCAATAAATCTTGACTCGCTATAGCTGTGGATATATCTCTGTTTCGAGATCCATCGAAAAGGTGTCTTACTTGTGTTACAACCACTTAACGGTCAGCAAGTTAGAGTGAATCTTGAAAGCTTGATCGGGACAACATTTCGGCTCTTTACGTAGTAGAACGTTCTGTTATAGTCTACGAAAGCTAAGACGCCCTCCATCTGCCTCGAAAGGCGTAATTGTCCAATATTCATATCCTCAGAACCGAGGGCGTATCAGCGGGTATCAGCGGGGTCTGACACCACGCTAGGGAAGCTTCTATTTCTGTTTAAGAATTCATAAACTAACCCTGCTTGGGGTCTGGCGAGACTTGGTTAGTCTCCAACCATCAGCTAGTTGGAGTTGGGCCGACCAGTCATGATGTCGACCATCGGCACTTCTCGGGCGGGAGATTTGAAAGCATCTGAGATATATTACGGGATTGGTTTGGTTGTTGGATTGAAGAACCAATTAAACATGTACCAACCACCGTCGACGGGGAAATGTCCAGAAACTGCACACCGCCAGTTGACGGGATGGGCGGACTGGGCTTCGCTTCCTGGCGAGTAGCAATGTCGGTGCGCCATGCACCGCCATGCGGATTGTTGAAATGTGTTGTTTTTGGCTACGAAGATTCCAGTGTTTGAATCTGGCACCTGTCACAAGCATGGCTGGGCTGAAGGCTAAATCCCTGGTCTAACCACGAAATCCCCACAGTTTGGCGGCGCCTTTGAACTAATAGTGCGCCGCAGGACGGCATTTGAGGGAAAAGGTGGCCGGGACTGGCCAATTGCAGGTGATGGTGACATCAGCGGCCTGCAAGCCGACATGGATGTCTAACGTTTGTGGTCGATACCTAACCGAAGAACGCAGGAGAACGCGACTTTCAGCTGTCGAAATCGGGGTTGGCAAACAAGATGTCCATTGCCTGTTCAAGAGGTTCTCTTGTATGCAAAGTATGCCGTCCTCATCTATTGGGATTTCGGATCGGGTTGGCCTGAATTGGGAACCGTCCTGACCAACCTGAATGTTACGAATGGCGGGGTACGAATCCGTTTGCATTGTGGGAACTTCCTGCCCACAGTGGGGCTCACACCTGCTAAGTTTCTGGCGTGCATTCCTAATTCCCGAATACTTGCGGTGATATTGAACAGAGCGGCTGATACGGTCCACATCGTCGATTACATTCCCCACTGAGACCGGACTAACGAGAGTGTGGACGGCTAGATATGAATGTTGTAGGATATCGAGGCCGGGGGGAAGCCAGGACCGTCCATATAATCGTCATTGAAACCTCAGGTTGGTGTCTGAATTATGTATTTAAGCCCAAATACTCTACTCTGAATTACTTGAATTTCCTCTGATGAATGTCCAGGCGAGCTTTTGATTTGTTTAAATATTCCAAAATGGCGGTCGATAAGAATAAGAGTAAGAATTCTCCAAAACCCCGGCTGATTGCGTATATCTGTCGAGGTATGCGTTAGTCTCTCAGTTAACTAAATCAATTACAACAGAGCAAGGATCGAATGGCCTTAAGGCCGGCGCGTCGACTTCAGTCGCTTCCGAACGTATTCCAGACGTTCCTGCCGAAATCTTTGATACTCCCCCATCTAAAATCGAGGAGGACCTTACTACGCAAGAAATAACGATGCTAAAGAAAGACCTTCCTCTGGAAGTGAAGCAGGAGGGATTTGGGAATGGTGCAGCGGTGCTTGCTCAGCTTAAACCCCAAAACGGGACGCCTATACCTCCCCAATCCAACGGTCACAATGGTGCGCCCGTATTGCCGACCAATTATGCTAGTGGACCGATTGAGCCCATAGCAATGTATTCGGCTCCTCCGGTCGACCCAGTAGCCGTCTATTCGAGGTCCCCGGACCCAACTCGTAACGATAAAGTCCATGTTAATCCTTCACGATCCTCACCTCCTACTAAAATGCCAAACGGCTCCGCGGCTTGGGAGACTAAAAGTATCGCAAGGGACTACTCCGATGTTAAGATGTCTATGAACGTGTCGGAATCGACCAAGTATCAAACTTGGTCTTCGGGATCTCACATGACATCTTCAACTCAGTTCAAAGGCTCCGATCACGCCGAAAAAATCCGAAATCTCCTCAAACGGTGTCGCCAGGAACTCGGCCCTAATGCTGACAGAATTCTTAGAGGCTGTCCAAATTTGGACAGCTTCAAGAAGTTCGTCAATGCCCAAAGAATTCGGGATATGCCTCACGAAGGAAGTATGTCGGATAACAGCATGAGATGGGTTAGACAGTTTGGTGAGCAGTTGGAGAGCTTCGCCCTACAGCTCACGCAGTTCTTTCCCGGCAGCAGCCACAAACAGACATCTGAGAGTCTTTTGGGATGCTGCAAGTACTTGCTTCTGGTAAGTGTGACCGTGTCGTATCGTGCCATAATTTGATATACTAAGAAACATCAACGGTAGATTGGATCCCGAAACTCGGACGCCTTGCAAAGATTCTTCGATGAGCTCTACAAGATCGCCATTACTCTGGAATCTTTTGAATCCCATAGGGATGTCTACCTCGGGTCGCCGGAGCTCCAGCGCGTTCTGCTGGCCATCTTCTGGAACATTGTTGAATTGGTTATTCGAATTACTCTTCTTTACCAGACTGTTCCAAGTCCGTATCCCTTCCTATAACGTCTTAGTCGTGCAACACTGACAGATTGGTCCGGATAGTCACGCGGTATCTTATTACGGAGTCCGAGGAAGTCATTAGCTCGATCATGCGAAGTTTCATGTCGAACAAGGATGCATTGGAGCAAGAGATTTGGCTTAATAGGCTATCGAACTCTCCAATCATTCAAGGTATACTTATAATTCTCTTCCCAGTAGGATCTTTATGGATTTACGCTCACACTTGCTAGGAACCGGACCTGTTTCCATTCAGGATTTGAAGTCTTGGCTCCGACAGGGCGTGATCGAAACACCTAAGCCTACTATTTCCGAAGGCACATGCACCTGGTTCGACAGAACTCTCTCGGAACTCAAGGAAAGCGAAGATCAGCTGCTTTTTGTCACCGGTAAGGCGGGATGCGGCAAGAGCATGCTCGCAAACTGGGTTGTGGACCGCCTCCGTCTGCATAAACAGGACATTCTTATGAGCTTCTCCTTTGGTACGTATAATGAACTTAACTCGAGTTGACTGGTACGTACTAATAGCTGTGTAGATACGACTGTTAACAATGGAACCTCTCCCGTCTTCTTCTTGAAGTCGCTGCTCCTTCAGCTCCTTAACAAGAGTCTCGGAGATGTCGCTTTGTTCAAGAAGCTAGCAGATATCCACATTACCGCGTCTTCCCATGAAGACTCTACCGCGGACTTGGAACTCGAGCGGGCGTTGTGGGATGTTTTCGCAGTCGCCGCAAGAAATACAAGGGAGTTGAATTTGGTGATCGATGGACTGGACCACGTTGCCGGTGGACGGGAGAAAGCCCAGGACATTGTCCTCAGGATTCGTGAGATCATTAATCTCAACGGTGCAAACTCTCTAAACTGCGTTTTACTCTCCACACCATTCAACCCCCCACTCTCCGGTGATCTCACTGAGGTCAAGATCGATGAAGAGAACACCGAGTATGATATCAAGATCCACGTTACAAGAGTCCTCGAGGAATTCTTTGGAGCGTCGGATGTCAGCCAAAAGGACCGTCATACCGTCATCGACCTCCTCTCTAAGCAGGCGGGTGGATCTTTCCCAGTCGCTAATTTGCTTATCCAACATACAAAGGGAGGGAAGACCATCGAAGAAATCGTGAAGACACTCGGAAGCATCACTACCACTGGTGCAGCCGGTCTCTTGGACACTTTGTTGGCTAGTATTGACTTTGCAAACCCTGACACCATGAGAATCCTATCCTGGATGTTGGTCTCAGAAGAGCCACTATCAATCCAGAATATGAAGGAGATATTGGAAGTCAAATACACCGACAACTCGCCGTCTAGAGCCCCCCGCCTAAAGTGGGACATTGAAAAAGACATTGTTCAGCCCTGCGGATCTCTCGTTGTCGTTGACAGGAATCTCCTTCAATTCTCTCATCACTCCCTCAAGGAACACTTCTGGAAGAAGACGGAAGGAGACAAATCGCTCCCCAACAGGGCTAAGTGCAATACCGAGGTCGTGCTGAGCATGCTCGCCTACATCAAGACTGCCAATATGCCCGACGAGTTGGAGAGAGGTTTCAAGCCCCCAACTAAAGATATCGTCGCCAACACCCTCGAGGCGCACAGTCTTCTCAGCTATGCTATCCGCAAGTGGCTTGTTCATTTCAGACAGTCTAGCATCTCTAAGTCAGGAAAGTCGGGTCAAATCCGTCAGTTGATGCCTGTTTTCCCAGCCGAACCCAACTTCCCCCAACTTGAATATGCGCTTTGGTCCTACGACAAGGTGTCTGAAAATGACTTCTTGTTGGCATCTACGATCAGGCAGATGGTTCTTACCAATGTTCCAGCAACCATTCATTCCTTTATGAATCTTACTAGGGTCCGAAGCTCGAGTGGGAAGTCTCTCAACGCGCTTCAGGACTGTTACAAAGCATTCAAACTCTCTCAGACACTCTACGGGTCCACGAGCAGGGAAGGATGGGATATCGCGTCCGAGTTTTCTTCCATCAGCAAGAAGCATGGAGAAACAGAATTCGATAGCGAGATCTACGAATGGATGATCGGCTACTCCAAGAGCCAAGATTCCAGACAATTAAACAGCGATATCGTGGAAATCGTTCGCCGTTACGGTGAAGGTCTCTCGCGGAAGGGCAGAGATGGTGACGCTATGAAGCATTACCGATGGCTTTGGAACGAATGCTGCAAGAATTACGGCGAGACTGATGAGAGAAGTTCTTCCGTGTTGGATCTTATGGGTCCTATTATCATGAAAGATCCATCGTCAACGGAGTATCTCGATCTCTGCATCAGGCAGCTCACAGTCACGGAGTCCAAGCTCAATGCATGGGAGAAGGAACGTATCAAAGCTGTTATCAAGCTCTCTAGTGCCTATGAAAGCTCTGGCAAATCTATGGAGGTTCGCGACGTCTTTGATAAGGCCATCAAATCCCTAACGTCTGCGCTGGCAGAGTGTACTGGCGAAGAGATCCTCGCAATCCATGATGGGCGTATCCACCTCATCGTCGAGTATGCCAAATACTACACTCGAACAGGAAGCAGAGACAGCGGTGTGCTCCTTCTCAGGGAATTCTGGCAGATGTATCGACCAGATGTTAAGCCTCTTCGTTCTCACTCCATCGGGCTTATCACTCAACTCATTGCTCTTGCTGAGTTACTAGACACATCGGATCTGTTGGAAGAGGCCGAAGAATTATACTCTTCTCTCTGGTCCTACTTCAAACAAACCCCTGAGTTGAGCACCAGCCAGTTTGCCTACACTGTCGGTTGTGGACTTGCTAAGCTCCGCAAAAATGGACGCGGTGATCCCAAGGAAGAAGAAGGTGTCCTTAGGGGATTGGTCGACATCCTCAACCCACATGGAATGGAGTCTACTACTGACGTTGGATTGGACGCCTTCCTCCAGCTCACCCGCTTCTACCAGGGCCAGAACCAATGGACCCAGTCGGATGATGCCTGTAAGAGAGGTTTGGACAGGTACTGGCCTGCGATCTCTCGAGGCGACTCCCACACTCTGACGCTGCCACAGCACTATGAGGAGAGAGGTGTCGAGCTCGCTTATCTCGCTGCTCGAGGACATGCTAAACATGATACTGCCAAAGCCTGCCAACAGTACAACCTCGTCTGGAGGGCGTGCGAGAATACCATGATGCCTAAGACCAAGCCTCGAGTCATTCAAGCGTTCAGAGATTACACGACATTCTGCCAAGAGAATGGTCGACACGACGAGGCGTTGACCGCGACCAGGTCATATTTCGATACCCTATCTAAAAATCCTGGAATCTCTCATGAAAGCACCATGGAAGTCGGGTTGTCTTTGGCCAGCATGTACCAGAAGGACCGCCGGATAGGAGACGCGATCAACATCTACCAACAGATCTCCTACTCCCTCCTCCAAAATACGCTGACCAAGCGAACATTCGACATCCTTGCTACCTTGTTTTCCGTCTACGAGAACGCACCCGGTCAGGAAGCTGAGGCCAGAGAGTTCTGTAGCGCGTTTTGGGGCAAGTTGGCTTCAACTAAGCATTGGGACTTCCATCCTGATGCCGACCTTGTCTTTAAGATCTATACCAAGCATAGGTTCGATCTGGAAAGGTCAAATGCTCCCATTACCGAAGTCATCAGCTTAGTCCAGAGCCTCATGCATATCTACGCCCACACAGTTGGCGAAGCAAGCTCTCACTTCTTCAAAGCGCGACTTGCCTATGCCGTACTACTTGAGGCCGACCATTCCAAGGCGAAGGGTGCAATTACCGAGTACGAGAAGCTCCTGGAAGTTGCTTTGCGAACCACTGGCCAGGAGGACAACACCAAAATCATTCTTCAAATCCAACAGAGCTTGGCGAAGTTGTATCTCCTTGACCAAACCACGGCTGGAAAGGCCGAGGATTTGTACAGGAACTTGTTCGAGGAGTTTAGAAGCAACTATGGCCCGACTCATCGCTCAAGCTTGGGTTCTCTCGAGCAATTGGTGCAATTTTACACTAACAAGAAAGATACCAACACTGCGCTCGACCTCCTGCAAACTATCATCATCGATACCCTCTCGATGGAGTCGCGCGAGAAGTACCTCTTCGATAGTGCTCTGTCAATTGCTAAGTTGTTCTTCGTCGCTGGCAACCAAAATCTGGGCAACCAGTTGGTGGTAGATTTGAGGAAGTACTGTCGCCTGACCCAGGAAGAACGTCGTGCATTCGATAGCCACGATGCTAGGTTCAAGAAGCTGGTGTTTAGAAACTCTCAGAGCCTGATGACTGAGCGCAAGTACCAGGTGTTCTTCACAACCTTCGAGTCAGTCATGCGTAAGGGTGGTAGAATCGACAGTAGCGAGGAACTATATGAGCATGTCAATGGTCTCGTTTCGCAAGAATCCGAGCATTATATGGCATGGCTCGGTGCTACTAAGTTCGGAGATGGTCTCGATGTCATTCTCGCTTCGGGTGCTCGGTTGAGGAAGTTCCTCTTCGCCCAGAATCGTCAGGCTGAGTTCAAGTTCGTTGAGAACGATCTCCGAACAATCTTCTTGCGCGAGTTCAAGACCTTTGGACTTGACAACAGTGGCAAGACCAGCATTCAACTTCAGTTCTCCGATGACATGTTGGAAGATTTTTTCCAGGAATGTCTCGCTCTTTTCGCAGATCTTCATCCGTCGCAATCTCTCTCGTTGGTGGACGTTGGGTTGAAGCGCGTGGAAGCCACAGTCGCTATTGGAGATATCGAGGCAGCCTTCATCATCGCTGTCTGGACTCACAAGATTATGGCTGAAGAGCACAAGCACTCTAATATCTTCCGCCTGCTCTTCCATATGACTTCGGAGAAGGTCAAGGCTGACCGGAACCCGGCTTTGAAGGCAGATATTGGCAAGTTCACCCAGTTGATCCTCCAGGAGATTTTGTCCGGTGATATGGGAGTGTCTTGGGTCTCGGTCGATTTGGGAGATCTTGACAAGCTTGTCGTTCTTCTCGGCGCTGAGAAGCGTTGGGACTTCATGCTTACCATCTTGGAGCAACTTTGGCACTCCAGGAACACTCACGACGACTGGAGTCCTCGTCTTGTTACTACTATTGGTTGCCGCCTTGTTGATGTTTATATGCAGCAGGGTAAGAAGGAATCCGCCTTGAGGGTGTTGGAGAGAATCTACTACAACTACTCTCGAGTGTTTGGTATCTTGCAGCCGGAGACCCAGCAATTCGGCAGACTGCTTTGCCAGATTTACAACAGTGCTGGATATTACAGCAAGACCATCTCTGTGACCGAAAGACTTTTCTGGTCATTGAGAGAGGAGGGTACCAGTGGTGCAGGTTCCAGGGAGGAGATTTCCGAGCTCATCTTCCATCATTTAAACCTACTCAAGTTCGCTCACCAGTCTAGGAAGAGCCACCTTAATGTTGAGCATCTCGCACCCATGGTTAAGGAGCTCCAGACTGTCTTCTATGTCAAGAACTCCAAGTGGAATGAGTACTTGGACTTCAACGCCTGGGCTCAGAAGCCTGTTAACCAGGACGAGAAGACTTTTATCTGGCAATCCCCGTCATCTTGGGGAATTTTGGAAGACGACGGTCCAGATGAAGCCCCTCATACCAACGGTCTTGATGCTGCTAGACGACAATCGTTGGGTCCCACAAGGGCTGAGCAGTACCGTACTTTCTCCCGATCTTCCTTTGCTTCGCTCTTTCAGGCTTAATTTTGTAGTTTTGTTCTTGTGGTTTATTGTAATTTTTCTTTTCACTGCCACCCAGATTGGTACTCTTGTGAGATTTCCAGTTGTATCTAATATTTGACTTATTTAGCTAGCTATTCTTCCGGTTTTGTCAGCTTTCCTTTTTGTACCAAAGTAATGATAATTTCTTGCTTCTTTGCGTTCTTCGATTGAGGTTTCTTTCCTTCTCAGAATGACAACTAAAAGCGTCCTGCGATTGTAATGGAGCAAATTGAACTTCCTTCTACTCGTACAAATCTGATCATGATACTAGGCTTCGTGATAGTAGAGCTCCGCAAATACAGTTAGCAGGCGAGGATTGCTAAAGTTTGTGCAACCCAAGACGTTCCTAGCCAGTTTGGGAAGAGCTTCTCGATTGGGTTGCTCCATGTTTGTGTTGTGCCATCCGCAGTCACGTGTTGGACAGTTGGGTGGCTTCCTCGAGGATCCAGACAGCACTCGTAATGGCCAGCCTCGTATCGACATATCGCCGACATCCTCTCTTGATAGGACAGGAGTATTCCTTCTGGAAAGCGTTTATTCAAGGCTGTTCAGTTTGCACGAAGGAAGTTCAGGCATCGTTTCGTGGAGTCCGCTGCATCTCCACAGCCTTGTCATGCCGTGCCACATAGCTCCCATATACGACCCATTCAGGCATGAAATATTCGGAACGTTGCAGAAGGGCAACCAACAGCCAATCGCCAGCTGGTATCGGTTGCTCAACATCGCGATGCTGCATGCAGGCACAGTTGTTATTGCTTGTCGTCTTTGGGCTGTTATGTTCGATGGGAAAAACGCGGGTTAGCTGTGCGATGCATTAAACCCTCGTTCTCAGCACCAACATTTTATTAAATGTCTGCCATAAAAACATTTCAAACTTTCAACTTTCAACTTTTCGACCACCACAACCTCCATCTTCTAAACCTTCACCGAAATCACCGAAATCATCAAAGATCGTATCCAAGATACTACTGGCGTACTCTATTCACACTCCGTTCGTCCGTCTACTCTGGATAAAGCGAGCTGACTTGAAGCTATGTCTAGACATTTACAACCGATCCACAGCATCATAGTTACAGTTCCATCGAAATGGCAGATCTTCAAGACCAAGGTCAATCTTTCGCCCTTGAGGCTGCCTTCAATCACATCGTCCTCCCTGCCCAGCTTCCCGGCAAAGAGGACCACGACGTCAATGCCATCGCTGGTGATCTTCTCAACATCGTCGCAACGGCTATCCACGACTTGCGAGATCTCACCTACGACCAATACTATCGTCAGTTCTCCATCATCCAACAGTCCCTATCGAACTATCGACATGTTTGTATCGACGGGGTTTTGAACAAACAGATCCTTCTTCATCAGCTTCGTGGCTTGGAACATAAGGATCAGCTGATTCTCCATGTCACGAAGCAGAACGCTGCTTTGCTTGTTCGACGAGAAAATGGGCAAGTAGGACATATCCTAAACAGAATAGGATATAGGCTAACTAGGACATAGGTCGTCGGGCGACTCCATAATCTTCGAGGCATTTGAAGCCTCACCGACATCCCAGAAAGCTCTAGAAGCCGAGTCTGCCCTGCAATGGGACTTCCCTGCCAGTGCCGTGTCCATCCCTTACTCGACGTTCAGTGCCCCCGGATTTCAGGAAGAGCTTATCGGCTTTCTCGAGCAAGCTAGCAAGGAATCCATCAAAAGATTCGCCGCAGTAACCGCCAAGGCGGCTTCAGGAGCATGGGAGAGCCGCGACACGGTTGATCCGAGTCTCATCACAGGCCTCATGATGACGTTATTGGAGGCAACCGGGACCCATGTTGCCCCTAATATCCTTCGAAAGCGAGTTCGTGACGACGTTTGCTGGAATGATGGTGTCAACCCGTGGAGGAGGAACCCTGTTTGGTTAATTTTGCGTGTTGCCGTGCAAAAGCATCTACAACTCCTCTCTGGACCCGAAATCGGGACGATCCAATACAAGTTCCTCAAATGCTTGCTTTTGCAATCGTTCCTTCGCCAAATCTTCCCACAGACCGATCCCGAAAGAGCTACGGTTCTCAAAGCTAAACTTTGTCGCCGAATGGCAAAGTTAGAAGCCGCGAAACTCCAAGCTCCCAGGACTACCAAAGACGTTTACAACTACTTTTTCGACAGGGTCAATCCAAAAGTTCTTAGTACGATCGAACTGGTGGACACGCATATCCAGGATATCTGGGAGCAGTATTGCAGGAAGATAGAGCGCCGCGTACACCCCCTTCCGAAACGAGCTGATTCTCAGGATACGACGCTCAGCCTCCCCAACAGCGGCCGGTACTTAAGCGCCGTGTTAGACGATCCTAGAACCGCCGTCAAACCCGCACAGCCCGGCTCAAGACCGAACAAACGCCCCGAGGTCCCAAAAGAGGGTAGGAAGGATTTTGCAGCATTCGCTGATAAATATTACAAGTACTTTGCCCTCGAGGATAACTTGCGATATGTGAATGCCGCCTATATAGACTCAGCTGATACTCCAGCGGAGAAGTGTATCAGACTCTCTAGGCAGTTGGCAAAATATATGGATGGAGTAGCTGGTCTCTATCAGGGGATGCCTGAAGCATTTTCTGGCTTGGTGCTGAACGTACTCGAGTTGTGGGTCGCAATCGACGGCTACGCGGTCCAGCATTTCCCACTTCTGGCCGAATTTCACCCAGTCATCACCGCTGAAATCTTAAACTCATTGCACATCGACTCGGCCCGTGATTTTGAGCGCCTTCAAAAGATAGGGGAGTATCTCCGACACCGAGTCCAGGGCTCTGCAAGTCGTATCTCCATCTTCGTTGATCCGTGCAAAGGATGCTTCGCTGATCGATACGTGGAGTCTCCCGCCGCGGGGACCGTCTTTGAAGAGTTAAAATGCCACATCGAATCTACAGCTGAAACAGGTCGCCTTCGAAAAGAGGCAGAATGGAAGGAGAAAAGCAAGGAGTATGAGGTTTTGACACAGCAGATACTGGTTACTGCTTGCCAGTACTATCTCTCAAATGACATGCCGCCCGTGCAGTATCATGACGACAGAAACTGCACGAAATGTTTTCTCGAAAGAAAAGCTAGGAGGATCAGGATTACCGCCCATGAACACCCCCTCCCGGCTGATGGGCCTAGCATGCGGGCAACCCTCTTCGAGCTCGCTTGTCCACCCGCTTTCGCTGCCTATCGAGACATATCCTGGCGTATTATCTCTACTTTGGCATTGCCTGGACACCGGCCACCTAGCGAACCACGTCTGCTCATCCAAAACTACTCCGAGCTTAGTATTTTCTGCAACAAAGCCGCACTAACAGTCACTTTGGCTTCCAGCAAGAAATCTTTCCTCCAGACACATCTTGCAGAGGTCTCCTTGCCTACCACACTCGAGAAGGTCTGCCTTCCTAACGGTTTAGCCCTCACATACTTTGACACCGCCCGGAAGCTTTGGCCGGGGCGCCTCAATCTCTCAACCACCTTCTATCATCACTTTCCGCTTCCGATACCCGAGAACTCACCCTTCGTCGTCCTCATTAGTGAATTGGACCCAGTTCACCCTCCATCATCTTACGATGTGATCGCAAGTCAGACTCGTTGTCCATCGGGGATGAATGTTCATGAGTTTCTAGCCTATCAAGGTCTTCTTGGAGGTTGGAACAGAAGATTTCCTTCGATTTTAGTCGAGCTAGCCTCGTCGAATCTGAACTTCAGCTCTGAGGCGACGACCTTATTGGTGCGGTATCTCACTCACCAGGCTGGGCCGCCCTTCCCAGGCGAACCTCTGCGTATGGTTCACAAGATCTTTAGGGATCCCCACTTCTCAGCCCAGCTCTTAGATCAGATTGATTATCGTCTGAATCTAATATCTTCGAATTGGCGGGAGGTTCACTGCATGGATATGCTGATCATGCTACTGTCAAGGGGTATCGACATTTGGACATTATATTCCGAATGCCCCGAGTCTCTTAGGCGGGCGGTAGAGATGTTACGGAGGGTCCGACTTATAATTTCGACGTGGATCCGTAATCTACGAGAGGAAATTTCCTCTGCGGAGACTACAGATTCCTCGCGACGTTTCTCGGAATTTGCTTTATGGGCAGCCTTGTTGGGAAGATCTAGCTATTTCATAAACGGCCAGCATGCAAACTTGTTGCCACTAGACCCCAACCAGCTCAAGTTTTTCATTGAGTGCTCTATAATGTTGCAACATAGCCTTGTAACGAAACCATCATCCTTACCGTTGAACTTGAAGAATGCCTTAATCCGCGATCTCAAGGTCGTACATAGCATCACGGCACTTCTGCGTGTCGCAATAACGAACTATCCCATGGGCCTTTCCTCCGCGCTTGGGATTGCATGGCCTCAAGAAGATGACGCGCAATACCTTGAGACCGAAATGCTCCCTGCCCCTCATGAGTGGTGGGTTCAGATGGGTATCGCTGCAACAAAGACGAAAAGGCACCAGGTAGTTCTCTTCCATCTGCTAGAGGGGCATCTACTCCTTGACGGTAAACCTCTCGGCCAACTCCCCCCGGAGCACAGGAACAATCCGATCTTGCGAACTCTGTTTGGAAACCGCAACCTCATGACGGTTCCGTCGAGACTAGGGGGCATGACGTACATGATATCCACGGAGAGTGACACTCATCACGTGCATCTTGGGTTTCGTAATGGAAACATGATTGTACGGGCGGAGTGGAGAGACCCTACCGAGCAAAAGTCCAAGGCTACCATCATCGAGTACGTCCCAATATCCGTCTTCAGGAGCGAGAACAACGGTGAAGACCTTCCTGCATCGCTGTTGGACGACTGTTTTCATTGGCTGGACATCCCACGAAAACTCCTATTTGTTCGAAAAAGTTGCTGGAAACGTAAAGAAAGCGACTGGACTATAAACGTCGAGTTGAAAGAAGCTTTACGTCGAGGTGTTAAGCTTGTTGATCGGTTCAGTCCCTTGTTCAAAAAAGTTGCCGCTATATTCAACAGGTTTGAGTTGGATAGATATCTTACTGTCTTCCAACCTCAACGTAGGTATCTTTCAGTTGAAATGAGGCGGCTTGAGTTGAGATGGGAGGTTAACAGTGCGGGTTACCTTGAAAGTGAAGCCCTCCAGTCTTACATTGACAAAGACCAGGATGCCGGGACTTGGTATGGCCTTCGGAGTAAGATTGTACTCAGAGATAGCGCCAACGGCCGAGCCAGGAGTATCATTGTTCCGCTTGGGCAACCGCGGTGCCGATTAAATGGGCCACATGTCGAAGTTGACATTATCAACCTAGGAGCATACGGCCGGTATCAAATCAACACTATCCTAGGACGTGTCGACTGCCCTCCGGAGCCGCGTTTGCTATACACGAAGGCTCTTGTACATGCGTACACCTCCTTCATACTCCCCGATCCTTTGACGAAAAGAACCGGAACAGAAGAGTCGCTCCACTGTTTGAGATCCGGATACTGCCAGCCGTGGAGTCCTCTAAACCCCGCCCATTACCCACTGTTAGAGACTATCGCCAATCTCACGCCAATGCGGGAGTATTATCCTGTCGAACTTAAAGTTATGCAGAAAGTTACTTGGGACAAGCATATCCGCAGCTATTCCCAAAACGAGCATTTCTTCTTCGTCGTTAAAGAAATAATCGCCAAGTCAGAGCAACTCAAACTGTTCAGCAGGGAGAAGACCAATTCTCTTGTCCTTGAACGTGAGCACCGCGAACTTTACAGACGGAGTAAGGAGCGACGAGGGCTATATGAACGCAATAGTTCGAACTATCCTCCCAAAGCTATGCATGATCTTGTGTACCAGTCGCGAGGGCAGCCATCAATTGACCAGATAGGACGCCACAACGTTTATGTCGCAACCTATCATCTACATCACTGGGACCAAATGCTTTCGTTACCTTGTGATCTGGCAGGCATTTTGGAAAAATGGCAGAATATTGGTGGGTTTGGGAACGTCCTGGACAAGATTCTTCTGAGCGACAAGCTTAGCATCGACTTGCCACTCTTCTGGGGCTCCCTTATCCATCTTTGCCAATCGAGTGGTCCTATGGACAAATATAGATTGATTTTCCTTTTCGCAACGCTAGTCTACAACGGTACAGTTGACATGGACGCAGTTCGAACGTTGATATCTTTCGCGACTAATCCGGCTTTGAAGTCCTGTGAGCTGCCAACTGGAGGCTCATTCGACAACTTCCGCCGCAACCCAACCATTAAGCCGGAGAATCTTCGACTACTCATCAAGCCGTACTGCAAAACTTATGTGAAATCCGACTTTCAAACGGCAAGCGGCTTCACTTTGAATGCGAAGCTTCGGAAGAAACTAGAAGCTGTCGAGGCAGAGTTCACGACTTCGGTTGAGAATGAATGCAACAGGTTGATTAATCATCTCCTGCAGCAGTGGCCGTGCCTTCAACCTACCATTTCGCTGAACTTTAACAATGAACTGATCGATATGTCGCAAGTTCTCCCTATCATCCAACCAGAATGGTCCCGTCTGTTCTTCAACCTCCAGCTCTCTACCCACACCCAAGAGGTTCAAAAGATTCTGGACCTTTTCAACGTACAATCAACAGCGCCGAAACCGAGCGAAACGCCAGCGAAAAAACCGAAGGAGGCTATAAGGATGAAGAAGTTTGAATCGCGGTCATGCTTGGCGGAATTACTCCGACGACCGGGTCCTAATACGTCTATCAGGAGCCTTAGAGAGTTCCTCCAAGCCAAGCGAGAGACCATCAGTTCTCAAGCCCGTAGAGATCTTGTGATACCATTTAACCCACCGCCACATTCAAAGGAGATTCATGAGCTGGGGGGTATCATTCGTGACATCTCTCGGACTGACTCCATTGTTCGCCAACGCTATGCTGAAGACCTGCATCAAAGCCTGGAAGCTTTCAAGAAAGTATCCGGAGCCACGGTTGTTAGGAACACCAAAGTCTTCCCCTTTAATATTGGGTCGAAGATTGATGACTGTCTCCAGCGAGTTTATGTCAACTTTGCGAATGTTCAACAGGTAATAGAGGGGGAAGGGCGGCCTAACTTCTGGTTGAAGATGGGCAACATGCTTCCTTGCGTTACCGTCGTTTCATTGCTTGAAGCAATCCGGTCCTGCAATAATATTTCTTTTGGAACGGGTATGCAAGAGGGCTTGATACTTTTGGGATTGTCGATTACGGAGGTCCAACAGCTTATTCGTGTTGAGACCTACCGGTTGAGGAACGACAATCAGCGAAGTACGGAGGAGGAGCAGAATATGGGTCATCAGAACTGGGAGCCTTTGGATCTTCCAGACTGGCTACTCTTGGAGATTGATTCTAATATCCTGATTCGTCCGGACCAGGTGGAGGTTGCTCATGCAACGATTCAACCGGCGAGTGGGAATAATTCGGTGTTGCAGATGAATATGGGACAAGGTATGAGGATATTCTGATTCGAGAAAGCGTTTCCAGCTAACGGATGGGTAGGAAAAACTTCATGTATTATGCCGATGGCAGCATCAGTTCTCGCTGATGGTAAGAGGCTTCTACGTGTCGTGGTACCCCGTGCTCTGCTCCTGCAGACGGTGCAGATAATACATGCCCGCCTTGGGGGACTTGTAGGCAGGGAGGTCCGCCATGTTCCATTCTCTCGCCAGACATCAACATCTGAAGATGTTATCAGAACTTTCCACGAAATCCACTTGAAAGTTTTGAAGTCGTCTGGGTTGATGATTTGCTTACCTGAGCATACGCTTTCCTTTATGCTCAGCGGCCTTCAGAGGCTCTCCGATGGGAGGATAGAGGAAGCAAGACCTATGGTTCGACTCCAGGGCTGGCTTAACAAGTTCTCCCGGGATGTCCTTGACGAGTCTGATTTCACACTAGCTGTCAGGACCCAGCTAATATATCCTTCGGGGTCGCAGAAGGCTTTCGACGGCCATCCCCACCGATGGAAAACTGCTGAAGCACTTTTGCAGCTCGTTGAGAGTTACCTCACTGACCTTCAAGAGAAACATCCTCGGAGTTTGGAGGTGGTTCGACGATCCACTGGTGGTTACCCTTTCATATATTTCCTCCGTCGCGATGCTGAAGAAACCCTCATCAAGCGACTAGTCAACGACATTTGTACCGGTAAAACGACAATCTTACCGATGACAGATCGGCCAGCAAAAGTTCAGCGGGCCGTCAAGGAGTTTATCTCCGAAGCGAAGATTGACGTGAACCTACCTGGTGAGATCCGTAGCTTATTCAGCGACAAGGCAGCGGTACTCAAGACCATCTATCTTCTCCGTGGGCTTTTTGTTCATCGAATTCTACTCCTTGCTTTAAAGAAACGGTGGAATGTTCAATACGGCCTCCATCCAACTCGGGACCCCGTTGCGGTACCTTACCATGCCAAAGGCGTCCCATCGGAGCAGGCAGAGTGGGGGCATCCAGATGTCGCTATTTTGTTTACTTGTTTGTCTTTCTACTATCATGGGTTGAACATGGATCAGCTAGGCCAGAGCCTGCGATACGTACTTCAATCCGACGACCCGGCAAGCGAGTATGATAGGTGGACACACAGCTCTGAATCACTACCTGGTTCTCTCAAAGAGTGGAATTCCATCAATGTCGATGATGAGGTCCAGCTAACAGAGATCTGGGGCCATGTTCGGTACAACGTCGTCGTCATCGACCATTTCCTGAACAATTTTGTCTTCCCTCGGCATGCGAAACAGTTCCTTACGAAGCTTCAGGCTTCTGGTTGGGATATCCCGCTATTTTCGGATAATGAAAGTGCCCAGAACAGGCATGGGAAAGCCCTCACTACCGGTTTTAGTGGTACGAATGACAACAAAACGATGTTACCTCTAACCGTTACCCAGGAGGACCTCTCGACCCTATCGCATACCAATGCAGAGGTTCTTACCTACCTCCTTCAACGTCGCAACCGAACTTATTGCCTAGCTGCCGATACCAGGGGTCGCAGGTGGTCTGAGACAGAACTTCTTAAGAAGCTTAAGGGGGAGGGAATTCGCATCTTGATTGATGCTGGAGCACAAATCCTGGAGATGGACAACCTTCAACTTGTGAAGATGTGGATGTCCATTGATGCTTCGGCTCCGGCAGCGATATACTTTGACAAATTCAACAAGCCCTTTGTACTTTACCGCAACAACAGTAACGTTCCTTTGCTTGCGACACCTTACGCCGAAGATTCTGGTGAATGTCTTATTTACCTCGATGAATCGCACACTCGAGGAACGGATCTAAAGATGCCGCTTTATGCTCGGGGTGCGCTGACCCTTGGTCTTAGCCAGACGAAGGATCACACAGTTCAAGGTATTAGATAGCCCTCTTAGATTTTCCTGAATGATGCTAACTGAAGTTTCGCTCTAGCTGCTATGAGGCTTCGACAACTTGGTACAACACAATCCATCATGTTCTTTGCGCCTCCAGAGGTTCACCAGAGCATTGTCGATACGCAGCAAAAACAGTTTTATGAACCTATCGACTCTCGAGATGTTGTAACTTGGTTGTTGCAACAGACTTGTGCTGGGATAGAGCAGTTGCAACCACTCTATTTTTCTCAGGGAATGGACTTCTGCCGTAGAATCCAGGCTGCTTCTGACAACCCAGGGTTCCTCGAGGATCCTGCCCACCTGCGAGATTATCTTGACACGCTTCGACAACCTGAGCAGCAAACACTCAGGCAGATGTATGAGCCAAAGCAAAGTCACAAAGCTAATACAACCATCCAGCATCCTTCCAAGGAGATTGGAAAGTTCATGGATGAGTTGAAGATTCGAAGGAGGGGGTTCCAGGACACAGGGGAGGCTGTGCATGGGTCCGCTCTTCAGGAGGTCGAGCAAGAACGTGAGGTTGCCTTTGAGATTGAATCCGTACGAGAAGTCCAAAAGCCAACCCACTACACGCCATACAAGTTTGGAGGGCTTCACAAGGATCTTGTAACCTTCGTTCATACTGGTCGTGCGCTGGTTGGTACGGGAGGGTATGAACCGGCGTTCCTTGCGATTCGAAGAACTTGTTCCCTGGGCGAGAAGTATGCTGTTGATCATAACGCTACTTCTGGGTACCTGTATTCATCGATAGAGTTTTCTAAGACGGTTCATCCGATTTCGACAAAGTTCAATGATAACTTTCAGGTACGTCAAGGCCGCCTCAGGGTAACCAAGATCGTGACTAACACCGAATTCTTCACTAGCGACCCGTCAACTGGATTCTGATCAGCACAACAACCAATATCGCCATCATCGTTACGCCAGAAGAGGCTGAATACTTGATCCCGCATGTCAATAATAGGTCTCGGGAATCTCCGGTTCACCTTGTCACCTACGCTGCACCGATAACCCGCAAGATGGCTCAATTTGATACCCTGAGGTTTTTGTCCATCCCGCCACTCCCCGAGGGTTGGACACCGCCACCGAAGTTATCTGTGGAACTGGGTATCATTGCTGGCAGGCTCTACTTTTCTTTCGAGCACGCCGCAGATCTCAAGGATTACCTTGACCTAACCAACGGGGGTCTGGAAGAGAGCATAATGGCCGAAGCTGCTGTTTTCACCGGGAAGCCATTGTCGTTTCTTCAAGAATGGCTTACCCTGAAGCGAAAAGGGCAGGACTTTCTGCATACCCCGATGGGTTACCTGTGTCAAAGTAAAGCGCTTGTTCCGAGTCATCCATTCTTCAAGGATGGAAGTCGTGAGGTGGCAGTGGTGCAAAAACGGATCGAGGATTTGGATTTGGAGGATGATGATATAGATGAAGTTTCGGAGACAGAAGTGAAAGAGATAGAACGTGATATGTTGGGGCCCAGTACGGAATCTGGGGAGTCTTTCAGCTTCCTTTCTAATTAGGTTCTTTTCTGTTGTTGTCCGTGAGGATTATGCATACCTTTGTCGGACAGAGTAATGGGATTTCCGTTTTTCTTTTCTGTTCTTACTTTTTCTTTCTTTCAGGGATGTATTTTATTAAATCGGTTTAATGGTATGGCGTTAGGGGATGCATTTTATAGTTCTCTTCTGCGGTCTTTACAGGTTCGGGCAGTGGCATCTTCAACCGTTCAAATCGTTTATAGCGATGTATTAGAAATTAATATATTGAACTTACGATCTTAAGTACAAACTAAGCGGCGGCTAAGTATACTCAGGAACGGTGTAATAAAACATGCAACTGAGATGAAGTAACTCAAAGAGGCCGACTACAAGAAAGCGAGACATGTAACGAGGTCTTGATCTCAGGAACAACTAAAACGGAGTTTACATTCCCAACACAGCGCAAACTAGCCCCAACGCAAGAGCCCCGTTCAAGAGCATATAGCCTTCTGAAGCGCCGGAGATATAGGTCGGGGTGGGCAAAAGCGTATAGCTACTAGTAGTGTTTCTGCAGGCGGTGGTGGTGGAAGTCATAGTGGTAGTACTGGTGCTTCTGTCGGTCGTGATGGTGTCGGTTGCGGTGTTAGTCGCCGTGTCGGTGGTAGTTGTAGTGGTCACTGCTGTTGTGGGGCCTCCCGCACAGGCTGTGCAAGTTGCAAATTCGCCGGTGCCATCGGTGGGTTGGCAGACGCCGAATGGTACTTGGGCTTCCGCGCAGAGGAAGGCACAGCACGAGTCGTAGGCTGTCGGGCAGGCTCCTGCCGGGGCGCTAAAGGGGGTACAGGTGGACGATGTTTGTGCGGATACGGTAGCTGCGAGAATACTATATAGGTGAAGGGGTTAGATCATGAATATGGGTAGTATTCGGGAGGAAGAACCGGTTACTAACCTGACGAGCAGCAGGTATGCCTTGGATTGAACCATTTTTGCGTTGGATTTGTGGTATTCCGAAATAGGCAATTCTGGGCTTTGTAGTCGAAGATGGAATCTCGAAGTTCGCGGTTTCTCTGCAGGATATTCTGCTAGTGCTAACTTCTAGGAAAAGAGATATTGGAATGTGAACGAAGGCCCCAAAGGGCTCTATTGGAAAAGGGAGGCATTATATATGCCTTACCCGCCGGCAGCCGGCTTTTGCCCACGATAATAATTGAGTCTGATCATCACGTTCCTTGCGCATTATCACCGTCACCTTGTTACCCAAATTAACCAAACACGCGACGGGATTTGCCAGCTCAAATCGCAGTTTGCGGTTCTGCGTGACGTTGCAACGTTGGGGGCGGAAATAAGGGGTTGGCCAGCTGGGAAACAAGCCTTGCCCAGGACTTAGCCGAATTCCATGGGGCCTTTTGGGGAGTTTCAGCTGGCACCTTGCAGCGCTCCGATATGCATTTTGAATTGTGGGCTTGAAATTATCCTGCGTAGAGGCTCTGATAGGTTGGTCAATACATGTTTGAAAGTTCTAGAACTTTATGCAAATTTCCCTCGTCGATATACAAATATACAGAAACCTACAGGGCTCATTAGCTATGGATTCGCAGCTACCTAGACTGGTTAATCGACAAATGTTGAGGAAGATATGTTCGTGCAAATGTTCGAACACTGCAAGCGGACCTTCAGGGGGTCTGTAAGCCAGAATAGCGCTCCGCGAAATGAGGATATGCAGTGTAACGATGCCCTTGCTGTGGCGGAAGGCACATATTTAGCGTTGGATCACCATTTGCCGACGTCATGAGTTATTTTGGGAATCGGCTTCAAAACAACGTAATTCTCCTCACGAGAACCGACTCGAATTGGAAATGATCTAGATGAGTATATATATATACACTATTGGATAACTGTACATATAGATATATAGACGCTCGCGCTTCAGTGAATTATCCTCCGCACGATTAATGTTCGCACAAGAAGAAGATATTCTGCTCTAACTGTGTATTCTGATTCTTGACAAACGTCTTCCGCTCTTCCATCAGATCGAGCCTCAATTTCTTCGCGTCCTCGATGTCGATTGGGAAATCGATATTATTAACGATCATATCTCGCAGTTCCTGAGGGAGCCGGTTGAGTCGTTTCCCGGAATCCTCGTTGAGCAGCTCTTCCCACCAATCCTTCCTCTGAGGCGGTACATTCGCGGTACTTATCACCCGGGTATGAGGATCGACTAGGAATACTACCAGGATCTTTCGGTGGCCGGGTTTGGTCTTATCCTCGAGCTCGAAGGGCTGAACTTGATGCTGTAAGGTATTTGGGAAGGTAACGAGACGCCCTTGCTTTGTGTGGATTTCGGCGAGAGCCTGGATCGCGGCTTCTTCGTTGTTGATGCCTAATAGGGGGTTCATGAACTCATGTTCGTTCTGCGAGTAATCCCAGTCCATCGATTCCTCTACGTTAACTTCCTGGCGGAATTCGAGGGATGACGAGGTGATATTTTCATTGGAGTAGTAGTAGATTGACGTTGCGACGATGTGATCGTTCTGTTAAACAGTCTCGTTAGTACCCTCCTAGTATTCGATTCTGGGCATTTCTGGCTTACCAATTGGCCCTCGAAATGCCAAGAGCCACCTGGGTAAACCGGTTTTTCAGGTGTAAGGTGGATTGAAGCAAATTTAGCAATAACCTGCAGTCCTATATCCTTATACTCTTCCCAAAGATCCAGCTTCAGTTCTCCGTCGAAGTTCTTGATACGGTCCGCCCAGGGTTTGTATTCTGGAGCTTCGGGCTGGACAACGTTTTCTTCTCTCATCTCCTTCTTCCAATCTTCCGCTTTGTCCCATCGTTCGTCTTCATCGTCGTCATCAGAGTATATGTCCTCAGGCACCGCTTCTTCGTCGAACCCATACTCGATACCCCATGATAGCCGGAGGTCAGTCGAGTTCATCGTTGAAGCTCCGAGCAGAGTTTGGTTCCACATGGGAATGGATTTCCCGATGACTTGTTCGACAAGGCGGTATATATCGGTATGGCGAGGGTGAAGATTGTTGATGTAGCTATCGAATCTAGAGACGCTGTTAGTAACGTACCGACAGGGCTTGAGCTTTTCGCTGCCGAGTCACTCACTTCACGGTTTTCTCTCCATTAACTTCCTGAAGCGAGATATCTGCTGGAAGCCACTGGAATTTCTTGCTCCAGGCATGGGGGATCGAGATGTTGCCTTTGGCCTTCGATACATTCACTGCATCTCCCGCTGGCTCCAACAGTACACCCATGCCAATGCTCTCCAAGCAGTTATCGACGGTTATGACCTTATCCTCCAGAATTCGGGACCTGCCGTAAACTAGAGGGAAGAGAGATGGGTGAACAAGGTCAAGGACCAAGCCACCCGACCCAGGATGCCAATCCTGTTGGTTCTCCGGAATATCTTCAAGAACTTTGATCGCGTCGATGATCTTAAGGCGGGTTTCTTCCGATATAAGTGTATCGGATTTGCAAACGTCACCGTCGATGGCTATAACGAAGCCCTCTTTCTGGAATTGCTGGGCCTTGTCTTTCAACTCTTCCAAACACTTTCGCGGGCGGCACGTTAGTTGCAGAACTACCGGTATATCGATAGGGCTCCTTACCCAGTCGAACATTTTATCCGTGAAATCCAATTGACTTTTTACTTCCGATCTCCATTTCTCGACAATTGTGGCGTCGTGGATCTTCGATGTCCAGTCCGGCTTATCGGTCGTCATGTTCATAGCTCTGAGCATGTTAAGCTCTCTCACGGTCATAACTGGAGGACTAAGAGGGCCGTCAGCTTCGGAGACAGGAATTGAAGCAGTATTAGGCAAACGCGCACCAGTGAGATAGTAATCCATGGGGAAATGCCTTTTCGCTCTCATGATTCAATGGCAGCCCAACGCCAGGCAGCTCAGCTGGTAGCGTCATCTTGCGGAGTTCTCGTGTAATTGGGGGCACTGTACGCAGCCGTAGATAACGTATGACCGATCGCGACCGAGGAGAAAAGAAGCCGTTGCAATTGAATTTAGCTCTCAGCTTGAGTTAGAGATGGAAAGGGACGGTTTGAAAGAACTGGATCCCAATTGCGCCCAGACATTCGTGAGGGGGCTCAACCAAAGCGCACGACGCGACAACAGTGCAACCTTAGCGACCATCAGCATGCTTTCGGCGAGAAGCGGTCTTGGCAATCCCGTCCGGTTTTCCTTTCGGAAAGCCTGCAATCCGACCGGTGTGGAAATCGCATAGTGGGTGATTGAGGGGCATAGCGATCCGGTATTCAGAAGATAAGCCAGGTTGGAACAGGAGGTCGTTAGCGCGAAGCAGTTGGAGATGTCTCGACAGTAGCCCTTCTCAAGCCCATTGGTGATATTTTGGGAAGCCAAAAAATACCACAAAGTCAACACATCTTACCTATAAGTGAGCCAGCAAGCGCAGGCTAATCCAGCCGACATGTCATGCTCGTACTCGTGCTAGACCAGTCGGCATTGTCAGTTGGGCTTTATCCCGAGCAAGATGCCTCGTCGGATCCAGAAACAAATAAGCACCGATAATAAACATCCAAGTTTGGGAATCACTAATAGCCAGGGGTTTGCCCCAAACCGCCCAGGCGCACCTGCAATAGATTTGTGGAAACGGAATTGTAGGTGGGACATTAAACGTACATCTAGGCTGGACCAGCAAATAGTCTCGCCCGGCTACTACATTCGATTGAATCTAGGACCCTGGAACTCCGGTGATGCACTATTGTAACCTCGGCGGCTTGGCTAGCGATCCAAGACGTAGAATTTAGCCATTCCGTAGTCTCTGGTAGATAGCAATCTTGTCACCTGTGCGCAAACTCGCTGGAATCCGCTGTACCCCAAGTGTCTCAAAGTCCTCAGCTAAAAAGCCACAAGGTTCCAGACCCATATTTCATCGCGACAGTCGGGCAATTTAGGTATCTCCATCCCGTAGCGGCGGCCGAACCGGGCTTAGCGCTAACGCCATGTGGCATGGAGGGCACCAACGATAGGTAAATTGGGTATTCCTGGCGGCGACAGCCAATTGAAAACATATCCGAAATACCGAAGGCCTGGTTACTTAAGTATCTGCCCATGCTGTTCTACGGCGGCGAGGTCGATCTGTGTCAGTTGTACCTGGGTATTTTATTCTCCGATAGCGAGGTAGCCGAGGTGAGCTCTAGCATCCACACCACTTCTTAACTCTACCGTAGTGTCTCCGTTTCGTTCCGCCTCGATAAGTCCCTGAATTCCATCCTATCCGATGAAAAGTCAGGAGAGAATGAGGAGAAAGGCGGAGGGTTGGATAGGTATAAGATAGTTGAGGTCTGCCCTCGGCTTTTACGACCAGCAAACTGCCTACTATAAGCTGACTGGCCCGTTTTCCAGCTTACAACCATGGGGTTCAAATCTTTCTTCAGTATCTCTTTCATCTACAAACGCTTTATTGGGAAGATCAAAACCATTATCAAAGACCTGATCTTCGGCAAGAAGAAGACCCGATCTAAGTCTAAGGATAAAAAGCAAGCCGTTACCAGCCCTAGTGAAAAGTTAAAGAATCAGTTATCGGGACTTAGCAGAAGTGTTAGTCTAAAGAAGGAACCAGAGTACCAAAATGAGAAAACAGCTCTGGTAGGGAAGAGGGGATACGAGCCTATCAATGAACCAATTACACCAAAGAAGAAGAGAAACCCTATCAGAAAATTGAAGAAGATGTTGCTATAATCTGGAAAGGCGCCTAGGCAGACTCAGTCCCATTAGAATCACGGTGAGATGAGACATCAATCATATTGCTCATGAATACAGCGCTGACCGCAATGAATAGCCATCGAAATTAGGGATGCTGGAACATCCAAGCGTTTATTCGGCCGTACCCGCCCGCTTCATATCTCCCGAGCCAAGCCACACTATACAAACGCTGCAATACATTCGAACCTTTAATATATATTCCTTTTCCGTTTTCTATGCTCCATCCATTTCTTTTAACTGATGTTTCGTTAGAGGGGCAAAACTACGAGCCGGGAATACAGTCAAAATCTATGCTTAGGTCCTCCAGCGGAACCACTACTCGTAAAACGGATGGTATACAAAAGAGTGACGATGGATTAGATTAATTGAAAACTGTACAAAGACTAGCAATGTTATCATCATTTACGGCCCAGACAAAGACTGAAGGCAGCCGGAGGGTAGGCATATGTGGGTGATATCATGATCACGATCCGAGTTAAAAATCCAATTCTTAATGTAAAGCCGTCGTAAAGCCCAAGAAACGTCATAGGTACGACGGTGCATGGGTTATCTATGAAGTGACACCTGGCCCTTCGCCCTTAGGTACCCTCTGCCCCATCGTGAAGGACTTTACCCGAAAGCTGCTCAATCGTTGGAATATAGACGCATTTGGGTACCTTATTATAGTACTGTAGCCCCCCCTTACCGAGGGAAGGGTCGATTTCCATGACAGCTTCGATAATGCAGTGACATCCCATCTGCTCGCCACCACCACAGTCCGAACTTTGGAAGCACTCTATAAACACCATCATGTCAGTTGGGCCTCGTATTTTTAGTTTTCTATGGGGCATGTGCGCAGGGGTGACATACCAAACTCCCAGCCGTCGTAATCTTTCGGATTATACTTATGATTCGAGAGGCAAGTATGTTGGTCGAGCCCGGCGAGGGGTTGGCTGACCGTCCGAGCGTCTTGGGGGGTATTTGGTACCGCCCCGACTCGCGCGGGGGCGCACAAGGTAATCGGGGATAGAATCGCCGCTGCGAGAGTGAACGTTTGATCAAACTTCATTTTGAATTTAGTTGTCGTGCGATTCGTTTGATTTTATAGCGCTTCTTGTTAACGTTGGTGGAATATTCGTAAGTTAGACAGTTCTGATGTTTTAGAATAGTCATCCGCTCTAGACGTTCGATTTAAAAGAAAAATATATTTTCGCCCGCTCGAAAATATTTCTATTCATAGACATACATATGTGTCATTTCAGGCTTGTAGATAAAGTTTTTGTTCGGAAGATCACGACCATCAGCTATCGCGATCTGCCTCGTGGTTGATTTGTACACGGTCTTGATCTATATATAGCTAACGAATATACTGTGGTCACATCGTGTCAGCCGATAAGCTGCTGTGCTTAAAGTTACGCTCGCCTGGAAGTGGCCTTAGGAAGATGCTAACGGCTTTTATAAAAGGTAACTAGTTTGATGAAGCCGTTTAAATTTATCGAACTTTCATGATTTCAACATACCACCTATATATCGCTAAAAACAACCAAAGAGCATGCTAACGGGCATTTTGCACAAAGATTAATATCAAAGGGGGCCGTAAACGTCGTAAAGAAACCCTGCCACACACTACTGCCGCCACTGTATAATAAACGCCAGGAAACCAAATGCAAAATATTCTACCGATAGGACCCGACAAATGAAGTAGAAAAGTGTACTTATTGCTTCCCCATTAGCTGTCGAGCCGCGTAAGATATCGTAGGAGAGGACGGCCGTCTAATGGTTGCCTGAGCTTTCGTGGGCCTAGTAATATTTTCCGCAGAGTTATTGCCATGGCCGGATTCTGGGTCGTCGCCGAGATAAAAGCTCCTATCGCCAGTGATATCCAGATATGAGTCGTTGGCAGTTCTCTGCAGAGCAGGAGCCCCTGTCGTCGGAGGTGCTTCTTTCGACAGTTTGTCGACCTCGCCGAGCTCCACATAGTCCGGTACGCCTCCTGATACCGTTCCGTCAGCTGAGGAGCTAAGGAACTTCGTAGGTCCTTGAAAAATAAAATTACGTTCGAAGATGCTGATTCCGCGTCTGGTGCTCACCGTTCTGGGTGCTGATCCGTCATCGCCATGGTAGATTCGTCTGAAGAACTTAATCATAACTTGGTTGAGGGCTGGGAGAGAGACAATAATCGCAGCCAGACTACTTTCGAGAATGCCCCAGAATGCAACCCCGGTGGCGTTCCAAGTAAGATCGAACGAGTCCAGCATTATCCGATAGAAGACGTATAATCTGACGCCGCTGAACACCATCGTGAATACTCCAAGAATGAGAAGAAAGATAAGATTAAATTTCTTCCCAGGCGCCAGCGGCAGGCGCGCTAGGACGACTAACGGTGGGAAGATAGTAAGGGCGTCTAATACGATATGACCGGCGATAAGAAGGCCATAAGGCCACATAGATCGCGAGCCTAAACAGGTGCCGTCGAATTGAGATGCGAGCTCAAATCCCCTTTCGGGAGGCCCGCATTCCGCTATCTCGAAGACGACGCAAACGACTAGAAACCCATATGAGAGGCCCAAGACGAATTTTAAGTAAATTTGTTGCGTGCGGGATTGTAGATGAGCGAGCCGGAGGAAGAGGTGCAAGATGGAGCATCGACAGAGATGTAGGGTGCAGAACAAGAATATGACGTGTAGGAATTCCAACTAGAGAATATACGCATTAGCAATGAGAGCGCCGAAGGGTAGGCGAGATCGAGGTTAGGAAGAGCCCTTACGATCAAGAAAGACCGTATATCCGCCGCCGAAAGATCGTAAAGGTGGAACCCAAGCCCACTCCCAAAAACGGCCGCGAGGTTTATAACACTTAAAACACAATAAAAGAGCTAGACGTTTGTTAGAAAAACTTTGAGTTGATAGAGCCTGAATGCCTCTCGACTTAACTTACATATGACGCCAGCATCGCCCAATCATCCATTCCAAAGACGCCTCGGCTCCTGACCCATAATCGTAGACATACCACAGCTGATGTGAGAATACAGAATATCACGCCTACTATCAAGCAGTAAAAAGTATTGACGGGAGGAACATAATTAGGATTTATGATTAGGGGAAATTCAAAATCCTCAGGGAAATCTTTCTTCATGAAAAGTGGGAAAAGTGCTTTGAGGAATTCTCTATCCGCGTCCGTTTGAGGATATGGCGGGCTGCCCATCCTGGCCAGTTGTAGAGGACGGTCGCGGTGTCGGGACCGGTCTTAATCTAGATTAATATTCGTCCTGTTGCTGAAAAGTGAATGCGAAGTTACGGGTTGTAGCTTAGTTGGACCGGAAATCCGCCCCCTCCACCACCAGAATACGAATGTTGTTAACGCATATTTTCGTACCAAATCGCCAGAGGTTGTTTATCCGTCGTTTTTTATGAGGCTTAAAAGGTTTTATGAGAAAGCACTGGATTTTGGAATGTCATGGGGAATATATTCCCTCGCTATGGTGGACAAAACTGTGTGCTTGGTCCTTATTCAGGGCAAGCGTCCACAAAAACCAGGTAGCAGGGGATCCTGGCTTGGGCAAAGTCTCCAAGATTTTGAGGATGGGGAACCTTGGGCAAGACGAGCATCGATACGATGCCCAGATCGGAGACTAGCCCTGCGAGAGTCTGTGCTACCAAAGCCCTTCACCTTTCGAGGGTTTGAGACTATTTTATGCCAGATTCGAGATCCCTTCGGCGTGCGCACGGACGATACACGATGCTCTCGTACTTCCCATGCTGCACTTTTAAGCCGAATTTAGTCACCACAACGAACGCAAAGCCTCCGAAATTTCTCATGCAGCTGCATCGATAGCTACTTATGGCCTTGGTAACATCAGCCTCCCTAAGGCCTTACTAATTCCTGTTCGTAGTATCTGTTTCCGTTGTTGAATCAGGACCCTGGGCAGCTCGGTAGTAGTACGTGTCGGCCGATGCTAAGAGGGTCATGGTATACCGATACTGTGTCCGCTTCTATCAGTTCTTCTGCGTACTATTGATCGACCGATATAAATATGTTTATAATTGAAAGGCTTTGCGAATTCCATGCCCATCCCTTTCTCACCGTTTAGTAAAAAGCGTAAGCAGGAAGAGATGGGCATTAACGCGGATAAGACGATTTTATTGATACACCTAGTATGCATATCTATAGCTCGTCTATAACTCTGCCCATCGAGTGAAAGGATCATCCATATGGCTCTGCATCGGATTTAAAGTTTAATATCATGTTTCGCTGTGCTGACTCGGAAATGCGATATAGGATCCACTGTATTTTCATGAATCCAATGTTTCCTCCATGTGAAGCCCCACACTGCGGCATTTCGGATAGATGGTCTCAACCCAAATGGGTCAAAGCTCCACTGATCAACCACACAGGAAGTATCAGGCCACAAGTTTCACCTCGGCCAACTTGCTAAAGATGTTTCGGGACTCTTGCCTGGCGCAGCGTTGCCGTACCCCGTCCGTCTCCAGGGATCGAACGAAGTCTTCCAGGATCAGTGGAAATCCCATAATAGAAATATCGATACGAGACCTTAAAATCCTTGGTGTTGCGGAATATCTGTATCTGAAGATCTAAAGGTTGTTTTGACTGGCGGTGGTAACTGATGTGACGTTCTGAAGTTTACGCCCGAGGCGCGAGGAAGGAGAGTTACATTAACGCGTTAGCATGATCAATCATGCCATCTTCCAGAATTAGTTCACCGACATCAACAATATCTGTATACATGTGCGCGCGAGCCGCGGCCGATTGACTGATTTCTATCCCACTACTATGAATACGAAGTTAGTTCTTTCGAGGCCTTCTCTCTATTTCCTTTCATTAATCTTCACTGATTCAATACGCTCTACACCGCCGTGCCAGCTACTCTTACGTAGCCCGCACGCCCGACTCAAAGGAGGGATTTCTTTATTACTCTGGACGTGGCGTGTGCGTATGGAAACCTGGACATGGTAGTACAAATAAGTTACTTAAATTTGGACCTTCCTAATTAATGCCCGACTCCTAAGTTGGGGTCTTTGGTAAACCTCAATGCATGACAGCACCATTGTCTATAATTGTATCGTAGTTGTAATTCCTCTCGAGCTCTCTGGGCTAGAATCGATATCAAATGGTTCTAAAAGGAGTTGTTTCTTTCCAAAGTTTTTATGTTATCGACGAGATTCGGTCTCAGCGCGCTAGCGCTGAATACATTGAGGTTAGGTATTTACTGCCATGCGCCAGCCTACTTAGTTATATACTTAAGCTATTGCTCTGAGCTTTTTATGAACCAACTATCGACCGGGAGGTATTGCTGCGATAGCAGTTACCTAGTGGTGGTTTGATTTGAGGACAAAAAAATATTGGGGTAGTTTGGATTTGCAATATTTGTTTGGTTTGATCGAGTTTCATTCGGGTTAAAATGCTACGCCTGCGCAGACTTTTCGCCAATACCAGCCAGAAAGATGTGTTGCGGCTTGATGATATCCATGCCAAATTTCGACAAATGCTTTACAGTCACTAAAGGTAAATTTCAAGATAGTGAGGCAGAAAGCAATCCCGTATCTATTGATCCCAAATGACGGCCAGGGTTTTGTCCCCGTGGGTCTCGTGTTATCCTCTCGAGTTCTATATCTTTATCCTAACTCAATTCGTGTAATTGCCTCGAATATATCTGACGATATGTTTGTGCCTAGCTTAAAAGGTGGAAAGTTAATAGGTTAGACCACACCAGCATATCTTGTAAAACGTAGTACCTGAAAATCCCATCGCTTTAATCTTCTAGCCAGAAGGGATCTCATACTGTTCGACGAGCGCCCATTCACCAAAACTCCATCGCCACGGTAATGACATCGATGTTGTTGCTGCACAATGTGAAGCCCAATAGGTGGGGCTCGACGTAAGACTGATCCCTTTACGGTAATATATGGTGGCTAAGGACCTAGCAGCTGCCACTTACGAAAGCAGTGCCGGGTAACTAGCTTTCGGATTATTGTACTGACATTTTTACCAGCTAGCTGCTTCCAATCTCTCTCGCCTTCACTCAGGAAGTTCGTCCTCGATTACGTTCAGAACTAGATTTTCAGCGAAGTGACTTACAAACATTGGTCAGCAGAGCCTTATATCGTTTGGAACCCATATATCTTGAGCCGGATTAAGTACAATGGCGCTGTATCGCGGTGGCCGACAGCAGTAAAAGATAATGTATAGGGATTGTTGGAGATTGTGCGTTGCCACATAATCCGGAAGCCCGGCGCGTCCGGTTCCGAGAGCACAACAAAGACAACCATAACCAACACTGCAACTTGATCCCATCATCGTCAATTCGCGACGGATCAAATCTCAGCTCTTGCAGGGCTTCATTAAGTTACTACATACAGCTAACGGGGAGTACGTGAAGACAATGGCCTCTCGGGAGTGGGCGCAACATGTCGAACTCACGGTTCCAGACACCATATCGATATCCCGTTTGTCCCTGACAGCATTGCCGCCAGAGACTCTCGCGGCAATACTTTCATATGTAGGGACCTGATACCTTGCCCGGTGCCTGATGTAGATTGCTAATGGAACACACCCAGCTAGCATCTGAATCCCTCAAGGCAGTGGCTCTAACGTGCTCAAGCCTCCGGAGCGCAGCTGCTCGACTTCTGTACCGGAGTCTTGTACTTCGTTGGAATAGGACCTCGGGGTTCGCTCTGGCACGCCTGGAAACTATTCTGACATCCTCGGAGTATGCCCTCAGCCATATCAAACGCATTGACGTAATTCAAGACATCGAGGACAGCTCTGCCAATTCCACTCGACAGCTTCCTCCCACTGGCTTAAAAGCAGCAGAAGACCTTCTTTTTAGGCTTCTTTTGAGAAAGTTGAGGCCGAACCAGTTAAGATCTATTAGGTGACTACAGACTCCGAGTCGAAACCCCTGATGCGCTGCCATTAATACTAACAATATGCTTGTAGTTTGTCATCAGTGGAGGGTATAGGCGCAGACACTGCAGCCCTTTTATTGACCACGCAGCGGAACCTGTCACACCTGGACCTATCGACTTTGGATGAAGTTGTGGATATAATGCCACTTGCATTCTCGATCAACAATCTTGAATCGTTAGGCTTCCATCTCGGCGAAAAGGAGGTCGCAGTGTCCAAGGCATTCGCGTTCATGTACCACGTCCTGAAACGGAACCGTGATACACTGAAAAGTCTCTACCTTTCCTTCAACGAAAAAAGCGAACTTTATAAGGAATTAGAAAAGGATTCGTCGGCCAACGTCAATAGCCGTAATCAATACGACAGTGCTACAGCCCAGATATTAAGATTGTTTGTAGGGGATCCAACTGGTGGGGGAGAACTTATACATTTTCGAGCCCTTCGACAGTTAAGGCTGCGGCGTGTTCCAAGTTTCGACGCGTTGTTTAGTATGGGGGGACCGACTCTAACGCAGAGATTAAATCTCGAAAAAATAGTGCTCATCCGAATTGACCACTGCAACGGCGCGGATCGCTTGTTACGAGATATTTCGGGAAACGTTCCTCATCTCCGCGTCCTTCAGCTGGTACGCTCGTGTGAATGGGCGACTATAGAAGCTGTACTCGTTGAACTGCCCCCTCTCGAGATACTACATGTACGGTTCACCGATGGCAAGGCCCTGGGATCAGAGATCAACCCACGTGTATTTGAGCGGCACAGAGAAAGTATTCGCAGTCTCTGGCTCGAATGCATATCACCTGACCCGGACGTTCGGCCGCACACCATCTCGTGCATACTCAAGTTATTCAAGGTTGGAACTCGCTATTTCTTATGGCCGAAGTTGGAGCAACTCGCCCTACAAACGGATGACTACGCCTTTATGGTAGTTAACCATCATCTTCCGCTCTCGAATAACATAATAAAGTAACTAACACAAATACTAGGGTCCGTATTTCTCGACACTAAGATACATTCGTATTCTTCCAAGTCGTACCCGCCAACTTCGCAACATCACAGCTGAGAAGGAAGCGGCTCTCCGGAATTGCGACATATACCTTCAAATGTACTACCGTCTACAAAGAAAGCTTCCTACCATCCAGGTTATTTCGGTGACGGCATCGGATAGCCTCACATTTAGCAACCAGCATACTTGTTACTTCGTGGTGGAGTTCGTTAAAACGATCCTTGGACACTACGCACCGGTTGTGTCTAGGGCAATGCCCCATGATATCAGGAGGCTATTTCCGGGGTTGAGTTTGATGGAGTTCGAGAGAGGGGAGAGGGTCTGGGGCGACGTGTGAGTACCTATTTCCTCCATGGATATCAAAATACGAGTGGGTTATATGCTAACCGAAATACATCACCTAGCGACGGTGAGATGTTAGCATAGCCCCTTCAATAACCTGTAACTTGAGGAGCAATATAGACGAAAAATTAATGCGAAAGAACTCCGTTCTACCCTTGAGTCAACTTAAGATACAAACCGTTTTAAATTTTTGGGATACTGGAGCCAGGATCACCACGCAAAGTCCACGTTTCGGTTTTTATAATTTTTAGTATTCATGAAGTCCTACCAATCATCTAAATGCTACATACATGTACGCCGTAGATATCAGAACTTGGTTTCCAACAACAAAACTGGCCGTCCTCGATCTTGCTGGCTAGGCACAATTCAGAATTCCTCCACAATTGCCAAAATTCCACCTTCGAAGTATTCCAGAGCAGATAGGCTGTTGCGGCGGCTAAACATCCAGATACCAGGGCATCCTAATTACTTAATAGGAATAGCTAGGAATGTCCTCAACGTCCCCGATCTCCGGGGTGTCGTCGTTATCTTTGGCTGCCTTCTTAAGGGCCTCTTTGTCTTCGTCGCTGACTTTCTCCTCCTTAAGCTTCTTGATGGTATCCTCGTCGAAGTTTTCTCCACCGAGCGCAGCTTCAAGCTCTTCCTTAGTCGGTGTCTTGGTAGCTGGTGCAGGCTTAGGGGCAGGTTTATCGGCGTCATTCTGAGAGGGATCCTTAAGTTCTTCCTCAATGTCGTAAACATCCACTTCCTCCTCGACCTCTTCCTCCTCGTCGTCCTCCGCATCAGGAGTTTGCTCTGGGGGTGGTGGGTCGACGATCTTGGTAACAACGACGTTCTTCGTGACAGTGGAGACAACTTTAACACCACTCTTGGTGACGGTGACGTAGATTTTCTTGACGCTAGTGACGACTTTGGGGGCTACCTTCTTAGGCTGTGTAGGAGGCTTTGTAGGGGTCTTGGGCTTGCTAGTAGCCTTGGGCTTGGTAGTCGTCTTCTTCTTCGTCACGATCTTCTTGACAGGCTTAAGTTGTTGGATGGGGACGCAACCACCGAATGGACCGTTACTAAGATATCGAAGTTAGAAAACCATATATTATGCGATGTGAGAAAACTGTGAGAATTACGCGGCATTGTTCTCGCATCGAACCAAGCAAATATTTTTGTATTCGCCCTTTCCTCCGTAGACTCCCTGGCAATTGAGATTACTTGGGAGTTTGACTTTGAACCAGCATGGTTTTTGGATACCCCACCAGTCCAAAGAGTGTGCGTCTCCGGGGCAGTTTTTGGTGACTGGCACATCCATAGTCCAACTTTGGCCGACGCCTTTGAAGTCGATTTTGCATTTGAATGGGCCTGCACCATCGATATTGATTTGGTAGTTCTTACCAAGGTCAAGTCAGCACAGTGTATTGAAATTCGGTGTTGCGGTCGAAATTACCATAATGTTCAATTCGCCACCAGATGTAACCTTAGGAAAGCCAGTTCTGAGACCTTTCCTTCCGGTAACAGAGCACGTTCTCGTCTTCTTTGTGTACTCGTGCCATGCCAGCCAGTCGGCGTACTTCTTCACACCGATGTAGCCCTCAGCCGGAGTAACCTGGCTGAACAACCAAGTTCTTTGGGCATCTGTGATGCCGTATTTGGGGAACCACTTTTTCGGTTCGTTTTTTTGATAACATTGACCGACGGATGTGACTGAGCATCCGCAGCCTTTTGGGTTGTACCCCTTCCACCATGCATCGTGCACGACCTTATTGCTGAAAACAGCTACATCTCTCTGCTGAGGATAAAGGTAGGTGCCCTTTCGTGGGGTGGTCGAATCGAATCCGAGACCCCAACCACGAACACCGGGCGCAGCGTTTCCATATGCGTCAGCGAAGACGCAGTGGGCTGATGCGAGATCCGCGATAGTAGCAAGGACAAGGACGACCGAGCCGCCAGTGAGGGTTGAGAAATGCATTCTAAGGGAATGTATGAATGAAAGTCTAAGTGAATGAAGGTTTGACTAAACGAAAGTCTGAACGAGTGGAAAGCTTGAAGGAATGAATGAATGTATTCGGTTTGGAAAGGAATGAATGAAGCGGTGAGTGAGTAACTCCTGCTCCGGGTCTCTGGGTCGACGAAGTCCGTTGGCGACTGAAGGAAAAAGTGAGCTACTGTCGGTCATGACGACGCCCTTTTATAGATACGGGTGAACGGCTATGAGTTGTCGACGAAGTCATGATTATACGACGTCTATTCTCGGGCCGCGCGAAGGTTTGGAGCTGTCGTCAGCTATCCTGGTTTCCCACCTGCTCGTCGTTCGGGTTCAAGCACTGTTTTGGAAACTTGTTCGCCTTTTCTCTCCCCACGCCTCTTCTTAGGTAGCTGTAATAGTTTCTTAATTGGTTCCTTTTCGATTTTCCGGTTTTCCGTTGGTGCATGATGCTTATTCATGTCGAGTCGGGGCGTTGGCTGCAAAACAGTTGGAATGGCTGCGATTCTCGTTTCCGAGTAGGGATACCCAGATAGGAAGCACGCCTAAATTCGTCGGGTCAACTGATATCGTTTTAATCTAGCCCGTTTATACGTCTATGTAATGATAGACTAAGTTGTGTAACCATTCGTCGCTAAAGTGGCCGTAATAGCTTAATCATATCGATAACGCAAAATTCGCCACATCCTCGCCTCTCTGTGCCTCGATCGATATCGTTGAACTCCAGAGGAACTGTGGGGCGATGTTTTTAGGGACGGACAGTACGGTATCTGATTATATTAGGGGCCAAAGGCCGGGGCCTGGCAATTATCATATCTCGTGGTCTCTGTCAGTTATCCAACTTAGCCACCTTCGAATCCTGTGCGAAGATGTGGGTACCGGCGGTTGATCGCAACTAGGTGATTTAACAATTACTTGACAGAAAATTTTTAACCGAGGGATGCACAGAAAGGTTTTTTTGGCGACCTTCGCTGTTGGCGAGTGTGCGGGCTGGGCACCAGCGAGGAACCAGGGTTTTGCGGTTTTGGACTCTCCATCTGATATCGCGAAATACGCCTCAGTATGCAGCCACTGCTGATTCCTCGGGTGGGGTTACTCGAGCATGCTAGCATCTACCTCAATATTTAACTTAGCTGAGCTCACAGGTATCCGTGTGGTATCGTTACACAGGTCCGTCGATCGATTTCTCGCCTATGGGATTCAGCTAGGGTGTCTAGCGATTGGTTAGACAGCTACACTATGAGTTATTAGCGTTGTGCGACCAAGACCAGGCATAACCACGTCGCATGAACTGGACCCGTGGAGGTAGCACAAAAGCAAGCGAGACCTCGCTACTTCGAATCTTAGTTCTAGATGTAGTGATTCCGACCCGACGGAAGAGACGATTTAAACCAAGTGTGGTCACCGCCTCCCTAGAAACGGCTAGGAGATCTTTTCGATGGATTATCTCTGGAGATAACACCTTACGCAGGGTGCCGTCTCCGGTTTTTCAGTGCCCACATCTAGACCGAATAAGCTACGTAATGTGTTTTGTGCGAAATCAAGGCTAGCTGTTCGCTTGTCAGTGGACGAAATACTGCAACTGTGCCCTATCTTGGCTCTATATTTCAGGAACAGTATAATAGCTCCAGGGTGTCCTGATCGACGAATCCATAGAGATGTAGGCGAGCGGCCGAAAATATTATCGACCCTGTCACTATCATAATATCGTACAGTTACGCTTAGCATGCAGGGCGAAAGGAGGCGTAGGCGAGGGAGAGATCTTAACTTTTTGGTTTGGGTCATACAATAAAATACTTTTAGCGAGCTCGCGCGAGTCCAATGGTTCGGAATTATTTTCCCTATAAGATATTATAGTTGCTAAGGTTCCAATCAACCTCAAACAAGTATTATACTGATAATATAATTTATTTTTTGAGGTGCCTTTGACCCCAGCCCCTGGTTTTCATTGGGGCGGTATGCGTGATCGTTGGGAAATCAAATAAGTTCTGCACATGTGGGTCGGTAGGTCTGCGTCTCGCCTGCCTTCATCGCCTACAAGCAGCAAGACCTAATAGTGTGTAAGTTCCACTTTGGGGTTAACTATGGCCTGGTCTGTTACACAAGTCCTTACTGGGCGGCCGTTGTAGCCGGCCTAACAGTAGAACGCCAGCGAGTGCTAAGCAGAGTTAGTCAGTAAAGTAGTCAGTGGCTGCTATTTCCCCACATGTTGCAACTTCAATTCGTTCGTATATTAATTCGCACGCCAGCCCATCATTGAGAGTGGCTCCAAAAAGCATTTTGACAATTTAAGGGTTGCAATACAAGTAGCTATATGATCCGACAACCTGGACGCTGGTTCATGGCTTTTGATAAATTGTTCATATGATCATCCCACCAGTACTGCCGTTCGCTACTTTGTTACAGGTCAAACAAAAGCGGTTTCGTCGAACATACACTGAGGGGACAAATTCATTTCGGTTTGTTCGTCATTTACTCGTAAATTTTCTGTGGGGCTATGATATACATACTCTATTAAGCCCGGCTGATCATGCCGGCTCAGTGCAATTGGCTTTGATCATACGATCGTAGTGACGGTTTTCCGGGTATAAATATTTTAATGGCTCCACGGCATGGCGGAATTATGGTACAAGCTGGCCGCAACTAGAATTCCCTATGAGTGATACTTCAAGTTAAAAGACATCGAAAAGAGAGGTAAATCAACCAGTCTCAAAATCTCGTAACTGCAGTTTTTTTCTGGCAAAGTTACATAGAAAATGTGCGACGGTTACACAAGGTGGCACTGACATTAGGATCGCAGCAACGGCAACACAAGAAAGCAGAGCGGCAACGCGTGAGAGTTTTGCGAATGTGTGGGGGCAACATGTTGTATTTTTTGGTCTGCTTAGCTTAGCAAAATCTGGTATTCAGACGGACGCGCTGGAAAGTTGTTATCGCCAGGAATCGGGTGCACTATCCTTTGTTAAAGCTGGGGATATATCGAGTAGATGAGCTTTCTCTTTTATGTAGGCTATCCTAGAATGCAGGCGTAGGTCTATATTTCTGTAAGAATTAATAGGGGTGATGTATTGAGGTTTTCTCAATTGATCAAGATATATCGATATCATGCAATGCGCAATATATCTTAGATATTGAAGTAAATAAATCAATAGCTTCCTAGCTAGTAGTGTATATTTTGTAGATATTTCTTTCTGTCTGAATGCTTGTGTACTATTTGGTGCCCTGAAACTGCTTCAACGCCGAACTTTAGCAGGTCTTCAAACCAAATCTCATGATATCGATCTTGAGGCTATCAATATTTCGTCCATACAAATCGATGGTGTGGAAAAAAAAGCACATGGGAGATATGATTGGCTGCCCGATTTGGATCCATGTCTTTGGCCCTAACCAAAAATGTGTGTTGCCAAGAGTAAGTCTTGCAAACTTTCTTCAACTTTGAACCCCCACCATCCATTCGCCCCTCCAGACCTCTCAACCATCACCACCTCAAGCTCTTTGGAGGATCTCACAGCAAAACGACCCGTCCCGATGGTTATCCCTGTCGTAGCTGCTGACGGCGAAGCGCCCGTGCCCTCACATGCCGACGTCTCGGCCCTCGTCGATACCGTTTTCAACGCCAAGTCATCCGAAGCCTCCATCGATGCCGCTTACGCCCTCTGCGAACTCTTGATCGCCTCTGTCGGCCACCGTGGTCTGTACCAATACGGCGTTATCGACGAGGTCAAGAAAGCTGCCGCGGACAAGAAGAATGGATTCCGCCGGGAGAGTGCCCAGAATCTACTCGGTGCCCTCTTTGAACGCTTGCCACCCCGGGCTCCTGTCAGCGAGGTTGTCCTCATCCTCCAAGATGGCGGAATGATGGGCTGTGCGCTCGATGCCCTCGCCGATAAGGGATCAATCGTGCGTGATGCCGCGCAGTACGGCTTGAACGCCCTATTCGATAACTTGAGCCCCGAAGCACTCGTTGTTGGGCTTCTACCCGCACTCACAACCTACATCTCTAAGGCCGCTGGAAAATGGCAGGGAACCGTGGGCGCATATAAATTGCTGCAAAGGATGGCCGATAAAGCTAAATTGACTATCGGTAGCACCAAGGAGCAGGCAGAGGATCAGGACATACTACGGGAGGCTATGGGGTCCAAGCTCGCTACTCTCATCCCGATCGTAGAAGGGGGTATGCACGACCTCAAGGCTGAAGTCGGAAAGCAGGCAGTCAAAACCATGAACTCGCTCATGACGTTGATTTCAAACGACGATGTTATCCCGCGCATCCCACTACTTGTCGATACAATGCAGAACCCTTCCACCGAAACATTGCAGAAAGCAATCCATGCTCTTTCAATGACCACATTTGTGGCTGTCGTCACGTCGCCGGTCCTTGCCCTCCTGACACCCTTTCTCGAGCGCTCTCTGAATACTCCCACTACATCGCAAGAGGTTTTACGTCGAACCGTCGTCATTACCGAAAATTTAACCAAGCTCGTCCACGATCCGATCGAAGCGAGGACATTTCTACCGAAACTCCAACCCGGTGTCAAGAACGTCATGAACCGAGCTTCCTTACCGGAAGTGCGTGAGCTTGCCACAAGAGCTCTAAATGTCATGGATAAGGCTATGGCTAATGACAAGACTGATGTCGTGGAACGAACTACGGCCGACGACGTAGCCAAAATCATGGACACCGAGATTAGCAAACACACCGCTCTCACTGGTGATGACCTAGATAGCTACAGGCTGTTCTCCCCATACGTCTGCGGTATGGTTGCGGAAGACGTCAACCACCGTCAAATTTCCCGGATCAGTTCAAAAATCACACCCTACGTCAAGTCCCTGAAGCAACTTGCAGATGCTCACGAAACTGTTGCCGCATCTGTGCAAAAGCACTACTTCGATGAAGATGCCCGAAGGTTCGGTGAGCCAGAGAAGGAGGATACCGGCGAGATTGAAATCGTGAATGCGGACTTTTCGCTGGGCTACGGAGGCATGCTCCTTTTGTCCCACACCAACTTACGCCTCCTTAAAGGCCATCGCTACGGACTCTGCGGACGAAATGGTGCTGGAAAATCGACGCTCATGAGGAGTATCGCTAGCGGAAAACTGGAAGGCTTCCCGTCTCAGGATGTTCTGCGGACGTGCTACGTTGAGCACAACCAAGGCGAAGACGCTGATATCAGCATTCTTGAGTTCGTTTCCAAAGATCCAACAATCGCCAAGGAAGGTAAAGAACGCATTTCAGCTGTTCTGGAGGAAGTCGGCTTCACCCCAGGAGCCGAGGGTAGGCAGTCGCATAAGGTCGGTACTCTCTCAGGGGGGTGGAAAATGAAGCTCGCCCTGGCGCGCGCTATGCTTCAACGAGCCGATGTCCTGCTTCTTGACGAACCGACCAATCATCTCGACGTCGCCAATATCAAGTGGCTGGAGGAATACCTGAAGTCGCACACCGACATCACCAGCTTAATCGTATCCCACGACTCGGGCTTTTTGGATGAGGTCACTACTGATATCTATCACTACGAGCCCAACAAAAAACTAGCCCATTACAAGGGAAATCTGGCGGCATTTGTCAAGATCAAGCCTGAAGCGAAGAGCTACTACACACTATCCGATAGTATGGTCCAGTTCAAATTTCCACCACCTGGTATTCTGACCGGCGTCAAGTCCAACACCCGCGCAATCATCCGCATGACCGATGTAACATACGCGTACCCCAAAGCACCGAAGCCATCCCTAAGCGACGTGTCCTGCCAGCTCACGCTCTCATCCCGTGTGGCGATCATTGGACCCAATGGTGCAGGCAAATCTACCTTGATCAAACTCCTAACAGGCGAGGTCATTCCGAACTTGGGGAGAGTAGAGAAGCATCCTAATCTGCGAATCGGCTACATCAAGCAGCATGCTCTAGAGCACGTGGAAATGCATCTAGAAAAGACACCCAACCAGTATCTACAGTGGCGCTATGCTAACGGGGATGATCGGGAGGTGCATATGAAACAAACTCGTGTGTTGTCCGACCAAGATCGGGAGCAGATGGACAAATTTGTTGATCTGGGCGAGCGCTTTGGGAAACGCCAGATCGAGTCTCTTATGGGTCGTCAGAAGTACAAGAAGACCTTCCAATACGAAGTGTAAGTCCCTATCTACCACCAGCTTTCCCTATCATTTTCTCTAATAATTTGTAGGAAATGGCGCGGGTTCCTACCCAAGCACAACTCACAGGTTTCCCGCGAAACACTTCTTGAGCTCGGGTTCGACAAGCTCGTTCAAGAATTCGACGACCATGAAGCTTCACGTGAAGGTCTGGGTTACCGTGAGCTGCAGCCATCGGTGATTAGCAAGCATTTCCAGGACTTAGGCTTGGACCCTGAGATTGCCAATCACAACGAGATTGGCTCCTTATCTGGTGGTCAGAAGGTCAAAGTCGTCATCGCTGGTGCCATGTGGAACAATCCTCATCTGCTGGTGCTAGACGAGCCGACTAACTTCTTGGACCGCGATTCGCTTGGTGGTTTGGCCGTTGCTATCCGTGATTTCAAAGGAGGTGTGGTCATGATCTCCCACAACGAAGAGTTCGTCGGAGCCCTAGCCTCTGAGCAGTGGCATGTCAATGACGGAAAGGTGACCCATCGCGGTCATGCAAATATCTCCCTTGATCGTTTCGAGGACAGCCGCCCTGGAAGTGGTGTCCCTAGCGGCTTAAACACCCCAATCCCTGGTAGTAGTGCTGTCAGCAGCGCTGTCAACAGTGCAGTTAACAGTGGTGTTGAAGACAATAGCGAAATGAAGTTCAAGGCTAAGAAGAAGAAGAAGATTACCAAGAAGGAACTGAAGGAGCGCGAGGTGCGACGACGTTTGCGCCATATCGAGTGGCTTAATAGCCCGAAAGGAACACCTCGTCCTCCTGATACCGATGATGAGGGTGACGCTTGAGAAATTGTAGCGGATTTTCTTGTTTCGTTTCCACGTTGTAGGAGACATACTTTGAATAGCGGGGAAGGATACGTTCTGGTTGCATTAAAATAGATCATGGTTTCTGGGAGTGTTTAGACGGTTATAGATCTTTGTATTTACGTTGAATAAAATTTATGACTTAGAAATATGAGAATTTCTGTTCATGAAGCTATATCGTAATGAACTGGAAAGGGCGACATGTAATATCTAGAACGGGGAAAAGGTAACTTGTTTTACTCTGCATCGTTTTGTTCTCGTATTCGGTTGTTAGGAACAAGCAAACACGGCCCAGAGATCAAGGCAACCAAAGAACATCATGGCAAAGCGCTGAAAGACTATTCTCGTATTGCTAAGCACATGCGTATATTCCTCCCTAAAGCTAGTTAAGCAGACGTGTGACGCTTTACTGGATTAGAACCTTGTTGTATTTCGACGTGGGATGAATAATCAAGATTGGGCTTCCTCTGACTCCGAATCCAAATGGAGTGCCAAATTTGCAAAACGACGATTTCGCATGCGATTCCGATCCTGTAGATCGATCACACCAATCGAACTAGCCTTTTATTTCTGTTGTGGGTAGTCCGCGGCCACCCCGAGAGCTGACCCAAAGAGCTGGCATATTTAAATATATACCATCTGTCCGAAAGCCTGGCCGGTGTTACCCTGCCCTGACACTTAGGCGAAATATTGCAGCAAATGTGCTATGGGATTGCTTGATTGCCAGTATTCGGATTGCCTGAAATTCCGTCCTAGTTCTGATTCGGATAGGATCAACCCCGAGTAGACTTTCTGGACGGTCGCCGTTGACTTTGTGCCTGGACCATGGGGGCCACACAGGTTGGATTATAAGCTATTTTATGATGGGCCCCACATGTAAGATCGCAAACTTGCTGAACTAGCGAACGTTCGCCGCTGCTACACGGGGACAATCGATTAAATTCGTGCAAGAAATCCTGGTCCTCAGACCACTTGCATGCCAAGACTCGCCTACGAGGTCGTACCTACGCACACGACCAGGACGAGAGATGGCATATAACAGTCTACCACTCGTACGATCCAATCGTTTGGCAGGGAAAGTGTTCGACAGCTCACGGCGATATAGCAAACGTGTGGGTATCTTTCTAGAACTCGATTGAAGGCACAAGCAGGCTATGGTTTTCAGAATGGCCTCCATATGTGAAAAGGTTCTTTTAAACGGAGCGTCCCAGCGAAGATGCCGTCTCTCAATACTGCTTTGGGTTACTACCTTCGAACTACAGGATGCTAGTATCTGAACGCCCTCCTGCCTTTCTCTGGGCCTTTGAATGGCTGTTTATCCAATTTTCTACAGCTATATATCTACTGCATGATTTCTATTTGAAGATCCGGGATCCTCAACCCGAGAAAGCTGTGCCCCTCTTAGATACCACAGAAGTGCAACTCGGAATCGCCTGGGAAAGGCTCCAATCCTCTTCAAGCCACTCCCTTCTTCGAAAGCATTTGACACCTGATATCTACCATCTTCTCAAAGACCGCAAAACCACCTCGGGTGTTACACTTCTCGATATTATCCGCTCTGGTATCGCGAACCTGGATAGCGGCGTCGGCATCTACGCACCTAATGCAGAATCTTACTCTACATTTTCCCCACTATTCCTTCGAATCATCGACGATTATCATAATATAGCAGCTGAAGTTCCGTTCAGAATCTCAGGAGCCCGGCAACCTGCGGTTGACTTCGGTGGTCCTACGACTGGATTTGTGAACCTCGACCCAGAGGGAAAATACGTTATCTCTACCAGAATAAGATGCGCCAGAAACTTTGCGGAGTATCCGTTCAATTCTAAATTAACCAAGAAGCAGTATATGGATATTGAACGAAGGGTAAGATGGGCGTTGGAGCGTAGTCTCAATGGCGAAGCAAAGGGCGACTACTACCCTCTTCTAGGGATGGGTGAAGAAGTCAGGAAAAGGCTAGTGGATGACCGTTTCCTGTTCAAATCCGGCGATCGGTTTCTCGAAGCTGCCAATGCCAATAGGTAAGTAAATTCATTTGCACCGGCCAACCCTGAAGACGATACACTAACCGGCGCCATAATAGGTTCTGGCCAACTGGTCGCGGCATATTTCATAACGTCGAGAAAACCTTCCTTGTGTGGGTCAACGAAGAGGACCATCTACGGATCATTTCGATGGAACAGGGTGCGGATCTCCCTACGATTTACAACCGTTTAGTGGCAGCCCTCCACAATATCGAGCACAATTCCGGGATGCATTTCGCACGACATCCCGATCTCGGATATCTAACTTTCTGCCCGACCAATTTGGGGACCACAATCAGAGCTAGTGTTCATATACGCCTCCCAAAGTTGGTTGGTGCTGGGTTGTTGGAAAGTGTTGCGGAGAAGTATGAACTTCAAGTGAGAGGGACAAGAGGGGAGCATTCTGGGGTTGAAGGCGGCGTTTATGATATCTCGAATAAGCGAAGGCTCGGTTTGACGGAGTTCCAAGCCGTTCGGACTTTGCAGCGCGGAATTCTAGCCATGATTGAGATGGAGGAAAGTCTATGAAACTTTGGACAACGCAAAGGCATGTTGTATTTTTGGAGCGATCGCCAGCTGGATGAAGCACTGGCATATCTTGTAGCTGTGGCTACCTGAAGGAGCTTGCAACCGTTTGTTTTCTTGAGCTTCGAGCCGCAAACGGATCCCCAGGCACGGAGCTAGCCTGAAAAGGTCCCTTTGAGCTTTGAGGTATCATATTTATTATTAATTATTATTCTTATTAACTGTTCGGAACTCGATAGCTTGAGCAGTGCTCTGGCCAATAACCTCACCGGAAATCGAGAACTTGCATTTGGGACCGGGGAAGTGGAACCCTGTCAGGGATTATTGAAAATTTAGTCAGTGGTTGTCGTACCCAGGTAGGCGGATTGTCGTATTGAGGCTATCGCGCCAGCTTTCTAACAGCACCAAGCCAAAGTACATTACCTGCTTTACGAATGGAACACTTCTCAAGCGAATACTCATTTGGGTAATCGCATTGAGAAATGATTAGTTCAAGTTGTGAGGCTATTACAGAACGCAAGAAGCTGGGATCGATAGTAACACTAATGCTGTAGTTTAAATTAGATATATAGACAGCGGTTTTAGTATACATCTGCTATAGACGCCAGGCTTTCTCCCTGTTCTTATTTTCCTTTTTCAATACTCTCCATTAGGAGCCCTGAGAGTTGCTTTATACTTGTCTCACTTGTAACCTGGCTAGCCATAACATAAAGCACGTTCCCCAAAACACGGCTATGTACGTTCCACGGGCCACCCTCGCCGTTTGCTCTCCCAAGGTCCAAGCTCTCACGGAGGCCGGCGGCGGCGTTGCTGCTATATCCTGAGCCCGCGATATCCTTTAAGTGAATCGCTAGTACACTCCCGAGAGCCCAGACACCAAGGACGCGATCCGTTTGGCGGGACAAAGCTTTTACAAACTCGTGGGGCCAGATAGACCAAACGTCACTCTTGTGCTCGTCTTGCGATGTAGCTTCTGGAGCGACCCAACCTCTGTGTTTCGCCCAATTCCATTCCCCTCGCTCCTCCATGGCCTGCATCTCCTTTACAGATTCCAGTGCAACCTGGCATCCGATAGGGTGGGCAGTGTAACTATGTCCATGGAGCAGAGCGTCTGTCTTATCAGGACTGAGGAACACCTTGAAGATGCTCTCAGACGCGAGTGTAGCACACAGAGGGACGAGGCCACCGGTGAGGAGCTTAGCGTGCACGGAAATGTCTGGGTGCACGCCTAGGAAGGATGAGGGAGTAAAGCGCCCTAGGCGGTAGAGACCGGTGAAGACTTCGTCGAAAACAACTGGGAGTCCTGTCCATTCGTTGGGGACTTTAGCAGCTCCTGAAGCGTCCTGGACAGCAGTGCCGAATAGGTGTGACGATTTTCGGACGACGTTGACCAAGGTACGTTGGAATAAGGGGTCACTCGAAAGGGTGTGTTAGTAGAGGACCATGAGATGACCGGCGGGAACTTACACAAATTCCATCCCTCCTGCTCCCAGAATAATAGGCTCCAGCATCAGGGCGCCAAACTTGCGTCCTTGATCCTTACAGCTTTGCAGTGCCGACGTAATGTACTCTTCGTATCTCTTCTGCTCACCACGTGCCTCTCGAGCCTTGATATCAAAGATATCATTCAAAGATGGATAGTTTCGTCCCTCACCGAAGCTACTTTTCAAATTATCTGTTACGGCGACGCCCCATTCGCCACTCTTGCATAGGATTGTGGGATAATCCAGCCAGTACCCTCTCCCCTCATACCATTCGATTTTTTCATTGTAGATACCCGGGTCAGCACAGTCCATAGCGCCAAGGGTATCGCCATGATAAGCGCCTTTGAGACCCAAGACTCCCAGTCTCTGATTGGTATCCCATCCGTAGCGCTTCCGAGCGGCACGTAGGCCCATTTTGATGGCTACTTCCATCCCGGTGCTGCCATTGTCGGAGTAGAAGATGCGGTTGATCCTGGGGTTTTTCATGCCATTAAGGAGAGTTTCAGCGAGGGACATGGCCGGCTGATGAACTGCAGAGGCGAACATGACGTGGCCGTATCGACCTGCAGCATATGCAGCTGCAAGAGTGAGTTTGGGATTGGAATGGCCGAGACCCTGAGTCCACCATGACGCAGAAGCGTCGAAAGAAGATCGTAAAACCGGTGCATTAGTAGGTTGGCCGTCTTGGTTAGGAGGTGCTATGGTCTGGAAGTAATCGCCATGTGCGGAGTCAATTGTCATGATATCCTTTGGTCCAACGAGGCTCTGCTGTGTAAATGGGTACCAAATATGCTGACTGGCCTTGGTAGCCATCGAGTCCAAACTTGATAACCGAGTTTGGTGAACTTTGTCCAGAGTTTCTAACACTTGACACATGATTTCGCCACAGTCTTTTCTATCGTAGTACCTTTCCATAGCTTCCGCATCCCTTTCCGGGTTCCCGTGTCGCCCGGGCGGTTGCGACAAACTAATAACCGGGATACCGTAATTCTTCTGGAAATAGTCCTCGAGATACTGATAGTTCTCGTAGGTCTCGTCTTTGAAGAGAAGAACTGATTCCACATCGTACCCGCGAATTCGGAGGGACTCAAACGCAGAAATGGTCTGTGAGATGCCTCCTAGGCGATGGTCACCGACAAGAAGCGATGGTGCGCGCAATGGTATATACAAATCAGCTTGGGTCCTTCCAGATGGCCCTGGGGAGTGAACGCCGCCAGCTGTTTCAATGAACAGCCAACCTTTTTCTTTGGTGGCGCATTGCGCTGCATAATCGCGGCATTTTGCCAGCAAAGTGTCATCAGTTGGGATAGGCTGTTATGGCGACCTGTATCAGCAACTACGTCTTAAATATATGATATATCTAATGACGACGGCTTTCTTACTCTCCCTGAAGCAATTGCTGCCGTATGCGGACTGCACGGGATATCATACTGATACAATGTATTACAGGCTACGCCTGGAGCAAAACGATTGATGTGACTGTATCATGAAACGATTAGACAAGAAAATCATGTTCCTCGCCATAAGATGGATTCTAAAATCTGCATTCGATTGTTAATTTCACCAACACCAGTGGCAACTCTGTATGAAAGGGCAACAGAACTCAGCTCGGAGTGTGGGGGTCTTACACCGATCATCAGCTTCATCCTCCGCCCCAGTAGAAACGGGTTTCAAAAAGGCTACCTTCTCATCCTTCCAGAGCTTCTTCGCTGTCCGAGTAAGCAATGTCGTAAAAACAGTCTTGCCGACGTCTGTATTCGCACCGAATATTTGGTATACCCGGAGCGAGCGCCAGAGCAGCGAGGCTAACGGGGACTCCATGACGAGGTCTTCAAAATGATCTTGTTTGTTACACTCGGGTTCATAAGTGGTATATGTACGGTCGGCCGGCCGTCCGAGACCGCAATTAGCGACACCACACATGCACACCCGGCCCGACGACAGTGATGTTCCGGCATCCAGCATGCATGTTTTTTGTTGGGATTCAATCTTTTAGAGTTCCTTCTTCAACGCAGTCTTGGTGAAGTGCCAGTACTTAAGTCACCACCCTGGTCAAGGCCGAAATCGCATGGGCCTTCATTACAAGATGCAAAAGCGTAATATTTGGTGAACATGATCGATGCTGGTACCTGCGCCAACCCTGCAGATGGTGTGTGAACTTGCAGCTGGGCAGGATTCATCGATTAAGAGATCCGCCTAATCTTCCAAAGAATGACTTAATCCACCCCGTATCCATCATGGCAAAGCCCGAAAAGCATCTCGATGATACATACAAATCCCTTCTCGCCCGTCGAGAAGCAGACAGCCGCCTCCGCTGCTTGACCCTCCGAAACCCTGGCGCGGTTGACTTCTCATCAAACGACTACCTCTCCCTCTCAACACATCCCGAAATCAAAAGCGCCTACATTTCACATCTTCGAAATACGGAACAATTCTCACTCGGATCATGTGGTTCGCGCTTATTAGACGGTAATACGACAACAGCGGAGTGGTTGGAGGCCGAGATTGTGAATTTCCATGGGGCTCTAGCAGGTTTACTCTTCAATTCTGGATTTGAGGCGAACACTGGGTTGTTTAGTTGTGCGCCGCAGCCTGGTGATTACGTGGTGTATGATGAATTGATTCACGCCAGTGTTCATGATGGAATGAGATTGAGTAGAGCGAGGACGATTCCATTTGCCCATAACTGTGTCTTGACAGAAGACGTGTCGGTTGTAGCAAAATTGGGAAGCCTGGATGATGTGTTATGTGGCTTGCTGAAAGGAGAGGACAGTGAAAGGGTTCGAAGTGGTAAAAGCAATGTGTTCATTGCAGTGGAAGGTGTGTATAGTATGGACGGTGATGTTGCGCCTCTGAAACGGATCGTCGAATGTGTCGAAAGGCGACTCCCTAAAGGAAACGGCTACGTTATTGTTGATGAGGCTCACTCGACAGGATGGATCGGTGAGCGGGGGCGAGGTCTGGTGTGCCAATTGGGTCTAGAAAACCGTGTATGGGCTCGAGTGCATACGTTTGGCAAAGCAATGGGGTGCGCTGGAGGTAGGCATGTTCAACTCTGACATTTCGAATTATCTATCCGTTAACATGTACGCATGTGCATCGTGACTCTGGTTTAGCCATCGTGTTGTGCACGCCGACCACGAGGTCGTACCTAGTCAACTACGCCCGCAGTCTCATTTACACTACTGCCATGGGGTATCCCATGCTCGCAGCGATCCAGACATCATATGATTATCTGAAAATGGGACGCGCAGATGCTCTTCTTAAAAACCTTCTTTCACTTATGAAAGCAGCTCACCTCCTTCTCCTCTCTATCTGTCACAGACACAAGCCACCACCACAATTGTTCCGAATCAACTCTACACCGCCGGAATCGCCTATCATTCCCATATTCTCAGAACACGCTAGGGATTTGGCTCGACATTGTCAGCAAAGAGGATACACGGTGCGACCGATTGTCGCTCCAACGGTACCTAAAGGCACAGATAGAGTCCGACTTTGCCTTCACGCCGCGAACACAGTATCCGACGTACAGGGATTATGTCTAGCGATAGAGCAATGGCTCGAAGAACGATTTGTAAAAGATTCGCTAGATTCTACCTTCAGCCTTGCGTCTACGAGCGGGACGAGCAAGTTATAGAATATAAATATAGAATACAACAATGTAGATAATTGATGCTTCGTGGACTTTCGCCTTAACTTATAATGCCCCAGCATCAATGTCGCCAGTACCTGCAACCGTCTTGTCGAAACTCTTCATTGGGACCAATCCCCATCTACCAAACATGGCACTATCCTCATCCCAACCGTTACAATCCGTGGTCAACATCTTTTCGCCTGTAAAAATAGCATTTGCGCCAGCCATGAAGCACAGCGCTTGCTTTTCCTCTGACATGGTCTTCCGCCCGGCAGCGATCCGAATGATGGTCGCAGGCATAATGATTCTCGCAGTTGCAATCGTTCTTAACACGCTGGTAAATGCAATGGGTAGTTTATCCCCCAATGGCGTACCCTTGATAGGTACCAACGCATTGACGGGGAAACTCTCCGGGTGAGAAGGTAGTGTCGAAACGGTATGAAGAAGACCGATTCGGTCTTCGGACGATTCTCCCAAGCCCAAAATACCACCAGAACAGACATTGATACCTGCGTCGCGGACATGGCTCAGCGTCTTGAGGCGCTCATCATATGTCCTTGTTGTAATAACACTGGGATAAAATTCCCGACTCGTATCAACATTGTGGTTGTACGCTGTCAATCCCGCTTCCTTAAGTTGCTTCGCCTGCTCGCCATCAATCATCCCCAAGGTGACGCATACTTCCATGCCCATTTCCTTCACACCCTTCACCATTTCGGTGATGTTCTTCAGACTGTTCTTCCGGCCGCGCATATCTCTCCATGCTGCGCCCATGCAGAATCGTGTGCTACCGTTGGCCTTAGCTGTCCGAGCAGCCGCGAGAACGGATTCAACGGTTTCCACACGCTTGGCTTCGAGACCAGTACCAGTTTGGTAGCGGGTTGCTTGCGCACAGTAAGAGCAGTCTTCAGTGCACCCTCCAGTTTTGATGTTCATGAGGGTGCATAGTTGAACTTCGCCAGGGCTGTGGAATCTACGATGGACCAGGCTCTAACTTCACTTTGTTAGCTGATAAAACATCATATGTACCAATGTCCAGCGACTGTCACCAATTGGGTTGGAGACTCACTGATTGGTGTGCCAATTCCAACAATGGCTGATAATAAATAGCAGAAATCTCCTCTCTTGTCCAGTTCTGCCTCGGGGCTGTAGCAGCTACGGCATCTCGAAGAATTTTTCTGGCATTTATTTGTCGGGTCTGGTTCTCAGCTACCTTGGCCTCCGCTTCGAAATCGTTCGCCATAGGCGGGGCTACAGCGGCGGCGGCGGCGGCGGCGCGACGTTGTTCTATGAAGTGGAAAGCTGGTCTGAAAATGGTAGCTGTTGATCGGGATTTAGCTCCCTGTCGGAGCAGGCTGAAACTGCTGACAACGATAGACGACCGCATGTTCTCTGCAACTCTGTCGAATCTGTATCCTAGTGTCGTGTTATGGAGATACAGAAGTTTTGAAGGAGGGAAGTCGGCTTGGTGTTTGTCGCTGGCAGCCCAGTGCTAGTGAACCCAATCAGATTGTTGGGATTTGAATCCAGCTCGCTACATGGGTAACACAATGCCCCCCACCCGACATTCATGGCTAATCTCTGGTAGTACGGTTGATTACGTAGCTTTAGTCCAAGTTCTTCTTATGGGGTTCATATCATAGAATAGATCGGGAGCCTGTCCAGATGTGGTTTTGGGAGGATAGGATTCCTAAAGCCGTCAAACCATAACCCCTTTCAACTCAAAAGAAATCACAGACTGTCCACATTGTTTTCATCGGGTTACTAGATAGTAGGGGCGAATAGCGACGAGCAACCTGAAAGACGGAAAATGCCGAGTAAGGGCGAGCGACGCGACACGACGACTCTGTATGAATTACGTTGTGACATATGGTCGGAAACGCTGCTGAAAAGCCTGAGACTCGGATTATATGTTATCGAGCGTTAAGCTAGGGCTGACGGCGCTGCTGTTGAAGTTACATTTAAAGGTGTCATTCCATTTTGGATTGGTGCAAAGCGCCCCACGAACTGAAACTGTAAACTCGGAAAATAAGCGGAGCAAGAAATACAGAGGCGGATAAACTGTAGATGCTTTGCAAATTGATCATGTCAGTAAGTACATGTATTGGTTTTCTAGCAAAAGTTCTAGTGTAAAGGCTCGGATTAATATTTAAAACCCCCAGTTCTTGTCCTAAGGACGCCATCGGGATCTGCTTGTAGCTGGAGGAGCTTCAGCTTATCGTAGTCCCGGTAACTACCTGTGACGTTTTGATCTGCCATCGCGTCGTTCATAAATAAGGGCAAGTATAATTCCTTAGCCCCATCTTGACCTTCAAGCCAAACCGGGATCATGCTCTCAATCCACGAGGTCAGGTCTCTGGAGAACTGGCGCATAGTCTCATCGTCATTCTTATCCGACCACGAGCATTGAATCTCTAAGATAATACGATCTGGATCCGACCCTGTCAAACCCATTGCATTACCACCACGGTCCTCGGTGTGTTTGCCAACAACTGAGGAAAGCGGTTGAAAATCTACCGAACACTGGGAAGTCAATCGGAATGGGTTTGATAGGAAATTTTTGGTTATATCTCGCATTTTATTTGAGATTTCCAAGTATATGGAAGGCTTATTGGGAATGTAAGGAATTGTAAGAGTCTGCGATTATTCAGTTAATACCCGAAGCCTTATGAACGAGGGTGAGACCATGGAATCTGCGTTCTTACCCTGAAGGAGATTCTTGAGTTCAGTAAAGAGGCACCAAAACCGTTGGACTTCAGCTGATATAATTATATCTAATTAGTCGATATTTCTAGATGGTTTTGCAAGATCGGGCGACTTACTAGCTCCGCATACGTCTGCGTCTTAGTGATGTCAATCAAGGAGCCAATTTTGAGAAAGTTTGCAAATGGCCCTGATGCCGGCGGATTTTCTGCATCATAAAAGTAGAAAACAATGAATGCCCTAGTGCCACCGATTGCAAATAAGTTTGAGACGATGATGGCAGCCTTCTGTTCTTGTGTGTTGTCAGGCACGAATCCATGGAGTGCTTGGAAGATATCGTTGGATTTGGATTCGTCGTATATGCGAAGGCCACCCCATACTTTACCAATGGAGTATGTTTTGAGGGTGAATTGGGTCACGATTCCTTCGTTACGTTAAATTCCACCTTGCTACGAGGTTTAGGACCGGCTAAATACTGACCGAATTGGCTACCGCTTCCTCGCAACGCAACAGCTAGTTCGGGTTGTTCTCCAGCGTCCACGCTAATTATGCTGCCATTAGACGTAACTAATTCCCAACCTACGACGTTCTAATAGTTATGGTCAGCTTAAGCTTTTTGGATACTGAGACCACACTCACATCAGCTGCCAGTCCGTACTGTGAGCTCAAGAAGGATATCCCCCCCTGAAGCAGAAATCCACCAATCCCGACAATCCCTAAAGTTGTCAGCCAGAGTAAAAAATGAACGATCGGTAGAGCAATAGTTACCTAGTCGACCTCCTACCACAGTCACACCGTCTTTATTTAGAGTGGAAATAACGTCGTTCCATTCACCTCCAGGCTTCACATAAGCAAGGTTCCTAGATCGATCATATGTAGTCCCTGAAATTTTACCAAGCGAAATAAGCACTCCATCTTGGACAGTAGCGTGACCTGGATTTGGATCGTGCCCTCCACTCTTCGCGGTGAACTTCACATCTGGATATTTGTTCAGAATTTTGACAGTGTTTCCGACTTCTAACGCTGACTCTGGAAGAACCACACAAGCAGGTTTGATATCCCGCAGAACGGTTGACCAGTACTCAGAAGCTTCACGATAATAGTTGATGCTTAGAGGGAGAGAAACTCGGCCCGGCAGAGCTTTGGATAGTTCCTGGCAAGCCTTGATGGTGGAACCTCCTGCTCCAGCGAGGGCCAATTGGCCTGTAAGGCCTACGAAAGAGAGCAAAACGGGGATAGAGATGTGCATGATTTTGATAGAAAGAGGTGGTAGATGTTCTAACAGGATTTTGTTCCCGCTATTCAATGAAGGGTCCTTGTCTGCCGTTTAAATAGCGATTGAAACTGAAAACAGACGACATGGAATATGGTTATATTGTCATCGTTGTCAAGGACATACCTTCACTGACCACTAACCAGTGCCTAGAACGACAATCTACTCCTCCGAGAAGATCATGAGGGAGAAATTTAGAAAGAGTTTGTATAGTACATGTGAAATCCCGGCAGACTGAGGTTTTCTTCGACTCAGTAACATTGGTGCGCCGATGGTCAGAACGCAACGGCCCTTAAATTTTAGAAATTGCCATCTTAGAAAGGAAATAAGGACCTATACGCTTCCATGAAGTGAACATCTTCCCACCGCATTCATAATTCAGATAACTTCATGCATATAGAATCCTTGCTTCTGCTCGAGGTCAAGTGCCCCGTATGTTTGTAAGAAGGTCGTCACAATAAGGCTGGCCCGCTAAACGAATCGAAGGCTACGGTTAAAACGCCAATTGCGGAGAAGCAATTTTGCAAGGACCTTGGAAGTTTGTGCGCACATGTGCACGCACACGCTCTCAGACTTTGTTCATGACTCGTCTTAAATCTTCGTGGCCTATCTACCCAAATTCGTGTTGGATTTGTTACGGTTGAGATTTCCCGAAATGGTTAAACGGCCGGTGCCCCAGACTGCAGAAGTGTCGCGGCCTGCGGGCTGTTGTCCCTCAAAGAACATTTCACGTGATCGATACAATATTGTCCCGAGGCTCGATAATCGAGTACCCCTCCTTGCTCACGAGTGTCGAAATCGAGTGCTAGGGTGCAATTGACAAGGATAACACAGCGGTGGCCGAAGATGTGTTGGCTGATTTTGAAGGGTCGTTAATCATTCTTCAAGCCTCAAATGTGGTTCTTGACAGAAAGAACGCTAGAACAAGTGTGACGAAGAACAATTATAACAAAAAAGCAAGTGTAACATAAAGGCTCGCTATCAGCATACATTACAACCTTCTAGTATGATAAATCTGGTAGGAATTGGAGTTAGTTACTTAGCTGCGCACGATGACGGTGAAGCACTGAGGCCTTAGAAGCTGGTTGGGAAAAGGGCTGGTAGAGTGACATGTGACAAAACAAGAAATGTCGAGTCAGCATATGAAACATGTAAAGACCCACTTTTCCTATTCACTGACATACCGTCTTTTATATGCACTCGTTGACCTCGCGAACTTACGTATTGAAGGCTAGATACCTGCCCATCAAGTTGTATCGCACGCTGACTAAAGTACTACGTAAGATCTAACACCTGGCAATGAATAGCATCAAAGCTGCTACTTTTAAAAAAAGAAAAGACGATCAGTTAGATGATTAGGTTGTTCCGATGTGTTATAGTGTCGGAATTCTAAACCAACTATATTAACTTAAAAAGCAAATACATTTTGGAAGACCGCAGAGTCCTAGACAACTGCAAAAGGAGCATAATCCCGAGGAACCCAATACCATAAGCTATTATTCGTGTGCGTTCAGAGTAGAGCAGTAGTCCGCTTAATCTTGAACAATAACGACTATCGTCAAGCCGAATTGCATCACAGCATCATATATTTGCAACGCCACTTATTCGTAGGTTTCCCGCTCTGCCAAGTTGAAAATCATTCGATTTCAAAGTTTATCCTTTATCGTAAGACCGTTTGAACATTTATGCAGGTTTTGCTGAAGCTGGATGCTTGGAGCTGCCAGTATTAAGTTATTATGAATAACTAGCATGTTGATTGTTAATTGATTTGAAGCCGATTATGAATTAGTGGTAAACTGGTATTGCTAATGAACCGGTTGTAAATTGGATGTCAACTGTGTCACGACCAAGCTATATTCCATCCTAATACGGAAATAGCTTGGCATAACAAATCATAATTTTTGTTCTAACACCCTAACCATTATTCCCAACTCCTCTTTCGCTTATATCAGAGTTTCACTTAACAAAATTTTATATTATTTTAGGGTTTAGGGTTTAGGTTAGGGTTAGGGTTAGGGTTAGGGTTAGGGTTAGGGTTAGGGTTAGGGTTAGGGTTAGGGTTAGGGTTAGGGTTAGGTTAGGGTTAGGGTTAGGGTTAGGGTTAGGTTAGGGTT